>JAMXBC010000002.1:73735285-76135285 GCA_024138005.1 Lumnitzera racemosa
AGACATTAGATAATCTTCAATATACTTTTGAGTACCTTCTTCCCTACGTAAATATCGTTGTTTACTCTCAGCATCACTCTTATTATTTCCCTTAAGTAAGGTTAGGTGGCGAGTAGCCTTATTAGACCGATTCATACATTATATCGAATTGTGTCATGAGTCATCGAAAATTCTATTGGTACGTTATATCCTCTAGAGCAGTTTGTGGGTTTTGCTTACTGTTTTTGTCCTTTGTTTTTACCTTTTCGTACCTTTCCCCCATTGACTCTTTTCAAGCTTTTTTGTAAATTCGAACCCATTCAGCAATCGGCCTTATCTGTTCTTAGTCATGGTTCGCATCAAGTCCAAGCCTACCAAAGAGCTCGATTAATGCAATATTAAGGCCTCTCCAGCTTAGATGAAGGCTAGCCTCGCATTCGCCTAAGCTCAATTCATCCTGTATAGGCCTAGCCCTGAACATTCTAGGTACCCTACATTGAAAGCCTTTTCTCCCCGCTTCCTAACCTTAAGAGGATGGAATATCTCTTGTCTTGAAGACTGCTTTAGGAAAGCTCGCTAGTCAATGAGTTGGTCATACTCCCTTCTCTTCACTTCTTTCTCTCTCATCATTAAATGCCAAATGACCATTTGACACTTAACTTACCAAGCGCACAACCACCCTTTATTGATGTGATAAGCCCATCTCCTAAGTCTTTACCAACCGGTAGGAGGTTGGTTATCCTTTCTCTTATTGGTAGCTCTGTTCCCTCGGATTCCGTGTTAGCCAATCCCTTTTTTCTATGTATCCGAGTAGGTCAAACCCTTAACCTATAAATAAGGGTAAAGCCACCATGTAAGGGATCTTTTTAGCCACTCTTGGGGAACTCTCTTAATCTCTTTGCTCTATTCATTACTATTCCTTTTCTCTCTCTACTAACTTGAGCGTTGAAAGGTTGTTATTGGCTACACTATAGGAGGCTTTTTACGAGTCCTCCATCGCATACAACTAATGGATTACTAGGAGTTTACCTAAGAGTTATACTCGTGATATGTACCATCATTAGTACTAAAAGTTCTATTCAACTTTGACTAATAGGACATACATCACTGCGTTTTACATTTCTATCCCACTAAATCAATGGCCATTAGGTAAGGTACAAGAAATTATCTCTTTTCAACCATATTGAACTAAATTGTTTGTAAGAGGTTATAATATCAATAGAGGGATAATCCAAAAATGTTCTTTATGAGAACAATTGGTCCATTGCACAATCTTGAATTTTAGTAGGAATGTGCTTTTTGTAATTATGGAAACTTCTTGAAACCCAAATTAGAGTAAGTTAATTTCTTTAATCTCATGACTAACCAAGCAACATCATATTGATGATATTTGGTTGTTACATTGCACTTCAGCTAAACCATAATTTGTTTGCTTATTAAACATATAGTTAATCTTCCTTACATAAACTAAGCCATGTTTTTATTCATACCCTAACAAATTTGCACAATTTTTGTAAAAGACTAAGGTAAAAGCTAAAGAAAACATAAAAATGCATAGGATAAAAAATTGGAGAAGCTAAGAGAAGATCGATAGTTGGAGATGACCAAAAGAGTTGTAAATCAATGCATTAGGCATTTATAGAAGATTGAATTTATTTTTCAGGCATTTATAGAAGATTGAATTTATTTTTCAAACAACTCTTCATGTTTAATGAATAACCATTTTTTAGGGTTCTATGGTTATGTCTTACTTCCTCTTATACTACTAGCTTGACTATGATGCTTTTTGTGTACTAATGATATCATGGTAGCTATGAGCTCTATGTTATTTGTTAGTGATAACTCTTATTTTAAAATCATTTTATATTGTGATTTTATAGTATTTCCCTTACATATTTGTTTTTTTTTAAAGAAATTGATACTTAATTGAGAAAAATTTTGATTTCAAGGTTTAAACACGTTCTCGGATTTAAAACCAAAAAAAGGAATCATGTTTCACTCAATTTGAAGTTCAAATGAATGAGTTTTGAAGTTACAAACAATAGGCAAAAGTAGCAAATTTTGGTTAGAAAGTTACACAATCTGGGACACAACTATGTTCCCAAGCTGTATCCATGCTGAATAATTTTTATGCCAAGGTATTAAGTTACACAACCTAGGGACAACTGTATCCCAGGTTGTGTTTGGTGTCGAAAAAAGAAACTTCGCAATACATTATATAAGGACTTATGAAGGTTTTGCACATAACTTTTGATATTCAAAAGAGAAGAGACTTAAAGAGAAGGAGAAGCAAAAGGCAAAAGCAACACCTAACTTCAAGATTGAAAAAGATTTCTCATCAATAAAAGGGGTTTTTCATGTTTTATTTCTTAATTTTATTGCAATTCGTTTTTAATTTCATCATGACAGCTTAAGATAATGGCATTTAGGATTATGGAATCTAGGGTTTTATGTGACTATTAGATTTATTGATAATTTTCAATAAAGTTTCTATTTTTCTTGATTCAATTATGTGTTTTAATTGTTAATTGATATTTCTAGGATATCAATTTATGATATTATGCATAATAATTGAAAAATCACATGAATAATGGATCTTGACATAATTAGAGAGAATTGCATGTGTACATAGAGATAAGATACATGATTCTTCTAGAAAGTTGTTCTTTTGTATGGGAATTCGTTATACATTAATGCGATTCTAAATTATATTACTAAGTGAAAAGATTTTGGTAAATAATTTAGGATTATAATTAATATGTTTGAGAAAGGTGTTAACTTTAGTTGTGAATCCCTTCAGTCAAGAATAATAGAAATAGAATTGGATATATTTTTAGCGATTACATGTTAAACATTAGGAGAAACAATTCCTAAATACATTATTTTCCTTTTTAAAGTTGTTTTTAATTTTATCGCTTCATAAATTGCTTAGTCAAGTCTCATAATTAGATTAGATTGTTAATTTTAGTATTTTTAATTTATTCAACTCATAACAATTTACCAGTTAGATAATAGAGTTAAGATTAATATTAGTACTCAAAATCTTTGAGGGATCGACTCAGACTCACATCCGCTATATTAAAACTAATAGGTGCACTTATCTTGTATCAGTTAATACATAAGGGGAATCATTACGATAAACAAACCTAAGATGTGACATGTCTTAACCAATCAAAGCATACTCAAAAAGTTTGATGCAAGTGTTAAGAAGCTTCAAATGCTTTTATCTAATTAAAGAATTGATAATATCAAAAATGGATTGCTCATTTCATAAAAGGAAGAGGATCTATTCCTAATATTCAGTTTTGAACACTCTCAAAGCCATCAAATAACTCCATTAGGAATTGCATTAGTTTATTTTGTGATTTAAAATCTACAACCCTCTTTCTCAAACCTTAAGTGCAATGGTTCATTCGTTTGTTTTTACAATCAAGACAAGCATTCAAAACATATAATTCATCCCAAATCTTCTTCATTTTGTTATAATAAACACTAACAAACATGTTACCCTATTTAAGATTGTGAATTTCTTATTGCAACTGATAAACAAGTGGACAATTAGTGTTTTCATATTGTTCTTAAATTTCAACCCACAAATCTTGTACTAATTAAACACATAAGTGGTTCCGTGACAAATCACTACTCATTGAATTGAGAAGCCAACATTAAACCACATAATCATAACGTAGCCACTTGATTAGATTACAATAATCATTTTTAGGTTTAATAATCAATCCATTAATGAAACCTAACTTTAATTTTGCTCCTAAATGTAATTTTATAGATTAACTCCAAGCAATAAATTTTATACCATTGAAAATCATATTTCCTAACATCATATTAAGGTTATCTGATCTTGATAGGTATAAAGTGTCAAAACTTGTTTGTTCAACAATTGCTATTTCAATCAAGAACTAGAATCAAAAGGACTTGCTGTACATCCAGCAATATAAAAAGACACTGAATCATTACTTATTTTGATACCATGTGAACGGAGGTTACATTGTGTTGCTCAATTGATGGACAGGGTGATCAAAGGAGGAAAGAAGGTGGAGATGAGAATATCTATGTTAGAAATAATGAAATGTCGATATGATGTATTATAGGAAATGAAATAGTATATATAAATGTTGTTGACTATGCTAACCAAAAGTAACTGACCTAACTAAATTCTACACACCTTATGTTAAATAATACAAGATAGAGAGGATGATCAAAGGAGAAAAGAAGGTGGAGATGAGAATATCTATGTTAAAAATAATGAACTGTTACAAAACTTGAAACGGTATATATACATGTTGTTGACTATGCTAACCAAAAGTAACTAACTTAATTAAATTCTACCCATGTTAAATTAAATAATACAATAGTGTCTCCATAAACCACCAAATATGGCACAAATAGGTTTTATCCTCTCCAATACTCAAAAAATTGTTAGCCAAATACGACCAGCTTTTATGTTTACAAAGAGACCAAAACGTATCTAATCCGTTTATATCCTTCTTTAAATTTTACTAACATGAGCCCATTTGGGACCGTGGGATGCCTGTATGATTAACGAATTAGATGCTAGATGCTAGACTGACAGTCTTAGCTGGAGCGAAAGTGGTACAACATAGGACCGTATCTTAGACATTTCGGACGAAGAGCGAAGAGATTCTGCAAAGCAAGATTCTGGCTGATGTTATATTAATTTGGTTGTCCCCTTTGGAAAAGAGTAATCTCAAATACTTAATAGGTCATAGTCATGTGCTCTTGATGAAATGGATCTCTTCAACTTTTATTTGCAATAACTAGATTGGAGGAGTATTTTGCCTTTGCCAATGGAAGGATTTCCACATAATAATTTATGTGGCTCTCTCGATTATTCATTTTGATTACTTGATCTGCATTGTCTATGTCCGGCCTTCTTCGTTCCAATCCAAAGACATTCAAGAACGAACATGAACATGACCGGGACGATTGTCTCCCATGTTGCTCATTAAAGTCGAGTCCGCTGTCAATAAAGAGCCGACTGCGACAATGCTTCCCTAATGTGCCAGTGAGCATTAGACTTCCCTGTAACTCAGTGACCTTTTATCCCATGAGAACATGCATCAACGAGCATCATCTAGGGAAAAGCAAGTTTGTGATGAATTCCAAATAGCCATATCAACCATGAGTGGCCATGCAACATAAATCCATACAAAGACCTAAAAATAAGAAAATCATCACATGCAAGAAAGAAATCTGCACACATATTTTGAATTGTATGATTTGAAGAACACACTGAAAACTATATAAAGAGTAAAACCTGTACAAGCCAAACTCGTGACAAAAACCTGATCCCCTCTTTTCTTTGGCCTAAACGCACCATGTTACTTCCTGTTGGTTGTCCTGACCAACTTCTGGCTCTCAAGCTTCCTCCGTGCAGCTTCAAATTCTTCGTCACTGGCTTCTGAAACAAGGCCCCCACTGCCGTACTTGTTCATTAGTGATGCGAACATGGACTTAAACTCGTCTTTTCTCTCGTCTTGGAGCTGTGATATAATAGCATACTGATCTTTGGATTTCTTATTTGACCAGCCGATTGTCAGTCCGGACATCATGGTTCAATTTTGCAACAGGTGCTGATAGCATAAAATTAGAGTTCCACAGTGAATTCAGACTCACTTCCCACATTTCGTTAGTGGATCTACAGGTGGTTTTGTTTGGGAAATTTGCTCAGCCCGATTCTGGTAGGCCTTGGTTGACTTTACTTTTCCTGTATGACAAAAGCAATTATAAGCACAGAAGTAGGATAATTTAGTATCCATTCACCATTATCAAAGTCTCAGCTATAAGTTAGCAAGCCTGTGCAGTATAGCATTTTCCTCAGCAGGGTGCCACATCTGAAGTGGATGAGTGGAGCAGCAGTGTGCTGAGAATGTACCTTATGGTACTTGCATAAAACAGAACATCATGTAAAGTATACATGAGAAGTGAATACCTTTTGCTATTGCATCGTCAATGATATCCATGAAGCGGTGGGAATCAAACTGAGGAAAGCATTGAGCAGAAAAGCCTGTGAAAAAGAAGCATGTGTGTCAAGCTAGAAGCTCAAAAGAAATTCAAAACAGAACAACTAAACATGGAAAGTATAGGTGATACTAAGGAAAACTCCTAAGCCTTACATTTTCATATTACCCTTGCATTTATCATAAACATCAAGCAGATCGCTCTTCTCTGAATCAGAACCCCTATAATTTGCTTCAAACTCTTCTATATCAGCCTCAGTAACCTGGTGCGTATCAAGAGCTACAGTATGATGCCATTTTCTTCTAGTAAGTTTGTATTTTCAAGAAGGACGAAAGTTAACAGCTAGGAACAGGATTTCCTTTTATATATATATATATATCCAATGTTCGGTCATGGCTCAATGCCACAAAATCTAATGCTCCTCTAATGATCAAAGATGAGACATCATCTTCCATGACTCCTAAAAATGATTCAACCCCAATGACTTCACAAATTAAATCCAATGAAAAACCATTCGAAATGACCAATGTTCCAATAACTCCAAAATTCCCCATAGCACTAGCAATTACTCTACAACCAATGATGCATCCTCCAAAAATACCAAGAATTCAACAAGTGGAAGAAGCAATTCCTCTAAGAACAATGCCTAGTCAAAATGTTCAATTAATTGGGAAGATTATTGTCTCTCAACAATTAAAAATTTTTACAAAAAGAATTTTTACGTATATATTATCTGTAGAGAAAAATCTTTTTGAAAAGGACTCTTATGATTATGCCAAAAAGATTTTTATTAAGAATTTTACTTTTATTTCTTATGATTATTATAAACCAATTAAATTTTATGAAAGAATTTTGAGTGAAAAAAGGTTAGTTTCATTTAAACATTTTGAATAAAATGGAATTATAAGTTATTCAACTACCGTAATTCATAAGGTCATTAACCTTACTAAATGGTTTGATTATCCAGCAATGCTTATAAAATTTCAAATGCCACTTATGGACCCATAACCTAATTATTGAGCTACTTATAAGTGTTTTGATTATAAGCAAACTTAGTGGAATGCTTTCTTTCGTATGAACTCAAAAAGATCATATACTTGGTTGATCTTTTTTGAAAAATGTTCTTCCAAAAACCTTCCCTACTAGTTTGCTCACTAGTAGGATGAGTTTGGAGCCACCTATGAAATTATATATGAAAAGGCTCTCAATGGATTTAATGTATTTATAAAAAATTATGTCCTAAATATGCATAAACAATCTTTTAAAAAGAACATGCTGTATTTTATGTATATCAGCATTTCATAGGTAATGACTTGGTTTTATGATTATGAAAATGATACTGAATCTAAAACTACCATTTTGATTAGAAAATAGAAAGTTAAATGGTGGGATGGGTTCAAAATGTTGAACAAAGTTGAAGAAAATACAGTCCTTAATTAGATTAATAATGACAAATCCTCAATTATCCCAACAAATGTCCAAACTCAAGCCCTTTTCTTCCATGACAAAAGATTCCTAATATCATCAATGGCTCATGTAAGCTCTTGAGAACAAATGAGGCAATTACTGGAGAAAGCATTAGTAAGATTGAATGAATCTACAACCGGGCCTACTTCAGATTTTACAATGCATCATAATGACAATACCAATAAAGACATTTGCTACAGGATAGATTTAAGTGATCCTTAATGTATTCTGAATGTATTTTTGATGTATTTTGCAATGTATCTTGCATCTTGCACTGTAGAATGCTCTCGCACGTATCGCGGTGCACAATGACATCATAATGGTGTCAAATTCCACTTCTGACATAATGATAACCTCTCATGACTTTTCACTATTTATTACAGTGAATTGTTTGCTATAATGATTAACTTTTCACTATTCACTATAGTGAAATATTGACTCCTTTTGCTATAAATGAAGGCCTCTTCCCTCATTCCGAGCATCCGAATTTTCTCAGACAATTCCTTCATCTCTCTTCTCTCTATCCTCCTTCTCTTCTCTTCACACATCTCTTCTCTTATGATCTTTTCCTCTTCTTTATTCCTTCTTCTTCTGTACATTCTTTCACCTCTACTTCTATTCTCTTTTGTACATTCTTCAATCTCTTCTTCTCTTTTTTTTATTTAATGTTCAAAGATTGAGAGGCATTCGTACGCTTTTGTCCTTAGGTATAAGAACTTAACTTACTTTAATGTTCTTTCTTATACCTTCAATGTTCCTTTCTTATGTTTCTTTTTAATGTTCAAATCTTAATGTAATGCTCTTTATTTGTAAATACTTATCAAATTCAATGAAATGAATTTCTGTTTTATTATTTCTTTTGTTCATCTTATAAGAGGAATCTCCATCTCTATATAAGTATAACTCCATAAGATTTATATTTACGTTAATGGTTTATGTTTAATGTTTAATATACAAACCCCATAATCAATTGGTCTTATCGCCTATAATAATTTTCTTTTAATGTTTAATGTTGTATAAACCCCAGCAGTTTTGGCTCTACCGCCTGTGGTGGTTTACTATATATAATTAAGAATATTTATATTATTTAGTTAATAAGGTATATCAGTTGAAAACTCGATGGCTGTGGACTATTAATCTAAATGAGGTTTAAATGTATCATGTGCTTCTAATAATACAATGCCACATATTAGATGACTAAAGATATAAATTTTCTTAATATTCTCTTAATGATATTTTAATATTGTCTTTTTAATTCTTATTATTTAATGTTATATATATGTTTCATTAATGTCTCAAATAGTAAAAGATAATGATGGTAATGATTTAATAGAATTTTATGAATATTTAGGAGATGCTATAGAATTTTTATATTACATAGTTTGGGCTTACTCCTTACTTAGATAAAGTTTTTATTTATGTGAAATTTATTTTAGAAGAAATTAAGATATAATCTTCTATTGTCAATTATTTAAATAAAAATTTTCATTTGTATATTTCTGTTTATCATTTAAGATAGGTACTGCATAGATAATGAATCACCTTTTTGTACATAGCACTAAAAATTCATGTAAATTCTGAAAGGCTTCTATTGCAAGGTCCTAATTCATAGAGAGGATAAAACAGTAGAGCATGGGGATCAACAAAACTTTCATTCATTTCCAATTTCTGACCAATGCTTTATGTTCATGGATAGAAGAAAAAAGTTCATGAATTTGACATTTTCTTTAGAATATAAAACTATAACTTCATGAGAAGCAAGGAGAGGAAACCTAGTCTTATACGCATTCTTAGACCTAATATTAGATAGCAAATCAATGTAAAGTCCAAGAAACTAACAGCATCATCCATACATCCAGTTTGATCATAAACTATTCGTTTCTCCTAATTGGCAAGAATGGAAATCGCCTTCTACAAATGTTGAAATTTTTCTTTTGCTTCCTATGGCATTCAAGAATTCTTATATTAGAGACAGCCAGGAAGGGAAAGCTACGAAACCTTCATGTATATTTCTTCTTTTGTAGTTGGATAAATAACATAAAACTTTATAGCAAGATTTTTTCATCAAAAAATCAATTTTACCTCATCACTAGGATTTTTATCATGATGTAGTTGCACTATTAACTTATAATATGCTTTCTTTATCTCTTACTGGCTTGTTGTCCTTTCTACTCCAAAAATCTGAAGAAAACTTTGGTTTGTATATCTACTCTTATTAAGATACTGAAACAAGTTTTTGCAGTAAAGAAAGTACATAATCAAGAATAGGAAACACATAAAAGGAGAAAAGGGGGGAAAACTGGGCTAAAATCTTGGAGTCCTTAGTATGATTACTTTCTCATGTTCAAGCTACTCAAATTGTTCTTTGATTGCATCTAAACCACTTCATGTGTAAGTGTGACAACCATTTAAAGGGAAGCTCTATTGAGCTATTAAAAATATCAAAAGGTCCATAATGCATAGGAGAAGAGAGCAAGAAACTGAAGTCAAAGTTTTAAGTCTTTATTTTATTTTAACCTTGTTAGGTTATTACTGTGATTGGTGGACTATTAATTGTTTCCTTTGCAAGTCCTTCAAGAATATTGGGCTTGAAATCAAGTATGATTATTATCAAAATTGTTGATGTAAACCTTCCTTTTAGCAAGCTTATGATTTGATTAAGAGTATTTTTTGAACGTGCCTAAGGATCAACTAAACTAAGAACTTAAGTTTACAATTGAAAATGAACTTACTTTTCCAATTCGAAAGCTTATTATCGATAAAACCCGAACTTGAAAAACTGTGAACTTTAAAGTCACCTAAAACCCTAAACCTTAAAACAATTAAGGACTTTTAACCATAAGTGACTAATCGATAATTTAATTTGAATAATTTCATTCAACTCTAGAAAATTTCATAATTTTATAAGAATTAAATCATAATTTACAAAACAATTTAAGAAGTAAATACTAAAACAATTTTCTATAAGACAATGCCCTTATCTTTATGCCTAATCCTTATACATGAATAAGTAGACCAATTAATCAGTCTAAATGACTTATCAATTGAAAGTTGGAGTCATTTATCAATTGATAATTTATCAAAATTTAATGAAAAGATACTTTCCTTATCACCCCTTCATTTATACTATATATGGACAAATTATCACAAGATTTCACATGCTTTACTTTAATAAAGGAGACAAGACATTTCTATGCTCAAAAGGACACCTAATGCTTAGTTCTAGCATGGTTTTAAGGGGGGGTGGGCATACTCTTGTATTTTAACCATTAATCGCTTTATCTTATACTCCACTATTCATTCCTTAATGCTTATATCATCAAGGGTTACAATTATTGACTTTTGTATATGTTATAAGACAACAAAATCAAACTTCTTAAGCATACTTCTACCCTCATTCCCAGCCAGCTACTCTTTTCCCATTTGCTCTCACTTTTAATTTCATTTTCACTTCCTTTTCTCTTACTTTGAAAACAACACAAAAGAAGAAACAAGCAAACCCTACAAAATCCTTCACTTGTCACCACATTCCAAGCACACACACGGCACTTTCAACTACTTCTTGTCTTGCTGTTGCCAACATTCAAAGCCCCTTTAGGATTCTTAGAACACTCCTTAAACCCCACTTCAAAGGACAACAACTCAAGTTCCAAAAAGAGTACAAGAAGGAGGAAGTAAAATAAAGAGTATAAGTGGAACTTTAGTATATAACCACTATATTTTTGCTTTGAAGACTAGTAACTATATTTTGTGTTACTAGGTTAGTATTCATGTTAAGAGACTATGATTTCTTGAAGATATGAGTATAATCATGAATTGGTATAACATCAAAGACCATCTTAAGGGGCAAACTCATGACACCTTTAGATGAAAATTGAAGTAAGAGCATATAAAGTTAGTGTTTTGTAGAAATACTTGTTTAACACTTGGAATGGAAAATTTTAAGTTGAGAAAATCTTGAAATGAGAACTTGAATGAAAGAGAAGCATGTTGGAAGTGAGGGTTTAGAAGTCATTTGAAAGTTGTTTTCACTTTCACTGAGTTAAACATGCTAAAATCTAAACTTAGGTAAAGGAAAAATTCATCACATGAAGGTTTATGAAAAAACTAATTTTGTAAGACATGAACTATGATATAAGAGGTATGATAAAAGTGAGATCTTCTATTTTCATGTAAAGTATGAGCTAAATAATCATCTCATGAAAAAGAAGTCAAGTTAAGATTTAAATACAAGTAGTTCATGATCTAATACCTAAACTTAAGGAAATGATAAAACAAGTTGGAAAACTAAGTTGGAAGCCCTTATACTCAAACTGACCAGATCTGGAACATGCCTAAAAGATACTTAAAAATATGATAAAAGTAAGTAAACAAAGTGAAAAAACAAACCAAGGCAAGTATAATAAGTGTATTAAGCCTAAAACTCAAAACCGAGCTTAAAACTTCCAAAATAAGTCTCAAACGTCAAGTTGAACCACCCTTAAGTTTTTGACCAGCAACTCGACACATTAATAAGAGTTGTTTTAAGACTCTCAAGAAGCCCGTAAGATACTCCTTAAGTCCAAGAAAGTGACCATCTTTGAATTGAATAAAAAAACAAATCCATTTGGCAACTTGAGTTACTTAAGAGCCCAAAAAGTGGTTGATAGCCTTAAGAGTGTGAATCAAAGTTGTAAATCTGAACTTAAGGAGTATTTTAAGCCTAAAATGAAATCTTAAGCTTAAGCCCAAAGGAATTTCCAAGTTACCAAAAAGCCCATTAACCAAACAAAGCCCCAAAGCACTCCACATCATGAGGACCGTTACTGTTTCGACCTATGGGTAGATTTGCATGCCTCATCTTGAAAATCTAACCTTGTTATGTCAAAGTACACTTGAAAATGATAAAGATTAGCTATAAGATTATAAAAATCGGATTTAAAACGAAAAAGTTATATACATGCGTTGTTTGACATACTAATTATTCATGCATTCATATGATTATGCATATAATAAATTTTTACCATGCGGTATTGACGAGGGTATTTATCTCACTAAGCACTTATATCTCAGTAGATTTCTTTTGCTGCAGGGAGACTTCTTCATTCATTCGGGTCGAAGGATGCCTAAGGTGGGTCTCGTTTAGAGATGAGTTGGAGCGATCAAGGAGCGAAAAGGAGATTTTGTAATAGTTTCATAGATGATCATTTACTTTTATGTTTTTGTTTATATTATAGATTGAAGCTTTTAAAGTAGTTCTCTTATGAATTGCATTTGTTTGTATTATTCTTTTGGTGTGCAACTTATGAGTCCACACGTTTATTTAATTAATTTACACCACATAAGTTAATTTTAGTTAAATTGCTCCATATTACTTATTTATGAGCCTAGTAGTAACGTATATATAAAGGAGTCTTGTGTGTTATATGAAGGGCCTACAATCAGTAAGGAGGTAGATAGTAGACCTTTATATGATACATGGTGACTTACCATGATAACGGTACCGTTGGATCGTGATAGTTGATGTGGACATACATTCATATAAATATATAAATCTATAAGTGGAGTATTAAACCACTTCTACAAAGTGATAAAGCTACGATCTAATGGCCTCCATATTCAATCTAATATACTTGTTTCACATGAAACCCATTAAGAACAGATTTCATGCAATGCAAGTCAATAGTACATTTAGTATACTTGACAACATAAATCAAAACAGCAATGGCATGTTTGTATGTGGGGATGGAAATAGTAACTTGTAATTACGTTGTAGTTGTTGAACCAATACAAGCTGATCTACTTACCTAACAAATTCAAAATAGTTTTAAGCTTTTCTCAGATACGGCAACTTGTAATTATCTTGTAGATGTTGAATCAATGAATACAAGCTGCAAGCACATGAGGTCTAAGACACATAATGCAATTCATTTCAAAATTTACCACCATAAGTAACATCTCAAATGTCAACAAACACTATCAATTCATGTACTTTTGATGCTTAACATGATCATCACCTCCAACCTAGCATATATTTTATTCATATATTAGGTGTAACTTGGTAGGTATGAGAACATCTTCCTTTAATTACCTTTATTTTGATAAGCAAGATTAACAAGAATGCCATAATAGGAACATCTGATCAGCTGTACAGTAAACTAATAGTACGCATCATCTAAGAGACACTATAACTGCAAAAACAAGTTTACTCTTCCAAATACTTTATACTTACTATCCCTTTTCGACTCCACATTTCCTGCTGACTTGACATGGGTCTAAGGGTTACATTAGTTTTGACCCTTGCTCAGCATTCTTCCTTGGGCTACAAAACTTACTTTTGTTGCATCATCATCCCAGGTTGAGTAATCATCTCTACCTTTTTTAAGTCGAAATTGATCAACCCCATTGGCTTTGCAGAAGAAGCTACTGCATGTCTAGTTTCTAAAATGGACCCTTGCTTTGGACCATTCCAACAATATTAGAAATCCCCTTTCTTATCAAAAGACTATTTTTGAGTTTTTGGAGATCCTCGAGAGTATCAACCCAAGTGAATTTGCCACTATACTTGTACTCAAATCCATTCATACAAAAGCCAATACGTGTTACCTTTGGGACAAATAATTCTCTTGAGTCTACTTAAGATTTCATTCTCAATGCAATTCGCTAACACCAAAATCAATTATTAATATCCCTTTCACTTAACTGTGATAGCAATGTCATATCCCCTTATTCTTTGTAAAAGAGTTATTATAGTGTTTAGTGAATTCTAAGCCCCTAATAGTCATTTCACAAGAAATCCACATTATAAAAAAAAAAAAATGAGAAAGGTGAGAAAAATATTGAATGATATTTCATTACTCAATCTTATAAATAACTATTTAATGTTGAGATTGATTCTTTTCCCAAAAATACCCTAAGTAAAATCAACAAATAATAATGTAATATTCATTCCTAACTTATTACAAATATATTTCATTTTTTAGTAATAATTATTATATTACAATTTTATTCCATTTAGTATAGTAAACATGTTGTAAATGGTGAGACACATTATGAACAATTGGGTGCAAATATGATATATAAACCTCTCTACCACTATGTGGGTGTAAATGTTGTATATGACCCTTGCTCAGCATTCTTCCTTGGGCTACAAAACTCACTTTTGTTGCATCATCATCCTAGGTTGAGTAATCATCTCTACCTTTTTTAAGTCGAAATTGATCAACCCCATTGGCTTTGCAGAAGAAGCTACTGCATGTCTAGTTTCTAAAATGGACCCTTGCTTTGGACCATTCCAACAATATTAGAAATCCCCTTTCTTATCAAAAGACTATTTTTGAGTTTTTGGAGATCCTCGAGAGTATCAACCCAAGTGAATTTGCCACTATACTTGTACTCAAATCCATTCATACAAAAGCCAATGCGTGTTACCTTTGGGACAAATAATTCTCTTGAGTCTACTTAAGATTTCATTCTCAATGCAATTCGCTAACACCAAAATCAATTACTAATATCCCTTTCACTTAACTGTGATAGCAATGTCATACCCCCTTATTCTTTGTAAAAGAGTTATTATAGTGTTTAGTGAATTCTAAGCCCCTAATAGTCATTTCACAAGAAATCCACATTATAAAAAAAAAAATGAGAAGGGTGAGAAAAATATTGAAAAATATTTCATTACTCAATCTTATAAATAACTATTTAATGTTGAGATTGATTCTTTTCCCAAAAATACCCTAAGTAAAATCAACAAATAATAATGTAATATTCATTCCTAACTTATTACAAATATATTTCATTTTTTAGTAATAATTATTATATTACAATTTTATTCCATTTAGTATAGTAAACATGTTGTAAATGGTGAGACACATTATGAACAATTGGGTGCAAATGTGATATATAAACCTCTCTACCACTATGTGGGTTAACTATACAAATTTTATTGGATGGTTGTACCTTGCAAGTTCTAGAAACATTATTCAAATTGACATCTACGATGTGTTTATTTCATGGAAAATGCTTTTTGTAATTTTTCTGATATTTGTTAAATATGTCCGTAGTAATCGGACAGCTAAAAAGCCCCACCGAGCAAAGTACTCGAGCTCACTGCATATCCATGTAATTTCTTAATTACAGCTTAACACTACCAGATGATAGGAACATAAGATATTGTACTACAGTAAGTGGATCGAAATACTATCAAATTGACAAGATTTCAATAAAAACAACTCGCGGTGGTGTTGTTAATTCAAGTATTAGCATAACTTAGCCATCAAAACAATAACAAATTGGCTGCAAATTCGTACTTAATGGAGTCGATCTAGCATGACCTAGCAAGCTTAGGAATCAAGCAAGCAACGCTTTAGGTAAGTTCAGATGGATCCCAAACGGGCACAAACGTAAAGTGGTAACCCACCTATTCCAATTTTTCATTTTTTTTTTCTTTTCCCCTCCCCCACCTTCCCCAATAGCCATCCAAAATTAATCGGACTGCCGCGATACGTTAACTTGTAAAGATTATAACTATAACCAAATCTCACTTGGGACAAATAAAACAAAAGTAAATATATATATAAATATGTTTGTGTGTATATATTCTACCCCATGAATCAGAACCATCGGTAAAATCTGACAGAACAAAATGATAGATCAACATGGAGAAGTGAAAACGATTGATTGTGTGAGAATATATACCTCGTATAAGCTCCTATGTTTTTGTTTGTCATCACGAGGAGGTCTTAAGCTGCAGGAGTAGTTAACGTTTGCCATGGAAAGTACGGAACAGGATGGTTTGGTTGGATGAAGTTTATGAGCTCAAACGTAGGAAATGAGTCTTAGCAACTCTGTAAAAGGTTATGATAGTGGAGCGCAATTGTCTAAAGTTTGTTTGAGAGTTGGATTGTTCCCGCTACTCCCTCGTATATTATTTGAGTATTTATGCCCTTCCTCCGCCGGACGTGATGTGTTATCATTGGCCGGGTTGCCGCCTGGGCCTTAACGCTCGCTAGAGGAATTTTTAACTTGTTAAGAGGAAATATAAATAAATTTTAACTTTTTTTTTCCATTTAATTTTTTTTTAAATTGTACAATCAGTCTTTAAAAACGATAAGAGAAATTTTTTATAGGCTTTTAACAAGCGTTCTAGAACAACATCTAGATATTTAAAAATCTTCTAAAATTTGAAAATATTCTTTTTATCCATTTAATAAGCATCGAGAGACAACAAAAACAATAAAAAAAAATTAAAGGAAAAGATTAAGCAGTGCCCCTATTGCACTTGTATAGACTTGATTAAAAAAAAAAAAAAAGAAAGAAAGAAAAGAAAAACTTTGCTACTTTAGATGAACTTTTTTATTTAAATGTATAATAATTCTTTAAATAGAATGTGATAACTTTCTATTTTTAACTCTTGTTAAATGTGCTAAGAAAGTAATTGACGAGATCTAAATTCAATTGTATAATTATATACACGTTAAGTTAGAGAATTAATTTAAATCTTAATGGAAAGTTTAATTTAATATGTAACATTTTTTAAGTTGATCCTCTTTATTTAATTTCCACAATTTCCCTTAATTTGCAATTTTAATATATTGTCACATATAATCAATAGTTGAAATTATAAGAAAAATGATTTCATGATGATATTATAAAGTATTTTGAAAATTTAGATAATTTTAATCGTTGATTTATAAAATTTAGATAAAGTAAGTGGAGAAAATCTAAATCCATTTTTCATATTAGTTAAGAGGGAAATTTAGTAAAAGCAAATAATCATAAAGTACAAAACATAGACACATCTTACACATTATAAATATGACTTTACCACTTACTCTAATAAGAAACTATTTGTTGGAGATGAAGAGAGAAACATAGCCTAAAGGTCATGCTATTTTTTTTTTCAACTGCTATTTTATTACAAATTTAGAGAAATGGGGAATCGAAATTGGTCCATCATAAAATTAATATGCTTACTACTAAATTACAACAGTCTTAGCAAAAGTCATGCTAAATTTCAAGGTTAGAATACTAAGCTTTTCTTCAATTCCTTTTATGATTTTGATTAATTAAATTTAAACCTAAATTAGGCGTCACACCATGAAACTAAGCAATGTAGATAGTTCTCCACATACTCATACTATGATACGAGCATATGAAGGCCTGAGACAAATAACATCCTCAAATCATAAATATTATACAATTATTTCAAGTTGCACATTGTTACACCTTAAATCAAACAGTTATGATAGCCTCGCCGTATAAACTAACCTAACCTAAGTTAGAAACTAGTTATTTTAGCCGCTAACATAAGTATAGGTTACACAAAATGTTTACCACTCCACTGTTTTGAGTTATTCAATTTTAAATCTAATAGAAATTAACCTGTAGTATACATTTCAAAATAGCTTCTAAAAATAATTTTTGTGGCTTAAATGATTGAGAAAATCAAGCTTTATAAATCATATAGAATATAAAATCTCAATTTTAACAAAAAGTTCCAAGAATTAAATTGATATGAGAAAAAAAAAATTAGTAAACAATTTATAAAAGTTCACAGGTTTACAGAACATAGTAGCAATATCATTAGTTGAAAACTAGAGGATCACTAGTGGAGACTCTATTAGTTTCCCTATAAATTAGTAAAATCGACAAATAAATAAGAATTTAGCTCATTAATCTTGAATCTCGCTCCTTAACCCTGTTCTTTAATCTTCTAGAACTTGGAGTGGTACTAATGAATCTATTAGGGAATTTGCAAAATAATTATAAGGGAGTGAGCGATAACTTACTTAATAAGTAGGATGGAGATAGTAGCATATATCTGACACAAAACAACCAAGGTTTTAAAGAAAGTTTAGTTAAATGCCATGTATATATAAGCAAGTATTATTACACAATATTATTCGGTTTGTCATGAGATTACAAAAATTATGCTTGTTCTAATCCGAGTTGAAGAGTTTGACACTATGTACTTCATAGATCGAAACCAAACTAGGGCTTATATAATAGAGAACACACTCTGCTAGAGACTCCACTTCGAACCATGATTCTTAACCTTACCGCGATCTTTTCTCCTGTCACTTAATTCAACTAAGGATACGAAGAGGATCATTTCAGCTATCTTCATCGAAGGGTCCATGTTTGGCTAAAGAATCTTAATTGTTTTGTCTAATGAGTTGCGATACATATCTGGTTAGTAGTTAAGTTGAGTTTGTGTTACATTACTTTTTTTTTGGGGGGGAGGGGGGGGGGGGTGTGTTAAGCAATTTCAGACAGTTCGAAACAAGTAATATCATAAAGTAATAAATGTATAAAGTCTAATACTCCAAATAGCATAACAGTATTCAAGCACATACATTGCATATATACATGCAACTAACTTACAATTACAACCAAGACATATACTAAGGCCTTAAAGTATCCTTAAATAATACTTTAAAGTACGGTAAAGCACTGATCCCACTTACTTAGAACTCACTTGATTGTTTACTTATCTTACCTTTGAGAATTCCCTATATATTTAGTCAATTTATTATTTTAGTAACTATATAAGACATGGGAGGCCATTTATTTGCTCATCTCCTTAGAAATTAGGTTGATTTAGAACTTAATTTATAAGTTATGTTAGCATAAGTAAGGAAGTTATAGTCATTTCATCAATAAATTATACCTTTGTACCCTTTGAGCTAAGTTTTGAGTGAAATCAACTATGAAGCTTTTATGCTAGGAAGCCTTTGAATCACCCCCTAAGCTTTACTGAAGCGAGAATTTATAATTTTGTAGATTACATTAATATTTTCAATATTTTTTTGAAAACTGACAATTTTTAGGACACTCATCAAAAGTTAGCTAGGCTAAATGCGGCAACCTATATTACCTAATGGTAATGGCTAGTTCCTAGCAACTCCTTAAATCGCTGAACACCTTAAAGCCCAAATTACGCCCAATTTTGTATTTTTTTTCTATATTCAACCCTTTAATCTCCAATGCCCAACTTTAGTTTTCTTAATTTCCCCCTTACATGTATGAATTTTAGAGAGCATTTCTTGAATTTTTTAAAGCTTAAAAGTTGTTGAAATGAAATTTTCTTTCTCTTTCTTCAAGTAATTTGTGCTTTTATATTAGCTTAATTGCATGGTTAAGTTATCTCATTTCCTAACACTAGGCCATTTCTTTCTACATGCCAAAGGCAAATATAGTCCAATCTCACTTTTTGTTTAATAAGTGTTGTTAGTTTTTTAATAAATTTATTTAGCTTATTTGGCCTAAAATGTAGTTTTTCTAGTATTTTGGTTAATTACTGGTATTTATCTATACATAATAATTATTCATAGTGCACACATATGTATATTCCACATGTAATTTTATTCCTCATAATAATTTTATTACATATATAATTTATCTCCAAAAATTTCCAAACTAATAGAGCCTATTCTACACAATTACAATAAATAATATGTAATTTAGTTAAGTGATACTATTTTATCTATATTATTATTATTATATTATATTTTTAAAATCGGAGTCCATGGGGAATAGGACCCCCAACTTTACAAAATTAAATTACATACTATAGTTCACCAAATTAAAGTGGTAACACTAAATTAGACTACACACTTAGTCTATCAAATCAAAGTGGCAACATTATCAAATTAGACCATATACTCTAGTCTACCAAATTTGACTATCAAAATAGTCACAATGCTTGGGCAATGCAATCTATGTGCTTCCAAAAACTAAGTTCATAAAGCCATCTTTTTCCATGATCATTTGGAAGCCTCATTTTGAAAGTTATGACTCGTAGGTTCCTTTTTGTGCTATGCCATGCCGTGTTATGCAATAGCAACTCAAGAATATCAATAGCACAATCAATCTCCTAGTTTTATTTAACCTAATGATCTAATTCTAGTTTTTGAACTCTCCTTAGCAGATTTCTAGTATCTTACTTAGGGTTCACTTAGGTATTTAGGTGAACACTTAGAAGATTGAGTTAGCAATCACTCAACTTCTCCAGTTAGCACAATCAGTCGTAAGCACAAATTACCACCTAACATAACAGTTTAACCAAAACACAGTTACTATCATTCAAAATTACCACATCAGCATCCACTATAGTAGCATATTAAGTTACCTAAAATATATCCATATTTAATCAACACAGCATCAAACAACACGCAGTGTTATGAGTAGCAATATATCTACTCTAAGCATGAGTTAGATCTACTTACCTAGTCTTAGTAATAGTGCAAAATCCTAAACTTCACGATGTAGTCCTTCCTTTCATCTTAAACCTATGAAAATATAACACAGTCTTCAAATCAAGTAGGGGTCGAACTCGAACTGTTATAAGTTTTCATTTCCGCATTTTTAAACTTCGTTTAACGATACCGTACTCATTTATTATCCGATTTCAGTAAACTTTATATCATTACGATCATTATTTCAAGTGCTATTGATATATATTGAGAATCATGACTAATCAATATTGCCAAATATCCAAAAATACCCTTTCATATTACAACTCAATCATACACAATCTTAACTTCATAATTGACCCGAGTAAGCTAATATTAAACTAAAAACCCTAAAAATTATACCTTCTAAACTTGTCCAGCAACACTTATTATACTCCAAAGTGTTCATTTAACATAGATTTTAATAAACATTCTAATAGTATTAGTTACTATATTACATATTAAGCTAATATATAAGTTTATACTAGGAAAATACATAATAAATAGTAGACAAGCCTAATTAATTTCATGAGAAATCCTATAGACTCATAAAAATATGTAGTTTAGTTCTTGATCATCAATTACACTAAATTGATTTTTATCCATTTTTTTTATGAAAATAGTGGTTTTAGCTCAAAATTACGGAAAATTAAGGAAAATAAATAAATTTTTTATTGAGGTAAAACTTAAATATTCTATATATCATTATAAACATCTAGAAGTCAAACATGTAAGGCTCATTCATTAATTTCATTAAAAACTAATTATTTTAATAATTCGGTAAAATTGGCAATTTTATTCAAAATAATTATAAAAAATAGTAAATATGGAGATTTTCAAAAGTTCTTGTTACGAAAATTTAATACATTATATAAGTGTGTTATAAAAAAAAAATTCAGGTTGAAGTAAAATTATTTAGTATTTTGAAAATTTTATTTAATATTCGTCTAAATAGGGCATGTTCTTAAGCAAGTACCATAAATAAATGTTATTTTAAGAAAACAAAATTACCTCATGAAGTACATATAAAATAACTTAGGGAAACCAAATTTCATAATTTTCTAAGCTAATTTGATATTTTTAGTGAATTAATGAAAACCAGACAGTAAAATTTGACTCACCGATGTACGGTGTTTCGGCCACCACCCTATGTCGACCCATCTTCTCTCTCCACCATAAGTTTAAGTCTTAAATAGCTCCTTTTTAGGTTGCATGTAGTCTTAGGAACCATAATTCACTATATTTTCTTACTATTTTCTTTTATTTTTTCTAATTTTTTTATAATTTTATAAAATTATTTTCTTTTGTTTTCAAGTTTCTAAAATATTTTAAATGATGTTTGAAGCCCTATTTATAGGTTTTAGGATTTTTGCATATAAAAAAGTAAAATTACACATATCAATTTCACATTTTCGTAGGTACCATGTGTCATTTCCTTATTAACAAAGTATTGACTTATCATTTGCAATTAATGCTAGCTTGACACATTATTTGGTGACTCATCTATGCAAATTTTTTTTAATTTTCCATTATTTTACCTAATTTTGATAATTTATTATTATTACATGCATATATTTAATACATATAATATATATCACATGTAATACATGTATATTATGTATAATTCAACTTCATTTATTATTTTTGAAAGTTAATTAACTTATTTTTAATATCTCATTATATTTAAAAGCTCAAATTTTACGATTATTGGTTTTATCAATATATTAACGTTTTTCTCAAATTAATATTGTTATATAACTTATTTTAAGAAATTTACTTTACTTAAATTACTTCGTCTAACTTTTTTAAGTTTACTATGAAGTTTGAAATAAAATTGATAATTCAGTTTGACATCCTAAATTTAGGGGTTGGGATCCTATAGTTATTGAACTAACTCGAAATTCTAGGGTATTGCATTACACTTTGATCCTAGCCTAAACCCCATATCGAAAAACCTACAAAAGTAATCGTGGGGTTGTAAGCTACATCCAGCTTAGTGAGCAGTTCATTCATATTACCAACACATAAGTTCAAGTAAGTTGTTAAGCATATGAATTGTAGACACTCCATTTTTGGCATATATATAGTTAGTTCCGATTTACTAAGTTTACATTCTTTTAGTTGACTAGTTTATTAGAGTTAGTGGTTAATAGAATAGGATAATTAATTAGTCCATTAGATTAATAATTTGTTTAATTTAATTATTGCATGCATTAGGATTTAAATCTTTAGTTTTATTTTTTGGGTTGACTAAGATTAGTGGTTAATATAAATAGATTAACTAGTTTAGTTTAATAATTAGTATAATTACTTAATTAGATTA
This sequence comes from Lumnitzera racemosa, assembly GCA_024138005.1. Taxonomy (NCBI): domain Eukaryota; kingdom Viridiplantae; phylum Streptophyta; class Magnoliopsida; order Myrtales; family Combretaceae; genus Lumnitzera; species Lumnitzera racemosa. Next base: position 73,758,266 of record JAMXBC010000002.1, read on the forward strand.
GGTTATTTAGTTTAGTTAGGTGGGTGTAGATTTCTTAAGATTATTGAATAAAAAATAAATGAAAAAAAAGGTCAGACGTCTTTGTTTTATGCTAAGTGATTGGATTGCAAGTGTTAGCGTATGGAAGGTTCGAGTACTTGTGAGCTTCATGTGCTTAATCTTCTTTAAGTAAAAAACAAGCACAAAAAGCTTGAACTTGGGGTGGTAATTACGTTTTAAGTTTACATTTCTTTTTTTTTTTTTTGGTACCAAATCTACCTGAATTTTTAACTGATTTTGATGAACAAACTTATGTAAATCTATAGAAATTCAAATGGAAATTGAATCGAATGTAAAATTTTAAAAAGTCACATTTTATCACTTGTGAATTTAGATTCGATTTAAACTTACCAAAAATATTCAAATCTTGTCCATAGGTGTTCTATAAATAAGATGACATACTAAATTCAAAAGCTCTTGAAAAGAAGAGTAGGGTACACTTTCTCTTTAGTTAGCTACTTGAACTACACATTCTCTCTCTAGATTTTCTTCCATTTTACATAAAATCAAAGAAAAACAATACCTCCAGTAGCATCTAGAGGTTGAATAAGGAAGAAAAAACACAAGTTTTGAACTCGATCCTTCAAGAATTTGTTAAAATAAAGATAAGAGGTTTAGGTTTTTTTGGGCTCCCAAGTTGCTAAATGTAAACCCTCCTCAGACATAAACTACCTCTAGAGCTACAACTAATACATCCATCGCTATCAACTGTTGTGTGTTGACGTTACTATAGATCCCCAACTGTGCCTCGACCCATAGAAGACAAATCCAACCTGTTTTATGGTTGAAGAAGGTTTTACTCATGCATTTTAGTTTTTAGATTTTTTTTTGTTTATTAAGTTCTTCATGTTAATATAATTTCATGTTAGTAGAGCTTTTGTTTAGATGTGCTTTTTAGTGTCCATTGTGAATATTATTCGTGTATGCATAAAATTGCATAATTTTAAACCATGTTTTTTAAAAAATCTTGCATCATTTTTCCAAATATTGCATTAAATCACCTTTTTTTTTTAAATATTGCCTTAAATTGTTTTTAAAAAATATTCCATCATGTTGTTTTTTTTTTTTTTGAAATCTTGCATAAAATTGCATTATTTTTCAAAACCTTGCATAAAAATTGCAATTTTTTTTTCAAAACTTTACATGAAATTGCATAAATTTTTAAAATCTTGCATAATAGTCACATCTTTATCAAATTAGGTATAAGAATTTCATATTTTCCATAAATTTTCTAAAAATATTACGTCAAATTCGTGTTTTCCCTAAAAAATCATATCTTTCTTACACAATTGCATATTTTTCATGTATATTATATCCTTTTCGTATCTTACACGAATTCATGTTTTCCCTAAAAATCATTTTTTTCTAACATGTTGCATATTCTTTATGATTAGGTGTCTTTTAGGTTCTTAGAAGAAAAAAAGTTTTATTAGTTAGAAAAATATTTTTCTTAAATGAAAAATATTAATTTGTTTCTTTTTTCAAAATTAGGTTCTCTTAGGATTTTCAAAATTTGGCAATAAATTAGCATTTTTAAGGTTTTTTATTTAAATAAACTAGAGAAAAACATAAACATGGCGCTTTTTGAAAAATAAAAGCAAGCCACACACTAACGTTTTATAAAAATATTAGAACTGGTTGGTTTAATTTCAACTAGTGACAACGTAAGCACCATTGGGATAATCATAAAAATTGAAAAACTCTTTTTTTTTTTAGGAAATTGTAATGAAAAATCACAAAAAATAAATTTTCACGAATTTTTCACGTTTTTGCATATTTTTGCATCTTTAGTAAAATTATAAAAATTAAAGCCTATTAGTTAGTTTTTCTAATTTCTACATGGTGATTTTAGTTTAATAGGTTAGCCTTTAAGCTCAGTTTTAGTTAAAAATTTTCTAGAAATTATTTTTTTACAAAATTCATAGACTAATAGAGTTTTGAAACACCATTTAGTCTTTTCCTTACTTTGAACGATTTTTATAAAAAAACAAGTATTGAATGTTGTTCTTTCAATAGTATTACTAAAGTTGTCATCCAATTTGATTGTTATAAGAAATCAATGCTACAATCCTCATAATGCTAGAAAATGGCTTAAATTTAAGAAATCTTTATTATGGACTACTCTAATGAAGCTAAATAGAGAGAAAAGGGCACAATAGAAACCCTAAACCTTGAGCTTAATTTGTATGTTCTGAAAATGAAGGGAAAATAATATATTTGTAGACTTTGTAAATTTAACCTTCTAAATATGGTGTCAAACTCAAGTATCGTAAATATTTGCCTAAGTTGATAAGACTACATAAAATGAAAACTGACTAAAATTTTAAACTCGGAACTTAAAACGAAATTAAAAGACCTAATGATACAATTTGGAAACCTTTATCATGCAAGAAAACCGCAATCCTTATATACGTGTATAAGAAAAATGTAAACCTAAACTTAATCGAAACCATAAATATCAAATCATAAAAATTTTTAAAACTCTATAAAATTATTTTAATGCTTAAAAAGTCATAAATCAATAAAATTATTAATAATTTTGTGAAATCATATAAAACTAATAACAAACGAATCAAGGATTATTTCAAGTAATAATAAACAACAAAACTAAGCTAGTTAAAGGAATAAATTAATAAATTTACAAAAATTATTTTACTTGTGTACATAAGTAGCCCCACAATATGTATATACATATAAATATATTAATAAGAAATTTCCTTTCCTTTTCTTTTCTTAATCTATCGTATGATATATATATATATATGTTGCATAATAAAGCAATGTTCTTAAATAATTAAGCTAATTAAACCTTAAGCTCCTAAGTTTAAGTAAATTATTCTCGAGTTGGTAAAAAAACCCTAAAACATACATAATCTTACTCGAACTTTAAAATATACTTAAACTCACTTGAACTCAAAACCTTAGGATAATCAGGGACTTATAACCCTAAATAAATAATTAAAAATATAATTTCAATAAATTTTATTCAACTTTAGAAAACTTTAAAATTTCTTAAGAGGCAAATTACAACCTATAAATTAATTTGAGAACCAAACCCTAAAAGAATTTCATATAAAATAATTTCTTTATTTTTACTTATAAGCCATGTTATATATGTATAAGTTATAAACCCTACTTTTTAGCAAACTTGTGATTCAACTAAGAGTACTTCCCAAATGATCCCAAGGATAAACTAAGCTAAGAATTCAAGTTTACATTTAAAAACGAATTTAATTTTCCAATTTAAAACCCTATTATCGATAAAACTCGAATATGAGAACCATAGACTTTAAACCCAAAATACTAAAACAATTAAGGACTTATAACCCTAAGCAGCTAATTAAGAATTTAATTTTCATAATTTTATTTAACTCTAGAAATTTTCATAATTTTATAAGAATTAAATTATAACTTACAAATCAATTTAAGAGAGAAACTTCAAAAGAATTTCATATAAGACAATCTCCTTATCTTCATGCATAAGATTTGTGCACATAAATAAGTAAACCAACCAATCATTCTAAATAACTTATCAATTGATAAATATAAACCCTACTTTTAATAGGCCCATGATTCAATTACAAATACTGTTCAAACGTTCCTAAGGATCAACAAAATTGAGAACTTAAGTTTACATTTAGAAACAAATTAAAATTTTCCAATTCAAAAACCAATTATCGAGAAAACCTGAGCTTGAAGAACTACGAGCTCTAAACTCAGCTAAGACCCTAAACCTTAAAACAATTAGGGAATTTTGACCTTAAGTGACTAATCGATAATTTAATTTGAATAATTTCATTCAACTTTAGAAAATTTCACAATTTTATAGGAATTGAATCATAAAGTACAAAACAATGCAAGATGAAAATCCTAAAATAATTTCCTATAAGACCATACCCTTATCTTCATGTCAAAGCCTTACACATAAATAAGTAAATTAACCAATCACCTTAGATGACTTATCAATTTAGAGTTGGAATCATTTATCAATTGATAACTTATCTAAATCTAGTGATAAGATATTTTTCTTATCACCTCTTTACTTATACTACATATGGACAATTTTTCACAAGATTTCACATGCTTAACTTCATTAAATGAGACAAGACCATTCCATTACCCGAAAGGACACTAAATGGCGGATTTGAACAAGGAGAAAAGGGGGGCCATGCTCTTGTCTTTCAACTATCAATCACTTTCTCTTACACACCACTATTCACTCTTTAATGCTTACATCATTAATAGTTGCAATTGTTGACTTTTGTGTAAGCTACAAGACAATCAATTAAAGCTTCTTGCACACACTTTTTCTCCTATTAAAAAATCTATAACTCTCTCTCTCTTTCACTCTCATTTTCACTTCCTTTTCTCTCCCTTTAAACACAAATCAAAAGAAGAAATTCAACCCCACAAAAATCTTCCATTTGGCCGCCACTTCTAAGTCCTACTCACGACACTTCCATTTCTTTTTCTTGTGTCATTTTCTTCCAACATCTAAGCTCTTTTAGAACCATTAAAACCTTCTACAAACCCCACTCTAAAGGATCAAACAACTCGAGTTTCCAAAAGGTTGCAAAAGGAGAAAGCAAAGTTAAGAGTTTAAGTGGAACCTTTGTGCACAACCACCATATTTCACTTTAAAGATGAGTAAGTGTTTGTTGTGATTAATGGGTTAGTGTTTATGTTAGGAAATTTTAATTTCTTGAAGATATAAGTATGATTTAAGTTGTTAGAACATCAAAGACCATCCTAAGAAACAAACTCATAAAACCTTTACATGAAGTTGAAACATGAGTATGTAAAGTTGGTGTTTTGTAAAGACACTTGTTTAACACTTTGAATGGAAGATTTTAAGTTGAGAAAATCTTCAAACAAGAACTTGAATGGAAGATGAGCATGCTGGATGTATGGATTCAAAAGTCATTTGGATGTTGATTCTATTTCCATTAAGTTAAACATACTCAAATATAGACTTAAGTTAAGGAAAAATTCATCACATGAAGTTTTATGAAGAATCTAACTTTATATGACATGAGTTATGATTTGGAAGTTGTAATAAGTGTAAGATCTTATATTTTTTTGTGTGAAGCATGAGTTAAAGAATCATCTTATGGAAGAAAAGTTAAGTTAAGATTTGAATACAAGTAGTTTAAGTGCATGATCTAACACCTAAACTTAAGGAAATGATAAAACAAGTTGAAAAACCAAGTGAGAACCCCTTATAATCATCATGACCAGATCTAGAACATGGATAAAAGACACTTAAAAATATAATAAAATTAAGTGAACAAAGTGAAAAGATCAACTAAAGCAAGTATAGTAAGTATACAAAACCTAAAACTCTCAAAACAAGCTTAGAACTCTAAGTTGGGTGTTCATTAAAATTCTAACCAGCACTTTAAAATATTAAGAAAGGTTGTTTTGAAGCTCATAAGAAATCCACCTAAGGCTTCATAAGCCCACCAAAGTCACTAACTTTAGTTTAAACCAAAAACAAGCCCATTTGACAACTTAAGCCCACTAAAGAGCCCATGAAGTGGTTATTAGCCTTAGGAATATAAATCAAAGTTGTAAATCTAATCTCAAGGAGTATTTTGAGCTTAGGATAAAATCTTAAGACCAAGCCCAAAGGATTTCTCAAGTTATCAAAAGGCCCATTTACCAAATAAGGCCCAAAAGTACTCCAAAACATGAGGATCGCTACGGTTTTGGTCCATGAGCAGTTTTGCATGCGTCATCAAGAAAATATAACCTCACCACATTAAAGTACACTCGAAAAAGATGAAGATTGACTATAAGATTATGAAAATCGGATTTAAAACGGGAAAGTTATATGTAATTGAACTTTTAAGTAAAACCTGAAAAAAATTATGAAACCAAGTCAAAAAGTATAACTTAAAGGGTTTTAGCTTAGTTTTCTAGGTTTTATTTCAAATCTTTATAGTATCGTATTTATGATGTCCAGGGGACCTGGTTTTGGGAAGGCGACCTATCTCGAATTATTTTGATTAATCCACATGGCGAGTGAGTAAATTCCGGATGACTCTTTACATGATTTTGCTTATAGAAATAATGCACCTAAACTTATATATATAAATTTTGATGCTTATGAGATATGGGAAATGCATGTGTATGAATTTGTGGATGAATACGATGACTTGCTAATTATACAATAATGGGAATTGTTTGTGATAATTTATACGTGCAATTGTATGGAATGAAATTGTCTGATCACCTTGAAAATTGAGTTAATCACTTATACGATTAAGAAATTAAAATGAATCATGCATTCCCTATACTGCATACGGATAACACCGATTGCCACTTTATGCAGAAGATGGGAAGGGACTCACAAGAGGATGTGTCTCCTACAGGATTGGGCACTAGCTATGTTATCATATATATTGAGTCTCTATCCTAAACTGATGGGCTTACTAGGCGCTGAGAGACACCAATCGTTGGCGAAAGTCTGAGTCTTGGGCTTCTACTTAGGGCATATGTTTGTAGATTGCGGAGGCCACCACACCACTAAACTTAGGATTTTAAAAATATGATTTGTTATTCGGTAAAGAAAGTATATACATATATATATATATAGTTTTGTTTTAACTTAAGCACAATAGCACAAATGAAATAAAACCCAAGGTTTAGAACCTAGATTTTAGTTTAGGTCGGTTAATTATCTCTAAACCCCAACTATAGGGGGCGTAATTCTGAGTTATATGCAGTTCTTAGGTCATTGCATGCGTTGTTTGGCATACTGATTGCTCATGCATTCATATGATTGTGCATTTAATAACTTTCTGTCATGCAATATTGATGAGGGTAATTATCTTACTAAGAGTAAGCTTACACCCCGACAATTCTTTTCCTTACAGGTTGATCGATAGTTAGGAATGGGATAGGAATCGAGTATAGAGTGCTACCATTAAATTAGTATAATGAAAAGCTTGTGTAGTTAATTCGGAATGCTCCGAAAAATGACTAATATCTCAATTAAGTTTAGTATGTTTAGTAAGTTTAGAATTTTCTAGAATTGTCTATCTTATTTCACTATTTTGGTAGGAGATACCGATTTTCTGTGGTTTTGAGGAATTGTGGAAAAATGTTTATCCATAATTATTTATATTATATAATGAGTCAATGAACTAAAATTGAAGACTTTAGCAAATAACTATTTAGAGTTTTATAATCTCTGACTTACAAGGTGATTTTCTTATCATGTGTGCATGTATAATATGGAAATTTTAGGCAATACTACTAGGCCCCTCTTAGTGTTGTCACAATATTTATAGCAAGGATGCTATTGTTTAATCAATACATTAAGTTATCAATCGATCTATTGACATACATTCTCTAAAAACATTGCGTTTAATTTAAGGCTTTAAGGGCTAGTGATTGATCAATAAAGCATGTACCAATTGATCAATACTGTGGACTCATGTCTAGAATAAGATTTGCTTATTACATGCATTTAGCATTTGACCGCTAGGTTAATCATTAGGCATTACACTTATGGATTGAGTGGTAAGGCTACTACCAATCAATCAGTAGTGTAATTCTCTACTTCTCTTTACTCTTCTCTTTTCCAAATGATTAATAGGAGTTACCATTCGATCGATAGCCCCTAGACTAACAAATTAACATGCCAAAACCTAAGTTTTCTTAATAAAAATGTAAACTTCATTCTCCAATTCATATAAAATGCAATGTACACTTGTGTTGACGAAAGGTATACGACTTTAACACAATTTTAGTGCATTCTTTTCCAATTAAATACCAAGGCACATATATCTTGCGAAAAATTCATTAGGATAAGTATGTGATATCACACACTTATCATCATGATAGCAATAAATTACCATTAAACAAATGTATCTATTCCCTGTCTTGATGACATATCATGTGAAATGCATGTGCCCATATGTTTTCAAAAATAGAAACAGATGTCAAACATTTATGGCTGACTTAGTAAGATGTAGGAAGCACCTATGGGGAGGATATTATGCCAAATTTTTCATATTGATAATAGTCTCTAATGAATATAGGAACGTTCACTTGTTGAGGGACATGGAAGGATCCCTACTCTTTAAGCCAATGAAGTTCATAAGGGTAGGAGTATAGTATTGCATAAAGCTTCACTTATCCATCACAAATGTTGCAATCACATTCATGTAGCTATTATTGTCTACAATGAACATACACTAATTTCCTTCTACCTTGTAGGCTATGTGGAATAAGTTTTCTCGTTGTTTATGCTCAAGTACTGACATAACACTCAATACCCTTCTTAGTACTATGATCTTCATTTGATGGTCAAGGTCTCCGTAAGTGTTAGCATCCTCATCTTCATATAAATAGCTAAGAGCATCTCATGTATCATTAGTAGGGCTTTCCATCTTAGCTTCATCCTCACTATAAACTTCCGACTTAGGTGCTTCTCTAATATGCACAATTTTATTGTTAGGGCACTGTGATGCTATATGATCAAAGCTAAGGCACTTAAAGCACTTGCCTTAACTAGCTTCACGCTTGAAGCTGCTTGCTCTATCTTGGTGTAGTTTATTGTTGATAAGTACCATGCCTCTCACTTTTATCTTAGCCTCTACTCATTTAGGTTTACTTTGCTTAGCTCTAACTACTACTCCTCTCTTAGGTACGCAACTCTCTACAATTGGAGGTTTTAACTAATGTAGAGGACTTAAGTAAGGAAGTCCTGTAGAAGTTATTTCTTCTTTGGCACTTGACCTTATAGGGCAATTGAATGCCATCATTTAAGGTTTTGATTCATTGTAGTTCTACTACTAACCCTATCTTTTATCTCAACTTAGTCACAAACATCCTAATAATCTAGTACTCAGGTTCATGCACTTCACTTAGTATCATGAACATCTCAAATTCTTGAACATACTCTTCAACACTTATTGAACCTATTAGAATGTTTGCAGTCACCTATAAGTTTCTTATAGGTAGTGATCGAGAATAAATCATCTCCTTAAGATGGCCATCATCTTACTCTAAGTCCTAAGAACCCCTTCTCCATTCCTCATATAGACAGCTAACAAATTCTTCCCCTAAAGAGCTACATAACCTATAAACTCAAGAGCTACCATCTTGACTCATGTCATATCATTGTAATCATGACAATTGAATAATTTTTTCAACCTTATCTTTCCAAGTTAATATAATCATCACCTAATCCACATCCTAAAAATGATGGCATCTTAAGTTTCACATTGCCGATGCCCCCTAGTTGCCATTTACCTTTACCTCCGTAGCCTCCTTTGTAATTATCATCTCTTCCTTTAGCATTTAGGCCATCCTCCTCTTAAACTCTATATCTACTACAATGTCTCTATCCTCCTACTCTTTGCCCAAATTGTTTAAACAAGTGGAGTTGCCCTTCTTAGGGTAAAATGTTGATAGGTTACCTTTAATCTTTGTGGTTGATAGTAATTATGAGGTTATTAATTTCCTCAGTAAATGTTTGACACATTACTTATTGGGGTCAACAAAAGGGTTTGACGATATATGATTACCTTTATCATTACTTTCAATGTCTTATACATTCCTCTAGACACTCTTGTTTAACATGTTTAGAAAGTGTATATAAGTGTTTAAGTTTTTGTATTTGATGTTGGTCAAAGATGGAGAAGGTATTTAGGTGGTGTAGGATGATGTTTAGGGTAAAAAGTGTTTTGGAGTGGATATAAATGTATGTATACTTAGGATGAGGTTTAAAAGCTAAAATAGCCTTCAGAAATTTTATTGAACAATTGATGGGCAGGAGCTTAAGTGCAACAACACAAGTAACTTAATCAACTTCTCTTCCCTACAACCTCCAAAAATGAGTAAAACTTAGCACTACTCAATGCATTACTTAAGCTACATAAATCACAACACCATAAACTTCATACTCTTGGTCCATATGTACAAAGACTGCATACCATACAGATAACTCCAACATCTTTCATCGACCTTCGCTTTGATACTAACAAAGATGATATGCCTATGGAAACAACCATTGGTACATCAATAAGAAGAATTAGCTATCTAAGCAAGATCCTAGTTTGTGGAGCTCAAGGTTTAGATGTATTGGTTGAGGTTAAATATAATTGCTATTAGCTATGACTCACCAATTGCGAAATTGCACTTGCTTGATCGATTGAATGATATTACACACACTAGATTAGCAAGATTAGTCACTATAATTATAGGATTGATAAGAGTGGGTTTAGAGAGAAAAACTCAATAATAGTTGTATTTCATCTATATCATGACATCTAAAATGCAATTATAAGTACTTAAGCTATATGTCTTAACGGCAAAAACGTAAAATAATTAAAACAAAATGATGTAAGATTAGTCGAACTAGCAACACACTTGAAAGGGATATTGGTGAGAGGGTCTTGGGAAAATTGAATAGCATTTTTAGTTGCACACTAATTGGACGATTTCATGGAGGACCGATAGGTCGGTTTGGCTCATTAGTAGCTTAACTTCTATTCATCTAATCAACTGGATAATGCTATAAATGTCCTTAATAGTGAGTTAGAGTAGTAGTTCTTTCTACCTATTTCTTTAAGCTCCACTCCATAGTACAATGCTTTAGATTCAATTCCCAATCATTACAACAAGTAAAAACAATCCTATAGCTATTATAAGTATATAATGAACATTGGTTAACTGTAGCTATTATAAGTATGTAATGAACATTGGTTAAAGAAACTAAACTCATTTGACTTGAATTGGTTATCAATAGCCCTTGTAATAGCTTTTGGCACTTGATTTTGATTAAAAGCTCAAGTCTAAAACTTGAGTAGAACCTACAAGAAAGGAATACCCTAAGGAGGTAATTTACTAAGATACCCATCCTAATGCCACAAGTCTTGACCTGGTTCAAAGAGGAAATTATGCGTATCTTTTAGGTTCATATCTTGAATCATAGGCCCAAGGGGTATGATCCTAAGTCTCAAATGTAAATATCATATGGGCCAAAGAAGGGCATTTAATGAATCATTACTAAAGGTTCGATAAAAAAATTAAAGACTAGATTGATGCAAAAGTAATTCAATTAGACTTTGTTGAAGCAATCCACTTCCAAATTACAAGCTCTTTGTTAACATGATAACTAATGGAACTATATCTAAGGAAACCAATCTAGAAGCCTATCTGTACTAGTAAAGGAGTTGGCTTATCGTCTAAAGACAGTTGTTATCTTTGACAAATTGATGTAAAAGATCAAACCTACACCAAGAAAGAAACTTAGAAATCTATTCGAGGCGGTTTAATAAGTATGACAAGTATTCAAGCCCATTAAGGAAAGAAAAGGATAGTTAGCCTAAGGCCTTAAAGGAAAGGTAGATAATAGGGAACCACTAGTAAGATCACTAGGTTAGCCTTTCAAAAAATTTGATTATTATGTTGATTATTCCATCCCAACTTAGACTCATAGAAGAGGTATTCATAATGGGTTGGTGACTTAAGTTCAAGGAAGAGGATAGGAAACAAGAAGCAAAAATTTTCATCATTAGATCTAACCCTAAACCACTAGTCTTTGGAATCAACAAAGAGGAAGAAAAGAAGATGAATCTAAGACCAAAAAGGTTAGCTTCTAATGTTGCAATTATATTAGAATATTATCAAGTAGTGACTTTTGACTATTGATAACATTCAAAATTATAGAAATTTTCTCAAATTAAAAATGATACTCATACGGGATTTACTAATTAAAATTGATCAAAAAACTATTAGTTGTATGTAAAATGGACCAACAGGACTTTTCCATAAAAACATTAATAGAATTAAATTTTGCATATAAAAGTATTAATTATTATGAGTTGTTGTAGGAATTAAGTTTAGCATTTGGATGGTCCTATGACTATTGTCTAAACCTAACAACCAAAATAGGGTATAGAAGACAAAGGTATACTAGTCAATTGGTCTATAACCCACTGGTAAAATGGTTTAAGCATGCCTAAGGATTAGAAGCATATGTGAATCGGCCAAATAGGTCATCTATTAATTATTCAACCAACCTAACACCTTAAAACCCTAGTACCAAAACCCTATGCATCAAGTGGCGACATGTCCATCGATTAGTTTAACCTTGAACCATCCAACAAGACCATACAAAATATTAGAAAGCCACAATATGTAGCTAGTTAAAAGAGGATGCCATTTCTTCCATCTTTTTCTTATTTCTCTTAATAGGTTAGTTTTAGTGAATTCCAACCCAAGAATGCCCAAGAAACATTATTCATGCCTAAATTAGAGGTAGGAATCTCCCTCTTTTAATGTGTTTTCTCTCTTTTACCAGAGTTTTCTTACTTTAGATGTTGTTTAACTCAATGTTCTTGTTGTACTTAATGAGATTATGAATCAACTAAGATTCCTACATGGTGGTTGTGTTGTTTCTTATTCATTGTGTTATATGTGGATTGTTTGTATTAGTTATTGAGCAAGAGTTTTGTGTATGTAGGAATGCTTATAGATTATGATTGCCTTTTAAAATGTCAATTTTAATCATTTCCATGACTAGCTAACTCAAATTAGGAATTATAAATTCTAATTGGGTTATGGTTGCTCTAATGGCCAATTAACAAGACACTTGCAACACATTAGTAAAATAGCACAACTAATTGGTCGCTTCATAATTCATTATATTGGTTCTTAATCACACTTAGTCAAAGTGTTAATATCCCTATCAACTTATTTACGTTAGATGGTATTTTAGTTTAATACATCAAGTCTTTATCAAACTTTCTTAGCTATGAATTGGACTAATATGGCTAAGAGCCAATATACCACTCCCTATGGATACAACCTTAGCTTATCACACTAAACTAAAATCACGAATTGGTTACTTATTAGCTAAATTCACTCAAAAATTGATTTATAAAACTATCATTTGTATTATTTGTTTTCAAGTGTTTAAAAAAGCGAGCTTAATAGGAATCAGCCAACTGGACCCTTAACTTAAGCTCGTGCCTAAGGACTTGAACGCATGGCTAAGCCCATTTTCTCTTCCTAACCTACCTTCAAGGAGTCTAAGCTCTTATTTGTTTCTAAGCCCTCATATTTGTTGAGTTGATCTTAGCTTCACTTCTTCTTAAAGATTATAGAGTGTGGACTTGAGAATGCCCTGAACCATGTTTCCAACAACTCGGTAGCTTAGCATTTGATACCTCGAACTTACCATTAGACTACTCAACGAGCTCAACCATCAACTTATCCCTTGATAACATATAAATAGCATACATATTCTATAGTTATTTTTGTACAATTTTGTACATAATTTAGTTAATTTTATAGTGATTTAAAGCTTAATCAGTTTAATTTTCATTTTCAAAGATTTTGGGAGGTGTTTAGTAAACTTTTGAAGACTTTTATCGAATTTTATAGCATTTTGGAATAAAAGCATTGATTAAGGACTTAGAGTGGAAGACTTTACAGCAAAAAAACAAAGTCTAAGTATGAACACTGTTGAAGACCATGGATGTAGTCCATGGCCGTATACCCAATCGCCATCAATTTCCATCAAATTTTAAAGATTTCAGATCAAGTACCAAAACACGCCTAATCACCACAATTGTGTACGTTGCCTTAAACATGTAATGATTTGTGAATCTTCTAATTTTGTTAAGTTTCTTTATAAATCTTAGTCTTACTCCTATAAATAGATGTCTATGCTTAAGTTTGTAGAGAGAGCCCCCTTAGGAAGAGTCTTAGGGTAGAATTGTATTGGGGGTTTCTCATATTTTTTTTTTCTTTTGTTTTGTTTTCGTTATGTTGTTTTGATTATTTTTAGTGAATCATTATTGAACTCTAGTGTCTATTGTAACACTTCTTTTATTTAATCTATGATATTACCTTTGAACATCTAATTACACTACACCTATTATAATCGAATTAATATTTACCTGGGTTATTAATTTGAAGTTTGAGTTTGCTATTGAGTATGTGAATCCTTCAGTGGATAAACCCACATAGTTAAAGGGAATTAAAGCTCACTAAATTGTTTAATAGTTAAGATTTTCCATATTAGGGCAACTTAGTAGTGGATAAGCTAATAACGAGATCTAAGTTCTTAATTTGATTCTATGATGCTTTATGCAAAAGCAATTCTACTAGATAGGGCCTTAAGATTAAGAATTAGCTAGAGACGCAAGACTAGTAAATTCAAATTAGGTATCTCTATTGATACGATCCAATATGGATGAACCCATGATTTTCGATATTGCACGAACTGAGGGGATGGATCTAAACTTTGAGACAGTCTGAAGGATAAATAATAGTTAATGGTTAAGCAACGGGTCCTCGTGTACCGATGGTGGATACGACGCGCCAACACCTCACATGAGCATTGGTCGTACTTGACATGATACACTAGTGTGGTTGGAGGTCACTCGCCACTAGTCTATGCTCAATAGCCTAAATAAGAGTAGTTAAGAGTAAGCAAGATACACTTAGCTTACATAAGAAAAAAAATATTTGAATGTTGATTGTATTGATTATTGTAGTAATTATAATATACAAGTATATATGTCCCAATTAGGGTATATCCCATGTTAGAGTAATTTACAAAAGGATTCCTACTAGCAAAGGAAAGGGAATAATTTATAGGGGTAGTGTTGTAAACAAGCAAAAACAGTATCTAATGACAGAAAAGGACAATATGGAGTTAGGAAAGATAGTGCACGTGTCAGCCATTCATTCTATAATCCCAATGATACTGCTGGCCAAGCAGACCAAGTTCTGAATAGGTCAGGTTGGCGTTAACAATTCAGTAGCTTAGATATCTAGGATTGGGAAAGGATTGGGAAAGGGTTGGTTTAGGCGGTATCTCATTATCAGGTTAGCCTTTGAAGGTTGGCTTTGGAGAGTTGTCATCTCAGTCTTAGCATACATCATGTCAGCAATATTCTGGTTTCATGCTTAGACATGTGTGTTGTGGAGAGGTTAGATCGACATGTCGACTAGTCACCTCAACGGTTTCTTGGATGATGTAGAGAGTAAAGTAACTCGGCAGTTTGGACTGGGGAATGCATTACTCCACGGTGTTCAACTCACCTCGGATAGCTCGGTGAACCATGTGAGCAAGTCCTCGAGCTTAGAACTACGTGATTGGTCCATGATCCTTATCATCCCCTTTGGGTTGTTCGAGATTTGGGATCAAATCTAGCTTAGATCCATGTTGCTTGTTTTCCGGAGTATACAGGTGGAGATTAGTAATGTTAGAGTCTAAGACTCTGTACTCTTCAAGTAGTTCAATCTTGTAGGCATTATGATTGATCTTTTTAAGCACTTTGAAGGGTTTGTCAACTTAAGAGATAACTTGCTCTTTCGCAAGTTAGGGAATCCTTCCTTACTGAGGTAGATCTAAACTAGATCACTTGGCTGAAATTCTCTTTTCTTCCATCCTCGACCTCATCTCTCGAGCTTTTTAATACCTCAACTTAATTGTTCTACAACCTTTTAGTGCATGGCTCTGATGGCTTTAACTCTTTCTGTAGCTAGCAAGTGATTATCTAGGCTTAGAAGAGGTGTTTGGTCCATTGGAAGCTTAAGAACCCATAGGTAACCTCAAATGGAGACATGTTTGTTATACTGTAGGTGTACCTATTGTAAACAAACTCTATGATCACTAGGTACAAATCCCAATTAGCTATGTTTTGACTAATGGCAACCCCTAGTAAAGTTCCCATTGTTCTATTAACAACTTTCATCTGTTGGTCCATTTGTAGATGACATGACATGCTGTATAATAGCTAGGTTCCCATGCATCTCCATAATGTTCTCTAGAAGTAGCTTATGAACTTTGGGTCCCAGTTTAAAATAATGGTTGTAGGCACTCTATGAAGCTTGATGACTTCTTGTAAGAAAATAAAGAAATAACTGAAGCGTCATTAGTTTTTGTACAAGGTATGAAGTGTGCCATCTTGTTGAACAAAGCCATGACCACCAGGATGGAGTCCTTCCTTCGGGACATCCTTGACAATCCCAACATAAAGTCCATGCTCAGCTCGAACTAAGGTTTGGTTAGAATAGGCAAAGGTAAATAGTACCTTTGCTTAACTTGGCTCATAGTACCTTTGCTTAACTTGGCTCTTTGCTTTTCTGTAGGTAGTACACCTTTCCAACATAGATTGGACATCTCTCATCATTCTTGGCCTAAAGAATCTTAAGAATAGTACCTTATGAGTGCGATGCTGGCCAAAGTGTCTTGATAACCCTCCTTTATGCACCTCATGTACTAATAATTCTCTCATGGAATAGGTTAGGATACATGATCTTTTCTTCATGAACAAGTATCTGTCCTCCCTGTGATAGTCATTAAATGTCCATCCTTCCTCATACCTGGCACAGATGGGACTAAAATGTAGATCCTCTATATATAAACTCTTTTTCATTGAAAAGCTAAGTAACTTGGTATGCAACTCAATAGAGATAGAATGTCGTCTCAATAGGGCATTGGCTACTACATTGTTCTCCCATTCTTGTACTTCATGACTAAAGAAAATCCTTTAATGAACTTTACCCATTTGGCTTATCTTCAAAACAACTTGGGTTGGCTCTTTAGATATTTCAAGGATTCATGATCGGTGTAGATCATAAATTCCTTGGGTAGCAAATCGTATTGCCATACAATTAGCGATCGGACCAAGAAGTAGAATACCTTATCATAAATATAATAGTTGAGTATAGCCCTTCTAAGATTTTTTCTAAGGAAAGCAATAGGTTAACTTTCTTGCATCAGTACGATACTTATGCCTAGTCTAAACTCATTATAGTCTACTTTGAACACTTTTTTAAAGCTCGACAAAGCTAAGATAAAGGTTGTAGTTAGCTTCTCCTTCACCTCCTCAAAACTCCTTTGCTCCTTCCCCCCCCCCCATCTGAACTCAACATTCTTCTTCAACAGTTCGGTGAGTAGGGCTACAATCATACTGAAATTCCTTATAAATCTATGATAGAATGATGCTAGGTCATGGAAACTTCTCACATTGGTGGAGGTGGTTGGTATAAGCTATTCGAGGATCGCTCTTACCTTCTCATCATCGACTCATATTCCTCCACCACTTACAACCAACCTTAGGAAGATTTAGATATGAGATCGAGATAAGAAAGAAATGATAGCGGATTTGGAATGAAAGAACAGGACTGGGTATTCAAAAGGAAGATGGGTACGAAGAAGAGGAAGGGTTTTGATGATGAATGCAAATCGATATAATTCACCAAGACACAAACATGATCAAGGATTTGAGCTCGAAATAGAGTTCAATATGACTTACGAATACTAAATGTTGCTCGGGGCTTCAAATGAAGGTTAGATGCAACTTACTAACCGGTTTAAATGAAGGGGTTTTCCACAATCTGAAGATAAGATTGATAAGAATGCAGGGATGATTAAAGAGTATGATCAACATTCCATAATTTGACAAATGCTAACTCAAGTATAGCTTTGCTTGAAAAGAGGAAAGTTTCACTCTCTACATATATCTTTGTATATCTATTTGTATGTATGTATCTATCTATATAAGTATAAATGTTGCTATTTATAGCAAGTCCTAAACCTTAATGGCAAAATTGTAAATAAAGTACAAGGCCTTAAATCCTAAAGAATCGGGCCCATAAATAAAATAAAGGGGAAACATGTACAAGAAGACAATACTATGCGTTTTATAGAACTCGGCATGCCGTCACTCGACATGTCTTGGGAGGAGTAGTATCCCAACCGGACGGGGTCGGTAGTTGAATGTATAGGTTTGGGAAATGGTCCCCGACGTCTCGCGTAGCTTGGCCAAGACACTAGAGAGGTCGGCCCATAATTGCTGAGTTTTGGAATTAGTTGACAATAGTTTCTTGGGGTCATGCCAAATGGTTCTTTGATCTTGAGTACTTGGCCTTGTGGTTTCTCGGCACCTCGGTTGACGATAGAGTTGATGCCGAGTGTTTATTTTCCTCCCCCTTATCTTTCTAGCTATAGCTCAGCTTCTGCAAGCATTAATAGGCCTTGGCTTGGGTATGGTTGGAGGTTCATTCCCATCAAATTACTTCAAGTCATCTAAGTAAAATGTAGGATGCACTCATGGGTAACACATCATAAAGTACTTCATCTCAATAGTTGCCAATATAGATCGGCGTAGTGATGCTTCTCCAAGGTTGGACACATGGAGAAGCACCACAACGAAGTGAATTGAAAGAGGCAAAAGATAAGCTAGTAAAGTTCAAGCAACTATTGAATGGATATGATGCACTACTTGATCCTACTCAACTTACAATCTACCGGATGTGACTCACCAATTTGAACTGAAGGGTCACCTACCCTTACTCTTTGTTAAAGGGAATAAATAACAGTTGAAGGTTAATGATAACACTAAGGTTACTCAAAGGAAACGTAAATAATTTCTCTATTAATCATTGATTTGTATAAACAAGTGGGTGTTTATATAAAAAGACAAAAGGGTATTCTTACAATTAGGTTACATAATATATACTAAAAAGAGCAAATGAGACAAAGAATATTTAGTATGGAAAAGAAAGAATCCTTCTAAAATGTTCTGCTAGAAGATACGTATTACTTGGTGGTTAGATGTTAGAAATATGTTACAAAGCCAGCAAGGAAGAGAAATGAGACCTTCAGTCAAGGGTCGACCTGATCTAAGTTAGATCGGGGGCCAGCTAATCCCACTGTAAAGTAGTTAGCTTAAGTTAGGGTTGGATGCTTATGGTCAGCTCGGAGGTCAACTCTGTTGGTCTTAGGATTGTCTTCTCAAATATCTTGCCATAGCATAGCTACTAAGTAGGAGCAAGTCTAGCATACGTGGGGGTTTGATAGTTAGGTTGATAGGAGATCAGTTTAGAATAGGGATCCCCATCTTAGATATGGTTTTGAGCTAGTATTCTTCAAGTAAGTCCTTGGAGTCCTCTAGCTTGGCTACATGTGATCAGTTTAAAGGGTTGATTCCTATCATATACTTGAGGGTCAGAAAGATTTTTCCTCAAATTTGGAGCGATCTCTAATTGTCCTTCTTCTAGGGCATTTATAAGGTCTTCTTTTACTAATTGGTGAGGAATGAGATCAAATACATTGAAAGTAGGGGAGACACCATAGTCATCAGGTAACTCGATCTGGTAGGCGTTGTGGTTGACTTTCTTCAGGACCTTGAACAGACTATCAACTCAAGGAGATAGTTTGCTCAATCTCAAGTGTAAGAATCATTTTCAGTTGAGTTGAATCCATACTATGTCTCCTAACTGGAAAGTAACAGTTCAACAACTTTTACTACTAATCTCATGTTATTTCTGATTGAACTTAACGATCTTCTTAATTACAAACTGGTGTAGCACTTGCAATTCTTAGGCTCAATCAACTCTGGATTGACTTTCTTTAGCAGCTGCTGAGGTAATGATCATATCTAGGGGAATAGTAGGATTAAGGCCATAGATAACTTTGAATGGGATCTTCTCAGTAGTGTTATGGACAGTTCGGTTATATGCAAATTCCGCAACTAATAAACATAGATCTTAGTCCCTCAAGTTCTTTCCCACAATAGCTTTGAGTAAGTTACCTAGTATCCTTTTCACTACTTCAAGGCCATCATTTTGAGGGTAGCTATTAGGGTTGAATATAAGTTTAGTTCCAAGTCTTCTCTAAAGATTCCTCTAAAATTAGCTTAAGAACTTTTTGTTTTGATCTAAAACGTTAGTCTTTGGTACCCTATGTAGTTGAATAACTTCCTGCAAAAACATATCAACAATGTATAAAGCATCGTTAGTTCGATGGTACGAAATGAAGTGTGCCATTTTACTGAAGCGGTCTACTATAACAAATATAGAATCTTTTCCTTTAATGCTTGAGGCAACCCTAGGATAAAGCTATGCTAATGTCGGCTCAAGGTAGGGTTAGTGTTAGTAGGGGCATATATTCTCCAAGGGGCTATCTTTTTCCTTTAGATCGCTTACATACTTGGTAATTACTAACTACTTTATAGACATCCTTAGCCAAAACAGGCTAGTGAAAGTTTTCCTTCAACAGATGGGCTGTTTTGGTTTCTCTAAAATGACTAGATAATCCACTACTATGAGCTTCCCGAATTAATAGCTCACGGATGGAATAGTTTGGTATACTTAGCCTTTGGTCCTTGAATAGATAGCCATCCTTAAGATAATATCCTCTAATAACTACTCCTTCTCAACACTACTCAATAACCAAACCAAAATGAAGGTCATTAGTATACTTCTCGTTAATAAGCAAAAATCCCAATAATTTTGTCTACAAAGTGGTTAGTAAGGTTTGCTATCATGATAGGGCATTGACGACTATATTTGTACTTCCCTTCTTATGTCAGATTACGTATGAAAACCCTTCCATGAACTCTAACCACTTGGCTTATCACTTCGAGAGTTTGTTCTAACTCCCAAGATGCTTTAAAGACTTATGATCTATATAAATAACAAGCTCTCGTGGTAGTAAATAGTGTTGCTATATAGTAAAGACTTGAAAAAGAGAGTATAACTCTTCCTTGTATATAAAATAGTTCAATGTAGCACCATTAACGTTTTACTGTGGTAGGTAACGAGTTGTCACTCTTGCATTAGGATGTCAATTCCAACTCTTGATGCATCACATTTTAACTTAAAGGTCTTGTCAAAGTTTGGTAATGATAGGACAGGGGCAAAGGTGAGCTTCCCTTTGATCTCCTTGAAGCTCTATTCAACTTAGTCATTCCATCTAAACCTATCACTCTTCTTTGTTAGCTCAGTCAAGGGGGCAACTATGGTACTAAAGTTTTTAATGAATCGCCTATAAAAAGAAGCTAGGCTATAGAAACTTTGAATTTCAATGACATTTTTTAGCATTGGCCATTCCAAGACAACTCAGATCTTCTCTTCATCTACTCGGATTCCTTTTCTTAACACTACAAACCCAAGAAAATCACTTCATCTTGATAGAATGTACACTTCTTTAGATTCCCAGATAACTTCTTAATTTTTAAAATGTCAAATACTGCTCGGAGATGTTAAAGATGGTTGTTTAGGTCAACAGTGTATACCAATAGGTCATCAAAGTACATGACCACACATTTTTCGATTGAGGGCACATTACATGTTTCATTAACCTCATGAATGTTCTCAACCCATTAGTAAGTCTGAACGGCATAACCAATCATTTGTAAGCACCATGCCTAGTTTTAAAGGTAGTTTTCCACTCATCACCTGGTCTTATGCAAATTTGGTGGTAGCCACTTCGCAGATTAATCTTCAAAAATATCTTGGCACCATGGAGCTCATCTAACATGTCATTAAGCCTTTGTATTTGGTACTTATATTTGATAGTGATGCGATTAATTGCTTGGTTGTCAAAGCACATGTGACATAAACCATCCTTCTTAGGGACAAGTGAAGCTAGTATAGTACAAGGGCTCATGCTCTCCCTTATGTATCCTCACTCCATGAGTTCATCTACTTGTCTCTTCAGCTCAGCAAAATGCTCAGGGTTTATTCTATATGCAAGTCAGTTTAGTAAGGCAGCGCTTGGCTGTAGATCAGTATAGTGTTCTATGCCTCAGATTGGAGGTAGTTCTCTAGTAAATTCTTTAAGGGACAGATTAGAGAACTCATTTAGTATGCTTCGGATCTCATTAGGAACATCCTCTAAATCTCTCGCCTAAAAAATTTTTCTAACCAACAAGAACATAGGCTCATTAGCTTTCTTAGTATCTCGGAGCTCTCTTCGGCTCATCATTAAGATCTTCTTCTTCCTGGATTTGATGAGTTGATTATGGGTCTCATTTACTTATGATGGAGTCATAGGTTGCAACAGAATCTTCTTTCCATCCTTAACAAAGGCATATGTATTTTTATACCTATCATGAGTAACATATTGATCAAACAATTAAGGTCGTTCAAGTAACAAATGTGAAGCTCCCATAGAGACAACATTGCAAACTACTTCATCTCTATGTATGTTTCTAACAATGAACGGCATAGTTATTTGCTCAATCACGTGCAAAGCACCCTTATCATAAAGCCAATGTAGCTTATAAGGTTGAGGATGCTTAGAGGTCAATAGACATAACCTCTACACAAAGGACTATACAATTACGTTAGC
Source organism: Lumnitzera racemosa (assembly GCA_024138005.1). Classification (NCBI taxonomy): domain Eukaryota; kingdom Viridiplantae; phylum Streptophyta; class Magnoliopsida; order Myrtales; family Combretaceae; genus Lumnitzera; species Lumnitzera racemosa. Next base: position 73,780,422 of record JAMXBC010000002.1, read on the forward strand.
ATAACTTTTTTCGTCTACTATAATGGTGCACAATTGCCCATAGATGGTATACTTTGTATGGAATAAATTTCCTCTTTGATCTTCTTCAGAGTTCGATAGGGAACTCAATACTCATCTTAAGACTAGGGTCATCACTTCTCCTTGGTTAGTATAGACATAGGTCCCCTCTTCCTTTTGGCTTTAGCTTTTCCAACATCCTTTTCTTCCTTAGTCTTGCTCTCATTGGTACTATCTACTACATCTCCTCAAAGCATCACGATACATTGGTTCGAACACTCAGCAGCCATATGTCTGAAGCCTAAGCATTTAAAGCACTTTACCTTACTGGTCTTCCGTCCGAAGGTTTATCCTCTCCATATGTCCTCGGGGTCTGTCTGGCCTCAACTCTATTTGACTGGCCTACTCATCCCTATTAGCTTACTTAGCTATTGTTAGGTCAGTCATTCCTTTACTTAGCTTACTTTAGATAGCTTGACGAATCATTTGAGCAAGTCCTCAAGCTTAAGAGTATGTAATTGGTCCACGATCCCAATCATCCATAGTCCAAAGAGTAATTGAGATTGAAAGTTACATAGAACTAAGTAGTAAATAAAAATGGTTTACTAAGGATTATGTGCTCTTTAATTTTATGAAATCATGCTGGTTTATTTTATTTGGTTTTGTTTAGTTTATTTGTTCTTATTTATTTTATTGTTCTTTACATATCTTTAACTACTAATCTAATTTAACCCATATTGTTAAGTTTGATAATTGGGGTATTAGGGTAAATTGCTAGTCATCTAGGGTTCTCATATAAATGGTTCTTTGTAGGATAAACACTTAAACTCACATTCATTTTAACTATACTACAATTTAACCAGATGTACTTACATGATGTTGATAAAGTTCTTGGCACTGTTATCAAGGAACCAAAAAGAGTAACCTAATTAAGATATTAGAAAAAACCCTAATTTTCCAATTATTTTAACATACTTGTAATAAATTCTCCTTATAGTTCTTTTGGGTATTTTTCTTGATTAATATGGTCTTGATTTTTGAAGTATTGCCATTATTAACTAAGGAATTGAATTAGGGGAAGGATTCAATCGTCGAGCTAACAACATTAAACAATGCTCCTTAGGAAGTAGCTTATGTTTGATCTCTTTTAATTTCAGTTGTTAGTTTGCTCATTTGTTTTCGTTGTCTTATCGTGAGTCAATTCAAGTCCTTGTTAGAGTTGTGGGGAAGTCCTCTTAGACTAAATATTTCAAGTAATGATACTGATTTCGTAGGTGGGAAATAAAAGAATAGTTGAATGCTACTTAAGGGCATGAATTGTCATTTACCCCCCAATTTTGAAATTAGTGCTTTGAGAAAATTTCAGAACTAATGAAAGATACTCCAATAGTCAAGACCTTAAATAAGAATAAGTGATCAATGAATAAGGGGTAAGCCTATCACTTATTTATCATCTTTTGAGCCTAAGAGATATCCTACTTATTAGTAATGCTCTTTTTCACTACAAAAAGAAAAAAGAAAAAGAAGAAGAGGAAGAAAAAGAAAAATTACATTTTTTAAATTTTCTAGCAAAGTTTTGTTAATAAGCAATTTTTAGAAGAAAAAGATAAAACTTTCAAAAGTTGTTAAGTTGGATTAAAAAGTTAACCTAGTCTTTAAAAGTTAAGCCTATACTCAATAGATGGTCTACCATTTAGAAGTTTAAGCCTAAGCTAGATAGATGGCTAGCATTTCATTTAAGCCTAGGCTTGATAAATAGCCTAGCCCTTAATCTTAAAGCTTAAACTCAATAGATAGTTTAGTAACTAATAATTAAGCTAAGGCTTGATGGATGGCTTAGCATCCAAGCCAAAGCTTAGTCCCGATAGATGGCTAGCGTTTCATTTAAGCTTAGGCTCAAATTTAAAGTAGGCTCAACAAATAGTCTAGTATCTAAATTTTAAGCCTAAACTTGACAAATAGTTTAGTACTTAAATTTAAAGCTTAGGCTTGCAAATTTCTTATCATCTTAAGCTTAAACCTAATAGATGGCGAGCACTTTTTAAAGCCTAAACCCAACAAATAGTTTGGCAACCTAATGTAAGCCCAGACTTGATAGTTAGTTGGCACTCATTTAAGTTTGGACTCAATAGATAGTTTAGCACCTAAAGCCTAAGTCTAAGCTAGACAAATAGCCTAGCAATCAATTTTAAGCATAGACCAGATGGATGGCTAGTACTCTCTTAAGCCCAGAGTTGAGAGATAGTTTAGCATTTACAATTTAGGCTCAGGCCCTATAGATGGTTGGCACTCTCTTAAGCCTAGGCTTGATAGATAACCTAACAATTGATTTTAAGCCTAGACCTAATAAATGGCTGGTACTCTCTTAAGTTTAGGCTTGATAGATAGCCTACTAATTATTTAGGCCTAAGCCCAATTGTTGGTTAGCATTCTTTAAAAGCCTAAACTCGACATATAGTTTATCATTCAAGATAAAGCTTAAAAGATAGTCTATCAACTTGAATCCCAAACTTAGTTCTACAAATAACCTGGTATTGAGAAATCTAAAAGCCTAATCACTAAGATGGTTGGCATTCCCTTTTAAGCTTAGCTGTTGTGGGGACTAGAACCTTAGATATAAGTATGTGGTGAGTTTTAGGCAAAAATGAGGTTTCTCTTTGGTCTTTAAAGTAAAGTTTTACTTAAACTTCACTACAAAAAGAGACAGTTATAGACATCCCATTTTTGCTATATATATTGTTGGTTCTAAGTGGTTAGGTTTACATTTTTTAGTTAGCTAGTTTATTAGAATTAGTGGTTAATAAAATAGGATAATTAATTAATTAGTCCATTTGTTTTAAATGGAGCTTCTAGTCCTTTTTTTTTACGCCAAATCTATCTGATTTTTAACTAATTTTGATGAAAAAACTTATGTAAATTTATGCAAATTCAAATGGATATAATTTATCTTCAAAGATTTATACAAATCAAATCAAATACAAAATTTTAAAATATGACATTTTATCACTTGAGATTTTGGATCCGATTTAAACTTATATTAGAAAGTTCAAATCTTGTCTATAGGTGTTCTACAAATAAGATGATATACTAAATCATGGAACACCATAAAAAATCAGGGTAAAAGCTCTTGAAAATAAGAGTAGGATAAACTTTCTTTCTCTAGCTAGCTACTCAAACTACACATTCTCTCTCAAGATTTTCTTTGATTTTATACAAAATCAAAGAGAAGCAATATCTCTAGTAGCATCTAGAGGTTGAATTGGGAAGAAAAAACACAACCTCTGAACTTGATCCTTTAAGAATTATTTAAAATCAAAGTAAGAAGTTAGGGATTTTTAGGTGCTTAAGTTGGTAAATATGAACCCTCCTTAGACATGAGCCACCATTAGTGCCATGATCAATACATCTACTGCCACCAACTGCGGTACGTTGCTACTATTATAAACCCTTAAGCATGCTTGCAACCTGCAAAGGATGAATCCAACAGGTTTTGTTGTTAAAGAAGGTTTTACTAGTGTTTTTTAGATTTTTTTTTTAAGTTTTTTATTTTGCTATTTGTTAGGTTATTCATGTTAATATAGTTTCTTATTAATAGAGTTGTTTGTTTAGATGTGTTTTTTAATGTTTATCGTGAATATTGTTCATGCGTGCATAAAATTGCATAATTTGGCATCATGTTTTTTAAATCTTGCATTATATCATTTTTTTTTTGCATTAAATCACGTTTTTTTTTTTAAATCTTGCATTAAATTGTTTTTAAAAAATCTTGCATAATTATCTTTAAATCTGCATTAAATCACATTTTTCATAAACTTGCATAAAATTGCACTTTTTTCAAAACCTTGCATAAAATCATATATATTTTAAAAAACTTGCATGAATTTTTAAAATCTTGCATAAATTTTAAATTTTGCATAATAGTGGCATATTTATCAAATTAGGCATAAGAATTGCATGTTTTCCATATCTTTTCTAAAAAGTTTGCATAAAATTCATGTTTTCCCTAAAAAATCATATCTTTCATAAAAAATTGCATATGTTGCATGTAAATTATATGTTTTTCATGTCTTGCATGAACTAATGTTTTTCCTAAAAATCATTTTTTTTTTCTAAATATGTGCATGTTGCATATTCATATGGTTAAGTGTCTTTTAGGTTTTTAAGAAAAAAAAAAGTTTTATAATGTTGAAAAAAAAATTTCCCAAATAAAAAATCATAATTTTTTTTTAAAATTAGGTTTACTTAGGTTTTTTCAAAATTTAGCTATAAAATTAAGATTTTCTAGTTATTTTTTTAAATAAATCAAAGAAAAACATGAACTTGATGCTTTTTTTAGAAATAAAAGCAACTCAAACACTAAATTTTTATAAAAAAAATATCATAATTATGTTGGTTTGGCAGGTACATAGGCACCTTCAAGACAATCATAAAAATTATCATAAAAATTGAAAAACTTTTATTTATTTTTTGGATAATTCATAATAAAAAATCCTAAAAAATAAATTTTCATGCATTTTTCACTTTTTTTCATATTTTCGCATCTTTATGAAAATTATAAAAATTAACGCTTATTAGTTTGTTTTTTCTAATTTTTGGATGGTAACTTCATTTTAATATATTAGCCTTTGAGCTTAGTTTTTTGAAAATTATTTTTTAGAAAATTCGTGGATTAATAGCTAAATTACAGTTTTTCCACCAAAAATTCCTAATTTACCCAAAAGCCAAATTTCTTTCATTTTACTTGTTTTCATTGGTTAGTGAATCCAAAATTGTTTTCAAAAGTATTTTTAAACTTATTTTAAAGAAAAATGTTTTTCTTTTTAATTTAATATTGAATAATCTATATTAGGCAAGCTGGGCTTATTATAGGTTAAATTAAGAAAAATCAAAATAAGGTTCGATATGAATGCATGAACATGCATATGAATGGAAACATAACATCTAGCTGACTCGGTAACTGCATGAAGTGAAGGGTTTATGCCCCCCTTTAGATCATGGATTGAGGGTTGGTAGTTCCATCATTATCTACGCAATCCAAATCGTCATGTTGCAATCTCTTGACCTGTATCATTGGCTACTATATTGTTCATAAAACACCTTAGGGACCAAGTGCTTTAACTACTGGTACCTCTAGATACATGTAGCTTACCACAACATAATGGACAACTTGTTTAATTACATAACTACACTCTAAGTCACTTATTTTACAATTAAATGAGAGCACCTTGACTTAGAACATCATTTTATTATGTGTGTAACAATGATAGCAAGTGAAGTAGAGATGCAACAATATAATGAATGATAAGTTTTGATATGCTTATATTCGATACTTTTAGGTGATCAACAATCCAATAGACTATTAGCATTAGAACTATAACCAAATGTAACATATTCCACTTTCAATTAGCTTAGTTAGCATCCAAATACAACTAGGCAACCACATGCAGTACCTATTCCCTACACACATAACCATTTCAATATATATATATAATTTCCATTCTACTAATGCTATAAGCATAAACACAATGATAATCATTATGAATATACACCCGGTCATCATAGGTAGTTAAAATAATCTTCTGGATCTTCTAAGGTATAACCTATAAGAGGCAACCGATAATATAACAAGTATAATGATCATTACTTTCTCTTAAGTACTACTTTACCCAACTAGCATAATCAGGGTCGTAAGGAGTTACGTACTTCGAATAAACCTATATCCTATTCCTAAGTGTGACACATACATCATGTATTTTAGGGATCCATATTTTGTTTCATTTGTTGATTTGAATCAACAATTAGACTCTTGTTATATAAATGCCTTAATTATTAAGTATAAATTATGATTGTTTAAGTTATACTTCAAATTCCTATCTTCTTATCATTTTACCCTTCTAGTTCTTCTAAAATGTGAACTGATTTGTAAGCCATCCTTATGATTACTAAATAACTAATTACTTAATGGCTAATTTTACATGTACTCTTTGATGTTTTTCTCAATTCAATTCCTCATATTATGATTCAAAGGATTCTTTTATCAGTTTAGTATACTAATGGTGATCTTATGCTTCTAAATTAGCCATTAGTTACTTAAGTTATATTTTGAACTACTCAATTCATTTTCATACATAAAGAAAACCCTAAGTGCTACATGATTCATATATGATCATTACAAGCTCTATTAATATGATGTTGATTCCTACTTATCTTGTTAAATAGACTTGTAATTAGTATTTATATGTTGAAAACATTTTATCCCTTGTTTAGATCTATAGGTGGCATATGATGAAAAAGGAAAGGACGTACAATTTTCAATCTATCAACATAGTATCTAGCCCATCTTATTTTTTCATTTGATAAATGGCCTTCAAATTTAAATTTAAGAAATAAAAACTCCTCTATTTTTACCCAGGATTGTTGCAACCCACGAGGAGAAAAGTAACATGTAATCTTCAATTTATTAGTTCAAATTATTAAATAATTAGCCTTAACACTAATTCTAAGTTAATATATCAAACTCTAAAAGAATCTACTACTATAGAATCATCTAGAAAAGATGAATCCAAGATTCTCACCTCACCCTTTTACATAAGGTTTTTAACTATCAAATCCAACCTTACACATGTCAAACTCTTCAAGATGATCACTATTTGTGTAAAATCAACACATATCAAGCTTGATGATATGAGAATCAAACTAAAAATGGAAGTATATGAAGTGTGAAGTAGGTAAGGATTCATGGCAAGAGGAAGGAGGAAGGGACTACAAAGTTGTCTCCAATTTTGTTAGTTTTAATTCAAAATGGCCAAAAGAGAGTAGGAATGGTAGTTAGGTCAATTTATAGCAAGTGAAGACAACCACAAGTCAACGTACTTAGTAGATAAGTTCATTACTTAATTACGAAGTTTAGTTAGATACTTTGGAGACAACGCTTAAGAAGTTTGATAAGATATTTTGTTTATATCATCTTTTTTTTTTCATTTGTATCTTCTTTGTATTTGATCTATTTCTATTTGAAAAATGGCATTTGTAAAACTATCTTATCTATTTCTGTTTTATAATTATGATAAAAGTGATGATTGAAGTGTTAGAGTTACAAAATGAAAATTTACGTACTTTTAAGAGATAATATTGAAAAAATATATTTTATGCATTAGAAATGGTTATTTTAATTGATATTTTTGTAAATATGAATAAAATAAAAGGTAAATAAATTCAACTTTATAAGAATTTGTTCAGTTCTTAATTTTAAAAGAAGGGTATATATGGAATTATAAATCCATCTTTTTGGTACCTTATTCTTGTCAAATGTAAAATTCGAATAGACACTAATAAGATACCAAAAATATGAGAAACAGATGAACCAAATAGAGCCTTAATAGAGGAGTAAGTGAGAAAAGAATGTTGACTCTTTGGTCAATGTAGGTCACAACATGGAGAAAAAGAGAAAGCAAAATGTTTTTCTAAGTATATCTCATATTTTATATCATTTAGCATTAGTTTTAATGTATCTTAATATTACCTTTAATGAGTTTGAGAAAAATGAGAACTAAGATGTTATATACTTTGTTTTTGCACCATACTAAGGAATTGGATTTAATTATGATCGAAAAATGGTCCTTGTATCATAATTTTAGCTATTAGTTACTTATTCTAATTTTCTTAACTTAAATCATATAACTAGCTATGCAATTTGATTCTATTATCCATAGGTAAATTAATATCGATCCAATTATTTAATTCGAATCTATTTCCTAATAAACTTCAAAGAATACTTTAAATTAGGATGAAAATCGAACAAGGAAACAAATAGGGCTTAGTGTTACACATAAGATTTAAATTAGAGTTTAGAGATTTTTTGTTAACATAACATTATATATCTAGCTACTATATATCTACACTAAGACTATTAATTGATTCCTTACACTTTATCTTAAAGTTTATCCTCAACTATCAAATATAGAACTAATGCTATGATTCTAGTTTTACTCAATCTATCTCGAAGAGTGCTCTAACTAGCCCTTATGAGTTTGGGGCTTATTACAATTCGATGATTATCTATAAAATCTATTATAGCATTTGAACACATCTTTTAATATTAAAAATTGCTTAGGTTGTCTTGGTATTAATTACATTTTTTAATAATAAAGGATAATCAATTAGGGTATACTTTTATATCAATTTCATTTGTAAGGTATGTTTATTAGTTTTTAAGGAAAAAAAAAATCAAAGAAAATTAGTTGATACCCTTTTCTAGAATGTCAATTGTTAACCTCCTTAAGAGGTAATGAAATATTTTTCCTTGAGAAGTTTATTGATAGCCTTCTTTAAGAAGTTAATTATTAAACATTTTAAAGAAGTTGCTTATTAACTATTTCAAGAAGTTGATTATTAAACTTTTTAAAGAAGTTGCTTATTAACTTTTTCAAGAAGTTGGTTATTAGCCTTCTTCAAAGTTAATTAAGTAACTTCCAAAAGAAGATGAATTAATAAACTTTTGGATTAAGTTAACAAAGCAACTTAGAAAATAACATAGAAAATCTTAGGTGAAGTTATTGCAATGACTTTCTTTGGAAGTTAGGTAGAGATCTTCCAAATTAAGCTATTTACATGACTAACTTCAAAAGCTAACGAGGAAACTTCTAGGTTTAGCTAATTAGGTAACTGACATGAGAAGCTAACTAAGATCCCTTTTGATTAAGTTACCAAAAACATTGTCTTGGAGAGCTTATGAATTAAGTTCCTAAGGTAGCTATCTTTGAGGGTTAACTAAGGAAACCTTATAGTTTAAATTTTTAAGACAACTTAACTGAGATGCTAGAAAACTTTTAGAATAAATAACTTACTTGATAAGCTAATTTGGAAGCTTCTAAGCAAAGCCACTAGAATGACACTTATTTATGTATAAAAAGGAAAATAACTATCCACATATAATTTCATTACTTTTGAGTATATGTATCAATCTAGGGTATAAGGCATAATTGTAGATTGAGCAATAGAATATATATATATATATATCTAATGTATAACTTAAATAATTTTAAATTAATACTATTACATACATATGTATCTAGTTTCAACCAAAATTCTTTTCAACTTCAATGGTACTAGGTTGATAATATTAGTAAAATGATACTAGTGTTCAAAGATTTCTCTTAAAGTGACAAACTAATTTTTTGAGAGCTTACATTCTTCCCCCCTTCAAAGAAGTTTTTCGAAATGTAATTATGGTCACTTCTACGTATTTTAGAAAATGATATCCATAGAATTTCATAAAGGAATCTATGTAATTAAATGTCATCAAGAAGTTCAAGTAAGTTCCTACTTACTTTGCTATTGAAATCTCCTAAATTCTATATAAGAATCCATTTCTCAATCAAAACCTTATTCTTATAACTTTTCTTTATCCTTAAGGATCTTGGTCCCAAATGTAAGATTATATCTTTTACTATACTCCATCCTCATTCTAACTTGACTCATCAATTACGCATAGCTCAAAAAGTCTTCCTTAACAACACTATAGTATCCATTCTTAAATTTTGTTAAATTAGAATAAGGCCATAACTCATAAAATTCTAAAGGTTCTCATAATTTTATAATCTTTCTAAAGATTTACTTTGAGACCAAACCAATAGATTAATAAGTTAACTGCAACTCTTTAAGAATAAGAGAGTTAGAAAGGTTTTAATCCCCATTTATCATCACGACAAAGTAAGATGACCTACTCCTAGTATTCGATAATCTATATAGAATTCCTCAAGTTCATAATTAGACAAAAATATCCCTTAAAATAACATAAAGGATTTCGTTCATCATTCAAACTCTAATCTTTTAACATTTTTGCTTCATGGTCGATCAATATTTTGATTCCAATTGGAGTGTATCTTCTCTTATGATATTTCACTCTTATTGCAATATAACTTATTGATTTTAGCCCATAAAGTCTTACAACTATCTGTAGACACCCCATTTCTACTAAGGTAGTTTTTAGTTTTACTTTGGGTAAGGCTTTTTTTTTAAAAAAAAATGAAAAGAAAAAAAAACCATAAAAATTCAAAAAAATAAAAAAATGAAAAAATAGATAATACAAAGTGTTATAAGTATCCAAGTTAAGTTAATGAGTCTTTTAGGGTTGGGTCAGGGGAAATTCAAAAAATAAGCATGTGATTTAATAAATTTAAAGTCTATAAAATCTTTGGTATTCATTAAAATCCCAGTAAAATATTTAAATGGATTTTTATTCAATTGAAAAAAATATTTTATCAGGAATAATTAAAACAAGACTCTATATTTATTAAATTTAAAAATGGTGATAAAAAATATTTAGCATGTGTATTTTAGACTACAAGAAAAGGCTATGGCTAATTTAAAACAAGTTAGGTTAAGTTGAGTCTAAGATAGAAAGCTCAAATTAAGAATGATCTTGGTGAAGAGAGGATAAGTAAAAGTAAATTGCATTTAGTGATGAGAAAAAAACTTAGCTTAGTTAGAAAAGTACCTAGGCATGTAGCATGGAGGATTGTATGGTTAAGGGTTTAAATCTCCTTATTACGCTTAGGTTTGATTTTTTTCTTTTTCTCCCTTGAGTCAGGTCATGTATAGAGCACATGATTACACTTCTTCTTTAAGTTTTGGCTAAGAAAAAGTAAGAAAAGGAGAGAAAATATTGGTCCTTCTAGAACATAATTTTATTTTTTCTAGATTGGATCAAATCTTTAAACTTTTCTATAGTTTGAGTAAAATCATGATTAAATCATTAGAGGAACAAATAAATCTAAAGGGGATATCACTAAATCTTGTAAAAATTAGATTTGGAAAGACTCGAATCAAAGATTCAATGTTGTCCTATAAAATCTGAAGAGATCTAAAAGATTTAATAACAATAAGATTGTTAATCTATAAAAATAGGGGATTCATCAAACAGATTCATACACAGAAGAACATAATCAGTTCTCTCTTTCATCCAATTTGCCCAACCTTATCTCTCAATCCCCACTCTCTACAATAGCCACTTAAACCCATCATACAATAGACCTTCTCTCTCTTAATAGAACCCACATATCTTGTAGACTTTACAACTGACTCCCATCTTCACTTAACCTTCATCTCCTATGTACATAGCATCCTTAGCTCAAACAGACCATACAACCTACTACTGCTACGATCCTTAACAAAGTAGTACAGCAATGCCACCTATGACTGATTCTCACCTACACTATTGACAATACGATCCACATAAACATTATTTGAAATGACCTACAACTGCAGTAACTAGACTAAGACGCAACCTCCACTAACATTACAACCGTCTCTTTTTCATCCATTTTAATAGCCACCATCAATTCCATCCTTACCTAAACCCATCTTTACCACTCCATTCATAGTAGTCATGCAACAACACATACATAATTGTTACATATAGATCACTTTCAGTATTCGACTTAACGTACCAACCACCCACAATGAACTCTCTCTTACGCTGCCCTCATCTATTGTTAATCTCAACCACTATCGAAACCTTCTCCGTTCATTAGGGTATGGTGACTAAGCTTCCTTTCATCAATAAGAGTCACATGAATTTGTGATTACTCACTTGATTTAGTAACTAGATCACACCATTAGAAGATTAGGGGAACCCGCTGCAACTTGTTAAGGGTAGATCTAACCCACGTGTACCTGGAGCCCCTTAACCTAATTATGCACCTAAGTAACCCCTTGGTCCAACCCATGTTTTTACTATTTGGATGGGTTCTTTTAGTTACTTAACATTAGGTAGTAGTTTCAATTGTTTGTTTATTATTGCATTACTTTTTATTTTAACATAAGCATATCATTAATTTCTTGTTTAAAATTACATAATTAGAGTTTTGATGTGAAAAATCACTAACATAGGTCTTTTGTAGGTCTTGGTATCAATTCTTATTAGTTGGTTGTTTGTTAGCATGTTATCAAATTTTCAAATAAATAAATCAATAATAATAATAATTATTATTTTTTTGCATGTTTTCACATAGACATTGTATTTTCTAGAAAATTCATATCTTTTCATATTTTGCCTGGAAATTGCATATTGCATTTTTAGGTCTTTAGTGTTTTTCTTGAAAAATAAAATTTTTCTTACTTAGTTAGTTTTTCATAAAATAAAAATATTTAATTGTTGCTTTACAAAGTTAAGCTAATTAGGAGTAAAATCATGGCCTACAATATTAGTTATTTTGAAATTTTAAATAACAATTGCATCTTTCAATAATTATTGCATATTTTTTATAAAGTTGCATATTTTTTATCGTTAGATATCTTTTTCATGATTTAGGTATTTTTTCTACAGTTAGGCATTTTTTCCATAGTTTAGGTATCTTTTCTATAATTAGGTATATTTTCCACCATTTAATAATCATTTTTATAATTTAGGCATCTTTTCTATGGTTTTAACATGTTTTCCATATAATTTTTTTTCCCATAAAAAATTGTATATTTCATGGAAAATTGCATTTATGTATATTTTTCTAAAATTTTTTATCATGTAGAAAAGTTTTTCTCTAAACAAAAATCTTAATTTAGTTTTTTCTTTAAAGTTAGGTTTTTTTTTTACATTTTTACTCGCATATTTTCACATTTTTTGAAAAATTATAAAATAAAGGCCCATTAGTTAGTTTCTTTTAAATTTTTAAATAGTAACTTGGTCTTAATAGGTTAACTTTCAAATTCAGATTTTATGGTTAAATTTTCTGAAAGATTAATTCTTTTAGAAAATCTGTAGACTAATGGCTAAATTAATGTTTTTCTACTCGAAAACCCCAATTTGACGTTTTTATCAGTTTTACTAATTGGCGACTCAAACTTATTTTTCAAAACTATATGTTTACATTTTTTTTTCAAAAAAATGTTTTTCTTTAATTTAATATCGAGTAATCTGTATTACGCGAGCTGAGCTTTGTATAAGTTAAATTAAGGGAAACAAAAGGCTCGACAAAATTGGCGACTCTATTGAAAACTTTAGTGGGCTAGCCGTGTAAGGATTTCAAGGAATTAATTAATAAGCCTTTAATTTTATTTTTTATTGTATATATTTGCACTAATTGGGATTTATTGATGTAGGCCTACTAGAAAGAAGTTGGCTTAATGGGCCTATTGTTTGGGGGACTTAAGGGGGCTTGATTTTGTAAATGTATTATATGTGTGCTTAGACATGGTCAAACTTGAACCACCTTAAGGAACTAGGAGAGGTCACCATTGTGTAACCTTAGGGTTACTAGGGTCTTTACCCCCATTTGGTGGTAATAGGAAAGTCCATTCATGCTTCGATGTAGCCAACTAGTCATTTATCTAGGAATGCTTTAGGTTATAGAGCTTAAGACTTATAGATCTCACCCTCCTACATCATATTAAATAAAAGGGAGTTAGTAATTTTTAAACTATAGGGTTTAAAGGAAAATTATTATACTCGTAGCCAAATGGGCCATCATTTAAAAAGAAAAATATTTATCATGCTTACATATATAAGTATTAAGGAACTTCATTTTTGAAGAAAAATCTATTTTAGAAATTTATACACATATATGTAAGTGTGCAAGAATATTGACCGTGGGTTCACAATGATTTCATTCCTATAATTTATTATTTACTAATCTTTATTGCATGGCATGCATTTGTAGCATACTACATTAAGCTTATAATATACTTTATTATATATATATTGTTATCCTCGATTTTTTTTCTCTATATTATATGATTGCGCATGTATTATCTTGTAATATAGGTATGTTCTGCTACTTTTTTTTTGTTTATTTTACAAATAAAAAGTGGCACAACAAAATTTAAGATTGAATCTATTAAATTGTATTAAGATTTTTTATGGGTAGACAAATGAATATTAGTGCAACGTTTTGAAAAAAAAATGATGAGCAAGGAGTTGCAATTTTATTATTTTCCCATGTGACATATTGGTTGTATAATTTTTTCCATGTATTTTCTTTTTTCATGTAAAAAAATTTCCCTTATAAACTATTAAAATCTTTATGCTTTGTCTATGCCTATACTCATAGAAAAATTGTATACCCAATAAGGGCCTAGTGTATTTGTACTCAAATTAATGTAATCATGGTGTTATAATAACATTACAACCTAAAACTTTTTACGATAATAAATTATTATACTATTATCTAGTTGTTGGCCTAGCGTGTACATGTGTGCACTTACACTTTATGTTAATTATTTGTTCATTTTTGTTACTCTATTGTTTGGTTTTGTTTATTTCTATTGAAATTTTTTGTACAATAACATACTCTTGTGTAAATTAATAAAGAATAAATAAAAAATCCTTCCACTTGTACATGTTTTGTACATATCACCTTTAGAGTGTCTCCTCATCATCTTTTTATAACATTAGACACCTTCTTGTAAAATTATAACCTTCAATTACCAGTTGTTTCCTTTAAAGCTTTATTATCCTCATTATGTCACTTCTAGCTTTTTCTTTTCTTTAGATAATGTTAGTAATCTAATAATCTATAGCTAAGTTCTCTTCAGTTTCCATTAATAAGAAGGTTTTTTAGGAGTTTTTCATAAAAAGGAGAAAAAAACTTTTACATGTAAATAAATCATTATCATCGGTTGTTGACTTTGTAAAATAGTCATTCATTTCCATCAACTTTGTAACTTTTTCAATTCTTCCAATGAATTAGAGAAATGCTAATGGTTTCGTTTGTAACATAGGTTTTTGTTAAATAACTATTTTCAAATGTCTTTAGAATAAAAATTTTTAAAAGAAAAATCATAAATATTTCAAAAGAAAAGAAAAATTTGCTAACGAGTACGAACTTTATGTTCTTTGAGTTATTACTTTTAAGTAGTTAAGCCCATTATTGAAACGCATAGTCATTCATTTTTAAACCAAGATAACTGACAACAGCGAGTCTAATCCAAGCTTAATCTTGGTAGTCACTTGTTACAAGCCTTGGAACTAAGCCCCATACTAAGAATTGATGCAGAAGGGCAAAAGAGGAAAGTACATTGGAAATTGATAAATGAAAATAGTGAAGATATAATCCATCTTCCCATCCCTAAAATGAACACTACTCTTGATTCCATAAGAAAAGCCCAAACCAAAAACATGATCCTTGAAGAGAAACTCATTACCAAACCTTTTCAAAAGTGCTAGATACCAAAAAAAAAAAAGAAAAACCTAAAACATAAACACCAAATCTTCCCATCTATTTCAACCCATTTTAAGCTAGAAAAACCCCCCAACACATGGTTTACTAACTTTTCTTAGAGCTTCGTCTATCCATACCAATCCTCTCTAAGCCTAAAATATCCTAAACACTCACTCCACAAAATGACCTATCTACTCTAACCCTAAAACAGAATACAAAGTTTGTCTCCACTATAAATTATTCTACCAACAAACCTAATGAGCTTGAGCTAAGTGGGCAGCAAATGAGGTAATCTTTTAAAGGTAAAGGGGTATGTGACCCACTAGGGCATCACAAAATATCCAGTCTTATCAAAGGAGATTGGGGTAAATAGGGTAAATAAATAAAATGCTTTAAAGTCTTTCTAATAAGAAAGTATTCCGTTATCTAAAGCATTTAGAATGATAAGAGGGAAGCCTTAATCCTAAACATTGACCAAAAAAACACTCATGAGAGCTAAGAGACATGAAAGTAAGGATAAGACTCATGATACATGAATTAAAAGGATGATAGGCATTCATTTCACTCCCTAAATATTTTTATCCATTATTACCCCCTTTGAGCCTTTGAGGGAGGTTTTTAAAAAATGAACCCTATTAAGAACTACCCCATATTTGGGCAATTGGGAGGTTGAGGGGCATCGATTTTGGAGAAAAGAGATTTACTAACTTGTCTTGCTTCAATTGTATCAATTCATGAGTAATAATTGCCATAGATAATTTGATTTCTTTAGAATGAAGAAGATTTTCAAATTGTACTCACTTTATTTATGCCCATACACTCATTCAAAGACCTCAACACCATAGATTTTTCTTAAATACTCCCTTAAAGCCATACCTACTTTACTAAGCTTATATACTTCAAACTTTTGGTTTTTTAGTGCTTTGAATCTCCTTAAATAGAAACTCAAGCATATAGACAGCGATTACCTTGAAGAAAAAAAATAAGAAAACAAAAGTAAGGTGATTGCATCCCAAAAAGCAACTAAAAAGGGCCCAGAACCTGAGTATCTTAAAAAAGTTTAGCCTACGAACTCAAGATGAAAAACTTATGTTTTTCCCCCAGTATTCTTCAAAGCACAAACCTGAACAAGAGATTTTGAGCCTAAAAGAATGAAACCTTAATTCTATGGTCTCACCCACTATACTACCCTTAACGAAGCTCTTTTGACTAAAGAAATTGACCTATCTTAAGCAATTATTGCTTATGAAACTAGGGTAAGCCCATCTTAGCATTTTCCTACTAAGGTTCTTAACTTGTAGAATCGAGTTAAGGTATTTAATTTTTCAAAATTGTCTAACACATTAATATATGATTTTGTTTAAGCTAATGACCAAAAGCCTACATTACAATACTAAGGAAAAGACCTATCAGACAAATCAAAATGTATTGCTTAGAAGACTGACGATAATTTTTGGAATCATAGTTGAGAGTGAAAACAAGCCATTTGAGAGTGTAAGGAATTCCTTTTAGACTAAATTGTTTACATAATCGAGATACTTTCCTTATCATGAAACTTATGAGTGCAAAAGTCAAGTATGCCTTAAGGCAAAGGAAGCATTTTGCCTTGGAATTGAATGAGAATTCCTTATAGTAAGAAGAACAAGGTGTTTAGTTGATGTTTTTTCCCTATTCTCTCATCATAGTGGACAAATAATCAAGGATATGGAATGAATGACCAGTGGGCTAAAAGAATGAGAATACCATTTACTTGAAACATTTAGAGTTAGTATAATTTCCTCACTTATTAGTAAGAAAAAGATTAATAGTCTTTTTTTAAGGTTATATTTCTTTCCTTTGAGTTTCTAAAAACGAAAGATTTGAAAATTTGCAATGAGAACTTTAGTCATCCTTGAGTTAGGAACTTCAGTAATCTCTTATAACTCAAGAGCCTTAGTTATCTATTTGGAACTTCGATCATCTTAATAGGAACCTTAGTTATCCTTTTGGAACTTTAGTCATTGTAACAAGAACCTTAATAAACCTTTCTTAGGAACTTCAGTTATCTTATAATTCAGGAGCTTCGGTTATCCATTTGGAACTTTAGTCATCTATATAAGAACCTTAGTTATCATATCTTAGGAGCTTTGGTTATCTTATATATAAGAATCTTAGCTATTCTTAAGAAGCTTTAATCATCTTATTTAGGAACCTTAATCACCCTTAGATCAAGAACTTTGTTATCCTATGGCATGAGAATATTCAAGAGCTTTGCCCATCCTATGAAAAGATTATTCAGGAACCTTTGTCATTATGCTAAGAGTTTAAGCAATCTTAGGAATTTTGGGAAATTCAATTATCCCATGTTCAAAGTTTAGAAAGTTTCACTATAGGAACTTTTGTCATCCTACATCAAGAAACATTAGTTATCTAGGGATAAAATAAAATAAAATAATTAGCTATATTGTTAAACTCTTTTGTTAAATTTTTCTTCTTTAAGAGATCTATCCTTTCGAGAAGTCATTTTTTTCTTTTAAGAACATCAATCTTTTGGCATTATGCCTACCTTTATCCTTTTACCCCATCCTTTCAAGAGGGCCTCTTAGTTGTTTTGCCCTATTCTTTCAAGGCAAGCTTTTCCTTTTACCCGGTCCTTTGAAGACAAGCCCTTGTATCTTTGCCCCATCCTTTCAAGATAGGCCTCCCTATCCTTTTACCTTATCCTTTCAAGATGCCCCCCTGCCTAATCCATTTGACTTATCTTTTCAAGATAGGCTCCCTTAATTTTTTTGCTTTATCTTTTCAAGAAAGGGGATAATCCTTTTACTTGATCCTTTCAAGATAGGCCTTATTCCTTTATCCTATCCTTTTAAGATAGGCCCTTATTCTTTTGCCCTATATCACAACCTAACAATATTGTTATCGTGGTAAATCACCGTATACTATACAAAAATCTACTATTAACCCCCTTGCTGATTGTAAGCCTTTCATATGACACACAAGGTTCCTTCCACTATATGTTATCACTAGGCCCATAGATAAATAATATAGAGCAATTTACTAAAATTAACTTCTAGGGCATAAATTAATCAAGTAAATGTGTGGACTCATTAAGTTATACACCAAAAGAATATTAGAAATAAATGTAGTTCATAAAGGAAACTGCATCATAAACTTCAAACTATATTATGAACAAAAATAAAGGTAAATAGTTATCTACAAAAGCTATTACAAAATCTCCTCTCGGCTCCTTGATCGCTCTAACTCGTCTCTACATGAGACTCACCTCGGGCATGTCTTGGTTTGGATGAACAAAGAGGTTTCCCTACAACAAAAGAAATCTATTAGGGTATAATCTTACGCTTAGTGGGATAAATACCCTTATCAATACCGCATCGCAAAAATTTATTAGATGCATAATCATATGAATACATGAATAATGAGTATGCCAAATAACGCATGCAGTAGCCTAAGAACTGCATATGACTCAAAATTACACCCCCTGAAGTCGGGGTTTAGAGATAATTAACTGACCCAAACCAAAATCCGAGTTATAGACCTTAGGTTTTATACCATTTACACTATTGTGCTTAAGCAAAAAAAAAAAAAACTATAAGTATATATATACTTTCTGTACTATATAACAAATCATATTTTCAAAATCCTAAGTATAGTGGTGTGGTGGCGTCCGCAATTCACATACACACACCTTAAGCAAAAGCCACAAGATACGGCCCCTGGTTGACAATTGGTATCTCTTGGTGCTTAGTATGCTTGTCAGCTTAGGATAAAGACTCAATAAAATGATGACATTACTAGTACCTAATCCTATAAGAGGCCCTCCTCCTATAAGTCTCTTCCCATCTTTTGTG
Organism: Lumnitzera racemosa; assembly: GCA_024138005.1. Lineage (NCBI taxonomy): Eukaryota > Viridiplantae > Streptophyta > Magnoliopsida > Myrtales > Combretaceae > Lumnitzera > Lumnitzera racemosa. Next base: position 73,799,425 of record JAMXBC010000002.1, read on the forward strand.
TGAAGCAGTAATCGATGTTATCCGAATGCAATTATGGAGAATGCATGATCCATTTAATTTCTTAATTATATAAGTTCTTAATCCAATTTTTCAAAGTGATCAGACAATTTCATTTCATATAATCGCATGTATAAATTATCACCAACAATTTCCATTGTCATATGATTAATAAGCCATAACATTTAATCACAAAGTCACATACATTCATTTCTTATATCCCACAAGCATCCAATTTATATATATATATATATATATATATATATATAAGTTTAGGTATATCTATTCTATAAGCAAAATCAAGTAAAGAGTCATCAAGAATTTACTCGCTTAGCCATGTAGGTTAGTCAAAGTAATTTGGGGGTAGGTTGTCTCTGAATGCTAAGTCCCTTGATCATCGTAATCATAATACTATAAGAAATTGAAATAAAACTTAGAAAATTAAGCTAAAACCCCTTCAGTTACACTCCTAACTAGTTTTTGTATTTTTCCCCGTTTTACTTAAAAGTTTAATCGCATATAAGTTTCTCGTTTTACATTCGATTTTTATGATCTTATTGTCAATCTTCATCGTTTTTTAGTGTACTTTAATGTGGTGAGATTAGATTTTTTAGATCATGTATGGAAATCTACCCATAGGTCAAAATAGTAGTGGTTCTCATGATATGGAGTGCTTTTGGGCCTTATTTAGCTAATGGGCTTTTTGGTAACTTAGGAATTCCTTTAGGCTTGGGCTTAAGGTTTCATTATAGGCTCAAAATAATCCTTAAGGTTAGATTTATAACTTTGATTTATACTCCTAAGGCTATCAACCACTTCTTGGGCTCTTAAGTGGGCTTAAGTTGTCAAATAGACTTGTTTTTTATTCAATTCAAAGATGGTCACTTTCTTAAGCTTAGAGAGTGTATTCTGGGCTTCTTGAGGGTCTTAAAAAAACCCTTATTGATGTGTCAAGTTGCTAGTCAGAAACTTAAGGGTAGTTCATCTTGACGTTTGAGGCCCGTTATGGAAGTTTTAAGTTTTAGGCTTAATACACTTATCAAACTTGCCTTGGTTGGTCTTTTCATTTTGTTTACTTACTTTTATCATATTTTTAAGTGTCTTTTAGGGATGGTCCAGATCTGGTCAGTTTGAGTATGAAGGCTTCCAACTTAGTTTTCCAACTTATTTCATCATTTCCTTAAGTTTACTGTTAGATCATGAACTTAAGTTATTTTCATTCAAATCTTAACTTGACTTCTTTTCAATGAGATGATTATTTGACTCATATTTTACATGAAAATAGAGGATCTTACACTTATCATAACTCCCATATCATAGTTCATGTCTTACAAAGTTGGTTTCTTCATAAAAATTCATGTGATGGATTTTTCCTTTACATGAATATAGATTTGAGCATGTTTAACTTAATAGAAGTGAAAACAACATCCAAATAACTCCTAAAACCTCACGTCCAATATGCTTCCCTTTCCTTCAAGTTCTCATTTTAAGATTTTCTCAACTTAAAATCTTCTATTCAAAGTGTTAAACAAGTATCTCTACAAAATACCAACTTTACATGCTCATACTTGAACTTTCATGTAAGGTTTTCACGAGTTTACTTCTTAGGATAGTCTTAGATATTTCATTAACTTGTGAACATAATTATATCTTCAAGAAATCATGATCTCTTAACATGTAACACTAGGCTACTATCACGTAACACTAGGCTACTATCACAAATAAATACTTATTCGTCCACAAAGCAAAAATATGGTAGTTGTACACTAAGGTTCCACTTATTCTCTTTGTCTTACTTCCTCCTTCTTGTACCCCTTTTGAAACTCAAGTTGTGATCCTTTAAAGTGGGGTTTAAGAAGTGTTCTAAGAATCCTAAGGGGCTTTGAATGTTGGCAAAAGCAAGACAAGAAGAAGTTGAAAGTACCGAGAGAGTGTGTATATTTGGAATGTAGCAACAAGTGAAGGATTTTGTGGGGTATAGTTGTTTATTCTTTTGTGTTGTTTTCAAAGTAAAAGAAAAGGAAGTGAAAATGAAATTGAAAGTAAGAGCAATGGGAGAAAGAGTGGATGGTTGGAAATGGAGGCAGAAATGTGTTTAATAAGTTTGATTTTATTGTCTTGTAACATGTATAAAAGTCAACAATTGCAACTCTTGATGATATAAGCATTTAGAGGTGAATACTGGAGTATAAGATAAAATGATTGATGGATGAAAGACAAGAGCATGGCTCCCCTTTTCTTGCTTATGCAAATCATCCATTAGGGTCTCTTTGTGGCATGGAATTGTCTTGTCTCATTTATTAAAGTTAAGCATGTGAAATCTTGTGATAATTTATCTATATGTAGTATAAGTTAATAGGTGATAAGGAAAGTGTCTTATCACTAGTTTTTTGAAAAGTTATCAATTGATAAATGACTCCAACTCTTAATTGGTAATTTATTTAAGGTCATTAGTTGGTCTACTTATTCACATGTAAAGCTTAAACATGAAGATAAGGAAATTGTCTTATAGGAAATTGTTTTAGGATTTACTTCTTAAATTATTTTTGTAAATGACGATTAAATTCTTATAAAATTATGAAATTTTCTAGAGTTGAATAAAATTATTCAAATTAAATTATTAATTAGTCACTTAGGATTAAAATCCCTTTTATTTTTTTAGGGTTTAGGGTTTTAGATGACTTTAGAGTTCACAGTTTTTCAAGTTCGAGTTTTATCGATAATAGGCTTTCGAATTGGAAAAGTAAGTTTGTTTTTAATTGTAGACTTGAGTTCTTAGTTTAGTTGATCTACGGAAGCATTTAGGAAGTACTCTTAGTCACACCATAGGCTCGCTAAAAGTAAGGCTTATACCCTATCCTTAAAAGACAGGCCCTTATCCTTTTGCCTAGTCCTTTTAAGACAAGCCCCTATTCTTTTTCCCTGTCCGTTCAAGATAGGTCCCTTTAATCCTTTTGCATTGTATTTTCAAGATAGACCCCTATCCTTTTAAGATAAGCCCTATTCCTTTGCCTTGTCCTTTCAAGATAAGCCCTTATCTTTCTACCCTATCCTTCTAAGACAGCCCCCTTATTCCTTAGCCTCATCCTTTTAAGATGGGCTCCTTTTATGTTTTTACCCCGTCCTTTCAAGATGGGCCCCTCTATTTGATTTTCCTTGACCATTTAAGTTAAGCCCCCTATCTTTTTTCCTTGTCCTTTTAAGATACCCCCTTTATTCATTTGCCCTGACCTTTCAAGTTAGGGCCCTTACAATTTTTGCTACGTCCTTTCAAGACGAGTCCTTCTATATGTTTTGCCTTGACCTTTCAAGTCGGGTACGTTATTCTTTGCACTGACTTTTCAAGTTGGTAGTTTAAATTAGCATCCTTTTACTTTGTCCTTTCAAGATGAGACATTGCTCAACTGACTAGTCAAGTTAATAATCTATACCCTATCAATTCAAGCTAAGATTCGACAAAAATGGATATGTCTTTTGTCTTTATAGTGAGGTTTTATTCAAACTTCACTATAAAAAGAGACAATTGTAGACACCTCATTTTTGCTACCTTTTTACGTTTATTTTAGTTTTGTTTTAGGTTAGGTTTTTTAAAAATAAAAAAATAAAAAACCTAAAAGATTGAAAAAATGGAAAAATAAAAAGTAGCATAAGTGTCCGAGTCAAGTCAATGAGTCTTTTCGGGTCGGGTCAGGTGAAATTCAATATGCATGTGATTTAATAAATTTAGAGTCTTTAAAATCTTTGGTCTTCATTATTCCAGTAAAATATTTAAATTGATTTTTATCTAATTGAAAAAATATTTTATTAAGAATGATTAAAACAAGACATTATATTTATTAAATTTTAAAAATGGTGATAAAATATATTTAGCATGTGCATTTTGGACTATATGAAAAGGCCATGGTCAATTTAAAATAGTTTAGGTTGAGTTAGGTCCAAGATAGAAGGCTTAAATAAGAATGAGTGTGGTGAAGAGAGGATAAGTATAAGTAAATTGCATTTAATGGTGAGAAAAAGCGTAGCATAGTTGGCTAAGTATTTGGGCATGTGGCATGGAGGATTTCATGGTGAAGGGTTTAAATCCCCTTATTACACCCTGGTTTGATTTTTTTCTTTTTCTCCCTTGAGTCAAGTCATGTATAAAGCACGTGATTACACCTTCTTCTTTAAGTTTTGGCTAAGAAAAAAGTGAGAAAAGGAGAGAAAACATTGGTCCTTCTAGAAAGTAATTTTATTTTTTCTAGATTGGATCAATTCTTTAAACTTTTCTATGGTTTGAGTAGAATCATGATTAAATCATTAGAGGAACTAACAAATTTAAAAGGGATATCACTAAATCTTGTAAAAACTCCAATGAAAGATTCAACTTTGTCTTGGAAAATTTCAAGAGATCCAAAAGATTCAATAACAATAGGATTGTTAATCTATAAAAATGGGGGATTCATTTCAAAATTCATTCACAAAGCACATAACTAGGTCTCTCTTTCACCCAATTCGCACCGTCACTCAACCCCTACTCTCTATGACAGTCACTTAAATCCATCGTAAAACAGACCTTCTATTTCTTAACAGAACCCACATATCATGTAGACTTCACGATTGAACCCCATCCTTACCTGACCTTCATCTCCCACGTACAAACCATCCTTAACTTAGATGGATAGCACAACGCACTGTTGCTATAGATCCTTAAGAAATCAGTACAGCAACGCCACCTATGACTGATTCTTACCTACACTGTCAACAACACCATCTATGCATACATGATTTCAGACAACCTCAAGGCGGCAGCAACCAGACTAAGATGTAACCTCCACCAACATCACAACCCTCTCTCTCTCATCCACTTCAACAGCCGCCATCAACTCCATCCTTACCTAAACCCATCTTTACCACTCCATTCACAGTAGTCATGCAACAGCACATACACAACTATTACACATAGACCACTCTCCGTATTTGACTCAATGCGCCAACCACCCATAGTGAACTTTCTCTTGTGCTACCCCCGTCCATTATCGACTGTTGATCTAAACTAATATCGAAACCTTCTCCGTTCATCAAGGCATCATGACTAAGCCTCCTTTCATCAATAAAAGTCACATGAATTTGCGATTACTCACTTGATTCAATGACTAAATCACACCATGAGAAGAATGTGGGAAGTCGCCGCAACTTATTGGAGTATATCCAACCTATACACGCTTAGAGCCCCATGACCCAATCTGTACGCCTAAGTAACCCCTTGGTCTAACCCATGTTTCTACTATTTGGATGGGTTCTTTTAGTTACATAGCATTAGGTGGTAGTTTCAATTATTTGTTTATTATTGCAGTACTTTTTATTTTAGCATAGGCATATCGTTAATTTCTTGTTTAAAACTATATAATTAGAGTTTTGATGTGAAAAATCAGTAACATGGGTCTTCTACAGGTCTTAGTGTCAATTTTTATTAGTTGGTTGTTTGTTGGTATGTTATCATATTTAAATATATATATATATATATAAACACTTTTTTTTAATGTTTTCACATGAACATTGCATTTCCTAGAAAATTCATATCTTTGCATATTTTCATGAAAATTACATATTGCATTTTTTGGTCTTTAGGGTTTTTCTTGAAAAATAAAAATTTTCTCACTTGGTTAGTTTTTCATAAAATAAAAATATTTAACTGGTGGTTTTGCAAAGTCAATCTAATTAGAGTAAAATCATGGCTTGCAATATTAGTTATTTTGAAAATTTAAATAACTAATTGCATCTTTTGATAATTATAACATATTTTCAATAAAGTTGCATCTTTTCTATTATTAGATATCTTTTTCATGATTTAGGTATCTTTCCTATAATAAAATTTTTTTTCTATGATAGTTAGGCATCTTTTATATAGTTTAGATATTTTTTCTATGGTTTTGATAGGTTTTCAATATAAAATTTTTATCACGTAGAAAATTGTATATTTCATGGAAAATGACATTTAGGTACTTTAAGATTTTTCTAAAAAATTTTATCACGTCGAAAAGTTTTTTTCTAAAAAAAATTCTTAATTTTTTTTTTTAAAGTTAGGTTCTTTTTCAAAATTGGACAATAAAAATTAGGGTTTCTTTTTAAGGATTTTTCTTAGTAAAAATAAACTTACTAACATAAATCTGGTCTCAATTTTCTAAATTAAAATAACCAACTTACTAAAGTTTTTCTAAAGTAATGAGAACTATAGTCGGTTTGATCCTAATTAACAGGTATGTAGGCACCTCTAAGGCAACTATAAAATTTGTAACATATTTTATTTTCTTTTCATTTTTAGGGAAAATTCGTAATAAAAAATAATCAAAATATTCATTTTTGTGCATTTTTACATCCTTGCATATTTTCATATTTTTTTAGAAAAATTATAAAATAAAGACTTATTAGTTAGTTTCTTTTAAATTTTTATATGGTGACTTAGTCTTAATAAGTTAGTTTTCGAATTCAAGTTTTCTAGTTAAATTTTCTAAAAATTTTTTTTTAAAAAAAAATTTATAGACTAGTGGCTAAATTAGGGTTTTCCCACCCGAAAACCCTAATTTGACTTTTTTACTAGTTTAACTGATTGGCAACTCAAACTTATTTTTCAAAAATATTTTTTTATATTTTTTTAAATAAAAATGTTTTTCTTTAATTTAATGTCGAGTAATTTATATTAAGCGGGTTCAACTTAGTATAGGTAAAATTAAGGAAAATTAAAGTAGGGCTCGACACTATTACATTATGTATTGATGTATGCCTAGTTAGAAGTCGCATCTAAATCAATCTTCGAGTTTGTTAGAATTAGCTTTTACACTTCTCTCCATAATCATATTTTCTAGATATAATAATTATAATGTTCACATTCTTGTTTTATTTGTTATCAACAACATATATATATATATATATATATGGAAGCTTTGCAGTATTCTTGCTTCCAACATCTAATTATTTTCTCTTCTTCAACATGATTATGCATTCATGAATCATCCCTGTCCTCGTTATCAATATCCATTCGTTTTAATTTGCTTACTATATTGAAATGTCATATGTCATTCTTGTCTCCACAACTAACTAACTACATTCAATTCTGATGTTCTTCATACAAGTTCATCACTACAATATCCAATTCAAATTTTAGTGATAAATATGATCTCATTGTCATCACAATTTTCGTAAGTCAATACCATTCTCTTTATTATATCAAAAACAATTTATGTGATAAGGTAATAGCAATATAATCATATTATCTCACTATTCATCATTTAAGGATCCAATCCCATTCTCATCATTCCATTCCTGTCTACAACTCGTTTTGACTTACTTATTACTTTAAAATCTTGTTTATATATCTAGATATCTCCACATTGAACTAATATATCCAATTTTGATCTATATTAGAGAAGAGAATAACTCGAAATTCACAACTTCAAATTAAATAGTCTAGATGACCTCATTGTCATCAACAACATTAACCTTTAGTATATTAATTACATTCTATGACATGGTTCTCTAAGGGATAAGGCATAAATAATTAAATCATATCATGTCATTATTCACTTTTACTCACAATTGCTAATATAAATATATGACCAAATCTCAAAATGACCAATTCAATCTCTTTTATCAAGACATCCAATCAGTAATTCACAACTATATCCACAAATCACAAAGATCCATACAACTCTAACCAAAATGTTCAAGAATTCTAACTTTCAACTAGAACATTCTATTACTTCCAATAATAGATATACTCTTCCTTACAAGTATACATGTAAAGATACTTACTTTCAAACAACTTGAACATTCCCTTACTTATGTTTCTATGCTTTTATATTCAAGATCTACGATATGTGAATCTCTAAGGTAATTTTATCAAAGAGATTATGATTAACAAAAATGAAGGTTAGAAATAGTTAAGTAGTAAACATACATATGTAAATAAATATGAATACATATATGTGATACTACATATATATATATATATATTCTAAAGTCTAAGTCTTTTATATTTTAACTTAATTCTACTTAGGTTCTACCTTATTTCATCATTTGGTAGGTTGCTTCTATCTCTAACAATCTAAAACTCTAATACCACTTTTTTCATGAACCCTAAATGTAGCTTAGTAGAATTATCTTGAAGCCATCATATTACGTATGCACTCACATTATGAGAACCTCTTTATAAGTTAAAGATTCTAAGAATCTATCTAAATAATCACTCATTTCTTCTATTCATAGTTTGTATAGTTTATTAATAGTGAAAATAACTAAGAGAACCAATATTCCATAATTTACCAGACCAGTTGAAAATCAATATTCCCTATCAAATAATAAGATAAGTTAGTCGAAACTTTAAAACTTGTAGATTAAAAATGAAGCCATAAAAGATTAGAATTTTTTATTTCAAATAAATTTTGCATCATGATCTCATATAGCTTTTTAACCCTACTTAACTAAGTGTAACTTCTAAAGGTAGAGTTGAAATTACTCTACGCTTGGATCCTAGCTCAAACATTATATCAAAAAACCTATTAAAGAAACTATTAGGGTGTAAGTTACATCTAGCTTAATGAGCAATTCACTCATATCACTAACAAGCAAGTTGTTAAGCATATGAAAGCATGAATCCATGTATGATTGCAAACATCGTAGGTAATCGACTAGTAATTGTATGAAGTTAAGGGTTTACAACCTCCTTTAGACCTTGGTTTCAAGATAAGTAGTTTCATTTTCTTAGGAAATCCAAATCATCGTGTCACAATTTCTTAGTGTGTATGCTTGGCTACTATATTGTTCATGAAACACCCTAAGGACTAAGTCCGCTGGCTACCAACTCTTCTAGATACATGTAGCTAGCTACAACATAATGGATATGGCTCAGTTAATTACATGACTACCCTTTACGTCACTTTGGTTTTCATTTAAATGAAAGGACCTCGATTTTGGACATCCTTCCATCATATGTGTAATAATGATAGCAAGTAAAGAAGAGATGCAAGAGTGCAGTGCATGATAAGTTTTAAGTAAAGTTTCAATATGCTTATATGGTTCTTTTAGTTAACCGACCAATCTAGCATGTTGATGAGTGGATTTTCATCCCATTAGTTGAATTCTTAGCATTGTACCAATCTATCCTAAATGAGATAAAGATCATCTATGGATAATGCCTTTGGCTTAGTCCTATTGTAGCTGGTTGGTTAGTTAAGACCATTAGATTGGCAGTTCAATTACTAACCTCTTATTAGAGCTTCTAAAGCTTGATATTGTTGGTTTCATATAAGATATCAAGAGGAGGGGTGAATTGATATCTTTAAACTTTTCAAAACTTTTTTTATACAAGTTGAAAATACCGCTCTTAATAACTTGATTTCGTGAACAATAGTACTTTAATAATTTAGCACACAATTAATAATCAACTTAAAATAAAAAGATAGGGAAGAGAATATTAGGCTTGGGATTTATAGAGCTTCATCCTTCTACCTACCGCTCCTTTCTAGCTCCATTGCTAGGGATTCGGTTTATTTCACTAGTACCATTCTACTTGATTAACTATAACAAAATTATGAGAAGTTTACAAGCAACTGCTATACATAGGCTTTACTACACTCTACTTTGTCTATTTAGCCTCTCTTCTATCTAGGATAATAAAGATCTATAGAGTATAATCTAATTTCTCTCAACTTCAAACAACAAATAAATCTTACAAGAAAAACAAGTAAGAACAACATATGAATGTTCAAAGATTTTGGATAAAAACATAAGTAATGACTAATGAGAGATCTGCTTCAGTTCAACTTTCTAAAGTTGTATTTGAAATTTGTTCTATGCTCTTTCAAATAGTAGAAATTGCTCAAGATCTAAGTATAATGTACATGTAATCTTTGGCTTCTTAGATTTGTATCAACAAATTTTAGTTACTTTTTCTTTTATACTGAGTCTTCCAACGGCTAAAAAAAATGATGAGAATTATTTTTAATTCATGTTTATCCTTTTCAACATTTAGATGATCCTTAGATATTTTTGAGAAGATCTCAGTGATTTAAATTTTAAATTCGATCCTCTAAGCTTAGTAGGATATGCTTGATCAGCAACTTTTAGATAAGCTTCAAATTTGAATATTTATGGTAAGATATGCTTGATCAGCTACTTTCAAATAAGGTTCAATTTAAAAAAATTAAATCCTACATCATCTTTGTATATATTTTGATTTATCTAAAGATATGTTTGCTTAAAAATAATTCCTGTGGATTCTTAATTCCATCATTAGTGAAACGGGATTAAGTATATTTTCCTAATATACCTAATCTAGTGGAGTTAGGTCTTGTGACTGTCGAATATGATATAATGTTAATTTTCAAGTTACTCTTCCAAACTAACTATCTGAATAACCTTCTGAAGAGTATTAGTGTTCTTTTCTTTGAAGTCTTTGAACAAGTTTATGAGTTACTGTATCGATTTTTCTTATAAAAGCTTCTGAAACATTTTATAAATATTTTCAAAATTATCCCTTTTTTAAATCAAATTAGACCTTCTAAATAAGTTTCTGAAACTAACTTAATTTGCAATTTTGGACTTTCTAAGAAACTATCTGAATACTTGCATACTCGATGATTTATTAAGAATTCTCTCTTTTTATTATCATCAAATTTTATGAGAGATATCTAATATTCTCTCCCTTATTGATGATAGAAAAAACACTTTATAGATCTAAAATCATAAAGCAAATTGAATTGATATCCAATAAACAGTAAAAAAAAAAAAAAAGATAACCAATGAAAATTCACACCAGCAACATTTTGTGTAGAACTTAAATGTTTTTGGTTTTTCTCTCCCCCTTTTTTTTGTTATCATTAGAGATTGTTTACTAACTCCTCCCTAATATTTATAAACTAACAATATGTGCAAATCAAAAAGAATTAATTGATTAATAAAACGTACATAGCTAAGTCCATAACGAGACTTGTTATCAGTAAATAAAAGAAATTGAGACCATAATAGAGTTTGATTGGAACAAAAGATCCTTAACACATAACAAAATACTAAAATAAAAAAAAAAGTTATTTTTTGAGATCTTTTTGTTTTCTTCCGAGCAGAGAGCTTAAATATTTCAAAATATGTTGGAATGGCTTTACTAGGAGAAGCAGTAGTTGCAAATGATTTCTTCATAGAGGAGGTTGGTTCTTTGTTCTTTACAGAAGCAAGGGTGGTAGTTTCTTCAAGGTTGAGGATAGGAGTGGAAATTTGAGGTGTTGGAGTTTATGAAGATGAAAATTTAGGATCAAAAGACTGTAAGGAGATGAATAGAGTTTTATCAAATGCTGGAATAGGGAGTGGATCAGTTTGAACAGTTAGCTGAGGAGAAACTGCATGGGAGTGACATTTAGCTACTATGAAGTGAGGATCTGAATCGGGAACAATTAGTTCAGATGAAGGAATAGTTTGTTGGTTCTATCTAAGGAGATTAGATGGAAGGTCATCGGGTTGAGCTTTGTCATCAGGATTAGATTTTGTAATAGTTTCTTTGACTTAGACTTTGAATAAATCCTTCATTCCTGTAAGCTAATCTTTGACAAGCTTCCCAAGAACTTCCTTAATTCTCTCGGAAATTTGTTTAACAAAAACCAAACTTTCACCTTGTTTAAAGGGAATAGGCTATAACTCAATACTTTCTAAATCACTATCTGAAGGTAATCCAGTTGCTTCCCTAAATTCTATTCCATCAGATCTTTTTACTAGTTTTCCTTTCTTGTTTTGATTTTTCACAGTAGGTTCCTTTCCTCGTTTCCTTTTCTTCAATAATGATCACTTTTCGTCAAATGTTTGAAGGGGAACATAAATTCCTCCATTATGTGAGTGCTAAAGTTTGTCGTTCAAATAAATCCCCATTTGCTTAAAGATTCTCTATCCGAGTTTAATAGGATAAAAAGGATAGTTTGCTTCACTTAGTATTTTCATTTTCTTGAAATTGAAGAGGGTCATTGATAAATTCTCGTATGGCTAGACATCCAAGTGTTGCCATATGTGCCTCATCATTAGCTTTACTACATCCACCTTTCTTTTTCCTAACATTGCTAAAATAACCAATGTGTCTTCTCTTGTTATAGAGGTTGTATTAGCCCTTCTAGGTAACACAAATGTGTTGACATACTTATGCAATATCTTAACTAATAACTCAAACTCAATGCTGAAAATATCTCTACTTATACCAAAAGTTTATTCCATCATTCAACTCTATAAACACATTCTCCTTAGTCATTTGTATTAAGTTTTCATCTTCTTGGATTTCCTTAATGCTGAAGCATTTCAGGATGTCCGTCTTCGATATTTTAATTTTTTGACCCAGTATTACCGACTTCCAAACATCTTGATCCTTATTATCAAGTTTTTTGTAAAATTCATCCATAAGTTCCCCATATATAATTCCCCTCATATTTACCAAGCTATTCAGACCTAACCCATCCATATACTCCTTCTAGTAAAAACCATTCTTTTCAAAGAATTTTAAATCTAAATAAAAAGAATCTTTGATAGATAAATTTTCACCTTTTATGATATATCTTTTCTTGGGTTTCTCTTTCAACTTAGAGGAGGGTTTTGTGATCACTGCTTTCGAAGATTTTTGTACAACTTTAGAAGGTTTTAAGGTTTTCTTCACTAGGGTTGTAACCTTGGTCTTTCGTGGAGTCTTCTTGGGTTTTGGTATAGGAGATTGTTTAAGAGGATCTTTTTTAGACTTTCTTCAAATGGCTTATCTGAAGAACCAACACCTTCAGATTTAGCAACTTCTTCAAATGAACTGGACTTTTTTACATATTAAGCATCCTTTTGATTAACTTCCTAGATAGGTTCAAAATGTTCTTCAGAACTATCCTTTTGGTTCACTTCTAGGGCAGTTTCTTCCATTAGTTCATCACATAGTTCTAAGGTTTAGGTTCTTTTAGGTGATTCTTGATGCATTTCAAAGGGTAGATTAGGTTGAGAATTTGTAGGAATGGTGGTGTTGGTTTCTTATTCATCAAGGATAATAAGATTATCGAGATTGTTTAGGACTTTGGATTTGGTTCCTTTTGTAGTAATACGGGTTGATTTTCTAGGAGCCATGATTTTGGTTGTGAGAGAAATCATAAGAAGGTAATATGAAGAGTCTCAAAAAGTAGGAAGAAGAAAGAGAACAAGAGTTTTTATAAATTAGAGAAGCAAACAACTGTAAGATCTATTAGTCCCTTTCTGTATGCATGTGGGTTGATTTATTGGACCCACTACAGATATTTTAAGACCCAGTAAACACCTTTTTGTATGTAACACACAAAAAAAAAATGTCACCATTGGACAAAAATGCCAAGATAGATCTACATGTGTTCAATCATTTTAGCTTAAGAGAGATTAATTAAATATTCTCTATGCCAACAAAAAGGGTTACACACACTAATTTCATTATGAATAAATTCAAACCTTAATTTATCCAAAGGCTTTGTAAATATATTAGCAAATTGATATTTAGTTGGAGCAAAATCAACACTTACATCATCATTTGCTACATGATCACGAATGAAATGGTGCCTCATTTCTATGTGTTTTGACCTTGAGTGATGAATTCGATTTTTTGTTAGATATATTTTTATAACTTATCCCATAGTCATTCTGAGAACTTTAATTTTAAACATATTTCACAGGGTGATTTTATAGTATTTTCTGCACATTTTTGGTTTTCTTTAAAGAAATTGATACTTAATTGAGTAAAATTTTGATTTCTAGGTTTGAACGTGTTCTAGGATTGAAAATGAAGAAAATAAATCAAATTTCACTCAAATCGGAGTTCAAATGAAAAAGTTATGAAGTTTTGAAGTTGTGTAGAAAATTTTGCCTTAGTGCAGAAAGTTACATGACCTGGGGACACGGCCGTATCTCAGGCCATGTCTGGTGACGAAAACTGAATCTTTGTAATACACTTATAAAAGGATATCTTAGGGTTTCAAAAGATGAGAGACATTACAGAAACAGAAAGACATAAGAGACAAGAAAAGACTTAAGGAGAACATCAATCAAGAAAGAGGCAAGAACAACATCGATTTCAAGATTAGAGAGATTGTTCATCAAATCAAGAGGGGTTTTCCATGCTTTATTTTATGTTTTTGATGGAACTCGTTTTTAGATTCATTATGATAGCTTAGAATTTGAGTATTTAGGATTATGGAACCTAAGGTTTCATGTAACCCTTTGATTGAATTATAATTTCAACAAAGTTTCTATCTTTTCTTGATTCAATTATGTTGTTTAATTGTGGATTGATAATTCTAGAGTGTCAATATATGATATTATGCATGTTGATTGAGAAATTGCATGTATAATTAGATCTAGGCATAATTGAAGAGAATTACATGTATACTTAGAGATAAGATACATGTTTCTTCCGGAAATTTGATTGTTTGTGTGGGAATTCATTATACATTAATGCAATTCTAAATTATATTACTAAGTGAAGAGATTCCGGTAAATAATTTAGGATTAGGGTTAATATGCTTGAGAAAGGTATTAGCTTTAATTGTGAATCCCTCCGGTCAAGAATTATAGAAACTGAATTGAATATATTTTAAAAAGGTTATAATTTAAACACTAGGGGAAATAATTCCTAAATATATTATTGCATACTTGAAGTCGTTCGTAGTTTATTGATTCCTAATTTACGTAATTAAGTCTCATAAGTAGTTTAGTTGTTAATTTCAGTATTTTTAATTAATTCAACTTTCATAATTTTCCGATTAGATAATAAAGCTAAGGTTAATATTAGTACTCGAAGTCTCTAAGGGATCGACTCGGACTCACATCCGCTATATTAAAATTGATAGATGCACTTGCTTCATATCAAGTTTTTGGCGCCGTTGCCGGGGACTTTCGATATTAAGAACACTAGTTGCTTTATTACTTTAACCATTTTTTTCTTTTGGTTTCATTATTTATTTTCATTAGTTAGAGCTGCAATTGATTTTATATTTCTTACCCTTGCAGCGCATGACTCAAAATTTGAAATCACGACCTAGACAAAGTGTGGCGACCATTGACGACGAGTCAATCGTTGAAATCAAAGAAGAAGGTAAAGAGACCAACACTCAATTCATTGAGCAGGAAGATCCACCACACATGGCTAACAACGGGAATGAAGCAAATTAGACCATGTCCGATTATTCAAGGCCTACACTTATTGGAGATGACTCTAGCATCGCAAGGCCAACCGTCGCGGCTAACAACTTCCAAATTGCACCTAACATCATACAAATGGTGCAACAATATGTTCAGTTTGACGGTCTCTAAGATGAAGATCCCAATGCCCACATCTCTAGCTTTCTAGAGATTTGTGATACTTTTAAAATCAACGGAGCCACGAATGATGCCATCCGACTCGGCTATTCCCTTTCTCCTTGAGGGGTAGAGCAAAACAATGGTTGAACTCTCTACCACGAAATTCAATCACAACTTAGAATGAATTGGTAGAGAAATTTTTGGAGAAGTATTTCCCACCTACAAAAACCGCTAAACTTTGGAATGATATTTCTTGTTTTGCTCAATTGGAAGCGGAGACTCTATATGATACTTGAGAGCGATTTAAGGACTTGTTTAGGAGGTGCCCACATCATGGCCTTCCATTATGGATGCAGATTCAGACCTTCTATAATGGTCTTAATTTATCTACGAGACAGATGATTGATGCATCCGCAGGAGGTACTTTGAATACAAAAACACCTGAGCAAGCACAAAACCTGATTGAAGGAATAACGATGAACAATTATTAGTGGGAAAGCACTAGAGCCAAACAAAAGGCTATAGGAATTTATGATGTGGACTTAACCACTACTTTGGCAGCCAAGGTGGACTTATTAAATAAAAAGATTGATGCACTCTCAATTGGCCCTCAACAAGTGCAATCGGATGTAAGTGATTTTGGTATGCAGGGGTATGGAGTACAAGAACCACTGGAACAGGTGGATTATCTAGGAAATCCACCTAAGCAACAAAATAACCCCTACAGCAACACTTACAATCCAGGATGGAGGAATCACCCCAATTTCTCATGGGGAAACCAAAACCAAGGCCAGTAGAAGACCAACTTTGGCCCACCTGGATTTCAAAGACCATTCCCACCTCCTCTCCCTCAAGAAAAGAAATCCAGTGTGGAAGAACTTCTCACAAAATACATTCAAGGCAATGAGGCTCGCTTATCCAACATTGAATCCTCGCTAAGGAATCAAGAGGTTTCAAATCGCAATCTTGAGAACCAAATTGGTCAACTTGCGAAGCTAATCTCTGAAAGACCGCAGGGATCGTTACCGGGAAATACAGAACCCAATCTAAAGGAACATGTTAAGGCAGTGACACTTCGAAATGGGAAGGAGTTGCATGCTGAGAGGAAAGGTAGTGAGGAAACTAGAAAGAGCAAGGAGGGGACGAAAGCAACGGTAAATGTAGAGCCATCAAAGGTGAAGGAATATCAACCACCTATCCCATATCCCCAAAGACTCCAGAAAGATCGCAATGACCAACAATTCAGTAAGTTCCTTGACCTCTTTAAACAACTGCATATTAACTTACCTCTTGTTGATGCACTGTCACAGATGCCGAAGTACGCTAAGTTCTTGAAAGATTTGTTATCTAATAAGAGGAAGCTTGAGGAGCTTTCTACAATCATCTTAGATGAAAAGTGTTCAGCGATCGTGCAAAACAAGCTGCCCAAGAAACTAAAAGACCCAGGAAGTTTTACAATTCCTTGTCATATTGGTAATCTGTTAATTGACAAAGCCTTAGCTGATTTGGGTGCTAGCATCAATTTAATGCCTTATAAATTTTTTAAAAAACTAGGATTAGGGGAACCTAAGCCCACACGCATGAGCTTACAATTAGCTGATAGATTTGTGACGTACCCTAGAGGTATATTTGAGTATGTATTAGTTCAAGTGGGTAAATTTATTTTTCCAATTGATTTTGTGATATTGGATATGGATGAAGATTTTGAATTGCCCCTTATCCTAGGTACACCATTCTTAGCTACCGCTAGGGCTATCATTGATGTTAGTGATGGCAAGCTCATTCTTCGAGCAAGAGATGAAGAGATTATGTTTAAAATTTCGGAGGTTATGAAAAAGTCTGTCGATCAGGATGATACTTGCTACCTTTTTGATGTTACTGACACTTTTGTTTCAAGTTATATGCAGGAAGTTCTTCTTAAGGATCCGTTGGAGAGTTACTTGCAATTAGGCATGGAGGAAGCTTCGCAAGATCCTGTCAAATCCAAGGTGATAGCCCAACTGGAGCCAAATAAACCTATCTCTGTAGAGAAAGGATTTGAAAAGAGGAAGGAAGCGCAATTAAAACATTCGATCGAGGAGCCACCAGTATTGGAGCTAAAGTAATTACCTGACTACTTGGAATATGCCTTCCTAGAGAAGGACTCCAAATTACCAGTAATTATAGCATCCAATTTGGAAAAAGAGCAGAAAGAGAGGTTACTGAAAGTACTCAAGGAGCATAAGAAGGCCATTGCGTAGAAAATATTCGATATTCAAGGTATCAATCCCTCCTTTTGTACTCATAAGATTTTAATGGAAGAAAACTACAAGCCAGTTGTGCAGCCCTAGAGACGCTTGAATCCAAACATGAAAGAGGTAGTCAAAAAGGAAGTTATTAAACTCCTTGATGCAGGTATGATATATCCTATCTCTGATAGTTCATGGGTGAGTCCCGTTCAAGTAGTTCCAAAAAAAAGTGGGATGACAGTAGTCCCTAATGAAAAGAATGAATTGATCCCAATGAGAACGGTAACAGGTTGGTGTGTATGTATTGATTATCAAAAGTTAAACGATGCCACACGTAAGTCCCCTTACCTTTTGTTGATCAAATGATATAACGATTCACTGGACATATGTTTTATTGTTTTCTGGATGGCTTATCTGGTTATTTTTTGATACCTATTGCACCAGAAGATCAAGAGAAGACCACTTTCACTTGTCCTTATGGCACCTTTGCTTATCGCAGAATGCCTTTTGGTCTTTGCAATGCACCGGCTACATTCTAGCGATGCATGTTAGCTATTTTTGATGATTTGATTGAGGACATAATGGAGGTATTTATGGATGATTTTTCAGTTTTTGGCAACTCATTTGACCTTTGTTTGAATAATTTGGACAGGGTACTTACCAGGTGTGAAGAGACCAACCGTGTCCTCAATTGGGAAAAGTGCCACTTCATGGTACAAGAAGGTATTGTACTGGGCCATAAGATCTCTTATCGAGGAATTGAGGTGGATACTGCCAAAGTGGATGCAATTGCAAGACTCCCATCTCCAACTTCGGTTAAGGCCATAAGAAGTTTTTTAGGACATGCAGGTTTTTACAGGCGATTTATCAAAGATTTCTCGAAAATTGCCCGCTCTTTGACTAAGCTATTAGAGAAGGATGTGCCTTATGTTTTCTCTCAGGAATGTTTGAAAGCTTTCAATATCCTTAAAGAGAAACTTACCAATGCTCCAATCATGGTAGTACCTGATTGGGCACTCCCCTTTGAGCTTATGTGTGATGCAAGTGATCACGCAGTCGGGGCAGTGCTGGGGCAAAGGCGAGACAAGCACTTTCAACCAATTCACTATGCTAGCAAAACTCTTACGAATACTCAGGAGAACTACACTACTACAGAAAAAGAGTTGCTAGCCGTTGTTTTTGCCTTTGATAAATTTCTCTCTTATTTGCTTCTATCTAAGGTGATTGTTTATACTGATCATTCTACCCTTAGGTACTTGTTAGCAAAGCCGGATACAAAACCAAGATTGATTAGGTGGATCTTGTTGCTACAAGAGTTTAATGTGGAGATCAAAGATAAAAAAAAGAGCTGAGAATTTAGCAGCAGATCACCTATCCCGATTGGAGAATCTAAACCTGGAATCGCTCGACGAGAATGAGATCAAGGATGAATTCCCTGAGGAGCGACTCTATGCCATCGCCCAAGTAAGTGATATGGAAATTCCTTGGTTCGCAGATATTGCTAATTTTTTAGCTGCTAGGATCATACCGAAAGGGCTTCAACACCAACAAAAGAAGAAATTCTTTTCTGATGCGAAACATTGTTTTTGGGATGATCCTTAACTATTTAAAGTATGTGCAGATCATGTCATTCGAAGGTGTGTACCACACCTCAAAGGTTGGCGAGTTTTGAGCCACTGTCATTCGGAGCCTACAGGTGGGCATCATAGTGCCAATAGGACAACTCATAAGGTCCTTGAGGCGGGATTTTATTGGCCTACCCTATTCAAAGATGCCCAAAGATATGTTAAGAGTTGTGATCGTTGCCAATGAGTGGGTAATATATCTCGTAGGGATGAAATGCCACAAAACCCCATCATCGAGGTTGAGGTACTTGATGTGTGGGGGATCGATTTCATGGGTCCTTTTCCGAACTCAAATGGAAACAAATATATCATAGTAGCTATTGACTATGTCTCTAAGTGGGTAGAAGCCAAAGCCCTACCTACTAATGATGCTAGGGTAGTAAAAAAATTCTTGAAAGGCCTATTTTCTCGATTTGGCACCCCCAGGACAATTATAAGTGATAGGGGAACACACTTTTGCAATGCTTAACTCAACCAAGTATTGAAACGTTATGGCATTACATATAGGATAGCCACCCCATACCACCTTTAAAGTAGTGGCCAAGTGGAAGTTGCTAATCGCGATCTTAAGCGAATTCTTGAAAAAACCGTAGAGTATCATAGGAAAGATTGGTCAGAAAAGTTGGATGATGCTCTATGGGCATATAGAACCGCCTACAAAACACCACTCGGGACCACACCCTACCAACTTGTATATGGAAAAGCTTGTCATTTACCGTTAGAGATAGAGCATAAGGCTTATTGGGCAATTAAGAGTGCTAATGTTGATTTTGAGCGTGCAGGTTCTTACAGGAAACTTCAATTGAATGAGTTAGAGGAATGGCGAGCGATTGCATATGAGAACTCCAAATTATACAAAGAAAAGGCCAAAAAGTATCATGATCAGCGAATCAAACAAGGTCGACAATTTAAAGAAGGTGATCATGTTCTTTTGTATAATTCCCACCTTCGTTTATTCCCAGGAAAGTTAAAGTCCAGGTGGTCTGGACCATTTACAATTACACGAGTTTTCCCGTATGGGACTGTTGAAGTTACACACCCGGAGAAGGGTACATTTAAGGTAAATGGGCAACGGTTGAAGTTATACTTGAATGGAAATTTGGAGCATGTTGGACTAGAGGAGTTTTCTCTCCATTCAACAAACTAACATGAGAAGATGTATCCCGTCAAGCTATCGACGTTAACTAAAGCGCCTCTTGGGAGGCAACCCATATCTAACTTTGCTTACACTTTAGTTCTTTAAGTTTATTTCATTTTATTTTTCTTTTATCTAACTTTGCTTTACTTCTTTTATTTGTTTTAATTTTAGTCATAGGCTTTTCCCTTTTAATTTCATTTTTTTTCTTCTTCTCTTTAGTTTTCTTTTTCTTATTTTTCTAGTTTAATTACTTTTATTTCTTTAAGTTTCCTTTTGCTTTTATTTTTCTTTAAGTTTTTTTTAAAAACAGAAAAAGTTACACGGGCAAAGGATACGGTCGTATCCCAACCCATGTCCATCCAGGCCCCTTTAATTTGCCGCATATAGAAAGTTACACGGGAGTGGGACACGATCGTGTCCCAGCCCGTGTGCGCCCAGAATTTTCCACCCGTGCACAGAAAGTTACACGGTCGTGTCCCCAGCCCATGTGTGCCCAGAAATCCCACCCGCATACAGAGAGTTACACGGGCGTGGGATACGGTCGTGTCCCAGCCCGTGTGCGCCCAGAATTTTCCACCCGCATACAGAGAGTTACACGGGCGTGGGACACGGTCGTGTCCCAGCCTGTGTGCGTTCAGATTTCATGATCGACCTCAGAGAGTTACACGAGCATGGGATACAGTTGTGTCTCAGCCCGTGTCCATCCAGTTTTCACGTACGGGCACAGTAAGTTACACGGGCATGGGACACGGTCATGTCCCAACCCATGTCCCACCAGACTCCACACAACTCACACAGATTGTTACACGGGCAAGGGACAAGGTTGTGTCCCAACCCGTGTAGACCCAAAATAACACGATTTTACACACGACCGGTTAATTTAAATTAAACACACCCTCTCACACACTCACAATCAAACATCTCTCTTATATTCTCTCTTATTCTCCTTCCTCTCTCCACAATCCTTGCATTGCGCATTTTGATCCAAGTAAGTTTTTCCTCCTTAATTTTCCTTTCTTTTCCTTATGATTCAGCAATTGGGTTATGTGCATTCTTACTCTTGTGCATTTTTTGTTTCCATTTGGCCTACCCATTTCTTTTGATTATTTATAAATGCCATGCATCATTGCTTTGAGTTTGTTAATTTTCTACGCCATAATGCTGCCTCATCTTGTTCGGTTTCATTGTGTTCTCTCAATTCCAAATGTTATTGGTTCATTTGCTCGTCATTATTCATTCATGCTAGTTAGGGTTAGCATTGGGAGATAATATGTCTAGGTCATTTAGCGTCTTTTATATGTATAGACGCCTATTTTTCATCGTTAATTGTTGTGTAGTGGAATTCGTTGGACGTGTTTTTCACTCATTTTTTTCCACCACCTCATTTTCTAGCTGCACTCCATATGTTTGTTGAAATGCCCCAATGAGCATTCTTTTCACATTCTTCCCCATTGTTCTTCTTGTTTTCTGCTTTCTTCAACTATGTGTGATACGGCTGTGCGTGTTTGATTTGGATTGTTGACTCTTTTCAGGTATTCAAATGGTGAATCGTGCTAAGCTTACCTTTCGCCGAAAATCCAAATCTGCAGCATCCTCTTCATCACAATCCGGAGCCATAGGTGAACCACTGGCTACTCTTCCCCCTCTAGAGCACCCAATGCTCCAATTTAAGGAGGACTACCAAGTGCAACAATATCAATTACTTCAAAACAAGCCCTTTAGCAAGACCCTTCAGTTGGATTGGGATGTTCTCGCTCAATTAGAGCTCACCACTGAAATGAAGGAGCTCTTGGATGGTACTGTTTGGGAGCGCCTGTTATCCTTCGAAGCTCCAATTTATAAAGAGTTGACTTTGGAGTTTTTGTGCACTTACAAACTTGATAAGGAAAGTGCAACTAGCATGGGCCCAAATCACAAATTACACTTTACTTTGAGTGGCCATCCATTCCACATGACCATTGCTTACCTAGGCAGATATCTTGGTCTCTATGACGAGCGATACACATGGTCGGACGAATTCCACCGTCTCTCGTGGCGTTTTCCTCGTGGCGTCACAGTAGGGTCATTTTGGAATGAGATTACTGTTGGCGATGCCTATGATCCAGCTAGGAGTAAGGCCTCTCAATTAGTCCGGCCTGAATATCGGGTTCTTCACTGGCTGTTTTCACACACCTTAACTGGCAGAGGCCTTAGCACCGAGGTAGTGTCCAACAAGGATTGCCTCTATCTCTACAGTGTCATCCATAAACATCCCATCAATCTAGCTCTTGAAATCGCCAAACTCTTTAGCCACTAAGCCACCACTACTCGAAAGAAAGGGCATATTTGCTGTAGCCCTTATATTACATTACTAGTGCAAGCTATGAGAACTAAGGTTGTTGTTTGGCCTTCCCTCACTTTGGTTAGCCAAGTTACTCCTATGCGCCTCACTTCCTTCCGACTCATGAAGCTCTTACCATCAAAACGTCAAGGTCGACGCTCTCGCAACAACACATCTCGAGGCCAGACGTCTTCAACCAGCTTTGAAGATAAATTTGATTTGTTGATGTCTGAGGTTCGTTCTATTAGGGAAAGTCTGGATAAACTTCATATCCGCCAGGATAAATTGGAAAAATTTCTTAAAATGAAAGAGTCGACTACCGAAGAAGAGGAGAGTGAGGAAAAGGAAGAAGATGATGAGGGTGATGAGGAAGAGGCTGAAGAGGCTGATGAAAGTGATGAGGATGATGAGGCCGGTGATGACGATGACGATGCTACGATGGCTGAGGCATCGTCTAATGAGGCAAATGAAGAGATGGATTCTGATCCCTCTTCCTAGTTCTTCATTTTTTGTGTTCACTTTTGTTGTTCAAGGCTTGTGAACTCTGCTATATAATGATGATGCTTCTTCATTTTGCTCTCCTGTTTGACTGGTAGGGAAGTATTAGTTTTCTTTTCAGTACATATGTTTTCTTTTTCCCTATACTGCTTTTTCGTGCTATTATGATTTTTTGTCGTACATTGAAGACAATGTACATTATTAAGTGTGGGGAATGGATGTATATGAATTTATTACTATTTAGGAGACCAATTATTCACATTTCACCCAATTAATTTTTAAGTTAACTTGCAATAGGTGATTAACTGGTATTAAGCTAAATTAATTGTTTCATCTTGATTATTATTGATCTTATTATACTTTACTAGAATTGATTAGTCAAATTTTTGGAAGGCAATGTTATGAGTTATTTAGCTTAGGATTTTAAGACTTGAGATTAGAGCAACATCACTAGTTGAGAGTTAGTCATGGTTATTTTTAAAATTTACTTTTATGTATACCTTTCTCTTAGAAATTTTTAAGAGTCCTATAATTTTTAGCAAACAAACAAATGAAATTCTTTTTTTGAGAAACCCCCGAAAAATCACAATGATTGGAGGTCAAAAGCAATAACAAGTGTAAGAATAGAAAAAATTGGTAAGGATTCGTCTTGGTCCATCAGAAGAGCGAGATTGAGTCCCAATGCCAATTCAAATGAAAAAAAAAAATTGATATGGATCGGCCTTGGTCAATCAGAAGAGCAAGGTTCTTTCCCGCTATCAATATAAGGAATAAGTTGGTATGGATCGGTCTTGGTCCGTCAGAAGAGCAAGATTCTTTCCCACTACCAACACAATTGTGCTTAAATAAGGTAAATTTAAAAAGACCTGTCAACAAAAGCATGAACTAGGGGGATGATCAAAGGAAGAGTGGATGTAAAATGTGTTTGTTTTAAATTATGGTGCTTGGTGAGATGGAAGAGAGAATTGTATACACTTTAGTCAAATGGACAAAATTTTTTGACTCTTTCTCGGTTGGCGAGATGTTAAATCCAATTTTTAGTTTAAGAATCCTTGGTTAAATGACTTGAGTAAACTTTGATTTTCATAAATTAACTAGTAAACTCTAGTATTAAGTATTGTTGGAGCATTCGAATATGGTCAGATGAAATTGGTTGACTTTATTATTGTAAGTTAGTTGAGAATGATTTTCTTACTTTTCTACGAGTCAAGAGTATTCGTTCACCAGTTTCCTAAATAGTGATAAATTTTGTTTAGCGTTTCTTGTCCTGAAAGTTTTTTTTTGATTTATTTGCTTGAGGACAAGCAAATGCTCAAGTGTGGGGAAATTTGATAACTCTAATTTTAAACATATTTCATAGGGTGATTTTATAGTATTTTCCGCACATTTTTTGTTTTCTTTAAAGAAATTAATACTTAATTGAGTAAAATTTTGATTTCTAGGTTTGAACGAGTTCTAAGATCGAAAACGAAGAAAAGGAATCATATTTCACTCAAATCGGAGTTCAAATGAAGAAGTTATGAAGTTTGAAGTTGTGCAGAAAATTTTGCCTTAGTGCAGAAAGTTACACGACCTGGGGACACGGCCGTATCTGGTGATGAAAAAAGAATCTTTGTAATACACACATAAAAGGATATCTTAGGGTTTCAAAAGATGAGAGACATTACAGAAACAGAAAGACATAAGAGACAAGAAAAGACTTAAGGAGAACATCAATCAAGAAAGAGGCAAGAACAACATCGATTTCAAGATTAGAGAGATTGTTCATCAAATCAAGAGGGGTTTTCCATGCTTTATTTTATGTTTTTGATGGAACTCGTTTTTAGATTCATTATGATAGCTTAGAATTTGAGTATTTAGGATTATGGAACCTAAGGTTTCATGTAACCCTTTGATTGAATTATAATTTCAACAAAGTTTCTATCTTTTCTTGATTCAATTATGTTGTTTAATTGTGGATTGATAATTCTAGAGTGTCAATATATGATATTATGCATTTTGATTGAGAAATTGCATGTATAATTAGATCTAGGCATAATTGAAGAGAATTACATGTATACTTAGAGATAAGATACATGTTTCTGCCGGAAAGTTGATTGTTTGTGTGGGAATTCATTATACATTAATGCAATTCTAAATTATATTACTAAGTGAAGAGATTCCGGTAAATAATTTAGGATTAGGGTTAATATGCTTGAGAAAGGTATTAGCTTTAATTGTGAATCCCTCCGGTCAAGAATTATAGAAACTGAATTGAATATATTTTAAAAAGGTTATATGTTAAACACTAGGGGAAATAATTCCTAAATATATTATTGCATACTTGAAGTCGTTCGTAGCTTATTGATTCCTAATTTGCGTAATTAAGTCTCATAAGTAGTTTAGTTGTTAATTTCAGTATTTTTAATTAATTCAACTTTCATAATTTTCCGGTTAGATAATAAAGCTAAGGTTAATATTAGTACTCGAAGTCTCTGAGGCGTCGACTCGGACTCACATCCGCTATATTAAAACTGATAGGTGCACTTGCCTCATATCACATTCAATTGTTGTTTTAACCAAAGTATTTGAGCATAACAATTTCTAATAGATGCATATTCAACTTCTGCGGTTGAAAGAGCAACAAAGTTTTGTTTCTTGGAGGACCAAGAAACTAGCTTATCTCCTAAGAATTGACAAGTACCTAAAGTGCTCTTCTTATTTTCTTTGCAACCTACATAATAAACATTTGAATATCCTATGAGATCAAAATTTTGACTCTTAGGATACCAAATTCTTAATTTCGTAGTGCTTTTTATATATTTAAAGATCTTTTTAATTGCAGCTAAGTATGTTTTTATTAATGAACTTTGAAATCTAGTATACATACAAGTACTAAACAAAATATTAGGACATGAAGCTATTAAATATAGTAAAGATCCAATTAAGCTTCATTATAACTTTTCATATACCTTTTTTCCATTACTTGTGATGTCAAGTTTTGTTGAGGTACTCATGGGAGTTAAAGAATACTCAGTGTTCTTAAAACCAAAATTTTTCAGTAGTTGTTAGGTATACTTCTCTTAGTGAATAAATATACCATTTTCTAATTGTAATTCCAAGAAAAAAATTTAATTCTCCCATGAGTGATATCTCAAATTTTGCCTATATTAAGCTTGAAAACTTTTGACAATATTTCTTATTAGTTGCACTAAAAACAATGTCATCAACATAAATCTATACAACTACATATCTTCTCCATGATGTTTCATGAAGAGTGTAGTGTCTACTTTTTCCCTTTGAAAGTCATTTTTAATTAAGAATTGTCTTAGCCTTTCATACTAAGCACTAGGAGCTTGTTTAAGTCCATACAAAGCCTTTTTCAACTTATACACACAATCTAGTTTGAGGGGATCTTCATATTTAAGGGGTTAATCAACATATACTTCTTCTCTTATAAAGTCATTCAAAAAAACACTTTTTACATCCATCTAATACAATTTAAAATTTTTCAAGCAAGCAAATGGAAGTAATAATCTTATAGCTTTTAACCTAGCAATAGGAGCATAAGTTTCATCATAGTATATCCCTTCTTCTTGAGAGTAACCTTTAGCCACTAAATGTCCTCTATTTCTTACTATTTTTCCATATTCATCTAACTTATTCTTAAAAACCCATTTAGTTCCTATGATTGACTTATTTTTGGGTTTTGGAACAAAACTCCAAACTTGATTTCACTATAATTGACTAAGTTCTTCTTGTATAGCTAAGATTCAATTGTTATCATTTAAAGCTTCATCAACCGAGTGAGGTTCAACTTCAAATATTATTGCAAAATGATTTTCAAAGTTTTGTAAACTCATTCTTGTTCTTATTCTAGATCTAACATTACCAATTACAAGTTCAGGAGGATGATTAGTTTTAAATTTAAGAGATGATGGTAGAGTATGAAAGTGTTCAAAAGTTTCTGACTTACCTTTTGGACGTATTTCAACAAACCTAGTATTAGTTTCTAAAGAACCTTCTTATCCTGGTTCTGTTTTAGATACATCAAGCATTCTTAAAGTTTCTGTTGTCTCATTTGAAGGAGGTTTTGACTTACTTTCTTCTTCATCAAGTCGTATTGTATTCTTTTTATTTGAGGCAATTAGGGATTCATCATCTGATTCTTTATTGCCTGTTTCTTCAATGAATTTGATATTTATTGATTCTTTTACCACCTTTGTTTTTTTGTTATATACTCAGTATGCCTTCGAATTCAGAGAATAGCCTCGAAAGATGGCTTCATCAACTCTCTCTTTAAATTTTTCCAATACCTTTCATGTTTTCTTTACAAAACACTTGCAACCAAATGTATGAAATTATGAAACAGTAGCTTTTTTACCTTTGTAAATCTCATAAGTAGTTTTATTTGTCAAAGGTCTAACATAAACTCGATTTATGATGTAACAAGCTGTTGATACTGCTTCTACCCAAGAATGATCTAATATATTACTCTTATTAAGTAAAGTTCTTGTCATTTTTTGGATGGTCCTATTTTTACATTCAATTACTCCATTTTGTTATGGAGTATAAGGTGCAGAAAAGTTATGAGTAATGCCCTTTTGCTTCACAAGACTAGATAAAATCTAAATTTTCAAATTCATTTCCATGATCAGTTTGTAGACTGATGATAAAGAGTCTTTTTTCATTTTTAACCCTTTTTTAAAAAATTTCAAAGCTTTTAAAAGCATCACTTTTATGATGCAAGAATAACATCTAAGTAAATTTTGAGAAATCATCTATTATGATAATGTCATACTTATTTTTTCCAAGACTTAGAGTGTGGGTTGGACCAAATAGATCTAAGTGCAATAACTCTAAAGGTCTTTGAGTGGATATTACTTTCTTACTCTTATGTGATGATGAACTCATCTTATTTTTAAGACGAGCAGTACAACGGATATTCTTATAAGCATGCAATTTTGGTAAGCCTTGAATTAAGTTCTTTTTAGATAAATTCTCAAGTTGTTGAAAGTTCACGTATCCTAAGCTCTTATGCAAAAGTATAGTATTATCATTTATTGATATGAAGCAACTTTTAGATGATACTTTCAAAGGTTTAATTAAATAAACATTCTTCTTTTTGAATCCTTCAAACAACTTATGTCCATCTTTATTAAAACCAATACATTTATCATGTTCAAAAATTATTCTATATCCTTTATATGCTTAGTAAGTTATGTTTCAATCCTTTAACCAACAATACGTTTTCAATTGAATGAGGCGTCAAACCAATTGAACCTTTTCCAATTATTTTACCTTTACCATTGTCACCAAATTTCACATAACCATCTTCCTTCCATTCCAAATTTGTGAACAATGAAGCATCACATGTCATGTGTCTTGACAATCTGCTGTTAAGATACCATGTTCCTTTTATCTCAGCTCTGTATTCCTGTACACATCACAACACAATCAAGTCTATTTATGAACTTAGCAAAGTTAGGTTCATGAAAATTTAATCTTGTCTTTTGAATTGGATCTTAATTATTGATGAGATTGTATTTTTTGTAAAAACAATGTTTCTCTATATGACCTAGTTTATTACATAAAAAACAAGCATAAGGTTTTTGCTTAGTATACCCGTTACTTACCACTTTCCTTTTACTCGGATCCTTTTTGAAATACCCTCTGTTCATCCTTTTGTTATATCCTTTAAAAGGATATTTATTGTTGTTTTCAAAGTACTTTCTATTGTACTTTCAGATAGATTCAAATGCTTTACTTTTTTCATTTTCTTTGAGCATTTCTTGATTTTCATCTTTTGATCTAACAAACATTATTTCTCTCATTGTTTTAGATGTTTCTCTATAGTTGAAACCAAATCTAGATTTTGAATTATCCATCTGTTGACTACAATCAACAGTTGTAACTTCTTATCACTTTATCAAACTTTCGGAACATGTTTTTAATTGATTTAGGTAAATCCTCCATACAAGTTTTCAAATTTTTAATTTCTTCTTTTCAAATAAAATT
Source organism: Lumnitzera racemosa (assembly GCA_024138005.1). Taxonomy (NCBI): domain Eukaryota; kingdom Viridiplantae; phylum Streptophyta; class Magnoliopsida; order Myrtales; family Combretaceae; genus Lumnitzera; species Lumnitzera racemosa. The sequence goes on from JAMXBC010000002.1 coordinate 73,828,531, forward strand.
TTCATTGACTGACGCTTCACGAGTAACATGTAATCCTTTGAAATCATTTCTCAAAAAATCATTTTCATCTACTAGCAGTTGATTAGTCCAACTAAGAGCTTGCTTTTCATTAGTTAATGTCTTTACTTCTAATTCAACCTTAGAAATCTTGTCACTTGACTTAGAAAGAGCTTTAAGCAGTTTGTTAATTTTATCACATATATCATTAGGTACTTCTAAGTCAGAATCAATTTCAAAATCTACCTCAAGAGTGCCATAAGACACAGATTTGCTTCCTCATATTCTTCTAAACTTTTTGACTTTGTTTCTAAATCTTCCAAATCACTATATGTAGCCATTAGAGATTTGCATTTCTTCTTAAATTTCTCCATTTTCTTGATTAAAACTGGACATTTATACTTAATATGCCTTAGCTTTTTCCATTCATAGCAAATAACTTCCTTTTTGAACTTTTTCTCTTTCTTTTTCCTTGATTTCCTTCCCTGCATCATTAGATTGGTTCTTATTAGTAGAAAATCTTCAAGTGAATGTTTCCTTACCTTTCTTCTTTAGCCATTTGTTGAGCTTTCTAGCTAGAAGCGTCATATCCTCACCTTTTTTTTTTAGAGTCAGCATTTGTTTCTTTAGCTTTAAAGACTACAACTCTTTTCTTTGTATCCTCTGAAGTACTTTCTAATTTAAGAAAATTAGTTTCATATGCCACGAGTTTACTACACAATTGACTCAAGGTTAATGTCTTTAGATCATAAGCTTCTTCTATGATAGTTTTCTTTGCAATCCGGATTTTGGGAAGGATCCTTAGTATCTTATATACCATATCTATACCACTAATTATTTTGCTAAGAGAAAACAATTCATTAGTTATAGTAGTGAATTTACTAAAAGAGACATTGATTTCTTCACTAGGAAGAGTTTAAAAAGTTTCATATTATTGAACTTATGAGTTGATTCTTGTATCATTGATTGCTTCCATCCCTTCATAAGTTTGTATCAAGTTATCCCAAATATCTTTAGCTATTGTACATGAAGCAATTAGTAAAATTTTAAACATGCAATAGTACTCAAAAGTATGTTCTTAGCTTTTGAATTAGGTTTGACTTTGGTGATATCATCATTTGTTGTGATAATGGTTGGAACTTTGAAATCTTTTGTAGAAATAATTTGCTAAGCCTGAAAGTCTAATGCATTTACATAAGTTTCCATCCTGAATTTCCAAAAAGGAAAGTTACTTCCGTAAAAAAATGATGCCTGGTTAGGCTGAATTCTTAAATAACTACTTAGTTCACCCATGATCTTGAACTCTTATTGATATTAGAGCAAGGCTTTAATACCAATTGTTAGTCTCATATAAGATATTGAAAGAGGAAGGGAGGGGGTGGGGGAGCGGTAGAGGGTGGTGCGTTGTGGTTATGTGAATTGACATCTTTAAACCTTTTGAAAGTTTTTTTATACAAGTTGAAAATACCCCTCTTAATAACTTAATTTAGTGAATAGTGGTACTTTAATAATTTAGCTAATAATTAATAATCAAATTAAAATAAAAAAGATAGGGAGGAGAATATCAGGCTTAAGATTTTTAGAGCTTCGACCTTCTACCTATTGCTCTATTCCAACTCTATTGCTAGAAACTCGGTTTGCTTTACCGGTTCTATTCCATTTGATCCACTATAACAAAATTATGAGAAGTTTACAAGCAACTGCCACACTTAAGCTTTACTACACTTTACTCTTCCTATGCAACCTCTTTTCAATCTAGACTAATATAGATCTACGGAGTATAATCTAACTTCTCTTAACTTCAAACAATAAACAAATCATACAAGAAAAACAAGTTAGAATAACAATATGAATCTCAAAAGATTTCGGATAAAAACGTAAGTAATGATTGATGAGAGATCCACTTTAGTTCAACTTTCTCAAGTAATATCTAAAATTTGTTTTGTGCTCTTTCAGATAGTGGAAATTGCTTACGATCTAAGTATAATGTATATCTAATCTTTTGCTAATCAAATTGAATCACTTTTTCTTTTATCTTGAGTTTTCCAACAGCTGAAAAAAATTATGAGAATTATCTTCAATTCATGTTAATCCTTTTCAACATTGTGATGATCCTAAGATATTTTTGAGAAGATCTCAATGATTTGAATTTTAAATCCAATCCTTTGAGCTTAGTAGGATATGCTTGATTAGCGACTTTTAGATAAGCTTCAGATCTGAATATTTACAGTAAGATATGCTTGACCAACTACTTTTAAATATGCTTCAGTTTAAAAAAATGAAATCCTACTGGATCTAAAACCTATCTTATCCTTATCATCTTTGTATATATCTTAATTTATCTAAAAATACATTTGCTTAAAAATAATCTCCATGGATTCTTAATTCCATCTTAAGTGAAATGAGATTAAGTATATTATTCTGATACACCTAATCTAATTGAGTTAGGTCTTATGACTGTCGAATATGATATAACGTTAATTTTTAAGTTGCTCTTCCAGATTAACCATCTGAATAATCTTTTGAAAAGCATCAGTCTTCTTTTCTTTGAAGTCTCTAAGCAAGTTTATGAAATGTTGTACTAATTCTTCTTTTCTTTGAAGTCTCTAAATAGTTTTAGACTTGTCTCTTTTTTTAATCAAATCGGACCTTCTAAATAAGTTTCTAAAACTAACTCAATTTTCAATTTTGAACTTTATGAGAAACTATCTAAATACCTACATATTTGATGATTTATTAGCATTATTCTCTTTTTGTTATCATCAAAATGCATGTGAGATATCTAATAAGTATCACTCTTCCTATCAATACCCTTTGGGGACCAATTACAAAAGTCGGGTCCAAAATGACTTAAATTTTCATATTTGGGCACGAATAGTTTAGCAATTATCTAGATAACATTGGTTTAGTTGCCCACTTCTCTCCATGATTAGCAAATGGCTAAATTTAAGAGACAACACATGTCACTATTAGTTCAACTTCTTTTTACTATGGTTACTGTAAAACCACTAACATACTTAAGCAAATACAAGGATATAAACTCCAAATCCCAAGTTCTTAAGGACTAAAGATGAATTCAATTACCGACTCCATAGCCCTAAATAACCTTATATTTATATATAAAATAAGCTATAGAAAGTTGGAATTATTAACAAGTAGTAAAAATGATTAGTTATTATAAAATAAAAGTTAACACATTAATTATAAAGCATCTATTAAGAATTGACAAAAAAAAAAGTGATAAAAAGACCAATTTGCCCCCCTAAAAGTAAAAGTTGGCAGTAAAAGGCAAAAAAAAATATTAAATAGTAAACTAGCAATAAAGTAAAGAAAATAAATAATAAATAAGGGTAAAAAGAATGATAATGTCCCATGCCTCTTATACATAAGATATCATCATAACATGTCCCCAAATAAAAATAAAGGATATATTTAGAAAAGTAAATTAAATAATAAAATAATTGTGTAGAATGCTAAAATATCATAAAAGTACCATAAAACATCGTAAAATGCCAAAGAAGTATCAAATCAACTCTACAAATGCAAACAACTAATGATATGTCATAAAAAATCCAATAACTTATAAGGAAAGTAAGTATATGTTGATAACTTATTCAAGAATTCACCAAAAATTATGCAAAGTGGTGAAAAATATTGAAAAATTAGTTGCACCCATATCTTAAGGTCAAGAACATGTGGTAATTTTTCCATGAGTTTACACTTATTAGAAAATTATTAAAATATTAGGTAAGTTTTCAAAAATTCACATTAATATCCAATTCTTAAAACAAGTATGTGCACTATATTTCCACATTAATACATGTTTTCCCATCAACACTGTATAAAGCTTACGAAATTTCAATAATTGAAAAGTAGAATAAGATGAAAGAGTCCTCAAATAGTCTCTAGAACTACGCAAACATAATAATAAAACCTAGGTAAAGGAATCGAACCATAAACGTTCAACCAAAAACCCTAAATGAAGTAAGCCCTAAAACCTTAACTAAACGATTAAGAACCCTAATACTTGAAATACCTTAGGATGATAATGAAACCTTAAAATGATCATCAAACCCTAGATAAGTGATCAAATATCTTAACACCACAAATAAACACTAATAGTAAGGTTAAACTGATCAATACAGGTGATTGGTATCACTAAATGATTAAAACCCTAACTTTTGAGCTTATATGCGAATCAAATTACTATAAATGAACACCAAGCCTTAAGGAAACCCTGGGCACATGCATAGGGTACTTAGATTAACTAAAGTAGTATCAAGGTCCAACAAAACCCTAAACGTATCCTAATTACACCTAATTAGCCTAATCATGCTTAATTACTGTCAATTACACTAATTAAGCCCTAATCCATAACCAACTATCATTACATAGTAATTAACTACAAGTCAAACTTGATTAAGAACTACAAGATAATCCCTTAATTACACTTAATGCATCTTGTACCCTTAGGAGAAAAGATATCTCCTTAAGTAGCAATAAAGTAAGGGAGTACATGTGCCCTTTTTATGCTATGTCCTTAATTAACTAAATCGCACACAATTTGTCCCTCCCCACTCTCTCTCTCCCTCACAACTAGCCACCCCCTCTCCCTTACTCATTTTTTTATTTTCACAAACCCTAAAACACTCTCAAACACTCCCTTAAACATCAAACTCTAAACCCCCCTTCATGTCCTTCCTTTGGCTATACACACACACTACATTGTCAGCCACCACACCACTACCACCACCATACCAAATCCTCCACCACCAAGCTTCATGCCACCTATACACATTCCCCTAGCCCATCTATACACATAGATACCCTTACACCTACTCTAATCTCACATCACATCCACATAAGGAGGCCATCCTTAATCTTGTTCTAGTAAGTGGTTAGGTAAGTTTTCCTTAGTTTTCGTATAGAATAGTATTAGGAACTTACATTTACATGGATGAACCTTACTATGCAGCAATGCCTTATGTTTTTTTAAGATGGTTTATGAAGAACATGTAAAGGTTAGTAGGAAGAAAACATACTTTAGTAAGTGATATAGCACTAGTAGCTAAAATAGTATAGAGTAGTGTTAATTTTGAGTCTTGATCATTAGGAAACATGATGAAGCCTTACTTCTATGTTCATGCCACAACTCACATGTCCCCTACCTTACATTCCTAATCATTTTTATGTGATGATTATAGTTTTAGATGAGTAAATACATAGGATACTTAAGTAGGATCATCATAAAATCAAGAGTTGCATGAAAATGGAGGAAATGACCCTGAGAACGCTAAGGGACCACCACTTTCATGAACCCACCAAATCTGTAAAAATTGGTTTATTAGCTTAATGATATGTTTATTTAGTGTTAAATATGATTCGGGACTTAATTAACCAAGTTAAGTGGGCTAAAATGCAGTTAAGGCCCTAAATTAGCTTAGTTAGTGATTCTAGGCTTAAAAATGGTGATAATGACCACTAAGAACTTAATTTCCAAATCTATAAACCTAATAAAAGTGGCCTAAACTTAAGTCCAATGTTGAGCTTAAGCCTAAGGCCTTAAATGGTGATTTAGACTCATAAAGCCTAAAAGAACTAACTTTAGAGCCCATGTAGCTAAGTGACCAAATTTGAATCTTAGGTTAAAAGGCTTAGAATGAGTTAATTAAAAGGTCTACTAAACCTAAAGGCCCATCCAAGACACTTGCCATAGGCCCCTTAGTGATTTAGAGCTTTAAACTTAGTGAAAAGGCCCATTTAGACCCATAAGAGTATCACTAAGGCCTACTTTAAAATTTTAAGTTGTTAAGCGAAAAAAGCCCATTTAAAATACTTAAAAGAAGACCCAAGTTCTTAAGTATATGGCCTAATGGTGTACTTAGGAGCTTGGTTATTATTAGAGCTTACCGTGGCAAATCTGGCTAAAATGGGTTCTCTAAAATATTGAAGAAAGTGAGAGGAAAATGGTCCACAGACGAACAAGAGTAGCTAATATGAAGCTACTTAAAGGATGTGACTCACCAACAAATACAACATAACTTGACACTTTACTTAATATGACACACAAGTTGATACTAATGTCTACCTACCACTAATCCTAACCTATTTGGCAAGATTAGATAAGAGTGTATGAAAGATTACTTAGAGAGAGTTGTCTCATAAGAATAGAATATTCAATATTAAAAATGTAAGTTATACAGCTTACAAGAGAAAGAGACTATTTATAGTAAGTGTCTAAGGCAACATTATAAATAAAGAAATTACAAGAAAATATATACAAAAAGGGGATTTCTAGTATATACAAAAAAAGGTAAAAAGGACAAAAGACAAAAATGGCAAAGTGGTACAATGTCAGACAAGGTGAACAAGTGCTAGTGTAACATTGGTCCCATTTGAATATTCTCTAAGTACAGCAGCAAAAGGGACCAAGATGTTGCAGCAATAAAGGGGCCAGGATGAGAGAGATGGTACTCGGCCGATAAGTGAGCCTCTCATCACTCGACAAGAACCTCTTGGTAGTAGCTGGTTGGATTACTCAGCACAGGGTCCTCAGCTAGGGATTGGTCGGCATCATCATACTAAGAGCATAGATCATAGTATGACAATGTGGGGGGCTTAAAGAGTTTAGCTACCTTACTTCGGTGTAAACTTTATCACCATCAACAGGTTATCAAGAGAGAATTCTTTAGGTAAGGGATTACAGTCCTCGAAGCCGTGTATGAGTAATGGGACTGTTGATTGGTAGTTCATTACTTCCCTAGGGTTGCTGAAAATTTGTCCTTAAATCTTTATCTTCATCATCATCAAGTGCATAGGGAGTCAAATTGGCGATGTTAAAGGAGGCAGATATGTGAAACCTTTGGGTAGCTTAATATCATAGGTGTTATCATTAATGCACCTCAAGATCTTATAGGATCCATTGTTCTAAGAGATCGTTTGTTGGTCCTTCTTCTAGGGAAGTGTTCCTTGCTAAGATGGACCCAAACAAAGTCCCTAGGGGTATAAACGACTCATCCCCTTCCTCGATATCCTACTTCATTCTGTTAAGCTATAGTTTTGGCCAATTGCTTGGCAATCTTCCGATGTAACCTTTGGAACTCCTCAGTACGCTGTAGGCCGAATTGACTTTCCCCTTATGTAGTCGGGTTGTTAATTAAATCTAAGGGTAGGTTCAAGTTAAGTCCATAAACAACCACAAATGGTGATGTTTTAGTTGAGCTATGATTTGAGCAATTGTAGGCAAATTCAATTATTGGAAGGCATAAATCCCAATCACGAGAGTTCTTTCCAATAGTGCCATGTAGGAGATTGACAACAGTTCTATTAACTACTTCAGTTTGGTCACCTGTCTAGGGGTGGCAAGAGGTACTGAATAGGAGCTTAGTGTTAAGTTTCCTCCATAACGTCTTCCAAAAGAAGCTTATGAATTTCGAATCACGATCTAATACAATACTTATCGGCACTCCATGTAGTTACAAAATTTCTTACAAAAAGAGGTTAGCGATGAATAAAGCATCATTAGTTCTATAGTAGGAAATAAAGTGGCCCATCTTGCTAAACTGATCAACCACCACTATGATTGAATCATATCTTCTCGGTGTGTGGGGAAAGCTGAGCATGAAATCTATGCTTAGATCGATCTATAGTCGCTTGAGAATTGGTAAGGGTGTATATTCTCCATAAGGCTCTCTTCTCCCTTTTGCATACTTACACACCTTTCACCTCTCAAGTATTTGGTGTACATCCTTCATCATTCTAGGCCAATAAAAGTGCTCCTCCAATATCTTAATCATCATCTTTTCTCTAAAATGGCTAGCTAGACCCCTGGCATGAACTTCTCAAACTAATAGCTCCCTTGTAGAACCATTCGGCATGCAAATCTGCTTGCTCTTCATCAAGAACCCCTCACTCAAGTAGAACCCTTTCGTAGCTCCTCTAGTATTGCACCTAATTACTAAGGGTCCAAAATGTAGGTTATGCTCATATTGATCAAGTAAAGTGCCTAATTTAAATACCTTGGCTTATAACATTGTGATGAGGTTATGATGGTGAGAAAGTGCATTAGCCATTATGTTGGTGCTTCCCTTCTTATATCTGATGACATAGCAAAAGGTTTCTAAGAATTTGACCCATTTAGCATGATGCCGATAATGCTTCTATTGCTCGCTAAGATGCTTAAGAGATTCGTGATCCAAATAGATGATGAATTCTCTTGGCAACAAATAATGCTGCCAATTCTAGAGTGTACGGACAAGGGCATAGAATTCCTTGTAGGTTAAGTAATTTAGTACAGCACCTCGAATTTTTTCACTGAAGTAAGCAATGGGTCAGCGCTTCTACATAAGGATAACACCAATGCCGACACTAGACGCATCACATTTAACCTCAAAAACCTTCTCAAAATTTGGTAAGGTAAGTACTAGAGAAGACATCAACTTAGACTTCACATCTTTAAAATACCTTTGAACCATTTCTGTCCATTTAAACTCAACATTCTTCTTGGTCAATTTAGTCAATGACACGGTTAAGGAGCTGAAGTTCTAGATAAATCTTCGATAAAATGAGGGTAAGCTATGGAAGCTCTTAACTTCGATAGCACTAGTCAGCATAAGCTACTCATTAATAGCTCTAACTTTTTCATCATCAACTTGAACTCCATTCCCTAAAACAACATATTTAAGCAATACAACTTCACTTTCATAGAACGTGAATTTCTTTAGGTTGCCGAATAATTTCTTATCAGAATGTATGTTAAATACTAATCTCAAATGTTCAACATGTACGAAGAGGTTAGCACTGTAGAGCAGAATATCATTAAAATAAACTACAAGGCATTTGCTAATCAACGATCTTAGTGCATGATTCATCAACCGCATAAACATACTTGGTGCATTAGTTAGTCCAAATGGCATCACCAACCATTCGAACAGACCATCCCTTATCTTGAAGGCAGTCTTCCATTCATCCCTAGGTTTCATCTGTATCTAGTGGTAACCGCTCTTTAGGTCAATCTTAGAAACAATGCAGGCACTGTATAACTCGTCAAGCATATCATCGAGCCATGGGATCGGGTATCGGTATTTGATAGTGATCTTATTGATAGATCGGCTGTCAATGCACATTCACCATGTCCCATCCTTTTTTGGCACTAGTACAGCAGGTACAACATAAAGACTCATGCTTCCACGAACATATCTACGATCTACCAACTCATCTACCTACTTCTTCAATTCAGTTGCTTACTCTAGATTGAGCCTACAAGCGGGTCGATTTGGTAAGGCAACCTTTGGTTAGAGGTCGATGCAATACTTAATTCTTTACAAGGGAGGTAAACCTTTCTACATCTCGTTAGGGAAGAGGTCAGCAAATTCCTGAAGTAGCTGTTGCACTTTGATAGGTAATTTTATGGCCTCTCTAATATCTAAGAATCTCTTAACCAAAAAAAGCACATAGTCCTCGGCTTTGACCCCTCATGCAAATTGAGCTTGGGAAATCACCAAAGAATTCCGCTACAGAGATCTAGTAACCTTTTCTAGGGCTTCTTTCACTTCCATAGGACTCATAGGTATCAATATAATTTTCTTCTCGCCCTTTTGAAACATGTAGGTATTTCAATAGCCATCATGTAATGCTCTCAAGTCAAATAGCCATGGTTGGTTAAGTAATATGTGAGATGCATACATGGGAAGGACATTACATAGCACCTCATCCCTATACCTATCACCAATAGTAATCAACACTCTGAATTGCTTAGAAACATGTAGTGCTCCTTTCTCATTCAGCCATTGAATCTTGTATGGCTTGGGGTGTGGAAGGGTTAACAATTTCATGGTCTTAACTACCCCTTATACGATGACATTGGTACAACTACCTCTATCAATGACTACAGCCTATAGTTTGCCATTCACCCAACAATTCGTATGAAAGAGGTTCTCTCTTTGCTCAATCTCATTAGCTACAAAAGTACTAAGAGATCATCGAACTATAAAGCAATACTCGACTTCGCCCTTAGGAGGGATCTTAGCATCGAGATCTTCCTTAAATTCTTCCAGCATCTGATCGATTGCTACTTCTTCCTCTCCTTCACTTGCACTTTCTACTTCAAACTAACGCTTGTCTCCCTTTATGGTCATGACTTGGGGATTCAGACATTGACTAGCCACGTGTCCATAGCCAAGGCATTTAAAGCATTTGATTTCTCGAGTTTTCCTTCCTGAACTCTAACCCTGGTCTCTTCGGATCTCAGGCTCCTCGATCTTGCTCTTACCTCAACCATCGTTTGGTCAGTTCAGCATGTGACCTTAACGTTCCACCTCGAAACTGTTTGAAACTCTATCAATCATTGGTCAGTTTAGCGGGCCACTCCTATTCAGTATTAGTGTTCGGCTACTCGGTATTAGGCTACACAAATGGTTTCATCTAAGGTCTTGAGGCTCTATAACTCCACGATGTTACCAATCTCAACCCGTAATCTAGAGATGAACCATGCTATAGTTCAAGTCTCGAGCTCATTGACATTGCATTGTATCATCAGCAACTGAAACTCTCGGACTTAGTCATCTACGGATCTATTAGCTTACCTAAAGTCTTAGAGTCATTGAAAAGTGTCTTGTTCATAGTGTTCGTGAACAAACCTACTTCTGAAAACTCTCTTCATCTCATTCCATGTTAGGACCTCACATCAGGTCCTTAAGCGAACATTTTGTAGCTTTTTCTGCCACATTGCATCATATCTAGAAAATTCTAACGTGGCTACTCTAATGCAAACAGCATCTTCATAATCATAGAAGTTAATTATCTTTTCAATCTTCTCTTCCCAATCTAGGTAGTCATTAGCACTTCCAAGCCTATTAAAGCTCAAAATTTGTACCATAAGATGTTGGGTACCTCTGGCATTCTAAACTCATACTCATCAATACCAACATACTAGCCTTCTTCTTCTTCGTACTCTTCCACTTCATCTAACTCTAACTTAGTTCACTAGAAAGGCTTCCGAAGCTCGCTCATTCATCTTCCTCCTCGACCTATCTCTCATTTCTCGACCCTACTCAGCTACTCTCTCACGTGGTCCAGTCTCTAAGACCCTGTTTACGGAGATAGCTAAGTTAGCCACTACGTGGTGTTTGTTGGGTAACTTGACTATGACCATGAGCATCACTCTCGACATCGTTAATCTTTCCTTGTACACTAGGGTTCGACAATCTCAACACAAAGCTTCAGTAAAGACACTTCACTCAGATGCTTTCAATACACACATAAATATATCGATAGAAGACTATCATTATACAGCTCTTGGTCTCAACCTCAAGCTCTAATACTAGGAAATTATATGGTGTACTTAGGAGCTTAGATGTCATTAGGGCTTATCGTAGAAAATCTAGCTAAAATGGGTCCTCCAAAATATCGAAGAAAGTGAGAGGCAGTAAAGAAGGATTAAGATGTTATGGCAATAAAGGAGCTAGGACAAGAGAGATGGAAACATGCCGAGAGAGAACTACTAGGCCAATAAGTGCGCCTCTCGTCAATCGGTAAGAACCTCTCGGTAATAGCTGGTTGGATTACTCGACATAAGGTCCTCATCTAGGGAATGGTCGACATCATTACTATCAAGAGCATAGATCATAGTATGACAATGCAGGAGGCTCAAAGAGTTCAACTACCTTCCTTCGGTGTAAACTTTCTTATCATCAGCAAGTTATCGAATGAGAATTCTTTGGGTAAGGGATTGCAGTCCTTAAAGCTGTACGTGAGTAATGGGATCGTTGGTCGACAATTCATCACCTAAGGTAAAAAACAAGGCCGAGACCCAAAACTAGGCCTAAATCCTAAAGTGACTCAACTCACCATTTGGGCCTACGACATTGTAGGGCCTAAACCCAAAACTTGTTGACCTAGAAACTTAAAAATAACTTCAATAAATGGAAGAACATTTGAAAACAATGAAAACGACTATGAGATCACAGAAATTGGAGTTAAAACGAAAATATACGTTCGAATTACAAAAATAACTAACTTAGCATTAGTGAACAATAGGCCTAGTTAGCTGATGCAAATTAAATACTCATAGACCTTAATTATCTTCTTCAGGTGACTAGGATACTAACTTGGACATAGTGGAGGACTACTAGGACTACTGAGTATTAGGCTGTATCATGTCTACTACAAAAGGTGATATTATGGACAAGAGACTTCGAATTGGACATGGATACCTAGGTCTTGATGTACCTAAATACTTCCTAACCCAAGCAACGATGGGCATTGAAACCATGCTATATATAGTTAGCGGCTGACTGTATATATTATTGCATTGCATATGTTTGTCTATGCATTCATACGCTTGATTAATAACTTGTTTGATATTGTTTGTTAGTAAAGTAGGAAGGTTTCTTACTAAGTAGTTGAGCTTATCAACCCCTCCCCCAGTTTGTTATTGCAGTAGGATCCTTGGTTGGAGCTAGGTCATGGGATACTCGAGGTCAGTTGCACTAGCTTGGAGTTGATTGGTGTGAAGAAGATGAAAGCTTGAGTGAACAATATATCTATATTTGAACTCTTCATATGTTTGATTATTAAGTATCTTTCGTATGCTAAGTGGCTACTATTGATATCTTATTCCAATACTATATGACTTTCTTAAGGAAGATTGTTATGATTTTTAACCATGTGCTCAGCTATTACTTAATACTAGTTACTAGGAAGAAGCTATAGTTGTGAAATGCCTCGTGTGTTACATTGAAGGCCCTTGATCAAGAATGGTGCTTAATCTCAGATCTTCCTATATTACATAGTAATACTGCCATGACTTAACCCCCTTTGAGTTATGACATGCTACCCATATGATGGCGAAATAGTCTCCTTCTTTTTAGTCCTACGGAACTATGTGAAAGAAAAGAATGTTTTTGTTCAGGGTTAAAGAGTATCAAGGATAGGTTGGAATAGGTATAGAGGGGATAAGTGAAGGTCCATTGCATATCTTCGGATTTATGGGAAATTGGTCCCACGAAGCATTTGGCTGTGGTGTAGTTAAACTCCTTGAAACCTATATTAGAGCAGGGTCATTTTCTCCATTCTCATGACATACTGGTCAAAGTCATATAAATGACACTTTGATTGTTACATTCATTACACTTTAAAAGGACTTGCTTACCTTACTTGTTTATGTATGACACTTTCACTCATAACCCTATAGTTATTTTTTAATAGGTTAACTTTACAAAAAGTTAGGAGAGGAACTATTGATAATCAATTTTCGTCTTCGTCTTACTGATTCATTCGGCTACCGACAAGCTAGACAATCTAACCTCTTAGCATTTTACTAAGAGATTGACACTCGGCATTCTTTCGAGTAATATAGATCCGTTCTTGATTTAAATTTAAGTTTATGGCATGAATAGTTATTACAAGCATGGTTATATTACATGACTGCTTGCTCACCCTACATTTGAGAAAAAGTGTCTAATCAAAAGTACACCATGTGTCTCGGTAATTATTCTGATAATCACTTCTTCAAACATGGCAGTCTCCTATAAATACGGGAAGTTACTCGGTAAGAGAGATCTATTAACAAACAACCACTTACTTTTTACTTAATTGATTCCTGCTTATTAACTTAAGCCTTAGAATGGTTGTACTGGACTGGCTTTGGTACCAAGCTTTTTCTTTAAGTCTTTACAAGAGCTCAAACACTCAAAATTCACCAACAATAGGAACATGGAGTGAGGTTTAATCAATAGAAGTTGAGAAACCACTTTGCTAAGAAATTGAAAGGTAAAGGAGGCATTGTTCTTCATGGCTATTGATAGGCATTATTTGCTTCCACTAATTGTTGCTAGCTTAAATATGAAGCCTTACATATCAATGGTGTAATGGTAGCTATAGGGCCTATGCTATCATCAATCATTGTTATGTATGGTGAGACTGTTACGATATTAGCACTTAGGGCATGATAGTTTTAAAGTGGTATCAGAGTGTTATAAGCTTAAAGAATAATTTAGGGGAAAAAAATGAATTACTTAGACTGCATTGAGAGTGGGTAGTATAGTAGACTTAAGTAATAAAAATAAGAGACATATTGCTCAAAAGTCAAAACATATGATATTAAATAAGAAACTTATATTTTAACTCTAAAACATTAAGGTCAAAATTATCTTTCTTAATGAAATGTTGATCTTCTTTTGGAGCTCCTTTGACTGCCCTATGTGGTGGTCAACTTGCTTTATTTGCTTTATGGAAGATGAGATTGATGGTAGCATTGGAAAATTTGCAACAAGCTTTAAGTTTGATGAACAAATAAAGAGCTTAAAATTCAGTTTTCATTGTTTGGATAACCTAGTAGCACCAACACCAATTTCCTCATTATCAAGTTCCTTCTATGAATACCTTTATTAATCTTTTTTCACAAGCCATTTCAATCTACTAAAAATTTTTCCTATTTTAATCTACTTCTTCAAATTATTGAAATTTCCTTAGTAAGCACATTTCTTACAACCAAACCATCTTCTCACATGAACTTTCTTCGATTGACATAAACCTAAAATATTTATCTCATCGTTTATTGAGCTAAAAATTCAATTTCTCTTTTTTCTTAATCCAATTTATATTAAGTTTGACTCGCTTAATATAAACCTCTTAACTATGGAAAAGGTTTTTTTTTTAGAAAAAGAAAAAAACTTTTGAAAAATGGGTTTACCACCTGATTGAAATCAAGGAAAAAAAAAAGTGAAACTGGGGCCTATGGGTAAATAAACCCTAATTTCAGCTATTGACTTACGATTTTTCTAAAATATAATTTTTGGAAAAGAAATAAAAAATGCTAGGCTTAGAGGTTAATGTGTTTTAAAAAGTAAACAAGTTCCATAGAAGAAATTTATAAAGTAAATGGGCTTTTAATGGTTTTTTTTTTAAATAGAAAGGACTTAATTTAATAAAAAAGGGAAAAAAATTGTATTTTTAGGGCCATTTAAATTGCTTACGTAATTGTTAACCAGGATTAAGCCTATGTAATTCTGAAATAACTTTATAGAACTTTAATAGGTTGGTTCATTTTTTTTAAAAAAAATATCCCAATTTAAATATCTCCATATTGATTAATATATAAAAATAAATGTTTTGTCGTCCATAGTTTTGGAAAAAAAAAACTAGAAATCCCTAATTTTGAAAAAAAGGTCCATTTAGATTTTAATTTGAGAAAAACATTTTTCTAAGGTGACAAAACATTTTTTCTTTAAAAAGAAAAGGAAATTCCCTTTTTATAAAAATGAAACCCATTAAAGGTATGCATATTAAATAAATCACATAAAACATAAATATAACATGTTTACCAAAATTTGTTTGTGATGACAATGAAATTTTGAATGAATTCCATTCAATCTATATCATATCAAAACAATTAATTTAACCAAAATAATCAAAAAACACTAATCTGATTTCATAATTACATGTCGGACATCCATTCTTTGATTTATAAGTTCAAATATCTATTCTATGATTTACATGTTTAGATATCCATTCTATGACTTACATGTTCATACATCTATTCTTTAATTTACATGGTCATACAACTATTCTATAATTTACACGTTCAAACATCTATTTTATAATTTACATGTTCAGACATCTATTCTATATTATATAAACATGATTCATGACAAATATTTTACAATTTATTAAATTAAAACACCTAAGTTAATTACAATTATTAAGACATATATTCTATATTGCATAAACATGATTTATGGAAAATACTCTATAATTTATTAATCAAAATGTCTAATTCAATTAAGATAATAAAAAATAATCACATAATCAAACTGTAGGGTTTTAAGGATTCAAAACTTGCATTTGCACTGTAGAATTTTAAGATTTTATTATCCTTAAATGTCCCAGGATCCAAGCATTTCAATTAAACCAAAAAGAAGATTGCAAATTTTACCTTATACGATGCTTTTCAAAATTCTCAGTTAGGTAGATCAACAGTTATTGCAAATTGTGAACACCTTCTACCAGTATCCACATATAAACAGATGTGCTAGGAATAGGTTGTAGTATGTGCTAGTACTCTAGAACGAATTTGTATTTATGAAATCAACTCGCAATATCTCATGTTTAACTCTCTATTTTGGTCTTCAAACTTTCTCTATGGATCTAATGTTGATGATAAGGTGTTAGTGTAATTCTAATAGAGAGCTACCACTATTTATATATAAAGGAGAGATAATATCTTTTAGAAGATATTATGAGATTTTGTGAGATGTTAAAAGATATTAACAATATGTAATAAAATACATTATTTTATTATTTTTCTCCAAAAATAATAAATGTCATTATTTGTCATTCTTAAACTATTAAGAATAATAAATATTTCAATAGTTCCTATTAGGTTTATTTAAAATAAACTCATAGCCCATTTGGTTCTTTCTTTATATATGACTTTATAGGTTCACTTAATATTTGCAATAGGCCTAAAACTCCTTTTTGGACCTACAAAACATAAGTGGCCTTTAGCAAGACATTATGCTTACCCAAATTAAGTAAAGGTCAATGATTTGACTCTACATATTAAATTGTCAATTATCTGATCCCTTTGTCACACGCATAGTTGTCAAAATCGCAAGTTAACCATACAATTGTACAAGTTCATAATTTTATGATGTTTTTCTTAGTAAAATGGATATAAAATCACATAGGTAGAGATTTTTTATAGAATTAGGAATTATGATGCACAATTTTATAAGCTTAAATATTTATTGGTTTTGCATAATTCTATACGATTCTATTGATTCTACACATTTAAAAGAATAGTGGAATCACAATTTTGACAACCATATCCAATGATTAAAGATGAGGTGTGGATCAAGATACTCTTATATTGTTTAATCACTTGTTTCTTGAATTCAAAGTTCAATTGACATAAACAAATGACATTGATAGCTCCTTATCAATTCATTTAAGCATAGCCATGCCTTTTTCTCAATTTTACTCTTTAAGAGGCTTAAGAGATATCTCTCTCAAATTAATAAGAGGGACAAATTACTTTACAAATGCACATATTCCTCTACATAATTTATTTCATATCTAATCACAATTTTATGATCATCTAATTAAAAATGATAAAAAAAACTGAGTAATAACATGGAACTTGCTATATAGAAATCAATGGTGTCATGGGTCGAAGGATTAAAATAACATTGTAATGAGTAATACTTATTAGATTGATCCATGTACTACTCTCATGGTAGGTCGATCCAATACAATGTACTTCTACATATATCTATGTGTTGAAATGATATCTTATATCCATAATTAGTAAAACATGATTATCATTTAGCTAACATATTAGACTAAATTCATTAACGTTCCATATAATGAGCTATTAAGGATAATTTAGAATAGTGTTCTTATCACCTTACGATTTTACTATTAAGGTTACGCACTTTAATGACATAAAGAAAAACAAAATATTCAAGAAATCCTTTTATCATGTTAAAAGGTCAATAATAACGTGATAAATAAAATTACTTATATTACAAAGAAAAATAAATATTCAAATGACATGAAATCCATATGGCTTAGGGCACATTACTAGTACAAACATGATTCATTAGATCCAAATACTTAATTTAACTAAATCAATTAAGAACTATGAATACTACATGACCATTATATTATAGAAATAACAAATCTTATTAACTATACAACAAAAATTACATCAAACAAGTTTTTTTTTTTACATAAAAAAAAAACTTGATTTCTCAACTAGTTGTTACACAACATGCATCAAACACACAAAGAAAATAAGAATAAACAAAAACAAGCAAAGGTTCAAGAAGCTTACCTCGTATAGTAATGAATTGGTAGCCAATTTTGTGACTTTCTAGGTAGTTTTTGGCAAGTTGGTGACGATTCTTAGCCCTCAACTTCCCAAACTTCAAAATCCCTCCACCAAATTGCAATAAAATTGTGTTTATTACCTCCTATGTGTTCAAAGAAAATCAAGTTTCCATTAAAACCTTAAAACTAGAATGTGTAGCAAAAACTTGATAATTCCCTCAATCTAATCCATCTCTTGTGTAGTTGTCTATTTCAATGTGTCAAAGGGAGGCTTATTTATAGTATGGACTTAGGATTCTCAGCCAAGAAACTTCCTTTTTTTATTAGGGAATTAAATCAAATTGCATCTTTATGGCTTTGGTTGATTTTTATTTTTCTTTCTTTTTTTTGTTTGATTTTGATGCATTTTCTATGTTATTTATGTCAATTAATTAGATAAAATTAGTCTCTTATATCTTATTACCAATTACAAACATCAATTACATGGTAAGATAGTGTTAGGAGATTCAATTTTCCACTTATCTGAAGATATATGCATAAAGTTTCCTAAAAGACGTATTTTTTAATTATTTTTCGTTGGTACACTTTTCCTTTATTATTTTCTACAATTTTAGATTCAAAATATCATACACGTGTTTCCCTTTCTATTTCATTTTTTTTCCCAATTTTACAATGTAAAAAATTGAATCAATTCAAGTAGAATTTTAGGAAAAAAGTTATCCTATTTGTTGGGAAGCCTCTGTTCATGCTAGAATCAAGGAAGAAATAGGCTAGAAGAAGGGAAAAAGAGAAGAGAGAGGGGGTTAGCTAAGGGCGTTTATGCGCACATTAAAATGCAAAAGGTGCACGAGCAACTAGCTTTACATATATATATATATATATATATACATATACATACACATGCATATACATATATATATATATTTATGTAAATGGCGTTAGGTACAATGCTGTAGCACAGCTGTAAGGCGCCACTTTGGTTTAATGTAGTTGCTAAATGGTAATTACATGAGACATGTGGCATGCCATGTTAGTAATTTTTTCACATTTTATTTTATTATATATATATTATTTTATTTGTTTATTTTTTTCTTTTCTCCTTTTTGTCACCTTCCCCTTCTCCCTCTTTTTTTTTGCATTTATTTAAAAACTTTTGGAAAATTTATTTTCAAGGTTTCTTGAAAATTAAAAAATAAATCTTAAAATTTTTATGAGTAAAAATGATGTATCTACAACATCCTAACCATAAAAACAACCATGTAAGCCTATTAGCCAATACAAATTTGAATGCCATTAATTTTTCTTGAAAAAGTGAGAACTTGAAATTTAATACCTTTACTTCTACACTTACGTCAACAATTATTCTGAATTTCCCAAACCATAGTCTCTATGCTTTGAAATAAGGAGATTGTAGAAATTTCGCATTATGCTCCCTTCAATCTAAATAATCTCGAGATCATTAATTAAGATCTTGAACGTTTGTCTTCTTTCTGTCTATTCAATTGTTACTTTGTTAGTTTGATACTAACCTGTTCATCCAAGTCAAAACCTTAATCCCATATGTTGCACTTCTAAAAGCCTTCTCTAGTATAAGATTACCTACCTACTCTTTCAAAATTTAAATGATACAATTTTTTGAAAATAAAGTTCAATCTAATAAATAAAAGTAGCAATTATTTATCATTCCTTAATCTTCTTTGCTTTCCCTTTCAAAATAAATTCATTCCATGTATTTAATTCATAAATTTGACCTTAACTCTTTAAATCTTTACTTAACCAATTTTCCTGCTTTATTATTGTCATATCGATCAAATTTTGAAATAATCTTTTGCTTTCACAATTACCATGCCATCTCTTTCAAAAAGAAAATTTGTACAATTTAAATTTTCTTTTTTTACCTAACCACCATCTTTGGATTTGTTACTTTCAAA
The DNA here is from genome assembly GCA_024138005.1 of Lumnitzera racemosa. Taxonomy (NCBI): domain Eukaryota; kingdom Viridiplantae; phylum Streptophyta; class Magnoliopsida; order Myrtales; family Combretaceae; genus Lumnitzera; species Lumnitzera racemosa. Next base: position 73,848,291 of record JAMXBC010000002.1, read on the forward strand.
TTCATAAGAAGAGTTGTCAATAACTTCTTTTTATTTTTACACTATTTCGAAAACCCAAGGACTCAATCGTATGGATATGTAAAATATAGGATTTTCAATCCTAGCAAGAAAGGGGGGAAACGGATACTCAATTTTAAGTGAGTAAATAGAATTTCATACTCAATCTCATAGATACATATAGAATACCTATGGTTAAAAAGAGAAATCTTAGACTAATAATACAATAACTCCATTGATCTAATTGTTGAATCAATTGAGCGCTATAATAATTTTTAAAAGAAAAAAAGAAGAAGTATTTACTAAAACATTACTTTTTTTATTCATATATTTGATCTTCCCAAAGAAAACGAATCATTTAAAAAATTATTGTTTTTCTGAAAAGACTTTATGACTTTTCGAAATGTAATGACTAAGAGAGCTATTGATAATAATGATCCACATAAAAGAGCTGCATAGCCCAATACCATCATACTTACGTACATGATTAACCACTATGATTAGAGAGTTGGTATTAATAATTCGGCTTGACGCATTTTAGTTAAAAGACTTGAAGTAGCAAAGCCTTGGCTGAAAATGGTACTTGACGCGATTATTGGACCGTTCAAGACCTTTGGTCTTTACCCAATCTGATGAAAAAAATGGAATCACTTCTTATGGACTCATTGAGAATGATTCTAATCTAGTTCATGGCTTATTAGAAGTAGAAAGTGCTTTGGTGGGATCCTCACAGACAAAAAAAGATTGCAATCAATTTGATAATGATCGAGTGACATTGCTTCTTCGGCCTAAACCAAGGAATCCCTTAGATATGATGCAAAATGGATCTTGTTCTATCGTTGATTACAAAGATTTCTCTATGAAAAATACGAATTGGAGTTTGAAGAAGGGGAAGGAGAAGGAGTCTTCAACCTGCAACAAATAGAGGAGGACTTATTCAATTACATAGTTTGGGCTCCTAGAATATGGCACCCTTGGAGCTTTCTATTTGATTGTATCAAAAGGACCAATGAATGGGATTTCCCTATTGGGCCAGGTCATTTTGGGGTAAGCAGATCATTTATGATGAAAAGGATAAGCTTCAAGAGAATGATTCAGAGTTCTTACAAAATGGAACCATGCAATACTAGACACAATATAGATCTTCTAAAGAACATAACAGATAAATATTAATCCTTTATTCGAGATAGCCTACGGAAGGAGGAAGTCTATAGCATAGTTTTTTCCAATGCAATAAAGTTACATAGTGTCTATTATTCATTGATAAAGAGGTATTTACATGGGTTTACCTTGGTATCTTGTTCATACCATCGTATTGAATGATCTTGATTGTTCACTTTCTGTCCATATAACGCATATAGCTTTAGTTGCTGGTTAGGCTAATTCGATGGCTTTATATGAATTAGCAGTTTTTTATCCTTTCCCCAGCCCCTTCTCATCAATGGACTCCTGACATATCTCTAACTAAAAAGGTGTCATCAAAGATAAAATTATGAATGTCCCAGATGCCCATGAAATGATCAACATTACTGTAACTAGAACTATGAATTTTTTTATAGGTATCATTTCTAACTGGATCTTCACTTACACTAGTATTTTTAATAGGACCAAGCCTATCGATTGATTTACTTAGCTCACACCTATATTCTAATTTATCCTTAGACAACATCAAATTGAACCAACATTTTTTCAAAGAAAATATAAGATTTTTAGGAAAAATCAAAGGGTTATTGAAATTATGAAATTAATTGATTAAGTCTAAAATTCAAACTTATTTTGCAACTTTCTGAATCAATATATTATTTTTTGAATTACTATACAATATCTATCCCTTTCTTTCAACTCAAGAGTCCCTTTCGTTTCATTTAGTTTGGTATTCGAGTTTTTAAAGAAAATATACGATTTTTAAGAAAAATCAAAGGATTATTGAAATTATGAAATTAATTGATTAAGTCTAAAATTCAAACTTATTTTGCAACTTTCTGAATCAATATATTATTTTTTGAATTACTATACAATATCTATCCCTTTCTTTCAACTCTAGAGTCCCTTTCATTTCATTTAGTTCGGTATTCGAGTTTTTAAAGAAAATATAAGATTTTTAGGAAAAATCAAAGGGTTATTGAAATTATGAAATTAATTGATTAAGTCTAAAATTCAAATTTATTTTGCAACTTTCTGAATCAATATATAATTTTTTGAATTACTATATAATATCTATCCCTTTCTTTCAACTCTAGAGTCCCTTTCGTTTCATTTATTTCGGTATTTGAGTTTTTAGGTGAGTATTTATTATTCATATATGAATATGAATAATATGTGAATTTGGAGTAATCCAAACTAGATCATATGTTTGTAACGGAAGATTGATAAATCTTTCTAATTAAATTATTAATTATTTAAAATAATTTTTTGAGGTAAAGTAGGTTAGTAGCAATTATCATAAATAAAAAATCAAGAATTTTTTTAGACAAGATGTGAAAACCAACAAGATGTTAAAACTAATATATAATTAGTTTGAAATGGATTTCTTTTTATTTATCATTGGGCTAAAACAGAAAAAAAAATTCTGTATATTTTTTTGTTTTACGCCTCGTAACTCTTTCTCAGTCAGACTTGGTTAAAATAGCAAAGCAAGTAAAAGTATTAGTAGCATAGCAAAAATGCGTTCCTCATCGTTAATATGTTTGCTTGCGGTAATTGTGACCTCTCGGGAGAATTGATAACTACATCTTTGATGCACTTACTAGTACATATGAGAATTCTTAATTGGCTAGTTGTAAATAGCCCCAAGACTATGGAACAAGGGGTTATCCTGGACCTACATTGAGATATTGACGGTGATTCTCAAATATCGAAGAACAAAATGTGATACAATGAGATAAAATGCAATAAAAACAAAGATACAAGGAACGAAGGGGGGTTACTTACTCTTAACGGTCAAAGTGAACCCCTTCATTCTGAAATTCAAAATGAATCAAATCTCCCCAAGTAGGATTCAAACCTATGACCAGTCAGTTAACAGCCGACCGCTCTACTATTGAGCTACTGAGGAGCAATGGGAGATTAGATCTCATAGAGTTCAATTCCGTTCTCAACTCATAAGCAATATGAGCTTAAAGTTTCCTTCGTAACTCTTGGAGCTCAACTAACATTAAGAACTTTTCATACCGGCGAAGTATTCACAAGTGGTACTACTAAACATGTACGAGCCCCCTCTAACGGAAAAATAAAATTCAATGAGGATTTGGAATCAAACTTGATTTATTTCCTTAATCTTCATTCTAGTTCCTACTACTTTTTTATTTATAATATACGTAAAAATAGTCAGTCAAAGTGATTGATTGGAATCAAACTTGATTTATTTTCTTAGTCAACGATTGATGAAATAGAAGAAATCAAAAGGATTTGAGTCACACGTCTTAACTTAAATTAAATGACGAAATGAGCAGACTAAAATCAGCAGACTAGAATCAGCGCTATAGTATTCTATGAGATCCGATAGTATGGTAGAAAGATTCATATATTTCTTTCTACCATACTCACTATTTTTGTTATTGTAATTTAACAAGTTGTACTGTATAAAAAGAAAGGCTTAATTTAATGTAGATTAATCTACAATCTATATGTTCTTGATATAAGAATTGATATATGGAATGTACATAGTATCCCAACTCGATTTCTTTACTTTATCTATTTAATTTGTCTTGGTTCCAATCAATCAAAAATAATTGAAAAGCAATTAATAAAATTACAACTCTCATTGTTAGATCTTAGATTATTTTAAGAAAAAATGTATGGGCATACTAAAGAAGTAATTGATTGAGCAATTAACATCTACTACCAATCTCCATTAGAAACCACTTTGATCAAATTCTCTATGATGTGCTGCCCATGTGTGCATCTCATGTGCTATTGGGCTAATAATAGGAATCAACTCCCTAGATGGATTATGTATAGTCGAGCTAAGGACTCTAAGGACTTACGTAGAGAATAGTAGCTCGAAGCCCCATCCAGGGCAAGGATTCCTACTCTGACCTCCATGTTTCACCTTACTACTAACCCGAGTACCGAGCTCTTATGTATGCTTACATGGTTCTCGACTTACTAAGCATACATGCCAATCTCAAACCGTAGTCACAACCGACTAACATCCCACCCCAGTTCAAGTTGAATTACGAAATACTCGACCTGAATGGGATCTAGACATCTTTGATTAATTGAGCTTTTACCTACATTAGATCAAGTTAGCTTTAATTGTAAACTCTTTTTCTTCACCTTTGTTTGAATTGTATCATGCTTTAAATCGCTAACCACCATGCGACACATGTCTTCTAGCACAATATTTCAAAAGAATTCTTTACTTTTTTCGTACAGAATATTCTTTGTCTCTTTTACCTTTTTTAGTATAGTTCATGTATTCCAAATTGTAAATTACCCTTTCTGTATTTTCCATATATGCTTGTAACCCTACATAAACCCTATTTGTTTGTACATAGACATTAGCTATCACATTATTCGATTAACACAAGTTTCCTTTGTGAGTAACCCTAGTACTCTCATTTTTCCTTAACTCTTATTTATTCCCTTTAGCAAATAGTAGTGGTAAGGGACCCTATCGTTCGGACCAATGAGTCATATCTAGCTTATTGCGGGCTGAATAGGATTAATTGGTGTGTCATATCTAGTTGGTAGCTATCCAGATTTTGTTAGACTTCTTTGTTTTCTTTCGACTCTTTATGTTGTAGTGCTTCTTTGTGTTCAACCCTAAAGACACATCAACTTCACAGGTATTAGAGCACAGTTCTAAAAGGGAGTGTATGGAGTTATAATGAAGTTTTCGTTCGTGTTTACTATTAGTGGCTACTGTATTCATTCGGTAGCTACTTCAGTGCGTTTGTATGAAGTAAGTTCTGAAGTTTTGAGCTGTATAGTAAAGATTTATGTGTCGGTGAGTGTAGTTCCAATTGTTACTCTGTTTTACTCTATTTTTCACTAAGACAATAGAACAAGTTCATTTCTACCTTATTTGAGTGAGTATTAGGTGACTGAAGTTGTTAGAGTGTGTTAATAAGGTTTTGAGTGGTGAGTAAACGTGATTGTTATGAGCGATTGAAAATTTGTTGGAGAAAGTACGATACTTTGTCAGATTCAAGTGTTTAAGGTGTTATTGATGACTTGAGTAGTCGTGATTAAGCTAGCCATGATTATAATGGAAGTAATACTCTTAGGTCAGTTGATGATAAGCCCGACAGACTCACTAATCTTGTTGAGAGTTTGGTTACTACGATGCAAGTTAATTAACAAACCTAAGGTACGCTACATTGTAACCCACTTGAGAATGTTTTAAAGAGACACTATGGCCAAGGTGACTGAGCTAATCACCCAGCTCGACCCCATCAAGTTAGAGGAGTTACGGACAAAGCTACTAGATGAAGGTTGGAGTTGGAGGAAATTGAGGAAGATGATGAGGAAATAGATGTTAAAGAGTATGGGGAGGAAGAAAAATAGGTTGATTATTACCGAGCACAATAGCGAGGACCTCGAACATCTCGAGGGCTTGATAATGTTAAGGTCTAAAACCTGCCCTTCAGTAGAAGTGGAGATGTAGATGAATGTTTGGAGTATGAAGAGAAGGTAGAGAAAGTGTTTGATTATGATAGTAATACTGATATTATTAAAGTGCATCTTACTACACTTGAATTTTTTAAGTATGCTACTATGTGGTGGAAGAATCTGAATGTAGCTAGAGGAAGAGATGGAAGATGAGGTGTAGAACTTGGGATGAGATGAAGAGATTGTTGAAGGGTAGATTTATGCTTGATACCTACTTGTTGAATATATTTGCTAAGTTGTAGGAACTTCGCTAAGGAAGTTGATCTATTGATGACTATGTGAGAGAATTCCAAATACTGATCCAAGCTAATATGAATGAACTCAAGGCTCGCACAGTGTTAAGGTTCATTTCTAGACTTAAATATGAGTTTCGTAACATTGTGCAATTATAGAGGTTCTATACATTAGAAGAGACCATTAAGGTAGCCTAGAGGGTCAAAAAGCAAAGAAGAAATTCCTCGAGCCGACTTAGGCTGACATATTCTTGAGCCAGTATTTCACATTGACCTGCTCACACTGAACTAAGGAGACCCTCTAGAGTTGAGGAAAGATATGACCTTCCTGATAAAAGCCAAGTATATCAACACTCAAAGACATATGAGAAGGGACAAACCTCCGGACGAAATACCAGCAAAGTGAAGTGCTTCAAATGCTTAGGTTTTAGATAAATGGCTGCCAAATGTCCAAACCGATGTGTCATGATACTCCGAGGAGATGTAGTGGATAGCACCGATGAGAGTGAGCTAAAGGAGGAGAAGAATACTAGAAAGGTTGAAGTCTAGGAGGAAGAAGAGACCTATGTCTATGCTGACTAGGAAGACGTGATGGCCTTAGTACTAAGATGAGTACAGAGCTCCTTGCCAAGCTTTGAGGAAGATTAGAGAGAGAATCTATTCCATACAAAATGTACCATCAAAGTACAACTATGAACCATCATAATAGACGGAGGAAGTTGTATTAATGTTGTTGCACAATCCTTTGTGCAAAGGTTAGGATTGTTGACCTCTAAGCACTCTCGACCTTACAAGCTTCATTGGCTTCATGATAAGGATGCTCTATGCATCACAAAGCAAGTAATCATGCCGTTTAGTGTAGGGAATCTATACAAGGAAAAAATAGTATACGATATCGTCCCTATGGGACCTTTACATCTATTACTTAAAAGACCTTGGATGTTTGACTGGCGTATTACTCATGATGAGTAAAAGAACACCTATGCCTTTATTAAGGATGGGAAGAAGATTATGTTGTAATCCATGACATTGACTTAAGTAAATGAGACTCATAACCAGCTCATCCAAGCTTGTAAAATGAAAGCCCCAGTAATGAGTTAAAGAGAGCTCCGAGCTATTGAGAAGGCTTATAAGGCTATGTTTTTATTGATTATGAGGCCATTGGAGATGAGAGATCTAAAAGGCTTATGAGAGTCAATTTTTGTCTAAGCCTCATATTACTCATTTACATGCTACTGAACATGTTTTACGATATCTGAAAGGTACTTCCTCTCTTGGGTTATTTTATTCTTCCGATACTTCTCTAGATCTCCATTGTTACAGTAATGCAGACTGGGGATCTTCTTTGCTTGATTGAAAGTCCTTGAGTGGCTTTTGTATTCTTCTTGGTGGTTCTTTACTCTCTTGGAAAACTGAGAAGCAACATACTGTTAGTACGTCTAGTACCAAAGCTGAATACCTTAGCATAAGTGCTACAACAAAAGAACTGATTTGGATTACTTTTGTTCTTCGTGATATGCTTGTGGAGATTCATCACCGATCTCTCTTCATTGCAATAATAAATCTGCCATTCAAATTGCTCTTAATCCGTGCTTTCATCATCACACCAAGTTCAATGAGGTTGATGTTCATTTTCTCAAAGATTACATTGCCAGTGGTTTTCTAAAGCCTGTTCATGTTTCTTCTTCTGCTTAGTTAGCTGACTTCTTAACAAATTTTGTCCCTGCTGTTAAACTTGAAGATTTTTGTTTTAAGCTAGGCCTTCATATGGCTCCACCTTAAGGGGGGTATGTTGGTATATGTACAGTATACGTGTCATTTATTTATTTGTCCAGCTTACGTTAGTGCTGTTAGTTATTTATATCGTTAGTATATAAGGTGTGTAACTAATTCTGTTGTAGATTGAATTCCATTTTCTGCAACTTTCTGTTTTCTACCTTTATCTACATGTTGCTTCATAGTTTTATCTACTATTCGTGATTGGAGTCTCATCTGCCATTCACGACTGGAGGTCAGTACAAGGACATCAATCTTTGTGATCCTGGTAGTCATAGTTCATTCCACATGTATTGGGTGACGTGTATGGCTTCGCAAAAGATGGGTGGGTAATGTACGCAAATGAATGAGCTCGTGTGATATATGATATCATCATGACCTGATATCAGCACTTGCTTGTGATCGTAATTATACATATGATGGAAAATCCAGAACACATCATCGGGTTGGGCTAGCTTCGTCAGTTCAGGTGCCGAGTGGACTATGGCGTGGCTTTGAACGCCAAATCCAGTGATATTTAATTTCAAGTATCGTAGGCTTGACGTACAACCTTTGAACGGATAGGATTTCCAGGTCTTGACTTGGGATGGAGTGTCCTCAACGCGTAAGTCACAAACAACCTCATAAGAGTATCTCTATTATGAAAAAATCCAGTTGGGTTTTCTATATTTTATATCAACGTCATGCTTAAGAAACTCACCACTTTATTACAAAGTTTCTTCGTCAAAAAAATATTAACATGTTTTTTTAATTTTCATTAGTCTAATAACACTTTTTTAACCCATCAAAATTTAAGAAAATAAAAGAAAAAATGTTTAGAAATGTTACTTTGTAGAGGTGTGTCTCTAGTTCAAGGAGCGCAGGTCAATGTTGATAGGAACTCAACAGCGTTCCTTTGCCATCAGAAGTCGTGCCAAGGGACAATCAATAAAGCTGGCCTAAATCATGATCCTCAGAGAAATAGACTTTTTACTTAATCTAAATTATCGAAATGCAGGACTAAATCAAGAAGATTTAAAGTTCTCTTTATTTATTTATTTATTTTTGGTCATGTTAATAATCGATCGTGTTACTTTCCATTTGATTACTTTATGGAAATTCATATAAACCACATTTGGTAATCTTGCGATCAACTTATTTGAATGAAGCCCGAACACGAGTTTATTTATGCACGTATTTAAGTTATATTTGAATTATAGATTGTGTTAATATTTCAGTTCTTACCTTGAATTGTGAGGACTTGTAAAGACGGGAGTTTTAAACTGAAAACGTGGTTTGGTTCTTGAAAATAGTTTGAGAAATATTTGCAAATTTTTGAATGAAAACTATACTAACAAATTAAGATTTTGCAGGCAGAATGGTGAAAGGAATAACAGTTCATGTCTTGAAGAAGAAAATATTAGCGTTGATGGTAAAGGAGATTGGACGTGTTGTGATGGAAGAGCTGACAGTCGCAACACAAATTTCATCGAGTTCTACTTGTACAACGAGCTCATCGCAGCAAACACGTCAATTATTGACTCGAGCCTATCTTTAGTGTGATATTTGCTCCTCCGAGGAGTGCCAAGATCCTGGAACTTAGGAAGGTCGACAAGCATGCTGCGAAGAATTTCTTTATGCAGTATCTTCTATTTTAAGCCTTTTCATTGATATAGTCTCTACCAAAGCTCCTAAATAGCCTAACTTAATTCAAAAGTTTGAGTGCAATAACCGAGCAGCAAAACATCAAATGGCATCCTAAACTACCTGAGAGAAGTGAATTGTGGCTTTCGTGTCTACAATAGGAGAAATCAAAATAAGAGACATCAAGGCATAGATCTTACAAGTGTTTTTCAGCTAGTCTTTTGTTTCCTTTGGTGAGATCTTCAAAACAAGATTTCTTCTCAAAAGGGAATAATCGTTGTATCCCTAGTGAAAATTGTCAATTTACATTTAGTTATTGCATGGAAATTTATAAAATTCATATTAGCTACCTATTACTCAATTTAGTTACTTATTGTAGGTAAGGGTATTCAATTACAATAATCACGTGCATATTATCAAGTCTCACACTATACATATAATATGCAAGGGATGCATTAGAAAAAAAGAAGTAGGGAGAAGGAGTGGGCAATATTAGTGACAAATGAAGAATCTATAGAGTATCAATACAGTAGTTCTCAAAGAGGGGAATTGTGTGTTATTCACTTTGAACTTCATTTGATCTTCTTCTAAGTAATCTAACAATACAATAATGTTTCCTGCAATCTTTGAATGAATCAAACAAGGAAACCAGAGTATTCATAGAGTTTGACCATCAACATTGTCCATCGGATCACATTAATAATCGAAAGTAAAGATGGTCCTCCTATGGATGGATTTCTTTCATGGGTTCTCATTGAGTCTAGATTTAAGGAGAGTCTCTCTAAAAATATAAGCTTCTATTAAAAAAATTGAGCGAGCTAACTGGTTCAACGATTCTTGCTCTAAGCTATCATACCAAATCTTCTTAAGTTATTTAAAATTGATGCAATTAGTTTTCTAAACCCTATCACTTTAATCTGAAAAGTCAAGTCTAGGTTATTACTAAGCTCAAGGCCCTTAAGCTATTATAGTCCCCTATACTATTTAAAGGGTTGGTTAGGTAATCAAGTAATTATTTAGATTATAAATGGATGTCACTGTGAAGATATTGCATTTGTGAAATTAAAATCTAAGTGTCTATAATTTTCTCTCTTCTCTCTCAATTTATAGGAATTCATCTATGACTCGGAATTATGAAGTTAATTGCATGGTCCTTAGAAGTTTCCCTCTTCTCTCTCATTTTCTATGAATAATTATGAAATTAATTGTTGCATGGTCTTGGCATCATCTAGTTCTAACAACGTCCTCTGCTGTTATTTTCATGCATAAAAAAATTGGTATTACAAGGTCTGATATCTCAACATAATCAATATTCCTTTGTGCTATAGCTCCGACAAAAGAAGTTATTAAAGTTGAATGTTTTAGGTCAAGATCATCCAACATTTGCACCGTATAAGGGATATTTTTTTTTTTTTTCTTTTTCTTTTCCCAATTGATTCTTCCACCATCCTCACCCCAACCCGCCCTCCCTCCCTCCCCCTACCTTAAAACGAATTAAGAAATTATATTGACACTTCTAGGTATCAAAAAAGAAAAAAAATATAAAAATGAATAAAGAAATAGTGGATTATATTGTTTCTATGGTTACATCTCTCTTTAATTTCTACTTCTATTGATTTAAAAAATTTCTCTAATCGAGCTTGACATCTTACTTCAAGCTTTTTTTATTTTTTTTACCACTAGCCAATGGGAGTTTGCATTTACGATGAGGCTAATCCTTTCATTAAATAAGCTACTCTTGCAATAAAACGCCCCCCCCCCCTAAGAACGAATTTTTGACAAACTTTGTTGGTAATTCAGCTACATTTTTGTCGGCTAGTATAGTGTGCCGTTATTTTTCTCAGCAGGGTCATTTCCACTCTTAAAACAAAGGAAATTATGAAAGTCAAAATTATTTTGAGCATGGGAGGCAGGAAACAAAGTATGCGGACCCATACCCCACAATATGCTGATAATAATGCTCTTTGAGTGGGTGCGGGTGCATGCATAATTATATACTCGTAGCTTTCTATACTGCAATGAGCGAAAATTGATGAAAGCACGGTCGAGGGAAATTTCATCCGATCGTAAACCCCACCACCCAACCAGCTATTTCTGGTTTGTTCATCATGACAAAAAAGGGCACCCTATGCATTTTTCTTGAAAGTTGTGAACATCTCACCTAGGGAATGTTAACAACCAACTAGCACAACCAACCGTGAACTTCTTCATCTTAAGCACATTATGTTATAAATGGGTCCCGATAAAGAATACGAGGGATGGTTTTAAAAAAAAATTCACCCTTTCAAACATTTTACCCACTTTAGGAAAAAGTTTCCTTATTGGTTATCTTAACAAATATTTACTAGGCATCCATTAATATTTTTCTACTAAAAAGATAAAATGTTTTTTTTTTTCCTTTTTTAACCTTTAACACTTCTCTCAAGAACATGTATTGACAGGGACCTTAACACATTTGTAGATTATTAAGAAAATGGGTCCTTTAAAGTTCCTTTTTTCCTAAAATTTTCTAAAATTACAAACCAATTGTTAATATTAGCTAGATTTATGAAGTATTATTGTGACGTCATTTTTTTTTTAAAATTTAGGTAATAACAACCATTGATCCATAATTTTAAGAATGTAAAAAAAAAAAAAAAGAAAAAGCCCTTTAGATGGTTGAATTCCAGTTATTAGTTGCACTAAAAGGAATTTCTATTTCTTCCTAAACTAGATTTTGAGATGGATTTGAGCTAATTTCTAATATTGGTTCTCCACAGAACCAACTAGTATTATTGTGCCTGAAACACAAACATCCTCATATCCAGCTACCTTAATTCAGCATAGGATGGATACTTACCGATGAGTCAAGAGTTTCACATGTCTCTTTGAGAATTCTACTTGCCCATGTATCTCATAAGCTAACTTTTGAGACTTAAGTTTCTCCAAATACCTTGAATTGCCTTTTTGACTCGTCCGTGTATCCAGAAGTTGACCCATAAGCTATGATATATAAATACTATATACAAATACAATCCTTTCCAGAAGAAACAACCAAAACGCGATGCTATTTGTCTGAAATTATCAATTAGCTAGATTAACCGAAAGGGTTTATATATATAAAGCGACTTGTGTTTACACTTAGGACGTAGGAACATGGTCTTGGACCGTATGAAGAGACCTTAGAATATCTCTCTCAATGCGTCTGACACTCGGACTTGGAAGTGGCGTCTTGTGATCGAGATAAGTGAAAACATTCGGATCATAATTTTAGGGCATTGAAAAGCTAGGCTCACGTGCTTGGACCGATATCTTTGAGTATTATTAGTATTTTACGACTTAATCATAGATTTTCAATCAAGTATAGCAGCAATCCCCAATCGACTGTAGAGGGGTAAAATATATTTACGTTAAGTTGGTTTAACTCCAATAATAGCTTAACTTTTTATTTGAATAATTAGTGACAATAACTAAATGAGCAAACCCATATCTTGAGATGATTTAGTCCCATATATCAATCGGTCTTTAACGTTTTTTTTTTTTTTTTTTTTTTTTGCAAACTCATGTGCTCAACAGAATTATCCAGGAACTACTAGCATGGACATATAAAAGATTCTAGAAATTGGCCAATCTTATCTATTCATCATCAAGGTAATCCAATAGTGATCATTACGCACTTAACATTACAAATGCCTACCATCTTGTCACTTTCAAGACAATAGGGCACAAAAATAAGAATTGATCTTCAAGCTTCCGAGCTTAAAAATCAATTGAAGATCAAAAAATTAATAGCTTCTTAATACCTGAAGTTGTCATCTTAAGTCTCATCACTTCTATAGCGTCAAGTAAAGTGTATGATTCACACTACATGGGCGATATGCATTTAGCAAATCCTTTTATCTATAAACTCAAAATTACGAAGACTTTCCAAATTTTCAATAGCACACTCATTACTTTTTGAAAATATTGACAGCAAAAAAGTTTTTCTCCAATACAACACAAAGTCAATTATTTATACAAATGTATATTTTTAGTTGTTTTTTCAAGAAAAATCATCATATAATTTAAAGGTTTTCTTAACTCGTCTATGTTAGTAGTCAATACAAACGAAAAGGTGGGGTGAATCCATCACTAATAATAATTGTAATTGTATATTGGTACAACAAATTAACTTTATACTACATTAGAAGGGAAAATTACCATGTCAACATCTCAAAGGGTATAACCGTGCTATTTTAAAAATTTTAATGGCCTTTATAGTTTTTATGGTCTTCAAGTGATATCAGTATCATCCCAATTTACTAGATAAGTTCTCTTAATTCACATCATATGCGAGTATTCCTTCTCTCCTTCGTGGCTCAGTCGAACTTCATCACAATAGTTAGGGGGGGAGGGGGAAAACTAGCTACATTCACTCAATTAATTTTGCTAAGTTCTTTTGATAAAAAATCTAAACCGCCACTTCCCCAGTGATCCCTACAAAAACTTGCTTTCCTTCCATTTCCTATAATGACATAGAGAGAACCTTGAAGAAGCAATTTACTCTCAAGTAATTTCGTAGCTAAAAAGGAAGAGGATTGGGCCTTTGAACTCCCATTGCTATTCAAAATTTTCTTATATTTTACCCTTACTAATTGAATCCAACAAACTTTTTGAGACTTAAAGCTACTAAAATATTTTAATAAAGTAGGCTTTATTTTTAGTGTCTAGGTAAAGGAGGCTAAGACCTCCTTATTCTTTATGTTTAGTTTTATCGTGCTTGTTACCAGTAACATCTTGTAATTGTCAACTATTATTATAATAATATTAAGAGATCGTAGACACCAGTAGCTTATAGCAATAACTGATTATGGAAAGTGACTGTATTAGTAGGATGCTAGCTATTTTGGTTAGCCATAGGACAAATGCTAATGAAACATGAGAAGAAATGATATCCTCATTCCAAAGATAAAAACCATTTCCTTCATTTTCCACTAAAATTTCTTGTGATGGTGTCGTCATCAATATCCATCATCAGTTACCTACATATTTGGAAGTTGTACTTTCTATTTGGTGTGGATATTAAAATGTTAAAAATAAAAAATTATGGCATTTTTTACAGTGATATGACATTTGAAACCTTTTTTATGTTATTTTGGACCAAATATTATAATAACTATAGATGTAAGGTCTAACTGGAGTAGTCATGTAGATGCTATGTGAATAAGGTACTGCATAAGTAACACGCTACAAGCGGCTTTAAAAAAGTGAAGCGAGATTGTCACTTGAAGGAATGATTAGGTGAAAACAAGGTAAGAAAAAAAAGCAAGCAATCTCATTATCTCAAATGTACAAGTGACAAACAAAACAGTCTTAGGGGACCTTAGGCATTTATCTTATAACTTGAGCAATGAGATTAGTTATTTACTTGAATCACTTGTTTGATCTTAGAGAGTAAAGGTTTTGTAGAACAATCCTGTTTCTCTAATCTCTCTAAGAGTCACAAATGAAGAGAAGAGACTAGGTATTTATAAGCCATTAGGCAAGATAGCATTCGTTGGATCATCTCGGTGATTAACAAATGAGATGAAGTTTACTTAATTTATGGTTATCTAGAATGAGCTAACTAATCAGCCCAAGGCTAGTAATCTTCCTTATAAGTGCATGAGCTTGCTGAAGAAAAGTTAGATGTAGATAAACCAGTCAATAATCCTTGTTCCAAGCCCACCAAGTTAATTTTTCCTGACTTATCCCAAATATAGGTTGGGCTCCTTAAACCTTGCCACTTGCTCAAGCAATAAGATTCTTTAACAAGCATTAAGTAAAGATAAGCAACCCCTTAAAGCCAGTTATTCTAAATCAAGATGCTTTCAAAATATTCATATACCTAACTCAGTGTAAACTTTCCATAGTATTTGCAAGCAATTGATGGAGGAATGTCATCTGTTAACGAAACATAATCTGATGGTGGTTGAGAAGACAATGGGACATAGCAGCTCTCATCGTCATCACTAAAGTCACTAAAATAACACGAATAATACTCTGTTTGCAACATATTGGAGATTGTAGTGGGTTCTTGTTCTTCATAATGATCATAAAGTTGTTTGATTTTGTTGTTAACATGCTTTAGTTATTTTCAGGATACATGCCTATTGCATGTATTTGTGTTCTTCTTCAATTTTCTATTCTTATTTCATAATATCCATAAGCAATTCCTTACCACATATTCCACCATCTCGATTTCTTTATTATTATTATTATTATTATTATTATTATTATTATTATTATTATTATTATTATTATTATTATTATTATTATTATTATTATTATTATTATTATTATTATTATTATTATTATTATTAACGAAAATATAACATAGGAGTTTCAGTCACCTTATTAGCCATTCGATTAACCTTTTTTAAGTATATGTAACTTGCTTAGAGATATTATAGGTCTTGAACAATAATGTTAATGTGCACTCAAATCATAAAGGCAGAGCTATAGACCATAGTAACATCTTTACAATTTGCTTTATGTGGAAGAAAGCTAATAAGAATAAATATCCATTAAGAGCTTGAATAATTTTTCCATCTAGGTTCTTCCTTGATCCATCACTTTATATCGACATCTATATTTCCACTTATCATAGCACGTATATAAATACAACTAAAGAAGATAATGAAGCACCAAACTCCATAGAAGAATATCTTTAAAATCATCACTACTCCAATGAAATTGAATCATCTTAAGAGGCATTTTACTTTATTGTTTGGCATTAAGGTAATAGAATTCAACAATGGAAATGTAGAACGAAAGTACTATTAGAGTAGTCACATACATGTTGTATGAGTAATGGGCTACATATGGCTTCAAAAAGGTGAAGTGATACTATCACATAAAGTAATGATTATGTGAGAATGAGGCAAGGAGGAGAAGTAAGTAATCTCAGTATCTCAAATACGCAAGTGACAAGTAAACCAACCTTAAGGGACCTAAGGCATTCACCTTATAGCTTAAGTGAGTGAAATAAATTTTTTGCTTAAATCACTTGTTTGACCTTAGAGAACAAAGGTTTTGTAGAGAATTATTGTTTTTCTATTCTCTTCAAGAGTTCAAACGAGGAGGAAAGGCTAGGTAGCTATAGACTTTTAGGCAAAATAGAATTTATCATATCATTTAAGTGATCAACAGACAAAATGAACGTTGCTCAAATCATACTTATCTAAAATGAGCTAGCTAGTTAGCCCAAGGCTAATAGCCTTCCTCATGAGTGCATGAGCTTACCTAAGAAAGGTTAGATGTAGACAGACTGGTCTAATGATCCTTGTTCCAAGCCCACTAAGTCAATTCTCCCTAAATCATCCTAAATATAGATTAGACTCCTTAAGCCCTATTACCTAGCTCAATGAGTTAAGCCTAAATAAATAATGTAATAAAATTTATCCCTCTACATTTTGGCAACTCTACTAGGGAAAGGTAATTATAAAGACATAGCACCTCCCAAGGAAAGAATAATTGGTACATCTGATATTACATCCTAAGAGCTTGGCACTAATGTTGAGCTTATCGAGCAAAATAAGCTCCCACAATCTAAGAACACTAACCAAGACCATTCTAACCTTAAAGCTCCTTTAGATCTTGTATAGATAAGATAGGTAATGCAAGAAGCTACGAGGCCTTTAAACCAATTCATGGCTATGTTCCAACCCATCCTCACTAGGATAATTGTGATTGTTGTTACACAATAAGGTATGGTTTTACCAAATCATGTAATTGTGACACAGCTAAATGCTACTACCTATGCTCAATTAGCTAACCCTCTAGCTATTGAGGAAGATTCCCATCAAGGAAGAGGTGACCAAGTGCTCTTACCAAAACATGTACAACAAGCAACCCTTACAATAGTGAATGTAAGAATCTAGTTAGGTGGATCTTCATCCTCACATGTGCCTACTCCTCCATCTAATCCTACCATCCCAACCTTAAGTAGATTTACTTCCCATCTCAATGTTGCTTCTACTCTACCACCTACATCCATAACCTTTACCCTAAGGACTTCCTTTATAACAAGAGAAAAATTAGACATTTATATGAAGGAAATACAAGTTAAGTCATCTACAGAAGCACCAGAGTTAAAACTCCCATATCATCAATGCATCATAGCAAAGCCATACCCTAAGAACTATACAAGTCCTAAATTCATGTTGTTCAATAGCAAGAAGGGAAGTGCTAAGGAACACTTGCTGAAATTTATTAAAACCTTAGAGCTTTATAGGTTCGATGATGATTTGAAACTTAGAGAGTTCTCCAAGTCATTGATAAAAAAAAAAAAAGCATACACCTAGTATGTTAACATCGCCTCGGGGTTCATTGATTTATGAGAGACTATGTGCAAGCTCTTCTTAGAGAAATTTTTCTCTACTCAAGAATAGGTAACAATTACAAACATGGAAAGAATATGACAAAACTCGAAAAGAGGAATTGATGGATTAGAAAGAGTTCTTTAGATAACGCACCCTAGACATTCAAGATATATAAGATGAAAGAGAGCTAATGAAGATCTATATCCAAGGGATGTTCTCTAAGTATGATATATACTTAGAGAACCTCTCCCTGTGTTCTTTTGCTACACTCATTCAGAATGCATGAGGATAAACAACTTTATTACGAGGCAATATGATGAAAGTAGCAAGCTTAACAAACAAGTAACATCCATGCCCTTGATTGGGAGTGAGGACTTTAATGCCAGTAAGAGACTTAAGAAAGATGTAAAAGCTCCTCTGTTTCCATGCCTAATGCGTAAGGTACATGCCATCCTTGACCATTGGCTTCAGGATGAAGCTATCAAGTTGCTAAGAGTAGAGCACCACCTACGAAGATTGAAAGAAGAAATCCAGAATGTTATCGATTTCATAAAACTATAAATCATCCTACTAAGGATTACTAAAGCTTAAGAAAGATATTCCATCAAAGAATTCAAAATGGAGAGCTAGTCATAGAAGATAACGACATTTGTAACAACCCGTTCCCAAGCCATAGTACCCATGTGGTAATACGTGAGTGTTCTGAAAGTGATAATTGATTTGTTAGGCATGAAAAAAAAAGGGGTTTAAGCTATGACATTACTTCTGTAAATAAAGAACGAATTTTGCTACTCAATAATAAGACTTTTATTATCTTACTCATCTCTATGCTTTACATCTTACTCTCTTGAAGCCCAAGAGTAGCCCTAGCATCTCGTCTTCCATGCCTAAAGCCTAAACAATGCCTTGGCATCTCAACTTTTACGCTTAAAGCCTAAGTAACACCCTGACATCTTGGCATGTATGCCTCAAGCCTAGGCGATACCTTAGCATCTCGACTCTTACTCCTTAAGCCTAGGTAATGCCCTGGCACCTTAGCTTCCATGCATAAAGCCTAAGCAATGTCCTAGCATCTCAACTCTTATGCCTAAAGCTTAGGTAATATCCTAGCATCTTAGCTTCCACACCAAAAGCTTAGGTAACCCCGTAGCATCTTGGCTTCCACACGTGAAGCGTAGGTAATGCCTAGCATCTTGGCTTCCAAGCCTTAAGTCTAGCCGATGCCCTAACATGTTAGCTCTCATGCTTTTAGCCTAGACGATACCTTAGCATCTTGGCTTCTACACTTGAAGCTTAGGCAATACCTTAACATCTCAACTTATATGCCTCAAGCCTAAGAGATACCCTTGCATCTCGACTCTCACGCCACAAGCCTAGGCATTGTCCTGGCACCTTAGCTTCTACGCTTAAAGCCCAAGGAATGCCTATCATCTTGGTTTTCACACTTAAAGCCCCAAAAATGCTCTAGCATCTTAGCTTCCATGCCTAAAGCCTAGGTAATGCCCTAGCATCTTAGCTTCCACTCCTAACGCCTAAGCAACACCCTAGCATCTAAGTTTCTATGCCTAAAGCTTAAGTAACGCCCTAACATCTCGACTTTTACGCCTAAAGCCTAGGCAACACCTTAGCATCCTGGCTTCCATACTTAAAGCCTAAGCAATGAATGGCATCTTGGTTTCTACGCCTTAAGTCCAAGCGATGCCCTGGTATGTCATCTCTCATGCCTTAATCCTAAACAACACCTTGGTATCTCAGCTCTTATGCTTCAAGACCAAACAAAGCCCAAGCATCTTAGTTCTACGCCTTAAGTACATGCAACACTTTAGTAGCTAAGAAATGCCTTAGCCCTTGTACTTTATACCTAAGCAATGCCATGGTATCTCGACTTTCCTACCATAAGCGTTAGCAACACCCTATCATCTTTGCTCCCACATATCAAGCCTAGGCAACACCTCGACATCTCACATATGCATGGGAATCATTACTAAATTGAAGTAGTGAAGTAATGTGGATCCCAATCTGCTATACTTCCATCTCATTTGTACAAGAACCATAGTTTAAGGGAAGTAGTGTCGGGATGAAGGAACCTAGTAATCTTCATGAGAAACAATCCACTATAGTTTTATGAAAGACAAGCCATTCAAGACCTCATCTAAGATGTGCCTTCCTTAAGAAGGAAAATTGGGTATAGGAGGAAGGTAAACAGATATCCTTTAATGGCGATCATGCAATCCTACCAAGGCTTACTACGGGAGAGGCTCACTGCATGCAAAGCCTATTGGGGCTTGTTGTACGTGAGTCTTGTTGCATTGTTTGGTGGGACTTACTACATTTAAGACATAATACATCCAAGCTTATGGGAATTAGGCTACCGGACCTCTGATCCACAGTTAAGCTGAAGGACTAAAGAGGTTGGTATGAAAAATCCTTCTATTCCAACCAATCCCTACCGAAGCTGAGTACTTCCTTACCGAGTTACCCTTCATGCCGTGCCATATGACCACTAATAACTCTTATTTTAAATACATTTCACATGGTGATTTTATAGTATTTCCCTTACATTTTTCATTTTCTTTAAAGAAATTGATACTTAATTGAGTAAATTTTTTATTTCAAGGTTTGAACGCGTTCTCAGATTGAAAACAAAGAAAAGGAATCAAGTTTCACTCAATTTGGAGTTCAAATGAATGAGTTTTGAAGTTTTGAAGTTACGCAAACAATAGGAATTTTTGTCAGAAAGTTACACAGTCTGGGACACAATTGTGTCCATAGGCTGTGTCCATGCAGGACGATTTGCTAAGGTTAGAAAGTTACACAGTCTGGAACACAACTGTGTCCCCAGGCTGTGTCCATGCTGGAAGATTTGCCAAGGTCAGAAAGTTACATGACCTGGGGACACAACTGTGTCCCAGGCTGTGTCTGGTGATGAAAAAAGAAGCTTTACAATACATTATAAAAGGACTTACTAGGGTTTCGTACAGAAGTTTTTTGACATTCAAAAGAGAAGAGACTTGAAGAGAAGGAGAAGAAAAAGGCAAAAGAAACACCCAACCACAAGATTAAAGAGATTTTTCATTAATAAAAGGACTTTTTCATATTTTATTTATTGATTTTGTTGCAATTCGTTTTTTACTTTCATTATGATAGCTTAAAATTCTTGTATTTAGGATTATGGAACCTATGGTTTCATGTGACTATTAGATTTATTGATAATTTTCAATAAAGTTTCTATCTTTTCTTGATTCAATTATGTTATTTAATTGTTAATTGATATTTCTAGGATATCAATCTATGATATTGTGCATGATGATTGAGAAATCACATATATAATGAGATCTTGACATAATTGGAGAGAATTACATGTGTACTTAGAGATAAGATACATGTTTCTTCCAGAAAGTTGTTCTTTTGTGTGGGAATTCATTATACATTAATGCGATTCTAAATTATATTACTAAGTGAGGAGATTCCAGTAAATAATTTAGGATTAGGGTTAATATGCTTAAGAACCAAATTGGTCAACTTGCAAAACTAATCTCTGAAAGACCACAAGGAACATTACTAGGAAATACAGAAACCAATCCAAAGGAACATGTCAAGGCAGTAACACTTCAAAGTGGGAAGGAGTTACATGTTGAGACGAAGGTTAGCGAGGAGACCAATAAGAGCAATGAGGGGACAAAAGCAAAGAAAGATGTAGAGTCATCTAAGGTGAAGGAATATCAACCACCCATCCCATATCCCCAAAGACTCAAATAAGATCGCAATGACCAACAATTCAGTAAGTTCCTTGACCTCTTTAAACAATTGCATATTAACTTACCTCTTATTGATTCCTTGTCACAAATGTCGAAGTACGCTAAGTTCTTAAAAGATTTGCTATCCAACAAAAGGTAGCTTAAGGAGCTTTCTACAATCATATTGGGTGAAGAATGTTCCGTAATCGTGCAAAATAAGTTGCCCAAGAAGCTAAAAGACCCAGGAAGTTTTACAATTCCTTGTCATATTGGTAACTTGTTAATTAACAAAGCCTTAGCTGATTTGAGTGCCAGCATCAATTTGATGCCTTATAAATTTTTCAAGAAGCTAGGATTAAGGGAACCTAAACCCACACGCATGAGTTTGCAATTAGCTGATAGATCTGTAACGTATCCTAAAGGCATTATAGAGGATGTATTAGTCCAAGTAGGTAAATTTATTTTTCCAGTTGACTTTGTTATATTGGACATGGATGAAGATTTTGAGTTGCCCCTTATCCTAGGTAGACCGTTCTTAGCTACTGCTAGGGCTATCATTGATGTTAGTGATGGCAAGCTCATTCTTAGAGTAGGAGACGAAGAGATCATATTTAAAATTTCGGAAGCTATGAAATGGTTTGTTGATCAGGATGACACTTGCTA
Organism: Lumnitzera racemosa; assembly: GCA_024138005.1. Classification (NCBI taxonomy): domain Eukaryota; kingdom Viridiplantae; phylum Streptophyta; class Magnoliopsida; order Myrtales; family Combretaceae; genus Lumnitzera; species Lumnitzera racemosa. Next base: position 73,870,257 of record JAMXBC010000002.1, read on the forward strand.
CCTTTTGGAGGTTACTAACACTTTTGTTCCAAGTTATATGCAGGAAGTCCTTTTTAAGGATCTACTGGAGAGTAGCTTACAATTAGGCACAGAAGAAGCTTTGGAAGATCTTATCAAATCCGAGGTGGTAGCCCAACTGGAGGCAAATAAACCTACCTCGATCGAGAAAGGGTTTAAAGAGATTGAAAAGATGAAGGAAGCACAATCAAAACCTTCGATCGAGGAGCCACCAGTATTGGAGTCAAAGCAATTACCTGATTACTTGGAATATGCCTTCTTAGAGAAGGACTCCAAACTACCGGTGATTATAGCATCTAATTTAGAAGAAGAATAGAGAGAAAGGTCATTAAAAGTACTCAAGGAGCATAAGAGGGCCATTGCTTGGAAAATATCCAATATTCGAGGTATTAATCCCTCCTTTTGTACTCATAAGATTTTGATGGAAGAAAACCACAAGCCGGTTGTATAGCCTCAGAGACGCTTGAATCCGACCATAAAAGAAGTAGTAAAAAAGGAAGCTATCAAACTCCTTGATGCAGGTATGATATATCCTATCTCTGATAGCTCATGGGTGAGTCCAATGCAAGCAGTTCCAAAAAAAGGTAGGATGACAATAGTTCCTAATGAGAAAAATGAATTGATCCTAATGAGAATGGTAACAGGTTGGCGTGTATGTATCGATTATAGAAAGTTAAATGATGATACACATAAGGACCATTTCCCCTTACCTTTTGTTGATCAAATGATAGAACAACTAGCTGGACATATGTTTTATTGTTTTCTATATGGCTTATTTGGTTATTTTCAAATACCTATTGCACCTAAAGATCAAGAGAAGACCACTTTCACTAGTCCTTATGGTACCTTTTCTTACCACAGAATGCCTTTTGGTCTTTGCAATACACCCGTTACATTTCAGTGATGCATGTTAGCCATTTTTTATTATTTGATTGAGGACATAATGGAGGTATTTACGGATGATTTTTCAGTTTTTGGCAACTCATTTGACCATTGTTTGAATAATTTAGACAGGGTACTTACCAGGTGTGAAGAGACCAATCTTGTACTTAATTAGGAGAAGTGCCACTTCATGGTACAATAGGGTATTATGCTGTGCCATAAGATCTCATATCGAGGAATTGAAGTTGATACTGCCAAGTAGACGCTATTGCAAGACTCCCATCCCCAACTTTGGTTAAGGGCATAAGAAGTTTTTTAAGACATGCAAGTTTTTATAGGTGATTTATTAAGGACTTCTCGAAAATTGCCCACCTTTTGACTAAGTTATTAGAGAAAGATTACCTTATGTTTTCTCTCAGGAGTGTTTGAAAGCTTTCAATATCCTTAAAGAGAAACTTACCAATGCCCCAATCATGGTCGTACCTGATTGGACACTTCCCTTTGAACTTATGTGTGACACAAATGATCATGCAGTAAGGGCAGTGCTGGGGCAAAGATAGGACAAGTACTTTCAACTAATTCACTATGCTAACAAAACTCTTACTAATGCTCAGGAGAACCACATTACTATAAAAAAAGAGTTGCTAGCAATTGTTTTTGCCTTTGATAAGTTTCGCTGTTATTTGCTTCTATCTAAAGTGATTATTTACACTGATCATTCTGCCCTTAGGTACTTACTAGCGAAAAAAGATGCAAAGCCAAGACTGATTAAGTGGATCTTGTTGCTACAAGAGTTTGATGTGGAGATCAAAGACAAAAAAGGCACTAAGAATTTAGCAACAGATCACCTATCTCGATTGGAGAATCCAAACTTGGGAATGCTTGAAGAGAATGAGATCACAAATGAGTTCCCTGAAGAGCAACTTTATACCATCAACCAGGTAAGTGATATGGAAATTCCTTGGTTTGCAAATATTGCCAATTTTTTAGCTGCTAGGATTATATCAAAAGGACTTCCACACCAACAAAAGAAGAAGTTTTTTTTTAATGTGAAACATTATTTTTGGGATGATCCTTACCTATTTAAAGTATATGCTGATCATGTTATTTGAAGGTGTGTACCACACCTCGAAGGATGGAGAATTTTGAGCCACTATCATTCAGGGCCTATGGGTGGGCACCATAATGCCGATAAGACAACTCATAAGGTCTTAGAGGCTGGATTTTATTGGCCTACCTTATTCAAAGATACCGAGAAATACATTGAGATTTGCGATCGTCGTCAATGAGTAAGGAATATATCTCGTAAGGATGAAATGCCATAAAACCCCATCATCCAGGTCAAGGTATTCAATGTGTGGGGGATCGATTTTATGGGTCCTTTCCCGAACTCTAATGGAAATAAATATATCTTAGTAGTTATTGAATACGTCTCTAAGTGGGTAGAAGCTAAAGCCCTACCTACTAATGATGTTAGGGTAGTAAAAAAATTCTTGAAAGGCCTATTTTCTCGATTTGGCACCCCTAGGACAACTATAAGTGATAGGGGAACACACTTTTTTAATGCCCAACTCGACCAAGTGTTGAAACGTTATGGCATTACACATAGAATAGCCACCTCATACCACCCCCAAAGTAGTGGCCAAGTAGAAGTCGCTAATTGCGATCTTAAGCGAATTCTTGAAAAAAACGTAAAGCATCATAAGAGAAATTGGTCAGAAAAGTTAGAAGATGCTCTATGGGCACACAGAACCACTGACAAAACCCCCACTAAGGACCACACCCTATCGACTTGTATATAGGAAGGCTTGTCATTTACTGGTAGAGATTGAACATAAGGCTTATTGGGCAATTAAAAGTGCTAATGTTGATTTTGAGCGTATAGGTTCTTACATGAAGCTTCAATTGAATGAGCTAGAGGAATGGCGAGCGAGAACATATGGGAACTCCAAATTATACAAAGAAAGGGCCAAAAAGTACCATGATCAGTGAATCCAACAAGGTTGACAATTTAAAGAAGGCAATCATGTCCTTTTGTATTATTCTCGCCTTCGTTTATTCCCAAGTAAGTTGAAATCTAGGTGTTTTGGACCATTTACAATTACACAAGTTTTCCCGTATGGGACTGTTGAAGTTACACACCTAGAGAAAGGCACATTTAAGGTAAATGGGCAACAATTGAAGTATACTTGAGTGGAAATTTGGAGCATGTTGGACGAGAGGAATTTTATCTCCACCCGATAGAACAATCATGAGCTACAATCATATCCCATCGAGCTATCGATATTAACTATAGCGCTTCATGGGAAGCAACCCACGCCAAACTCTTCTTTTATTTATGTTTTGGTTTAATATTCTTTTATTGCACTCTAGTTCTTTTAGTCCATTCTATCTTATTTTATTTTATTAGCATTACTTCTTTGATCTATTCAATTTATTTTAATTTTTTTTCTTTTTCTTTTCCTTCTTTTCTTATTTTTTAGTTTTTGTTATGTTTAAATTCATGAATTTAGGCTAGTTAAAAAAAAAAAAACAGAAAGTTTTACAAACGTGGGATATGACTGTGTCCTAACCTGTATCTATCTAGGCCCCTTCCATAGACCGTCACCACAAAAAGTTACATAGGCATAGGACACGGTTGTGTCCTAGCCCATGTATACCCATCCATATGCCCCTACGACAGAAAGTTACACAAGCGTAGAATACGGTTGTATCCCAGCCATATGCCTCCACGATAGAAAGTTACACGAGCATGGGATACGGTTGTATCCCAACCGGTATATGCCTAGCAACATGCATTTGCCACAGACAGTTACACCGGCATGGACCCAGGAAAGGCACCCAAAACAGAAAGTTACATGGGCGTGGGACACGATTGTGTCCCAGCCTATATTTGCCGAGTACCCACACAACATTAATACATTTACTACACAGCATTATCAAAACACAAATACACACAACTTCATTTCACCTTTCATCTTCTCCTCACGATTTATTTTTCATCAGCACATTTCTTCATCAAATCCAACCCGATCCAAGTAAGTTCATCTCATTTTTTTTTATGCCCTCTCTTGTTCATGCTTTGTTTTCATCATTGTTTAGGCATGCTTAGGTAACCGAAATTTAGGTCTTTTGTAAGTTGATACATGAATCTTGTCTAAGAATTTACTTGGTTTTTATTTTTTCATGATAGACATACATATTTGCCTTGTGTTGATAGATTTACATGCCTTTATGATGCCTCTTATGGCTAGATATTACTTTATAATCTATCAAACACGAATTTCAATTGCAAATTCAATGTCAACTATTCAATTATGCCATTTAGGGGTTAGAATTGTGAGAGTGATTTTGGGACATTTAGAGTTTTTGACATGTGGAGATGCCTTCTTTTCAAGAAGATTGTAATGTAATGAGTCTAATATATAATTAGTTGGATGAATTTGCTAGCCATTTCTTTTACCCTAACTAGTTTTGTGGATGCATTCTACATGTTTGTTCAAATGTCCCAATGAGATTTCTTTTAATATCCATCACTTATACTCTTTTATAACTCTATCTTAGTTTGAACTAAGTGTAGCAAAGATGCACATTTTTGAGTTGGTGTGGTGTTCTTCTTAGGTAGTCAATGGTAAATCGTACAAAGCTTACTGTTCGAAGAAAATCCAAGTATGCAGCATCATCTTCAACGCAAGAAGGTGCCATTGTTGAACCATTGGCCACTCTCCCTCTAATAGAGCACCTAATGCTTTAATTCAAAGAGGAATACCAGTCAACTCACTATAATTTACTTAAGAACAAGCCATTTAGTGACATACTTCGTTTGAATTGGGATATTCTCGCCCAATTGAAGCTAACAACTGAAATGAAGGAACTATCAGAATAAACCATTTGGGAGCGATTCTTATCTCTTGAAGCTCCGGTTTATAAGGAGCTGACATTGGAGTTCTTATGCACATATAAACTGGATAAAGAGAGTGTTAGTGGCATGGGCCCCAAATGCAAACTCCATTTCACTTTGAATGGCCAACCTTTCCACATGACAATAACTCAATTGGGCAAGTATCTTAGTCTTTATGAGGATAAATTCACACAGACGAAAGAATTCCAATGTTTAACATGTTATTTTCCACATGGAGTAATACTAAGGAAGTTTTGGAATGAAATTACTGCTGATGATGCTTATGACCCAGCAATGAGTAAGGTTACTCAATTGGTCAAACCTGAATATCGTGTTCTTCATTGGCTTTTTGCACATACATTAACGAAGCTGAGGCTAAAGCACCAGTATGGTTTCCAACAAGGATTGCCTCTACTTATACAGTGTTATTCATAAGCACCCAATCAATCTAACCATTAAGCTAGCTGAACTTTTCTGCCACCAAGCAACTACTATAAGGAAGAAAGGGCATATTTGTTGTAGCCCCTACATCACCTTGCTAGTGCAAACTATGCGGACTAAGATTGTAGTTTGGCTTTGCTTACCTTTGTTACTCAAGTCACTCCTATGCGACTTAACTCCTTTCGACTCATGAACCTTTTGCCAACGAGACATCAAAGTAGACAAGCACGACCCACCCCTAGAGGACAGACGCCTTCAGTAAGCTTTGAGGACAAATTTGATATCTTGATGTTTAAGATTCGTTGTATCTGAGAAAGTGTGGATAAACTTCATATCCACCAAGACAAATTGGAAAAATTTCTCAAGATGAAAGAATCGGATGCAAATGATGAGGATAGTGAGAGTGAAGAAGAGGAAGATGAGGGTAGTGAAGAAGAAGCTGGGGGTAGTGAAGAGGATGATGAGGGTGGTGAAGAGGATGATGAGGGTAGTGAAGAGGATGATGAAGACATGGCAGATGCACCATCTAATGAGGATGCTAGAGAGAGGGATTTCAATCCTTCTTCTTAGTTCATATTTTTTTGTTGTTGTTTTTAGTTGGCCAACGCATGTGCAATCAAACATGTAATGATGATGCCTTTGTAGTTATGGACTTCTTCACATTATTTTCGATTAGTAGGGAAGTATTAGTTTCCTTTTCAATATATGTATTTCCTTTTTCCCTATGATGTTTTTTATTGTTTCATATCTTGCTATTATGCTTTCTTACTCATACATTGAGGACAATGTACGTTATTAAGTATAGGGAAAGAATATATATATATATATATGAATTTGTTACTATTTAGGAGATCAATTATTCACATTTGACCCAATTAATTTTTAAGTTAACTTGCAATAAGTGATTAACAAGTGTTGGGCCAAATCAACTATGTCATCTTGATCATTATTGATCTTATTATACTTTACTAGAATTGATTAGTCAAATCTGTGGAGGGCAAAGTTGCGATTCATTTAGCTTGGGACTCTAGGACTTGAGATTAGAACAACATCACTAGTTGAGAGTTAATCATGGTTTTTTTTAAATTTACTTTCATGTATACCTTTCTCTTGGAAATTTTGAGAGCCCTATAATTTTTAGCAAACAAACAAATGAAATTCTTCTTTTGAGAAACCCCTGAAAAATTACAATTATTGGAGGTAAAAAGTAATAACAAGTGTATGAATAGTTAAAAAAGTTGGTAAGGATTCATCCTAGTCCGTCAGAAGAGCGAGTCTCAATGCCAATACTAATGAAAAAATTGGTATGGATCGGTCTTGGTCCGTCAGAAGAGCAAGGCTCTTTCCCGTTATCAATATAAGGGATAAGTTGGTATGGATTGGTCTTGGTTCGTCAAAAGAGCGAGCCTCTTTCCTTCTACCAACGCAAATATGCTTAAATAAAGTAAATTTAAAAACCTCCCAACAAAAGCATGAACTAAGGGGAAAATCAGAGAATGAGTGGATGTAAAATGTGTTTGTTTTGGATTATGGTGCTTAGTGAGATTGAAGAGAGAATTGTATACACTTTAGTCAAATGGACAAAATTTTTATGACTCTTTCCCAGTTGGTGAGATGTTAAATCTAATTTTTAGTTTAAGAATCCTTGGTTAAATGACTCAAGTAAACTTTAACTTCCATAAATTAACTAGTGAAATCCAGTATTAAGTATATTTGGAGCAGTCGAATGTGGTTAGGTGAAATTATGACATTGTTAAGGGTGAAATTGATTGACTTTATTATTGCAAGTTAATTGAAAATGATTTTCTTACCTTTCTTTGGATCAAGTGTTTTTGTTCACCGGTTTCTTAAGTAGTGAGAAAGTTTGTTTAGCATTTCTTGTCCCGAAATTTTTGTTTTGATTTATTTGCTTGAGGACAAGCAAATGCTCAAGTGTAGGGAAGTTTGATAACTCTTATTTTAAATACATTTCACATGGTGATTTTATAGTATTTCCCTTACATCTTTGGTTTTCTTTAAAGAAATTGATACTTAATTGAGTAAAATTTTGATTTCAAGGTTTGAACGCATTCTCAAATTGAAAACAAAGAAAAGGAATCAAGTTTCACTCAATTTGGAGTTCAAATGAATGAGTTTTGAAGTTATGTAAACAATAGGAATTTTGGTCAGAAAGTTATACAATCTGGGACATAACTGTGTCCCCAGGCTATGTCCATGCAGGAAGATTTGCCAAGGTCAAAAAGTTATACAGTCTGGGATACAACTGTGTCCCCAGGCTGAATCCATGCTGGAAGATTTGCCAAGGTCAGAAAGTTACACGACTTTGGGACACAATTGTATCCTAAGCTGTGTTTGGAGACGAAAAAAGAAGCTTTACAATACATTATAAAAGGACTTACTAGGGTTTCGTACAGAAGTTTTTTAACATTCAAAAGAGAAGAGACTTGAAGAGAAGGAGAAGAAAAAGGCAAAAGAAACACCTAACCTCAAGGTTGAAGAGATTTTTCATCAATAAAAGGACTTTTTCATGTTTTATTTATTGATTTTGTTACAATTCGTTTTTAGTTTCATTATGATAACTTATAATTCTTGTATTTAGGATTGTGAAACCTAAGGTTTCATGTGATTATTAGATTTATTGATAATTTTCAATAAAGTTTCTATCTTTTCTTGATTCAATTATGTTATTTAATTGTTAATTGATATTTCTAGGATATCAATCTATGATATTGTGCATGATGATTGAGAAATCACATATATAATGAGATCTTGACATAATTGGAGAGAATTACATGTGTACTTAGAGATAAGATACATGTTTCTTCCAGAATGTTTTTCTTTTGTATGGGAATTCATTATACATTAATGCGATTCTAAATTGTATTACTAAGTGAGGAGATTCCAGTAAATAATTTAGGATTAGGGTTAATATGCTTGAGAAAGATGTTAACTTTAATTGTGAATCCCTCCGTCAAGAATAGTAGAGATTGAATTGGACATATTTTAAGCGGTTACATGTTAAACACTAGGGGAAATAATTCCTAAATATGTTATTTGCCTTCTTGAAATCGTTCTTAGTTTTATCGCTTTCTAAATTGCTTAATCAAGTCTCATAATTAGGTTAGTTTATTAATTTTAGTATTTTAATTCATTCAACTCATCACAATTTTCCAGTTAGATAATAAAGCTAAGGTTAATATTAGTACTCGAAGTCTCTGAGGGATCGACTCAGATTCACATCCGCTATATTAAAACTGATAAGTGCACTTGCCTTGTATCAACTACCCATTTTTTTTGCAGTATGCTGAGTTGATGATTACTCTAAAACCTAGCCGACCAATTACTCAACATCTTCCATATCAAGAAGCCGGGAGAAAGAGAGTCCAAACTGACTAAGCTATCCCTGCTCGAAGAAGCCCATCTGTCCGTACTTTTTGTCCACATATTTTAACGACCTCATCAATTTAGCATTACCATGTATATAGTATCATGTGTAATATCCGTTACACCAATGATTGTTTTTCTTGTATATTCATTTTTTTCCTTTTTGTATTTTCCTTTTTGTATTTTCCTTTTTAGGCAAGTTGCCCTAACTTACAAGTATAAATACCCTTATACTTGTAACGGAGATCAGATCATTCTTAATACACTCTTTGAGTACTTTTTCTTCTTTGTATAAACACTGTTTATTTACTCTCGGTATCACTCTTACCAATTCCCTTAAGCAAGGTTAAGTGGTAAGTAACCTCACCAGATCAATTCATACGTTATATCAAATTATGCCATAAGTCCTCAAAATTTCCATTGGTGCATCATATCCTCTTGAGTTATTCGTGGGTTTTGCTTATCATTTCATTCTTCATTTTTTCCTTTTTCGCATTTTCCCCATTAATCCTTTTTCAAGCTTTCTACAAGCTTAGACCTATCTAGCAACCGACCTTGTCTATTCTTGATCATGGTTTTCACCACTTTATTATCAGAGCGAAGGTTTTGTGTGAACTGTAGTTAATTCTCCCTAAAGTTCTATTATACTTTGTTTTGTGTGTGTGAAATAGAGTAAGTTATTGAATCCATTTGACTACTATACTATTAGCTGTTCACTTTATGAAGTATTTGTTCGAGCTTTGAATCTGTGAGGAAAAATGATAGACTCAAGTATGAATGTTGATACTAGAGATGACAGTAAAGTTATCCACCATGGACAACAGTCTTAGGGAACTCCGAAAAGTACTGAAGAAAGGCTTGATAAGGTAGCTAACCTCTTAGTAGATTTAACTCGAGTTATTTATGCGCTGTCTTGTTGATTCACTGAGGCTGCGCAAAACACTCCACAGGCTGCTCAATCTACTAGAGGTCAAAACCCAGCTCAACCCGTTCAAGGTGGAGGAGTTGGCGAATGAGTAAGGCGAAGGATAGATTTGAGAGAGCTTAGTGAAGAGGAAGAAGAGTATTTTAAAGAGGGGCATATACAAATTCCCAGAGCATCCGGCCATGTGAAGCTTTAGATTCTCAGTTTCAATGGATCTGGGAATGCTGATGAGTATCTGGATTAAGAAGAAACGGTGGTGCGTGTATTTAATTATTATCAATACAAGGATTATGAGAAGGTGAGAATTGATGTTGTTGAGTTTACTAGATATGCCACTATGTAGTGAAAGAATTTTCAAGCCATAAGGAGATAAGAGGGGTATCTAGAGGTTAATACTTGGCTAGATATGAAGAGGATACTCAGAAACAGATTCACGCTAGAAACCTATCTCTAAGACACTTTCACTCAGCTTCGGGAGCTGAGACAAAGGGGCTGAACAGTTGATGAGTATGTTGAAGATTTTCAAATGCTTATGATACATTGTGAAGTGGAAGAACCACCAGTTCGAACAGTCTCAAGGTTCATTACTGTGTTGAGATGAGACATTTGAGACGTCGTAGAGCTCCAACGGTTTAACACCATAGATGAGCCTATTAGGATTGCCTAACAAGTAGAGAGGCAAAGATGAAGCCGAGTACCAATGAGGATACCTACTAGCCACCTGGACATGAAAGTCACCGAACACTATCGAGTATTAAGCCAAGTAGAAAGGCCGACTTGATGATGTCATGCCAACCCAAATATATGAGAAAGGGGTAAGGGTCTAGTGAGAAGGGATAGCTAAATCAAGTGCTTCAGGTGCTAGGGTTTTAGACACATTGCTACTCAATGCCCTAATCGATGGATAATGGTCATCAAGAGAGATATTCCAAAGCTAAAAGTGGAGAGTACAGATGAGGAACCTGAGGAGGAGGAGGTTCCTATTGAGAAAGAAAGTGCCAAGAAAGAGCTGATTAAGGAGGATGTATTTCTTGAGGACTTAAATCGGTTACTTATGGTCATCTGATGCACTATGCACATGGAACCCTCGCGAGAGGAGGAATAGAGAGGGAATTTGTTCCATCCCACCTATAAGGTGAATGATTAGATGTGTACCCTCATAATGGATAGTGAAAGCTGCACCAATTTGGCATAAACCAATCTTGATTTAAAACTAAAGTTATTGACTACTGCACATCTGAGGCCATATAAGTTGCACTGGTTAAGTGAGAAAGGAGTATTACATGTCACTCGGCAAATATCACTATTAGGAACTACTCTGACCAGATTCTCTGTGACATCTTACCCATGTGTACTTCCCACGTGTTGTTAAGTAGGCCATGGTTATTTGATAGGAGGGTCATCGATGATAGCTATAAGAACACATACATGTTCGAGAAGGATAATTGGGAGATCACACTAAACCTAATGTTGCTAGGAGAAGTTCACAAGTTGTAGACAAAACTTCCTCATGGATTGAAGAATGCACTAATGATGAGTAGAGCCGAGCTCTACGAGGCCATCAATGCTAATGAGCCAACCGTCTTGTTGGTCAGGCAACGTTTAGAAATGAGGGAGTAAGATGAGTTACCTTAACAGGTCAAGGAGTTGTTAGGTGAATATGCCAACCTGTTCCTAGAACAATTACTTAAGGGGTTGCTCCCAACTCGAGGCATAGAGCACTGCATTAACCCAGTACCCGGCGCTACACTGTTGAATAAGTTAGCCGTGGAAGTCAATGAGTATTGGAGAGAGGCTATATAAAAGAGAGTCTCAACTCTTGTGCTATGCTTGTACTTCTAATGTCGAAGAAGGATGGAACCTGGTGAACGTATATAAATAACTGAGCAATAAAGAAGATCACGATCAGATCAGGTATTCGATCCTAAGGCTAGAAAACATGTTGGAGGAACTCAATGGAGCCAAGATTTTCAACAAGATTGATCTTAAATCTAGCTACCATCAAATCCGCATAACGCTAGGAGACGAGTGGAAGACTACGTTCAAGACTCAACATGGACTTTACGAATGGATGGCCATAAAATACTAACTTTACATGCTCATATTTCAACTTCCATATGAGGTTTTCATGAGTTTGCTTCTTAGGGTGATCTTTGATGTTATAACAACTTATGATCATACTCATATCTTCAAGAAATCATAGTCTCCTAACATAAATACTAGCAACTAACACAAGATATATTTACTCATCCTTAAAGAAAAAAAAATGGTGGTTGTGCATTAAGGTTCCATTTATGCTCTTTGTCTTATTCTTCCTTCTTGTACCCTTTTTGAAACCCGAGTTTTGATCCTTTGAAGTGGGGTTTAAGGAGTGTTCTAAGGATTCTAAAGGGCTTTGAATGTTGGAAAAAGCAAGACAAGAAAAAGTTGAAAGTGCCATAAGTATGTGTATGCTCGGAATGTGGCGGCAAGTGAAGGATTTTGTAGGGTATAGTTGTTTGTGTTGTTTTCAAAGTGAGAGAAAAGGAAGTGAAATTGAAAGTGAAAGTGAGAGAAAATGGGAAAAGAGTGGCCGATTAGAATGTGGCGGGAAGTGTGTTTAATAGGCTTGATTTTGTTGTCTTACAGTATGCACAAAAGTGAACAATTAAAACTATTGATAATATAAATATTAAGGGATGAATAGTAAAGTGTAAGATAAAGTGATTGATGGATGAAAGACAAGAGTATGACCCCCTTTAAAGCCATGTAAGAATTGGCCATTGGGTGTCCTTTTGGGCATGGAGTTATCTTGTCTCATTTATTAAAGTTAAGTATGTGAAATCTTATGACAAATTGTCCATATGTGGTATAAGTGAAGGGGTGATAAGGAAAGTGTCTTATCACTAGATTTTGATAAGTTATCAATAGATAAATGACTCCAACTTTCAATTGATAAGTCATTTAGGGTGACTAGTTGGTCTACTTATTCAAATGTAAGGCTTAGGCATGAAGATAAGGGAATTGTCTTATAGGAAATTGTTTTAAAATTTATTTCTCGAATTGTTTTGTAAATGATGATTTAATTTTTATAAAATTATGAAATTTTCTGAGTTGAATGAAATTATTCAAATTAAATTATCAATAAGTCACTTAGGGTTAAAAGTCCTTAATTGTTTTAGGGCTTAAGGTTTTCGGTGACCTTAGAGTTCACAGTTTTTCAAGTTCGGGTTTTATCGATAATAGGCTTTTGAATTGAAAAAGTAAGTTCGTTTGTAATCATAAACTTGAGTTCTTAGTTTAGTTAATCCTTGGAAATGTTTAGGAAGTACTCTTAATCAAATCATAGGCCCGCTAAAAGTAGAGTTTACAATAGGACCTCTGACCCGCAATTGAGCCTAGGGACTAGAGGGGTTAACACGACAAATCCTTATGTTTCAACCCATCCTTGCTAAAGCTAAGTACTTTCTTACCAAGTCACCTTTAATGTCGTGCCATACGACCGCTTATTATTTTGTATTATTTCGAGTTGATGATTACTCTAATTCCAAGCCATCCAATCACTCGGCATCATCCTTGCCGAGAATTCGAAAGATAGAGAATCCAAACTAACTAAGCCATCCCTACTCGAACAAGCCCACCTGTCCATACTTTTTGTCTGCATCCCTTAATAACCTCGCCAATGCAGCATCGGCACATATATAGTATCGTATGGAGAATCTATAGCACCAATGATTGTTTTCCTTATATATTCATTTTTACCTTTTTGTATCATGTACATTACTTCTTTAGGAAATATCCTTATTATCTTTTCCCTTTTAGGCAAGTTATCCTAACTTACAGGTATAAATACTCTTGTACTTGTAGCTGTAACTCATCAGATTACTTTCAATACACTTGAATACTTTCTTCCTTGCATAAATGCTACTTATTTACTCTCAACATCACTCTTATCATTTCCCTTTAGCAAGGTTAGGTGGCAAGTACCTCACTAGACCAATTCCTGCATCACATCGAATTGTGCTGTGAGTCTTCGAAAGTTCCATTGGTATATCATATCTTGTAGGGTTGTTCATGGGTTTTTTTATTACTGTTTCACTCATCTTTGTCATTCTTTTCATATATTTCCCCATTAACCCTTTTTCGAGCTTTCTACAAGCTTAGACCCATCTAATGACCAGCCTTGTCTGTTCTTAGTCATGCTTCATACCATCTTAGTATCAAATGGAGGTTTTGTGTGAACTATAATTAGTTCTTCTTGAAGTTCTATTGTGTTCTGTTTTTACATATGTGAAATAGAGTCAGTTACTGTATTCATTTGACTACTGTGTTATTAGCTATTTACCTTCTAAAGTGCTTGCTTGAATTTTGAATTTCGTAAGAAAAAAAAATGATAGATCTAAGTATGAATGTAACTACTGGCGATAACAATAAAGTTGTCTACCATGGACAACAATCTTAGGAAACTCCTAAAAACACTGACAAAAGATTTGACGAGGTAGCTAACCTCTTGGTAGATCTGATCCAAAGCTATTCATGCTCTATCTTACCAACCCATTAAAGCCACACAAAACCCTCCATAAGTTGCTCAACCTGTTAGAGGTCAGAACCCAGCTCGGTTAGTTTGAGGTAGAGGAGTTAGTGGATAAGTAAGATGAAGGATAGACCTAAGAGAGCTTAATGAGGAAGAAAAAGAGTATTTTGAAGAGAAGCGTATACGAATCCCTGGAGCATCCAACCATGTGAAACTTTGGATTCCGAGTTTCAATAGATTGGGGAATGTTGACGAGTTTCTAAACTGAGAAAAGAAGGTGGAGCATGTATTTGATTACTATCAATATAAAGATTATGAGAAAGTAAAGACTGCTGCTGTTGATGAATTTTCTGGATATGCCACCATATGGTGAAAGAATTTTCAGGCCATGAGAAGAAGAAAGGGATACCAAGAGATTTATACCTGGCCTAAGATGAAGAAAGTGCTCAAAAACAGATTTGTGCCAGAAATGTATCTCCAAGATACTTTCTCTTGGCTTCAGGAGCTGAAACAAGGAAGCTAAACAATTGATGAGTATGTTCAAGAATTCCAAATACTTATGATAAGATGCGAAGTGGAGGAACCACCAGCCCGAACAGTCTTAAGGTTTATTACTAGATTGAGAGGAGACATCCGAGACATTGTGAAGCTCCAATGATTTGACATAATAGATGAAGCTATTAGGATTGTCCAGCGAGTGGAAAGGCAAAAAAAGAGCCTAGCAGCGACCAGAATGCCGACTAGCTGACCAAGACAGGCCAGTCACCGAGCTTAGTCTAGTATCGAGCCGAGAAGAAGCATTGATGTCAAAGCCGAGCAGAAAGGCTGCCCTAAAGATCTAGTATCGACCTAAACTTATGAGAAGGGGAAAGGGTCTAACAAGAAGACCAACCAGATCAAGTGCTTCAAGTGTCAAAGGTTCGAACATATGGCTACTTAGTGCCTGAATTGAAGGACGATGGTCATTAAGGAAGACATCCTAAAGTTAGAAGTAGAGAGTACAAATGAGGAACCTGAGGAAGAGGAGGTTCCTGCCAAGAAAGAATTGATTGAAGAAGACATGTTTCTCGAGGACTTAAACCAGTTACTCATGGTTGTCCTGTGCAATATGAGCGTGGAACCTTCATAAGAGGAGGAGTAGAGAGAGAATTTGTTTCATACCACCTATAAGGTGAATGATCAGATGTGTGCTCTCATTCTGGATAGTGGAAGTTACACCAATGTGCCATTGACCAATCTTATTTCAAAACTAAAGCTACCAACTATTGCACATCCTAGGCCATATAAGTTGCTCTAATTGAGTGAGAAAGGAGCATTACATGTCACTTGGCAAATACTACTGCCAATTACTATAGGGAATTACTCTAATCAGGTCCTCTACAACGTACTGCTTATGTGCACTTCTCACATTTTGCTGGGTAAGACGTGGTTGTTTGATAGCAGAGTTATACATGACGGCTACAAGAACATGTATATGCTGGAAAAGGATGACTAGATTATTACGCTAAATCTGATGCCGCAAGCTATAGAAAAAACTCACTTATGGATCGAAGAAAGCTCTAGTAATGAGTAGAGCCGAGTTATAAGAAGCCATCAATGCTAAAGAGCTAACCTTCTTGTTAGTTAGGTGACTATTGGAAATGAAGGAGCGAGGTCAGCTTCCTTAGGAAATCACAAGGTTGCTAGATGACTATATCAACCTGTTCCTAGAACAGTTATCTGAGGGATTGCCCCTAACTCAAGGCATAGAGCACTGCATTAACTTAGTACCTAGTACTATACTGCCGAATAAGCCAACTTATCGGATGAATCCCAAGCAGGCGTCTAAACTCTAACATTTAGTCAATGAGTTGCTGAAGAAAGGTTTTGTAAGAGAGAGTCTTAACCTTTGTGATGTGCCTGTACTTCTAGTGCCAAAGAAGGATGGAACCTGGTAGATGTGTGTTGACAGCTGAGCCGTGAACAAAATTACAATCAAATACAAGTATCTGATCCCAAGGCTAAAAGACATGTTCGATGAGCTGAATGGAGCTAAGATTTTTAGTAAGATTGATCTCAAGTCTGGCTACCATCAAATCCACATGAGGTTAAGAGACAAGTGGAAGACTATGTTCAAGACTTAACATGGACTTTATGAGTGCATGGTCATGCCTTTCGGCTTATCAAATGCCCCAAGCACTTTCATGAGACTTATGAACCATGTGTTGCGACATCTCATAGGGAAGTATATCATGGTGTACTTTAACAACATCATAGTTTACAGCGCTAACATGCCAAGTCACTATGAATATCTTAGATCCGTCGTGGACATCCTTCGTATCGAGAGATAATTTGGCAACTTGAAAAAGTGTTGCTTCTGCTAGGAGGAAGTGATATTCTTAGGGTATGGAGGAGGCTTGCGAGTCGATGATGAGAAGATCAAAGCAATTGTCAAGTAGCCAAATCCTACTACTTTTGCTGACATAAGAAATTTCCACGAACTGGCTTCGTTTGATAGAAGGTTTATCAAGAACTTTAGAAACATCACCAAGCCACTTACCGAGCTAACAAAGAACACCGACTTCCAATGAGGAGAAAGGGAGGAGAGGAGCTTTTTCGACATAAAAGAAAGATTGACCTCCACCCTAGTATTAGTATTACCCAACTTCAACAAAATTTTTTAGTAGGAATGTGACGCATCAGGTGTTAGAATAGGTGATATCCTGATGTAGGAAGGCCGACCAATTGCCTTCCACAATAAAAAGCTCAGAGGACCACAGCTGAATTACCTCATGTATGATAAGGAACTTTTGGCACTAATCTAAATGCAAGTATGGCAACATTACTTACTATGGAGAGAATTTGTTATATATACTGACCATGAATCACTGAGATACCTTTAAAGTCACACCAAGCTATTGAAGCGATAGGCGAGATAGGTTGAATTCCTTGAGGGGTTTAATTTTGTAATAAGGTACAAGCAAGGAAAGAGCAACGTAGTTGCAGATGCTCTTTCAAGGAGGCATGCACTCTTATCAGAACTTTAGACCAGGCTGTTTGGTTTTACGAGTATCAAAGAACAATACTCCAGAGATCCACACTTTAGATCAATAATTCTGCGATGTATCGATAGGAGGATAGTGGATGAGTATTATGTGGAGGATGGTCATCTATTCTGAGAAGGGTGACTGTATGTGCCGACTTGTTCCATACGGGAATTATTAATTAAGGACGCCTATAACAGAGGGCTTTTCGGACACTTTGGAGAAATGAGGACCTGTGAACCATTGAATGGCTGATTCTTTTGGCTGAGAATGTGAAGAGATGTACACCAAGTTATGGAAAGCTGTGCAGTGTGCAAAAAGGCCAAGTACCAAGCTAAACAAAGGAAAGAAATGCCCCAACCTTTTCTAACGAGGCCATAGACTGAACTGAGTATGGACTTTGTTCTCAGACTACCATGAACTTCTTAAGGCAAAGATTTTATAATGGTCATCGTAGACCGATTCAATAAGATGGCACACTTTGTTCCCTTTACCAAAACTAACGATGCTTCAACTATTGCTTCTCTATTCTCATAGGAGATTGTGCAGAGACACGACGTGTCGAGGAGTATAGTCTCCAATAGGGACCCGAAGTTCTTAAGCCATTTTTGAAGGAACCTGTGGCGTCGATTGGGAACCAAATTACTCTTCAATACCTTATGTCACCCCCAAGCTAACGACCAAACAAAGGTGGTTAATCATACTTTAAGGTCACTGCTCTGAGCTGCAATAGGTAAGAACTTGGTTGATTAGGAAATCTATCTACCAATGGTTGAATTCGCCTATAACCAAACCGTACATGAAACCACTAAGCAGACTCCCTTCGAAGTGATCTATGGATTCAATTCCAAGTTGTCCCTCAACTATGCCCTTGTACCAGTACCCAGGTAAGAGGACCCTAACACCTCAACCAGAGCACAATCTCTTCAGTTATCTATGACAAGGTCGCTCAACATATCAACCAAGCTACTAGAAGAATGCGACAAAGGACCATGGGTAAGTCGGCTAAATTATTTCAGCAGGGAGACTTGGTATGGCTATACCTTAACAAGGACAGTTCCTGAATAAGAGGAAGAACAAATTATCTGCAAGAGTAGAAGGGCCTTTCAGAATCCTCTAAAAAATCGATGACAATACCTATAAGTTAGAACTGTCTGAAGAATATGAGGTTTCTGACGCCTTCAACATTGCCAACCTCAGTCTATATCACCCTGACAAAGAATTGAGTGAACACCATTTGGATTTGATCCCAAATCCAAAACAACCCGAAGGGAGTGATGGGAATCAAGTTATGGGACCTCTGACTCACAACCAAGCCTGAGGACTAGAGGGATTGGTACGATGAATCCTTATGCTCCAACCCACCCCTACCAAAGCCGAGTACTTCCTTATAAAGTCACCTTTAATGTCGTACCTTATGACCGCCCATTATCTATGTTATGCTGAGTTGATGATTACTCTAATGCTGAGCCAACCAATCACTCGACATCATCCTTGCTAAGAAGCCAAGAGATAGAGAATCCATATTAACTAGGCCCTCCCTACTCAGACAAGCCACATGTCAGTACTTTTTGTCCGCATGAATTAACAACCTCACCAATAACATCGCCACGTGTATAGTATCGTATGGAGAATCTGTAACACTAATGATTGTTTTCCTTATATATTCATTTTTACACTTTTATATCATGTACATTGTTTTTTTAAGAAATGTCCTTATTGTCTTTACCCTTTTAGGCAAGTTACCCTAACTTACTGCTATAAATATCCTTGTACTTATAACTGTAACTCATCAAAGTATCTTCAATACACTTGAGTACTTTTTTTCTTGCATAAACACTGCTTGTTTACTCTCGGCATCACTCTTATCCTTTCCCTTAAGCAAGGTTAGGTAGCGAGTAACCTTATTAGACCAATTCATGCATCATATCGAATTGTGTCGTGAGTCTTTAGAAGTTCCATTAGTGCGTCATATCCTCTGAAGCTGTTTGTGGGTTTTTGCTTACTATTTCACTCATCTTTGTCATTCTTTTTGTACCTTTCCCCCATTAACCCTTTTTCGAGCTTTCTGCAAGCTTAGACCCATCTTGCAACCTTCCTTATCGGTTCTTAGTCACGATTCACACTACCTATGGAAGCATTACAAATAATGAAATGATAAGAAAGTATATACAAAAAGGAGATTTCTAGTCCATACCAAAAAGGGTAAAAAGGACAAAAGACCAAAAATGAAAAAGTAGTATAATGTCAAACGAGGTAAACAAGTGGTAGTGTAACATTAGGCCCATATGAATATTCTCTAAAAACAGCAGGCGAGAGGGGTCAAAATGTTGCGACAATAAAGGGCCAAGACGAGAGGGTTAGTGGCATACCGAAAGAAAACTATTCGGCCATTTAAGTGAGTCTCTCGTCACACGATAGGAACTTCTTGGCTGTGGTGGGTTGGCTTACTCAGTACAGGGTACTTGGCAAAGGAATGGTCTGCATCATCACTACCGAGTATACAGATCAATTTATGACAATTAAGGGAGCTCAAGGAAATCTACCACATTCTTTCAATGTAAACTTTCTCGTCATTAGTTGGTTGCCAAGAGAGAATTTGCCGAGTAAGGGATTGGAGTCTTTGAAGCCATACGTAAGTAATGGGAACATTAGTCGGCGGTTCATTAGTTCCCCGAGGTTATTGAAGATTTTCCCTCAAATCTTGGTCTTCATCATCTTCAGGCACATATGGAGTTAAGTCGGTGACGTTAAATGTGGTAGATATACTGAGACCTTTTGGTAGCTCAATCTCATAGGCATTATCATTAATACGCCTCAAGATCCTATAGAGGCCATCCACTTTGGGAGATAGTTTATTCGTCCTCTTGCTAAGGAGGCATTCATTACTAAGATGGATCTAGACAAGGTTCCTAAGGGCATAAACAATTTGTTTCCTTCCGTAGCTTCCTAATTCCTTTTGTTAGGATACAGTTTTGGCCAGTTGTTCAACAATTCTTTGATGTAACCTGTGAAATTCCTCGGTATGCTATAGGCCGGATTGACTCACCCCTTGTGTAGTCAGATTGTTAACCAAGTCCAAGTGTAGGTTCAAGTTAATTCCTTAAACAACCTCAAATGGTGATATTCCAATGGAGCGGTTGTAGGCAAATTCAATGATAGGCAAGCATAAATCTTAGTCACGAGAGTTCTTTCTAATAGTGGTACGTAAGTGATTACCGACGGTTTTGTTACCTACTTCAATTTGGCCATGTTGTCTTGGGGTAGCAAGAGGTACTAAATAGGAGCTTAGTGCCGAGTTTCCTCTATAAGGTTTTCCAAAAGAAGCTCGTGAATTTGGAATCACGGTCAAATACAATACTCCTTGGCACTCCATGCAATTGTACAATTTCTTGCAAAAATAGGGCAGCAATGTATAAGGCATCATTAGTTCTATAGTAGGGGATGAAATGACCCATCTTGTTGAATCGATTGACTACCACCATGATCAAATCATGTCTTCTCAACGTGTGGGAAAAGCCAAGCATGAAATCCATGCTTAGATTGGTCTATGGCCGCTCGGGAATTGGTATGGGTATGTATTCTCCAGTGGGTTCTTTCCTCCCTTTTGCATACTTACACACCTTGCACCTCTTAAGTATTTGGTGCACATCCTTCATCGTCCCAGGCTAGTAAAAGTCCTCCTTCAATATCTTAATCATCCTCTTTTCCCTAAAATGGCCAACCAAACCCCCGGCATGAGCTTCTTGAACCTGTAACGCCCTTGCAGAACTACTTGACATGCAAATCTACTATCCCTTCACTAAGAACCCCTCACTCAAGTAGAATCCGTCTACAACTCCTCTATCACTACACCTAGCTACTAAAGGCCCAAAATGTGGGTCATGCTCATATCGATCAAGTAAAGTACCAAATCCAAGCACTTTAGCTTACAACGTTGTAATGAACGTATGATGGTGAGCAAGTGCATCAACTACTGTATTGGTATTTCCCTTCTTATACTTGATTACACAGTAAAAGGTCTCCAAGAACTCGGTCCACTTGGCGTAACACCAAGAAAACTTCTACTGTCCTCGAAGATGCTTAAGAGATTCATGATCCAAATAGATGATGAATTCTCTCAGCAATAGATAATGTTGTCAGTTCTAAAGTGTACAGACAAGGGCATAGAACTCCTTATCATAGGTTGAGTAATTTAAGGCAGTACCTTGGAGTTTTTCACTGAAGTAACCAATAAGTTGGCACTCCTACATAAGGATGGCACCAATGCCAACACCAAACACATCATATTCAACCTTAAAAACCTTATCGAAATCTACTAGGGCAAGTACTGGAGCAAACATCAACTTATACTTCACATCCTCAAAACTCTATTAAGCCTTTTCTGTCCATTTAAACTCAACGTTCTTCTTGGTCAATTCAGTCAACAGCACAGTTATGGAGCTAATGTTTTGGATAAATATTCGGTAGAATGAGGCTAGGCCATGGAAGCTCCTAACATTGTGGAGTATGTTAAATACCTATCTCAAATGTTCAACATGAATGAAAAGGTTGGCACTGTAGACCAGAATATCATCAAAATAGACCACAACGCATTTCCCTATCAATGTTCTAAGTACATGATTCATGAGCTGCATGAATATACTCGGTGCATTTGTTAAACCAAACGACATAACCATCCACTCAAATAGACCATCTCGAGTCATTAAGGCTATTTTCCATTCATCCCTTGGTCTCATTCGTATTTAATGATAGCCACTGTTCAAATCTATCTTCAAAAAGATGCATACACCATGCAACTCATCGAGCATGACATCTAGCTATGGGATTGAGTACCAAATATCAGTACTTAATAGTAATCTTATTGATAGCTTGGCTATCAATGCACATCCTTCATGATCCATCTTTCTTTGGTACTAGTACGACTAGGATGGCACATGGGCTCATAATCTCACGAACATATCCGCGATCTACCAACTCATCAACTTACTTTTTCAGCTCTACCGCCTATTCAAGATTAAGTTTATTAGTGGGACGATTAGGCAGGGATGCTTGAAGAAGGCATATTTTTCATGTTTTAAAGTGCAAATTAAGATAAAATTGTTAAAGATTTTATAGAAATCATTAAGAATTGGTACTTAATTATTTTCATTTAGACATTTCAGGAATTAGAGGATTTAAGTGTGGAATTACAGACAATTTAGAGGAATTTTAAGCAAATAAATGAAGTTTGGATCAATACGTGAAAATTGGAATTAAAGGCAGTCGGCTTAACAACTAGCTTACAACTTACAACTTACACTAGCAGCCTTTGTTGACTATATCGTCAGCTTAAAAGTCGGCCTTACACTTACATCGCTAGCCTTCATGGAAAAAAGAAACTTCAAATGAGCCAACCCTAATTTTTCATACAAATAACTTGTGTTTCATCATTTGAGAGATTTTTTTTATACACTTTTTCCTTAGATGTCAGGAGTCGTAGAATAGTTTTAGATAGTTTTTGAAGAATTCTTTAGCAGAAGCGCTTTGATGATTGAAAGGATTTTGCTTTTATTGTAGAGACCAAGATTGATGTTGCAATTGAAGATTATTTCTTTCCAATACAGAATTGGTGACATCTATTTTAATTATTCTTATACAATTTTGTGTATTACTTATGCTTTCAATTATGAATTTTCTTGCAATTTCAATTAATATTTGTGTTTTTGTTTCTAAATCCATGGTTGGCTAAATTTATTTGTGGGAATTGATGAAACCCTAGATAGTTAAGATGATGATTGTATTCATGTTATAAGATTAAGAGATATATGGATGATTAATGATTGCAATTTCTATGATTTCAATTATATTGTTCAATTGATTATAATTGTTAGAAACCCTAATGATACGGGAGTTGATTAGGGTTTGATAGAAATTCTTAGTTGATAATCAATGTGGAAGTAGAACTAATTGAATTAATTAGAAATTATCTAGAGATTAATGCAATGTTCGGCGATTGATTTTTCACTAAAACATTAGGGATAATTGATTTAGGATATTAAACAATCATAGTATTGGGAGATATATGATTATAATTTAGAGTCCACTATTAATTGGAAGATATAGAAGCTGACTAATTAATTAGGGCTTTAAATCCTTAAGTTTTATGGTATAATAATTTCACTTGAATGGCCATATAGCTATTAATCTATATAATATGATAACAATTTGATTTGCATAATCTAGAGTAGATTCTGTTTTCCTACAATTCTCAATTAATTGCTTAATTTTAGATTTTTCATAGTTTTTTTGTTTTCAAGTTTTAGAGTAATTATTAGATTAATTAATTTAATTTTGATTGCTTGAATATTAACAAGAATTAGCATATGATTAGTAATTTCTTAGTCCTTGAGGGATTGACCACCTTACTTTCTCTATATTACTTAATTCCGACCTAGTATACTTGCTAGAGTATTTGCAATTTATTTTTATATATATAGTTCAAGCAAATCACTGCTCCAGGTTAAAGATCAATGCAATGCTCAATTCTTCTCAAGGGAGGTAATCCTTTTGGCATCTCAACAGGGAAGAGGTCAGCAAATTCCTAAAGTAGCTACTACACTTCGATAGGTAAATTCTTGGCCTCTCTAACCTCTAAGAGTCTCCTGACCAAGAAGAGTACGTAGTCCTTAGACTTAACGTCTCATGCAAACTGAGCTCATGAAATCACCAAAGACTTCCGTTGCAGAGATCTAGTAACCTTTTCCTAGGCTTTTTACACTTCCTTAGGACTCATAGGCATCAATATAACTTTCTTCCCAATCTTTTAAAACATGTAAGTGTTTCTATACCTATCGTGTAACACCTTCAAGTCAAATAGCTATAATCGGCTAAGTAATATATGAGATGTACACATAGGAAGGACATCACACATCACCTCATCCTTATATCCATAACCAATATTAATTGGCACTCTTACTTGCTTAGATTCGTGTAATCCTCCTTTCTCGTTCAACCAGTGAATCTTATACAGCTTAAGGTGTGGAATAGTTGGCAAATTCATAGCTTTAACTACCCCTTATGCGATGACGTTGGTACAGTTCCCCCCGTCAATGATCATGGCGCATAGCTTGCCATTCACCTAGCAATTCATATGAAATAGGTTCTCTCTTTACTCATTTTCATTAGCCATAAGAGTATTGAGAGTTCGCCGGACAACAAAGCAATACTCGACTTCACCCTTAGGGAATATCTCGGCCTCCTGATCTTCCTCAAATTCTTCCAACATCTGATTGGTTACTACTTCTTCCTCTCCTTTACTCGCACTTTCTACTTCAAACTGGGGCTTGTCTCCCTTTATGGTAATGACTCAGTGGTTCGGACATTGACTAACCACGTATCCATAACCAAGGCATTTAAAACATTTAATTTCTCAGGTTTTCCTCCTTGAACTCTAACCCTGGTCTCTTCAGATCTGAGGTTCCTCGGTCTTGTTCTTACATCAGCCCTCATTTACTCGGCTCGACATGTGACCTTGGCATTCCACCTTAGAACTATTTGAAGCCCTATCATTCCCTAGCCTACTCGATAAGCCAGTCCTATTTGGCATCATGGCTCGGTTACTCAGCATTCAGCTAGCTTAGTTACATTGTTGCCCCTTGATTCTCTGGGCTATACAGATGGTTTCATCCAAAGTTGTAAGGCTTTGCAATTCCATAATGTAACCAATCTCAGCTCGAAGTCTCGAGATGAACTGTACTATAGTTTGAGTCTTAGGCTTATCAACATCACATCATATTATGAGCAACTAAAACTCTCGAACATAGTCGTCTACAGATTTGTTACCTTACCTTAAGCCTTAGAGTCGTCAAAAAGTGTCATGTTCGTAGTGTTCGAGAACGAACCTATTCTTTAAAACTCTCTACATCTCGTTCCATGTTTGAACCTTGCGTCGGGTCCTCAAATGAACATTCTATAGCTTCTTCTACCACATTGCCACATACCTTAAACCACTTTAATGCGGACAACATCTTCATAGTCATAAAAGTCAAATATCTTCTCGATCTTCTCTTCCACGTCTAAGTAGTCGTCAGCACTACTAGACCCATTGAAGTTCGAAATCTGTACCTTAAGATATTCAGTACCTCTTGGCACTCTAAACTCTCGCTCATCAATCCTAGCATACTAGTCTTCTTCCTCTTCATACTCTTCCACTTCATTCAACTCTAACCTTCTCCTCGCGACTTTGTCAACACATTGCGGTGGCACGTAGTTTACTAGAAAGGCTTCTGGAGCTCGTTTGTTCATCTGCCTCCTCGACATATCTCTTATTTCTCGGCCTATCTCTCATTTCTCGACCCTACTCAGTAACTCTCTTACGTGGTCCATTCTCTAAGACCCTGTTTATTAGAAGTAGCTAAATTGGTCACAATAACAACAAGATCTTGTATCTGCTCATCAATATTGTTAGGTAACTCGACCACGACTATATGCATCACTTTCGACATCGTAAATCTCTCCTTATACACTAGGGTTCGACATTCCTAACACAAAATTTCAATAACTATACTTCACACGAATGGCTACAATCACACACAGTATTTAGAACAGTAGACTGACTATTACTACATAGCTCTTGGTCTTAACCTCAACCTCAAGCTTTGATACCAAGAATATATGGTATACCTAAGAACTCAGTCATCACTAGGACTTATCGAAGCAGATTTAAACTGAAATGAGTCTTTTGAGATATCGAAGAAAATTAAATGGAAATAGTCCACAACTAAACAAGAGTAGCTGACGTAAAGCTGCTCGGAGGATGTGACTCACCAACGAACACAACACAACTTGACACCACACTTGATATGAAGTACAAGTTGAGGTCAAGGACCACTTGCTACTAATCCTGAGCTACTCAGCAAGATTATATAAGAGTGTAAAATATGTACTTGGAGAGGGTTGTCTCATAAGAACAGAATATTCAGTATTAACCTGTAAGTTATCTATGGCTTACAAAAGAAAAGGACTATTTATAGTAAGTCCCTAGGGCAACATTACAAATAATGAAATGACAAGAAAGTATATACAAAAAGGGGATTCTAGTACATACTAAAAAGGGTAAAAAGGACAAAAAACCAAAAATAGAAAAATAGTACAATGTCAAACAAGGTGGACAGGTGGCAGTGCAATATTGGTCCCATACGAATATTCTTTGAGCACAGCAGGCGAGAGGGGTCAAAACGTTGTAGCAATAAAAGGCTACGACAAGAGGGCTAGTGGTATGCCAAGAGAAAACTATTTAACCGTTTAAGTGAGTCTCTCATCACTCAATAGGAACTTCTTGACAGTGGTGAGTCGACTTACTCGACACAAGGTACTCAATAAGGGAATAATGGGCATCATCACTACCAAGTGTACAGTTCAACGTATGATAATTAGAGGAGCTCAAAGAGTTCAACCACATTCTTTCGGTGTAAACTTTCTCATCATCAATAGGTTGCAAAGAGAGAATTCGTCGAGTGAGGGATTGGAGTCCTCGAAGCCGTATACGAGTAATGGGACCATCAGTTAGTAGTTCATCATTTGAGTCACTGCTTTGAGCTATAATAGGCATGAACTTAGCTAATTGGGATGTCAGCCTGCTAGCGGTCAAATTCGCCTATAACCGAACAGTACATGACACTACTACATAAACTCCCTTCGAGGTGGTTTACGGATTCAATCCCGAGTTGCCCCTCGACCATACCCTTATACCAATGCTCGTGCAAGAAGACCCTGATGCAACTACTAAAGTATAATCTCTTTAATACATCTATGACAAGGTCACTCGGCACATCGATCAAGCTGCCAAAAGAATACGAGAAAAGACCAAGGCTAGAATAGTTAAACAATTTTAGCTAGGAGACTTGGTATGGCTACATCTCGGCAAGGAACAATTCTCGAACAAGAGGAGGAACAAATTATCAATAAGAGTAAAAAGACATTTCAGAATCCTCTAGAAAATCAATAACAGTGCCTATAAGTTAGAATTGCTCGAGGACTATAGGGTTTCTGACTCCTTCAACATTGCCGACCTCAGTCCGTATCACCCTAACGGAGAATTGAGTGAACATCATTTAAATTTGATCCCAAATCCAAAACAACCCAAAGGGAATAATGGGCATCAAGCTACCAGACCTCTAACCCATAACTGAGCCTAAGGACTAGAGGGATTGGCACAACGAATCCTTCTATTCGAACCAACCCTTACCGAAGCCAAGTACTTCCTTGCCAAGTCACCCTTCATGCCATGCCATATGACCACCCATTTTTCTATAGTACGCTGAGTTGATGATTACTCTAGTGCTAACCCAACCATTACCCCGCATCTTCCTTACTGGGATGTTAAGAGAGAGAGAGTCTAGACTAATTAAGCCATCCATGCTTGAACAAGCCCATCCGTCCATACTTTTTATCTACATCTTCTAACAACCTCACCAACATAGCATCGCCATGTATATAGTATTATGTGCAAAATTCGTTGCACCAATGATTGTTTTTCTTGTATATTCATTTTTACTTTTTCTATCTTATACATTACTTTCTTAGGAAATGCCCTTTTCGTTTTTTCCTTTTTAGGAAAGTTTCCCTTACTTATGGATGTAAATACCCTTATACTTGTAACAGAGATTAGATCATTCTTAATACACTCTTCAAGTATTTTTTCTTCCTTATATAAACACTGTTTGTTTACTATCAACATCACTCTTACCCTTTCCCTTAAGTAAGCTTAGGTGACGAATAACCTCATCGAACAAATTCATACATCATATCAAATTGTTTCGTGAGCCCTCAAAAGTTCCATTGGGACGTGATGAACTGCCAATCAATGGTCCCATTACTCACGCATGGCTCCGAGGACTCCAATCCCTCACCTAGTGAATTCTCTCTTTGCAACCTATTGATGACGAGAAAGTTTATGCCAAAAGAATGTGGTCGAACTCCTTGAGCTCCCTTAATTGTCATACATCGATCTGTACACTCAATAGGGATGATAACAACCATTCCCTTGCCGAGTACCCTGTGTTGAATAAGCGACCCACGATTGCCGAGGAGTTCCTTCCAAGTGACAAGAGACTCACTTAAACAGCCAAATAGTTTTCTCTCAGCATGCCACTAGCCCTCTTGTCCCGGCACTTTATTGCCACAACATTTTGACCCTTCTTGCCTGCCATGCTTAGAGAATATTTGTATGGGACCAATGTTGCACTACGACCTATTCACCTCGTTTGACATTGTATTACTTTTCCATTTTTGGTCTTTTGTCCTTTTTACCCTTTTTGGTATGCACTGGGAATCCCTTTTTTGTATATACTTTCTTGTCATTCCATTATTTGTAATGCTGCCCTAGGGACTTACTATAAATAGTCCTTTTCTTTTGTAAGTTGCAGATAACTTACATGTTAATACTAAATATTCTATTCTTGTAAGACAATTCTCTCTAAGTCCATATTTCACACTTTTGTCTAATCTTGCCAAGTAACTTGGGATTAATGGCGTGTAGTCCTTAACCTCAACTTGTGCTTCATATCAAGTATAGTATCAAGTTATGTTATGTTTGTTAGTGAGTCACATCCTCTGAGCAACGTTACATCAGCCACTCTTGTTTAGCTGTAGACCATTTCCCTCTAATTTTTTTCGATATCTCAAAGGACCCATTTCAGTTCAAATCTACCTCGATAAGTCCTAATGATAACTGAGCTCTTAGACACACTATATATTCCTAGTATCAAAGCTTGAGGTTGAGGTTGAGACCGAGAGCTGTGTAGTAAGAGTCAGTCTACTGTTTAAGATATTGTGTGTGATTGTATCTATCCATGTAAAGTGCAGTTACTAAAATTTTGTATTAAGAATGTCGAACCATAGTACACAGGGAGAGATTTATGATGTTGAAAGTGGTGCTCATGGTTGTAGTCAAGTTACCCAACAAATACCACGTACTACTAAGTAGCAAATACAAGATCTTACTGCTATTGTGGCCAATTTAGATACCTTAATAAACAGGGTCTTAGAGAATGGACTATGTAAGAGAGTTACTGAGCAAGGCCGAGAAAAGCTGAGAAATGAGAGATAGGCTGAAGAGGTAGGTAAACAAGCAACCTTTGGAAGCCTTTCTAGTAAACCATGCACCACCGCGACGTACCGACAAAGTCGCGAGGAGAAGGTTAGAGTTGGACGAAGTAGAAGAGTACCAAGAGGAAGAAAACCAGTATGCTGGGATTGATGAGCGAGAGTTCAAAGCACCAAGAGGTACCGAACATCTTAAGTTATAGATTCCAAACTTCAATGAGTCTAGTAGTACTGATGACTACTTGGACTGAGAAGTGAAGATCGAAAAGATATTTGACTTTTATGATTATGAAGATGTTGTTTGCATTAGAGCAACCTTTTGAAGGAGCACTTTTACTGTCCGGGGATGATAAGGGATGTGTACTGAATACTTGAGAGGTGTAAGGTGTGTAAGTATGGAAAAGGGAGGAAAGAACCCTATGGAGAATACAAACCCCTACCAATTTCCGAGCGGTCATGGACCAATCTAAGTATGGATTTCATGTTCGGCCTTCCTCACATGCTGAGAAGACATAATTTGACCATAGTGGTGGTCGATCGGTTCAACAAGATGGGCCACTTCATCCCCTACTACAGAATTAATGATGCCCTATTCATCTTGACCTCTTTTTGTAGTATTATACGACTGCATGGAGTGCCAAGGAATATTGTATCCGACCGTGATTCTAAATTCACAAGCTTCGTTTGGAAGACCTTATAGAGGAAACTCGGTACTAAGCTCCTATTCAGTACCTATTGTTACCCTAAGACAAAATGGCTAAATTGAAGTAGTTAACAGAACCGTCGGTAATCTCCTGTATGCCACTAATGGAAAGAACTCTCATGACTGGGATTTATGCTTAGCCATCATTGAATTTGCCTACAATCGCTCCACTCACAACTCCACCAAAACATCACCATTTGAGGTTGTTTAAGAACTTAACCCAAACCTACCCTTGGACTTGGTTAACAATCTAACTACACAAGGAGAGAGTTAATCTGGCATGCAGTATGCCAAGGAATTTTACAGCTTGCATCAAAGAATTTCCGAGCAACTGGCCAAAACTATAGCCCAATAGAAGGAATTGGGAAGCCGCAGAAGGAAACGTATTGTTTATGCCCCTAGAAACCTTGTTTGGATCCATCTTAGCAAGGAACACTTCCCTAACAAAAGAACAAACAAACTATCTCCTAAAGTAGATGGCCCCTAGAAGATCTTGAGGTGCATTAATGATAATGCCTACGAGATTGAGCTACCAAAGGTCTCAGCGTATCTACTACACTCAATGTGACCAACTTAACTTTATATGTGCCCAAAAATGATAAAGACTAAGATTTGAGGGTAAATCTTCAACAACCTCGGGGAATTGATGAACTACCGACCAATGGTCCCATTACTCACGCACGACTCCAAGGACTCCAATCCCTTACTCGGCGAATTCTCTCTCAGCAACTTATTGATGATGAGAAAGTTTACGTCAAAAGAATGTGGCTAAACTCCTTGAGCTCCCTTAATTATCATACATTGATTTATACACTCAATAGTGATGATGTCGACCATTCCCTTGCCAAGTACCCTATACAGAGTAAGCCAACCCACCACTGTCGAAGAGTTCCTGCCGAGTGATGAGAGACTCACTTAAATGGCAGAATAGTTTTCTCTCAACATGCTACGAGCCCTCTTATCCTTGCACTTTATTGTCGCAACATTTTGACCCCTTTCGCCCACTGTGCTCAGAGAATATTCATATGGGACCAATGTTGCTCTACCACTTGTCCACTTTATCTAACATTGTACTACTTTTTCATTTTTGGTCTTTTTTCCTTTTTACCCTTTTTGGTATGTACTAAGAATCTCCTTTTTGTATATACTTTCTTGTCATTTCATTATTTATAATGCTACTCTAGGGACTTACTATAAAAAGTCCTTTTTCTTTTGTAAGCCGTAGATAACTTATATTTTAATATTGAATATTCTATTATTTGTGAGAGAACTCTCTCCAAGTCCATATTTCATACTTTTTTCTAATCTTGCCAAGTAGCTCAAGATTAGTGGCAGGTGGTCCTTGACCTCAACTTATGCGTCATATCAAGTATGGTGTCAAGTCGTGTTGTGTTCATTGGTGAGTCACATCCTTTGAGCAACTTCACATTAGCTACTCTTGTTCGGTTGTAGACTATTTCCTTCTAGTTTTCTTCGATATCTCGAAAGACCCATTTCAGTTCAAATCTACTTTGGTAAGTCCTGATGATAACTAAGCTCCTAAGTATACCAGTGCGTCATATCCTCTAGAGCTGTTTGTAAGTTTTGCTTACCGTTTCATTCTTCATTTTTGCCCTTTTCGCATTTTCCCCATTAATCCTTTTTTGAGCTTTTTGTAATCTTAGACCCATCCAACGACTAGCCTTGTCTATTCTTGATCACGGTTCACACCACAAGCTCTACTAGGACCTATTGTGTACAAGGCTCATTATGCACAAGTCATGTTGCTCTCGAAGTCACTGTACTCTATGCCTGTTCTATCAAGACCTATAATGCTGAAGCCTACCAAGTCTTCTTTGATGGTAATCCTAGAGTCCCCTCAAGTCTTAATGCAAGAGAAGATCATTGCGCATGAAACCTGCCTTACTTAAGGCCTGTTGAGGTCTTCTACGTTTAGAGTTTGCTGCACAAGATGTTCACTATGCTCAAGGCCTGCTAGGGCCTACTATACTTAAGGCTTTCTCCCTTAAGGCTTCTCTATGTAAAGTTTGCTATGCTTAAGGCTTCAAGGCTTGCTATACTTGAAGCCTACTAAGACTTACCATGCTTGAAGCTTTCTCGTTAGAAGTCAATTCCCTATTAAGGAACTGCTTAGCCAACTTTGACTCTTGGAGTGGATATTGAGATTGATTGGGGGCATTATTAATTATGATGCTACACCTATAAGAGTAAGGGAAGAAGTTAACAAGACAAGACATACATGGTACTCAAAAGGAAAAAAAAAAAAGAAAAAGAAAAAGAAAAGAAAAGAACAATTAAAGTGAAACATCCAGATAATGAAAGAAATCCTACCATGCTTGTGACAGTATTGAATTCTGAATATCTATGGATGATGTCTTTGGAAAATTTGGATACTCCACCACAATATGATGGCTTTTCATGCTTCTATTCCACGTGTATATGGGAAACACAATTGAATAGAAGTGGTAATAACATCGAAGGCTCTATTATTCTTCAAAACAAATGCATATTTTGGCTTCTCTTTAATGTACTTAACCCAATAATCTCATCTAAAGATTGACTCCTTCATAAATACAAATCAGGTGTTAAAAGGAGAGGCAGCTCTCTCCTCTGGTCCTAAAGGGCAACACTAAATCTCTCCTAATGGTACCTCTAAAGTTAGTATGAGACTCAGGCTTAATAAACTAGAGCTCACTATTAGCGCGAGGTATGGCATGGGCTTTTCAATGCTTGGTCTTCTCCCAAGTTATATCTTCTTACTAGGTTAAACATATATCCTTTCAAGAGTCGCCAAAATGTAAATGAAGGGTTTTGACTAAAGCGGTTACGTACAAGTCATATGAATATCACATTACACATGGCCTTAGTGTAGTGATATAGAGATGACACTTACAGGATAATTAAACAAAGAATGGTAAGGAGGAGGAATAGGAAATCCTAGAGTCTCAAATGCATAAGTGATAGGTAAGAGAGCCTAAGGAATACAGGATGTCAACCTTGTAGCTCTTGAGTAGTTGAGATTGTTCTTTTTCCTGAATGCTATTTGATCTTAAATAGTAGAGATTTCACAATGGAATATTATTTCTCTTATCTCTAAAGTTGTATCAAATGGGGAGGAATAGCTAAATATTTATAAGCTCTTAGGCTTAATGACATCCGTTGGATCATCTTAGCAATCGATGGATGAGATAAAATTTTACTCATTCCATAATTATCTGGAATGAGCTTGCAAAGGGCTTAAGGCTAATAGCCTTCCTCATAGTACATGAGCCTATCTAGAAAAGGTTGGAGGCAAACAAACCAGTCTAATGATCTTTGTTCCAAGCCTACCAAGCCAAATATCCTCTAATTATCCCAAATATAAACTGAAATCTCTAAGCTTTGTCACTTAGCTCAAAGACTCAAGCTAGATAAATAGTGGGTTTAGCCTAATATAATAATATAATAAATTTTCAACCCTCCACATTCTACCCCCTAACCAAAATTCTTGGACGGAATGTAAGTATTTTGGGCATTAATTGCCAATTTTAAATAGTTAAGTTGCTACTCAGTGCACATACGTTGTAAAGAGTCACATTGTTACCAAAAGGGCTCATATAACTAAAAATTCATTTTTTGATGGATTGGAGTGCATGAACATAGTGCCAACGCTGCAAGTTTGTTTATTATATATCTTCAATGCATTAGCCTGTAGCACCATTTAATTGCTCGCTTTGCTTTAAGCGTGCTAAAGTAGTATTACCTCCTAAATATGAAATAAATCTTCTTTAATGGACAACTATCATTCTACAACTTGATCTACCTTCTCCATTTAATGCACAGAAATGAGATGCTCTATTGATTTGACCTCCATTTATCAATCTCATACTATCATTTCAATTTATTCTCCATTTTTTTCTTTCTACCACAAGATATACATATATTTACTTCAAAAGATATGGAATTCCAAATAAGACCAATAGCTTGTGATTGGCACCACCTTAATAGAACCAATTTCTATAATTAACCATGACTTTTGAGCTATTTTTCTCAAAATTTCTCCAAAAACTGCACGTATTATTATTCTTCTTAAAATTGCTCTAAATATATGGGCATCGACCATTATATAGCAAGCCCCTTGCACAATCAAATCCTCTAGTAAATTTATCTTAATAAGATATCCAAGAAAACAAATCCACATCGTTATTTTGAATACAAGAATTTATATTTATCTTTTGCTTTCCATGTATGATAGTGGTTGCAAAAAAAAGGAGTTTATGCAATATGTTGTGCATGACTACTTTAATATTTAGATTTCAATATGCTTAATCTCTATTTATTTTGTGATCACCTAAAACATTAAACAATCATATAAATCGAACCACATCACATCACATCACAATCATCTACTTTATTTAGAGAGATAATTCTTAAATGTCTTATCAACCAATTCAAGCACATACATTTCCCAAATACCCCATACAATTCAATTTAAGTATATAAGATTAGAAGTACACTACTTTACAAGCACATATAAGTAATAATCATAGTAGGAAATATTCACCTAGCTATCTTCCTATTCATTGTAATAATCTTGTAGGAGTTCTAAATCGAAAGTACATATAAAAATAAAGATAACTGAGATACATATGGAATTACTAAACTGTCTAGTTAAGTTTTGTTTCGAACCTTTTCTTTTATAAGTATTTCATTTCTTAAGTTGATTATTTTTAATGTTTCTTTCTCTATATCATATCTGAATGGTCCTTATATGTCCATAAATGTTCTCTGTTCTTCTTTCATGGTTTTTTGGTCCTTATATAAGGTTTAACTCGTTACGGTATTGATATAGTAGGTCCATTGTTGATAAAGTCTAAGTCAAGGGAATTTTATCTAAACCTGATAGGTGAGTTACCGTTTAAGGCATCACTTTGTCCACTTGTTTGGGTTTTTATTATTTTAATCTTTTGTTTTAAGGAATTCTTTTGGTTCATTTCTTGAATTCATTTGAGTAGAAGATTTAAGAAACTTCTTTCATTTATGAAAAAGAGTTAAAGACTTCCTTTAAACCAATTTAAAAGTTCATAGGGCCTTTTAATTCTTAAGTTGAGGAAACTTCTTTTGAAAACTTTCTTTTCCTTGACTATTCTTAGAAACTATAATAAGTAATAATCTTTAAAATGAAAAGAGCTTTTTATCTAAATGGCTTTTGAAAAGATGTTACTTTTTAAAAAACTTATTGTTTTAAGAAAACTATCAAAACAAAGCTTAAGCTTAGGTTTAATAAAAAATCTTATCTTTTAGTAAAATATAGGAGTTTCTTTCCAATACTTCTTCTTATAGAAAACTCCTCTTGGTTGCTGAGAATGTTGATAAAAAGAAGTTGAAAAGAGTTTTTCTTCATAAGTTTCTTTTTTAAAAAAAAAATAAAATGGAAGGAAGTTTCCCTTAAAGGAAAACAATTGAAAAGATTTTCTTTCATGATGTACAAGCTTTATTAGATTATCACAGCTTACCCTCGAAGTCATGAAGTTTTAGAAAGTGGAGAGAAGTATGAAGAACGGTTGGTAAGAATGTTTGGTGGGGCTTAGAAAGAAATGTGTATCGATTGGAATGGTAGCATAATGTGGTCTTAAAAGATGGTGGTGGGGTTTACTTATAGGAAAATGTTGGTTTATCTTATCTTATAAGCTTTGTTGTTTTGTAACCTTTATCTTATCTTAGTCTTCATGTTGGAATATTTGGTGCATGCATTCCCACTTTGTTTGCCGCCATTTTGATTATCTACTTCCATACATTTCATTTTCATCATTCATGACATCATAGCTTCTAGATTTAGGGGACTTTCTTATGAAATTTCATTGTTATCTTAGGAGTCTTATTTCTTCTAAAATGATGAGTTAAGGCATGATGTAATGAAGTAATTTCATCATTCATTACCTCATTGTTTCTAGAAATGGGTTACTTTTCCAACTTGGCTTCTTCTTCTTCGTCTTAGTCTTGTAGTATTTTTCACAAATGTTGATTCACACTTAATGTTAGCACCATAAGTGGATGAGTTTAGAGCATTCAATTTTTCTACATGTTGATGTAAAGGAGAAGATTAGGTCATGACTTACATCATGGTCAATTACTTATTCAAATTTGCTTCTTCCTTCTTAAGTCTTAAGTTCTCATTTTAAATGTGTTAATGTATACATGTAGTTGGCACAAATTGTAGCTTTGTTAGGGTCTCTTTTTATTTTATTTCATGTATTGGTTTTGAAAATTCATTTAGTTAGTTTTCTCTAGGTCTTTTGATTTAACTAACCTTCTTGTGTTGACTTTATTTGACCAACTATTCCTACTTTTGAGTAGTCAATTCTAAAGAATATGGATAGTTTCTATCACTATTTATAAATATCTTATCGAGTCTTAGGCATATCTCTCAAATCTCTCCTAATGATTTTAGCCTATCTCTAGCATATTTCTAAATGTTTCATAGTGATTTACCTAGCTTATACTGAAGTTTTTAGGTGTTAAAATGAAGCTTATCAAGTCTTCTTTAATGGTGATCCTAAAGTCCCCTTTAAGTCTCATTGTAGGAGATGATCACTTCAGACGAGCCTTGCCCTACTCGAAGACTACCGAAGCCTTTTGCATTCAAAGTTTGCTGTACGAGATGCTCACTATGGTTGAGGCCTACTAAGGCTACTGTATTTAAGGCTTTATTGCTCAGGTCTCTCTATGTATATCCTGATGTTCTTCAGGCTTACTTGCTCATGGCCAACTATGCTTAAGGCCTACTAGGACTTACCATGCTTAAAGCTTGCTCATTAAAAGTCAATTCCTTGCTAAGGAACCACTTAGCTAACTTAGACTCTTAAAGTAGATATTGAAATTGATTGAAGGCATTATTAATTATGATACTACACCTATAGAAATAAAGGGAGAGGTTAGTAGGACAAGATATGCTTGGGGCTTGAAAGTAAAAAAGAAAAGAAAATAACAATTGAAGCAAAACATCCAAATAATCGGAGAAAACCTGCCATGCTTAGAGCAGTGTTAAATTTTGAATATCTATAGATGATATCTCTAGAAACTTTGGATGCTCCATTGCAAAATGATGGCCTATCATGCTTCCATTCCACTTATATGTGGGAACCACAATTGAGTAAAAGTGGTAATAGCATAAAGGGCTCTAATTTTCTTTAGAAGAAATCCATATGTAGACTTCTCTTCAATGTACTCCACCTAATCATCTCATATGGAGGCTAGCTCCTTTAGAAATGCAAATAAGATGTTAAAGGGAGAGGTAACTCTCCCCTCTCATTCTAAAGCACAACACTAAATCTCTCTTGATGGCACCTCTAGAATCAACTCGAAACCTACACTTGATAAACTAGAGCTTACTATCATTGCAAGGTGTTGGCGGGCCTCTCAATGCTTCATTTTCTCCTAGAATATATCTTCAGAAATATTTTCGTCCCGCCACTTATCTCGAGGACAAGAGACTAGTGGCGAAAGTTTACCTTGATGCACTAACAAGTCTTTTAGTTTCATAACATCTATGCTTTCAGTTGGACTAGTTTTCATCTCTTTTACTAATAGAACATAGTATCACTCCTATCTTTGAGTGGAGAATTAAGACTTAACAAATCACAAAAGTCATACCATTATCAGTAGTACAAGCCAAATTCACCATGAAACAATTGGGGAACTCTTTTTATGATTCAAAGAGCTACAGGTTCAATGTTGACGGTTGTTGACTTTTATTTCCTATATGTAAAAAAAAAAAAAATGGAGAAGTAAACATGAGAATATATGATGAAATATATATATATGTTAGTGTGCACAACAAGTGTTTATATTATTGGCAAAGGGAAGGCTATATATGATGCAAGCATAGTTGAAGACTCGTCTCAGTTTTGTTAGAATTGTAAAGCTAATAAACCAAAGCATCCCATTACACTTACATGCTCGTCTCTGCAACTTTGGGTCAGCTCATATTATAAGACAATTTTCTTATACTTGCTCAAATTTGAAGAAAAATGAAAGTGAAGAACCTCCAAGACAATATCGAGGTCTATCAATATCATCGCCCGATTCTAGAGATGATTTTTATTATTGACATTTGTGCATCTTCAATTTATCTCTTAATTAATGCATTGATTTCCAAAGATGCCAGGCAAGATGGGGGTAGGGCCACATAAATTAGTTGGTCATTTTAATATAAGAAGATGTGAATAATTTGAGAGGATATGAAAAATCAAGTTTGCTGTGATGAGATCATCACAAGACACATGTACTTCCCACTTGTCTATTAAAGGATTGGTGTTATAATCAAAGAACAATGGAAGATAATTCCACAATCATAGCAGTACACATCAAAGTGTGTTGATAGACATGACAATGAAATGATGAAAATGGAAAAAGAAAAAGGAGAACAAAGCTTGATCGGAAAGAGAACGACGAGGAAATAAAAAACGAAGCACGACTAGTCGATGTCGGAGTGATACCAGAACACGAGAAAGCATGGGCATTACTTAAGGTGTCAAATTCAGTAGCTATAACTTATTATTATTATTTATGTCATCAAACGGGCATATAAATTCAACTGCGGCAATCGAAGATTTAATCTAAGACGTAATCAATTCAAGTCTGTCATGATATATATATACGTATAAATCATGAAGTCAAAGTTTATTGTATGGCATAAGAGGCAACACATGGAAGGCACAATGACAAATAAAAAAAAAAAAAATGGAATGCAGTTTTTAAGTCTAACACAATTCGGCAGTGATTGCATAGCGGCAACATACAAATTTTAGTGTGCCACTTCGATTTAGATATATCAAATAAACAGAAACTTGGTGCTACTGGTTTAGAGGACAATGGCCACCACCGAAGAAATCAAGATCCGAGGATGGTTGTCGACAAGCGGTAAGATCACATTGTTGTTATGATTACGACCGCGTGAAGAACGCAACTCTAATTGTTCGTTATTACATAATGGAATTAAGAAGAAATAGACAAAAATAAGAGGGAAGAAATAACGCGGAACTTGGAACTAGAATATATTGCCACACCGATAAGAAGGACTACGAAGCAGGAATTTGAAAACGTGTGCGCTATAGGAATGGGGATTCTTTATTCCGGTTGGGATGCATATCTCCAAACATGAAGGAATTAAAAAAGAAAAAGAAAAATACGGCTGAACTACGAGAGATTGTGCATACCCGCTACAATTGGCACCACTTTATGAGAGATTAATTTGCTGTTAATAAAGACTAAGCCCTG
This sequence comes from Lumnitzera racemosa, assembly GCA_024138005.1. Taxonomy (NCBI): domain Eukaryota; kingdom Viridiplantae; phylum Streptophyta; class Magnoliopsida; order Myrtales; family Combretaceae; genus Lumnitzera; species Lumnitzera racemosa. The sequence continues at coordinate 73,909,392 of JAMXBC010000002.1, forward strand.
TGAAAGAGGTATCAGAAAAGTTGGTGTTAAGGAAAGTACTGAATATTGGATTACACTCTAGGAAAGAATGTTGCCATGAAATCAAGTTAAGGCCTGCAAGGCCTATAATATCCTAAATATTATTTGTATTTTAACCTTTTACAATAAAAGAAGCCATTGAAACAGAAAGGGAAAAAAAAAAAAAAAAAAAAAAAGAAGAAGAAGAAGAAGAAGAAGAAGAAGAAGAAGAAAAAATAAGTTTTAAAACGGAGGATGAGAAAAAGTTGATGCATTCACAATTATGAACTCAGACCCGATTCTGACCAAGAATCAAAAGGCTTTATTGGGTTGTCCATGTCGAAACCTAACTAGGGAAAATATTACTTGTTAGGGAGTCTTTCTTGCAAGTCTGCCATGGAAGTCAAAATTCACTTTTCTCCTTGCTCACTTTTATTGCTGCATGTGGGGAATTGATCTCCGTAAGCTAAAGATGAAAGCTAAGGGTGGTAATCCACAATTCACCATGAAGATAGATATATATTTATAGATATGAGGTGATGGCCTATTATATAGGATGGGGGGCATATATAGATTTATTTAGTTAGTGATGGATGTTACCATATTAAAGAAGTAAGAAGTCAAATTTGAAAAAGGAGAGAAGTGGATTTAGTTTGTGAAAGAAATCTTGGGATGTTTTCAAGCTATATCTAGTCAAATTTGTTCGGGAATTATTTCAACATTGGTAAAGATTTAATAAAGATTTAGGGTGGATTTTCTTAAATATGCTATGTGAGGATGAATATTTCAGGAAAATACCAAAGTTCCACTCAAGTTTTCTTCACATTGAAAGGAAAAAGAATAAAGAAGTAAAATGAAGGAAAGTATATGCCCATACGTTTATTGACTCAAAGCCACAGTTTGTTATATGTCTACGTGCTTTACCAACCCCATAGCAAGTAGATTTCTCAAAGGATATTAAACAAAAGTGGCACTTGAAGAAGGGATCCAGAGTTTTAAAAAAAAAAAAACACAGTCCACCACCATTATTTAATGATGCTTCCAGATAAATATCACATATGATAATAGTAGTTTAATATACTATGATGAAAGGAGATACTTGAAGATCATTTGCACAAATCACGATTAATTCATGGGGACCTCTAGTCATTTGAAAAAAGACTAATGAAAGATAGAGTAGCATCATTGATGAGTGGAAGACAACACAATAAGACAAATAATTCCAAATAGTGAAGCAAAATTAACTTGCATAAAGAAAGCTAATTTTTAATATATTATAACCGAGGCAATACCACTCTGACATGTCAAAAGTGATGTGTGCAATTAAACAATATCGCAAGCTATGCATTGAGGTATTTAATAAATAAATTTGTAGTACTAGCATTAGACTAAATGAAGTCTTTAGTCATATGAGTGTATTTAGCATCAACGCGACTTTTTATGATATGCGTGAGTTGAGTAGCAACCTAGCTATTCAAAAGCAATAATTGATGCGCAAAATACTTGCACTCAAGTTTAAGAATTTTGGTTAGAGAGTAAAATGTAAATGGCTAAAATTTACTATATTATTTATTTGGGTATGAGTCGTTGGATTAGGTGGCAAGAGCTAAGAAATCCAACCTATATTTAGGATAAGTCAAAGAGAATTGACTTGGTAGACTCAAAATAAGGATTGTTGGACCAATCCATCCACATCTAACCTTTATCAAGAAGGCTTATACACTTATAAAGAAGGCTACTAACCTTAAGTTAATTAGCTTGCTCATTTTAGATAATCATAAATTGAGCAAACTCCATTTCATTTGTTGATTACCGAGATGATCCAATGGATACTATCTTGCCTAATAACCTATAAATACTTAGTCTTTCCTCCTCATTTGCGACTCTTAGAGAGAATAGAGAAACAAGATTGTTTTGCAAAACCTCTACTCTCTAAGATTAAACAAACAATTTAAGTAAAGAACCGATCTCATTTGCTCAAACTATAAGATGAATGTCTGAGGTCCCTTAAAGTTGCCTTGTTTGTTATTTATGCATTTGAGATACTCAAATTGTTTATTCCTCTTTCCTATCTCATCTCACCTAATCATACTTTCAGGTGATATTCTTACTTTACTATTTTAAAGTCATGTAGAGCGCGTCACTCATGCAGTACGTACGTAACTACACTAATTAGATCTTATTTACATTGTACCAAGTCGATCTGGATCTAAATGTCACTATAAAAAAATGATGCAACATTTCACTTTTAATATTTTAATATCCATATTAGATTATGATTGCATAAAGCAGGCAATTATGCAAAATATTGTTCATTTATTTAAAATGGGTCATTTATGTTGAAAAGTATCGAAAATCTCCAAATGAGCAAAATGTTAGCATTACTCTAAAAGCAGCTAAAGAAAAGAAAGGTAAAACAAAACTTGAAGCTTGAAGTAATTTAGCAAAAATATATTCCCAAAATTAAGACATCTATGGTTGATAAATTGTAACAATCTAAAGTAATAATTTTCCTTCTTTGAATATTTTTAAACACCTAACTTTTTGACAAACTTGCCTCATGACAATATAGTTCTCATTTCTTCTTTCCTTTCTTTTCTTTAGACTATTGGGTTTATATTTGTATATTCTTTCTATTTAGACTTTGTGTTGCTTGATATCAAGTTTATGATAAACCTAAACCCATCATTAGTGTTAGTAGGTACTTAAAGAGTATCTTAGCTTATACCCTCTATTACATTTCTTTTAAGAACTCTCATGATATCTAGCTTGTCATCATGATCATGATTCTCAAGTCACTGTATCACCGTATCAAAATTTTAGATACCAATAATACATTACACAATGCAAGTTGTCAAATCTCTTATTTCTAACAATAACCTATGATTTTTTTTAGGACAAAAAATTTTGAAAGGGGAAGGATGGAATGCCTAGGGCATAAAATAGACCCACCAACACCTTCATATATGGGAGTTACCCTTTCCTTTACAAACCACTCCATCAAGTAAAGGAGTGCAACCAGGTTAAACAAGTATGGCCCAGCTCACTTTAGCCCTTCAGTTGGATAGGCTAAATTCATTTAGCCTGCTTTTAAAACAAATTAAAAACTCAAATTTAACCTACTTTTGAAACAGGTCAAATGGGTCAGCTTGTAGGCTAAAGGTATAAGTGAATTAAATAAGTAAACTAAGACTGGTTTACTTTGGCATATGAGTTGAACAAACCTAATTCAGTTTGCTCACCTTTTAAATAAATACAAAATCGGTTCGAGACCACAAGAGATGCAAAAGGTGAATCCATCTGCATGTCATAGATAATTGCTATGTTAATTTAAACTATTACAATTCAAACAAAAGTTTATCCAAATTGGCTTGCTATTTATTATCTTTAGTCTCTAATATTCTAATGTAAGAGAGATAGATTAAAGTCCTATAGCTTTAAAGGATATAAGTCTAAGTGCTAATATAACAGACTAAAAGTCAGAAGGTTCGAGATATAAGTAAACATATATGCTATCATCTTCGATTAAGTCATTGCATATAAGGAGGTAAACCTTGCATTGTGAGGAAAAAAGATATTTGTTTTTGGATAATTATTCAATTAGTTTAAAAAAAATTATGTTAGAATGTTAAAAGAAATTTTTACAGTGAAGTATTCCTATTGCTAAGGTAATCATATAACTCATTAACAGCAAAAGGCTTTTTCTTTTCCATATCTAGATTGCATGAATTAGGAAATATTTCAACATATGGACAAAACTAAATCTTACAAGTACCTAATGATTTTGCCATTCACAAGTTGGAAATAATCATTAGTTTAGCTTCCTATAATAATCATTAAGGATAAAAAGATGGTCACAATAGAATTTTAGTTGTTTTTGGTTGAAAAATGTAGCAAAAAATTTTTTTTGCTTATTCATATAGGTAACATTCAACACTTCAATAATTCATTTAGAAATATAATCGTATACTTCACATACAATAATGATAAATAGAAAATATAGACTTGACAATGCTTGGAAGGGTTAGCCATTTAACATTAGTTTATTTCATACCCATATATTGAAATTGAAAATAAACCAAATAAAAAATATGCATAGAGTTATAAATATTTAATTAAATATGCTTACTTAATCATTTATATTTTTAACACTCAAGTTAATGCAATTTACAACATATTAATTCTAATTAAGTGTTTATCCCTCTGAGTAGATAAGATAGCATGTATACATATCATCAAGCAACAAAGTTGCAACTTAGTGCAAAATTCTAACTTGTCAAAAGAGGTAGCTTAACAGCTTATTTATCGCTAGAAAGAAAAACCTTTGAAAAAGGAAATTAAGAAACATATGCTTGATTTAAACTTTTTACCTATTTAAAATATGGTATCGTAAGAAAAACATATAGTTATGAACAGTACCTCCCATACTTTTAGTTGAGATTTCTAACCTAGGAAGAAGATATTTGTACAAGCAAATATAAATATGAGAACAAGAGAAGGATTTGAGAACTACTAAAACTCTTAGTTAATCAGGTTTATAAGTCAAATCATTGATATGTTCAAAAGAACTAATTAACAAATGGCTTCAAGGCTTGTTTAGGAGTTGTACAAAGCCAACATGAATTTAAACGGATTTGACCCATTTGTGTTTTATATTAATTTTTCTATGCACAAGCTTATTTAAAATTGTGCCATATCGTATCACAATTGTATAGATGGGCCCTAAATTGTCATCCTAACTACCTTATGCTTATAATTATTTGACTTCATAATAAAATTGGGCTACTAATGCTATTCTTTTTCATTTTTAAACGCAGCCATCTATGAAAAGAAAAGGTCTCGTATTTATTTCAAATAATAAGTACTCAATCTTGATGGAAAAATGGAGATAAACAAGAAGTCTATTTATTTTAGCAAAACTCTTCAATGTATCGCATAAGAAAATGATCTCATGTGTGATCCATACGTGATTCGATTTTTTATGTATTACAAGTTTAAGAGAAAATTGTAAAAAATCTTAGTAAAGTTTGACTTAGGTATAAATTGACCTTATAAACTTTTAAAGTGAGATTTAAAATATAGTTGCACACCAAAATCAATATTTAAAAGTTATGAAGATTGTTTTGTTAATTTATCAAAATTTATGAGGTTAATAACTTTATTTTGAAAATTTAGGGAGTCAATTCGTACATAAATAAAACTTTATGGTGGTTTTTTTGTATTTTCCCCCAACTTAATAGATTGTGTTATTAAAAATATATAGACTAGAATGATATTAGTGTAAGTTGCCATAAGGCGATTTAATATTGTCTAAAAAAACACTACAATATTAGAAAGTATATGATTTCCAAAACCTATAAAAAGTTGATAGATAATCACACGTTTGCCACTTTTATGCAACAACCATAAAAAAAAAAATTCAAAACAATGCCACAAAAAACTTGGGTGAAACTTAATCGGGCAATGTATACCCATATTTGCCCCTCTTTGTCCACCCCTTTTTAATCCGCCCTCCCTAAGCTTGAAAAAGTTGGAAGTCTGTAATTCTAAAAACTTTCAAGGCTAGTCTGGCAATTTATGTTAACATAAGTAAAAGAATGATGCGGGAGTGGTGCATCGCTATTACTTTGTTGTTCTTCATCGTTGTTGTTTTCTACAGTATTGGGCCGGTTAGCCTAACAAAAGCAAAAGTCGGTACGCATCTTCCCCTGCAAGAGGGAGAACAGTTGTACCTACATTACCCCTTCGAATAAATTGCAGTATGGAGACGTCTTGTTCACCAGTACAAATAAGAGATTTCTTGGTATCCTTTCAACTCACAATAGATTCTGCCAGAAGGCTGCAATTATTGCTGTCCTATTGCTTTAACCTTTTCCCGGATTAAAGTCAAAACTTGTTTCTAAGTAATTTAATGGAACACAAACCTTTACCTTCACATTTTCTCGCCTCATTGCTCTTCTTTTTTCCGTCGTTTCCATTAATTAATTTATCTTAATAACTTTGTAACAGGGATTTTTTATTTGATCGATGAAGACTTGCTTGCAAATCTTTTTCTTTTTTTTTTTTTCCAAGACCATAGTGGTTATATTGATTGCATGAGAATGCAATACATATCTACAAATATATTTTTTTTAAATTATATAATTATAAATAATATAAAAAAAAATTATCAAAATATCAATACTACAATTTTAGTATTAGCACATAAAAAGTAATGTGTTTAAATACTAATAAATATATTTATAAAAATATTACATCTTTAAAATATAACATATATACTAATACTAATTAAGTATCTTGAAAATGTAATATAATATTTATATTTTAGTAATATTTTTTATATAATTTATAATTATATAATTTTTTTTAATTTCGATGATAAACATATAATTTTCTCGTTTGCATGACATTGTAGAAAGAAATTGATCCACTATTATTAGAACTTATCAAATTTTTAACTTTAAGAATATATATATATATACATATATATAAGCAAATTCTAGAATATATTCAAACGAAATCTTAATTCTATTGCATCTGCATAGTATCCAAAAAAATAATAATAATATGAACCTATAATATACCAAGTGTTACCATTTTAAAAAAATAAATAAATCTTGTTAGACAATTTTAACGAATACGGTGAACAATATATTTTTGAATGAAAAAAAAAATTATACATGAAGGATTGAAAAAAAAATTATCAAAATAAAAAAGAAATACAAACAAAAGAAATAAACAGATAGAGAAAATTTTATACTTTTTTCCCCTCCATTTCTATCCCAGGAAAATAAACCTCATTCAAGCTTCCCTCATCTTATATAGACTATGCCGGACAGGTAACTAATTTGTTTTATTTTCATTGTTAAAGTCGTGTGTCTGGATCATCATCATTATGTCACTAACAAAATCATCGAACAATGATTCGTCTAAATAGTGAATATCATTTAGCAGAGAAGCTTTATGCATAATCATTTTTTAACTTCTGTATTTACTCGTGAAGAAACAATTTAAGTATTTTGTAATAAGACATATTTCTTCCATTAATTTTCTTATTAAAGTTATATCTAGATAAAAATGTAAATGGTTGTTGGCAAAAATAAAAGGAAAATGAATATGCTTCGCGATGTAAATGGCAAGCGGCGCCTGTAATTCTGTAAAGATTGCATTTTATTATATCTTGCTTATAATCTACCAAGAGTGGCGCTGGTGCACAGTTTTCCCGATCGACTACCACTAAAATACTTTTGACCAAAAAAAAAAAAAAAAAGACTACGATTAAAATATTGTTCCTTATTCTTTTGGCCGGTACTGTTGTATCCATTCATCATCACTGTTTTTAATATATATTATGTCAGTATTTTTCTCCACATTTTATCGTATTCACAATTAATGCTTCCTTTAATCTTTGTCGATACAGGATATAACTAGTACCTTTATGTAAACCTAGGAAGGGCTTCCTTTAATCTTTGTCGATACATGATATAACTTGTACCTTTATGTAAACCTAGGAAGGGGTAGGTTCAACGGCCGTGAATCAGACTAGACCCAGCCCATCGATTCAATGAATCGTCTTGAATCCGTTGATTTTGGCGAGTTCATGCTAGTCAAAAGGTAGTAGTTGATGATCCGACGATAAATGGATAGTTTAATCCGTCGATTTGATCTAAGTCGATGAGAAAAAAATAAAAAGATAATTTTTTAAAAAAAATTTCAATTGATTAATACTTGTAATCTTTTTTATTTTTATTTTTTTACGTATTTGACACTTAGAGTAGATAAATTTTTCTTTTTCAAAAACAGACCTCAAATAGGTTTTTTTTCTAAATCTAGGAATTAAAGATTTTGCTACTATTTTATAAATTGAAAGTGCTAGAATAAAAATTAATTTATACTATAGGACTTTCTTTAAAAGAACTTGAAATGACTAATTACCGTAAATAAGATGACTTTTCTTAAAATAAAAAACTAAGCAACACACTAAATGTTTTAAAAGAGAAATTAAAAATTATTCTAGAACTACATAAGCTTGATTTTTTATACTGAATACGTAGGCAACTATTAACGTAATGTGATTAAAAAATTTTAATTTTGAAGTCGTTTGAAATATAATAAGCGCATCTTCATTGTATTTTATATACAATATAATTTTCTAATATATAACACAATATTATTACATGAAGAAAATATTGTACAAATATTTACCATCCAAATTTAAGTTTCTTCTAATTTTCAAATTCATATGTATTAGTATGCAGAATTATTGCATTAAAAAGGAGAAAAATGAAACTATATGAGAAACAAGAAAATTGAAAAAAAGGACTGGTCATAAGACATCGAACCAGCTTGTTAACTGGCAAAGCCTATTAAACTGGTTTGGAACTGGCTTTACTTGGGCTAATCATGGTTCACCAGCCCTTAAGCCCATGACTTGCCAAGTTCAAGCCAAGTTGGACTCAACCCTAAGTCTACCTTTTTATCCCTAGTTGTAAGTCTCACGTGAGAGTAATATTTTAAGCAATTTAAATTATTGTTTATGTGTACATGTAGGTATACAAATGTTTCGAACCACATGATAAGGCTCGATGCATCTAATGTACTATCATCAAGGATTAGGATAAGCAAACTTGAAACTCCTTTTATATCCTATATTGCAATTATAGATTTTAAAAATTCAAAACCACAACCTATGTGATGTAGTAGATGCAAAAGAGAGTTGAAAGGAAATTCAAAATTTGTATTATTCTAGAATAATTTTTTGTGAAAAAACACAAAAAGAAGGTATTTATACTTAAAATGAAACCTTAAAACGCCTAAAAATTCATCTAAAAATATCTTTAAAAAAAAACTATTACAAGCTTAAACAATGTTTTTCAAGCCTAAAACAACATCAGTTGGGCTTGTTCGAATTACCCCATTGTAGGACTCAAAAGTCAATTCTCATAAACATATTATAATAGCAAAAACTCCTTAAAAAAAGAAAAAAAGATATGCCTATTTTAAGCATAATCAAAAAACCTCCTTATTTAGACTTGTCCACATCACTATGTGATCCATTAAAACCATTATAGAACTTGTAAATATAATCTTCAATTATAGAAATATATATATATATATATAAATACATATTACAATAAATGTAGACATATTAAATTTCGATTAAAAAAACAATAACAATAAATTACAATATAAATAAACAAAGTACCAACTTAAATTCCAAAAGTGATAAAACATAAATTATTAAACTAAGAGTTAGATTAAAATAGTAGGTTATAAGTTTATTGGTGGTTGAATTCCTTTATGTTTTTCAAATTTAATTATGTTTATTAATATTATTTTATAGGTTGAATATATTGTAGCTTACGCTATTAAAAAATTATAAGGTACTCTACAACATAAAGCCTATAGTGTGAGCAGTATAGGTCTCTAGGTTAGTGTATGATTACAAACCATACCATATCTTATATGTGAAGGCTTTAAAAATTTGGAATTGGAACCCATCTGTTAATATTTATTACTAACTTTGAATCTAATCGATTATGTAAGGTAGGTAAGTTTAAGTTTTGACAATTCTAATGTTGAGCCCTTATTATAACACTTACAAAAATCATAAATATGATGTATATGAAGTCTATTGGGTACATTAAATAAAACATTCCTAATCTTTGGTCCCAATTATTAAAATGGAACTTTGACCCTGCTTATGTTATATCTTTTATTTATATAATTTTTAAACTTGTATTATGTATAATTTTTCATTTGGTCACTTGCACCTCTTCACTATTAGAATTTTTTTTTTCTATAATTACATATTTGAAAGATGTCTTTTATGCAAAAAAGAAAATGATACTTGCGAAGGGGTTACAACATTTGCATATGTAGAAGGTTAAATCTGATTCTAGACTTTAAGTCTAATACTTCCTTGAATCACTTTTTTTGGACTAAAGTTATAAGGTCTATAGTGTCAAGTCTATGAATTTAGATGATAAAAAGAAACTTAGTCCATCTACTTACAACCTTTCTTGAAGAGGCTCATGAACCTAAAAGAGGTCTTCAATGAGCCTAAATCCAAAAGGAGTGCATGAAGTGATCCATCAGTAAACGAACTCATAAATTGATGATCATTAACATGAGTTGACAACCATTTTCTATAAATACTTAAGTCTTTCCTTATTTGGGATATGAAGACATTCAACCTTCTATAAGACTTGAAGCAAATGTGAAAGCTCTATCGAAATCCTTCTAGAGAAGATGAAATCAAATATCACTCAAAAACAAATTATAAAACCACTAATGCCTCGTTTACTTAGGCAGAAGGGAAATTAGAATTCTATTCCCCTCCTTATTCTTTATTATGGTGTTTACTTTATTTTATCTTACCAAATCATAATTACGTAGGAATCCATATTACTTAAAATCAAGTAATAAGGATTCTTTACTTCAATAAAAAAATCACAATTACTTACAAAATTTCATATTTTTCTAAAAAATGACTTTATCCCAATTTAACAATTATCAATATTATCACCTTTACTATTGACTACTACCGTCGCCATGTCACCACCACCACTATCACTATTGCCACCATCACTCCTACTACCACCATCTACTACAACCAAGCACTACTACCAACGCTACTACCATCACCGCCACTACCGTTACCACCACCACCCCCAATAACCCAAAGCTGCTACCACCGACTATCGCTGTTACTACCATCATCGCTTATTATTTCAAGATTAGTTGAGAAAGAAGATGGATTGAAGGTAATTTAGTCATTAATATTTTATTATGATATATTCTTAAATTATTTATAGATCTAACTAAATAAAGTAATAGATATTACATCCTTATCATATTCCTTTAGAATTCCAATCAATGAAGTGAACGAACTATAAGTCTATTCAATGTTACATGCACATCACAAGATATTGAGCTTGCTTGTTCCTCCTTCCACATATCTCTCTATTACACTATATATGTTTTATTAAATCAAGTAACTTTAATACTTACTTTCATGCACATAGCATATAATCAACAATCAACAACTCTACTTACAACATGACAGGTTACAACCTTTGTATGACTTAAAACCAAAGAACAAAAGTCTTAATAGATGGCATTATATTACCATAATTTGAAGGGTTGTAATTGTTTCTAAATAGCATGATATTTCATATAAATATGGAAGAGAATTTATATAGTCATATAAAATTAGGATTTTTTTATGGTCCCATTTATATTTTTGATAAGACTGATACCACCTTCCATTTGTTATTTGATTTCATATTTATTAGGTGTTTTTAATAATTTAGATTTAATTGTTATTAATTTAAAGGTTAAATAGAGGGCGGGAACAATTTCATAAAAAACATGGACGGGACAATAGAAACTCTTATAAAAATAACATGTAATATATATATATATAAATATATATATTTATAAAATTTAACATTGGCATCCACCATGACTTCAATTTATTGGTTCCAAAATCAATTGGTATTATCACCACTCATTGTCACATATAGTGTTTGTCGCTTATATCTTCAATTGATAGGCTTATGTGCTGCCTCCTTTCAAAATAGTATCACATTCTACTCATGCGATCTATTAATAGCTTCTCTTCAAATGAACTACAATTTTGCCATATTAGTGGCCTAATTATTTATAACTAAGGTGGCATTAGCATCTATTAGCCAATTCATCCTATATATTCAAATGTGAGTAGGTAAAGAATATATAGCCTATGACCATCTTATTTAAAATAACTACTAACCTTAGTATAAGCACAAATAGTTATAGGTTTAAATAAAGATTAAATTCATTTTTCTAATCCTGTATGTATAATCAACACACAGCACATTACTTAGAAGATGTGCACTAAACTTCACATAAGCAATCAAAACTTACTAACATACATAAAAGACTTAATTTAAAACCTTTATATTTGAAAATCATAATCATAACCCTAAAAGCTGAGAAATGAACCATACTAATCGACTACAAGATATAGTGGTCAATTAGGGTGTTCCCTAAACTATAATATTTCATTGCTAGAGGGATGTTGTCAATTGCCTTAGTAGTTTAAACCTCTAAGATTAACCCCAAATGTTGGGGATAAGACTTAGGTTACATTCAGTTAAGTTTTAGTCATGAAACTACCACAAAACACAAAGATTATACCTTTACATTGTGTTTGGAAAGAGGGAATATGGGGAAGAAATAAGGAGGAGAGGAAATGGGGGACAAATATAAATACCTACGCCTAGATAAATTTATTCCTTACACTCTCCTTACCCCCTACCTATAAAAAAAATAAAAATAAAAATGGAGAGAATGAGAAGTGTTATTATTATTATTATTATTATTTTTTAGAGGGGGTAGAGTGGAGAGTTTTCATAATTACCAAATTATCCCTTACTTTTCCTTACCATGCATATAAAGAATTAAAAAGGAAAAAAATTATTATTTTTCCTTTGCTCTATTTTATATATATATATATTGCATACATACATATATATGTATATATATAATAAAAAATAATAAAAATAAAATACAGAAGATAATAAGATAATCTAAGTTTTATATAATGTTATTATATTTTATGGGCAAATTAGTAAATCTATCATTTTTCCTATTTTGTTTTACTAACCATTAACATTCTTCGTATTTTCCTTCATTCCATTATTCAAACACATTGGAAGGAATTAAATCCCCAATAATTCCATTCCTCCATATTTTTTTCTCTCACTTTCTTTCCTTCCTAATTCCTCCCTTTATACCACATAAAGTTAATCTTCAATGGAAGATCAAACTTCCAAATTAGCAACAACACTAATCACTTCCTAAGAGACAATTCATTTAACTCCAACAAGACTCCAAAATTCTTAAAATCGATCAATATCACTAGGAAATGAACAACAACTAAGTTACACAGCCTTAATTCAAAAATTCTACCACTAATTACAGATAATATAATAAAAATTATAACTTAAATTTTTATCAATTCTCGAATAACCGTTTTAGGGTAACTAACCTTTAGCAAAATCAAATCCAAGTCGAAACTTAATCAATGACCATCACATGCTACTCGACAACAACAAACGGCTTTCGATACCTCTTGAAAAACAAACACTACATACAATGCGAATTATGAACCAAAAAGTTAGAACATGATGAAAAAATGTTGCTATTTTCATATGAGACATAGAGATCGGGGCCATATGTGCACACACATTCAAAAAAAAAAAAAAAAAAAGAGAAAACCCTAACTGATATTTTTTACTTTTAAGTTTTTGGTGGAGAAAACAATCTATTATGCCTTTAAATAAGAAAATGAGGGAGAATCGACCTTCTTATCCTTCATGTTAATTTATTTTTCTAGATATTTCATGATTTGTGTACTTAACATGGCTAATATGTAATCATGAATACTTGATTGCTTCACCATCCATTTGTTCTACCAATGACCATATTTTGTTAAGATTATGTATGAATGTTATTTTCCAAATGGGATTCATCATGTTTGATTTTCCCTTGTGTAAAATTATAATATGAAAAAAAAAGCCATCATTGTATGTAATATTAAAGTGAAAATCTTACTTTTGGTATGTTAGATAGTTATATTATTTATATATTTTAATTAAACTAATAAAACTTATATGAACATTGCTTCTAAGAACAACTCACTGCTTCTTTGATCATGTCTTAGTCTTCATCCTCGATATTTCAAATAGCTACCCTATCTCTTAAAACTTCAATTTCCACTCCCATGACTTCTACTAACTAGTTCATCCATTATGTTATATTTACAATTACTAATATATATATATATATTTATATTATTATAACATTTACCTGAGTATAGGAGTATAAGATCCATATAGGGATAATTTTTTTATCTACCGATAGATGAGAAAATTATATCTTATTACATACTCCTATATGTTTTGAAGGGAGACGATAAAAGCATTAGGGAAAGGAAACTAGATTCAACGCATGCCATCAAGGCCGACTAAAGAAAGGATCCAAATTAAATGTCAGCGTCGTGTATTTAATTTTTATTTTATTCAACTCAGGATTCAGCATATAAACTATATTATTAAAGTATTGACGTAACAAGAGCGATATAATAATTTTGGTACGTGGAAAAGGGCTCCCATGTTGGCACGTGCGAAGGTGACTCTTGTCTTACGTACAGAGTTCAGGATTCACGGGGTGGACTTTGGGCATCGAGTCTCTTTCCAAATATCGATTCCTAACAATTGGAACCTCTGGCCAATTTTAGTTTCTTACCACTCTGAAGGAATATGTTGCTGTCAACTTTTGGTAGAGGACCACAGTGTCGATAAATGTAATATAAATTTGCAGAAACTCAGCAGAATATCATAAATAAAAAACATGAACACAGTGTTTCCAATAACACAAACCTTGAATGGTTTTACTGCTGAGTGTATTGTGGATTTGACTTTTGAAAAGGAACAACCTCTCTAGTCCAAGGATCATTGGATCCTCTTCTTGTCTTGAAAAATAATGAAAGTGGAACGAGCAATGCATACAGCTCGTCAGGGGACAACGAGTAATAATTAATTGCTGCACATATTAGCATGCTAATGTCTCCCCTTTCTGTAGGAACATTTTGATGTAACCGCCTTTTAGGATTGCTAAGGTAGGTCATGCTTTTGTGTACAATTCACTAGAGAGATTTACTATGATTCTACCAATTACATTTTTACGGGGTGGTGTGGTGAAAGGGGGAATAAAGTGTCGGGTCCATTAATGAGTGTTCCAATGCAAATTAAGAGTCCAAAAGAGGAATATTGACTGTAAGGAAGAAAAGTTTTTCGATTTGTAATGACAGTAGGTCCTTGAATTTTTGTTATAGATCAGAAAGCATTGTTAGTATCACGGGAAGTTTTATATAATTTTCCTTACAAGGATGCTCCCCGTTGAAAAAGCAATTGAAAAACGTCAATAATGCCGTGCTGATCTCGTCAAAACAAGTCCAGTAGTCTTCAGTCTTTTTCTCTATGCTGAATAATAGCCATCAATCTATCTATTCATCTGACTCTCTCTCTCTCTCCCCCTCAACTCAACAGACCAAAACTGAACTCACTCCTACTCCAATGGCTACAACCTCCAAATTCACATTTTTCATCTTACTCACCTTGCAATTCTTCATGGTCACTTTAGCTTCGTCATCTTCCCAAGAAGCTGATATTCTCCTTTCCTTCAAGTCCTCCCTTGAAGACCCAAACAACTCGCTTTCATCATGGTCAAACGCCTCCACTTCTCACCACTGTGACTGGCAAGGCATCACCTGCACCACCACCTACGTCACTTCCATCAACCTTCAAGGTCTTAACCTCTCTGGAGAAATCTCTTCCTCCACATGTCAGCTTCAAAACTTGTCTCTTCTCAATCTTGCTGAAAACAGCTTCAACCAGCCCATTCCACTTCACATACTTCAGTGTCATTCCCTTCAAACTCTGAATCTAAGTAGTAATCTCATCTGGGGTACAATCCCTGACCAAGTTTTTGAGTTGGGTTTGTTGAAAATTCTTGACTTGAGCAAAAACCATATCGAGGGTAAAATCCCAGAAACCGTAGGCTCACTCAACAACCTCCAAGTTCTAAACTTGGGAAGCAATTTGCTTTCAGGAAATGTTCCTAATGTTATTGGTAACTTTACTGAGTTGACTGTGCTTGATCTGTCTCTGAACCCACTCTTGGCAAGTGAAATTCCCAGCGATATAGGAAAGCTTGAGAATTTAGAGCAGCTTTTATTGCAAGGCTCTGGTTTTCATGGTGAAATCCCAAAAACATTTGTGGGGTTGAAGAGTTTAAGGATTCTCGACCTGTCTCAGAACAATCTCTCAGGTGTGCTTCCTCCTTTTGCATGGGATTCTCTTGAAAAGCTGGTTTCTTTTGATGTTTCCGAAAATAGTCTTGTGGGGTCTTTCCCAAATGGTTTTTGCAATGCAAAAGGTGTTCTTAACCTTGGTTTACATGCAAATTTGTTTAATGGTTCGATATTCGATTCCTTTAGCGAGTGTGCGAATCTGGAGAGATTGCAAATTCAGGACAATGCCTTTTCTGGTGATTTTCCCAGTAGTTTATGGTCATTATCCACAATCAAGATCTTACGAGCCGAAAACAATGGATTTTCGGGAGGTATACCGGATTCCATGTCCATGGCTACTCAGTTGGAGCAGGTCCAAATAGATAAGAACAACTTTACTGGTAAGATTCCTCAGGGCCTCGGTAATGTCAAGAGCTTGTACAGGTTCTCTGCGTCGCAGAACAGTTTCTATGGTGAAATCCCTCCAAATTTTTGTGATTCACCTGTCATGAGTATAATAAACCTCTCTCACAATGCGCTTTCTGGTCAAATTCCAGAGATGAGGAAATGCAGGAAACTAGTCTCATTATCTCTGGCCGATAACAGTCTTGCTGGAGAAATTCCACGATCACTTGCTTACCTGCCGGTACTAACTTACCTTGATCTTTCAGCTAACAAGCTCTCAGGATCAATCCCTCAAGAGCTACAAAGTCTGAAGCTTGCTCTTTTCAATGTCTCTTTCAACCAGCTGTCTGGTAGAGTTCCATTTTCTCTCATTTCTGGGCTTCCAGCCTCATATCTACAAGGGAATCCTGGACTTTGTGGCCCTGGGTTACCTAAACTGTGCACGAACTATGAAACAAGACGCCGCACTGCTGGGTTGACAAGTTTGACTTGTGCCCTGATATCTATAGCTTTTGGTGTCAGTGTTCTGATTATCGCTGCAGGTTTCTTTGTGTATCATAAATCTTCCAAGCAGAAGGATCAAAATGGCCGGTGGAGGTCGGTTTTCTTCTATCCTCTAAGGATTACCGAGCAGGATTTGATCATGGCAATGGATGAGAAAAGTGCAGTAGGAGCTGGTGGTGCCTTTGGCAGAGTATACATTCTAAGCCTACCAGCAGGGGAACGTATTGCAGTGAAGAAATTGGTTAATTTTGGAAGTCATGCTTCCAAAACACTAAAATCAGAGATCAAAACATTGGCCAAAATTAGGCACAAGAACATAGCTAGGATTCTTGGCTTTTGCCATTCGGATGAGTCGATTTTCATGATCTTTGAATTCCAACCAGGTGGGAGCCTAAGGGATTTACTTAACAAACCTGAAACTGTGTTGCCATGGAGCGAAAGATTGCAAGTTGCTATAGGTGTTGCTCAAGGATTGGCATACTTGCACAAGGATTATACACCGCATCTACTTCACAGAAATGTCAAGTCTAGCAACATTCTTCTAAATGCTGAATGCGAAGCTAAGCTCACAGATTTTGCTCTTGATCGGATTGTGGGAGAGGCAGCATTTCAGGCGACCGTAGCTTCAGAATGTGCAACTTCCTGTTATAATGCACCAGGTTCATAATTTGTTTTAAGCATGTTACGAATTTGTGGTGAACCCATCTGGACGCGCACACTCGATTTCTTCAAAATTGTTAAATGAAAATATGATAACGTCACCATCTTGGCTTATTTTCCTGACAATATTTAATTATCTTGAGGTTTGTGTGGATTGACTTCTCTAGTTTCTGCAAAGTTAACTTTTCCTTCCTACTAATATCCCTATCCTGAATGTAACTCATGTTCATCATCTCGTGCTGGCTCCCCACGCAGAGCCACCTTCTTATTCTTATTTTACAGGTAATTCTTAGATGGTCCTTAAATTTGCCCTTGCATTGCAGAATGCAGATACAGCAAGAAAGCTACTGAGCAAATGGATGCTTACAGTTTTGGGGTTGTGCTCCTGGAGCTCGTCACTGGCCGTCAAGCTGAGCAAAGAGATTCAGCAGACTTGCTTGATATCGTGAAGTGGGTTCGAGGAAAGGTTAACATTGCTAATGGAGCAGCCCAAGTGCTTGATCCCAAAATATCAAGTACCTCTCAACAGGACATGCTGGAAACCCTAGATATTGCTCTACGTTGCACTTCCGTGATGCCAGAGAAAAGGCCATCAGTATCTGAAGTATTAAGATCTCTCCAGTCCCTTGGCTCAAGGAACTACATCACGGATCCTGATTTCTCTACCTCAGAGGATGCGCTTCCAGTATGAAGATTTAAAGCCATGCAGCAAGTTTGAAAAGTGGTTTGCTCTTTTTTATTTTTGTAAATCCTGGCTGATTCATATCTCTCATTTCCCAGTCATGGTAATTAAGGATGAAAACGCCTGTCTGAAAGTTATATAGTCTCTTCCGAGAAAAAAAATTAGAAATATGCAAATATCGAATATCCTTAAAACAAGGAAACACTGTCATCACTTAAGTTTGTATCCTGCCCCTCAATGTATGGTCAGTAGTGCCGTTTGGGGTCAATTTTCTTCTGCAAGGATAATTGGTTGGCTTCAGCTGTAGGAGCAAATAAAGCACTACCAGGCATATAAATTACATAGGAAAGGGGGAAAAACATATTGCATTTTAAATTTAAAAAAAAAAAGAAAAAATCCCAACAATATTTTCTTTATAAATTACATTAAAATCGTGAGTTAAAAAACATGATTTTATTAAAAAATAAATAAAATCACCGCTGAACTTACGATTTTACATCAATCATTAAAAATGCAAAATAAATGAAATCGTATGTGATTTTTTTTTTTTAAAAAAAAAATGATATAGAACATGAAAAACAAATCACGAACAAAGTGTACGAATTATGTGTTAAGAGTCTTTTTAGCCATTTGTATTTCTATATCCAATTGCACAGGAGAAGTCACTTTTTTAAATGCTTGTAAATGCTTTGTCGTACCCTTTTGGTGATTTGCTTTTGTGATGATTATCATTGTTATGTTCTATATTTGGAAAAAGTCGACATAGCTTCTCTCCACCAATTATGCTGCCTATTGGATGCCAGGTATTATATATAATTTGTACCTGTATCATGAGAAGAAAAAATTTATGTTGGCTACTTTCGTATGTAATTGATTCCCTTTTGCATCCTATATTACTTTTTAGCTACGTCACGAGGAGTAAAAATTGGCGACAGCTCCTCTATTTTGCTGCCTACGCTCATATAATGATGTGATCCGAATGAATGGGATTACCAGAAAGCATCCAGCTTTTTTTAACGGTAATGGAAAGGAAAATCCTATAGTCATACCAGTACGAACGTACCCCATAGGACTTATAACCGTGTCACGAGGAGGGAAAAAAAAAAATTTGATGTTAAAAAGGCATTTTTAGTTATATGATGTTTTCGGAGGCAATGATATAAATTGCAGATACATAAGAAGTTTGCATAAATTATGTTCGATCACTTTTGCGGCACGATGAGTCCTTCAACAAAGTCCCTGACTACCTACTTGATATACATCACTATACAAGTTAGTGTAGGACATTTTATTCTCACGAAATTAATTTGTGAATTTTGTCCAGTCTTCAAAGAGCCAAAAAAGAAACACTTAAAATAGAACTGTGTTTCCGATTGTAATTGGACTTCCGATCACGAGCACATCATAATTGACATTTCATGATGATGAAAGTTTGAAACCGTTTTGCTACATTATATGTCGTCACACGGTTTTATTTTAACAATAAACAACCGCTTATCCCCCGTGTTTCAATTTATAAACCAACCAGAACCACGTTGTCCTACGACATCATTGTCTCCTTCAAGTTACCAAATAGTTGCAAATCGACAAGCAACCAAAGCAACAGATAATGTAGACCCGTAATTCAATAACTAAACAATCTATCATTAATGCTATGTTATTCCAGCTCTAGACAACAATATTAAAATACAAATACGCCGACAGCCCTAACCTTATTTGAAGATAAACAATAAAATTCTGCAGTGAAAGGAATCACAGAGAATAGAATAGATGAATAATTACATGTATCGGAAGAAGTGGGGTATAAGAAAAAAAAAAAGAAGAACCAGCCTAGTATACAAGTAAGGAAAAATAAAAACCGCCACATTAAAAATAACATAAAATTCCCCATGAATTTATGTTTTTGATGGGACCTCACTTTACATGCCTGTAAAAGTTTCATATATTAACTGAGTGGTCAAGGGGTCATACTGACCAAATCTCTCGAAGCAGCTCATACCTAGCACTCATGGTGGAGTGCCCATTGCCATCTCCATTACTTTTGATTGTTGGACAGAACCACACATTATCTATTATAGATGCTAGAGGAGAATCCAAGTCCTCCAGTTCCTCATCACTGGTATATCCTTTTCTCTGAACCATAGATACACTCCTTAACAACTGAGATTGCCCTCCAGCTTCTGCGACCTTTTCTCCCACATTAGCAGTAGAAGGTGGGTCGTACACAACTGCTGCAGCTGTGTATGGAAAGCTTTTCAGAGTATCGCCTGAAAATCGCCTCTCCACAATACTCTACACGACAATTAAGAATGCTATTACCAAAGACTTCCTCAATCATCCTTCTCGAGCAATTACAAAGTTTTCAATAACACCCCAAAGCATTGGATACCCAGATATCTCTTAACACCTGCGATTTGAACTAAAGCACACTATCATCTAACCTAACAGTTACTACCCTCTCCCGTGCATGCAATCCCCTTTCTTAGATAAAACATGCATACCAAATAGAGGCAAAATTGTAGCCAACCATACCTCAGCATTTAAAGCCTCCAGTACAGCACCTGGGACGGGATCCAAACAGAATTCATCTGGAGTAAAGTTGCAGAGTATCCGTTTAATCAGTGGCAGACCAATTGATGGACACACCTAAGATAATGAAAGAATATTCTTCTTATCACAGCTAAGTAAAATGAAATGCGTCAAAATTGAGGGTATCAAATGAAACATACCTCATTTCGGATGGATTGATCCACAATCATGTCTTTGGGAAGCATTAAAAGATTGCTCAGTTCATTGAGAAGTATGAAAGTCTTAGCTTCACTGTCTCCACTCTGTCTATGCTCATCCTCATCACCATGTTTGTCTTTTTGAGCAACAAAATCATCGCTAATGCTGAATGCATCAGTAAGCCATCTACACCAATTCCCTACCTGCACATCAATCTTTCTCTTAAGAACTTTTGAGAGTTTTTCATTACTAAAAGCCTGAAAAAAGTGCTCCCTTCTCTCCTGGGGTCTGATCTTACCATTGCCGATGAGGAAGAAAGGCAACAAGAGAAACAGAATATTTCACATGATTGTAATGGTTCTCTATACTTCAAGGCTAATGAATGTAAGAAACAGTATATTCTGATTCAGAAAGATTCAGTACACACAGAATTTTTGAGCTGAGCACCAGATCCAAAACTCAAGTCTCCAGCTGGAATGGGCAGAACCTTTGAATCAACAATTGGATCAGAGACAGGATCGGTTGGGATCTCATGTGCTGATTCGCGTAAAATAGCATTGAACATTGCCACATCTAATCTGTTAATGCACTGTTCCATTACCTAATGCCAAGGAGAGAAAAGAAGGCAACAACTTTTAAAAGACATGATTGCAAATGATGTCATGATACACATTGAAGATGAGCATTCAAAATTGCCTTTAAATCTTCAATGTCATATAAGTTGGTTTTTCCAACTTTGGCAATATACCCACCATCTTTGCCAGTACAGGCAAGCAGCCACACTCATGTTCTCCTGCACGAATAGGGCAAAGACGAGAGAAAGCATCTTGAAAGGCATTTTTCCATAAGTTAATAGAAAAGCTTCCTTGCTGCTGATCTCCCAAAGAGGGTCCAAGAAACCTCCCTGTAACTTTATCAGCACATGCATCTGCATGTGGGTTTTGCATGTGTGGAGTAAAGGCCTACCGAGTATAATAGTCAGTGAATGAATAGATCACATAATATAATCATAAAGATGTATGAATCATGTTTATTATCTTCAATATTGACTTCAATTTTCTCATTTGATGGAAAGGAGAATTATACAGTTGAATCACCTGCCACCATATTGATTCAACTATCCGGGAGAAAATCCATGATTCGACTTTCTCTAAGACACCTGTGAAGGTTCCTGTTTCCTGCCAGTCGTCAAGAGATAGCACAAAACCATTATTTTGCCTAGCGCTAGAGCTGCCCTTCCATTTCAGAGTTGCAACCTTCACTTCACTTTTCTTACTATCCCCATTTGCCTCCAAAAACTTTGGAAAGGGACTAGAGCTACGTGAATTTCCAAATGCTTGAGAAATTATCTCCCTCAAGACAACAGTGTTGGACAGCCAGAAGGTCAACCTAGGATACAGGGGTGAACGGAATTAATCAATTAAAATTACCTAATATACATTTTAATTTTGTCTCCACCAACAGAACAAAGTCATGTTACCTTGAGACATCGCTACTGCAGGACCGAGCAATCAAAACGAGCCCTGATACGGTGTTTTTAGCAATCGTAGCTCTTTTACTTAGGGTCCAATATTTACAAGCATGAATGTAGAGTCTTGAAAGACGCCGAGCAGGTGTATGCACTTTATGCGCAGAGCTCCCATGCTCAGCTACCACCGAATAGAGTGATATTTCAAGGGCAGTGACCTCTCTCAGTTCTTCTTCAAGTTTCTCAATTCTCATTTCCATTTCTTCAATCTTTTGTCCTAAAGCTTCCTTCTCTCTACACTCACCATATTCTGCAGCATCGAATGCTTCCTCATGACTTCCAAATTGAGCACCATTTGAGGTTTCGTCTAGAACATCAACTTCTTTCACACATGTAGTAGGCTTGTCATCAACTCCTTCAGAAGTTTCTGATGAAGGTTCAGAAGGAACTTCCATAGATTTGGTACTGCTATCGGGTTGAGTAGACTCAGGAGACTCTCCAGCAGAATTTTCACATTTCAGATGAGTACTCTGCACAGCCTTGGATTGCAACTCAATTTTTTCCTTATCTACTTTTTTTCCTAAGCCATTGGGAGAACTTCCCACAGACTTCTTCTTGGAAATCCTTTTGGCTTCTGGGGGTGCTCCCTCTAGTTTTTCCTCATCAGTCGTTAGAGAATCACCTTGAGATGATGCTGAATCTTTAAGAGTGTTAGAGTCCGACTCTTCTTCTTTGGCTTTGTATGACTCCTTATCCATATCACTAGAGTTTCCATCTATTCCCTCTTTGTTTCCATCAGCAGCCATCTCACTGGTTTTAGGATCTCCATGTGCATTATCCACATAATGTACTTTCATATTCTCATGGAATTCAGGGTTCACTGTACTTACAGGGGAATCATTTGCAGGAGTACTGGAATCTGATCGGAGAGAGACTTTACACTGAGTTTCTTTA
This sequence comes from Lumnitzera racemosa, assembly GCA_024138005.1. Classification (NCBI taxonomy): domain Eukaryota; kingdom Viridiplantae; phylum Streptophyta; class Magnoliopsida; order Myrtales; family Combretaceae; genus Lumnitzera; species Lumnitzera racemosa. The sequence goes on from JAMXBC010000002.1 coordinate 73,932,630, forward strand.
GCTTTTGATCCTTTCAAGCCACTCTCTAGATGTCTTTTATTGTTCTTTTTGTCAGTTCTCCCAGGTCGCTTTGCTTGGCTATTGTTTGAAGATTTTCTCTTACCATTGTCCATATATCATCTCACAAGGGCAGAATATAATAAAGTCTACAGCCAAGAAAAGAAAAAAAAGTAAAACATAAAAATCTCGTAGGAGCTTCTAATAAAACAAAAAAATGCATGCTACAAAAATGGATATTATGATACATCCTCTGACTTAAGGGCATGCTTATCCCATTTCTGGTCTTCCATATGAAAATTATAAGAAGAATCACTTTAGTAATCAGCTTAAACAGAAGTCACCAACTGCTTAGGCTCAAGGTACAAGGCAATCAAAACTAAGCTTTCATCAAGTAAATTGACTCCATGAGAGGTGTAGAATCTCCATAGTATGACTTTAACACACATAGCATCTTTATATCATGCTATTATTATCAAACATTCCATCTAATAATAGAAGACACAGTCAATAGTTAGTTCTGTTAGACTAGGGAGAAACATCAAAATAAAACCAAGATTAAAAAATGAAGAAAAAAAGAATATTCCACAAAGGTTTTTGGTTCCAGGTTCCAACACAACGAAGTCATGATCAACAATTCAATGAACACCAAAGACTAATATGCTGACTCCATGATCAATACACTAAAATGGGAACAATGAAGGGTACCCATACTTTCACAATCCTCTGAAACTAGAAAAGTTAATAAAAAATTGACACGATCATGTGGCACATTAGATACTTCAGCGTTTTAGCCAAGATAAATGTATAGGGTTAGCAACAACAAAATGAAACCCCAAAATGACCTATCCCTAATAATAATACAAATGCATATTATCCACTAGCTGTGCAAAACCAAAAAGCTGATTGAAAAAGCGTAGGGATAGAAAATCATACAACACCATAGATACATAACTCCAAAGATGAAACATCAGAAAATTCAGATATTTGAGTTGAAAGAGTTTTCGATGTTCACATCCTCACAAAGAAGTCAATATCCCTCTGAGGAAATGTACTGTTTCAAACTATATTCGGAAAGAAAAAAAACAGCTATCCAATTCCAGTACAATACAAAAATCATCGATTTTTAGGTGGACAATACTAAGAACCAAAATGAAAACAAGCAAAGCCATCAGAAAGTGCATGTGACAACCTGCGTTTAATAAACTCCATCCGTCTTCCTAAGTCCAATTGCGTCCATTTTTGGGGTCAAATAAACCGGTGGTTATATTATACGTGGGCCCACCTCCGACAATGACATTGCAGAAATAATCCAACAATTGATGATATCACTTTCATCGACGCTTAAACGACAGCAAAGAGTCCAGATATGCATCATATGCTACACCCACAAAGCTGGTCTACATCTTCCAATTCTTAGATATTTACAATTCGTTCCGCAATCATAAGATGATTGAAAAAAAAAATGAAAATAAAAGCAAGAAAATGAAGTCTAATTGAGGATTTGTTACGTAAAAAACTGAACTTGCATGAATATGACATTTAGAATTCACAGAAAAACACACGAGAACAAAGAATCCAGACAGACTGGAAAACCAATACAACATCGTAAATGCTTCTTATCGAACTGAAAATGAAGCAAACTTTGAACTGAAAAACAAATCAACTCGCAACATCCATAAATTTATACCGACATCCCACTAATACTAAAACACAGAACCGATGTTGAAAAGAAGAAATGCGGGAGTCGAAATTACCGAAGGTCTTTAGTTGCTGTACTTCGAATCCGAACAACCTAAAAAGAGTACAAAACCTTGGGATCGTTAAAGACGAAATTCACTACTTCGTTTTGTGTAGCGTTCAGTTTTTCTCTCTGTGTATCTGTGAAAAGTAAGAGAGATTGACAGACAGTAACTTTTGTGTTTCTCTCTCTAGATTGTGAATGTGTGTGATGCTGTGCGGGAAGACTGGCGTTTAAAAGGCTGTTTAGCGTATTATTTAACTACGTACGGGAGTGCTTTTTTATTTATTAAGATTACCGGAATGAGCTGTCGGTGGGAGCTTATTCACCGGGAATTACCGGTGACGCTTAAGGCCTCCCGCAGTGCCATTTTTTTCTGCATTCACGTTCTTCAACCGGGTAAGGTCAAATTTAATTTTATCCGACACTATAAGAAGTACGAGAAATCCATTTTTTTTTGCATTGGATGGGTGAATTGCGATAAATTGAATCAAATTGAAAAATTAATTTTATAATAAATTATTTGGTTTATGGTTCGATTTGATTAAATTTTAAAAATTAATTTTTATAATTTAAGTATTTTTAGTACTTAATGTAATTTTTAGCCTTAAAAATAACTAGAATTAGGGTAAAAATATGAAATAAATAGATTTTTAAGAAATTAATTGATGAAAATGACATATACTAACTTTTGGTGATTTATAATGATGTTTGAATATATTGAAAATGATTTGGCATTAAAAGAATAATATTAGGTTAATTAAATGTAATTTATGGCCAAAATTGTAATTTTGAGTATACAGGCAATAAATTAAAAGCATGAATTGAAGTGATGATTGAATTCTCCATATTTTTAGGACTTTATAAAAATTTTTGGGAAATTATTTGGTGATATGAGGTATTTGTTGTGAATTTATGTAACAAAATAGCTTAAATTACGAACAAAGGCTTATTTTTAGTAATAATATATTCAAATATAATAAATATTGAAATAAAAATTATATAAATATGTACTACTCAAATTTGGTGAAAATGAGTTTTTAATATATTTTATAATAATTTTATGGTCGAGATGTATTCTATACATATTTGGGTTATATGATATCTATATGATTAAGTTATATTGGTAAATTATATAGAATATAGTATAAATACATAAAATAAGTATAATACAATAATATTTATTATAGGTACGTATAAGTATGTTAGAAATTCGAACTACCCTTTAGAAGTCATATTTTAAAATGAAATCCGTAATATGTATCATTAATCATGTACAAACCTAGTAACACTATTTCTACTAAAATAGGACAATCCTTGGTAATATAGTAGAATACAAAAAGATAAAACCTTAATGATTTTGTAAGTTTTACGAAAACTAAATTTAGGTTTTATACATATATAGGGTCTTTCGATTACCAGAACACTGAAAATACAAATCTTTTGTAGTAAGCATCTAAATAGATAAGTTAGAATTATAGCTTTATTGCTAATTGAGATACTGTATTAAAGTATTTAGAGACTTAAGAGTACTTCTATTTGTGATTGTAATTAGTTGTTTATGCACATGTTACGCGTATGATTAGTATTCTGTTGTGATAAGTATAACGACCCAACAGTATCGTTGTCGTGATAGGTCGCCGTGTACCGTATAAAGGTCTATTATCAACCCCATTGCTGATCATAGGCCTTTCATACGACACACAAGGCTCCTTCCACTCTACGTTACCACTAGGTCCATAGACAAGTAATATAGAGCAATTTAACTAAAATTTCTTCTATGTTATAAATTAACTAATTGTGTGGGCTCGTGAGACCCACACCAAATCAATATTACAAACAAATGCAGTTCATAACGGAATTGCATAAAATCTAAGTTATGCATAAATACATAAAAGTATCTAAGTATCTAAATATCTATAATCTATTACAAAATGTCCTCTTCGCTCTTTGATCGCTCCAACCCGTCTCTACACAAGACTTACCACGGGCATGCCTCAGCCCGGATTGACGAAGAGGTTCTCCTGCACCGACAAAAATCTATGGGGCTATAAGCTTACGCTTAGTGAGATAAATGCCCTCATCAGTACTGCACGATAGAAATTTATTAGATACACAATCATATGAATGTATGAACAAATAGTATGCCAAATAACGCATGCAGTGACCTAGGAACTACATACGACTCAGAATTTTGCCCCCTGAAGTCGGGGTTTTGAGATAATTAACCGACCCAAACCAAAATCCGGGTTCTAGACCTTGGGTTTTATTTTATTTGCATTATCGTGCTCATACTAAAACAAAACTATACATATATACATACATACATATATATATATATATATATACTTCCTTTACCAAAATCAAATCATATTTTTTAAAATCTCAAGTCTAGCGGTGTGGTGGCCCCCGCAGTCCACAAACATACACCCTAAGCAGAAGCCACAAGACTTAGCCCATCGTTGACGGTTGGCGTCTCCCAGCACCTAGTAAGCCCATCAGCTTAAGACAGAGACTCAATATATATGATGGCATAGCTAGTGCCCAATCCTGCAGGAAACTCGTATTCCTGTAAGTCCTTTCCCATCTTCTGCGTGAAGTGGTAGTCGGTGTTATCCGTATGCAATATGAGGAATGCATGATTCATTTTGAGTTCTTAATCATAGAAGTGATTAACTTGATTTTTAGGGTGATCAAACAATTTTATTCCATACAATTCACATGTATAAATTAATATAAACAATTTCCATTATTATATATAATTAACAAGTCATCAGATTCATCCATAACTTCATACACATGCATCTCCCATATCCCACAAGCATACAAATTTATATATATAAGTATAAGTGCATCTACTTTACAAATACAATCAAGTAAAGAGTCATCGGGAATTTACTCACTCTGCTATATGGGTCAGTCAAAGTAATCCGGAGGTAAGTCGTCTCCGTAAACGGTGTCCCCTGGTCATTGAAATAATTTTTATAAGGAATTGAAGCAAACTTAAGAAACTAAGTAAATTTTCCTTAAGTTATATTCTTAACTAGTTTTCGTAATTTTTCCCGGTTTTTACTTAAAGTTCAATCGCATATAACTTTTTCGTTTTAAATCCGATTTTTATGATCTTATAGTCAATCTTCATCGTTTTTGAGTGTACTTTAACTTGGTAAGGTTATATTTTTGAAATGAGGTATACAATTATGTCCATGGGTCAGAACAGTAGCGTTCCTCATGCGTTGGAGTGTTTTTGGGCCTTGTTTGGTAAATGGGCTTTTTGATAACTTAAGGAATCCTTTGGACTTGGTCTTTAGATTTTATCCTAAGCTTAAAATACTCCTTTAGATCAGATTTATAACTTTGATTTATATTCCTAAGGCTAATAACCATTTCTTGTGCCCTTTAGTGGGCTTAAGTTGTCAAATGGGTTTGTTTTTTATTCAAACTAAAGTTAATGACTTTGGTGGGCTTATGGGGCCTTAGGTGGATTTCTTATGAGCTTCAAAACAACCTCTCTTGGTACTTTAAGGTACTGGTCAGATTTTTATTGAAGGCCCATCTTAGAGTTCTAGGCTTGTTTTGGGAGTTTTAAACTCGGTTTTGAGTTTTAGGCTTTATATGCTTACTATACTTGCTTTAATTAATCTTTTCACTTTGTTCTTACACTTTTATCATATTTTTAGGCTTCATTCTCTCACATTCCAGATCTGTTCATGATGGTTCTAAGGGGTCCTTACTTGGTTTTTCAACTTGTTTCATCATTTCCTTAAGTTTAGGTGGTAGATTATGCACTTAACTATTTGTGTACAAATCCTAACTTAAGTTTCCTTCCAGCAAATGATCCTTCAACTCATGTTCCACATAAAGAAATAAAAGATCTTATACTTAATACCACTCCCATATCATAGCTCATGTCATGCAAACTTGGTTTCTCCATAAAACTTCATGTGATGGATTTTTCCTTAACTTAAGTCTAAATTTGAGCATGTTTAACTTAATGGAAACACAATCAACATTCAAATGACTATGGAACCCTCGCGTCCAACATGCTTATCCTCCATTAAAGTTCTCATTTCAAGATTTTCTTAGCTTAAAATCTTCCATTCAAAGTGTTAAACAAGTATCTTTACAAAACACCAACTTTATATGCTCATATTTCAACTTCATGTAAGGGTTTTATGGTTTGTTTCTTAAAACGATTTTTGGTGTTCTAACAACTTAAAACTTACTCATATCTTCAAGAAATCCAAGTCTCCTAACATAAATACTAATTCACACATCACAAGAATCACTTACTCGTCCTTAACACAAAGTGTGGTGATTGTGCACTAAGGGTCCGCTTTAGCTCTTAACTTTGCCTTCTCCTTTTTGCTACCTTTTGAAACCCGAATCTTTTATGCTTTTAGTATGGGGTTTATGGAAGATTCTAATGGTCTTAAAAGGTCTTAGATGATGAAAGAAAATGATACAAGAACAAAGGAAAATAATGCTGTGAGTGAAGCTTCAAAATGGAAAAAAAATTGATTTTATGGGGTAAGGTTGTTTCCCCTTTTTATGTTTGTTTCAAAAGAGAGAAAGATGAAGTGAAAGTGAAATTGAAAGGGAGAAAAATGGTGGAGAGTGTGGCCAGTTGGAAATGGAGAGAGAAGGAGTGTTTAAATGTCTTGAAAGTGTTGTCTTGTAGCTTACATAAAGTCAACAATTGCAGCTCTTGATGATGTAAGCATTAAGGGGTGAATAATGATGTGTAAGAAGAAGTGATTGATGGGTGAATGACAAGTGCATGACCCCCCTTTCTCCCCTTTTTAGATCTTCCATTGGAAGTCTTTTTATACCATGGAGTGGTCTTGTCTCCTTTATTAAAGTTAAGCTTATGAATTCTTGTGAAAAATTGTCCATATGTAGTATAAGTGAAGAGATGATAAGGAAATCGTCTTATCACTAGATTTTGATAAGTTATCAATTGATAAATGATTCCAACTCTCAATTGATAAGTTATCTAAGGTGATTGGTTGATCTACTTATTTATGTGTAAGGATTATAGAAAATTGTTTTAGGATTTTTATCTTACATTGTTTTGTAATTTATGATTTGATTTTTGTAGAATTGTGAAATTTTCTAAAGTTGAATGAAATTATTCAAATTAAATTATCGAATAAGTATTTAGGGTTAAAATTCCTTAATGGTTTTAAGGTTTAGGGTTTTAAGTAGCTTTAGAGCTCGTAGTTCTTCAAGCTCGGGTTTTATCAACAATTGGCTTTTGAATTGTAAAAATTTGATTTGTTTCTAAATATAAACTTAAGTTTTTAGTTTAGTTGATCTTTAGGAATATTCGGAGGGTATTCTTAATCGAGTCTTAGGCCCACTAAAAGTAGGGTTTACAATAAGAGTTGAACTCCTTATTGTGCTATTTTGCATGATTGCATCATTTTTGTATTGTGTGAACTTGTCTAGTCACCTCTAAATAAAACTAATAATGATTCAACTATTAATGAAAATGGACATGCATAGCAATTGTTAGGGGAACGATTAGGAGTGTCATGCTAAATACCAACTCCCTTTGATGAAGATAGTTGAAATGATTATTTCCTCATCCTTAGTTGAACTAAGTGACAAGCAAGGAGGTTGCTACAAGAGTAGAGGCCGTGGTTCGAAAGTGGTCACAGGAGGAGGGTGTTCTCCATTGCACAAGCTGGAGTAGATGTAATTTCTCAAACCTCACAATGGTCTCGATAACATTTATCTTTTAAGTGATTGATTGCATTGCATTTCATCATAATTAATAACTTTATTTATAATTATATGGTACTCTTTTGACTTCCCACTTACTAAGTTAGTTGTGTTTACATCCCCATAGACTCTTTTGCAGGTGATGAATGAAGGATATGATATTCAGATATCATTGCTCCCAAGTTAGTGTACAATTGGCTAGGAAAGTGAGGAACGAAGAATCTACTAAATTGAGGCTTTTGGCTTTTCTTTTTGGTTTTTAGGAAACTAACTGTGAATTTCTTAGGATAGCCACTAGTTTCCTATGTTATTGTAAATAGACTTTAAGACTTGTGGCTTTTAGTAAACTAATTGTAAATTATAACTCTTAGTATGAAACGTTTATGTAAATATTGTTGTGTTATGGGATAATGGGTTATATAGAATAAGTATTTTGTAAAGCTATACTATAGGTTTGATCATTCATAGGTATTAGAATGGATGCTTCAAGCTAGTTAAGTCGTATACGTCTTATGTGGATTATATCTACGATAGCAGCTGTAAGGTTAGTTTCAATCTTAAGTTAGTTTATACAGTGATACTGTTACGATTCCTCCTATTCAAGGTGTAATAGAGTATATATGGAATCTATGGTATGCAGTTACTCTAGAAGCTTACGAAAATGAAGGGTTACCCTAGTCGAAGGAACTCTAACAAATATTGTTATTCCTATGAAGACTATAGCCGCACCACTTCTTCTAATTGAAGAATGCCATGGAGGTTGCAATCTAAAGAGGTTTCTTCAGAGAATACATACCCTACGCTTATGACAATGGCAAATAGGTTCCTTAAAGATGGCAAACCGAAGAGGCCCAAGAGGAGGACAATGACGATTGCAATAATAATTGGCCCCCCACAACGTCATTATCATCATAGTTGGGGAACCTCGTCCTAAGAGTCGATTGAGCCCTAGCATCATAGCTAATGCCCATTTGACGACATGTTAGTAAGGGAAAAGAGGTAAGGGCGGGATACCTCTATCTCCTTCATCGATGAAGATCTTAAGAGAGTTGACACCCCTTATTAGGACGACTTGATAATAAGGGTAAGGATCTTGAGATTCAAGGTTTTTTAAATAATGGTAAATACTAGCAATTCCATTGATATCCTCTTTAGGCATAAATATGACAAGTTGCAGAAGAAGTTGCCTATATAGATGAAATTGAACCACTACGACTTGATCGACTTTGATAGGGGAATTATCTGACCTAAGGGCATCATTACCTTCTACTTGGAGTTTGGTGATGGTGATAATGTCGCTAGGCAACTTATTCATTTGTAGTAATGGATTGCTTATCTCCTTACAATGCTATATTTAGATGACCAAGTCTGATAAGCTTTAAGGTCATTATATCCTCCTTTCATCTTAAAGACAAATTCCCTACTCTAGCCGAGGTAGGAATTTGTCTATGTGATCATAGGTTCTTAAGGGAGCTTTATCTAAAGGAGGCTAAAGGTGATCATCTTCGCACTTAAGATTAAGCCATAAGAGAAACTAATTAATAGAGGCGAGTTGGGTAAAAAGACTAAGGAGGTGTGGCAGTTGTCTTGACTAGATCATGAAGGTTAGGACCTCAACACCCTTTGAGTTGAAAGAAGCTATTATCTAACTCTTACAATCCAATGTCAACATATTTGCTTAATCGTAATCAAATTTCTTCAGCATATTAATTGACCTAACAACCTATAGCCTCAAGATTCATGAGAACATTTGGCCTATTAAGTAGAAAAAAGAGGCATTTTGCCTCCAAATGATAGGTCACTATTGAAAAGGAAGTATAGAAGCTACTTATGTTTGGCTACATGTAGAAGGAGAAATATCTGACCTGGCTAGCAAATATTGTGATAGTAAAAAAGAAGTATAGGAAGTAGCAAATGTGCATCAACTATACTAACCTTATTAAAGTCAGCCCAAAAGAATGTATTCCCTTCCCTAGGGTTGACAAGTTAGTAGACTTTATGTTAGGTTGCATACCATTAAGCTTCATAGATACCTTCTCGGGTTATAATCAGATCAGAATGAACCTAAAGGATGAAGTACACACCTCCTTCATTATTGATTTCGACACCTACTGTTATACAATAATGCCCTTTGGCCTAAAAATGTTGGGGTCACATATTGGTGAATGTTGACCAACCTCTTTAAGCCTTAGCTGTAGGGTATTATGAAGGTATATGTTAACAATATGATTATCAAAAGTAACAAGTCTAAAGACTACGTTTAAAACTTGCAATAAGCCTTCGATTAGATGTGGGAGTAGGATATGAAAGTGAACCCCCAAAAGTGTGTTTTTGGGTGGCATTTGGCATGTTCCTTAGCTTTATGGTAATTCAGCACGACATAAAGGCTAATTCAGAAAAGATCAATATAATATGAAGTATTATGCCCACTATTACAATGAAGGAAATAAAAAAAGCTTATTAAGATGGTAGTTGCATTGAGTAGTTTCATCTCCCAAAGTGTAAATAGGTGTGCGAAGCTTTTTAAAATTTTAAAGAAGCCCAAAGGGTTTGATTAGACTCCCTAATGCCAAGTTGCCTTTAAGGAGCTACAAGAATTTTTAGAGTACCCACTTGTCCTATCCACAACCATCCCATAAGATCTATACTTGTATCTTATTGTTGGCAAGAGGGCACTTTCCCTAGTGATGGTCAAAGTTGAAAGAAGGGAGTACAAGCCCCTTTATTATGTCAACCATATTTTCTATGGGCTTGAGGTCAGTTACTAAAAAATTGAGAAGTTTGCTCTACCAGTAGTGATCTCAACAAGGCGACTTTGTCCATACTTTCAAGTGCATTAGATCATAGTATTGATTAACTAATAGCTATGCACCTTGCTTTAGAAGCCTGATGCTTCTTGGTGGATGGTGAAGTATGTGTTAGAGCTTAATGCATATGGAATTCAGTATAAGCTAAGTGCGACCTACAAAGTCTAAGTCCTTGCTTCATCATAGAGTACATTGGAGAGGAGGAAGCATCACTAGGAGAGGTTAAGCCAATGTAGACTCTCCATGTCGATGGTTCATCCACCTTGGGAGAAGGAAATGTAGGTTAATACTTATCGGGCTACACAAGATCACGATTTGCTATGCCTTTAAGTTCAGTTTCAACCTAAGTAATGATAAATCTGATTATAAGGCTCTAATCACTAGTCTTAAGCTAACTAAAGAGATTGGCATTGAACATTTAAGGGTCTTCTTAGACTCCATGCTCTTCATCTAGTAGGTTTGAGGTGAATATGAAGATAGGAAAGAATCCATGGTGAAGTAGTTAGAGAAAATTAAACCCTTCTTGGCTGAGTTCCCTTCATGGAATATCACTAAGATTCCTTGGATAGAGAACTTAGCAGTTGATTGGTTGTCCAAACTTGCCTCAATAGGAATATAGAGGCTTGAGGTGAAGGATAGGAAGATATTCATTGAATACTTAGAGAACAAGAGCATTAGCCTAGATATATTTGACGTGTTGGAGCTTAACACGGTCCCAAGCTAAGTTAGATCGACTTAATAAAGGAATACTTGGAGCACTACACTATACCAATTGATAACGAGGTAAAGAAGTTAAGGTATCACATTGCCAACTATACCTTAGTTGACAGTATCTTCTATCAAAGAGGGGTTAACCCCTTACGCTTAAGATGTCTTCATCCTGAGGAGAACCTATTATGAACTACCAGCCAGTAGCCCACTACTCATGCACGGCTTTAAGGACTGCAATTCCTTACCTGAAGAATTCTCTCTTAGTAACTTGTTGATGATGAGAAAGTTTACATTGAAGGAAGGTGACTAAACTCCTTAAGCTCCCTGCATTGTCATATTATGATCTATGCTCTCTGTAGTGATGATGCTAACCATTCCTTAGCTGAGGACCATGTGCCCAATAATCCAACCATTTGCTATGGAGAGGTTCTTGCCAAGTGATGAGAGACTCACTTATTAGCTAAGTAGTTTTCTTTCCACATACTACCATCTCTCTCATCTCGACCCCTTCATTGCCGCAACATCTTGATCCCTCTCGCCTGTTATGCTCAAAGAATATTCGTACAGAACTAATGTTGCACTATCACCTGTCTACCTTGTTTGACATTGTACCACTTTTCTATTTTTGTCTTTTGTCTTTTTTACCTTTTTTCGTATATACTAGGAATCCCCTTTTTGTATATACTTTCTTGTAATTTCCTTATTTGTAATGTTGTCTTAGGGAGTTATTATAAATAATTTCTTTCTCTAGTAAGTTGAAACTAACTTACATTTTTAATATTGAATATTTTGTTCTTATGAGACAACTCTGTCCAAGTCATCTTTTATACACTTTTATCTAATCTTGCCGAGTAGCTCAGGATTAATAGGAAGTAAACCTTGGCACCAACTTGTGTGTCATGTCAAGTGAGGTATCAAGTCGTGTTATGTCCATTAGCGAGTTACATTCTTCAAGCAGCTTCACGTTAGCTACTTTTGTTCGTCCGTAGACCATTTCTCTCTCATTTTCTTCAATATTTCGGAGGACCCATTTTAGCCAGATTTGCCACGATAAGTCCGAGTGATAACTAAGCTCCTAGGCATACCATATAATTTCCTATTATCAGAGCTTAAGGTTAAGACCGGGAGTTGTATAATGATAGTCAGTTTACTATTCGATATATTTGTATATGTGTTGAAAGCATTTGAGTGAAGTATCTTTACTAAAGCTTTGTGTTGAGAATATCGAACCTTAGTGTATAAGGAGAGATTAACGATGTCGAGAGTGATGCTCATATTTATGGTTGAGTTACCCAACAAACACTATGTACTACCGATGAGCGGATACAAGATCTTGCAGCTATTGTGGCTAACTTGGTTGTCTCAGTAAATAGGGTCTTAAAGATTGGACTACCTGAGAGAGTGGCTGAGCAGAATAGAGAAATGAGAGATAAGTTGTGAATGTAGATGAACGAGCGAGCTCTAGAAGCCTTTTTAGTACACCAAGCACCACCGTGACGTGTCGACAGAGTTGTGAGGAGAAGGTTTATCATGAACCAAGGACAGTCTAGTCGTAGTAGACGCCGTATACGGTATGAAGAACCCCTGATTGGTTACCCTTCCAATCATAAACTCTTCACATAATATATAAGGCTGTATAACCATTAGCTTCCCAAGAACATCTAGATTTACATGATATCATCACATAACCATATTAATATAAAATTTGAACTATAAAGTTTACAATAAACAGTAATTTAGTACATCTAGGACTATATTACTGATAAAACAAAAGTACATAAGTAAAAGTTTGCATAGTTAGTTCTCTCATCACATTGAATGGCCCGCTCTTGACCAGTTCCCTAAGCAAACCTATGGCATTCCTCAGCTAGCCTCAACAAATAAGCCATCTTGTAGCAAAAGTCTAAGGAGGTGTAAGCCTAAGCTTAGTGAGCAAAACTCTCAGTCACACCACAAGTAAATTATAAATGTATTATATTTACGCATATGAATGAATGAAAAATTAGAATGCCAAAAAATTCGTATAGTTAACTAGTCTATATACATAACTTAGATTTAACACCCTCTGAAGTCAAGGTTGGAATATACATGGCACCAATCAGATTTGGGTATTATACTAGAATTTACTTTACTACGGAACTCTACATCCCGTACTTAAAATCAAATAAGTCCTTTATTTTCATAAAAACCAAGTTCTAGTATAATCATGAGTAGGTCTCCTATATCGACCCAACAGTATCGTTGTCGTGATAGGTCGCCGTGTACCGTATAAAGGTCTATTATCAACCCCATTGCTGATCATAGGCCTTTCAAACGACACACAAGGCTCCTTCCACTCTACGTTACCACTAGGTCCATAGACAAGTAATATAGAGCAATTTAACTAAAATTTCTTCTATGTTATAAATTAACTAATTGTGTGGGCTCGTGAGACCCACACCAAATCAATATTACAAACAAATGCAGTTCATAACGGAATTGCATAAAATCTAAGTTATGCATAAATACATAAAAGTATCTAAGTATCTAAATATCTATAATCTATTACAAAATGTCCTCTTCGCTCTCTGATCGCTCCAACCCGTCTCTACCCGAGACTTACCACGGGCATGCCTCGGCCCGGATTGACGAAGAGGTTCTCCTGCACCAACAGAAATCTATAGGGGAGTAAGCTTACGCTTAGTGAGATAAATACCCTCATCAGTACCACAAGATAGAAATTTATTAGATGCACAATCATATGAATGCATGAACAAATAGTATGCCATACAACGCATGCAGTGACCTAGGAATTGCATACGACTCAGAATTTCACCCCCTGAAGTCGGGGTTTGGAGATAATTAACCGACCCAAACCAAAATCCGGGTTCTAGACCTTGGGTTTTATTTCATTTGCACTATCGTGCTCATACCAAAACAAAACTCTACATATATACATATATATATACTTCCTTTATCAAAATCAAATCATATCCTTTAAAAATCCCAAGTCTAGCGGTGTGGTGGCCCCCGTAGTCCATAAACACACGCCCTAAGTAGAAACCACAAGACTCGGCCCCTTGCCAACGGTTGGCGTCTCCTAGCGCCTAGTAAGCCCATCAGCTTAAGACAGAGACTCAATATATATGATGGCCTAGCTAGTGCCCAATCCTGCAGGAAACTTGTATTCCTGTGAGTCCCTTCCCATCTTCTGCGTGAAGCTGCAGTCGGTGTTATCCGTATGCAATATGGGGAATGCATGATTCATTTTGAGTTCTTAATCATATAAGTGATTAACTTGATTTTCAGGGTGATCAACCAATTTCATTCCATACAATTCACAAGTATATATTCATGCAAATAATTCCCAATTGTTATATATAACTGGTAGTATGACGGTTAGTATTTTGCTACTGGGAGGCATAGGTAGAAGTTTATGAATGGGTTAGAGTCCAAGATCTATAACTGGTACGATAAATTCATGTCAATAGTGTCGAACAAGGAGTTGGATTTCTAAACTCAATGGATTGAACCAATCCGTACAAAAGAGATAGAGTTGATGCTGAATAATGCCGCAGTGGCAAAGAAAATTCACGAGAGGAGGAGGAACAAAATGTTCTTCTAAAATACCAAGAGAATTATTAGGCTTTGTGAAAGTGAAGAGCTGATCATTTTTTGAAAAGGAAGGTAAACTATTGAGTAACCACCATACTAAGTGTAGCTACAAGAAGAAAGCCGTTCTTGTGACTTAGGGGGAAAATTGTTACCTTTGAACATTGCTTGGCATGGAGAATTTGAATTCATTCTTTTTCCTTACGTTAATGTTAACGTGTTTACTCATATTACAGATATGGGAGCTAATGAGGTAAATCTTGCTAAGCTATTGGCGTAAGCTAAGGCCAAAAAGTCAAAGGCTGATAAGTAAGTAGCTACTACTACTTAGCCTATTGCTGTGAAGAAAGTAGCAAAGGAAGATGATATGAGGCAAGCGCACCTATAAGTTTTAATATAGCGGATGTGAGTCCGAGTCGATCCCTCAGAGATTTTGAGTACTAATATTAACTTTAGCTTTATTATCTAACCGAAAAATTGTGATAAATTGAATGAATTAAAAATACTGAAATTAACAACTAAACTACTTATGAGACTTAATTACGCGAATTAGGAAGCAATAAAGTACGAACGACTTCAAGTATGCAATAATATATTTAGGAATTATTTCCCCTAGTGTTTAACATGTAGCCTTTTTAAAATATATCCAATTCAATTTGTATTATTCTTGACCGGAGGGATTCACAATTAAAGCTAATATCTTTCTCAAGCATATTAACCCTAATCCTAAATTATTTACCGGAATCTCTTCACTTAGTAATATAATTTAGAATTGCATTAACGTGTAATGAATTCCTACATAAACAATCAACTTTCCGGAAGAAACATGTATCTTATCTCTAAGTATACATGTAATTCTCTTCAATTATGCCTAGATCTAATTACACATGCAATTTCTCAATCAACATGCATAATATCATATATTGACACTCTAGAATTATCAATCCATAATTAAAGAACATAATTGAGTCAAGAAAAAAAATAGAAACTTTATTGAAATTATAATTCAATCTAAGGGTTACATGAAACCCTAGGTTCCATAATCCTAAATACTTGAATTCTAAGCTATCATAAAGAATCTAAAAACGAGTTTCATCAAAAACGTAAAATAAAGCATAAAAACCCCTCTTGATTTGATGAACAATCTCTCTAATCTTGAAATCGATGTCATTCTCGCTTCTTGATTAATGTTCTTCTCCAATCTCCTCTCGTCTCTTGTGTCTCTCGTTTCTATAATGTCTCTCATGTCTTTTGAAACCCTAAGATATCCTTTTATATGTGTATTACAAAGATTCTGTTTTCGGCACCAGATACGGCTTGGGACACGACTGTGTCCCCAGGTTGTGTAACTTTCTGCACTAAGGCAAAATTTTCTGCACAACTTCAAAATTTCATAACTTCTTCATTTGAACTCAGAATTGAGTGAAACTTGATTCCTTTTCTTCATTTCGAGCCTAGAACACGTTTAAACCCTGAAATCAACATTTTACTCAATTAAGTATCAATTTCTTTAAAGAAAACAAAAAATGTAAGGAAAATACTATAAAATCACCATATGAAATATGTTTAAAATCCGAGTTATCAAATTTCCCCACACTTAAGCATTTGCTTGTCCTCAAGCAAATAAATCAAAACAAAACTTTTAGGACAAGAAACACTTAATCAAAATTTATCACTATTTAGGAAACCGGTGAACGAATACACTTGACCCATAGAAAAGTAAGAAAATTATTCTCAATCAACTTGCAGTAATAAAGTCAACCAATTTCATTTGACCATATTCGAATGCTCCAATAATACTTAATACTAGAGTTCACTAGTTAATTTATGAAAATCAAAGTTTACCCAAGACATTTAACCAAGGATTCTTAAACTAAAAAATGGATTTAACGTCTCGCTAATCGAGAAATAGTCATAAAAATTTTGTCCATTTGACTAAAGTGTATACAATTCTCTCTTCCATCTCACCAAGCACCATAATCTAAAACAAACACATTTTACATCCACTCTTCCTCTGATCATCCCCCTAGGTCATGCTTTTGTTGAGAGGTCTTTTTAAATTTACCTTATTTAAGCACAATTGTGTTGGTAGCGGGAAAAAATCTCGCTCTTCTGACGGACCAAGACCGATCCATACCAACTTATTTCTTATATTGATAGCGGGAAAGAACCTTGCTCTTCTGACGGACAAAGGCCGATCCATATCAATTTTTTTTTGCTTTTCATTTGAATTGGCATTGGGACTCAATCTCGCTCTTCTGACGGACCAAGACGAATCCTTAACAATTTTTTTTTTCTATTCTTACACTTGTTATTACTTTTGACCTCTAGTCATTGTGATTTTTTAGGGGTTTCTCAAAAGAAGAGTTTCCTTTGTTTGTTTGCTAAAAATTATAGGACTCTTAAAAATTTCTAAGAGAAGGGTATACATAAAAGTAAATTTAAAAATAACTATGACTAACTCTCAACTAGTGATGTTGCTCTAATCTCAAGTCTTAAAATCCTAAGCTAAATAACTCGTAACTTTTCCTTCCACAAATTTGACTAATCAATTCTAGTAAAGTATCATAAGATCAATAATAATCAAGATGAAACAATTAATTTGGCTTAATACCAGTTAATCACCTATTGCAAGTTAACTTAAAAAGTAACTGGATTTCGTCATAGTTTTTTCCTCTTTTAGCTTTATTTTTGCTTTTTCTCTTTAGTTTTATTATTTCTAAGTTTCCTTTATCTTTAAATTTAATTAAAAAAAAAAGTTACAGGGGTAAGGGACACGATCGTGTCCCAGCCCGTGTCCATCCAAGCCATCCAAACCACCCACCCACAGTAAGTTACACGGGCGTGGGACACGGTCGTGTCCTAGCCCGTGTCCGCCCAGTCTTTACTCCATAGGTACAGAAAGTTACACGGGCGAGGGACACGGTCGTGTCCCTAGCCCGTGTGTACCCAGTATTCCACAGTGCCTACAGTAAGTTACACGTGCGCCCAGAATTTTCCACTCGGGCACAGAGAGTTACACGAGCAAGGGACACGGTCGTATCCCAGCCCGTGTCGACCCAAACTCACACGATTTTTACACACGACTGTTTTATTTAAATTAAACACACCCTCTCACACACTCCCAATCAAACATTTCTCTCTCATATTCTCTCTTGTTCTCCTTCTTCTCTCCATAATTATTGCATTCCACATTTTGATCCAAGTAAGTTTCCTACTTAATTTTGCTCTCTCTTCCTCATGATTAGGCTGGCGAATGTGATGAGGATGTCGAGGCCAGTGATGACGATGATTATGTTACGCTGGCTGAGGCATCGTCTGATGAGGCACATGAAGAGACGGATTCCGATCCCTCTTCTTAGTTCTTCATTTTTTGTGTTGACTTTTGTTGTTCAAGGCTTGTGAACTCTGCTATATAATGATGATGTTTCTTCATTTTGCACTTCTGTTCGACTGGTAGGGAAGTATTAGTTTTCTTTTCAGTTCATATGTTTTCTTTTTCCCTATGCTGCTTTTTCGTGCTGTTATGATTTTTTGTCATATATTGAGGACAATGTATTTTATTAAGTGTGGGGAAGGGATATATATGAATTTATTACTGTTTAGGAGATCAATTATTCACATTTGACCCAATTAATTTTTAAGTTAACTTGCAATAGGTGATTAATTGGTATTAAGCCAAATCAACTGTGTCATGTTGATCGTTATTGACCTTATTATACTTTACTAGAATTGATTAGTCAAATTTTTGGAAGACAAAGTTACGAGTTATTTAGCTTAGGATTTTAAGAGTTGAGATTAGAGCAACATCACTAGTTGAGATTAGTCATGGTTATTTTTAAATTTACTTTTATGTATACCTTTCTCTTAGAAATTTTTAAGAGTCCTATAATTTTTAGCAAACAAACAAATGAAATTCTTCTTTTGAGAAACCCTTGAAAAATCACAATGATTGGAGGTCAAAAGTAATAACAAGTGTAAGAATAAAAAAAATTGGTAAGGATTCGTCTTGGTTTGTCAGAAGAGTGAGATTGAGTCCCAATGCCAATTCAAATGAAAAAAAAAAAATTGATATGGATCGGCCTTGGTCCGTCAGAAGAGAAAGGTTCTTTCCCGCTATCAATATAAGGAATAAGTTGGTATGGATCGGTCTTGGTCCGTCAGAAGAGCGAGATTCTTTCCCTCTACCAATACAATTGTGTTTAAATAAGGTAAATTTAAAAAACCTCTCAACAAAAGCATGAATTAGGGGGATGATCAGAGGATGAGTAGATGTAAAATGTGTTTGTTTTAGATTATGGTGCTTAGTGAGATGAAAAAGAGAATTGTATACACTTTAGTCAAATGGACAAAATTTTTATGACTCTTTCTCGGTTGGCGAGATGTTAAATCTAATTTTTAGTTTAAGAATCCTTGGTTAAATGTCTTGGGTAAACTTTGATTTTCATAAATTAACTAGTGAACTCTAGTATTAAGTATTGTTAGAGCATTTGAATATGGTCAGATGAAATTGGTTGACCTTATTATTGCAAGTTAGTTGAGAATGATTTTCTTACTTTTTTTCAGGTCAAGTGTATTTGTTCACCGGTTTCTTAAATAGTGATAAATTTTGTTTAGCATTTCTTGTCCTGAAAGTTTTGTTTTGATTTATTTGCTTGAGGACAAGCAAATGCTCAAGTGTGGGGAAATTTGATAACTTGGATTTTAAACATATTTCATAGGGTGATTTTATAGTATTTTCCTAACATTTTTTGGTTTTCTTTAAAGAAATTGATACTTAATTGAGTAAAATTTTGATTTCTAGGTTTGAACGCGTTCTAGGATTGAAAACGAAGAAAAGGAATCAAATTTCACTCAAATCGGAGTTCAAATGAAGAAGTTAAGAAGTTTTGAAGTTGTGAAGAAAATTTTGCCTTAGTGTAGAAAGTTACACGACATTAGCACGCTTAATCGCCCAATAAGCCTTATGCTCTATCTCTACCGGCAAATGACAAGCTTTGCCATATACAAGTCAGTAGGGTGTGGTGCCGAGTGGTGTTTTGTAGGTGGTTCTATATGCTCATAGAGCATAATCCAACTTTTCTGACCAATCTTTCCTATGATACTCTACGGTTTTTTCAAGAATTCGCTTAAGATCGCGATTGGCAACTTCCACTTGGCCACTACTTTTGGGGTGGTACGGGGTGGCTATCCTATGTGTAACGCCATAACGTTTCAATACTTGGTCGAGTTGAGCATTGCAAAAGTGTGTTCCCCTATCACTTATAATTGTCCTAGGGGTGCCAAATCGAGAAAATAGGCCTTTCAAAAATTTTTTTACTACCCTAGCATCATTAGTAGGTAGGGCTGTAGCTTCCACCCACTTAGAGACATAGTCTATGGCTACTAGGATATATTTGTTTCCATTTGAATTCGGAAAAGGACCCATGAAATCGATCCCCCACACATCAAATACCTCAACCTCGATGATGGGGTTTTGTGGCATTTCATCCCTACGGGATATATTTCCTACTCGTTGGCAACGATCACAACTCTCAACATATCTCTAGGCATCTTTGAATAGGGTAGGCCGATAAAATCCTACCTCTAGGACCTTATGAGCTGTCCTATTGGCACTATGATGCCCACCCGTGGGCCTCGAATGACAGTGGCTCAAAATTCGCCAACCTTCGAGGTGTGGTACACACCTTCGAATGACATGATCTGCACATACTTTAAAAAGGTAAGGATCATCCAAAAAATAATATTTCACATCAGAAAAGAATTTCTTCTTTTGTTGGTGTTGAAGTCCCTTCGGTATGATCATTGCAGCTAAAGAATTAGCAATATTTGCGAACCAAGGAATTTCCATATCACTTACCTGGGTGATGGCATAGAGTCGCTCCTCAGGGAATTCATCCTTAATTTCGTTCTCGTCGAGCGATTCCAAGTTTGGATTCTCCAATCGGGATAGGTGATCTGCTGCTAAATTCTTAGCTCCTTTTTTATCTTTGATCTCCACATCAAACTCTTGCAGCAACAAGATCCACCTAATCAATCTTGGTTTTGCATCCTGCTTTGCTAACAAGTACCTAAGGGCAGAATGATCGGTATAAACAATTACCTTAGATAGAAGCAAATAAGAGCGAAATTTATCAAAGGCAAAAACAATGGCTAGCAACGCTTTTTCTGTAGTAGTGTAGTTCTCCTGAGCATTCGTAAGAGTTTTGCTAGCATAGTGAATTGGTTGAAAGTGCTTGTCTTGCCTTTGCCCCAGCACTGCCCCGACTGTGTGATCACTTGCATCACACATAAGCTCAAAAGGGAGAGCCCAATCAGGTACTACCATGATTGGAGCATTGGTAAGTTTCTCTTTAAGGATATTGAAAGCTTTCAAACACTCCTGAGAGAAAACATAAGGCACATCCTTCTCTAAAAGCTTAGTCAAAGGGCGGGCAATTTTTGAGAAATCCTAGATAAATCGCCTATAAAACCTTGCATGTCCTAGAAAACTTCTTATAGCCTTAACCGAAGTTGGAGATGGGAGTCTTGCAATCGCATCCACTTTGGCAGTATCCACCTCAATTCCTCGATAAGAGATCTTATGGCCCAGCACAATACCTTCTTGTACCATGAAATGACACTTTTCCCAGTTGAGGACAAGGTTGGTCTCTTCACACCTGGTAAGTACCCTGTCCAAATTATCCAAACAAAGGTCAAATGAATTGCCAAAAACTGAAAAATCATCCATAAATACCTCCATTATGTCCTCAATCAAATCATCAAAAATAGCTAACATGCATCGCTGGAATGTAGCCGGTGCATTGCAAAGACCAAAAGGCATTCTGCGATAAGAAAAAGTGCCATAAGGATAAGTGAAAGTGGTCTTTTCTTGATCTTCCGGTACAATAGGTATCTGAAAATAACCAGATAAGCTATCCAGAAAACAATAAAACATACGTCCAGCTAATCGTTCTATCATTTGATCAATAAAAGGTAAGGGGAAATGGTCTTTTCGTGTAGCATCGTTTAACTTTCGATAATCGATACATACACGCCAACCTGTTACCGTTCTCATTGGGATCAATTCATTCTTTTCATTAAGGACTATTGTCATCCCACTTTTTTTTGGAACTACTTGCACTGGACTTACCCATGAACTATTGGAGATAGGATATATCATACCATCATCAAGGAGTTTGATAACTTCCTTTTTGACTACCTCTTTCATGTTTGGATTCAAACGTCTCTGGGGTTGCACAACCGGCTTATAGTTTTCTTCCATTAAAATCTTATGAGTACAAAAGGAGGGATTGATACCTCGAATATCGGATATTTTCCAAGCAATGGCCCTCTTATGCTCCTTGAGTACTTTCAGCAACCTTTCTTTCTGTTCTTTTTCCAAATTGGATGCTATAATTACCGATAATTTGGAGTCTTTCTCTAAGAAGGCATATTCCAAATAGTCAAGTAATTGTTTTAGCTCCAATACTGGTGGCTCCTCAATCGAAGGTTTTAACTGTGCTTCCTTCCTCTTTTCAATCTCTTCAAATCCTTTCTCCACAGAGATAGGTTTATTTGCCTCCAGTTGGGCTATCACCTCGGATTTGATAGGATCTTCTGAAGCTTCCTCCATGCCTAATTGCAAGCAACTCTCTAACGGATCCTTAAGAAGAACTTCCTGCATATAACTTGAAACAAAAGTGTCAGTAACATCAAGAAGGTAGCAAGTATCATCCTGATCGACAGACTTTTTTATAGCCTCTGAAATTTTAAACATAATCTCTTCATCTCCGACTTGAAGAATGAGCTTGCCATCACTAACATCAATGATAGCCCTAACGGTAGCTAAGAATGGTCTACCTAGGATAAGGGGCAATTCAAAATCTTCATCCATATCCAATATCACAAAATCAACTGGAAAAATAAATTTACCCACTTGAATTAATACATCCTCAAATATACCTCTAGGGTACGTCACAGATCTATCAGCTAATTGCAAGCTCATACGTATGGGCTTAGGTTCTCTTAATCCTAGTTTCTTAAAAAAATTATAAGGCATTAAATTGATGCTAGCACCCAAATCAGCTAAGGCTTTGTCAATTAACAGATTACCAATATGACAAGGAATTGTAAAACTTCCTAGGTCTTTTAGTTTCTTGGGCAGCTTGCTGAACACTTTTCATCCAAGATGATTGTAGAAAGCTCCTCAAGCTTCCTCTTGTTAGATAACAAATCTTTCAAGAACTTAGCGTACTTCGGCATCTGTGACAGGGCATCAATAAGAGGTAAGTTAATATGCAGTTGTTTAAAGAGGTCAAGGAACTTACTGAATTGTTGGTCATTGCGATCTTTCTGGAGTCTTTGGGGATATGGGATAGGTGGTTGATATTCCTTCACCTTTGATGGCTCTACATCTGCCATTGCTTTCGTCCCCTCCTTGCTCTTGCTAGTTTCCTCGCTACCTTTCCTCTCAGCATGCAACTCCTTCCCATTATGAAGTGTCACTGCCTTAACATGTTCCTTTGGATTGGGTTCTGTATTTCCCGGTAACGATCCCTGCGGTCTTTCAGATATTATCTTCGCAAGTTGACCAATTTGGTTCTCAAGATTGCGATTTGAAGCCTCTTGATTCCTCAGCGAAGATTCAATGTTGGATAAGCGAGCCTCATTGCCTTGAATGTATTTTGTGAGAAGTTCTTCTATACTGGATTTCTTTTCTTAAGGGAGAGGAGGTGGGAATGGTCTTTGAAATCCAGATGGGCCAAAGTTGGTCTTCTGCTGGCCTTGGTTTTGGTTTCCCTATGAGAAATTAGGGTGATTCCTCCATCCTGGATTGTAAGTGTTGCTGTAGGGGTTATTTTGTTGCTTAGGTGGATTTCCTAGACAATCCACTTGTTCCAGTGGTTCTGTGCTCCATACCCCTGCATACAGAAATCACTTACATCCGATTGCACTTGTTGAGGGCCAACTGAGAGTGCATCAATCTTTTTACTTAATAAGTCCACCTTGGCTGCCAAAGTAGTGGTCAAGTCCACATCATAAATTCCTATAGCCTTTTGTTTGGCTCTAGTGCTTTCCCATTGGGAATTGTTCATCGCTATTCCTTCAATCAGGTTTTGTGCTTGCTCAGGTGTTTTTGTGTTCAAAGTACCTCCTGTGGATGCATCAATCATCTGTCTTGTAGATAAATTGAGACCATTATAGAAGGTCTGAATCTGCATCCATAATGGAAGGCCATGATGTGGGCATCCCCTGAGCAAGTCCTTGAATCGCTCCCAAGTATCATATAGAGTCTCCGCTTCCAATTGGGCAAAACAAGAAATATCATTCCGAAGTTTAGCGGTCTTTGTAGGTGGGAAATACTTCTCCAAAAATTTCTCTACCAATTCATTCCAAGTTGTGATTGAATTTCGTGGTAGAGAGTTCAACCACTGTTTTGCTCTACCCCTTAGGGAGAAAGGAAATAGCCACAGTCGAATGGCATCATTCGTGGCTCCATTGATTTTAAATGTATCACAAATCTCTAGAAAGCTAGAGATGTGGGCATTGGGATCTTCATCTTGGAGAACGTCAAACTGAACATATTGTTGCACCATTTGTATGATGTTAGGTGCAATTTGGAAGTTGTTAGCCGCGACGGTTGGCCTTGCGATGCTAGAGTCAGCTCCAATAAGTGTAGGCCTGGAATAATCGGACATGGTCCGATTTGCTTCATTCCCGTTGTTTGCCATGTGTGGTGGATCTTCTTGCTCGATGAATTGAGTGTTGGGCTCTTCACCTTCTTCCTTGATTTCAACAATTGACTCATCGTCAATGGTCGCCACACTTTGTCTAGGTCCTGATTTCAGATTTTGAAGGGCAGTTCTCTCAATTTCAGGATCAAGTTCTACCAAATCTTCCGGATTACTTCGAGTCATGCACTGCAAGGATAAGAAATATAGAATCAATTGCAGCTCTATCTAATGAAAATAAATAATGAAAACAAAAGAAAAAAAATGGTTAAAGTAATAAAGCAACTAGTGTTCTTAATATCGAAAATCCCCAGCAGCGGCGCCAAAAACTTGATATG
The DNA here is from genome assembly GCA_024138005.1 of Lumnitzera racemosa. Classification (NCBI taxonomy): domain Eukaryota; kingdom Viridiplantae; phylum Streptophyta; class Magnoliopsida; order Myrtales; family Combretaceae; genus Lumnitzera; species Lumnitzera racemosa. Next base: position 73,957,255 of record JAMXBC010000002.1, read on the forward strand.
AGGCAAGCACACTTATCAGTTTTAATATAGCGGATGTGGGTCCGAGTTGATCCCTCAGAGATTTTGAGTACTAATATTAACTTTAGCTTTATTATCTAACCGAAAAATTGTGATAAATTGAATGAATTAAAAATACTGAAATTAACAATTAAACTACTTATGAGACTTAATTACGCGAATGAGGAAGCAATAAAGTACGAACGACTTCAAGTATGCAATAATATATTTAGGAATTATTTACCATAGTGTTTAACATGTAACCTTTTTAAAATATATCCAATTCAATTTGTGTTATTCTTGACCGAAGGGATTCACAATTAAAGCTAATATCTTTCTCAAGCATATTAACCCTAATCCTAAATTATTTACCAGAATCTCTTCACTTAGTAATATAATTTAGAATCGCATAACGTGTAATGAATTCCCACACAAACAATCAACTTTCCGGAAGAAACATGTATCTTATCTCTAAGTATACATGTAATTATCTTCAATTATGCCTAGATCTAATTATACATGCAATTTCTCAATCAACATGCATAATATCATATATTGACACTCTCGAATTATCAATCCACAATTAAAGAACATAATTGAATCAAGAAAAAAATAGAAACTTTATTGAAATTATAATTCAATCTAAGGGTTACATGAAACCCTAGGTTCCATAATCCTAAATACTCAAATTCTAAGCTATCATAACGAATCTAAAAACGAGTCTCATAAAAAACGTAAAATAAAGCATAAAAACCCCTCTTGATTTGATGAACAATCTCTCTAATCTTGAAATCGATGTCGTTCTCGCTTCTTGATTAATGTTCTTCTCCAATCTCCTCTCGTCTCTTGTGTCTCTCGTTTCTGTAATGTCTCTCATGTCTTTTGAAACCCTAAGATATCCTTTTATATGTGTATTACAAAGATTCTATTTTCGGCACCAGACACGGCCTGGGACACGATCGTTTCCCCAGGTCGTGTAACTTTCTGCACTAAGGCAAAATTTTCTACACAACTTCAAAATTTCATAACTTCTTCATTTGAACTCGGAATTGAGTGAAACTTGATTCCTTTTCTTCGTTTTCGAGCCTAGAACGCGTTTAAACCCTAAAATCAACATTTTACTCAATTAAGTATCAATTTCTTTAAAGAAAACAAAAAATGTAAGGAAAATACTATAAAATTACCATATGAAATATGTTTAAAATTCGAGTTATCAGAAGACATAGCAAAGTAGGTGGTAGCATAGAAGAAAGTATCCCAACTAGCTAAGAAGTGGAAGGTGAGTGAGAATCTTATAATGGTTCAGGTTGCTTAGTCTGGGGAATCCATAGTTTAGGATATTCATCCTACTATTGAGCCGAGAAAGGCTGATCGAAAGATTCAACCCCGTAGTGAGGCTAAAGCTACCACTGCCATTGAAGGATTGTCATTAATGGTGGAGGCGGCATCAAGTGCTAATAAGAGATCGGGTAAAAAACTCGCCGACTAGCTACTTGCCAAGAAGTCCAAAGATCTGGATGAAAGGACGAAGGAAGCAATGCGTAATAAAGCTCTTGACATTAGAAGTGCTGAATTTATCCCCAATATAGAGGCCCGACGAGTACTTTATCCTATGTTAGAGTAACATTGTCTTACATATTGACTTGAACTTAGGCAACATAACGAAATCTTTGGCATTGATGGAAGGAATTATTATTCTAAAGGATAAAGAGATTGCTAAGAAGAACCTCAACATGGTCGGTGGTTGCAATAATGCCCATATTGTGACCAAGTTGTATGATGTAAGTATACATAACATCTTTTTAATTATTGATTTTGTTTAGTTGCAAATACCCTTGTTCATTTCCAGATAAGTAGCCATGTTTGGATGGCTTTAGATGAGGCCAACAAAGAGATGAAGAAGGTAATAACAATAGTAGTCTATGTATTATGCCGGGTCACCTTTAATACTCATTATATTAAATTGTTACAGAAAATCAAGGATGCATACAACACCTCTAAAGCCCAAACTATTGTTGTCGAGAATGTAAGGATAAGGGCGGAGATGGAGGAGAGAAAGCTCTACGAAAACCTGGCTACTAAGAAGTTGGCACATACCTTGGTTGTCAATGAAATCTTGAGCCTAAACACCAATATTGAAGAACAATACAAGGAGTTTAAAGGCTTGAAAGAGGAGCTACAGAAGAAGAAAGAGGAGTATTGGGGGTTAGGCTGAACTCTTTGTGTCGAGCCTGATTTTTTACCTTCCCAGTTCTTTTTAAAAAATTAGGTCTTCTCTAAGCCGATTAGTAGTTTACCCTACCCATTTAATACTGATCCTCGACTAGGGTTTAAAGAAAACCATTTTTTCAATTTAAAAAGGGATTGGAGTCGCCACTCGACCGAAGTAGGGAAAAAGGATTAAGTTATAACCAATTGGGTGGATTAGCTATAACTTAGCTACCGGTCTATTGATAAAAAAAAAAAAAAATTTGTAAAATGGCTATTTTGAAAACTAAAGATTTAGGTTTGGGGGCTAGTTTATTAAACCCTAAATGGGTACCACTTTTTAACTTTTCAAATTTAACTTCGCTTTTCAAATATACCCTTTTTAATTTCTAAAAATATACAATTATGATACATGCAACTAAATTGATTAATTTACATAAATATCTAAAAATGGAAAAAATACAAAATTTCCATATTTTAAGTCACCCCATACTTATGTACGGATGCTTACGTACCCGCTATTCGGGATCAGACTTCTGTTGTTCGTTTATAAAAACTTTAGTGGGTGGTTTGATTTTAATTTTTGAAAAAGGATCGCATTTACGTTTTTACCCAGTTTAATTTATTCAAGGAAATTCTTTTAAAGGGTCCTAATTGGTGTCTTATTTTTGGAAACTCTAAAATAGTCTTAACTTGGAAAAAAGGTTTATTTATTTTCACTTATTTTAGAAACCTAAATTTTTTTAAGTGACAAAAATAAATCATAATATTTTTATTTACCTATTTACTTTTTGTTTTATTTATTTCATATTTTTTCCATTTTCTTAATTTATTCATCACTTATCACTTATTACTTATTTAGTAAAATAAAACAAAATTACCTTCTTTTTTTTTCTTTTCGTTTTTTAATTATTATTATTTTCTATTACATTTAAAAAAACAAATAAATAAAATAAATAAAACAACAAAAATAAATAAAAGAAAAAGCTTTGGATGGATTCGGATGCGCGGGTCGAACTTAGGCGAGTTAAGCAGGTCAGATTAGGTCGGATGGGGTTGCTCCACTAGTTTCGGGTCGGGCTTCAATGCCTTCAACAGCAGCAGTAGCAGAGGGCTATTTAGGTAGTTTTAGTAGCCAAAGTGAGGGGGTGAAGAGTGTTTATGAGTTTTGGATTAGGAATAGGGACGGTAGGCAGAGTGCCGTGGCTTGGAGTGGTCATTCGATGGTTGTTGGAGGTAGCGGTTGGCGGTAGTGCTTGGGCGGCACTACTAGGAGGCACGATGGAGGTCAAGGAAAGTTGTATTTGAGAGCTAATGGAGTGGTGATCACGACCATGGAGTTGGGTTGTGGTGGTAGGTCGAAGAAGAGAGATGTAAGGAGAGAGAGAATGAGCTAGAGAGAGAAAGAGAATCACGAGAGAGAAGGAGAGCTTGAGAGTCATTTTGAAGCTTGAAGATTGTTTTTTTGCTCATTGACGTCCTTATTTATACTTGAATTTCAACCCAGCAACAAAGGAAAGCTCAGATCGAAGTTAATGCGAATGGCTAAATTTTCTGTTTTTTCCAATCTTTAAAGCTCAATTTGAATGCGTAATTGACCGAACTTAGACGTGTTTTCTATACCTATTCATAGTAGGTTATGTCTAGTGCGAGATTAATCCAAGAAACCATGAGGCTGTGTGTGGAATTTGTGTAGAAATTGAAGCTAAAGTAGAGGGAGTGAGCTGTTCTTGAGAAGGAAAGCTAAGGAAATCGAAAGAAAATGGAGGAAAACCGAGGGAAACAAAGGGAAAGTGCTGACATGGTGCCACGTTAACTGACTCGATAAACATCGACCTGTCACGTGTCACACTTGACACGTGGTAGCTGACATGGCATGTTACGTGGCACCACATCAGCAAAGGTTGTCCAATCTGGTTATGCCACGTGTTAGGACACGTAGCACAATCAGATCCTGATACGTGGTAGTCTCTAATGTAAGAAAAACAAAAAGTAAGAAAAAAGCCTCCCTATCTTTACTAAGTTTCGAACCCAAGACCTTATGCTTAATACAATACTAGTATTATGTCTATATGCTTAACCGTCAAGCCATTGGCCAGTACCTTGTTCATATGTGCAAAATTCTATATATGGACTCGATCAGTCTAGACCATATTTAAATCTAAACCTAAGTTTAATGGCCCAACTTCTAAACCTAAATATAATATAACGAAATGTTATTTTCCAAAATCTTTGATTTATTTATTTATTTATTTATATATTGTGATTTTTTCATAATTTCTTATTTTTTGTGCCTGTTTCCTATTTTTCCTATTTTCTTATTTTTTTTAGAATTCCTATTTTTCTAAATTTCTTCATTTTTTGGGGCTTTCTTCAATTTTCTATATTTTTGAACTTTTTCTAATTTAAGACCCCATAACCTAATTTAAAAATAAAAGCGGGGCAAAAAATTATGTGTCTACAGCTGCCCCCCTCTTTGTAGTAAAGTTTGAACAGAACTTTATCACAAAAATAAAACAGACCCTATTTTTGCCCTAAAAATGAATTTTATGCTAGGAAGCGCTATAGCTAGCTTACTATCCTAAGTCCAATCCATTGGGATTTTGAGAAGAGAAAGGTGGTGCTCTAAGAGATTGCTGAAAGATGAAAAGAAGAATTGAAGTTTAGTCATGCTCGTATGAACTGACAAAGTGAAGTGAAATAGGCTAAGTGCTCCTTGAGCTAGCTAAGACCCTAAAAAGAATGAGCAAACTTGGCCATATCTTAATGAGATGATTAACCAAGGTGGGCAAAACGCTCCTAAAGCTGGCTAAGATCCTAAAAAATAAGAGCAAACTTGGTAGTGCCCTAATAAGCTGATTAACTAAGGTAGGCAAAGCACTCCTAGAGCTGGCTATGACCCTAAAAAGAATGAGTAAACTTGGTCATGCCTTGATGAGCTGACTAACCAAGGTAGGAAAATCGCTCTTAGATTTGGTTAAGACCCTAAAAAGAATGAGCAAACTTGGTAGTGCACTGATGAGCTAGCTAATCAAGGTAGGCAAAGCGCTCTTAGAGTTGGTTAAGACCCTAAAAAGAATGAGTAAACTTAGTCGTGCCCTGATGAGCTGACTAACCAAGGTGGGCAAAGCGTTCCTAGCTCAAATATCTTCTAGGGTTCGAGATCATGAGTGAACTAAGTGGTAGTATAATAGTTCAGCTTAGCAAAGCAGCATTTTTTTATGGAACTAAATTTCCCTATTAGAAATTTAAGATGGAGACTAATATGAAGGCATTAGACTATCAAGATTAGCAAATCATCTCAACAGGAGATCTCAAAGTTCCAATTATCATTACATCAAATGATGATATCACTAAAGCCGAACTCAATTCAAAGGCTAAGAATTTCCTTTTGAGTACTATTACACGATTAGAACTTTATCTAATTGCATCATGTGCTATAGTTAAAGATATTTGGGACACTTTGGTGCAAACCTATGAAGGTATAAAGACCAATAAAGACATAAGAATAAATGCACTAGTTCAATAATATGAAACATTTCAAATTCTCCCTGGTGAAGAAATCAATGACTCATTTAGTAGATTTATAGCTATAACTAATGAATTGTCTTCTCTTAGCAAAATAATTAGTGATACAAATATGGTACGCAAGATGCTAAGGATTCTTCCCAAAATTTGGAATGCAAAGAAAACTACAATAGAAGAAGCTTATGATCTAAAAACATTAACCTTGAGTCAATTGCGTAGCAAGCTCATGACATATGGAGCTGATTTTCTCAAATTAGAAAGTACTTTAAAGGATATAAAAAAGAAGGCTATAACATTTAAGGCTAAAGAAGTAGAAGTTGATTTAAACAATGATGATTCATCTGATGATGACGATGAAGAGGTCACATGGTTGGTAAGACATTTGAACAGATTGCTTAAGAAAAGAGATAAAAAATCATATAGTTTTAACAATTTTAAATCTAACAAGAATATAAATGATGTAGGTAATGGTATTAAAGAAAAGAAGGAAGTTATTTGTTAAGAATGCAAAAAACCTGGGCACATTAAGTACAAGTGTCTATTGCTTTTGAAAAGGCTTCGTAAATACAAAAATAAATGAAAAGGCTTGTTATCAACATGGAGTGATTCAAACGAGCTAGAGCCTAAGGAAGAAGGTTTGGATGATAAAGCTAATGAAGCAAATTTATGTTTGATCGCATGTTTTAAAGTAAGTTTTGAATCTGAATTTGAATTTGATAAAGATTATGTACCTAATGATATTTGTGTTGAAATCAGTAAATTGTTAAAAGCACTTTCAAAAGCCAATGATAAAATCTCGAAAGTTGAAAATGAAAATATGTCTTTAAAGAATGAAAAATAAGCTCTCGTTCAAACAAACAAGCTTTTGGTTGATGAAAACAATTTTTTGAAAAATGATTTTGAAGGTTTTCATGTTGCAAGAGAAGCTTTAGTAATTGAAAACCTTATTTTGAAAGAAGAGATCAATAGTTTGAAAAACTATATGGAGGATTTATTTTAGTTAATAAGAAACACATTTTAAAAGTTTGATGAAAGTGATAGGAACTAATCAAAGAATGGATAATTCAAAATCTGGACTTAGTTTCAAATTTGGAGATACATCTAAAACAAAGAGAGAAATAATTTTTGTTAAATCAAAAAGTGAAAATCAAGAAACATTCAAAGAAAAGGATAAACACAAAATGCTTGAACCCATCAGAAGGTACAATAGACAGTATTCTTAAAAAAAAAGTATCCTTTTAGAAGGTACAACAGAAGGTTGCACAGAGGGTATGTTAGAGACTACCCAAAAGCAAAACCAAAGGCGTAAGGTAAGTAATAGATATGATTATTCTTCTTCCTATGTATGTTTATTCTATAACAATTTAGGTCATATTGAAAAGTACTGTTTTTATAAAAATTCCAAGCTCAGTAATAACTAAGTAAATGCAAATAATATCATGAGCTTGAATTTTAAAGGACCTAAGCTTGTCTAGGTTCCTAAGAATGTCTAATCGTTTTTTAGTTGTTACAGGTCATGAGGCAAAATTTAATTGAAGGTAATTCTTAATCAATAATACCTCATTGGAAATGAAAGTATGGAATGAATGATAATCTTAATCTATTTTTTTATTTTGCTCCTCATGTTTTATACATATTCTATTTCATTATTGATCATAAAAAATAATTGGTATTATTTTGAGAGGAGCTCTTTTTCTAAAAAAAATGCTTTTATAAGGAGAGAAAGAAAGATGTTGATTTTTTTTTTAAAAAAAGGGGTTTTGATTTATTTTCTTAAGGGGGGTAAGTCTTATAATCTATTTTTCTTTTATAAAAATTGGTTATCTTCTCACAAGAAGAAAGAAGAAAAAAGTTCTTCAATATTTTTGTTATAAAAATATATGGTTGTTTTCTAATGATAATAAAAAGGAAGAGAAAGGAAAAAAAGAATTAAGTACTGAACATAAGCAAGGAAACATGATAGCATAACATTTTAAATAGTATATCATTATTGTCGAATAATGTTTCTCTTGTTGTTTATGTTAACATTGAACTGTTACATGTTTTTTAACTTACGTACTTTTGTTGTAATAAAAAAGGGGGGAGAATGTTAAATATTTCTCATGGATTTTGATAATAAAAAAGGGGATAAATACTAATAGATCATTAAGAATACAGGTATTTAAAAGGTTTAAATTGATTGAAAATGGATTAGTTTGAAAATCTTTAGAAATTATTTTAGAAGCTTTATAAGTATGACACTTCAGAAGCTTGTTTAGAAGCTTTGAAGTAAAGAAAATTGAAACTCTTTAGAAGGTTATTCAAAAAGTTAATCTAGAAATATATGACATTAAATTTTAATTCATATTGGATTCGAATTCAATAAGGCTTAGCTCTATTAGATTGGGTGTATTAGGAAAATACACTTAATCTTGTTTCACTCATGATGGAATCATGATCCTTAGGGATTATTTTTGAGAGAATTTATTTTTGATAAATCAAGTATGCATAAATACAAATAAGGATAATGTTGATTTAGATTTTGTGGAATTTTAAATTTTAAACATGAGGCTTATCTAGAAATTACTAATAAAGCATATCTCTTCGTCAAATTCAATTCAGAAGCTTATATGGTGGTTACGGATCAAAGTATATTTGATCAAAACAAGATAAGAAGAGTTGTTTTGAATTTCAAATTACCAAGATCTTCTCAAAATATCTAAGGATTATCCTTAACAAATAATGGTTAGATAAACACGAAAGTAAAGATAATCTTCAACAAATTACTCGTTGGATAATTTCAATATAAAAAGAGAAAGGATTTAAAACGTCATTTTTAACAACTTTGGAAAAAAGTTTTTGCTACACAAAAAAGTCGTGATCAAATTCTACCTTCTAAAAAGTCATAGAAAGTCCTTCAAATACTTATTCAGAAGGTTGCATCAAAGTAAACAAAACAACAATTGTTATTTCTCTTTAGAGTGAAATTAATTGAGATTCATATTTTTATTCTCTCTTATAATTTATAAATCTTATTTTGCTATTTGATTGTTGAGAGAAGTTAGTTTGTATTCTATAGATCTGTAATTAGCCTAGATTATAGAAATGCTAGATAGGCAAAGCAGAGTATTGTGAAGTTCATGTATGATGGATGCTTATAATCTTTTATGATTTGATTTAGTGGATTAAGTGGAACGACACTGGTGAAGTAGATTAGGTCCTTAATAGTAGGGCTAGAAGAGAGTAGTAGGGTTAGAAGAGAGTAGTAGGCAGAAGGCTAAAACTCTATAAATCCTTAACCTAATATTCTCCTTTCTTGCTCTTTTAATTTGCTTTATTAATTGTTGTGTATTGAATTATTAAAATATCACTGTTCACCAATATAAGTTGTTAAGAGGGGTAACTTTATTTCTCTTATATTAATTTTTTTTTATATAAAGTTTAAAGATATCAATTTACCCTCCTCTTGATATCTTATACAAGACTAACACTTGGGTCATCTCCTAAAGTGATTTCCTGGATATCATTCTTGGTACATATGTCGATTGACTTACCTTTTCGGACAACTTTCTACTTAAAATACCTTTTCTCATCTTAAAGCCCTCATATGCAATGACCTTGCCAACTATTGGTCCCCTTTGCACATGTTGACTCTTGTGAGAGTAGGGAATTTGGCTTTAAGGTATGCAGTTGAAGAGACAATGTCGAATAGATGTTGACATGGCTATCCCATGATCATGTTATATGGGGACTAACATTTGACAACAAGAAAGTCTACCTTATCCTCTATGATATGCTCATCGTCTCAAATCTGGATTGGCAAAGAAATTAATTCAGTTACTCAAACGGGTTGATTGTTAAAGGCATATAAATCATACTTATAAGATCTTAGTTATGCCTTGATCTTGGGCCTTATCTAGTCAAAAGCATGTTGAAAAATGATATATACCAAACTTCTTGTATTGATAAGAATTTTCTTGACCTCAAAGTTGGCAACTATTGCATTGACCTTTAGATGCCTTCAAAGTCTTCTTCTACAAAATAGATTGTGTTGTTGATCTTAACCTTCTTACCTTAGATGTTATAAACACAATTTTTGACATTAATTAGACTCGAAGAGCTTGGCTAGCCTATTAAAGGTCTACTGACAATAGTTTTGACTACTTTGTTGGGTGCTCTACTGGAACTTTTGTCCTTCAAATCTCTTTCGGCAATATCTGGCTGAGTATCACTCTCTTGTTCCTCATATATTCTCTAAGTTGATCTCTCAATATTCTTAACATCATGTGTAAGGAACTTTCGCAAATGCCCACGTTGAATGGCATCCTCAATTGCATTCTTAAGTTGGATGCATTCATCTGTATTATGGCCTTTGTCGCGATAGAAATCGTAGTACTTATTGGAATTCCTCCATCAGAGATTTCCCATCATTCTTTTCAACCACTGTAGAACGCCTCTCAACTCACATACCTCCATCAATATACCAAGATTGGACGATTGACAGGGGTATAGGACGAATACGTTGGAATCCTTAGTCTCTTTCTCTTGGTACCAGAACCTTGATCATCATCTCTCGTAAGTCTATCTTTTGCACTTCTCCTTTTATCATTGTTCCTATCTCCTCTATTCTGATCGGCCTCTTACCGAGCCTTTAGGTCAAATATATGAGGTAGGCTTGGCTTTGAACTCAATGAAAGTTTTTGGCTTATTTTTTCTAAGAGACTTAGAAAAGTTTCCATGGGGCTTAACTCCATCAATCATGATGATGAGGGCCATGCTTACATCCAATTCTAGGATTTGAACCATCTCAGCCATAAACTTAGCCAAGTAATCTCTGATTGACTCGTTTGATCTTTGTTTGATTGTGTTAAGGATTGAAGAATCCTTAATAGGAAGCTTACTTGGAAGAAAGTATTGAAGAAACACTTTTGTTAGTTTTTCGAAATAGGAAATGGTGTTTGGTTTCAAATGTTTAAACCATGTACCAGCTACATTCTTCAAAGTTGAGGGAAAGGCTTAATGGGCCATTGCATCACTCATACCATGTAACTTAGCCAACGTGTGGTAGTACTCCAAATGGTCTTCAAGATTTTTCGTCCAGTCATAAGTTTCAAACTGCGATAACTTGATGTGTTGTAGTATCATTTCTTCCAAAACCTCAGGAGTGAAGGGGCTCTTCTCAATTTGGAAATACTTACTCATTGCAGTAGTGGTGCTGACATGTAAAGGTCTAGCATGGTGTACCTACAGCGGTTGCTTGCTTTTATCAATTTTATTATATGCAAGAGCTAAATGTCCCATCGCAACCTTGACTTGCTTTTTTGGCATCTCAGGTGAATAAATTGATTCATCGCTGTTCTCGGTGTTGTGAATGCTTTTTGTTTTGATTTGGGTGAACACTGTTATGAAGGAGATTAAGGATCTCTTTATGTTTTTTGTTTAGTTTGTTTTGATTTAGGTGAACATTGTTATTAAGGAGATTAAGGATCTCTTCATTTTTTTGTTTAGTTCTTGGTTTTCTTTGGCCAAGTTGAGATAAAGTTACTTGAGCTTAGCCAAACGTTGCTTGTCAGTATGCCTACTCCCCTCATCGAGGTCTTGGGAGGAAGTACCAGTACCTATACTTTTGGTTAATCAAGTTTTAGCCATGTGGGTGTGTTTGAGAAAAACAAATGGTGCTAAATGTTGTTTATAGACTCTGTAAATTTAACCTTCTAAACATGGTATTAGACTTAAGTATCGTAAATATTTCCCCAAGTCGACAAGACCACATAAAATGAAAACCGACTGAAATTTTAAACTTGGAACTTAAAACGAACTTGAAAGACCCAATAATACAATTTGGAAACTCTTATCATGCAACAAAACCGCAATCCCTACATACGTGTACAAAAAAAATGTAAACCTAAACTTAATAGAAATCACAAATATCAAATCATAAAAATTTTTAAAACTCTATAAAATTTTCTTAATGCTTAAAAAGCCATAAATCAATAAAATTATCAATAATTTGTGAAATCATATAAAACTAATAACAAACAAATCAAGGATTATTTTAAGTAATAATAAACAATAAAACGAAGCTAGTTAAAGGAATAAATTAATAAATTTACAAAAATTATTTTACTTGTGTATATAAGTAGCCCCACAATATGTATATACATAGAAATATATTAATAAGTAATTTCCTTCTCTTTTCTTAATCTATCGTATGATATATATATATATATATGTTGCATAATAAAACAGTGTTCCTAAATAATTAAGCCAATTAAACCTTAAGCTTCTAAGTGTAAGTAAATTATTCCCGAGTTGGTAAAAAAACCTGAAAACATACATAATCTCACTTGAACTCTACAACATACTTAAACTTACTCGAACCCAAAACCTTGGGATAATTAGGGACTTATAACCCTAAATAAATAATTAAAATTATAAATTCAATAAATTTTATTGAACTCTAGAAAACTCTAAAATTTCTTAAGAGGCAAATAACAACCTACAAATTAATTTGAGAACCAAACCCAAAAAGAATTTCATATAAAACAATTCCCTTGTTTTCACTTATAAGCCATGTTATATATGGATAAATTGTAAACCCTACTTTTTAGCGGACTTGTGATTCAACTCAGAACACTTCCCAAATGATCCCAAGGATAAACTAAGCTAAGAATTCAAGTTTATATTTAAAAACAAATTTAATTTTCCAATTTGAAACTCTATTATCGATAAAACTCGAATACAAGAACCATAGAATCTAAACCCAAAACACTAAAACAATTAAGGACTTATAACCTTAAGCAGCTAATTAAGAATTTAATTTGAATAATTTTATTCAACTCTAGAAATTTTCATAATTTTATAAGACTTAAATCATAACTTACAAATCAATTTAAGAGACATACTCCAAAAGAATTTCATATAAGACAATCTCCTTATCTTTATGCATAAGATTTGTGTACATGAATAAGTAAATCAACTAATCATCCTAAATAATTTATTAGTTGATAAATATAAACCTTACTTTTATTGGGCCCATGATTTAATTAAAAGTACTATTTGAACGTTCCCAAGGATCAACAAAACTGAGAACTTAAGTTTACATTTACAAACAAATTAAAATTTTCCAATTCAAAAACCAATTATCGAGAAAACTTGAGCTTGAAGAACTACGAGTTCTAAAGTCACTTAAAACCCTAAACCCTAAAAACAATTAGGGAATTTTGACCCTAAGTGACTAATCGATAATTTAATTTGAATAATTTCATTCAACTTTAGAAAATTTCACAATTTTATAGGAATCGAATCATAAATTACAAAATAATGCAAAATGAAAACCCTAAAACAATTTCCTATAAGACCATGCCCTTATTTTCATATTTAAGTCTTACACATCAATAAGTAGACCAACCAATCACCTTAGATGACTTATCAATTGAGGGTTGGAATCATTTATTAATTGATAACTTATCAAAATCTAGTGATAAGACATTTTCCTTATCACCCCTTTACTTATATTACATATGGATAATTTTTTACAAGATTTCACATGCTTAACTTCATTAAATGAGACAAGACATTTCTATAACTCCAAAGGACACTAAATGGAAGATTTGAACAAGGAGAAGAGGGGAGATCGTGCTCTTATCTTTCAACCATCAATCACTTTTTTTTACACACCATTATTCACTCCTTAATGCTTATATAATTAATAGTTGTAATTGTTGACCTTTGTGTAAGCTATAAGACAATAAATTAAAGCTTCTTGCACACACTTTTCTCCCATTCAAAAATTTTCGACTCTCTCCCTCTTTCACTCTCATTTTCACTTCCTTTTCTCTCACTTTAAACACAAATCAAAAGAAGGAATTCATCCCCACAAAAATCGTCTATTTGGCTGCCACTTCTATGTCCCACTCACAGTACTCCCATTTCTTTTTCTTATGTCATTTTCTTCCAACATATAAGCTCTTTTAGAACCATTAGAACCTTCCATAAACCTCACTCCAAAGGATCAAACAACTCGAGTTTCCAAAAGGTTGCAAAATAAGGGAGCAAAGTTAAGAGCTTAAGTGGAACCTTTGTGCACAACCACCATATTTCGCTTTAAGGAAGAGTAAGTGTTTCTTGTAATTAGTGAGTTAGTGTTTATGTTAGGAGACTTTGATTTTTTGAAAATATGAGTATAATTTAAGTTGTTATAACATCAAAGACTATCCTAAGAAACAAACTCATGAAACCCTTACATGAAGTTGAAATATGAGCATATAAAGTTGGTGTTTTGTAAAGACACTTGTTTAACACTTTAAATGGAAGATTTTAAGTTGAGAAGATCTTGAAACAAGAACTTGAATGGAAGATGAGCATGCTGGACGTGAGGATTCAAGTCATTTGGATGTTGATTTTATTTTCATTAAGTTAAACATGCTCAAATCTAGACTTAAGTTAGGGAAAAATTTATCACATGAAGTTTTATGAAAAAACCAACTTTGTATGACATGAGCTATGATATGGAAGTTGTAATAAGTATAAGATCCTCTATTTCTTTATGTAAAGCATGAGTTAAAGAATCATCTTACGGAAGAAAAGTTAATTTAAGATTTGGATACAAGTAGTTTAAGTGCATGATCTAACACCTAAACTTAAGGAAATGATGAAACAAATTGAAAAACCAAGTGAGAACCCCTTAGATTCATCATGACCAGATCTGGAACATAACTAATAGCCACTTAAAAATATGATAAAACCAAGTGAACAAAGTAAAAATATCAACCAAAGCAAGTATAGCAAGTATACAAAACCTAAAACTCAAAACCAAACCTAAAACTCTTAAAACAAGCTTACAACTCTAAGTTGACACTTCATTAAAATTATGACCAGCACTTTAAAATATTAAGAAAGGTTATTTTGAAGCCTACAAGAAATCCACCTAAGACTTCATAAGCCCAACAAAGTCACTAACTTTAGTTTGAGCAAAAAATAAGCCCATTCGACAACTCAAGTCCACTAAAGAGCCCATGAAGTTAGCCTTAGGAGTATAAATCAAAATTGTAAATATGATCTCAAGGAGTATTTTGAGTTTAGGATAAAATCTTAAGACCAAGCTTAAAGGATTTCTCAAGTTATCAAAAAGCTCATTTACCAAACAAGGCTCAAAAGTACTCCAAAACATGAGGATTGCTACTGTTTTGGCCCATGGGAAGTTTTACATACCTCATCACAAAGATATAACCTCACCACGTTAAAATACACTCAAAAATGATGAAGATTGATTATAAGATCATAAAAATTGGATTTAAAACGAGAAAGTTATACGTGATTGAACTTTTAAGTAAAACTGGAAAAAAACTATGAAACCAAATCAAAAGTATAACTTAAAGGGTTTTAGTTTAGTTTTCTAGGTTTTATTTCAAATCCTTGTAGTATCATATTTGCGATGTCCAGGGGACCTGACTTTTGGGAGACGACCTATCCCGGATTATTTTTATTGATCTGCATGGCTGAGTGAATAAATTCCCGATGACTCTTTACTTGATTTTGTATGTAAAATAGATGCACTTAAACTTATATATATAAATTTGGATGCTTGTGGGATATGGGAAATGCATGTGTATAAATTTGTAGATGAATGCAATGACTTATTAATTATATTTAATAATGGGAATTGTATGTACTAATATATAAATGCAAATTATATGGAATGAAATTGTTTGATCACCTTGAAAATCGAGTTAATCACTTATACAATTAAGAAATTAAAATGAATAATTCATTCCCCATATTGCATATGGATAACATTGACTACCGTTTCACGCAAAAGATGGGAAGGGATTCACAGGAGGATGAGCCTCCTACAGGATTGGGGCACTAGCTATATCATCATATATATTGAGTCTCTGTTTTAAGTTGATGAGCTTACTAGGCACTGGGAGACACTAACTATCGGCGAGGGGCCAAGTACTGTAGCTTTTGCTTAGGGCATGTGTTTGTGGATTACGGAGGCCACCACACCGCTAGACTTGAGATTTTAAAAATATGATTTGTTATTCGGTAAAGAAAGTATACATATATACATACATACATATATATATATATATATAGAGAGAGAGAGAGAGAGAGAGAGAGAGAGAGTTTTGTTTTGGCTTAAGCATAATAGTGCAAATGAAATAAAATCTAAGGTCTAGAATCCGGATTTTGGTTTGGGTCGGTTAATTATCTCTAAACCCCAACTATAGGGGCGTAATTTTGAGTTGTATGCAATTCCTAGATCACTGCATACGTTGTTTAGCATACTGATTGTTTATGCATTCATATGATTGTGCATTTAAGAAATTTCTATCATGCAGTATTGATGAGGGTAATTATCTTAATAAGCGTAAGCTTACTCCTTAACAGTTTTTTTCCTTGCAGGTTGATCGATAGTTGGGACTGGGATAGGAATCGAGTGCAGAGTGCTGCCATTGAATCAGTATGATGAAATGGCTTGTGTAGTTAATTCGAAATAATTCGAAAAACGACTAATAGCTCAATTAAGTTTAGTATTTTTAGTAAGTTTAGAATTTTCTGGAATTGTCTATCTTATTTTACTATTTTGGTAGGAGATACTGATTCTCTACGGTTTTGAGAAATTATGGAAAAATGAATATCCATAATTATTTACATTATATAATGAGTCAATGAACTAAAATTGAAGACTTTAACAATTAACTATTTAGAGTCTTGCAATTTTCGACTTACAAGGCGATTTTTTTATCATAGGTGCACACGTGATATATAAATTTTAGGCAATATTACTAGGCCTCTCCTAGAGTGGTTATATTGTTGGTAGATTTTTGTGGTTAGAATGTCCTACAAAGAAAAGAAAATCACTTGGTACCGGAGCCAGTTTGATGCAGCCAGTCTGATGCCTAAGTCAATAAGTAGGAATAAGAAAAGTAGAACGAGTGGGCAAGAGTTATCAAATGCTCTTACATTGTTTCTTTCTCATATTTATAAGCTAATTTCGTGTCTGAAGTAACAGTTATCAAAATAACCATCAAGATACGTAGAAGATTCTTAATTGGACTCCTTTCTTGAAATGTAGAGAGAGTAGGTAGTTATATAACTTAACCGTGCTAACTATTCGTGCCATTGATAACTATTCAAGCCATTTCCCTTGAATTCAAATTAAGAATGAGTTTGTGTCATTCGATTAGATGTCAAGAATGTAAGTTACTCAGTCTCTTGTCAGTCGAATAGACGAGTTAACGAATTTTTGACTATCAACGTTTGACGAGCCGAGTAAACGAGAACTAACTATCAATAAAAGCCTTTGTAGGTTGGTCTCTACATTCTTCGCTTGTCAAGACATAGATTAATATTTTCAGTATACTTTCTACACTTTTGACGATAACGGCAATAACAAAAGTATGCTTCAATGCATTTCACCCTCTCATCTAGGAGCTCCACATGAGTACATCTTACCTTCTCATAGGTGTCTTCAAATTGCTCAAACCACTTGAGCATTAGCCTATTATACTACAAAAGTAAGAACACAACCAATGCCAGGAAGCTAATTAAAAAATAATAATAATAATCGACTCATTTTAAGAGACAACGACTTACCTCTTCGGTTAGAGCACATCAGTGGCCTCAGATGCAAGGGATGTCCATGAACTTGGTCTTGAAATCCTTTTCCAAGGTAACCTAATCCCCTGGGATATAAGACCTTAACAAAGCTTGACAGCTAATGCCTTGGTGGGAAAGAGTAAGTTGCCAACTATCACAGACCACTACGGCCACAGTATCTTCCTTAGAGCCGCCTAGTTGTGAGCTTGTCCTCCTTTATAAGCTCGCTGCCCTAAGAAGTATACACTACTTTAAACTTCTCAATTATGCTTCCTATCTAAGCACACTCCTTCAACTTAGCTTCGGGGTTCTCCTCCATCTGATCAGCAGCCCGTTATGGATGGGCTTGGGGAAGGTTGTCTACCTTTACGCCTCATACCTCACCTGTGCTTTTCTCCACCTCTAGTAGAGTAAACTTGCGAACTCTCTTTTAAGGCTGTGTATTCATCTCAACTACCTCTAGGGCCTTTCACTTCTACCTTAGATGGGCCTCACCAGCGGTCGTTAAAGTCCTTATGGTAACATCATTCGCGGAGGAAGGTGGCGCCTATGCCTCTTCTTGGGTCATGGGCATCGGTAGTTGGACTACGGGAACAACAGGAGCGCATGATGTCAGCTCTATGATGGGGGCAGCCAAGGGGATGGTGTCCAAATTGGCGGCCTCACTCGGCTTATCTCAGTAGAAGTAGACTTTTGTTGGGAAGGCTCGACTTCTTGTAAGGTCGCCTACCTTTGATGCTTCACCCTCGCTTCTCGGCATTTCAGGAGGTCGAGTCCCCTAGGGCGGGACACATCTTTGCTAGAATGAGCCAGTTTTTCACCTACAAAAAGATATAGACAAGTCAGTACGACAATAGTCGCAATGAACCCTTACCAACTTACTCGTGTCCAGCACGGACAACGAGGATTAGGGAGTAACTTTTACTAAGCTCGCACCGGCATGACAGAAGGTTTAAACACATCGGGTTTCGGGATTAATACCTCCCTGCGACTTCTTTATCATAGCCTTCTCCTAGGAAATAATTTAGAAACTAGCTTGGTAAAATATTTATGGACCACATCCTTGGATGGGATTGGCTTCTAGTGCCTTAGAGGCATGAAGGCATTGATCTCCATCATCGCCTCGGTGTTACTTCCACCAAGTTTTTTTTATTGCGTGGGTGCGAATCAATGGGGTCCACTACATCCAAAAATTGGCCTTCTCTGTCAACTCGACGACCATGAACTCGTACTTCTGTAACTTTACAAATGAATCTAGGCTGCTAAACAGTTTCCTTTTGGGGGTGGTTCTATCGTTACATCCACCCATCACTATTTTTACATAAATAATAGTGCCTAAACAACTACGGGTTGCTCACACTATTAGGTACTCACAAAGATCTTGGGATGCCATGAAAATTCTACACCCGTTGGGAGTAATCTGGATGGACAAATTCGATGATAACTAAATAGTTCTTTCTCAAACGTAATAAATGGAAGTCGAATCTCGAATTTGAAGTACTTCTCATATACGTAGAAGTGCCTCCCAGACAATTTTGTAACCCTCTTTTAGGCAGTGGGAACATAAAGTACTATGCTAATTCCTTCGGTAATAATTTACATCTGCTGGTTTGAGAACACTCCTGTAACCGTTCGGGGAAGGCCGTATCTGGACCTTTAAACAAGTCCACCACTTCTTTCTCGTCTTCCTTATCAAGGGGATAGACGTCTCAAGGAAGGACAAAGATAAGCGCCACTCTATCAATTTCGAATTTTAAGTCCCCCAAGGATTCCTCCTCCATCTGTGTCGGTGCTGTTGAAGTTTCATCATCGTAGGGAATGGACTATCTTTGTACCTCGGAGTTGGACGAGTTGAGCTCGTAGTTACTTAAGTCACATGAGTCTGACATCTTGCTTTGAGTAAAGAATGCTTAGAAGAATGTTGGGGAGAAAATTTCATAGAGTGAATTTAAGTAAAGAGTATGTATGCCAACCTCAATGGTAGTTATTAGGCTCTGCATCTCGAGAAAACAAACCAATAGTTATCGAAAACCAAATTGATATGACCACCTCTCGTCTAGATCTTCTATATAGCATCTGGTTGACTAAACTGCAACGATTTCCTCCACGAGATAACTTTAACTGCAAGCGTATATGACAACTGTTAAGTCGCATTGATTACGTTACGAAAGTGCACGCCAAAGCTCTGAATTTGAAAGGTCTAGCTTCGCCGATAAGCTTCACGAATGACTCATCACCTTCTAAGACAACAGGACATCTTGCTTATAGGACAGTTCTGAAGAGGCAATTTTCCATCTAACTCAGAAGATAAAAAATTATTTAGATGTAAAAAATTTTGATATAAATTTATAATCCATAGGATATAATTTAGAGATATATTCCAAATTGACTAAAATTGCTAAGATATATTTTGAGAGATATAGTCTAAACTACTTATTTATAAGCACTATAAATTATTAACTCTAGAAGACTTAAAATAGGATTTTTATGAATCAAAGACTAGTAAAAATTTAGACTTAAAAACTTATCATAACTATTCTAAATTTACCTTAAACCTAACATAATCATGCAAAATCATCTAAGATAAGGATCAAGACTTATTAAGTAATTGAAAATGGAATGGATAGATGAATGGTGTAAAGTGGTGTGAGGTTAAGTCTAAGAAAAAGACGTCCATTTGTCATTTAAGTATCACTTTCATCGTCTATATATCAACTTATCCACATATGATGAAAGTGACCTAAAGGAGAAACCGAATCAAAGAAGAGTTTTGTTTCCTTATGTAACCTATTACCTTATTATTGTCTTATGGTCATCTAAATAGGGGATAAGATCTTATTAAGAATATCACTTAGATTTATTTTAGAAGCTCTTTGGATAAATAAATAATCAAGAGTCAAAGTTGTCAACATTAGTAAGAAATGATGGCTAATATTAAGACTAATGGAAAATGACATCTTAAAAACCAAAGACCCATCATATGACCACTTTAATCTTAGATTAATTGAACTAATTAACCAATAATTAGGTATTTCAGTCAATATCATATATAAATCCAAAAGAATTAAGCATCTTATAATCATATCTCAGCATTTCTTCCAACATGTAATGAACAACTTTCAAAATAAGTGGAAGAACTCTATTTACTATAAGTGGTGTATGGAATGGAGGAAGGGAATTCAAAATTGATTTTCTTATGTCTTTTTCATCCAACTCATCTAACTCCATTACTATCATCTACATGACTAAGCATGATATAAAGTTCATGGATGAACATATTTAGCCCGATATTGCGTGTAACTAGAAGGGTAGGTCTGAGTTGTGAGATTGCTTGAAGAGTAGATGGTAGTCAAAGGTGAACAGGATTTCCTATGCACTGACGGTGGATATGATGCACTAGTACATCACATGAGCTTGGGTTACACTTGATATGACGTATAAGTATAGCCGGAGGTCACTCTCCATTAGTTCACGTTCAATGGGCTAGATAAGAGTAGTTTAAAAGTAAGTAAAAGAATACCTTAAGAGTAAGTAAAAGAATACTTAGCTCATGAGTGACTAAAAGTTTAGTGTATTTTTTGTATGATGATGTTTGTAGTTATTACATTGTGTGAGTATTTATAGTACCTAGTTAGGGTAAACCCTAAATTATAGAAAATTATAGAAATGGATCCTTACTTGCTAAGGAGAAAGAGAATAATTTATAAGGGAAACATCAAATCATGCAAAAAGAATATCCTTTTTCAGAAAGGACAGTATAAATATTAGAAAAGGACAAAGCGCGCATAATTCTACTCATTCTATGGTCCTAATAACACTACGAGTCATATAGGGGTAAGCCTTGATTAGGTCTGGTTGATGTTGGTAGGTTGGCAGCTTTGATTACAGGGACTAGACAAGGGTTGGTTCAAGGATAACTAACACTCGGGATTGGCCTTAAATGGTTGGCTCTTGACAATTGTTAGCTTAGCTTCGGCATTATGGAGATGGTTGTATCCACATTTGGTGTTTGGACTGATGTGTTGCGGAGGGGTTGGCTTAGCACATCAACTGATCACCTCAGCAGTTTCTTAAATGGTATAGAGAGTAAAGTAGCTTGATAGATTGAACTAAGGTATATACTACTCCTCGATGCTTAACTCACCTTAGATAACTTAGAAAACCATCTAAAAAAGCCCTTGCGCTCAAGAGCGTGTGATTGGTCCTTGATCCTTATCATCCCCTTTGAGTTGTTTAAGATTTGGGATCAAATCTAGTTTAGCTCTAGGTTGCTTATTCTCGGGAGTGTAAGGTTAAAGATTGGCAATGTTGAAGGAGTTTGAGAGTCCATATCCTTCAGGTAATTCAATCCTATAGGCATTGGGATTGATCCTTTTAAATACTTTGAAAGGTCCATTGGCTTTGGGAGATAACTTGCTTTTCCTTAAGTTTAGGAATCGCTCCTTGATGAGATGTACTTAAATCAAACCACTTAGTTGAAATTCTCTCTTCCTCTGTCTCTAGCTTTGCTTCTCAAGCTTAGTATTAACTTGGCTCAATTGTACTACAACCTTCTAGTCCATGGCTTTGATGGCCTCAACTCTTTCAATGATTGGCCAGTCATCATTGGGCATCAGCTGGGGTGCTTGGTCCATCAGGAGCTTAGGGTTGAAGTTATAGGCGATCTCAAATGGAGACATTTTTGTTACGTTGTAGGCAGTCCTATTGTAAGCAAACTTAATGATTGGCAAACACAAATCCTAGTCAACCGTGTTTCATCCGATAGCAATCTATAGCAAAGTTCCTATTGTTCTATTAAAAACTTCGGTCTATTCATTGATCTATGGATGGTAGGATGTGCTATACAATAGCTTAGTTCTCATTCGCCTCTATAGTGTCCTCCAGAAGTGGTTCATGAACTTGGGGTCTTAGTTCGAAACAATGGTTCTGGGTATGCTGTAAAGCTTGATTACTTCTTGTAAGAAAAGAAAAGAGATAGCTGAAGTGTCGTTAGTTTTGGAATAGGGCATGAAACGTGCTATCTTGCTAAATCGATCCACAACCACCATGATGGAGTCCTTCCCTCGAGACGTCCTTAGCAATCCTAACATGAAGTTTGTACTGAGCTTGGACTATGGTTTGGTTAGGATTGGTAAGGGTTGGTAGTGTCCTTGCTTGGTTCGGCTCTTTACTTTCTGGTAGGTCGAGGACTTTTCTAATACAAATTGGACATTTCTCTTCATCCTTGGCCAAAAGAATCTAGAGGACCGTACCTCATGGGTTGGGCGTTAGCCAAAGTGTCTTGTCAATTCCCTTCTACGCACCTCGTGCACTAGTAATTCTCTAGTGGAACAAGTTGGGATACATTGCCTCCCCTTTATAAATAAGTATCCATCTTCCCTGTGATAGTCATCTAGTATCTATCCTTCCTTACATTGTGTATAGATTGGACCAAAGTATGGATCCTCAATGTATAGATTCTTTATGGTTGAAAAACCAAATAGCCTTGTTTGCAACTCAGTCAGGAGGGTATGTCGTCTTGATAGGGCATCGGCCACTACATTGTTTCTTCCATTCTTGTATTTTACAACATAAGAAAAACCCTCCATGAACTTGACAGATGTGGCTTGTGTCCAAGACAACATTGGTTGGCTCTTTAGATATCTCAAAGATTCATGATTGGTGTATATCACAAATTCCTTGGGTAGCAAATAATGTTGCCATACTATTAGGGCTTGGATTAAGGAGTAGAACTCCATATCATAAATAGAGTAGTTGAGTGTAACTTTTCAAAGTTTTTCACTAAAGCAAGTAATAGGTCAACCTTCTTGCATTAGCATAACACCTATACCTAGTTTGGATGCATTACACTCTACTTCAAACACTTTGTTAAAGCTCAATAGAGCTAAGATGAGGGCTGTAATTAGCCTCTCCTTTACTTCCTCAAAACTCCTCTACTCCTTCTCTCTCCATTTGAATTCAACATTATTCTTTGAGAGTTTAGTGACTGGGGCCACAATTGTACTGAAATTCTTTATGAATCTATGATAGAACGATGCTAGGCCGTGGAAACTTCTTACATCGGTAGAACAGGTCGGCTTAGGCTATTCTATGATCACTCTTATCTTCTCATCATTAACTCAGATGTTACCTCTACTCATAACAAATCCTAAGAAGATCACCTCAAGTCAGCAAAAGTTGTACTACTTCAGATTAGTGTAGAGATGTTCAGCTTAGAGTTTTGAAAAGGCTCTTCGAAGATGCTCCTTGTGAATCTCTAAGTCAAGGTTGTGCACTAAAATGTTGTCAAAATAAACCACAACAAACCTCCCCATGAATTCTCAGAGCATATGATTCATCAGGCGTATAAATGTGCTCGATGTGTTGGACAGTCCAAATTGCATTACAAGCCATTCATATAAACCATATCGTATCTTGAATGCGGTCTTCCACTCATCACCTTCACGCATTCAGATTTGATGGTATCTAAATTTAAGGTCGATCTTAAAGAACACCTTGGCTTTACTTAACTCATCTAACATGTCATCAAGCTTAGGTATGGGATACCTATACTTGATGGTGATTTGATTAATCACTTAGCTATCTACATACATCCTCTAAGAACTATCATTTTCAAGTATTAATAAGGCTGGTACAACATAAGGGCTAAGGGACTTGATCGCCTTTAAATAGAGCTTCCAATATTTACAATTTATAAACTTATATTCTATCCTTAACTTGGTTCGATAAGCAAGTGTAACTATCATTTTATAGCATGGATGAGTATAGAGTCATCTCCATTAGGAAAATGACTCAAACACTAGTACTTAATAATTTTTCCTATTATCTAGCAGTCAATTTCATTAAGTGATCATTTATTAAGATTCTAAATGTTAACTAAACTACACTAATCTATAAACTAGAGTGATTAATATAATGATTACAAGAACAATTATGAAAATACACTTAACATGCAGGCTTGCTTCATCATTTAGTATAAGCTTACCAAAATACTTTTCATCCTAATACTTGTTAACTACAAGAAATTACAGTATATAAGCATTCTTCTCAAAACTACTTACTTCTAATCCTAATTGTGTCTATTGGAATCTCTCCCTAGTTAACAGCCAAATAAGATTGCATTAATGTTATGTTAATGTACTGATTCCCCTACGGATGCAATAACTTTCATAATAATATCTTTATTATCAAGAGTAAGTTGTTTTAATGAACTAGATCTATTCAATAGAATTGTCTCTTGACATAATCTATTGAAATCTATCCTAAGTCAATGTCGTGTACTACACCATACTTAGATTCATTAAATGTCATTCATCAGAATTAACAAACCTCAGGAAATTACTTTTTTTTTTTTCAAGCACTTGATCATACTAATTGATGGAGCAAGTGCTAACAGATTACTCATATATGATAAAATAATGATACAAACTAATAGGAAACATAATTAAAAAAAAAATAAAACATGGAATAGTTAAAGTAAAACCCCCTTTTTATTCCATTGAAGAGGTTTGATGAATACACGAACAATGAATTCCCGTTGTCTCTCTCGAGTGATTCTGGGAAAAATATAGTATACACTTAGGAAATGATATAGGATACAAACTGGTACAAGGATGGGTAAAAATGGATGTGTGTAGGCATGTGATGTGTTGTTTTAAATGATGTCTATCCTCCTAAAATTTGATGTTTGAAAGGAATTATCCCTTACACAAGTTGCGGTAGCTTTTTATATTTTCCCCGTTGAAAGACTCGAATTTACCCCTTTATAGTACCACTTGATGTTTCCTATGTACTAGTTCATGTGTAAAGGTTAAAAAGAACAGTTGTGCCCCTTCTTATTACGCCTATGATTCGGGGTGCAATAGTCTCTAAAAGAATTTTTCTTGACTAATCACAGCTGTTATTGAGGTCATGAACTCCTTGTTGCATTATTACATCTCATCACGCCCGTGACGATGGCTATGATCATCCTTCTACTATTCAATCATGGCCATGATTGATAGGGGGATTAGTAAAACTTCCCTTGATCACAGTCGTGATTGAGGGCACGACTATGGTGGATTCATCATTACTTTATTATCATGCTCGTGATTGATGCTTCTATACTTATTTCTTCTCCTTCACAGCGGTGACTAACTTGAAAGTTGTTATTCTTATGTATACTTCCTCCCTTTACTCATGATTTACCTTAAATCATTATTTTATTCAATTAAGTACCCATTTTAAAGAATTAAATCACATTTATGATCAATTCTATGCCTAAACATGCTTTGAAAGTGTAAAGTAATTTATACTTATCAGGACTCATACACATACCCCTTCTTCATAAGGTCATCTACTTGCCTTTGCAGCTTGGTGGTCTATTCAAGATTCAGCCTATAGGTAAGCTTGTTTGGTAGTGCGACTCTTGGCTATAAGTTGATTGCATGCTCAATGCCTCAGATTAGGGGTAGACTCGTCGGTAGCTCTTCTGCAAATAGGTCAGTAAATTCCTCTAGTAAGGTTTTTACCTCGGTAAGCAACTCCTCCTCCTTAGGTCTCAACTCTAGAATTCTTCGAGCTAGTAGAAAAGTCAGTCCTTTAAGCTCCATCTCTCTCTTAAGTTTAGCTCGAGTTAATACTAAAGCCTCTTTCTTCAAGGCTTAGCTTAGCTAGGATTATATGACCTTTACCTGCTCGGTAGTCATAGGGCTTAATTTCATCCTCCTACCATCATGCTTTATAGAACATGTATTCTTCCTTTTGTTATACATAATTGCTCGATCAAACATCTATGGTCATCCAAGTAGAATGTAAGACGCACTTATGGGTAGCACATCATAAACCAATTTGTCTTGATATTTACTAATGCAAATCAATACAAACACCTGTTTGTTCACCTATAGGGCTTCCTTATCACTAAGCCAATGAAGCTTGTAAGGTCTTGGGTGGGGTATGGTTGGCAATTTCAATTACTAGACCATAAATGCTGAGGCTGCATTGGTACAACTTCCACTATTAACTATCTGCATACACAGTGATTCATTTACCTTACATCTAATTTAGATTCTCTCTATTCGTCTTCAAGCATATGGCTGACACTTATTGTCTACCTTAACACTAGAGCTGTTGGCATAAAGTTGCCTTCCTTACTGTAGATAACTTATTCCTTAGACAGCTTGGTTTGTTTGTCTTTTTTTGGCTCCTTTACTTCTTTGTCAGTACCGTCAACCTTAATAGTCGGCACCTTACCTTGGATCACCATAGTCGCCTCTTTAAACATCGAACAATCATGTATCCAAATTCTTGGCATTTGAAACACTTGATCTCACTTGTCATCCTTCTTGAACTCTAGCTCTTCTTGAACTTCCTCAAGGGTTCCTTCTCCTCGGTTTAGGTTGTTGGAATAGGTTGGGTCTCAACAACCTTACTTAGTTTCGTTCGTACTATTTTACTTGGAACAGTTTAGCTGTTGCTTAGTCGGTTGATGGCTTTTTAAAACCTTCCTGTTCGGCGCCTTTCTATCCTTTAGGTGGCTCGAATCACATCATCAAGCGTTCCAATGTCCAAGGTTTCTAGAACATCCCCAATCTCATATTTTAATCCATCGATGAATTGAGATATAGTTCGATCTTCTAGCTTAACAACTTCACCTAGAATCAACAACATTTGGAACTCTTTAACATAAGTGTCTATACTTGACCTTCTTTATCTAAGCTCTTGTAGTCTTTTGAAGGTATCTTATAAATAATAGCTCAATACAAACCTTCTCCATATAACCCTTTTCATTTTATCCATACTCCTAATATCTTATTCTCCTTCCCTTCTTCGAGTGGCTTGCAAGTTCTTTTACCATAAGGTGGCATAACTAGTAAACTCTAACACAGTAAGTCTAATCTTTGCATTGTTGGGTACATTGTGGCATTCAAACTACTTTTCAATCCCATCTACCTAATTTAGGTAGTCCTCAGCATCACCACTTTAAGAAAAACTTGAGATATGAATTCTCAATCCCTTGACTCTAGGAGCTCATACATTTCTTTCTTTCTTTAGGCTTGTAGTACTCTATTGCTTCGTTATCTCCTTCTACTTCTTCTTCAATCTCTTCAAGTACTAGCCTTCATCTAGCATCCTTACCAACTCCTTTAGCTCAAGGTGGTCGAGTTGGGGTATTAACTTAGCTAAACTGACCATTACCTCATTCTTATTGATTACGTTCTTTAGTGAGGCTATTTCTAGTTTGTTGCCTATCTTTTTAGATAATAGTCACCAAATTAGTTACAAAGTCAATAAGCTTATCTAAGTGGTAACCTATTGATTGAGATCTGAAGCTTCCTTCTGCCTTTAGCTATGTCGAGTGCTACATTCTTGGTTTTCCAAAGTTCCTTAAGCGCTTGAGTTTGACATTGATGGTTACTTCACAAAAATTAACGTCTAATAATACCACTTGAAAATCAATAACTAATACTCTAATCACTATGATAATTACATAACAAATGAATAGTCAACCACACTCTATTTTTGTGTATAAAAAACAAGGGGAAACAGAGCACAGAATACTTCTCAAATATTAAACTTTAAGGTTAACAATAGAACCATTATCATACGAGGGTAGTAATAAACCACTTAAAGAACACAGTAGCAGACTCCATCTTTGAACGTAGCCAGGCTCTGATACTAAGATGATACGGAATCTATGGATGAACACATGGGCCCAAGGGCCCAATAATGTGCGTAACCAAAGGGGTAAGTTCGGGCTGTAAGATGACTCGAAGAGTAAATGGTAGTTGAAGGTGAGCAGGGTTTTCTGTACACTGATGATGGATATGACGCACTAACACCTCATAAAAGTTTGGGTTACACTTGATATGTCGTATAAGTATGGTCAGAGGTCACTCGCCACTAGTTCATACTCAATAGGGTAAATAAGACTAGCTCAAGAATAAGCAGAAGAACACTTAGCTCAAGAGAGAGTAAAAGTTCAGTGTATTCTCTATATGACGATGTTGCAACTATTACATTGTGCGAGTATTTATAGTAACCAGTTAGCATAAGTCCTAAATTATGGAAAATTATAGAAATGGATCCCTACTTGCTTAGAAAAAGGAGAATAATTTATAGGGGAAACATGAAATTGTGAAAAAAAAAAATCTTTTATCAAAAAGGACAATATGGATGTTAGAAAAGGACGGTGTATGCATAATTCTACTCATTTTATGGTCCCAATAACGTTACGAGCTGTGTAGGGTTGGGCCTTGATTAGGTTTAATCGGCGTCGATAGGTCAACAGCTTTGATTGCTGGAACTAGATAGGGGTTAGCTCAGGGATGACTTAAACTTAGGATTAGCCTTGGATGGTCAGCTCTTGATAGTTATTAGCTCAGCCTCGGCACTATAGAAATGGCAGTATCCAAATTTGGTGTTTGGACTAGTGTGTTGTGGAGGGGTTGGCTTGATACGTTAGCTAATCAACTTGGAAGTCTCTTAGATAGTGTAGAGAGCAAAGTAGCTCGGCAGATCAGACTGGGGTATATACTGCTCCTTAGCTCTTAACTCACTTTAGACAACTCGGCGAACCATCTAAGAAAGCCCTCAAGCTCGAGAGTACATGATTAGTCCTTGATCCCTATCAAAGCATGAAAAGGACATAAACAAAACATGCGTCCTTATCTTTAAGAGTCCAATTCTTTTAAGCAACTTTTAACTAGTATTCAAATAATATCCTAACTTCTATATATAGGGATGCTTTACTACTTTTGGGACCACATAGTCCACTAAATCCATTTGTTTTCCCTTGTCTTCATTCTACAAACCAACTAACATTCCACTTCTCACATCACTTCCAACGCCAATAGCAAAACATAGTAGGTTGTTTTTGAGTTTTCAAAAGCAACTCTCAACTAAAAAGGTAACAACACTTACCAACAACCTATCTTTGATTCCATAAAGTTTTTATTTTTTTTTCATGTCAAAAAAATCTTCTAAAGTCTTATTATCAAAAGGTTTTTCAAGAATTCCATATGAACCAAGAAGTACTTTTAGTAAAGTCATTTTATGAAAACTTTCAAGTTTTTCCAAGAATGATTTTGTCTTTACAACTTTCCTCTAAAAATCTTTTTCAAAACAGCTAAAAGCTTTCCATCTATTTCTTTACTTCATATAAGTTTCAAGCTTATTAACTATTTTTTAAAACCAAGTTTATGATAAGCAAAATCTTATCTTAGCTAAAGTATGTCTTTTTTTTTTTGAAGAAAAAAAACCTAAAAACCAATATGTTTGTCTAATCTCTTTGATTTGAAAACCCTTCCTATGTATAAAAGTCTTCAAAGAATGATAAAATATGTTTTCTACAGAAGGAAACCTTTATCTTTATCATTATCATTATCAAAACATTCTTTATTTCATTCTTAGATTAAATTTGTGTACCTCTCTAAAATATCAAAACTAAAAGATTATGTTTCCCTTTCAAAATAACTTGATAAGAAACTTAAAGGAATCATGTAGATAAATCCATACCTAAATGATGATGCCAAAGTCTCATGTTTAGATCTTTATGACATACATGTATCTTAGAACTATGACCTTAGAACATATTTGGATATATTAGATACATGGACATGCTCTTGACCTTGACAATTTGGACTATAACAATTAGACCTATTATGAGGACTAGAATTCTGAACATAAGGACTATGGACATGAAACGATAAGGATGATTTGGATATAATACTAATTAACTAAAAGACTTTATGAAACTATAAGACTGTAACCAACAAAGAAATCTTATACGTATATTGAGTATTTACTTCTTATTGTGTTCTTTTAAGTGATTGTAAGTTTGATCTACTTGAAGACTATTACGACAAGTAATAGTAATGGCTAGGTGAGTATCCACAATGAGTATCACTTATTTGATTTTGTTGTTAGTAACATTTTAAATATATTTATCAATTGGTTTGTGTATGAGGTATTGAGAAAGTGCTCGTACTTGATTTATGTGAATTGCTTGTGAAAACATTATAAGATATTCCACTTAATACAGTTGACAATTGTGATGAGATGCGATGTATTCGTATGCAAGTGCTTGATATTTAGTTAATCACTTGTTAATTAACTTTAAGCATATTGAATCTTTAATGTAAAATGGTCATGCATCACATATTGGATAAACCTATTTCTACCACTACTGCCATACAAAGAATGGAAAGGTGGGAATCTTCCCTGTCTTTTACAATTTATGTGACTTTAAGGATAGTTGTGTATTAGATTGGGTCGTGTCCATTCTTTTGTTTCAGGTTTGCATACATTTGGAGGTTGATTAGGGATTTGATCAATCCCTAGTCATTGGTGGTTAGGGAAGGTGGTCATTTCTTAATTTCATTTGTGCATTCCTGGGACTGATCAAGCAATTGCTATATTGTGACTTATTTACATAACTTGGGTGAACTTTTCTCTTGATTCCTTTGGCTAACCGAACGATCATTCTTCTTAGGAGTTATAGTAGATTCTAGGATAAATATTTCTTTGGTTCTCTCAGATAACCAAGAGATTGGTTCTCTTATGAGGTTTGGGAGAATGTTACACATTTAGTTTTCCTAAGATTGATTAAGGGGCATCATCTCTTAATCATTATATTGACATGGGTATAGGTTTAGCCGAGAATTGAGATCTTGCGGCTATTTTGTTGTAGTGGCTAAGGATGTTATATCAAGAGACTTTATTCGCTAAATTTGAATGCATGGGTACCGGTAGAACCATTAATCCTTAACCTAAGGTCAAGTGTGGGAATAAACTCTGGGTTGCACATTAGATACTAGTTGGTTGCATATTACTTCATATGCTTATTTGATTGATTGCATATCATATGTTTGAAAACTTGCTTGTTCTATTTGAATAGTGGTATGAGTGGATTTCTCACTAAGTTAGTTATAGTTTACACCCCTATAATTCTAACTTTTTACAGGAACTTTACTAGTTGTATCCAAGAAGGTCTAAGCCTTTGGTGAGCTCTAAGAAGATAGAAGTAGGCTTTTGGGGAGAGTGTGAAAGGATATTAAAATTTATAGTTAATATGTTTTAAGTACTTTATTTATAATGGTTTGTAATATTCATTATGAGAAAGACTCTATGACTTTCTAAGTTCTACATCATCTATTTTATGTTATAATATGATGTGAAATTTTATTCTGTACCATTAAATCTACAAGACTCTATGGACTAATCTAGGAATGATGCTTCATTTACTCTTTAGAGGTAATTAATGGGTAGGAAAGAACTAATTAATTACTTCTGATTAGTACATAGCGGTTTATCACTATTAGACTATCTTACGAGTTGTGACATCAGCTCAAGAGGTATAACCATACCTAACTTAGGTACTATTACGCGCTACCTCTGATCCATAAGCCTATGCCTTTTCAAGATGGCTCCTTACCTTATTTGGAGAGCTCGACACTTGACCCTTTTAGCCCCACTTTGTGACTATCTTTAGTTAAGTATCACCTAAATAGCTTAGTATACATGGATAGCTTGTCCAAGACGAGTCCTAAACCAAACATGACAACTATACTGCCATCCTTGCTAGGATAGGATAAGGCTAACTCAGTCTGGTCGCTCCACTTACATTAGCTTGATGGATACTCTTGCCATTATACTTGTGCTAACCAAACATTGGATTAATCTAAGCATGTATTTTATTCTTTCTTTATCAAGAATAGCACGTAGGAAAGATGTCATAATGGTTATGGTCGATAGGTTCATCACAATGGTACACTTTATGCCCTACAACAACAGTAACGATGCTTCAATTATTTTCTTTTTAGTTTTTATAGGAGGTCGTGAAGCTTCATGAAGTTCTAATGAGTATTGTGTTTGATAAAGACCCTAAGTTTTAAGTCAATTTTGAAAGATCCCATGGCGCTAACTAAGGATTAAGTTACTATTCAGTACTTCATACCATCTACAAAATGATGGTCAAATAGAGGTCATTAACCTAACATTGGGTACTCTTCTTCTAACTATTGTTGGAAGGAATCAAGTCGATTGGGATACTTACCTCCCTATTATTGAGTTCACTTATAATCAATTTGTTCATAGTATAATATGCAAGACCCCATTCAAAGTTGCTTACGGTTTCAACCTAGAGTTACTTCTTGATTAGACACCAGTGCCTAAGACTAAGTAAGGTGACCTAGAAGTCGAAGACTAAGCTAAGACCTTGTAGTAGATTTACCGGAAGGTTACCCAACAATTAGCTTAAGTGGTCGAGAAATTAGCCTAAGGAAGTTAGGGATGGAAGGAAAAGAAGTTGTTTCAACCAGAAGATCTTATATGGTTACATCTTAGCGAGGAAAAGTTTCTTAACAAGAGGAAGAACAAGCTCTCACCCTGAGTTGAAGGACTTTGCTGAGTACTATAGAAGATCAATAATACCGCCTATAAGCTTGAGCTCCCTAATGGGCATAGAGTTTTTGATGTCTTTAACATTGTTGACCTGATCCCATATGTATTCGAGGAACATACCTTGATAGGGAACTTCGAGGATATGATCCCAAATCTTAAGCAACTCAGAGGGAATGATAGAAATTAACCTTTATGACCTCTTATGCACTTCCGAGTTGGAGGCTTAGGAAACGTGGTCTATCAGATCCTCACCTACTACCTAACTCTAAAAGAAGCTAACCTATTATGCTTAGCTAGTTTAGTTATAGATTTGAGCTACCATGAGTTCAACGAGGCTTGTAAACTCTACTTTTAGTGGGCCTATGATTTGATAAAGAGTACTTCTTCAATGTTCTCAAGGATTAATTAAACTAAGAACTCAAGTTTATAATTGAAAAAAAACTTACTTTTCTAATTCGAAAGCCTATTATCGATAAAACTCGAACTTGAAAAACTGTGAACTCTAAAGTCACCTAAAACTCTAAACCCTAAAACAATTAAGGAATTTTAACCATAAGCGACTAATCAATAATTTAATTTGAATAATTCTATTCAACTCTATAAAATTTCATAATTTTATAAGAATTAAATCATAATTTACAAAATAATTTAAGAAGTAAATCTTAAAGCAATTTCTAATAAGACAATTCCCTTATCTTCATACCTAAGCTTTACACATGAATAAGTAGGCCAACTAATCACCTTAAATGACTCAATTGAAAGTTGGAGACATTTATCAAATGATAACCTATAAAAAACTAGTGATAAGATACTTTACTTATCACCCCTTCACTTATACTACATATGGACAAATTAACAGAAGATGTCACATGCATAACTTTAATAAATGAGACAAGACAATTCTATGCTAAAAAAGAAACCTAATGGCCAGTTCTAACATGGCTTTAAGGGTGTCCATACTCTTGTCTTTTATCCATCAATCACTTTATCTTATACTCCATTATTTACCCCTTAATGCTTGCATCAACAAGAGTTGCAATCTTTAACTTTTGTACAGGTTACAAGACAACAAAATTATACTTCTTAAACACTATTCCCAACCCATTTCCAACAGGTCACTCTTTCCCTAATTTCTCTCACTTTCAATTTCATTTTAACTTCCTTTTTTCTCACTTTGAAAACACCATAAAAGAAGAAACAACCAAACCCCACAAAATCCTCCACTTACCACCACATTCCAAGTATATACACACATAGCACTTTCAACTTCTTCTTGTCGTGTTTTTGACAACATTCAAAGCTCCTATAGGATCCTTAGAACACTCCTTAAACCCCACTTCCAAGGACCATAACTCAAGTTTCCAAAAAGGGTTGAAGAAGGAGGAAGTAAGATAAAGAGCATAAGTGGAACCTTAATGCATAACTACCATATTTTTGCTTTGAGAATGAGTAAGTATTCTTATGTTAGTTGGTTAGTATTCGTGTTAGGAGACTATGATTTCTTAAAGATATGAGTATGATCATAAGTTGGTATAACATAAAAAATTACCCTAAGAAGCAAACTCATAAAAACCTTACATGGAAGTTGAAATATGAGCATGTAAAGTTAGTATTTTGTAGAGATACTTGTTTAATACTTGGAATGGAAGATTTTAAGTTTAGAAAATTTTGAAATGAGAACTTGAATGAAAGAGAAGCATGCTGGACGTGAGAGTTTAGAAGTCATTTGGATGTTGTTTACACTTTCGGTAAGTTAAACATGCTCAAATCTAGACTCAGGTAAAGGTAAAATCCATCACATGAAGTTTAATAAAGAAACCAGCTTTGTAAGACATGAACTATGATGTAGGAGGTATGATAAAAGTGAGATCCTCTATTTTCATGTAAAGTATGAGCCAAATGATCATCTCATGGAAAAGAAGTTAAGTTAATATTTGAATACAAGTAGCTTAAGTTCATGATCTAACACCTAAATTTAAGGAAATAATGAAACAAGTTGGAAGCCCTCATACTCAAACCAACCAGATTTAGAACATTCCTAAATGACACTTAAAAATATGATGAAATTAAGTAAATAAAGTGAAAAGACCAACCAGTGTAAGGACAATAAGTGTATTAAGCCTAAAACTTAAAATCGAGCTTAAAACTTCCAAAATGAGCCTTAAACATCAAGTTGAACCACCCTTAAGTTTCTGACCAGCAACTTGAGACAATAATGAAAGTTGTTTTGAAACTCTCAAGAAGCCCACAAGACACACCCTAAGCCCAAGGAAGTGACTATCTTTGAATTGAACAAAAAATAAGCTCATTTGACAATTAAAGCCTACTTAAGAGCCCAAGAAGCAGTTGATAGCCTTAGGAGTTTAAATCAAAGTTATAAATTTTACCTTAAGGAGTATTTTGATCCTAGAATGAAATCTTAAGCCTAAGCCTAAAGGAATTCCTAAGTTACCAAAAGGCCCATTAACCAAATAAAGCCCAAAAGCACTCTAAATCATAAAGACCACTACTATTCTAAACTATGGGCAAATTTGTGTGCCTTAACTCAAAAATCTAAACTCACCACATTAAAGTACACTAAAAACGATGAAGATTGACTATAAGATCATGAAAATCAGATTTAAAACAAGAAAGTTACATGTAATTGAACTTTTAAGTAAAATCGAAAAAAATACGAAAACTAATCAAGAGCATAACTTAAGGGGTTTTAGCTTAGTTTTCTAAGTTTTATTTTGATCCCTTATAGTATTATAATTTCAATGACCAGGGGACCCTACATTCAAAGATGACCTACTTTCGGACTACTTTAGCTAACCCGTATGGTTGAGTGAGTGAATTTCTAATGACTCTTTATTTGATTTTGCTTGTAGAATAGATATACTTAAACTTATATATATATATTAGATGCTTGTGGGATATAGGAAATGCATGTATATGAATTTGTGATTGAATGCTATGGCGTATTAATCATATAATAGTGGAAATTATTTGTGATAATTTATAAGTGTGATTGTATGGAATGAAATTGTTTGATTATCTTGAAAAATCGGATCAACCATTTATATGATTAAGAAATTAAATAGATCATGCATTCCCCATAATTGCATTCGGATAACACCGATTGCTGCTTCACGCAGAAGGTGGAAAAGGACTCACAGGAGGAGGGCTTCCTACAAGATTGAGCACTAGTTATGTCATTATTTTATTGAGTCTTTGTCCTAAGTTGACAGGCTTATAAGGCGTCGGGAGACGCAAACCATCGGCAAGAGGCCGTATCTTGTGGCTTCTATTAAGGGCATGTGTTTGTGGACTACGGGGACCACTACATCACTTGGGATTTTATAAATATAATTTGTTGTTTAGGAAAGAAAGTATATATATATATATATATGGTTTTGTTTTGACATAAACATAATAGTGCAAATGAAATAAAACACAAGGTCTAAAACTTGGATTTTGGTTTGGATCTGTTAATTATCTCCAAACTCTGACTATAGGGGGTATAATTTTGAGTCGTATGCAGTTTCTAGGTCATTGCATATGTTATTTGTTATATTGATTGTTCATGCGTTCATATGATTGTGCATCTAATGAATTTTTGCTATGCGGTATTGATGAGAGTATTTATCTCACTAAGCATAAGCTTACACTCCAATAGATTCCTCTTATTGTAGGAAAACCTCTTCGTTAATTCAGGCCGAGGCATACCTAAGGTGAGTCTCGTGTAGAGACAGGTTGGAGCGATCATGGAGCGGAGAGGAGATTTTGTAACAACTTTTGTAGATAACTATTTACCTATATTTTGTTCATAATATAGTTTAAAGTTTATGATGCAGTTTCCATTATGAATTGCATTTGTTTGTAATATTCTTTTGGTATGGAACTTAATGAGTCTACACGTTTACTTGATTAATTTATGTCTTATAAGTTAATTTTAGTAAATTGCTCTATATTATTTATCTATGGGCCCGGTGGTAACGTGTAGTAGAAGGAGCTTTATGTGTTTTAGGAAAGGCCTGCAATCAGTAAGGGGGTTGATAGTAGACCTTTGTATTGTACATGGCAATCTACCACGACAACTATATTGTTAGGTTATGATAAGGCTAGTCCGAGCTACCCTATGAACCCCTACCTACTACATCAACCTATCCTAAAGACATCCCTGCCTTCTAAGCACAGGACTATTTTGAGTTATTCTAGAATGATCACTTTAACTTGACTAAGGACCCCAATGCTACCTGATTGCTATCAGGCAACTGCACCTAGTTAACTTATAGTATAAAATAAAATGGATTTTGAGTCTAAGCATCGATCCCATAAGGAATCAATGTGTGAGAACCTAATTAGTAGCAATTTCCTAAAATTTCTAATTACCAAATTGATCAATATAGAGTAAATTGTGATTAATTGGGAAAGATGAATATGAATTGATAACATAAGAAAAATAGAATAAATACGAATAAGCAAAGCAACAAAAGTAATTAACTAAACTAATTAAAATAAGTAAGCAACATGAATTAATAAAGAAGACAATAATCTCTAGCGAATTATTGTCTACTCTTTAGTTTTACACAACCTTTCAATCTTAATTATTCTTCGGATTATGGAGATTCTTAATCCTATTCCTATGGAAATTGGATTTTGATAAGCTGGACTTGCATCTCTGGCTGATTCCAAATCTTGAGACCCTCTCTACCCGCATTACCTGTTGAATAAAGTATCTTAAGATTGCATGAAGCACATGGATCCCACTATTAGGTTTCCCTAATCTAAAGAGATCCAATACCTAATCTTTTAATGCATTGAAACTCTTCTAATTACACTTGTTTGTTTATTGCAAGCTTTGCAACTCTACAATAAACTTAGACATCCAATTAGTAAACACGGTAAATATTATAGGAAGATAGTGTGTTTGGTGTAATTACATCATATAAAAAAAGACTAATTGTTGCAAGAAGGAGCTATATTTCAACAATAATTAACTAAGAATAAATTAAAAGAGCAACAACATAATAAAAGAGAAAGGAAAATTAAATTGAGAGATCCCCATGATATTCTAGACTACAACTTACCTAATGGGGCTCTCTTTGAACTAACCTAAATATCTATTTATAAATGTGTAAGGTTAGGTTTATAGAGAGAGACTTGATAAAATAAAAGCTATAGCGAATATTGCAAGTCTAGAAAAAAGAATACTACTTCAAAAATAAAAGATTCGCTTGTCAGTGGACCATTACACCTTAGGTACATGACTGTAGTGGCTGGCAGTATACTTCTTCTTTGTACGAAAACTTTGAAATTGAAGAGAGGAACACTTGTGAGGACTATGGTTGTGGACCCTAGCCATTGTCCTTCCTTGACTTCTTTTCTTGCTCAATTCTCATTTGAACTTTCTTCGCTTCATTCTGGAATCAATGCTTTGGCTTCAAAATTTCATAAAATGTTCCTAAAGTCCCTAAAAATGAAATTTAAATGAATTAAGTAGCAAATAACACAAAATTAACTTGGTTAAAGTCTAAAATAGTGCAAAAGAACGATAGAAAATATATACTATTTTTTTTATTAAATACCCCCATACTTTAGCTTTTACTTGTTTTCAAGCAAAACAAAGAAGATATTTAAAGGATAAGATGAATACGTTTAATTTCAAAAAAGTATACTTTCAAAATTGTAGTTGCTTAGCAAAAATTCTTTCTAGAACCAACCTTACTCTTGAACTTTATAATGTGTTTAGAATACTTAGATAATAACCAATTGAAACTTACTGAATTTCAATAATCAATCTAGAGAATTCATAGTTAATCGCAACACTTAAACATAAACTAAACTAGAGATTACAATACATGAAAAAGTCATAAGGATTTCTTTAGTTCTGACTCAAAAGGAGTGAAATCTTCCTCAAGCATTTTTTACTTAAAAAACTAGGTTGGATGCATGTTACGTTAATTCATACTTTGATTGTCCCTCTACTTCTTTCAATTTTTGTTAGGAGGTATATTAATTTAACTCAATTTCCTTTTATTTGAAGCTTAATTAGCATTGAGAAAGCACCTCGCTCTTTGATGGGACCGAGGCCAATCCTTATTAATTTGGCTCTTTTAATTACTTTAATTGTCGTTAATAGGAAAATACCTTACTCTTCTAATAGACTAAGACCAATTCTGAACAACCATTATTTTCTACTTTTTAAAATTGGTAGCAAGAAAGAGTCTTGGTCTTTTGAATTACTTCATAACAATTCTAAGCAATTTATTTAATTAGCTCAGTTTAATTCTTTAAATTACTTCATACCTCTAACTACCTTGATTTTCAAAAGATAGATCTCCTTTGTTCACCCAATAAAAAATTTTAAAAACAAAAGATAGATGACCATCCTCTAAAATCAAGCTTAGAAATAAGAGTAACTAAACTTTGACCTATTCGTATCTATTCTAATCTTGAGTCTAAGTCTAAGCTCAAGAGAAGAGTAACTTTGAACTCTAAAGATAGAGAGTAGGTGAAGGCTGATAGGATTTTAGGTACCGACTAGATAATATGCTAAGTCTTGGACTATATGGGAGGCTTGCTTATGAGCTTTACGAGAATGGATAACCTGTTTATGTGCTTTATCAATGCTGAATAGCCTGCCCTTCTTTGTTAGGTTTGTCCTGTTATGCTAAATACACCCTATTCTACCTTAACTGAGCCCTTCCACATACTTATCTGTGAGCTATGGCAATATTAGAAGACTTGACGTACTCTGCAAGTTCTGTCTTTGCCTACTATTTATGCCCTGCTTTGCCGGGTCTTCCTTGCTATATTTGGTTCATTCTGTCCTATTGTGGCTAGCTCTATTTTATTCTGCTGAGTTTACTCTGATCAGCTATACAGGATTGTCCCATCCTGCCCATCTACTTTACTTTATTGAGATCGATTTGCCAAACCGAGTCTGTTTGGCCCAGATTTGCTTGATCATGACGAGGTTGCCCAATTATATCATGTTAGTAGGCCGTATCGAGTCATATTAAACAGGTTGGCTACATCCATACCAGATTAGCTCGTCTATGTGATTACGTACCCTTTCCTTAGTTAATTCAATCTTTATTACTCATAAACGTGATAGAGAGTAAGCTAAAGTGAATGCTTCTCGGGGGGAGCACGAGCGAGTAAGCTCTTAATCCTTATTAATGGTATGAGCCCTCAAGGTCGATCTCTTCTGTACTCTCAGAATGAGAGGGGGGGGATTGACCATTTAGGGCAAAATACAACTAGTGAGCTAAAGAGAGTAAAGTGCTTCCCGGGGGAACACGAAAACAAAAGCAGATAATCCAAAATTAGGTTCTGCCCAGATCAAAGCCCCAAAGTCTCTAATTGCTCTTCGGAATCAAACATCAACCCCTCATACTTATGTTATTTAGGTTTGTTATTTTTTGTATTTTCTTTAATTTGTCTTCATGTATTATTTGTAATTACTGGAATGCCATTAGGGTGTCCTTTATTTATTTTATTTACGTAATTGCCACCATGTATAAATAACTCATGTTTATAGGGTTTTAGAAGATATCGATATGAATGAAAAACTTTTAGATATTTCCTTGTGAAAGCTCTTCTATCTTACTCTTATCAATCCTTTTAGCAAGTATTGTAGTGAGCAATTCTAATTAATACTTTGTACGTAATATTAAAGTAGAGATTTGATTGTGTAGTGTTTATTTGATGTATTATATTATCATGGACAGCTCACGAATTCACTAAACCCAATCTCATTTTCCTTTTTTCAATATCTCGGAAGACTCACTTAATTTTCTATGGTAAGATTTAGTAATAATTGAGATCATAAGTTAGATTCGAGAGCTTTTGATTCACTTTGTTTCTACTGTGTGACTACTTATATCTACTAGCTTCCATTTGAGAAGTAGGTGGTTTGTTGGTTTATATTATGACGTTGGGAATTTACTTATTGGGATTAATTTAGTCTTATTTCAATATGTGGGAACGACTGGATTATCTGCTATATTAATTTTTGCGTGCATGTTTTGACGAATTGGGTCATTTTTTCTTTCACGGAAATAAAGTATTTGTTGTTAAATATATATATGCAATATTTTATGACCTACATGAACAAGACAGAGACTGTTGTAGTGTTTGATTGTGTGTTGTAGTAACGGTGGTGATGTGTGATGGGTATTGAAGCTAGGGTTTGGGAGTTGCGACTATGCATTGCTTGACTCGTGCTCTGAATCTAGTCAAGGACACCCATTTCCGACATTGAAGCACTCATTAGGGTTTGTTGGGTGAGTTACTGTTGTAATCAATGGCACTTGATTAAGGGATTTAAATACTAGATAAGTGGTTCTAGAGTGTGTAATGAACTATAGCAGTTCGATTGCAGGTGTGTGTGTGTATGTGGGGACTGTCTGTGGTGCTCGTGTACCATAATTGATGATTTCGACAGTAAGTGGATTATGTGTGTACCGTTTGTTTCGGTGATGGGTTAGTGTTTATTAGGAGGGAATAGTCAAGTTGCAAGGTGGCGTGTCGGGAGAAGCGTGTTATTGTAATTGTGCAGAAAAGATATTATAATAGTGTATTTCGGTGGATTTTTTTGTTTTGGTCACCTAGATCCTAGCATGCCGCCAGAGTTAAAAGTGGTCGTGTGTGTCTTGTGATTTCAAAGGAAGAATATCAGTTGTTGTTCTGAGTGATTATGCCATGACTGTGTGTGGCTGTGTACGACGGTAGGATTAGTGCTTGAATCAAGGTATATTGCGTGTGTAGCGAGTGTGTGTTCTATTTGTGGAAAATTTGCCGAGCTGTTGTGAGTGGACGATTAATGCATCGTGCCATACTGTGCTATTGTAGGGAGCTGTTAAAGTGAACCATTGTCGAGCTTGTGATTGCTGAGTTGAATCTAAAGAGAGTATGGAGATATTGCTGCAGTCAATACTGAATTGAGGACCAAGTTTGTTGAGCTTAATTGTGACTAAATTACCAAACTGTCAAGTATCCGGGCTGATGCCATGCTGTTGTGTCGAGTAGTTGTTGTTTGATCCGAGCTATTGAATAGTGTGTGTGCATGTGCTGTTTTGTTCAATTACTTGATGTAGAGCTAATTTAAGTGCTGTTGCGTGATCGAGCTGATCATTTATGGTCAATCTGAACAGATTGAACTGCTTGCTTTGTTATTTGCTATCCAACTAATTTTGACTAAGCTGCTGTAAGTTTGAAAGTAGTACACTGTCTTCAAATACCAAGCTGCAAGTTCCAATTGAAGAGTGTAACAGAGAAATTTCTAAGTTGTTTGACTACTAAATTAAGTTTTACTTGTATCCGGGCTTATTGTGTGGTTGCGTTATTGTGAGGAACTGAGCTGAATTGAAGAAAGGATTGTACTAATTGTTGTCAAGCTATTGTGAGCATGGTAGAGGAATTACCGAACTGCTAAACTATGTGTGTCCATGCTCTTATTTTAAAAGACTTTCTCTAGCCGCTGCAAATCCAGAAGCTACTGTGGTACAGCAATAAGTTATGGGCAATTGAACTTAATAACTGAGCTGTCATAGATTCGAGATAAAGCGGCATACCAAGCTATCATATGAGTGTCTACTGATGAGTTCACTTGAGGTGCCAAGTGTAGTTGAAGATGCGTATATTCATGTTAATTTATCCATTATGAATTAGATTAGTGCTATTGCTTATGTTGAGCTGCTCTGTAAGGCGCTGCTTAAAATAGCCCTACTATCCTCCAATATTTTCTGAGTTGCTGTATTGTACCAAGCATGTTGTGGACAGCTAGAACTAACCATTTGTTCGGCATTCTTCACTAAGGTTACCATTCAGTTGAGTGCACAAGTGAGGACGTGCTGTGCTGATTAATGCCGAACTATTGTTCCATACAAATAACCGAACTGCGTTGTGGAATTTCCGTGCTCCTTGCTGAGTGTGTGTGTGTGTTCTGTTAGATTATTGCCGAGCTGTGGACAAGTGTGAGTACAGTTTCAAGAGTGCCCAAATATTTTTCTCGAAGTGCATCGTAATTCCATTAGTGAAGCAAGTATTGTTGGATTTCATTCAGCAACTGTAGGGTAGTCTATTTGCCACTGGGAAATTTTACTTTGATGGAAGACTTCAAGAAAATGTCATATTAATTCAGGTTAGTGATTATTGCATGAATTTTATCGCTAAAGTTATGGTTGGGAGATTTGGCTATGCAACTACGAATCACTCAAGTCCTTATGAATTTTTTTATAATGATAAGGAGATTTGAATTACCAAGTAAGTAAAGATAGCCTACTCTTCCAATAGTTTTCAAGATGAGGTTCTATGTGATGTAGTTAATATTGATGATTGTTATATGTGTTTGGGAATTCCATGGAAATCACATCTTGATATGTGCTATCACCCATCAAGGCACGCTTATTCCTTCTTTGAGAAAAGACGATTTGTGATGCCCTGCAACTCCTAAGTAAGAATTCAAGAAGGTTTAAAATCTGTTAAAATTTTCACGTAAAGATAGAGAGTCAGAATTCCTTTCAAAACACCTCAAGAAGATTGGGTTGAGTCACAACTTGTCAAACATGTTCTCGATGTGATCCTATTATTGACCATCCATGATACTGAGGATGACCCTAAGTACTACTACATTTATCTCTTACCTATTGGACTTTTGTCTTGATCCATTGATAGGATTATTTGGGATTGGTGAGGGCTGTAGTAGTTTTGTGCCCATGAGATCTTATAGATTACTTATTGATATTTATTGTGGTCATTGTGGTGGAAATTTGTATTGAGGTTATGTTGTGCTCCTATTTAGAAATCTTATGTTGGAAGTGCTAGAATTATATCGATGGAGAGAACAAGACTTGAGTAGTGAAAGAAATAAAGAGGTGGTAGTGGATGAGGTAGATGATTGAATTGAGGCCTTACATGTTTAAATACACTAAACTCTTAGCCTGATACTTGAGCTAGAAATTGTGTTGTTCCTTATGATTGATGGTTACTGGAGTTACTTGAACATAATTGATTATATACATAATGAGTGGAAAGAAGGGGCTTCAGTAGGGAGTTTGGTTGACTGTGCTCATGACGAGTGGAAGGAGCTAAGGATGATACTAGCATTGACCATAGACCTGAGCCATCTCTATATCATTCTATTTGGTTTTTGTAGGTTGGTATTTGACCTAGGTGGATTCAGGAGTAAGTAGATGCCAAGTTTCGGGTCGAAACTTTTTCAAGGGAAGGGTGATGTTAGGCTGTAGGATTACTTATGTTTTCTTTACTAGATTAACCTTATATTTTATTTTGTATTTATTAGACTGCTACTAGGGTATCCTTTACTTTATTTTACTTATGTAATTGCCATTATGTATAAATAACTCATGTTTGTAGAGTTTTAAAAGATATCACACTTATGACATGAATGAAATACCCTCTCAATATTTCCTTGTAAAAGCTCTCCTATCCCACTCTTATTAATCCCTTTAGTAAGGATTGTAGTGAGCAATCCTAATTAATACTTTATGCGTAATATTAGAGTAGAGATTAGGTCATATAATATTCATTTGGTGCATCATATCCTCATGGATAGGTCACGAATTTGCTAAACCCGATCCCATTTTCCTTTCTTTAATATCTTAGAGGATCCACTCAATTTTCTATGGTAAAACCTAGTAATAACTAAGCTCCTAGGTACATTAGGACTTGCTTGCTTCATATACATAGGCGTCGTAAGTTTCTATAATTTTTTTTTGAAAAATTTTAATAAAAACTTAAGTGAGTAAAACAATTGCATATATAATCTAATTCTACCCCTTATCCCCCACCCCCCCTAACTAAACATACACATACTCTTAAGTTGTATATTATCCTTAATGTTCATATTAACAATATAAATAAAAAAATTTAAGTGGGAGAAATATGAAAACAAATAAAAGAGAACGAGGACTTCCCTAGTTTTTTGCATTGAACTTGAAAATTGTGAAGTCTAAATTCAAGTTCCTTTCACCAATTAAGTGCATGAAGTTTTCTTTTCATGACAAACGAATTAACTAAGAAAAAGAAAAGAAAAAGTTGAACTAAACAAAATAAACT
The DNA here is from genome assembly GCA_024138005.1 of Lumnitzera racemosa. Classification (NCBI taxonomy): domain Eukaryota; kingdom Viridiplantae; phylum Streptophyta; class Magnoliopsida; order Myrtales; family Combretaceae; genus Lumnitzera; species Lumnitzera racemosa. The sequence goes on from JAMXBC010000002.1 coordinate 74,002,024, forward strand.
AAATAAAGCCACTACTATTAATTTAAGTACTGGATGTTAGTTTCCTATAGAACATACAAACATAAGCAAAATATAAACAATTATCAAGGAAAAAGATAGCAACAATATATAAGTTAATACGGTTATCCAACATAAAAGCATTAAACTAGTCTATTGAAATAAATAAAAGTGCAAAGACACTCATTCTTCATCCTGATCATCTTCCTCTCCTTCTTCTTCTATCTCATCTTTAGAGGTTTCTTCTATAGAGTTAGGCTTAGGCATTGGTGGTGGTTGAATCTACAAATGAGCTACGATTGCTGCTTGTTGGATGAAAGCTTGGTTTACCTTTTGTTGTAGTATCCTTTACTTCTTAAAAAGTCTCCTTGTGAATCTCTTAAAAGTACCTATCACTGAGGAGGACTCAGCTTGTGGCATAGAGGATGAGAAAGTGGTAATTGGTTCGAGTAGGACCGTAAGTGATGGTGAGAGTTGCATGGCTTTTATAGCATCATATGTGAGAGGGGTCGAAGGGTTCAATTTTGTAAGCGCGATGCATTAGGTGAATCCCCATATGAATGCCTACGTCATCAATTGACATACTCATTTCTTAGCCAGAACATCTCATGTGAATAGAGTTATTTTTACCTAGAGCAATGTTATTAGCACCCAATTTGAAGGAATAAGGAATTCTAAAGTGAACTCTTTATATCCGTACTCATTAATGGTCAAGAGCCGATCCCATCTACCAAATCTTATCAATTCTGTAACTCTAACTTCATAGTTAGCTTGAGCTAATGCTTCCCAATTGAAGTAAGCGTACTCATTCAATTCTTTTTGAGACAAGCGAGAATACCTCTCTTATTGCTGTAGAAGGTTAAATTAAAGAAGTGGGTGTGTAGTTCTTGGCCCAACATTCTTGTGACATGTGTTTTTTTTTCCTAAGTTGTTTTATTGCAATTGAGAAGAGAAGAAATTCAAATTTGATAAAGAGAACAATTCATGTGATATAATAGCTAATTTAAGAGACTAATAAAGCTTAACTATCATTCGTAATTAATTGCTAGTTTGCATTACTAAGCAACATAGGTAATGATTTAATTAAAAGTAGCATTTCAAAGTATAATGCCAAATCTACTAGAGTTATGGATTAATGCATGTATAGGGTTGATTAAGTCCTCATTGCATGATCCCATTGACAAGAGTATATGAGCATTTAACATACACAAATTCTTCAAATTGGCTTAACATGAGAAATTCTTGAAATAACATAATATCATATAATGCCAATTTCTTAAAGCATGGATTTATGAAATGAAAAGGCTAACAAGATGTTAATTTTAAATCCTTAATTTAACCCCTAATTTCATAATCTCAATTTAATATGAATATTAGCATTCAACAATTGAAACTTGTTCTCACAATTTCGATTGTGCACTTATTGAATTTCCTAATTCTATCATGAATTTAGGATATGGGCTAAAAGAAATCTATGTTAATAGTTTCTAGTAATTTATGCTAACAATCTCCAAAAATTCATGTCTTTAGAAATCCATCAATTCATTTTAACAATTTCTAAACATTCATGGGTTCACCAATTACACAAAAATTTTAGTACCAATAAGGTTTAATACTTCCAACATGAATCATATAGCATTAACCATAAATTTCTTCCTTTCCTTCACTTTCTCATCTTTTTCTCACACTTTCCCATCTCTTCCTTCAGTTTCTTCTATTTTATCACACTTTCTCATTCACAACCTTAGCAAACACAATTAATGACATTAAAAATCCTAGATTAGTTCTAAAAATTAAGTTTTAAACACATGCATATACAAACAAAACCCTCATAAAAAAATTATAATTGCTAACCAATCTAATAGTAGATTTGAAAAAATAATCAAGGAAAGGTGATGTATGTACTTTGATTATATAGTGTACAATGTTAGATCGTGAGTTTTTGTGATGATTTAGGTTATGCTCAAAGAGAGAAATAAGAGGTTACGTTTGTATAGAGAGAGAAAGAGTGTTTGGGGTAAAAGAATTTTGTTTTTCCCATGGTCTTTAAAATTTGTAAGACTACAGGTACGCTATATGGCCCTATTTTGTGTTACGTTCTTTTTTTTTTTTTTTAACGTACTTGGGCGTGACCATGGGCGTGGTTCATAAGCATGGTCCTTGCCCATAGACCTCTTGTTCGTGTTTTCAGGCAATTCTTCTTAGAATAACTACACAAGAGGAACTCTTGTTAGGTCTATAGTGTGGTCCTTGGCCGTATTCTTCTCTAGGCCTTCAAATTATGTGATTTTGATCCCTTAGACTTAATTTCTATAATTACCTTAGAAAAATTCAAAATTAGAACAATTTGAAACCTAAAGAATGGATAGAATATTAGCTTAATTGGATGACAACTTCAAAATCAATAATTGAATCTAGATTGCTTAAAGCAAAATAAAACTAATTTGTTCAAAATTTGATACTTGATTTGACTCGTAACACAAGGAATGAACTAAACAAACAAACTAACAAAAATAATCAAATTGAAATAAACCAAATTGAATTTGGGTTGCTTCCTAAAGAGTTTTGTTGTTTTACGTAATTGCCTTGATGATGAAATTTATCGTAATGCAATTCCTTAATTAATACCTACACACTTGATTGGTCAAAAAGTAAACTAGAGAATATCAAAAGAAGGTGTTAAAATTATTAGAAATTCAAGTTCTGACTAATTCTATTTAGGAACCCATTTTGGATCTTCGGTAATTGCACCAAAAACTTGATTGCTATTAGGTATGTGCACCTAGTCAAGTTATAGTATAGAATAAAATAGATTTTGAGTTTGAGTATTGATCCTATAGGGAACTAATATGTGAGAACCTAATTACTATTAGTTTCCTAAAATTTCCAATTTCCTAACTTATCAATATAGAATAACTTGTAATTAATTAGGAAAGATGAATATGAATTGATAACATAAGAAAATAAAATAAACAAGAATAAGTATAGTAATAAACTAATTAACTAAATTAATTAAAATAAGAAAGCAACATAAATAAATAAGACATAATCCTTAGTGAATCTTTATTATTTACTCTTTAGTTCCATGTAAGTTTTCAATCTGAATGATTCTCTAGACCTTAGAGAATCTTATTCCTATTCCTATGGAAATTGGATTCTGAATTAGCTAGATTATTGTCTTTATCTAATTTATAATCTTGAGACTCTCTACACACATCACTTCTAAATAAAGCATCTTAAGATTGGATGAAGTATATGGATCCTACTATTAATGCATTAAAATTGTCACGACCTTCAAGATGGTCTAGTAGTGACAAGCTGCTATGTATATATTAGAAGTAACTATTTATATACTTGAATTACTCGTTAGTTACTTCCAATAAGCACATGAGGTATCAACACTAGAATCTTCATAGAATATCACAAATTTAATGGTATAAAACAAAGTTCGATTATTATTAATTATATATAAAATTATAGATTTAATAAAGTTAAAATCATATGACAACTAGCTTAACATATTACTTTTTAATTACATAATTTAATTCCTTTGCTTGCTCTCCCTTAGTCTTGCTCCTAAGCCCTTAATTCTTACCAAAGGTTTGGATCATCCATGATAGACCCAGTATGGTTCTTGCACGAAATCAAAGCTATTAGCGTCTAAGCTATAGTCAGCTTAGTGAGTTACTCACTCATACCACCTTTCAAACAAGTTAATTAATTAAGAAAATGTTATGCAATCAATCAAACATATGCAGCAATACACGCAGCTATCCGGTATTCAACATGTAGTTTAGGGCATATTCTCCCCTCTCCCTTCTCCCCTTTCACCCCTTATTGACCTAGGTTGAGGATTTATAGTTCCATTAGTGTCTAGGTGTTTAATATTGTTTAAATGTCACTTGGCATAACATCTTTGAACTCCATAAAATAACCAATACCCATGCTATCATAGTGATCAAGAGATGATGCCCCTTGATTAATCGGTCCTAGGAGAACCAAATGGGTAATAATCTTCTTTACCATAAAGAGAACCAATCTCTTAGTTATCTAGGAGAATCAAGAAATGTTTAAATTAGAGTTAACATAATCCTAAGAAGATGGATCTTTTGGTTAGCTAATGGAACTAAAAGAAATGTTCACAAAGGCTATATAAATAAGTCATAGGCGAAGGATCTCTTAATCAGTCCTAAGAAGGCTTAAATGAAATTAAGAAATAATACCTTCCCTGACTGCCTAAATGATCACGGAGTGATCAAATCCATGATCGGCCTCCAAGTTTATGCTTGCTCAAAAAATAAGAAAGGATACAACCTCGTCTAATGCATGACCATCCACAAAGTTACTTAATTTGCAATAAACGAGGAGGGTTTTAGCCTTTCCATTCCATATGTACCTGTGGTGGTAATAAAAAGGGAATTATGTAATATGCTATGCAAGGCCGCTTTAGTATGTAAATTTTGATATGCTTAACTTTCATTTATTTTAGTGGTCACACAAAAATCACACAATTACAATAATCACATCACTTCACAATCATCAACTATATTCTTGAAAATAATTCTTAAATGTCTTAACAAACAAATCAAACACATACACTTCCTAAATTCCCTAAGAAGAATTAGTTAATTATATAAAAATTAAAGGTGCAACTACATTACAAGCACATACAAGTGATAATCATTGTAGATGCTCAGTTGGCCATTTTCTATTCGTCATAGTAATCCTTCGAGATATCCAAATTGAATGTACCTAAAAGAATAAATGTAGTTGAGAAACATACTTGATTAGTAAACTTTTTGGCTTAAGTTTCATTTTGAGCCTTTTCTTTTTGTAAGTCTTCTATTTCTCATATTTGTCATGTTTAATGGTTCTTTTTTCATATCATCTCTGAATGGTTCTTATTCGTAGTGCCAAAAGTTCATATGTCCATGATTGTCCTTGGTTTTTGTTCTAAAGTTTTTCGATTCTCGCATAGACTCTAAATTGTTATAATATCGAGATAATATGTCCATATGTCATATAAGAATTGAAATATGTCCATATGGTCCAAGTCAGGGACAATTTATTCGGATATGATATGTAAGTTTTTTTTAAGGCATGACTTTGTCTACTTGTCTTAGTTTTCATCATTTTAGTCTTTTGTTTTATAGAAACTCTTTTGGTTTCTTTCTTGAACTTCTTTTAAAATGAATAAAATGTTTAAATTAAAATGAGTAAGGTGTTTAGGAAAACTTCTTTTCCTTGAACAATTTTGAAAATCAAGTTAGAGATTAGTCATAAAATAAAGGAGAAATTGCATAAACCCCACCCCCCCCAAACTTTGACTCAAGTGCGGATTGCCTTCTTAAACTTTCAAAGTATAGTTTTTGGTCCTTAAACTTTTATAAGTTGGCAAACAACCTCTTAGGTTGAGAATAATTGCTTAAATTTTGATTTTGGTGTGTAAATAACCTCTAAACTTTGTGTTGTTTAAGGGGTATTTATATACCAAAATCAAATTTTAAGGGGTCTTTATACCCAAAATCAAAGTTTAAGGAGTCATTATACACCAAAAATCAAAGTTTAGGGGGTGTCTTTATACTCCTATGGGGGTTATTTGCCAATTTATTAAAGTTTGGGAGACCAAAAATCACATTTTAAAAGTTTATGGGGAAAATCTGTACTTAAGTCAAAGTTTAAGGGGGTAAGATGCATTTTTCCCTAAATAAAGCGTTACTTAATTTTAAAGACTCATGAGAAGAAAATGTTTTTGAAAAGGACTCTTTGGCTTGGAAAAGTTTAGGATTTGAATCAAAACAAGGCTTAAGCATGGATTGGGTAAAGAATCTAGTTTTTATTTTTTATTTTTTTATTTTTATAAAACATAAGAGTTTTTTTAATTCAACTTCAAGTTCTTTTTGTTTTGAAAGCAGAAAACTTTCCTTATTTCCTCAAAGGAATTTCTTAGCGGTTGAAGAAAAGAAGTTGGAAATGGTTTTTCCTCATCAAAATAGTTGATAAGAATGTTGAAGCTTACCCTTAAGGTCTCAACACTTAGGAAATGGAAGAAGTGGTTAGTGAGTCTTGTTGGTAGGGCTTTAGTTGCAATAAGAAAATGATGTTTGTTGGGTGAAATGGGAACAAGATGTAGTCCTAAAGGTTAGTGAGTCTTATTTATAAAAAAGTTGATTTAGCTTCTTTCATGAGCTTTGTAATTTCTTGTAGTAGTTAAGCATACTTTGGTTTACTTCTTATCCTCTTTGGAACAAATGATGATTTTGGATGGAATGTTTGAAAATTAGATGCATATACACCCATTGTTGCTACCATTATAGCATAAATGCACCATATTTCCTTCATATTTTTGGTTCATGAGTTAGAAAATATTAGCTATGATATCGTCTTCCTTGTAGGCTTGTATTCTTTTGCTTGATGGAATTGTATGTTGACTTAAAAGTCCTCCTATCTTCTAGAAGTGGTGCCATTATTAAAGCAATTTTAGGACAATGTTTTTCCCATGTGTTGATGCATCGAAATCTTCCACGTTATTGTCATTGAGAATTTGGTTAAGTTATTCATAATTATAATTTGCTTTTGATTATTGAATCTTAATAAATAGTCTTGATTACATCATTTTTTCCTAGGTTGTTTTGTTAAGAAACTCCTAAGAATGTTTGTAAGATATTAGAATCTAGTGGCTTTCTTATTTAAGTGGTGCTTACTTATAAGGTTGAAGTCAATTTCTTTACATATCTCATTGCCTACATCATTGGTTAATTACTTATTCAACTTTCTTTCTTCAATTCTTATCTTGAAAGACGGAGCCTTCTTAGTCTTTTACACATGTGATGATGCACATGCATGTGGCGCCATAGGTATGTAGTTAGGATCTTGTTTATTTTCCTTTTCATTTGTTTAATATAGAGATCACTTTACTTATCGTGTTAGTTTTTCTTAAGCCTTTTTAAATTAGTTGTTGAATTTGGTTGACTAAATGTTTCTACCATTGACTAGTTAATAAATATGGTTCTTATAACTATTTATAGGTGTATTAGCAAATCTTGATCATATCTCTCGAATCTCTCCTTATGAGTTTAGCCTATCTTTAGTATATCTCTAAATACTTCTTAACAATTGGCCTAGCTTATATTAAAGATTTAAGAGTTTACAATCTTCCCTCTCCACCCCCTTACCCTTAAATAAGTTTTGTCCTCAAAACTTTAAATTGTACTTGATTCTTCAAATAGTTGAGGATGTTGTCATTGGACTTCACCCTTCGCTTCCCAAGTAGCTTCTTCATCTCCATGATTATTTCATAATATCTTTACAAAACATATTTCTTCATTTTACAACTTCTATGTCTTTTGATCTAAAATTTTGATGGGATGCTCTTCATACGTCAAGTTAGGTTTTAACTTAACAAGTTCTAACTTAGTGAATTGGTCTTGATCTGGTATGTGTTTCCATAGAATAGAAACGTGAAATATGTTATGGATACTAGATAAGCTTGGTGGTAAAGTGAGGCAATATGCTTAATTACCTACCTTTTCTAAAATTTCGAAAGGTTAAATAAATCATTGGCTTAATTTTCCTTGAGTAATTACTTTATGAATAGTCTTGATTGGGCTTATCTTCATGTATACATGATAGCTAACTTCAATTTATACTTTTCTCCTTTTAAGGTCAGCCTAACTCTTTTATCTATCTTGAGCTTCCTTTGTCCTTTGTTTAATAATAGCTACCTTATTTACCATTTCTTGTATTAGATCTAGCCCCAAAGCTATTGTTTCTATTCTATCCCAAAATAATGGTAATCTACACTTCTTACCATAGAGAGCTTCATACGGGGGCATTTGTAAGGTTAAATGCCCTAAACTAAGTAGTCGTAACAGCCCTACCGTATAAACCAACCTACAGTAGAAGTTAGCTACCTTAACTGCTAACGTAGGTATAGCTTACACAAGCTGTTAATCAATTCATTGCTTGGAAGCATCCCATTCAGTACCTGGTAGGAATAAACCTATAATGTAACTTTTCAAAATAGCTATTGAAAATAATTTTTATAGCTTGAATTTCGAGGAAACATCAAGTTTCATAAATCGTAAAAAGGATGAAACCTTGAATTTTATAGAAAATTTCAAGAACTACGCGGTTACGAAAAGATATAGTATCTATTAAAATTTTACTAAAAACTACAAGCTTATAGAGCATAGAATAAATTAAATTAGCTAAAAACTAGGAGTCACTCGAGAAGACCTTCTTGGTTTTCCTAAAGGTTAGTACGATCGTAAATTAAGAAAAAATCCAATCTAGTAGTCTTGAATCTCATTCATTGAACCTATTCTCTAATCTTTTGGATCTTGAAGTAATATTGGTGAATCTACTAGGGAACCTATAAAACAACTATAGAGGAATGAGTGATAACTTACTCAGTAAGTGGGATAGAGACAATGACACATATCTAACATCAAGTAACTAAGGTTTTTAGGCAAGGTTAATTAGATGCAATGCATATTGAAACAAATGCTATTGCATGACGTTAACTGATCTGTCATGAAATTAGAGAAATTATGCCTACTGTAATCCGACTTTTGAGGAGTTTGATGCTATACACTTCATAGATTGGAACCAAATCGGGGCTTATGTAATGGAGAAACATGCAGCCCGAGACATTACTTCAAACTATAGACCCTAAACTTGTCATAACCTCCTTTCCTATCACTTAGTTTGACTGAGGGTGGGGAAAGGAGTATTTTTGTTATCCTCATCAAAGGATTTGATGATAAGAATCAGACCACTGGACCCTTAGCTCAAGCCCAAGCCCGAGCTTGAGCTCGAGGGCTAGAAAGCATGCCTAAAGGCTAGAAAGTACGGCTAGGTGAATCTTTTCCTTACGTCCAACTATTGAGGAATTCAAGTTGTTGTAATCTACCAACTTAATACCTTAGTTAAGCTGAACCCTCTTGTATATATTGATTATTTTAGCTACTGGCTTGAGTTACATGCGAACATCAACTTAGCCCATCCAACCACCTACTTAGCCAACATGAATCTAAGCTATGCTGAATGCATTCCAGTTGAATTCACCTCGAAAGAATTGTTTACTCAGCTTGACATAACTGACTTACTACCTCTACTCGATACCTTAGGTCGGCACTCACCAACCTGATAATACAAATTGTCTTTTCTACTAAAAAGTCACCTATCTATAGAGTGTTGCATGTCTGAGCCATTATATGACATGATTCTCCGTATGAAATCCCATTTTTGTTGTATTATCAATTATTCCCTTTATCATTCCTTATACATTACTTCTTTTGGACATTATTATTTTAGTATTTTCCATTTTAGGTAGGATATCCTATCTTTTCAAGTGTAAATACCTACTATACATGCAGCTACATCACCTTGCACTTTCTGATATTGAATATATACTTCTCCTTTCATGAGCATTTTTTTCCATTACTTACTTCACTCTTATCCTAACACTTAAGCAAGGCTAGGTAGCGAGTACCCTCATTGGATGAGTTTATACATTATATTGAGTTGAGCCATGAGTCTTCGATAATTCCTTGGTATATCATATCCTCATAGTGGATGGAGGGTCTACTTGTTTTACTTTTGTTGTTGTTTGCATGAATTTTCACCCTTCCTTTTTGGCTTTTCACAAGCTTGGACCTACCCTTATGACTAGCTTTATTAGTCCTTGGATTGATTTGTATTATCTTGGTATCAGAGTAAAGGTTTTGTTTAGCTAAGTTGCTTCTACGCTTTCTTATGATTAGTGATTGTTGTGGTAATATGCTTTAGTTGTGTAAAAGTTAGTTGTTAGTGTCAGGGTAAGTAAGAAGGTGCAGTAGCTTGTTGTTGTATATATTTTACTTTGCACTGTTTTGAACATACAAAAATAGAGTAAGTTTTGAATGGGTTTATTATTCTTTGAAAGTAGTCACTATAACAAAAGTTAGCTTAAACTTTCATGTGAAGAAGAGTGTGTATGAGTAGCTTGAGTTAAGTAAGCCATTCCTGTTGTTTTCTTGATTTTGAGTTTGTTTATTGAGTTTTGTGGAGAAGATGACAGATCCTAATGTTAATGCTAGTATTAGAGATAACAATAGTGGTGTTGTCTACCATGGATGATAATCCTAAGGTACCCTTAGAAGTAAGGATGAACAAATTGATGAAATGGCTAACCTCATAGCCGACCTTATTAAGGCTATACATGCATTGGCCTTTCGAATTGCCGAGGTCGTGTAGAATACTCCTTAAGCTGCTCGACTTGCGAAAGGATAGAACCCAGCTCGATTAGTTCGAGGTTGATTTGGATGAGGAAGAAGATGGAGTATAATGAAGAAGAGGAGTGAGCTAGAGCACGCTGAGTTGCTAACCATGTGAAGCTTTATATTTCGAGCTCTAATGGTTTTGGGGATGCTGATGACTATCTAGATTGGGAAGAAAAGGTTGAACATGTCTTTGACTATTATCAGTATGAGGATCGTGAGAAGGTGGGGGTTACTATGTAGAATTCTCTAAGTGTGTTGCATTATGGTAGAAGAACTTCTAAACCGTGGGGAGATGAGAAGGATATAGAGAAGTTAGCACCTGGCTCGAGATGAAAAGAATTCTTAGAAATAGGTTCGTACTAGATACCTAATTACAAGATACTTTTACTAGACTTCAAGAGTATGTTTAGGAGTTCTAAATGCTAGTGATGTAATGTGAAGTGGATGAGCCATCATCCTGAATAGTATCCATATTTCTTACTAGGTTAAGAAATGACATTAGAGATATTGTTGAACTTCAATAGTTTACTGTGTTAGATAAGGTTATAAGAATATCTCAACAAGTGGAAAGATAGAGGAGGAATATGCCAAGTCGACCTCTAACGAGTTGACCTATACAGTCAAGTCAACCCACTTAAGGAACTTACTGAGGTCAGTAAAGCGCTAAGCTGAGTTGAAGAATAGAAGTCAGACCTGAACTAAAGAGTTGACTAGTTGATACTGAAGTATAGTTGAGGATTTATGAGAAGGGATAAGGATTTGGGAGGAAGATGAGCAAGATTAAATACTTTAAATGCCATGGGTTTAAACATATGGTTGCTTAATGTCCGAATTGAAGAACCATGATTATCAAGGGAGATGCCTTGAAGTTTGACTTTGGATAGTACTAATGAGGAGCTCAAGGAGGAGGTTGCTCCTAAGGAATATACCACCTAAGAAGAAGAGCTTGTTGAAGGGGGTATGTTTGCAAAAGATCAGGACAAACTGACTTTAGTTGTTTGACGTATGATGGAGAAAAGAGAGAATTTACTCCACATCACTTGCAAAGTGAATGAGCAAGTTTGTGTGCTCATAGTAGATATTAGGAGCTGCATAAATGTTGCATTTGCTAACTTGATTAAGAAACTTAAGCTACTGACCATTTTATATCCAAAGCTACACAAGTTACATTGGCTGAATGAAAAAGTAGCATTACATGTTACTTAGCAAGTGTTGTTGCCAATCTCTATTGGAAACTATTTTGACAAAATTCTTTGTGATGTGTTGCCTATATGTGCATCTTATGTGTTGTTAGGCAAACCTTGCTTATTTGATTGGAAAGTTATGCATGATGGATTGAAGAATACCTTTATGTTCAAGAAGGATGGAAAGAAGATTACTTTGAACCATATGACATTGAGTCAAGTTAGTAAGCTACAAGAGGGTTTGGTATTAAGTAGGGTTAAGCTCTAACAAGTCATTAAATTTCATTTACCAACCTTCTTGTTGATCAAGAGACTACTATAATTGAAGGATCAAGAGAAGCTGCTAAGATAGGTTAAGGAGTTGCTTGATGAATATTCTAACTTGTTTCTAGAACACTTGCTAAAAGGATTACCCCCATTTTGAGGCATAGAGCATTGCATTCACTTGATACCTAGTGTTGCCTATTGAACAAACCAACTTATAGAATGAATCTTGAGTAAGTTGCAAAGATTTAAAGGCAAGTCAATGAGATATTAGAGAAGGGATATGTAAGGGAGAGCCCTTGCCCTTGTGTTGTACCTACATTGCTTGTATCAAAGAAGGATGGCACCTGGCATATGATGGGAATCGGGCTAATGAGCCACTAACCTGCAACTGAGCCAAAAGTACTAGAGGGATTGGCAAGACAAATCCTCTTGCTCCAGCTGATTTAAGCGGAGGCTAAGTATCTCCTTGCCAACCCATTCTACCTACTAAGCCAAGTGACTGCTTATTTCTCGCTTTTTAGGTACCGAGAACTGGAAGGTTGAGATAATAGCCCATCTTCATTCTCACACATGCTTGGCTAATTACTTACTCGGCCGCCGAGATGTCGAGAGGAAGAGTCCGGATTGATCAAGTCACCCTTGTTTGGATAAGCAAGTTGCCTGTACTTTTTGTCTACATCTTCCAACGGCATCACCAATATAGCATCACTACATGTACAATATCATGTGTAGAATCCGTTACATCAATGATTGTTTTTCTTGTGTATTCATTTTTACCCTCTTATATCTTGTGCAATACTTCCTTAGGAAATATCATTTTTGTCTTTTTCCTTTTAGGCAAGTTGCCTTAACTTATGAGTATAAATACCCTTCTACTTATAGCTGTAAGCATCAAAATTAGATTACCATTAACATACTTGAGTATTTTTCTTCCTTATGTAAACACTACCTATCTACTCTCGACATTACTCTTATCCTAACCCTTGAGTAAGGCTGGGTGGTAAGTAACCTCATTGGATTGATTCGTGTATCATATCGAATTATGTTGTAAATCATCAAAAGTTCCATTAGTACGTCATCTTCTTTAGAACTATTTGTGGGTTTTGCTTACTTTTTCATTCGCATTTGTCCTTCTACACTTTCCCTATCACTCTCTTTTAAGTTTTTTGCAAGCTCGGATCTATCTAGTGACCGGCATTATCTATTCTTAGTTACGGTTTGCACCATCTTAGTATCAGAGCGGAGGTTTTGTTTGCACTGTAGTTGGTTTTTTAAAGTTCTACTTATACTCTGTTTGTGTGTATGAAATAGAGTAAGTTATTATGTTCATCTTAGCTGTTATGTTTGCTCGCTATTGATTTCCTAAGATGTTTGTGTAAACTTTGAATTTGTGGAGAAGATGATGGACTTGAGTGTGAATGTTAGTATGGAAGATGACAATAGTGGAGTTGTCTCCTATGGACAACAATCTCAAGGAACCCTGAAAAGCATTGATGAGAGACTTAATGAGGTGGTTAACCTCTTGATAGATTTAACTCGAGCTATTCATGCATTGGCTTGCTAACCTATTGATGCCGTGTAAAACACTCCACAAGTTGCTTAACCTATTAGAGGTTAAAACCTAGCTCGACTAGTTTAAGGTAGAGGAGTAGGTGAATGAGTAAGGCGAATGATAGACCTAAGGGAATTAGATGAAGAGGAAGAAGAAGAATACTTTGAGGAAGAGTGAGCTCGAGCCCCTAAAGCATTTGACAATGTGAAATTTTGAATTCCGAGTTTCAATGGATCTGGGAATGCTGATAAATATTTGGAATGGGAAGAGAAAGTAGAGCATATTTTTAACTATGATCAATATAAGGATTATGAGAAGATGAGAATTGTTGCTATCGAGTTCTTTGAATACACCTCCATTTGGTGGAAGAATTTCTAAGCTATGAGGAGATGAGAGGGCTATCAAGAGATTAATACTTAGCTTGAGATGAAGAGAATACTCAAAAATAGATTCCTGCTAGAAATTGATCTTCAAGATACTTTCACTCGGCTTTAGGAGTTGAGATAAGGAGGCTAGATTATCGACGAGCATGTTTAAGAATTTCAAGTGCTTATGATTCGTTACAAAGTGGAGGAACCACCGGCTTGAACAGTCTTAAGATTCATTACTGGGTTGAGAGGTGACATTCCAGACATTGTAGAACTTCAGTGATTAACAATGATGGATGAAGCCATCAAAATAGCCCAGTGAGTAGAAAGGCAAAGGGGGAGTTGAGTATCGATGAGGATGTCGACTAACTGACCTAAACAGCCAAGTCACCAAACTCAATCGAGTATCAAGCCAAGCTTGAAGATGGATGTCCAAACTGATTAAAGAAGTTGACTTGATATTGAAATGCTAAGTCGAACTTATGAGAAATGATGTCCAAACTGATTAAAGGTTCAGACATATGGCTGCTTAGTGCCCGAACTGAAGAACAATGGTCATTAAGGAAGACGTCCTAAAGCTAGAAGTAGATAGTATAGATAAGGAACCCAAAAAGGAAGATGTCTTTGCTAGGAAAGAAAATGCTAAGAAAAAACTGATTGAGGAGGACGTTTTTATTGAGGACTTGGACTAGTTACTAATGGTTGTCCAATGCACTATGAATATGGAACCCTTACGAGAGGAGGAGTAGAGAGAGAATTTGTTGCATACCACCTATATGGTGAATGATCAGGTATGTGCCCTCATCTTGTATAGTGGAAGTTGCACTAATATAGCATCAGCCAATCTTATTTCAAAATTGAAGTTGTGACTATTGCACATCCAAGGCTGTACAAATTGCATTGGTTGAGTGAGAAAGGTGCACTATATGTCACTCAACGAATACTACCGCTGATCAGTATTGGGAATTACTTAGACTGGATTCTCTTCAATTTACTGCCCATATGTGCTTCCTATGTGTTGCTTGGTAGACCATAGCTATTTAATAGGAGAGTTATCGATGATGGCTACAAGAACATATACATGTTTGAGAAGGATGACCGAAAGATTACATTAAACTCGATACTACCAATAGAAGTTAATAAATTGTAGACAAAACTTGCTTGCGGATTTATGAAGGCTCTAGTGATGAGTAGAGCTAAGTTTCAAGAGGCCATCAATGTTGATGAGCTGACCTTCATGTTGGTTAGAAATGAAGGAGCAAGGGAAACTACCCTAGGAAATCATAGAGATGCTTGATGAGTATACCGACCTATTCTTAGAATAGTTACTTGAGGGGTTGCCCTCTAATCATGGCATAGAGCATTGCATTGACTTAGTACCTGGCACTGCATTGCCGAATAAGCCAGCCTATTGAATGAATCCTAAATAAGCTTTTGAGCTATAATGTCAAGTTAATGAGTTGTTGGAGAAAGGATATGTCTGAGAAAGTCTTAGCCCTTACGCTATACCGGCGAATCTAATGCTAAAAAAGGGTGAGACCTAGTGGATGTGTGTTGATAGCTGAGCTGTGAACAAAATCACAATCAAATACAGTTATCTTATTCCTAGATCGGAGGATATGCTAGATGAGCTATGTAGAGCTAAGATCTTCAGCAAGATTGATATGAAATCTAGCTATCATCAAATTCACATAAGGTTGGGAGATGAGTGGAAAACGGCGTTCAAGATTTGACATGGATTATATGAATGGATAGTCATGCCCTTTGGCTTATTGAATGCCCCAAGCACTTTCATGAGACTAATGAATCATGTGCTGAGCATTTGATTGGAAAGTGTGTTGTAGTGTACTTTGATGACATCCTAGTCTACAATGACGAAATCTTAGTCTATAATGCCGACATACCGAGTCACTATGAACACTTCTGAGTAGTATTGGATATCCTTTGTGCTAAGAGACTATTTGGTAATCTCAAGAAATGTTGCTTTTGCTAGGAGGAAGTGTTATTCTTGGGCTACGTAATCAATGAAGGAGGCTTACGAGTGGATGATGAAAAGATCTAAGCAATTGTAGAGTGGCTGACTCCTACTTCTTATGCCAATGTAAGAAGTTTCCATGGATTGGTTTCATTCCATAGATGATTCATCAAGAATTTTAACACTCTTGCCGTGCCTCTTATTAAGTTCACGAAGAAGAATACTGACTTTCGATAGAGAGAAAGGGAGGAGAGAAGCTTTGTTGAGATAAAAGAGGGATTGACTTTTTTCCTGGTGTTGGTTCTACTTGAATTCGAGAAAATATTTGAGCTGGAATATAATGTATTATGCATTGGGATAGGTTTTGTCCTAATGTAGGAAGGTGAGCCAATTGCCTTGTATAGTGAGAAGCTCCAATGACCATAGTTAAATTATTCTGTATATGATAAGGAACTCTTGGCACTAATCCCAGCACTATAAGTAAGACAATATTATTTACTATTGAGATAATTTGTCATATATACTAACCATGAATCGCTAAGGTATCTTCGAAGTCAGACCAAGTTATCGAAGTAGCAAGCGAGATGGGTTAAATTCCTTAAAGGATTTAATTTTGTAATAAAACATAAGTAAGGAAAGAGCAATATAGTTGTAGATGCTCTTTCAAGGAGACATGCGCTTTTAACCAAACTATAGACCAGGCTATTTGGGTTTGCAAGTATTAAAGAATAGTATTCTAGGGATCTACACTTTGAACCCATAATCATGCGATGCATTGATGGGTGGATAGTGGATGAGTATCATGTAAAGGATGGTTACTTGTTTTGAGGTGGAAAACTAAGCATACTGACTTGTTCCCTAAGGGAGCTGTTGATCAAGGAAGCTTACAGTAGAGGACTCTCTAGACATTTTAGAAAAGGAAGGACCTGTAAACTGTTAAGTGGTTGATTCTTTTAGATGAGGATGAGGAGAGATGTGCACTAAGTTGTCAACAGCTATGCCATATGCAAAAGGGCTAAGTACCAAGCTGAGTAAGGGAAAATAATGCATTTACTTATTTCGACAAAGCCATGGACTAAATTAAGCATGGACTTTGTTCTTTGACTACCACAAATTAGTTAAGGTAAAGATTCTATAATGGTTGTCGTAGATTAGTTCAACAAAATGTCACACTTCGTGCCTTGCTCAAAACTAACGATGCTTTGGCTATTGCTTCTTTTTTCTTGCAAGAGATTATGCGGTTACATGGCATATCAAGAAGTGTAGTCTTTGATAGAGATCTAAAGTTCTTAAGCCATTTTTATGAGGGCCTTGTAGTGTTGGATGGTGACCAAACTACTATTTAGTACTTCTTGTCATCTCTAAACTGACAACTAAACGAAGGTGGTTTATTGCATTTTAGGATCATTACTCCAAGTCATAGTAGGAAAGAACTTGATAGATTGGGACGTTTGCTTACTAGTGGTTGAATTAGCTTGCAACCGTATAGTGCATGATACCACTAAGCAAACACCCTTCGATATGGTCCATGGTTTCAATCCCGAGTTACCTCTTGATCACGCCCTTGTACCTATACCCATGCAAGAGGACCCTGATGCAAGAACTCGAGCACAATCCCTTTAGTACATCTATGGTAAAGTCATTTGGCACATCGACCAAGTTGCTAGAAGAATGAGAGTGAAGACCAAAGGTAAGATAGCTAAACAATTCCAATTAGGAGACTTAGTATGATTGCATCTCAACAAGGAATGGTTCTTAAACAAGAGGAGGAACAAATTATCTGCAAGAGTTAAAGGATCTTTCAGAATCTTCCAAAAGATCAATGATAATGCCTATAGCTTGGGGTTGACTAAAGACTATGGGGTTTCTAACACCTTCAACGTTATCAACCTTAGTTTGTATCACCTTGACGGAGAGCTAAATGGAGACCATTCGAATTTATCCCAAATCTAAAACAACTCAGAGGGAATGATGGGACCATTACCTGTAGCCGAGCTCGAGGACTAAAGGGACTAGTAAGACGAATCTTCCTGTTCCAGTTGACTCATGTAAAGGGTAAGTATTTCCTTGCTAACCCATTTTGCCTGTTGAGCTCAATGATTGCCTATTTCTTGCATGTTATGTGTTGAGAAGTGGAAGGTCGAGACAACAGCCTATCTTCATTCTCACACATGCCTGGCCAATTACTTACTCGACTATAACCTTACTGAGATGTTGAGAGAAAGAGTTTAGATTGATTAAGCTACCCCTGCTCAGACAAGCAAGTTAGTCGTACTTTTTATCCACATCTTTCAATGGCATTACCAATATAGCATCACTACATATACAATACTATGTATAGAATTCGTTGCACTAATGATTTTTTCCTTATATATTCATTTTTACCCTCTTGTATCTTATACATTACTTCCTTAGGGAATGTCCGTTTTATCTTTTCCCTTTTGGGCAAGTTGCCTTAACCTATGGGTTTAAATACCCCTGTACTTATAGCTGTAAGTATCAGAATCAAATTGCCATTAATACACTTGAGTATTTTTCTTCCTTGCATAAACACTACCTATTTACTTTCGGCATCACTTTTATTCTAACCTTTGAACAAGAATAGGTGGTAAGTAACCTCATCGGACTGATTTGTGCATCATATCGAATTGCGTCGTAAGTCTTTGGAAGTTCTATTGATGCGTCATATCCTCTAGAGCTGTTTCTCAGTTTTGCTTACTTTTTCATTTGCATTTATCCTTCTATACTTTCCCCATCACTCTCTTTTAAGTTTTCTATAAGCTTGGACCCATTCAATGATTAGCCTTATTTGTTCTTGGTCACAGTTCGTACTAGCGTATGTATGTGGATAGCAAAGCTATCAATAAGATTATCATCAAGTATTGATACCTATCTCAAGGTTTGATGATATGTTGGATGAATTGAGTGGTGTGAGAGTGTTTAGTAAGATCAACCTGAAGTTAAGGTACCATCGGTTTTGAATGAGGTAAGGGGATGAATGGAAGACTACTTGTAAAACCTGACACAATCTGTATAAGTGGATGGTCATGCCTTTCTAACTATCAAATGCCCCAAGTACTTTTATGAGAGTAATGAATCATGTCTTAAGAAATTTGATCAAAAAGTTTGTCTTTGTATACTTTGACAACATCTTCATCTATAGTACCAACCTAACAATGCTTACTGACCATCTTCGAGCTGTTTTCAATGTCCTGTAAGTAGAAAGATTGTTTAAAAACCTAGAGAAATGTTGTTTCTGCTAAGAGGAAGTGATCTTCTTAGGTTATGTGGTTAGTGTAGGAGTGTAGACATCTCATTTTTGCCATTTTTTTTATCAATTATGTTAATTAAGCCAGGTTAATAAATAAACAAAAAAATAGAAAAAATAAATAAATAAAAAAGAAAATCAAGTTTATAGCAAGTTGAGTCTTGAGTCGAGTTGTGTCAAGTTGAATGAAGTTGGGTTGCTAGATAAGGTGACGAGATGGACTTAACTAATTAATTTTAGGTCAAACTAATATAGAATAAAATTAATTTAATTTAGAGGCTCAAATAAGGATTTATTAAGTTATTGGGTTATATTTAATTATATTGAGCTTGGAAAGAAAAAGCCCAAACTAAATTAGGGTTTCTAGAAGTTAGGATGAATCTTTGAAAAATTGCAATTGTATCTTTCATATCTTCGATACAAAAGATTTAATTTTGGGTTTATAAATAGCATATCAACAGGGAATTTGAAAAAGGTTCTTTTTTAATCACATTCCTTCACAAACATCACAAAAAAATATACTCCTTCATAAACACGTTGCTACGTGACACCATATAACCACTACGCGCCACCATCCAAGCTACCACCTAAGCCGCCACCTATAATACCACAACATCACTTAGTCTACCGTTGTTGTCGCCCAATCTACTGTTGCTACCACCCAAGCTATTGCTGCTATCGCCTAATCCCTCACCACTGTGGCCTAAGCCACCTCCACTGTCGCCTAGTCCATTACCCAGTCCATTGCCCATTACCATTCAGTTCCTTGCCCACACTCGCCTAGTAACGTCTTCATGTACACCTAGTATCGCCTATAGTCGCCCAAGCTATCACTCAGTTCCCCACCCACAACACCTATACTCGCCTAGTAATGCCCACGCGTATGCCCAGTGTTGTTTACACTGCCTAGTTGCTCGCCCAGTGTTGCCCAATTGATCGCTTACGCACACATAGTCTTGCCTACTATCAGCAAATCGTTGCTCGTATTATCACCTATGCTTGCTTGTACTATCGCCCAAATCCTCATTTATGCTATCGCCCATACGTCTGCCTGTATTATCCCTCAAGCCCTCGCCAAGATGCTCGCTCATGCCGTTGCCTAAGCTTTTGCTTAAACGCCCACCCACCCTTGCTTGCACATTCACCTAACTCTTGACAATCCGATGCTAGTTTCTTATTTATTTATTAGTTTTTAGTTATTTTATTGCAAACTTTCTAGTCATTACAATAAAATTTAGTCAAATTAAACTTTTTGAAAAATCATTTTTTAAATAAAAAATATTTTTGATACATAGTAGTTTTAAAAAAATAAAAAAATCTTAATTAAGTTTTTCTTCAAAAAAAAAAAAATAGTTCATTGGGGTTTTTTTTCATTAAATTAAGAAAATTAGATTTCTTAAGTTCTTTTTTTTTTTAAAAAAAATAATAAATTGAGAAACAACGTAAACCTAGCTTGATTTTCAAAATAAAAATAACCCACCTACTAAATATTTTGTAGAAAAGAATTATGGTCGATTTGATCCCGAATAGTGGGTGCGTAAGCACCTTTAGGGCAACCGTCTAAAAAAAAAATTTTTTTTCCATTTTTTTAAAAAATTCGTAATAAAAAATAATTAAAAAATTATTTTTAGTTTTATTTTGTGAATTTAGGCATATTCTTAATATTTTTAGAAAAATTACAAAAATAAAGCCCATCAATTTTTTTCTTTAATTTTCATATGGTGACTTAGTCTTGATAGGTTAGTAATTGAACTCAGTTGAATTAGTTGGTGACTTCAATTTTCAAAATTTTTTAGAAAAATATTTCCTTAATTTAATGTTGAGTAATTTATATTAAGCGAGCTAGACTTGATGTAGATTAAATTAAAGAAATCGAAATAGATCTCGAAAAAATTGGCGACTCTATTAGGGACACCTAGTGGGTAGCCATGTGAAAATTAAAAATATTATTGATGGGCTTTTGCACTGTTGTTTTCTTTTTGTTTTGTATTATAGTTATACTAATTGTTTTTTTAGTGATACAGGCCTTAATAAGAAAAAGGCTAGCCTAATGAGCCCTTTAGGGGAATTGGGTTTTTTTTTTTTTTTAATTTATTTATTTATTAATCATCTATGTGTTTAGATGTGGTTGGACTTAGGTTATGTTAGGAACCTAGGATGGGCCGCGATTGTATAACCCTTATGTTGCTAGGGTCTTTACCCCCGCTTAGCGGTGATAGGCGAGGCTATTCAAGCTTTGATGTAGTCTCCTAAGCTTCTCTTTGGAAAGCCTTGAAGCTATAGAGTTTAAGACCTGTAAACCCTACCCTTTTGCATCATGCTTTTCGAAAAAAAGGGTAGTTACTCAATCTTATTCTCCAAAAAAGGGGAAATTCAAGACAAAACTAGTAACCCTTATATATAAGTATTTGTGAAATTCACTTTTCTTAAAAAAACTTATTTTAGATCTACTTATATATAAGGCCATTTCCCGACCACAAATTCATTATACTTCCTATAATCAATTAATTATAGCCTTTATTGCATTGCATGCGTGTGTAGCATATTGAATTTCTTTTATTTGATTTTATTATGTCGACGCTTGTTTCTGTTTAATTATTTTTTAGTCCTTATATTATATGTGTTTTATTTATTTATTTATTGTTAGTCTCCTATTGAGTGAAAGGCTACGTAATTTACTAAGAAAATTTTTGAAAAAGTCGTAAAATTATTAATATCATATCCAACTTTATTCTAAATTTAGTGGTCTCATTGTAAATAATTGCTACATTTCATTTTATTTATTTATAATATAGATATGGAAAGTCAAGGTAGTGTCAATCTAGAGCCCATCTATGAAATCTACTTAGATAAGGATTCCTTCCTTCAGGCCATCTTGAGAGATTGGTTGAACCAGCTTCATCCTGCCAAGCAAGATCACATTCCCAACAAGATCGAGCTAGTCATATCCCTTATACGGGTCTAACTCTACTAGCTTCTAATTCAAGCCCTTATCCATTACTGGGATCTAGAATCGGTAGCTTTCAATTTTGGCCCCCAGACGTTAATGCCTACTATAGAAGAATACTCACAACAACTTAGTGCTTCACCTCTCGAAGTGGGCATAACTATCCCAGATCTTAGAGTACGACCAGAGAAAGCTTTCATGACTTTGCTAGGAGTCAAAAGGTTAGCTCTGACATCATTCTTACCTTCAGATGGCAAGAAGTGTCTTAGTATCTTAAGATTAGTAGAGTGGTTCTCAAGCTTAGACGCTTATCAGAAGTATCGTTAGATCTTTTGTGGAGGATATGAATTATGGGTTGAGAAGAGAGTAAATGCCTTTATCATAACAGTATTCGGGACAATGTTGTTTCCCGTTAAGTTCGGTTAAGTCCATTATAGGGTAGTTGAGCTAGTAACTTAATTCCTAGCTAGTAAATCTTATATACCAGTGTTACTGGCAGAACAGTTCAGGACATTCACCCACTTAAAAAAGTAAGGGCATCGTTATTTTATGGCTAACCCTACAATCCTTGCCATGTGGTTTCTCAATCATATGCAGGGGTATGGAGGGAATCTTCTTAGAGTCATTGACCGAAAATATGAACTTAATTGACGACTTTGCCTACTACCTCAAGGTTATAGAGAAAGCTCAATTTAATAGATGGGTGTCAGTTATCAGCAAAATGTAGCCAGTAAGCTTTATGTAGACAACTAGACGGAGCCATTGCACTCAAGTTGTCTTGGGATGCATCAACTATGTAAGGGTCCTCCTTATTGGTATTATGGGTTGTATAGGATATTTCCTAGCTTATGTCACTAGACAGTTGGGTTTACTTCAAGAGATAGCCTATAGAGACTCCTTAGACATCGTCATGATGAATTATCAAGATCATTGTCGACCGACGACTGCTCTGATTCAACGACTATCAAAACTCATAAAGTTGTGGGAATTAAGAGAAGTCAAGAAGATAGTCAATGTGGGAACTTTAAGGGGCAAAGTCGAAGAATACTGAGCCATTAAGCAGTTCATCTATGTTCAGCTAGAGAAGAATGGAAAGATATGGTATGAAGCTCTAAACATATTCAGACATGAGCTAGAACCAGCATGTCTTTCACCCACCGAGCAGGCCTATTGAGATACCATACAGGTCACAGTTGAAGCCTAGTTCCGACAAAGAGTTGAAGCCTAGTTCTAAGAAAGTAAGAGAATCATCGAAGAGTTAAAGTTGGAAAATGAGAGATTGCTAGAAGAAAATCAATTCTTGAGGAGTAAGATTCGAGAAAGGGATGTTACGGTACGAAGACTAATGAGGAAGTTAATGGAGATTGTCCTAGCTAGATCTGTCGGCTCTTGTAGATATAAGATTTAAGAAAATTAGTTAAGAGTTTTTATTTCTTTTCATTTAGTTCGTTGTATAAGATGGATCTTATGATTTATAAATTTGCAGCTTTAGTAAATAAAATTTTCATTAATTGCATAGTTTCTTACTCATTTTTATTATTTATTTATTTATTTGTTTAGCTGACTTTTAATAAAAAAAAGAGAAAAAACAGAAAAGAGGCAAACGATAGAACAACAAAAGTCATAAAAAAGAGAAAAAACAAAAACAACAAAAAAATCTTTAACTTACCAAAAAGTCTAAAACTTGGGTTTTTGCGAAGGATTTTGAAGATAGCATCTAAACAAGTAGACTTAGCTAGAAGCCCAATATTCACTCATTCTAAGGCCAGAATGTCAACTTAAGGCACTAGAAATATCAATCAAACCAAGCCCGACCCAAGAGTAGCAACTCTAGAAGAAAACATGAACAAGATGGCCGATTAGATTCAAGCTTTGACTTAGGCTATCGGGATTTTTAATGACAAACAAGGATCTCAAGTTAATCTAAAGCGAAATGCAAAAACGACCACTCCCCCTGAATCGGAAGATGAAGAATTAACCCTTAATGTTGAGGTATGGAGGAAGGAGATCGAAGAGAAGATGGAAAGAAAGTTCATGCAGAAGTTGACCGAGAAAATGATAACCCTAGAAATGGTTAACGAGTTTGAATAGATGGGAATGATCAACTTGGCGACATATGAAGACGATGACTTCTCGGAAAGATTTAAAGTGCTTGAATTCGAGAAATATGATGGGACTAGCTGCTCAAAGCTCCATACTAGGTTGTACATCAAGAAAATGAGAAAATACATAAAGTATGATAAGGTGATGGTCCAAACTTTTCAAGATAATTTGATTGGGCCTGCTTTAACTTAGTATTCCTAACTAGATTTAAATGAGATCGATACTTAGGATAAGTTAGAATAGGCTTTCTACAACCAGTATAAGTCTAACATCAAAGTGGCCTATCCATGTAGGATCTAAATAATCTACAAAAGAAGGCCAACGAAAATTTTAAAGAATATGCTCAAAGATGGAGGGGCATGGTAGCTAGGGTGACTCTACCCTTGACAAAAAAGGACTTGACTTTCACCTTCATCAATACTCTTGGAAGCCTATATTACCAACACCTGGTTAGGCATCCCACCTCTAACTTTGCAGAAATTGTGGTTTTTAGTTGCCGAATTGAGGAAGCTATTGTTACTGGAAGGCTTCCTAATCCAGAAGTGGTTGAGAAAAAGATACCTCTTGCGCGATTTTCGAACAAAGCCAAAGAAGCCATTGTAAGTGTTGTCCATACTGGCAATCTTATTAGGCCTACCGCTTCGGTAGCTATGATTCCTCGCTAAATCCGAATCAAAACAACTGCCGATAAAGAAGATAGTTTACCCATATTCCCATTCCTTTAAGCCATGTCTTTGTACGACTAAGGAAAGAGAACCTTTTAACATTTGAAATATTGGGGGAAGGACAAAGATCGAAGGATTATAACTCGAACCTTCTTGTGATTATCATCTAGGGCAAGTAGGGCATTCTATAGAATAGTATTGGAGACTCAGATATAAGATCTAGGATCTTATTGATGCAAAATTAGTTCAATTAGATTTCATTAAAACTCCTACTCCCAAATGGGTAACAATCCTCTCCCAAATCATGGAAATTCAATCAACACGATCATAGCTGAAGTTTCTAACTGGAGAATGATCTAAATAGTCTCCCTATCACTATTGAGGAGATAGCTTAGAATCCGAGGCAGGCTGGGTACTTGCCAAATATGAATCTTAGGGATAGAACTCGGATTAAATCGACAATATATTGACTGCTAAAGGATGGGAAGTAAAGAAAGCTAATATCATGGCTATGACATTTCTAAAACCGCGAAAGAGAAGTACTTAGAAGGAGCTTAGAAAAAGAAATGAAGTCGGAGATTCGACGGTTGACACTCTAGGAGAATTATTAGGGAAGTTTGAGTATTTGGTGGATTACGTCAGTTTGCTCGCCTTATATGCTAATGAACTACCTACTAGATGGGGTCCAAAATTTGAAGAAGAAGACAACCTTATTGTAGGAGCTAAGAAGACGGTTGAGATGGTTGGAATGATTAGAGATGGGCCTAAGTCATTAGTTTTTGGGTATTGTAAGAAGACTAAGAAGGTTGAAGAATTGGGTAAAACCTAAGAAAATTGCTTTCAATGTCCCAATAGCCCTAGAGAATTACAAAGTAACACCTCTGGATTACCAAATAGTGAATCAGACGATCAAGTTCTCATCACCTATGGTTAGTGGGCTCACGCTTCGGGACAAGTCTGTGATTAGAACGAGGAAGATAAGAGGAAGTCTATTGTGGAAGAGGTTTCACGAAAGAACTTTGAAGATACAGATGATAAAAATCAGAATGTTGCTAAGAAGATAATGAAATCTAGTGAATATAAGATAATGGATTAATTAGCCAAAGTACTAGCCCAAATCTCCTTAATGGGCCTGCTTTATTGTTAGATATTCTCTAAGAAAACAAGGAATTTTTTTTTAACGGTTGCGATGAAGGTACTGACGTACCTACTAATCGGGATCAAACTGGTTGTAGTTTTTTTTTATAAAATATTTAGCGGGTGGGTTATTTTTATTTTGAAAATTGAGCTATATTTACATTTTTATCCATTTATTATTTAAAAAAAACCTAAAAAATATAATTTTCTAAATTTAATAAAAAAAACCTAACTAACGGAATTTTTTTTGAAAAAAAACTTAATTTAAGATTTTTCATTTTTCAAAACCACTATATGTCAAAATATTTTTTATTAAAAAAAACTTAATTTAACTAAATTTTATTGTAACAAAATAAAAAGAAAAACCTGTACTTGAACATAAAAATAGTTAATAATGGAAAAAAAGCATAGCTAATAAATAAAATTAATAAAAATTAATGAAATAAATAAATAATGAAAATTTACCTAACGTTGGATCGTATCAGTGTTGGGCGGTAGATTGAGCATTGCTGGGTGACGAATTGGGCGACACTAGGTTGCACTAGGCGATGGATTAGGCAATGCTAAGCGATGCTGGGTAGTGGACTAAGCGATGCTGGGTAGTGTTAGGTGATGGACTGGGCACTATTGGGCAAACGACTAGAAGCTGTTGGGTGATGTTGGTTGGTGGACTGGGCGGTACTAGGCGATGGACTAGGTACTGTAGGGTAACGTTGGGTGATAGAATGGGCACTGCTAGATGATGCTAGGTGACAGATTAGGTGCTATTGGGCGATGCTAGTCAGTGGACTTGGTACTGTTGGGTGACATTGGGTGACGGACTGGGCGACATTGGGTCATGGACTAGGAGATACTAGGCAGTGTTGGGCGATGGATTAGGTGTTGCTGGGCCATGTTGGATGGTAGATTAAGCGCTATTAAGAGATGCTAGGTGATGCTGGGCAGTGCTGGGTGACGGACTGGGCGTTGTTGAGTGACGTTGGGTGGTAGACAGGGTGACACTGGGCGGTATTGGGCGATAGACTGGACGGTATTGGGCAATGGATTAGGCGTTGCTAGGCATCGTTGGGCGACAGACTGGGCATTGCTAGGAGTTACTAGGTGATGAACTAGGCATTGTTGGGCGACAGATTGGGTAGTGTGTAAGTGGTGGTGGTGGCAAGTGAGGGAGTGTGAAGGTGAGTGAAGGGGCATGAAGCATTTTTATTTTTTTTCGGGTGTGTGTGATTAAAAAAAAAGCCTCCTTAAATCTCTGACCCGCATGTTATTTATAAGCTCCAAAATCGGATCTTTTGAATCAAAGATACAAAAGATTTGTTTTCAATTTAACTTAGATTCACCCTAGCTTCTAGAAACCCTAGTTAGTTTAGGCTTTTCTTTTAAGATTCGGCCCAATCCAATTTAGCCTAATAATTTAATAAATCTTGATGTTGAGTGCCTAAATTGGTTTAGCCCAAAACTAATGGATTCGGCCCATCTCAATAACCAATCTGACATCTTAACTTAACCCAACTTGATACGACTCAACTTTTGACTCAACTTCTTATGACCTAACTTAATTTTCTTTTTGCTATTTTTTCATTTTTTCATTTTTTTATTTTTGTTTTTTTATTTTTATTATTTTTCTTTTTATTCATTAACTTAGCTTAATTAACAAAAAATTGGAAAAAATGAGGTATCTATAGCTACCCCTCTTTGCAGTGAAGTTTGATTAGAACTTTGCTACAAAAATAAAAGAGATACCCATTTTTGCTAAACCTTACTTTGAACTGATCAACTAAATTGTGTTTTATTTTGATGAAGGATACCAACTTGAAATGTTGATGTAAAGAAGAAATTGCCCATCTTGAAAGGACGTTGTAAATGAATGCTTGACTTGAAAGAATAGAGCAAAAGATTATGGGAAGCCTATATTGAAAGGATAAGGCTTAATGGTGTCTATCATTAAAGGATAGAGCAAAAATTTCAAGGGGAGCCTATCTTGGAAGGATAGGGCTTAATGGTGTCTATCTTGGAAGGACAGAGCAAAAATTTCAAGGAGGCCTGTCTTGTAAGGATAGGGCTTAATGGTGTCTATCTTGAAAGGATAGAGCAAAAAGTTCAAAGGGGCCTATCTTGGAAGGATAGGGCTAAAGGGTGTCTATTTTGGAAGGATAGGGCTAAAGGGTGTCTATTTTGGAAGGATAGGGCTAAAGGGTGTCTATCTTGGAAGGATAGAGCTAAAATTTCAAGGGGGCCTATCTTGAAAGGACAAGGATTATTGGTATCTATCTTAGAAGGATCGAGCAAAATTTTCAACAGGGGAGCTATCTTGAAAGGATGGGGCTTAATGGTGTTTATCTTAAAAGGATAGACTAAAATTTTCAAATGGGGCCTATCTTGAAAGGATAGGGCTGAATGGTGTTTATTTAGAAGGATAAAGCAAAAATTTTCAAAGGGAGCCTATCTTGGAGGGATAGGGCTTAATGGTGTCTATCTTGGAAGGATAGAGCAAAATTTTCAAAAGGGGGCTTATCTTGAAAGGATAAGGCTTAATGGTATCTATCTTGAAAGGATAGACCAAAATTTTTAAAGGGGGCCTATCTTGAAAAGATAGGGCTTAATGGTGTCTATCTTGGAAGGATAGAGAAAAAAATTTCAAAGGGAGCCCATCTTGGGAGGATAGGGCCTAATGGTGTCTATCTTAGAAAGATAGAGCAGAAATTTTCAAGGGAGCTTATCTTGAAAGAATAGGGTTTAATGGTGTTTATTTTGGAAGGATTGAGCAAAAATTTTAAGGGGGCTTATCTTGAAAGGATAAGACTTAATAGTGTCTATCTTGAAAGGATAAAGCAAAATTTTCAAAGGGAGGCCTATCTTAGAAGGATAAAGCAAATATTTCAAGGAGGTCAATCTTGAAAGGATAGGGCTTAATGGTGTCTATTATGGAATGATAGAGCAAAAATTTCAAGAGGGCCTATCTTGGAAGGATAGGGCAATAACCATTGGAGGTAAAATTAACTTGTTTTAGTTTGGTGAATAATTCGAAGAGGATAGATCTCTTTGAGATTCCTTTTGGTTTGATCTAAAGATGATAGATCTCTTCAAAAATCGATTTTACTTAGGTGACTCAAAAAGGATAGACCTCTTTAAGATTCTTGCTTTGTTTGGTTGGTAGATGCCTTGAAGAGGATAGATCTCTTCAAGATTTGACTTGGTTAACCCAAAGAGGATAGATCTTTTTAAGATTTGGTTTGGTTAATCTGGAGAGGATAGATCTCTTCGAGATTCATTTTGGTTAATTTGTCTGAAGAGGATAGATCTATTCAAAACTGATTTTACTTTGGTGACCTAAAAAGGATAGATCTCTTCGAGATTCTTTTTGACTTGTTTGAAGAGGATAGATCTCTTCAAAAAATGATTTCACTTTAGTGACTCAAAGAGGATAGATCTCTTCAAGATTCTTTTTGACTTGTTTGAAGATGATAGATCTCTTCAAAATTGATTTCACTCTGGTGACTCAAAGAGGATAGATCTCTTTGAGATTCTTTTTAACTTCTTTGAAGTGGATAGATCTCTTTAGGATGAATTGCTCGAAAGGATAGATCTTTCAAAGACAAGATAAGATGACATTTTATTAAAGACAAAATGAGACAATGCTCTCATGAGCAAGCGATCCAAGCAATTCTATAAAGGAATAGTCTGGACAACGCTCTTATGAGGAAGCAATCTTAAAAAGGACTAGGACAACGTTCATTTGAGCAAGCGATCCAACTAAGGAATATGTAAGGCAACGTTCCTTTAAACAAGCGATCCTAACAAAAGACTAGATATGATAGCAATCTTATGAGCAAGCGATCCTAAAAAGGGCTATAAGGCACTCCATTGAGAAAGTGATCTAGGAAGTAAGAAAACTTTCATGAGTTTTGACAAATTAATTTATGACTTGATTTTGAGGGATTTTGATGATTCCTTGAAAATTTTTGAAAAGTTTTTCTTTTTTCTCTTTTTTTTTTTTTAAAAAAAAACACTCTTTGATGGAAAATTATGCCGTTAACAAGTAAGAAAGTCTCAAAAACTCTTAAAGATCACTAATAAGGGGTTGGATTGCCCTTTTCCTGTTGATCACTCATTCTTTCAATCTCATTTCTTGAAGCATAATTAAAGATCTTTGAACTTTTTAGAAGCACTGATTTCTAACTTGTAATAGCACTCAACTCTTCAGTTTTCCATTAAAGGGATAAACATTATTACTTGAAATGTTTAGTCGAATTGGACTTCTTTGCACTCTCATAGGTCTATTTTTACTTAGCATCAATTCCAAAAAATTGTGGCCTATCTTGTAAGTGGTACATTTTGGTCAATCAATAAGTCTTTTCTAAGTTTGTAATTTAAGGCTTTTAGGCAATGGTTTAAGCAAATGGATATCAATGTACTTTGCCAATTTTGAAAAAAATCATATACAATCTATCCTGGGTTTACAAGTTAAGAACCTAGGAGAAGCTAAACATGGGCTTACCTTAGTTTTATGAGCAAATTTTGCTTAAAATAAGTCAATTTCTTTAGTCAAAAGAGCTTTATTAAAGGTGGTATAATGGGTTGGATCATAAAATGAGGGTTTTGCTTTTGAGATTAGGAATTTAAAATGTTTAGATGGTCACCTTCCATTGTTGAGTCTTCACTTAATAAGATTCGAAGTACCAAAAGGTAGGTTTAAGGTGTATAAACTTAGGAGAAGTGTATATGGCTTTAAAGTGTTTCAGAAAGAATGTATGGACTTGATGTGCTTAAATGAATGTATAGGTCCAAGTAAGGTATATATGGTTTGAAATTCTTCTTCATTCCAAAAAAATTAAATTACCTATGACAATATTTGCTCATGAATTGGCATAACTAAGGCAAGCATAAGTTAGTTTACTCCCTCTCTCCAAATTAATGATTCTAATCTTTTGATTGCCTCAATTTAGGGTGGTTACCGGTAGGGCTAATTTAAAAAAAAATCCCCTAAAAGTTCAAATGGGTTTGCTTGCAAGGGATAATCGTATTTAGGGATGATGAAATGAATGCTTAACATCATTTTGACATGTATACTAAGTTTAAGACAGGCCTCCTTTAAGGAATGAACCTAATTATTCACCTTAATGACACTCTTATCTCATGTGTGTCTAAGGGTAGTGTTTAGGACATAGGTTGCCTCTTTTTGTAAACCCTACTTTTAGCGGGCCTATTATTTGACTAAGCGTACTTCCTGAACGTTTCCATGGATCAACTAAACTAAGAACTCAAGTTTACAATTGAAAATGAACTTACTTTTCCAATTTGAAAGCCTATTATCGATAAAACCCGAACTTGAAAAGCTACGAACTCTAAAGTCACCTAAAACCCTAAACCCTAAAGCAATTAAGGACTTTTAACCCTAGGCAACTAAGCAATAATTTAATTTGAATAATTTTATTCAACTCTAGAAAATTTGATAATTTTATAAGAATTAAATCATAATTTACAAAACAATTCAAGAAGTAAATCTTAAAACAATTTCTTATAAGACAATTCCCTTATCTTCATGCCTAAGCCCTATACATGAATAAGTAGGCCAACTAATCAATCTAAATAACTTATCAATTGAAAGTTGGAGACATTTATCAATTGATAACCTATCAAAAACTAGTAATAAGACACTTTCCTCATCACCCCTTCACTTATACTACATATGGACAAATTAACACAAGATTTCACATGCTTAACTTTAATAAATGAGACAAGACAATTCCATGCCCAAAAGGACACCTAATGGCTAGTTTTAACATGGCTTTAAGGGGGGCCATACTCTTGTCTTTTATCCATCAATCACTTTATCTTACACTCTACTATTCACCCCTTAATGCTTACATCATCAAAGTTGCAATTGTTAACTTTTGTACATGCTACAAGACAACAAAATCAAACTTCTTAAACACACTTCCTACCGCATTTCCAATTAGCTACTCTTTCCCCATTTGCTCTCACTTTCAATTTCATTTTCACTTCCTTTTCTCTCACTTTGAAAACAACAAAAAAGAAGAAACAACCAAACCTTACAAAATCCTTCACTTTTTGCCACATTCTAAGTATACACACATACAACACTTTTAACTTCTTCTTGTCTTGCTTTTGCCAACATTTAAAGGCCCTTTAGGATCCTTAGAACACTGCTTAAACCCTGCTTCCAAGGACCACAACTTAAGTTTCCGAAAAGGGTTCAAGAAGGAGGAAGTAAGACAAAGAGTATAAGTGGAACCTTAGTATATAACCACCATATTTTTGCTTTGAGGACGAGTAAGTATATCTTGTGTTAGTTGGTTAGTATTCATGTTAGGAGACTATGATTTCTTGAAGATATGAGTATGATTATAAGTTGGTATAACATCAAAGATTACCCTAAGAATCAAACTCATGAAAACCTTACATGGAAGTTGAAATATGAGCATGTAAAGTTATTGTTTTGTAGAGATACTTGTTTAACACTCGGAATGGAAGAGTTTAAGTTGTGAAAATCTTGAAATGAGAACTTGAATGAAAGAGAATCATGCTATACTTGAGAGTTTAGAAGTCATTTGGATGTTGTTTACACTTTCATTAAGTTAAACATGCTAAAATCTAGACTTTGGTAAAGGTAAAATCCATCACATGAAGTTTTATGAGGAAACCAACTTTGTAAGACATGAACTATGATATGTGAGGTATGATAAAAGTGAGGTCCTCTATTTTCATGTAATGTATGAGCCAAATGATCATGTCATGGAAAAGAAGTTAAGTTATGATTTGTACAAGTAGCTTAAGTTCATGATCTAATACCTAAACTTAAGGAAATGATGAAATAAGTTGGAAAACTAAGTTGGAAGCCCTCATACTAAAATTGAGCAGATCTGGAACATTCCTAAAAGACACTTAAAAATATGATAAGAGTAAATAAACAAAGTGAAAAGACCAACTAAGGCAAATATGATAAGTGTATTAAGCCTAAAACTCAAAACCGAGCTTAAAAACTTCCAAAACGGGCCTCATACGTCAAGTTGAACCACCCTTAAGTTTCTGACCAACAACTTAACATAACAATAAAAGTTGTTTTGAGATTCTCAAGAAGCCCACAAGACGCTCCCTAAGCCTAAGAAAGTGACCATCTTTGAATTCAATAAAAAATAAGCCCATTTGACAACTTAAGCTCACTTAAGAGCCCAAGAAATGGTTGATAGCCTTATGTGTTTATATCAAAGTTGTAAATCTGACCTTAAGGAGTATTTTGATCCTAGAATGAAATCTTAAGTCCAAGCCCAAAGGAATTCCCAAGTTACTAAAAACTCATAAACTAAATAAAGCTCAAAAGCACTTCAAATCATGAAGACCGCTACTGTTTTCACCTATGGGTAGATTTGTGTGCCTCAACTCAAAAATATAATCTCACCACGTTAAAGTACACTAAAAAATGATGAAGATTGACTATAAGATCATAAAAATCAGATTTAAAACAAGAAAGTTATATGTGATTGAACTTTTAAGTAAAAATGGGAAAAATACAAAAACTAGTCAAGAGTATAACTTAAGGTGTTTTAGCTTAGTTTTCTAAGTTTTATTTCAATCCCTTATAGTATTATGATTTAAATGACCAGGGGACCCTATGTTCGGAGAAAACTTACCCTCGGACTACTTTCACTTACCTGCATGGCTGAGTGAGTGAATTCCGAATGACTCTTTACTTAATTTTGCTTATAGAATAGATGCACCTAAACTTATATATATAAATTGGATGCTTGTGGGATATGGGAAATGCATGTGTATGAATTTGTGACTGAATGGCATGTTAATCATATAATAATGGAAATTGTTATGATAATTTATATGTGTGATTGTATGGAATGAAATTGTCTAATCACCTTGAAAAATTAGATTAACTACTTATATGATTAAGAAATTAAATGGATCATGCATTCCCCATAATTGCATTTGGATAACAACGATTGCCGCTTCATGGAGAAGATGAGAAGGGACTCACAAGAAGAGGGCCTCCTGTAGGATTAGGCACTAGCTATGTCATTATTTTAAATAGTCTATATCCTAACTTGACGGGCTTACTAGGTACCAAGAGACTCTAACCGTCGGCGAAGGGTTATGTTTTGTGGCTTTTACTTAGGGTGTGTATTTGTGAACTGTAAGGGCCACTACACCGCTAGACTTGGAATTTTGAAAATATAATTTGTTGCTCAAGAAATAAAGTATACATATATATATGGTTTTGTTTTGACTTAAACATAGTAGTGCAAATAAAATAAAACCTAAGGTCTAGAATCTGGATTTTGGTTTGGATCGGTTAATTATCTCTAAACCCTGACTATAAGGGGTATAATTCTGAGTTGTATGTAGTTCTTAGGCCATTGCATGCATTGTTTAGCATATTGATTGTTCATGCATTCATATAATTATACATCTAATGAATTTTTGCCATGCAGTATTGATGAAGGTATTTATCTCACTAAGCGTAAGCTTGTACCTCGATAGATTCCTTTTGTTGTAGGGAAACCTCTTTGTTAATTCAGGTCGAGGCATGCTTGAGGTGAGTCTCTTATGGAGATGGGTTGGAGCGATTAAGGAGTGGAGAGGAGAGGAGATTTTGTAACAGCTTTTGTAGATAACTATTTACCTTTATTTTGTTCATAATATAGTTTGAAGTTTATGATGTAGTTCCCATTATGAATTGCATTTGTTTGTAATATTCTTTTGGTGTGGAACTTAGTGAGTCCATATGTTTACTTGATTAATTTATGTCTTTGAAGTTAATTTTAGTAAATTGCTCTATATTACTTATTTATGGGCCTGGTGGTAACGTGTAGTGGAAGGAGTCTTGTGTGTTGTATGAAAGGCTTGTGATCAGCAAGGGGGTTGATAATAGACTTTTATACGATACACGATGATCTACTACAACAACGATACTATTGGGTCATTATACTTTTCATCCTAATCCTTTCAAGTAATGTGTTATCATTTCCTTAGGTAGAAAGTTTTAAGCTCTAAGTTCATATTTTCTTTATCCGTTTCACTCATTCGAAATGCCCCTATTTAAATTAAGATAGCTTCATAGCAAACAAACTGCTTTATTCAATAACTTGTATCAATTAGAAGCACTAAAATGAAAGAAAATGTAGGAGCTAAAATTCTTTCCTATTTTTTCCTCTATTTTTTTGTCACTTCTTCAAACTCGGCCCATTTAATTGAATTGATCTCTCAAAGATATACCCAACTGCTTTAAGTAGTGAGCTACTCGGTCAGATGATAGTAACAAATCTTCAATGCCTGATGTTAGAAGTTGTCTATTTGATGCCCCATCAAAACTTGGGAAAGGAATACTGTTACTAATCAACCCATCAATCTCTAGAAAACTTAGTTCGATAATTTTGGCATCAATCAAATCTTATACCTTATGCCTTAATCTCCAACAATCTTCAATGGTATGCCCCACTTAGCCCACATGGTATTTACACCATTCGTTGGGATCATGATCCCTTGGCTTGCATTTCCTTGTTGGGTTTTCGCATGTCAGTAGTCCTACGTCTCTCAATTGCTTAAACACTTAGGCCATTGGAATCTTGAACTGCGTAAATTGCCTCTTCTTGTTATGGATGAACTTATTTTGATTCTAGGCTTCCCCAATTGGTACTTTCGCTCCTGATTTCTTTTTCACTAAATCATCTTAATGTTTGGCCTATAACTTTCCATTTGTATTAAGATGTAGGTTTTTGAGCTGCTCGAGCACATAACCCATCGCCATTTCCGTGCTAGTGAGCTTTTCTTCTAATATCACCAACTTTTCTTCTAGGGTAACAACCCTTTCTTCCAAACCATAGCAATAACATGCTCCCCGGGCTGGACCATTCAAATTCACTTTTGGCAACTTTTCAAAACTTTGTATCATGTTGCTGAATCTGCAACTCTTTACACTCGTATGCTTGAGATGATATGTCAATAGGCTCTAAGGCTTAGATATAAGCTATGGCCTTAACTTGTTTCTCGTGTTTACTCAAAACTCCTTCTACTATGGCTATTTTATATTCAAGAGCTTCAGACATCTTGTTTTTGAAAATGAGAAATTACAGGTTACAGGTCAGGTTAGATCACTTTGAAAGCAATCTTTCAAAGGCTGTAAGAATCCATTCTTGTTAGCAACACTACGTTGAGTTTTTTAGTTTTGAAAACCATTATTTTTTGTTTTTTTTTATTGGAACTTTTATTAAAAAATCAATGCTTATTTTATGTCATGGAAGCCTAAAATTGACATTGACAAATCTAAACAAAGAAAATATTAGAACTGATGACTAAGGACATAGGATGACGATAATATTAGAAGGATGATATAGAGAAGTGAAAATTATTTTACAATGAGAAACTTATTGAATTAATGACATAAAGGTTAGGACCATGACAACCTAAGGGCTAAATATGAAGAATGAGAACTTAGACATTTATAAGATTAAAAACTTAAGATCGAAAATAATTCACAATGGAAATCTAATGATTAAATCTTTTTTTTTTGTTAGTTCCTAACAGTATGGTACATGTGTGGCAATGTAATAGAAATCAATCGAGTAAATAATTATCATGAAACTGGTTTTTAATAATAAAATTTCTTTTTTTTTTTAAACAAATGTTGGAAAGTCTTCTAAAAAAATGGTAGTTCCATAATAATCTTTATCATTATTAATTTCTATGATTACATGCCACCCCTCCCCCCTTCCCCTTCCCCCCAAAAAAAAATAAAAAATAATAAGTTAACATAGAAGTCCTTTTTTTTTTTTTTAAACATTGGCACAGGAGGAATACTAATGATTTTGAGCATTTTTTTTGTTAAATATTATGTTACACAATATATTACTGATGAAATAAAACAAAACTTACAAGATACACATATATTACAAAAGATAGCATATACAAACATCTATGCAAAATAAGTGTGATGCAATATGCTACATATACGTGCAATGCAATGGGGTTGGTCATTAATAAACTATAGGGAGTATGATAAATCCATGGTAAAAGAGCACCCTTATATTTAAGTATATTCAAAATAAGATTTAATAAAATTGAAGCTCATATATACTTATATATAAGGGTTACTGATTTTTTAATTGAAAATGGACGATGAACTGACCATAAATTAAATCAAGCTTTTCTTATAATTTAAACACAACTATCCCTTCTTTGAAAAGAATGATACAAAAGGGTAGGGTGCACGGTTCTCATGCTCTGTTGCTTAAGGCATTCTAAAGAGAAGCTTGGTAGGCTACATCAAAGCTTGAGTGAGCTCGCTTATCATTGTTAGGTGGGGGTAATGACTCCAATGATTTAAGAGTTACACAATGGCGGCCCATCTTAAGTTCCTAAGGTAACCCGGGTCTGCCTATATCTAAACATACAGATGGTTACTTGAAAAGTAAAAAACCCCCTATCCCCATGAAGGCCCATTGGGTTGAGCTTTTCTATTTTTTTTCAAGGCCTACATCACTAAAAAACAATTAGTACAATTATAATACAAAAAATAAAATAATAATATAAAAGCCCATAAATAGTTTTTTAATTTTTATATGGCTAGCTTACAAGTGATCCCCAATAGAGTCGCCAATTCTGTCGAGCCCTATTTTGATTTCCTTAATTTAACCTATATTAAGGCTAGCCCGCTTAATAAAAATTACCTGACATTGTTTTTTTCTTTTTTTATAAAAAAAATGGAGTCTCTAATCGGTAAAAATAAAATTAGGGTTTTCGAGTAAGAAAACTCTAATTTAACTACTAGTCTATGGATATTCTAAAAAATTGATTTTTAAAAAATTGAACCAAAAAACCAGATTTAGAGGCTAACCTATTAAGACTAAGTCATCATGTGAAAATAAAAAAAAAATATTGGGATTTATTTTTTATAATTTTTCTAAAAATATTAAAAATATACCTAAGTTCACAAAATGTAACTAAAAATGATTTATTATTATTTTTATTACGAATTTCTAAGAAAAGGGAAAATTTTTTTTTTATTTTTTAACGATTGTCTTGAAGGTACCTACGTACCCATTAATTGGGATCAAATCGGCCATGGTTCTTTTTTTTATAAAATATTTAGTGAGTGAGTTATTTTTATTTTGAAAATTGAGCTAGATTTATGTTTTTTATCCATTTATTTTTTAAACAAAACCTAAAAAACCTAATTTTTTGAATTTAATAAAAAAAAACCCTAACTAATTGAATTTTTTTGAAAAAAAATTAATTTAAGATTTTTCATTTTTCAAATCCATTATATATCAAAAATATTTTTTATTAAAAAAAACTTAATTTAAGTTTTTTGATTTTTCAAATCCATTATATGTCAAAATATTTTTTGCTAAACAAACATGATTTAAAAAAAAAACTTAATTTAACTAAATTTTATTGCAACAAAATAAATAATAAAAAAATTAAAAAAGAACCTGCGCTTGAACACAAAATTAGTTTATAAAGGAAATAAAAACAAAATTAGTAAAGTAAATTAATAAAAATTAATGAAATAAGTAAATAATAAAAAAAATAATGAAAATTTACCTAGTATCGGATCGTGTTAACTTTGGTTGACCAAATGTTTCTACCATTGACTAGTCAATAAAGGTAGTTCTTATAACTACTTATAGGTGTATTAGCAAATCTTAATCATATATCTCGAATCTTTCCTTACGATTTTAGCATTTATCTAAATACTTCCCAGCAACTGGCTTAGCTTATACTAAAGTTTTAAGGGATTACAAAAGCTCTTCTAATTATGCCTATTTGTTTACCATAGGCCTCGAGACTCTATAGTAAACTCAAACATCTAGTCACAGTAAATACTAAAGGAAGACAATGTATTTGGCATAGTTAAATCATCAAAGAATAAAATCATAGAAAGAAAGGATAATTATTGTAAGAAGGAACTAGATTTCAATAATAATTCACTAAGAATAAATTAAAAGAGCAACAACATAATAAAGAGAAAGGAAAATAAATTGAGAGATCCTCACAATATTCTAGACTACAACTTACCTAAGGGGGATCTCTTTGAAATTACTAACCTAAAGATTTATTTATAAAGGTATGGGGCTTGGTTTATAGAAAGAGACTTGAGAAAATAAAGATATACTGAATATTAGATGTCTACAAATAGGATATTGCTTAAAAAATAAAAGATTTGCTTGTTAAGGGATGACTATACCTTAGGTGCACGGTTATAGTGGTTGGTCGTGTCTTATTCTTTGAGTGAAAACTTTGAAACAGAAGAAATTAAATTGACGAGAAGGAAAACATGCAAGGACCATGGACCTTAACCGTGGTCCTTCTTAGACTTCTTTTCTCCTTCGATTCTCAGTTGAACTTTCTTCGCTTATTTCTAGAATCAATCTTTTGTCTTCAAATTACTCCAAAAAATAACTAAAAATCTTCAAGACATTGTAAAACGTTCTCAAAGTCCTTGAAAATGAAATTTAAATGAATTCAGCACAAAATAACACAAAATGAACTTAATCATGGTTTAAAATAGTGTAAAAGAACCATAAAAAATATATACTATTTTTGTGTTACCATTGCTGACCTTATCCTAATGAGTCATAATTCATTATGCAACCAACAAGTCTATTAACCTCCAGCATGAAGATACGTACCCTACTCCCTATAGTCGTACCATTAAATATTGAATATTTGCTTTACAGCTTTACCCTTTTCCTTTTGTGGCATGAATATAAATAGAATCTTACCATTCTCGTAATTACAAATGTTCATATAATCTTAGTTGTATTAGGTATAAATACCTTATTAATGGCATTATTGTAATTAGATATTACTCTTTTGTTGAAAGAAATCTCACTAAGATATTCTCTCTACTTCATGTGTGGAGAACCTTAGCCAGCTCATATTAAACCCTTAAGCAAGGTTTGTATGGCGAGCAACCTGTTGCCTTGAATTGGTGAGTCACATCTAGCAAGATATTGGTTATGAGTGCTTGAGTAGTATGTCACATCTATGAGTGGCTCATGATTACTTACCTTTCTACCTTAAATCTACCCCAACAAATTTCCCTTTTTCTTGGATAGCTTTGAAGGACCTACTTATGCAAAGGTCAGCCTTTTTCTAAGGTTCACACCCTCATCACGCTATGTCCTTAACCTAAGAGAGTATCTCCATAGACTTAAGCCATTATATAACTCTCATTTACCTAAGGCTTCTATGCCTGCATAGATATAAGTAATTAGGCCTCGGAACTCTTGAGGTATATGCTAGGTAAATCCCTAAGTTAAGGTACCTAAGCTTAAACCAACTAATCTTAGCAATCAAATTCTAAAATACTTATGTTTTAGGGAACTGAAAATAACATTTA
Source organism: Lumnitzera racemosa (assembly GCA_024138005.1). Classification (NCBI taxonomy): domain Eukaryota; kingdom Viridiplantae; phylum Streptophyta; class Magnoliopsida; order Myrtales; family Combretaceae; genus Lumnitzera; species Lumnitzera racemosa. The sequence continues at coordinate 74,042,126 of JAMXBC010000002.1, forward strand.
AAGTGCAAAAGAATCCAAGAGAAGTGAAATCAATATCTTCATTAATGACTGAATGATTACAATTACTATTTCGGGAAATAAAGAAAGTACAGCAAAAAAATAAAAATTACATCTAAATTAACCTAAGATGCTTCTCAAGATCCTTTAAAATGAAATTACTTTGAGAGGTTGAAGTAGGCTATCTAGATGAATCATTAAAAGGAGTTATAGTAGGAGCTAAGGGAGTAACTAGAGGAGCACCTTCTCGGTTGATGGGTATGGGCTCTTAGGGACTAATATGCATAGGTTCTTTCGGGACCTCCTCAGCTTCTTCTTTGGAGTCCTCTTTTGACTCTAGTTTAGGGGGTACACAATCAAAGGAGGAAAGGCACTTCAAGTTGATGTTGAGATGGGCTTACAACAAGATCTTCTAGGCTTGCTTCATCCCTTAAATCATCTATTTCTATTAAAATTGCCTCCATTGTGACCTTATGGTGGTGGAATTAAAGATCTTTTACCATGTTATAGGGGTAGGGTCATCTCGAACTTCTAGGGTAGCCATAAGTTCACTGAGATGATTGACCTCCTTAGCATCGACCTCTCTTTCTTGGCAACTGATTCCCGAGCTACTTAGTACTTCTTCTTCTCTTCTTCCAATTCCTTGGTCAAGCAGACAACCTCAATGCTAAGTTGATTATTGTTCTCTGATATGAGGCAAGTGCACCTATCAGTTTTAATATAGCGAATGTAAGTCCAAGTCGATCTCTCAGAGACTTTGAGTATTAATATTAACCTTAGCTTTATTATCTAACCGAAAAATTATGAAAGTTTGAATTAATTAAAAATACTAAAATTAACAAATTAACTTAGTTATTAGACTTAATTAAGGAATTGAAAAAAACGATAAAATCAAGAACGACTTCAAGAAAGTAATAACGTATTTAAGAATTATTTCCCCTAGAGTTTAATCATGTGATCGCTTAAAATATATTCAATTCGGTTTCTATTATTCTTGACCGGAGGGATTCACAACTAAAGTTAATACCTTTCTCAAGCATATTAACCCTAATTCTAAATTATTTATCGGAATCTCTTCACTTAGTAATATAATTTAGAATTGCATTAATGTATAATGAATTCCCATACAAATAATTAACTTTCCGGAAGAAACATGTATCTTATTTCTAAGTATACATGTAATTCTCTTCAATTATTTAAAGATTTAATTATACATATAATTTCTCAATCAACATGCATAATATCATATATTGATATTCTAGAAATATCAATCAATAATTAACGACATAATTGAATCAAGTAAAGATAGAAACTTTATTGAAATTTCTAAATCAATCCAAGAATCACATGAAACCTTAGGTTCCATAATCCTAAATACTTGAATTCTAAGCTATCATAATGAATCTAAAAATAAGTTTCATCAATAATATAAAATAAAACATGGAAACCCCTTTAATTGATGAACAATCTCTCTAATCTTGAAGTTGATATTGTTCCGCCTCTTTCTTGATGTTTTCCTTAAGTCTCTTTCTCTTCTCTTGTGTCTCTCTGTTTCTGTAATGTCTCTCATATCTTTTGAAACCCTAAGATATCCTTTTATATGCGTATTAAAAAGATTCTGTTTTCGTCACTAGACACGGCCTGGGACATGGCCGTGTCCCCAGGTCGTGTAATTTTCTGCATTAAGGCAAAATTTTCTGCAAAACTTCATAACTTCTTCATTTGAACTCTGATTTGAGTGAAATTTGATTCATTTTCTTCGTTTTCGATCCTAGAATGCGTTCAAACCTAGAAATCAAAATTTACTCAATTAAGTATCAATTTCTTTAAAGAAAACAAAAAATGTGAGGAAAATACTATAAAATCACTCTATGAAATATGTTTAAAATTAGAGTTATCATTCTCCTCAATCTTCTTCATCTTAGCCTGTACGTCTTCCACTTCCATAGAGGATACAATAACCTTATCTTCTAACTCCTAAACCTTAGCCTTGGTACCCTAGAGTTTTTTCTATGCTTCTACTAGTATACCATTGGTTTAAGCTACATCTCCTTACCTTCCTTAAACCTCTACAATAGGTACAATATTATGTCACGTGCACAAATTAGACTACTAGAGAGAGTTTGACATTTGGTAGCAAATTCATCTACCCTTTCTCTTTGGGATCTCCAGTGATCCAGAATCTTTGACATAAAGATTTTTCTTACATGGACAATAGACAAATCAATTATCGACCCATGAAGGATTGGGGAAATCTTGTACAAGCCTTTAACTTATGTCACGATAGACATCTAGTTAAGTAAATCGTCTAACATAGCATGATCCCGAAGAAACAAAGTGTCCCTGCTACCTCCTTATAAGTGTTCCCATTGTTTAAGCTCACGTTGTTAGTTTATATTAACTAGTTAGGCAAGTAAACATAGCCTATAGGCACTGTAGTTAGCAATGGTGCAAACGGCACATTCGTTATACCTTCGATGACCTTGGTCCCTATTACTTGGGGTCATCAAACACTGAGACAGAATCCTCCACATCTAGATTATTGATTGGTTTTTAGGTAAGGGTATGTTTTGGAAGGGAAGGATAGAGGTTATTAAGCTCACTCCTTAGATCCCCCATCAACCTGTCATCCTTACCCTTAATGGGGAAATTCTTCTAGAGGACACCAAGCTTAATCGGTATGGTAATATGGCCATTACTGAACACTTGCCAGTCTTCTTTGGTTTCTTGGGAGTTAAACTTTAGAAACCTGCCCTTAGCATCATACTGAAGAGAAGCCTTCTCAAACTTCTTGGGGGACCTCTTTATTTTGCCCGTATCCTTGCAAGCCTCACCATCCTTAGCTATAGTCTTGATTACCTTCTTCTTAGCCTTTTTCTGAGCAACCCCCTCCTTCTTTAAGCGCTTTGCTTTGACCATTTGCTTAGACATGATGTTGTTAGCATTACAGGTTGGGAGTTTGGCACCTGTAAAAGAAAGAACATGGTTGATGATGGACAAAAGAATCCCAACATGACTTACAAATGTGACCGTGCTAAGTATAGGCTCAAGCTCTAAGAAGCTCCTCTTGACATTAATAGGCAATGACCATAACTTTATGCTTACCTTAGCAAGGCATCAAGGAAGAAAGTACCTCGTCCTTCCTTATTAATCCTGACCTCGTCCTTGTTGTCTAAGAGGATTGGCTCATCTCAGTAGAGTCGGCTCATTAAGGTCTTGGCACTCAAGTAGATTTCACCCCTACATTGGAAGCAGTAGAGGATATGGCTAGCTAGTTGGCTACCTTGCTCTCTTAGAAATTTGATATTATTAGTTTGGAAAAAAATTGTCTACTTGATCTTGAAAGCAAGCTTTTATGCTACCTTGATCAACATGAACCTTTTTTTCTTTTTTTTTTTTGTTTTTAGTCATGAATGGAGGACTCTAAACCCTTTAAGATCTTCCTATTGATATGAGTCAAAATGTAGATCCATCTATGCCTATGCTTCCTTAGGAAGAAGAAGTATTAGAAGAGGATTGATATAGCCCTCAACTCTATGTAAGTACACGAAGCCTTAAATGCTATTGAGATCTTCTTACTATTCCAAACCACTTGCACCAAACAGACATGGTGTTAATTCACAAACCTTGTAAAAAGTCCATAAATAGGAACTAAAGCCTCCCTTACTTAAATTGTCCTAATAAAGGCAAAACCTGTTTGTGTGGTTCAACACAACTTTGTCCTCTTCCTCAGGTAGATAGGCATCTAAGCCTAATAGTAGGTGCTTGAATTACACTTTGAGTAGATGGTTTACCTCCACTTCAGAGATTTCACTATCCTAGTCTTATGAAGTGAGCTCCATGTTGGTAGCTTGATTGAACATAAGCATGGCCTACTCCTCCATGTTGTCATCATCCCTATTTAGATACTCATCACAAGAAAGTACAGCGACCCACATTTGGTTCCACTTATAGACACTTAACCTCCTTGAGCTATCGATGCTTTATCCTCCATTCTTAGTTATTACTACCTGTATCGAAGGAGGAGTTACTCTTTCCACTACCTCGTCATTTGCATTGCTTCTTGTTGTGCTAATGGTTAACGGGCCATAAGATTTTGATCTTAAATCTTCACATAGCTCAGCCATCTCTCTTGAGTTTTGAGGAAGAAATCAAATCCTTTAAAGAAGCAAATGGGGAGCTAGATTGTCATGACCCAACAGTGTCATTTTCGTAGTAAACTACTATGTATTTATAAAGATCTACGATCAACTCCCTTGTTGATTACAGGTCTTCTATACAACACACAAGACTCTTATCACTCCATGTCACCATTAGTCCTATAGATAATCAATATCAAGCAAAATGACTAAAATTAACATTTAATTACAAAAATACTAAAGTTAAGGTGTGGAATCATCAAATTCTACAACAAAAGAATATTATAATGTACTCGAAACTATAAGACAAACTGTATTAAGAAAATCTAACTAAGTAAATACATTTACAATTCACTATTTACAAAAATTCTCTCTTCTCATCTTGAACCCATACCCCGTCTTAGTATGAGACTTACCTTAGGCATTTCATGGCCCGAATGAACAAGAAGATGGCCTTGCATCAAAAGAAATTTATCGGGATGTAAGCTTATGCTTAGTGAGTACATCTCTCTACCATGCCATACAAACAATATCATTTATATTCATAACATATGAATGCGTGCACAATTAGAATGCTAAACAATACATGCAGTGACTAGGAGCTGCATATAACTCAGAATTATGCTCCTTGTAGTCGAAGTTAGAGATAATTAATTGACACAAACCATTAACCAGTTAGCACTTAGGTTTTTATACTAATTGCACCATCATGCTCAAATCAACTCAAACAATTATATAATACATACGACTTTACTACTCATACGGAAAATATACTTTCTTTTTTAGAAATTCAAAATTTTAAGCCAAAATTCCTAGGTCTAGCAATGTGGTGACCTCCGTAATCCACATCATACACCCTAAGTGGAAGCCATAAGACATGGCCTTTTGCTAACAGTTAGTGTTCCCTAGCACCTAGTAAGCCTGATAGCTCAGGACAGAGACTCAATAATATAAATGGCACATTTGCCTAATCCTAGCAGGAGACCCTACTCCTGTGAGTTCCTTTTCATCTTCTACGTGAGGTGGCAGTCGGTATAGTTATAATGCAAATATGAGAAATGCATGACTTAGTTATTTTCTTAGTTAAATACTTTAATTAGTTCAATTTCCATTGTGATCAAGAAATATCATTCCATATAATCCATGCATACTATTATCACAACAATTCATATTATTATCTCATTAGTAAGTCATGGCATTCAATCTTAATACAATGTGCATATGTACATGTATTTCCCATATTCCATAAGCATTTGAGTTCAATTTATAAATTTAAGTGTGACTATACGGTAAGCAAAACCAAGCATGAAGTCATTGAGAATCACTTATTTGGCCATGGTGAATCAGTCATAATAATCCAGGGGTAAGTCTTCTCCAACAATTGGGTCCCTTGAGCATTGCAAATATGATAAAGTTAAGAGTTTGAGATAAAGTTGGAAGGCTAATCTAAAATTCTTTAAGCTATACTTTTTAACTTAGTTTTGTATTTTTCTTTGGTTTTACTTAAAACTTCAATCGTGTATAACTCTCTCGTTTTATGTTTGATTTTATGATCTTGTAGTCAATTTTCATCTTTTTCAAGTGTACTTTAACATGGTATGTTATATTTTTTAGATGATGCATGCAAATCTAGTCATTGATTAAAAGGTAGCGGTCCTCAAGTTTTGGAACTCTTTTGGGCTTAGTTTGGTTATTGGGCTTTTTGTTATCTTAGGGAATCTTTTAGGCTTGGGCTTAGGATTTTATTCTAAGTTTAAAATATTCTTTAAGGTCAGATTTTCATCCTTGGTTTACACTCTTGGTGCTATCAATACTTTCTTGAACTCTTATGTAGGCTTAAGTAGTCAAATGGGCTTGTTTTTTTTTTTTTTCTAAACTAAAGTTGGTGACTTTGTTGGGCTTAGGGAGTGTTATGTGGGCTTCTTATGGACTTTAAAACAACTTTTCTTGATTGTTTTGGGTGTTAGTAAGAAAATTAGTAAAGGCCCAACTTTGCGTTCTAAGCTTGTTTTGAGCATTTTAGGCTTAGTTTTTAGTTTTAGGTTTTATACACTTGTTATACTTATTTTGGTTGGTATTTTTCCTTTTTTTACTTAGTTTTATCACATTTTTAAGTAGGTTTCTTTGTAGTTCTAGATCTGGTCAGTTTGGTTCAAGGACTTCCAACTTGGTTTATCATTTCCTTAAGTTTAAGTGTTAGATCATGAACCTATGTCACTTATATTCCAACTCTAACTTAACTTCTCTTCCATGAGGTGATTATTTAGCTCATGTACTACATAAAAATGATAGATCATATACTCATCATCACCTCTATGCCATAATTCACATTTCAAAATGTTAGTTTTTTCATAAAAGTTTCATGTAATGGATTTTCCTTTACCTAAAGCAAGATTTGAGTATATGTGACCACATGAAGTAAAAAAAAAAGACAAAATCCAAATATCCCACATACTCTATACGTCTAACATGTTATCTCCCCTTCGATACACATATTTCATGATTTTCTCAACTTATAAACTTCTACTTTAAGTGCTAAACATGTATCGTACAAAATACCAACTTGGCATGCTCATATTTCAACTTTCATGTGAGAGATTTATAAGCTTATTTCTTAAAGTGATTTAGCTACTTTATCACCATATGTTCATGCCACTATCTTCATGAAAATATGGTCTCCTAACATGGCATACTAAGTCACTTTAACAAGGAAATAAACTTACTCGTCCTTAAAGCATAAAAATGGTGATTTTGCGACTAAGAGTCTTCTTTGCTCCTTGTTTTCCTTCCTCTTCTTGCAAGTTCTTTTGATAACTAAGATGTTGATGTTTGAGGTCGGTTTTGGGGATACTATAAAGTTTCTAAAACTGACTTTTGAAGTTTACAAGGAAGGCAACAAAACAATGTTTGTACTGTGAGTAATGAACCAAAAGAAAGTAATGGCAATGGGGATTTTGTACGGTTGGGTTTCCTCTTTTAGTTTATGTGTTTAGAGTGTAAAAAGGAAGCAAAATATAAGTAGAAAGAGAGAGAGAGTGTGTCGGTTTTGTGAGTGTGTCGGTTTTGTGGGTGTGTGAAGTGTGTCCAATAAGCTTCATTTGGTTGTCTTTTATTATGTGCAAAAGCTACACTTTGACATGACTAGATGATGTGAGCATCAAGGGGTGAATGGTAAATGGGTAAGACAAATGGAGTAATGGACAAATGACAAGGATTGACCCCCCTCCTCTTTCTTATCTAACCTGTCATGTCTGGGACAAATAGGGCATGATGTTATATTGTCACTTATTTGAAAATTGAATTAATAAATTAATGTAATAACTTGTCGTTATGTAGTATAGGTTATGATGATATATAGAAAGTGTTTTATCACTAGATTTTGATAGGTTATCAATTGATAATTGATTCTAACTCTCAATTGATAAGTTAATTAATATGATTAGTTGGCTCAATTATCCATATGTATAAGGCTTATGCATGAAAATAAGGGGATTGTCTTATATATAATTCCTTTTTAAGGTTTAGTTCTTAAACCAACTTGTGAGTTATGATTTATTTCTCATAAAATTATGAAATTTTCTAGAGTTGAATAAAGTTATTCAAATTATATTCTCAATTAGTTGCTTAGGGTTACAATTTCTTGATTATCTTAGGGTTTAGGGTTTTAGGTGACTTAAAGTTTGTTGTTCTCATACTCGAGTTTTTTTATTTTTTTTTTATCGATAGTGAACTTTTGAATTGAAAAACTAAGTTCATCTTTAAATATAAACTTAAATTCTTAGTTTTTTTTATCCTTAAGAACATTTAAGAAATACTCATAGTTGATTTACATGCCCATTAAATAGCAAGGTTTACATAGATGCTCAATTTTAAAAGCTAGTATGAGTAGAGAAATGTTAGAATAGTACAAAAGGTGCGAAATGCATAGTCAAGATTCCTTTTATAAGCACGACCTAGGGACTTGAACTTTGGCGGTAATGGGAAGTTTAGGGGACACGACGTGTTTGTCCCTTAAATCACTTTATGTAGCCCATGTTCGTATCTAATGGATAAAATCCTTCAAGCATGAAAGGACAATTGTAGAGTCTAACTAATTGCAATTAGCCACCTATCCCGTAAATTAAATGCATAAAAATAATCATGCCATAAAATCAAAATTTGAAAGAATCTTCCTTGAGAAGCTACAAAGTTTAGGATCAGGCACAACACAAGATCCCGAAGTCTCCATTGCATGGAAGAATGGATAGCTTGAGTAGAATCTTCGGTCGGATATGAACCTCAGCCTTGGAAAAAACCTTGGCTTGGTCTAAGGCGGGTGTTCATAACATAATGTGGATGGCATAAATCCACCTATAGGGGAACTTAAGCTGGTCTATTGACCCTTAAGAAAGCACCGTAGTAACTACACAAAAGCTACTCTATGGTGGACATAAGAAGTTTGTTTAGTGATTGAAGTATAATGATGATTAAGCAGGTGAGGGCAATTGATGGGTAATTTTTGACCATAGGCTTCTAAGGCCCATTACAACCTTTATGGATCGTGGGTGGTCTTTTCTCGACCCCTAACCAATCATTGGTAGTCAAATCTTACCCTTTGCGGATTGTCCATCTCATGGGTGACCTTTATTGTCCTTGAACCTTTAGTAGATTGGGTATACTTAGGTTGGGTCCATGGCATCAATGGCATGAGGACCTTGGTGGTTCGTCTAAGAAGAACTCAAATCTAAGATACTGATGAACACCATGGAAGTACCACTCCATGGGAATAACCAAGGCACCACTTCGCTTCTAGGAATCTTGGAAAGTATCTATTTAAATAATACACTTGCCTAATTGAGCAAAATACAAATTTGTACAGATTTCCTCATTGAAACCTATAAATAACAATCAAACCCTAGAGACAAGACACTTTATTTAGATATACATAAGTCCTCTTACTCTCTCATTTTCTCTAATTCTATAGCCATTGACTTAAGTATTAGAGTAGTTTCGTAAGGAAACTCCCTAACGCCCACTAACTATACTTTTTTGTAGGTTTTGGCTTTCCCTCAAGGTCTAAAGTACGGAATCTTTACCAATAAAATTTATGTGACAATAATATCTCTATCAGAAGTAGTTTATAATTTACATAAAAAACTTATGAAAAACCATAACAGTTCTCATTTTACATGGTTAGGCAAGCTTTCAAATGCAATTAGATGCCAAATTTAATCTTAAAAGAATTTATAAATAGGTTCCATCTATTTATTAATTTTGTTGAGTTTTTTTTTCTTTTATATAAATATATACTTGTTTAAAATAGTATCTTATTGTGCTTGGATTAGCCAACATAGTAGCTGGTTACGGATTTATCGATTCTAGCATAACCCAATAAAGTAATGAAAAAGAAGCTATATCTTAGGTTATGGATATGTAGTGTATAAATACTTATAAAATATTGATATATAATTACTATTGGTAAATACACTACACATGTTATGCATGTACAATATGTAAATAAAAATAAAATATTAATATATATAACATGTACAAATCACATATAGTAATTGATTTCAAAACTACCATTTCCATTATTAGTTGTTTCAATATTTTATTGATATTTATACATATATATATATATAATACATAATATATAATACCTAATTATTATTATTATTTTTTCATTATCTTGGCCTGTTTCTATTATAACAAGTATGTTATAGTACTTTAGTAGGTGCGGCCACATTCAATAGCTTACATGGATCGATGCGTTTGTATCACTACAGCACGCGATGCCGGTAAGAACGCTTTCAAGTTAAAGGTCTTATTTATTCAATCTTTGTTTGGGGTTCAGCTCGACAACCATCATTGTCTATTGCTATCGTAAAATAAATATGTCTTCAGTGGCTCTTTGTGCTCGCCTTTTTTTTTTTCCCCAAAGGCGGAAGTGAAACCGTTGGGAGACAACAGGTGTTTGATATACGTATGAAGATATTTGATAATTGCATCGACAATGTTGTCTTCCACTCTTCCTTCATTTGCTCGCGTCGGACCTACTTAGATGAGACGTTCTGTCTTTCTTCTTTCATTATTTTATTCTTTCATCTATAATTAATCTATCATTAATATAATGCTATTCAATGTGACATATTCATCTTCCAACTTATCTTCATCATGGTGTTTATGATTATTATTTTTTTAGTAAATTGTGCAACACAATACACCATTTTATGATTGCTACTTGTGCACTAAACGTTTTATATTTTTTAAAAAACTCACGCATGTAGACTAGAAATCTTAAACTATGCCTTCCCACCTCTACACAAGCATATTTCTTATCGCTAGAAATTAATAAAAGGACAAATATAGTAAATAAAAGCATTATGCATAAAAAATATTTAAAAAATAAAAAAATTAATAATGAGGGTTTTTTTATTATATATATTATTTGTTTTAAGAACTTATTTTTTCTATCGAGGCTGTTTATATAGATATTGTTAATTCTTGATATTTGGTAAGTGGTTGGTCACCTACAAAACAAGGAAATTTACTCTAAAAAGGTGCTAGAGGGTGTTCAAGCATAATTACTTTGATATTTAAATCTGTAAGGATTGAGAGAGAAAGAAATATAATATAGTGAAAGTGTGTCGATTGCAGGTTCATTACCATGAGGTCTAATCCCCTATTTATAGGGATTTGATAAGCTATTTTAGGAAGCAGATCAACATCTTGAAATATTTTCCGAATTTGATGGGGTAGATCAGCTGTTGACATGCCTTATATACCAAATTGCCTCACCTAATCATTATTCAAATACATAGGCTGGCTTTGGTTAACCTAGGAGTGGAGGCCTATGATTCAAGCAAATTAAAGGCCTTCATTTTATAGAGGTCCGACTTAGCAACTTGTCATAGCCTATGCTATAAGACCTATGTTCCAAGCTACTCTTTTAGGTATGGATATAGAGGATCAGAGCAAACTTAGAGGGAAATTTAGAAGACTCGTTCTAAAAGACAACAAGGCATGCGTTCATACTGCATAAGAAGTTAGAAGCAAAAGGTATGACTATAAGAAAAATGTTAACTTTGCTAATATTATGTTTGACAACTTAAATAACAGATTCCCAATTAGAACAGGACGTCAATGATAGATTGGTTGAATTACAAAACTAATTTTTGTAAAGGAAATATGATTATAGATATAATATCTATTCGTATACATATTGTTGATACTCGATTCTTGCTTGGCCCAAGGCCTAACAACTGCAGCCCATCACAAGACATGAGCCAATGATCATCTAAGCAATAGCTTTGTAAGTCGTATTGTGACTCCTCCTCTAGTCTGTAGGCCCATGCCAACGAAGAATGCCATGCTAAGGCGAGCCGATTTACCTATACTGCGATGTGCCCTATGAGCTACATGACGCATGACTAAATAGATTAGTCTTCGACAAGCAAGCAAATGCTTACCTACTATCTAGGGGTAAGCTCAAGGCTTGACTTTTTCCATTAAGCATTAGCTAACCCTCGATGAGCGCTTTGACCCAGTTTTGATCTTTAGCAACTACAACTCACCGCAACCCATTAATGAGCATCTGATATCTGTTGTACAGTCAATGCATTGGATACCTTTGTCCCTATCAAATCACTAAACTATAGATTTAGTGGTTCAATTGGCTACAACATATTACTAGTACTAAAGCTTTATTACCCATGGTGGAGCTTACTGTCTGCCAACGACCAATATGAACAAACCCCCTATTGCTACATATCCAAGTAAATTGCATAAAAGGCGTTAGGTGATAGCAAGTAAGGGGAACTGACCTAACTCCTCTAGGTCCTTTCCTCTATTGATCACTCTTAGACTCCTTCCTCCTCCCTTTCACTACACAATAGAAGCTATACTTACACATCGGGTGAGCATGGCCTACTTGGTCTCCAATGCTTGCCTTCCCCTCTCTTGGTCTTTCTTATTAACTTAAGCATCAAAGGGCCCTTGTGGCTTCGCCCACAAAGGGGCTTTTTGTAGGTATTGAGAAGTAAGAGGCGAAGCCTACATGACTGACTCTACTTCTTAGTTGGTCCCCTACACGATCAACACATATTACTTACGATATACATATATGTACATGAATAGCATGTTGGTTGAATTAAATGAGAGGAATATATTTGCATAATAGGAAATGGAAAAAGCATTATTAATAATTTTGATTAAAATAACATAATAAGGATAGAAGAATATTAATTATAATGCATATGATAGGTATGAGTAAAAATTGGAAAAAAATGTAATTAAACCCATAAACCATAATTAAATATAAAATATACAAATAATAAAATAATACAATATACAAGAGGATTTCAAATAAGGTAGCTCTAAGGATTCTACTATAACAAGTATCACCTACTAAACTAAGTAGTAAGAGATAGAAATCTAACATAAGTTCATTTTTATCAAAGTTCGGTGATAATTACAAAGTAGGGAGGAAAATGCTCTTGACATCATAGGAAACTAGTAGAGTTCACCCCTAAATGTATAAGTTTTAATAGGTAATCTAGGATATGATTTTAGTATATGGTTCAAGTGATTAAGTTTATTTAGCAAAATATAGGGAAAATTGAAAGAAACTAGAGTAGAGTACAATTCTTTGGGCAAACGAGAAACTAGGAGTGAGCCATATAGGGGTTTGATAGTGGTTATAGTGACATGTGTTGCCAATAAGGTGAGGCGTAGAGGTAGCCCTTGAAGTTTCAAACACTCGTGAGGTCCAATTTCTTTTCGATTTTGTAAAATTTGTTAAAAGCAGCAAGTTTCCTTCAAAATTTTATGAAAATTAATATTCCTAGCTAATTTTCAGTATACTTTTAGATGGTGAAATTGTATGCATGAAAATCAAAGTAGGCATAGTAGGTTCTTAACAAACAGGGCTATTTGGAACAAATTTCGATTTAATGTTTGAAAGCCTTATGACATAGTTTTGGCCCCAAATTTTTGTATGTAGTCTCTACCTATTTTTATTAAACCTAGATGCTAAGAACTTCAACTTTTGGCATGCAAAATATTCATTTTGAATATTTCATCAAGTTTGCCCTGTTTTTGAAGTAGAGGATTTAATGGGTTTTTTTTAAAAAAATTATTTGTTAATCTAATATAAGATGAATTATTAGGACTTATCTATCATCTAGAGACTAAGTTGGGTTAATATGAAGTGTAACAAAGGTTGATTAAGTGAACTCTAAGAGTTATTCAGTTAATATTTAACTATGTTAGCTACTTTAATGGATTATTTATACGAATATGACATACTAGGATTAAGTAGATTCCCTTAAGAAAATTGACATGAACTAAGTTTAAAATCTTTATTATACTTGCATTATGTTTCCAACATCAACCACTACTACATATGCCATACTAAATTAGTTAAGAGATGAATAAATCACAGATGCTTAACACGTTGAAACCTATCTCTACTTTTTATAACAAAAGTGTATTTTTACTAACAAGTGCATCACGTCGCATATGTAGTAATAAAATTGGTGAGAACTAGGTTGAACCTATAAATACTCACTAACTTTTACTAGTGTTGGTCCCATCTAAATCTAAGTAAATAAAATGAAGGATTTACTAAAAATTAAGTTCTAAAATCTAATCTATTGAAGTGAATTAATTGGGACATGCAACATCTTTAAAGGATTCAGTTGTATACTAGATAGATAGAAAACCAATAAATGTAATATTGAGTCTTTAATAGGTTTAGTTTTAAAGCAATTGAGCTCTAGGTGGAATTTCTTCTCCCAAATTGAATAGTTATGATCAGCCAACTTATCCTTTTTATTTCTAGATAAGTAACGAACTAAATTAATCCTTTCATGTCTAAAATCTTAATTGAATTAAAGAGCATATCGCTATATCCTTCTTTAATCCAAATTTCCAATTCACTATAATCAATAAGAAAACGTCTTGTAACTCAATTCTAATTAGCACGTATTTCAATAAGTTAACATATATGTTTTAGTGATTAGGGAATTAAAGATTTCAATAAACAAGATTCATTAACTAATAATCCAAACATCTAATTAACAATAATAATTGAGCACACAAGAAGAAAATAGGTTGTGGGTTTGTGCTTAGGCAAGTGACAATGGTGTCTGGAGGGTGTATATGTTGTGTTTGGTGGATGAAAGGGTGAGAGAGGGAGAGAGTCAGCTAAGAGAGTAATTGAGATAGTAGAGATAGAGAGAGAGAGGTGGGTAGGGGAGGGGGTGGCGAGTTGGAGCTTAAGTCAAGAGAGAGATCTTAAGTTGTGTGTGTAAGAGTTTTTTCCCTTCTGTGTACTGTGTGTGTGTTTAAAAAGAATAAAAAATCCCTCTTCCCTCTATTTGTGTGTGCCGTGGTTTTCTTTTTTAAATGAAAGATTCCCCCCCCCCCTTTCATTGTGTGACTGTGGCTTTCTTTTTCTTTTCTTTTTTTTAGAATCCATACCTTTCCCCCTTGTTTTGAATGTGCTCCTCCCTTTTTCAATTGTTTATTTAAAGAGAAAGCGAAGGGAAGAAAAGGAAAGGGGAGAAGAAAATGGGGAGAAGGAAAATTTGTTGTCACGGCCAATCATAAAGCACCACGTATCACAATTAGATACGTAGCCTAATGAGGCCTTGACATGTGGCAATGCATGGAACTTGAAAAAAAAAAAAAGATAGAAAAAAACATCCCTATGCTTCCAACGAGTGTCGAATGCTTGACCTTTAGCTAAATCCAATACCTTAGTCCAATTGCTTTATCGTTAAGCCGTTGGTCTGTACCTTATCCATATGTTGCACATATGGACCAGGTCAGCCTGGGCTAGGTTCAAATCTAAGCCTAGGCCCAACAGTCTTTTATTCAAATTTAAAATTCTATTCTACTTAAATAACTTAAAAATTTATTATCTTTCTAAATTCCCTAAATGCTTGTGTGACTTTTCAAATTTCTTATATGTTTTCCTAAATTTTTTTATTTTTTGTATTTTTTTCTAAATTTCTTTTTTTTTTGTGCTTTTTCCATAATTTTTGGTTTTTTTTTTTTTAGTTTAGGACCCTATCACCTATTTTGAAAAAAAAAAAGGGGCAAAAATTTGGTATCTACAATTGTCCCTCTTTGTGATGAAGTTTGAGTAAAACTTTACCATAAAGACAAAATAGATACTATTTTTTCCTTAAAGGTAGATTTTATCCTCTAAGAAGCGTTACAACTAGATAGCTATCTTAAGTCCAATCCATTGGAGATTTGGAGAAGAGAAAGGTAGTGTGCTAAGAGGAGGCCAAAAGATGGAAAGAAGAATAGAAGTTTGGTCATGCTCTTATGAGCTGATAAACCAAGGCAAAATGAGTGAAGCACTCCTTGAGCTGGCTAAAGCCCTAAAAGGAAATAGAAAACTTAGTCGTGCCCTAATGAGCTAACTAACTAAGGTGGACAAAGCGCTCATAGATCTAGCTAAGACCTTAAACTGGTAGAGAAAACTTAGTCATGTCCCAATAAGTTGAGTAATCAAGGCATGTGAAGTGCTCCTAGAGCTAGTTAAAACCCTAAACTAATAGAAGAAACTTAGTCGTATCCTAATGAGTTGACTAACCAAGGTGGGTAAAGTGCTCTAAGAGTTGGCTAAGACCCTAAACTAGATGAGGAAACTTGGTTGTGCCTTAATGAGTTGACTAACCAAGGTAGGCAAAGCACTCCTAGAGTTGGCTAAGACCCTAAATTGAATGAGAACACTTAGTCATGCCTTAATGAGTTAACTAACTAAGGCGGGTGAAGTGCTCTTAGAGTTGGCTAAGACCCTGAATTGATAAAAGAAACATGGTTGTGCCCTAATGAGCTAACTAACTAAGGTAGGTAAAGCACTCCTAAAGTCGGCTAAGACCCTAAACTGAAACCTGATAGTGCTTTACCGTGCTAACTAAACTAAGTGGGTGTGTCTTTTAGGGACTAGCAACCCTAAAATTTGATCGATTTGAAACCTGGTAATGCTCCTTTGAGCTGACTATCCTAAGTGGAAGCATCTTTCGGGGATTAGCAACTCTAAAATTTGATGGATATGAAACCTAGTAGTGCTCCTTTGAGCTGACTATCCTAGGCAAAAGCATCTCTCAGGAACTAGCAACCCTAGAATTTGATCAATTTGGAAAACTTGGTAGTGTTCCTTTGAGCTGATTGTCATAGGCAGAAGTGTCTCTCAAGGATTAACAACCCTAAAATTTGATCGATCTGAAACCTGGTAGTGTTCCTTTGAGCTGACTATCTTAGGAGGAAGTGTCTCTCGAAGACTATCAACTTTAGAATTTAATCAATCTAGAAAACCTGGTAGTACTCCTTTAAGCTAACTATCCTAGGCAAAAGTGTCTTTTGAGGAGTAGCAAACCTAGAACTTGATCGATTTAGGAAACTTAGTAATGCTCCTTTGAGCTAATTATCCTAGGTGGAAGCATCTCTCGGGGACTAATAGCCTTAGAATTTGATCTATTTGGAAAACCTAGTAAAGCCTCACTAAGCTCACTAAGCTCACTAACCTAGGCAGGAGTGTCTCTCAGGGACTAGCAATCCTAGAATTAGATCGATCTGGAAAACCTAGTAGTGCCTCACTAACCTAGGCAAGAGCATTTCTTGGGGACTAGCAAGCTTAGAATTTCATTGATCTGGAAAACTTGGTAGTTCTTCACCAAGTTCACTAACTTAGGCAAGAGCTTCTCTCGAGGACGAATAGCCTTAGAATTTGATCAATTTAGAAAACTCGGTAGTGCTTCACTCGGCTCACTAACATAGGCGGGTAAATCACTCCTCAAGCTAGTTAAGACCTTAAATTGAAACCTGATGAAGAGAAGTGCCCTATAGGCTTGCTACGAGAACTTGATGAAGAGAAGCATCCTACAAGCTTGCTTGAGAGAACTTGGTGAAAGAAAGCACCTTATAGGCTTGCTAAAGGAATAGAAGTGCCTCACAAGCTTGCTAAGAGAATTTGATGAGGAAACGTGCCCTATGGGATCGCTTGAGAGGATTTGATGAGAGAAAGCACCCAACGGGCTTACTAGGAGAAAGTGGACGAGGAGACATGCCCTATGGGATTTTTATGAGACAGTTGGTGAGGGAAGCACCCTATGGGCCTTCTAAAGACCCTATATGGAGTTGGCGATAGAAGGGTTGAAAACTGGCTAGCAGCCTAGAAAGATGGGATTGTACCTTATAGGTGAGCGGGATCCCTAAAGTGAAAGATGGGATAGTACCCTAAAGGCTAGCTGAATCCCTAAGAAGAATAAAAGAGGAATCAGTACTCTAAGAGCTGGTTAACACCTTAGAAAGACGGGATAGCACCTTAAAGGCTAGCTAGGACCCTAAAAAGAATAGATAAGGGGATAGTGCTCTAAGAGCTGACTTGAACCCTAAGAGAAAGATAGGACAGCGACCTAAAGGTTAGCTAGAACCCTGAAAAGAATAAAAGAGGGATTAGTGCTCTAAGAGATGACTTGAACCCTACGAGAAAGTCTGGACAACGCCCTAAAGGCTAGCTAGAGCCTTAAAAAGAAATAAAAGAGGGGATAGTGCCCTATAGGCTAACTAGGTCCCTAAAAAGAAAAGGGAAGGGGATAGTATTGTAAGACCTAACTTGAACCCTAAGAGAAAGATGGGATAACGCCCTAAAGGTTAGCTGGAACGTTGAAAAGAATAAAAGAAGGATTAATGCTCTAAGAGTTGACTTGAACCCTAAAAGAAAGACGAAACAATGCCTTAAAGGCTGGCTGGAATCCTGAAAAGAATAAAAGAAGGGTTAACACTCTAAGAGCTAGCTAATACCCTAGAAAGATGGGACAACGCACTAAAGGCCAGTTGGAGCCCTATAAAGAAATAAAAAAGGGGACAGTGCTCTAAGAGCTAGTGTAAACCCTAAGAGGAAATTGATGAAGCATTGAAGAATTAAGGTAAGGAAAAGAAAGACTTCTTGATCGACAAAAGTATTTATAGGAAGATTGTTAAAAAAAAAAAACTATTTATGAAAAAATGCATTAGGGATAAGCTCCTTGATTTGAAAAAGAGTTAACAAACTGCAACAAGGAAAAAGGATGTAAACTACAAATGACCACCTTAAAAAGGAAACGGATGATATGGATTGAAAGCTTGGCTACTCGAGTCGACATGGATGGGATAAGAATTTTGTGACAAGCCATTACTTTCTCTCTATTCTCTCTTTTCTTTTGCTCTTTTTCTTTCTCTTTTTTTTTTTTGAAATTTTTATTAATAGGTATAAATTCTTATTTAAGGAATAATCTTATAACCACCCCTATCCTTAGAAATCATGTGGAGTTTCTTAATGCCCCTAACCCTAGTGCTTCTCATAGGGCTTTTGTGATTTCAAGACATTCCCTTTTAAAGGAAAAGGTGACTCACAATTAGTTTAGTTAAAGAGGTCTTCCTCACCAGCTCTTGGTCTAGATTTAGCTCTTGACTTTGGTTCCAAAAATTACAGTCCATTTTGCAAGTGATATACCTTGATTAATCCATTAGGTCTTTTTTAATTCAACCTTATGAAGTTAAGCTTTTGGTCCAAGGGTTTCAGAAAGGATTAATTAGGAAGCTATTTTAAAAGAAATGTTTTATTAATCCCAGGTATATAAATCAAGAACCTTGGGGAAAAATTAGAAGTATGCTTGCCTTAGTTTCAAAAACAATTTTTATTAAAGATAAATTATCTTTCAAGGCCGGAAGACCTTTTACATACGTAAGGGTAGTATTGTAGGTAGGGAGGCCATATGTGTTCAGTATAGATAAGAGAGGCTTTTGAGTGTCAGAGTGGATATGGAGATTTCAGTTTCTTAGCTTAGGAGTGTAATTTAAGGCCTTGTGTTTTCTAAGGCTATTTAGGGATTAACTCTTGACCCTTTGATTTGGTTTGGTTGCCCCTATTAGGATGTGAAATATTTCTTAGGGCTTTTCATCTTATACTTCTGAGTGCAATTCTTTGGCCTCTTTTCTTCTTCTTTTTTTTTCTCTTTTTTAATTTCTTTGTCCTACTATCTTTTACTATTCTCTCTCTTCTTTTGGCACCAAGAGTGATTGTTTACTTTACCATGTTTTTTCTTTTTAAATGATTTAAGGCCCTAAATCCATAGATTTCTAGTATATGGACTTAAGGTGCTTGAAAAGGAAATTGGCTCTTCTTCACTTCAAAGAAAAATAATTTAACAGAAATAAAAGTTGTTTTTGAATTAGTGTTACTTAAATAAGCATAAACCAATCTTACCCTTATCTTCTAATGAATAACCTTAACCTCCTAATTGTTGCATCGTGGGTTAGTTTTTGACAGGGTTTGAATTTAAAAATTCTTCAAATAGGTCCAATGAGGTGAACAACAGATGATTGTGTTTAGGATTTAGAAAAGAATGCCTAACTTCTCTTTAATCTACATATCATATTCAAAGTAAACCTCCTTTGAGGATGAGTCCAAAGTATCCTTACCATTATATCGCTCAAATCTCAAAGTGTTCAAGGGTTAGTGTATAGGATATAGTTTGCCTCTTCTCATCCTAAACTTTTCAAAAAGTGAGTTACCAGTTTCTTAAGGAGGAGTCCATTTTTTTATTTACCCAAGATTAGGTTTTACCCATCAAATTCTCAAATCATGCCCCATTATTTGATTTGTGTTTTGGTTTGGTTCATGATTAAGCTTGGCTCTCTAAACAGATTACGGCTTTTTGTTTGGCTTGGTTATTTTTAGGGGTTGAGGATTGTGCTTAGGTCGGTTGCCTCATGTTTTTTATTGGCTACTTGGCCTAGTGACTTGTGTTTGGGGAGGTTGGTTGGATGAGCCCAAGGTTGTTATTTAGGTTGAATGCCCAACTAAGTGGCTTGTATTTGGGTAGGTTATTTGAATGGGCCTAAGGTTGGTGTTGGCTAAGTGGCTTGTGTTTAGGTTAGATAGAGACAAAAGGGCTCGTGTTGGCTTCTTTAATAAATTGAAGGATCTAGAGTGGGTTGAAAAACAAATGTTTGGGCTAGTTACTTAAGTAGGCTAGAGGTCTGAGCTTGTGTTAGCTCTTTAGGCCCATAAGGATTATAGTCGTTGGTAACTTTTCTTATCATTTTCAATTTTTTATTTTTTCTTTTTTTTTAAGAGAAAGAAAAGTTTTATTTTTAGAAAATAATTTACAAATAAGGATGGTGATTTTTGGATTTCTATATATAAGTTTATAGATTTTATTTACATTTCCCTAAATGAGATTGAATAACGGTTTTATTAAAAGACTATTTACAAAGACAAGAAAAGAATAAAGAATAATAAACTAAAGAGAGCTTTATTATTTTGAAATAAAAAATGATCAGAATACAAAAGAAAAAAAGGCAAAGAACCTAAAATTTATTCTGGAATTTTATTCTAGGTTCTTTAGATCTAAATTGGAAAGACCTTACATTAAGTCCCGTATACAGGCCTTAAGGTCCTTTATTATCTCATAAGTATCCCCAATGACCTGTGCTAGAAGGGACCTTAAGGCCCGGTTATGAGCCTCAAAACACTCAAGCTTTTCCTTTAAGTAGGCAATTTCATATCTCAACATCTACTCGTGAATCTTAGAGGTATCTAGTGGCTTATTGTTCACCTGATCATTTGCTTGGTTGTCTACTATCCTAAGTCTACACATTTTATGGACAATAATTAATCATCAATGAAAAAAAAGAACAAAAAATGTAGAAATATGTAAATGTTAAGGTCGTTTAGGTTAATACATTACCCCTTAAGTTACAACCCTACTGTAATTTTCAAAAACTTGATTGCAAAAACTCTTAAATGATCAGTAAGGTTGCAATTTCTTAAGGATAGTGTATCAACTCAAGCTTGAAGGGAAGTATATGCAATTAGGGTAGGTTCTAAAAGGTGTTTAAGCTCTATGAACTCACTAGTTTTTTAAGAAAACATTTCATTAGTCACAATGAACTTAAGTGAGGTGGCCAAATCGACCTCGAACGGTGGTTACCCCACTATGCCCAAGACTTACACAATGCCCCCTTCCTAGCATTTGTTAGATGGCCTGAGTTTGACTGCATCTATTTTGCACGTTGATGCAACAAATGAACCCCTTATGCCCCGGCTTATGTAATTCACTAAATAAATATGCTAATTAAAAAAAAATATACACATGAAGTCAATAACAAATAAACAAATGAATATACAAATAAATAATTTAAGAAACAACTAAACAATATGGGTAATTTTAAAAGTGATTTTAATTTCAGAATGTTTTTCAAGATCAAATTTCCATAGTTCATTTACCAAAAATGTAGTAGGTTGATGGGTTTTAATTTTGGAAAAACAGTTGGGTTTATGTTTTTACCCATTTTGACTTATTTGGTGAAATTTCCTTAAGGGCTCTAAATTAGATTTTAATTTTGAAAATTCTAAAGTGATCCTAATTTGAAGATGGTCCAATTATTTTTATTTATTTTTAAAGATCAATTTTCTAAATGATAAAACAATTTTATTATTAACCTATTTATTTCATTCTCATTTTTTTTATTTCTCCTTATTTATCTATATATATTTTTTATCATATTTTTTTTATTTTATCTTAAAAAAACCAAAAAATAAATAACTAAATAAATGAGTAGACCACTTTTTCTTCTTTTTCCTTTTCTTTTTATTTTCTTTCTTTCTTTTCTCTCTCTTTTTTTCTTCTTTCTCAGTTTTCTTCTTTTTTTGTTTTCTTTTTCTCTTTTCTCTTTTTTTTTTTGCAACAAACTACAATAATGAAATAAAATACAATACAATAAATAAAAAAGAATCAACAACAATAATTAAACTGGAAGAGGGCTGGACGCAAAACTAAAGGGGTTTGGATTCGATCAATAGCGTAGGGTCGGATTGGAGCTCCATAAGTAGAGTCAGTTGGAGCTCTTACAACAACGGACGAGGGGGGCTTTTCTGGTGATTATGAAGAGATTTTCAAGCAATTGAAGGTAGTTTGGTGAATTTGGTATTGGAATTTGAGGGGTATTTTCGATGCCACTACGTTTGGTAGTTGTCTGGTGGTTGTTGGTAGTGGTAGTGGTGTTTACCCGATGAGTGTAGCAATATATGTGTAGTAGAGTGGCTTCACGCAAGAGAGAAGAGGTCGAGAGTGAGGGAGTAGGTTCGTGTGAGGGGGTTAGTTCAGTGAGTGGGCTCTGTAGTGATGTAGTAGTAGGTGTAGGATTCGATGGGTTATGCATGGGTGGTATACAATATAGGTGTTCAATTACGTTGTAGCAATGGCATTGGGGAGTTAGGTTTAAGTGGCGTGTATACTAGAGTTGTTGCATGTAGTTGTTTGTTGGTTGTGTGTTTGTGCTTGGGTAAGTGATAGTGGCGTTTAGGGTATGTGTGTGTGGTATTCGGTGGATGAGAGGGTGAGAGTTAGTTGAGAGTGTGAGTGAGACAGAAGAGAGAGAGAGAGAGAGAGAGAGGGGGGGGGGGTGTGGTGAGTTGGAGCTTAAGTAGAGAGAGAGATCTTAAGTTGTGTGTGCGAAAGTTTTTACCCTTGCATGTGCTGTGTGTGTGTTTTAAAATGAATAAAAAATCCCCCCTCCTTTTGTTTGTATGTGCTTTGTTTTTTTTTTTTAAATGAAAGATTCCTTCTCTTTCATTGTGTGATTGTATCTTTCGTTTTCTTTTCGTTTTTTTAGAACCTCTACCTTTCCCCCTTGTTTTAAATGTGTCCCTCCCTTTTTTAATTGTTTACTTAAAGAGAAAGTGAAGGGAAGAAAAGGAAAGGGGAGAAGAAAATTGGGGGAGGGGAAGGAAAATTTGTTGTTGTGGCCAATCATAAAGTGCCACATGTCACAATTAGACGTGTAGCCCAATGAGGCCTTAACATGTGGCAATGCATGGAACTTGAAAAAAAAAAAGATAGAAAAATAAATCCTTATGCTTCCAGTAGGCTCCAGCTAAATCCAATGCCTTAGTATAATTGCTTTACTGTTAAGCCATTGGTCTGTGCCTTGTCTAGATTCAAATCTAAGTCTAGGCTTAATAGTCTTTTATTCAAATTTACAATTCTATTCTACTTAAATAATTTACAAATTTATTATCTTTCTAAGTTCCCTAAATGTTTGTGTAACTTTTCAAATTTCTTATATGTTTTCCTAAATTTTTCCATTTTTTGTATTTTTTTCTAAATTTCTTATTTTTTGTGCTTTTTCCTTTTTTTTTTTTCTAATTTACGACCCTATAACCTATTTTGAAAAAAATAGGGGCAAAAATTACGTATCTATAGATAGCATTTTATGCTTTGTCATAAATGTGAAGTAGTTGTAGATTTTTATTTATTTTTTAATTACTGCCATTTTATTTTGTTATTATGTACTCATTTAACTTGATAAAGAATTGGGGGATTGGTGTTTTGTCTAACCTTAAGCACATCAGAGCACCCTCGAAGCATTTAACTTGTCATTCTAGAGAGGATATTAAGAGTGTTAGAGACCATTATGAAGCCTTAAGATTACTAATTGTAACATGTAAATATGTATATATATGTGTTTGTGCCTTTTTTATGGCTTAAAGGTGTAATTATGTAAAATGTATCTAGATATTGTTATGTAGTTCCTTTTAAATAGGTTTTAAGCATTTTATTTAAGTTGAATAAATAGATTGGACCTATTGGAAAAGAAAGAATCATTATGGAACGTTTTGTTAGAAGGCACATGTCACTTGATGGTTGTACGTCTAGAGTATGATACAACATAGGCAGAAATAGGAAGTGTTAGTTTTCAGGGGCTAACCTCATCTGGATCAGGTCAAGAGTCAATTAGTTTGGTTCAGAAGTCAACTGAATTGGAGTCAAGCACTAGTGGTTGGTTGGAGAGCTCGGCTCGGTTTGTTTAGCCTTTCCTGGATTACCTTTTGGATTAAGACTTCACAATTAGGCCAGAGCATATTAGATACACATGATGATCTAATAAACAACTCAAGAAGAGGTTGGATCCAGATAGGAGTCCCCATCTTGGCTATGGCTTAGAGCTAGTATTTTCCATAGGAGCCCTTGAAGTCCTCTATCTTAGCTTCATGTGATCGATCTAGGGAGTTGATTCCTATCATCTGCTTAGGGTTTAGAAAGATTTTTCCTCAAAACTAAAGGGGTTTCTATTCGTTCTTTTGGAGCGCTTGCAGAGTCTTCTGTTGGTTGATGGGGAATTAGATTGAATAGATAGAAGGTAGAAGAGACACTATACTCATCAAGCAACTCAATGTAGTAGGCGTTGTGGTTAATCTTCTTCAGAACTTTAAATGGGCCATTAGCTAGAGGAGATATGTAAACCCTACTTTTAGAGGGCCTAAGACTCAATTAAGAGTACTTTCTGAATGTTCCTAAAGATCAACTAGACTAAAAACTTAAGTTTATATGTAGAAACAAATTAAATTTTTACAATTCAAAAGCCAATTGTCGATA
This sequence comes from Lumnitzera racemosa, assembly GCA_024138005.1. Classification (NCBI taxonomy): domain Eukaryota; kingdom Viridiplantae; phylum Streptophyta; class Magnoliopsida; order Myrtales; family Combretaceae; genus Lumnitzera; species Lumnitzera racemosa. The sequence continues at coordinate 74,066,682 of JAMXBC010000002.1, forward strand.
AAACCCGAGCTTGAAGAACTGCGAGCTCTAAAGCTACTTAAAACCCTAAACCTTAAGACCATTAAGGAATTTTAACCCTAAATAATTAATCGATAATTTAATTCGAATAATTTCATCCAACTTTAGAAAATTTCACAATTCTACAAAAATCAAATCATAAATCACAAAACAATGTAAGATGAAAATCCTAAAACAATTTTCTATAAGGCTATGCCCTTATCTTCATGCATAAGCCTTACACCATAAATAAGTAGACCAACCAATCACCTTAGATAACTTATCAATTGAGAGTTGGAATCATTTATCAATTGATAACTTATCAAAATCTAGTGATAAGACAATTTCCTTATCACCTCTTCACTTATACTACATATGGACAAATTTTCACAAGAAATCATGAGCTTAACTTTAATAAAGGTGACAAGACCACTCCATGCCATTAAAAGACTTCCCATGGCAGATCTAAAAAGGGGAGAAAGGGGGGTCATGTATTTGTCATTCACCCATCAATCACTTCCTCTTACACATCACTATTCACCCCTTAATGCTTACATCATCAAAAGTTGCAATTGTTGACTTTTTGTAAGCTTTAAGACAATACTTTCAAGGCATTTAAACACTCCTTCTCTCTTCATTCCAACCGGCTGCACTCCTCCCCATTTCTCTCACTTTTAATTTCACTTTCACTTCATCTTTCTCTCTTTTAAAACAAACATAAAAAGGGGTAACAACTTTACCCCACAAAATCCATTTTCTTCCATTTTGAAGCTTCAACTCACGGCATTTTTTTCTTTGTTCATGTGCCATTTTCTTTCATCATTTAAGATCATCTAAGACCATTAGAATCTTTCATAAACCCCTTTCCAAAAGACCAAAGAATTCGGGTTTCAAAAGGTAAGCAAAAAGGAGGAAGCAAAGTTAAAGGTTTAAGAGGAACCATAGTGCACAACCACCAAACTTTGCGTTAAGGACGAGTAAGTGATTCTTGTGATGTGTGGATTAATATTTATGTTAGAAGACTTGGATTTCTTGAAGATATGAGTAAGGTTTGAGTTGTTATAGCACAAAAATTCGTTTTAAGAAACAAACCCTAAAACCATTACATGAAGTTGAAATATGAGCATGTAAAGTTGGTGTTTTGTATGGACATTTGTTTAATGCTTTGAATGGAAGATTTTAAGCTAAGGAAATCTTGAAATGAGAACTTTGATGAAGGGTAAGCATGCTGGACGTGAAGGTTCCATGATCATTTGAATGTTGATTTTGTTTCCATTTAGTTAAACATGCTCAAAACTAGACTTAAGTTAAGGAAAAAATCCATCACATGAAGTTTTATGAAGAAACCAACTTTGTATAACATGAGCCATGGTATGGGAGTTGTATTAAGTATGAGATCTTTTATTTCTTTATGTGGAACATGAGTTAAAGGATCATTTGATGGAAGGAAACTTAAGTTAAGATTTGTACACAAGTAGTTAAGTGCATAATCTACCCCCTAAACTTAAGGAAATGATGAAACAAGTTGAAAAACCAAGTGAGGACCTCTTAAGACCAACATGCACAGATCTGGAACATGGGAAAATGAGGCCTAAAAATATGATAAAAGTAAAAGAACAAAGTGAAAAGAATAACTAAAGCAAGTATAGTAGACATATAAAGCCTAAAACTCAAAACCGAGCTTAAAACTCCCAAAACAAGCCTAAAACTCTAGGATGGGCCTTCAATAAAAATCTGATCAGCACCTTAAGGTACCAAGAAAGGTTGCTTTGAAGCCCATAAGAAATCTACCTAAGGCCCCATAAGCCCACCAAAGTCATGAACCTTAGTTTGAACTAAAAACAAGCCCATTTGACAACTTAAGCTCACTAAAGGGCCCAAGAAGTGGTTGTTAGCCTTAGGAATATAAATCAAAGTTGTAAATCTGATCTCAAGGAGTATTTTAAGCTTAGGATAAAATCTAAAGACCAAGCCCAAAGGATTCCTCAAGCTATCAAAAGCCCAGTTACCAAACAAGGCCCAAAAACACTCCAACACATGAGGAACGCTACTGTTCTGACCCATGGACAGAATTGCATACCTCATTTCGAAAATCTAACCTTACCACATTAAAGTACACTCGAAAACGATGAAGATTGACTATAATCATAAAAATCGGATTTAAAACGGAAAAGTTATACGCGATTGAACTTTAGGTAAACACCGGAAAAATTCCGAGAACTAGCTAAGAATATAACTTAAGAAAAATTTACATAGTTTCTTAAGTTTGCTTCAATTCCTTATAAAAATTATTTCAATGACCAGGGGACATTGTTTTCGGAGACGACTTGCCTCCGGACTACTTTGATTGAACCACATGGCAGAGTGAGTAAATTCCCAATGACTCTTTACTTGATTGTGCTTGTAAAATGGATGCACCTAATCTTATATTTATAAATTTGGATGCTTGTGGGATATGGGAGATGCATGTGTATGAAATTATGGATGAGTGTGATGACTTGTTAATTATATATAATAATGGGAATTGTTTGCATGAATATATACTTGTGAATTGTATGGAATGAAATTGGTTGATCACCCTGAAAATCAAGTTAATCACTTATATGATTAAGAACTCAAAATGAATCATGCATTCCCCATATTGCATATGGATAACACCGACTGCCGCTTCACGCAGAAGATGGGAAGGGACTCACAGGAATACGAGTTTCCTGCAGGATTGGGCACTAGCTAGGCCATCATATATATTGAGTCTCTGTCTTAAGCTGATGGGCTTACTAGGCGCTGGGAGACGCCAACCGTCGGCGAGGGGCTGAGTCTTGTGGCTTCTGCTTAGGGCGTGTGTTTGTGGACTGCGGGGGCCACCACACCGCTAGACTTGGGATTTTTAAAGGATATGATTTGATTTTAATAAAGGAAGTATATATATATGTATATATGTAGAGTTTTGTTTTGGTATGAGCACGATAGTGCAAATGAAATAAAACCCAAGGTCTAGAACCCGGATTTTGGTTTGGGTCAGTTAATTATCTCCAAACCCCAACTTCAGAGGGCGAAAATCTGAGTTGTATGCAGTTCCTAGGTCACTGCATGCGTTGTATGGCATACTATTTGTTCATGCATTCATATGATTGTGCATCTAATAAATTTCTGCCTTGTGGTACTGATGAGGGCATTTATCTCACTAAGCGTAAGCTTACTCCCCTATAGATTTCTATTGGTGCAGGAGAACCTCTTCGTCAATCCGGGCCGAGGCATGCCCGTGGTAAGTCTCGGGTAGAGACGGGTTGGAGCGATCAGAGAGCGATGAGGATATTTTGTAATAGATATTTAGATAATTTCATGTATTTATGCATTACTTAGATTTTATGCAGTTCCGTTATGAATTGCATTCGTTTGTAATATTGTTTTGGTGTGGGTCTTACGAGCCCACACAATTAGTTAATTTATAACATAGAAGTAATTTTAGTTAAATTGCTCTATATTACTTGTCTATGGGCCTAGTGGTAACGTAGAGTGGAAGGAGCCTTATGTGTCGTATGAAAGGCCTATGATCAGCAAGGGGGTTGATAATAGACCTTTATACGGTACACGGCGACCTATCACGACAACGATACTGTTGGGTCGTTATAAGATAGTTTACTTTGTCTTAAGTATAAGAATCACTCTCAGTTCAGGTGAATCCATACCAAGTCTCTTGGCTAGAAAGAAATAATTCAGCGACCTCGGCTACCAATCTCTTGTTATCTATGATTGAATTTGGTGATCTTCTTTGTTATAGACTGGCGTAATTCATGTAATTCTCTAGCGCGATCAACTCTGGATTGACTTTTTTTAATAGTTGTTGGGGTGCAGATCATGTCTAGGGGAATGGTTAGGTTAAGGCTATAGACGACCTTAAATGGGTTCTTCCCTATAGTGCTGCGGATAGTTCGGTTGTATGCAAACTCTACGATTGGTAGGCATAGATCTCAATCCCCTAAGTTCTTCCCTATAATGGGTCTGAGAAGATTACTTAGCGTCTTGTTCACCACTTCAATTTGGCTATTAGTCTGAGGGTGGCTATTAGAGCTAAACACTAATTTAGTCCTAAGTCTTCTCTAAAGAGTCTTCCAAAAATAACTCAAAAATTTTGTGTCCTGATTTGAGACAATAGTCTTCGGTACTCTATGTAGTCGGACAACCTCCTGCAAAAACAAATCAGCAACATATAAAGTATCGTTAGTCCAATGACATAAAATGAAGTGCATCATCTTACTGAAGCAGTCCACTACAATAAAGGTAGAATCTTTTCTTCTAGATGTTCGAGGCAACCTTAAGACAAAGTCTATACTAAGGTTAGCCCAAGGTAAGATTGGTGTCAATAGGGGCATGTACTCCCTATGGGGTTCTCTCTTCCCCTTTACTTGTTTGCATACTTTACAACCACCAATTACCTTATGGACATCTTTAGCTAAACTAAACCAGTAAAAGTTTTCCTTCAACAGATTAGTCATCATGGTCTCCTCAAAATAGCCTGAAAGTCCACCATTATGAGCTTTTTGGACCAACAGTTCACATATAGAGCAATTTGGAATACATAGCTTGCAGTCCTTGAATAGATAGCCATCCTTGAGATAATATCTCTTGATAGTAATTCTATCCTTGCATTGTCTTATGATAGGGCTGAAGTGAGAATCATAAGCATACTACTTGGTAATTAGTAAGAATCCTAATAATTTTGTCTATAAGGTAGTCAGTAAGGTTTACCGTCATGATAGAGTATTGGCAACCACATTTGCACTTCCCTTCTTATGTCGAATGACATACGAGAAACCCTCCATGAATTCCAACCACTTAGCTTACCTCTTTAAGAGCTTGTTTTGACTCCCAAGATGCTTCAACAATTCGTGGTCAATGTAAATAACAAACTCTCATGCTAGCAAATAATGTTGCTAAACAGTAAGGGCCCAATAAAGAGAATACAACTCTTTTTCGTACAGAGAATAGTTCAGGGCTGGACTACTAAGCTTCTTACTGTAGTAGGCAACGGGTCATTGCTGTTACATCAGGACAGCACCAATTCCAATTCCCAATGCATCATATTCTAATTCGAAGTGTTCATCAAAATTTAGTAGCGACAGGATAAGTGTTGAGGTCAGTTTTTCCTTGATTTCTCTAAAGCTCTGTTCAGCTTCTTCGTTCTACCTTATTCCTTCATTCTTCTTTGTCAACTCAATCAATGGGGTAGCTATTGTGCTAAAGTCCTTAATAAATCGCCTGTAGAAAGAAACTAGGCCATGGAAACTTCGGACTTTAGTGACATTCTTCGACATTGGCCATTCTAGAACTGCTTAGATCTTCTCCTCATTTTCTTGGATTCTTTCCCCTAATACTATAAACCCTAGAAAAATCAGCTCACTTTAGCAGAATGTACACTTCTTCATATTCTCGTACAACTTTTCAACTCGTAAAATGTCAAATACTTTACGAAGATGTTGATCATGGTCATTCAGGACGATACTGTATACTAATATGTCATCAAAGTACACGACCACAAATCTTCCAAGAAAAGGTCACATCATATGATTGATTAACCTCATGAATGTATTCAGCACATTAGTAAGTCCAAATGGCATAACCAACCATTCGTAAAGCTTATGCCTAGCCTTAAAGGTAGTTTTTCATTCATCACTTGGTCTCATGTGAATTTAGTGGTAGCCACTTTGCAAATCTATCTTTGAAAATATCCTTGCACCATGAAGCTCATCCAATAGGTCATCGAGCCTTGGTATCAAGTATCTATACTTGATTATAATTCAGTTGATCGTTTGGCTGTCAATGCACATAGGCCATGAACCATCTTTCTTTGAAATGATTAGAGTTGGTATAACGTAAAGGCTCATGTTCTCCTTTACATATCCTCACTCTATAAGCTCGTCCACCTACTTCTTCAGCTCGGCAGCCTACTCAAAGTTTATCCTATTTACAAGTCGGTTTGATAAAGCGACACTTGGTTGCAAATCGATATAGTACTCTATGCCTCGGATTGGTAGCAGTCCTTTAGGTAGTTCTTCCAGAAATAGGTTAGAAAACTAATTTAGCATGTTTTGGATCTCTTTAGGGACATCCAGTAATTCCCTCATCTCCATTAATCTTCTAACCAATAAGAACATGGGTTCATTAGCCTTCTCAGCAGATTAGAGCTCTCTTCGGTTCATAACTAAGCTTTTCTTCATACTGGCTCAAGTGAGCTTATTGTGGATTTCATTTACTTGGGACAGGGTTAGGGGTTGCAACATAATCTTCCTTTCATCCTTCACAAAGGCATAGGTGTTCTTATACTCGTCATGAGTGATACATCAATTGAACAACCAAGGTCGTCTAAGCAGTAGATGTGAAGCTCCCATGGGGATGACATCACATACTACTTCATCCATGTACACATTCCCAACACTGAACGGTATGGTCACTTGTTCAGTTATATGTAAAGTACCCTTATCATGAAGCCAATGCTGCTTATAGGGTCGGGGATGCTTTGAGGTCAGCAGACCCAACCTTTGCACAAAGGAACGTGTAACGACATTAGTGCAACATCCTCTATCTATGATAATTGTGCACAGTTGGCCTTTGATGGTACACTTGATATGGAACGTATTCTCACTTTAGTCCTCCTTAGAGTTTTGCAAGGAACTCGAGACTCGTCTCAAGACTAGGGTCATTACTTCACCTTGGTCGGCATAGACGTAAGTCTCCTCTTCCTCTTCCTCTTCCACTTTAGGTTCTCTAACTTTCCTTTCTTCCTCAAGGTTGCTCTCATTGGTACTATCCACCACGTCTCCTCGAAGTACCATGATATACCAATTCAGACATTTAGTAGCCATGTATTCGAAGCCTAAGCATTTAAAACACTTCACCTTGCTGGTCTTTAGTCCGAATGGCTGGCCTTTCTCATAGGTTCTCGAGGTCAGCCTGGCCTTGGGATGGCTTAATTATCCTGCTTGGCTCTGCTGGTCGGCTTAGTGTTCATCAAGATAATCATTCCTTTCTTCAGTTCGGTATGACCTCCTTGAGTTAGCTTGAACAAGTTGACACAATACGGGAGCTTAGGAGAATGTTTATCCATGTTAACTCAAAATATTTCTCGTATACTTTTCAACCTTCTACGTGATCTTGATCGCCTCTTCTAAGGTGTAAAACCTCTATACTTCCACAACATTATAAATCTCATACTTGAGCCTAAAAACGAACCTTGATACTGTACGGGCCTCTGGATTTACTACGTTGGCTCAAATCATAAGCATCTAGAATTCTCTGACATAGTCATTGACAGATCGACTTCCTTAGCAAAGTTCCTACAACTTAGCAAACGTATCTTATAGGTACCTCGTCTTCCATCCCTTGCTTGTGCTACATTTAGATTTTTCTACTACATTGTTGCATACCTAGTAAATTCTAGTATAGCGAGTCGGACCTTGACAGTATCCATATATCCATAATAGTTAAACACCTTCTCAACCTTCTCTTTCCACTCTAAGTATTCATCAGCATCTCCATTTCCACTTAAGGGTAGAATTTGAATCTTGACATTATCTAACCCTTAAGGGACTTGGCGTCCTCGTCCTCGTGTTTGGTAATAATCAACTTCCTCTTCCTTACCAAACCTTTCAACATTCATCTCCTCATCACCTTTCTCAATCTCCTCTAACTCCAGTCTTCATTTAACAGCTCCTCCAGCTCAAGGAGGTTGAACTGGGTTATTAGTTCGATTGACTTGGCCATACTGTCTCTTAAGGGTACCTTCTTGTAGGTTTTGTGATTGCAAACCTTAAGGTTGTTGTTTGTTAACTTGCATTGCGGTGACTAAACTCTCAACAAAGTTTGTAAGTCTATTAAGTTTATCATCAATCGAATCTGGGGTGTTACTCCCATTATGACCATGACCAAGTTGAGTGTCATTGCCCTGGTCATCAATAACTCCCTAAATACTTAAATCTGACATAGCATAATAACTCTTTGAACAAATTAACAACTACTAACAACTTTAGTCCCCCAAAGTTACTCAAATAAAATAGTGACAAAATTGCTTTACTGTCACAATGGAAACAGAGTATCAATGAAACCACACTTACGAACACTTAAGCATACTACAGTAGCTATAGAAGGAACACAACAACTACTAATAGTAAAATGAACCAAACTTCACTGTAACTTCACACACTCCCTCATGGAATCGTATTCTAATATCAGTAGAGTTGATGTATCCTTAAGGTCAAACTCATAGAGAGGCACCACAATGAAGTGAACCAAAACGAAATAATAAAAACCCTAAAACTAGAGATTATACTCAGAAGTAATAAAAATCCTAAAACTATAACTTTAAGGATATAAAAGCACTAATTTACCATAATTTACCCTAAAACCCTAATTGATAATATAACCTTAATATTATACTAAATCATTAGTAAAAGATTAAAAATAACCTTCAATAATTCACAAATATTTATAATACTAAAGTAATCATTTAGAAACTAAGATATTGCATCATAGATCACATTCTTCTTCTAAGTATATAACTAGGTTAGTATTATATAGAGTTATGAGTTTAGTTGATACTTATATTACATATAGTAAGTATTAGTACCCTAAATGATCCTTTTCATGATAATTACATTAAGTAACCTAATAAATGATGTATATAGGATATAAATACCTAGAGGAAGATCTTATTACTTATTCTTACTAATCATTTCAATAAACTCTATATTTCCTTTCATTTCTTTAATTTTCTTCCCAATTTTCCTTAATTACCTTATTATGTGCATTCCAATACAAGTAATTATAAGAGAGTTGACTCAACATTTGACCAAGTCAAAGGTTGACAAGGTCAACGAAATGTCATTGTTATCTAGAATTTTCTCCTAGTTTCTTTAACTTTCTATACCTTTATACATGTCATCTTATCCCATTTTGCTTCTTATTGCTATCTACTCTTCTCCATCTTCTAAACTTCACTTTTCTTAATTATAAAAACACAATTAAAGACACAAAACACTCTTTTCCTCCATTTCAAAAACAATGAGCTCCTTTTCTTTTCATATCCCCTTCAATTTTTCCAATTTCACTTTCACAACTCTACTTACTAATACAAACCAATAACACATATATACTAGCTTTCCTTTTCATATAACAAGCAAGGGAAAGGTATGTTGTTGTGTAATTTCTTAACTTATTTAATAGTTAGATGAATAGGCTAAATTAGTGTAGAAAGCTTAAGTGATATGTTCATATGTATTGTTGGTAGTAGAAAGCCCCATATTTATGTTTAAAGTGTAGAAATACCTATGTACATATATCAAGTGAGTATATTTGGAGCGTACATATTAGGGTTTTAGTGAAACCCATAGTATAAGTGTATAAATCCTTAGCCAAATGGAAAGAAGAACACATGTACATATGCTTAAATATGTGTATATAATAGTATACTTGATAAATTCATGTATGGGAACTCTTGTACATGAATGACCATTATGTACATAACCTAAAATGAGGTATATACTAGTTATACATATATATACCTTGTTAAATACACCCTTAAAATGTAAAAATATGAAATTTGTGAAGCTTTTTTAAGAGGGAATTTTAGGCATACGAAAATACGTATAAAAATACGTATATCACCATATGTGTATATAGGTATATGTATTAGTATATGTATAAGTATATAAGTATACATACTAGTATGTTAAGAGTATAAGTATATATATATAACATATGTGTAAAGTGTATGAATACATAATGATAAATATATATATATGTAATGAATGATGATGTAAGCAATGACATAATCAAATGATGACATAAGCCATGATATAAGCAAATGATGACATAAGCCATGATATAAGCAAATGATGACATAAGCCATGATGTAAGCGTAAGCTTATAAAATAATAAATTATAAGATTACATAAGAATATAACATATATATGTATACATGTACTTAGGAGTCGAAAATCCTTTAAACCCTAATACACTTTCTAAATTAAATTAAACTTAACTAAGTATGTGAATTAGTAATACTAATGTAAAATTCCCTAAGTGCAATAGTCTAATGGATAATTAAATCATTAAATACTAAAATAGGATATAAACATAAGCAATAATAATAATTAATCTTCAATAAGTTAAAATTTCAATAAGTTTAGTCCATATCATAAAACACGGGTCTTAACATCCAGAAAGGACATCACCGTATGAACGCGCATCCAAAAATGATGAAAAATGACTATATGTTTGTAAATATCGGAATTAGAATGAAAAATTACTAAATACATAAAAGAAGTCTCATAACTTACAAATATAAGAAAATAGTTACTATTAATCCCATTGAATATGGTAAACTCTATACACATTAAACATGGGTTATATTAGGGGAACTAGACAAATTATAATAGATTTTTAGTTAACTGAGGAGTCTGACTTCTCAGAATACTTATAAGTTTTACTATTTTTTTAGGCATTCAATATCGAGTTCTAGAAACCTCAAAGCTTGGAGAACAAGCAATAATCCAGGTAAGGGAGTTCTAATGACTTGCTACTTGCTTGTACGTGTTACTTATATGAGGTTTTGCTGGTTGTCATTGCCTATATATCTAAATGACTACTTTTCATGTTTGCTATTATCTATATGATTAACTTTTTAAATTGATAAATATAAGTATCAAACCAAAATAACCAATTATACTCCTCGCATGTTTATGACTCGGTAAAGGTATGAATGGAGAGTGCTAGCTTTGCAAAAATCTTAAGAAAAGTGTTTTTTTGAAAAAGCTTTTCTACTCTTAAACATATTTTTGTATGATCACTATAAGGGTTTGTGGAACCATAAATAATATTTTAGCGTTAAGGCAAAGCTAGCATGGGATCTCCAATTGATAGTGAGAGGACTTGCTTTATTGTGCCTGTAAGGCCTTAGATAATTTTGGTTGCGAGAGGACTCGCATGTTTGTGCCCAAGGGGCCTTAGATGGTAGATAATCCTAGTTTGGGATCTACCTATTTTGATTGGAACTCTTTTCTCGACTAGGGTAATAGTTAAGTATTGCCTAGAGGGATAGTACCTCTAGGCAGCCTCATGTGGATAAGCTGAGGTGCTTTGTGTGAGTAAGTACAGGGGATAATCGAAATGTAGATGACGTAATTCTACACCATTTATAGTTCTGGACTCCTATGGATGTGTTGCTTGTATTCATTATGCCTACATTCATTTTGTATGTAGATAGCTTGCTTACATGTATGATAATAATATGTGATAACTTGCTTGAACGGTAATGGTGAGGAATGAACTTACTAAGCTATTTTATGCTCATTCCCCCTTAGTTTCTTTTTTAGGTTTACTTACGATGGGATTGGGATAAATCTTGAGTGCCGAGTGTGAGATGAAAATATGTATATTATTGTTAGAATTAGCTGAGATCTATATAAATGATACATAAACATCCTTTATAGAAAATATTTATATGTTAGAATTTAATATAATTTAATTTTTCTTATAGTTTTCTAATGTTGGTATACCTTGTCTTATTATTTGGTAAGGGATACTGATTCTCTGCAATTCTGAGGAACTGTGGAATATCGGACATTCGTAGTATTTATATTTATATTCTACAGTAAATTAATTACTTAAAAAATTAGTAACCTTAGCGATTAATTATTTAAAGTCTTGCAATTTTCAACTTGCAAGGCAATTTTCGTATCATGGGTACACATATGATAGGAAAATTTTAAGCAATCCTACTAAGCCCTCTCTAAGGTCCTGACAAAGTCAACTCAGTTGGAGTCAGGCATTAGTGGATGGTTGCAGAGCTCGGCTTGGCTAGCCTTTCTTGGGTTACCTTCTAGATCAAGACTTCACAGTTGGGCAAGAGCATATTGGATATACGTGTAGATTTGATAGATAGGTCAGCAGGAGGTTAGATTGGGATAAGAGTCCCAGTCGCGGCTATAGTTTAGAGTTAGTATTTTTTATGTGAGCCCTTAAAGTCCTCTAGCTCAGCTTTGTGTGATCAGTCCAGGGGATTAATTCCTATCACTATAACTCCATTGCATAGTTAGAAGATAGGTTTGAGTGTCTAAAAGTAAGGGCAATAAGTTAAATTCTTAATTTAGGTAAGTTAAAAGCAATGCTACAAGGTCTGGAGAAGTGGGCATAATGTTATATTCGAAATTTTAGATAAGCTAGCAAAAAATTTTGAAGGTTTGAGAAGTTTAGCATAATGTTAAACCTAGTGTTCTAGGAAAGTTTGAAGTTGCAAAAGTTAAAAGGTTCTTAGAGTAAGGTAGAACGTTGAATCCATTGACTTAAGAAAGTTCTAAGTAACTTAAAAGATTATTAATTGAAAGAAGAAAGGTGAAACTTAAACGTAAGGTTGGAAATTTGACTTAAAAAGTAAAATTGGATATATTTAAGGTTAAATTTGAAGGAAAAGGGTTCCATCTATGATTTCAAGTGTAAAGAACTTTGAGCATACTTGTGCATGAGACTTGAATTGTGAATTCTAAGTTACCTTTAGCTTTACCTTACTTTAAGGATGATATAACGATAGTTATCAAGATTTTGAAAAGTAGAGCGCATTTTGACACATGGAACATAGAATGTTATAATTTGCTTAAGCTCTAGGAAGTTTAACCTAAGTATTTTTAAGGATGGATAAGCTATGAGGAGCTTAGCATATGAAGGAAGAGTTTAGTGTAATGCCCTAAAAGGGAGCCCAGGAGTTTTGACCATAATTTTCATATCATGTGTAACCCATATTATAAAGATCGCCTTACAAGTTAAATGTTATAAGACTCTAAGTAGTATGTCTTTAATTATACCTAATCTTTTTACATACACATGCTTAATCATATAAGTAGCTACGGGCAATCCAACAATTCACAATTCACTAGAACCATAGAGATTTGGAATTATCTACCAAATAATAAGATAGGGTAATCAAACTTCAATGACATTAAAAATTACTAAATGTTATGGTAATCTAACTCAACCAATCCAAGCTAGTAACATAGTCCTATTCGTTTATTCCATAGCTTAGAGGAGCACTCTGTACTTGGATCTTGGTCAAATTAGTGCATCTTCAAGGTTATACACACATAGGCTACACCATAATGAGTAGAAAGAAGAAAACAAAAAATGGGTTTTAGCAAATTTGTGAGCTACCCATAAGGATATGATGTACCAAATAGATACTACACGACTTAATCTCTACTTTGACATTACATACAAAGTATAAATTAAGGTTTCTTGCCACAATCCTTACTAAAGGGATTGATAAAAGTAAGTAAAGAAAAGCTCTCTAAGAGAAAAGATTGAAAAGGTTTATCATTAATATGCTAAATTTGTTTAAAACACTACACACGAGGGCTATTTGTACATAGTGGAAAACTTGGAAATAAAATGACTTAAAGGATGCCTTAGTGGCATTCATGTAAATATAAAATAAAACATGAGGGCAATTTAGGAACAATACAAGAAACAAGAAGTCCAAACAACATAACTAAAAATAGATAACCAAATAAGATATTCAGGTGATGAGCTATTGAACTAGGTTGATGAGTTATTAGGGACCTTAAAGACTTATTCTAGGATGAACTAAAATTTTAGCTACCCCAATTGTGCTAACCTACTAACCTAATCCACCAACTTGACCTAATTCGAGCTGACCTAGTCGAGTCAATCTAGTAGAGCCAACTTATTTGTCCATGTTAGCTTTAGCCATAAGGATCTCTTCAAGATGTCTTCACTACATGAGATGTCCTCAAACAAGTCTTCAACATTTGGAGAGCTTATAAATAGCCATCTTGTTTTGCTTTTACAAATTTGTTTTTTACGTAAGTAGAAGCTAGGGTAAGGGTACTAACCTAACCCACTTAAACTCTAATGAAGTCAATTGCTAAGTTATTACTCAACAATTAAGGCCAATTCATTCAAGAGCTCTTTCCACTTATCATGAGCTCGGTTAATCAAGCTCTTCATTAAGCACCCTTCCCCTTCCACTCATCGTATATCTTATCAATTACCCTTAAGTGGTTCCACAATCTATCAATCATAAGGAATAATACAGCTTCAAGTTAACCATGACATGAGCTCAGGGAATATAAGCATGTAAGAGCTCAAATTGCTCCACTTCCTCAAATGTTTTTAGAGCTTCATGCTCTTCCAATGTTAGCTGTACAACTTCATTTTCAATAGCTATCTCCTCCTCTACTTCCTCACAACTCACTTCTTCTCTCCTTAATCTATATACTTCTAGCTCTTCTAATACAAGAGTGTTAAGAGTAAGTACTATACAACCCAATAAATATCCCCATCACTACGACCTTAGAAGACACTAACCAACAGCCAATAACATCTCATAGGCACAACATTAGAGCAACTCATATCAATATTACTTAATCCTAATAATGGATCAAGATAAAAGAACTTAATATGTAGGAGGTAAATGTAGTAATACCTGTAGTCATCACAAGTAACATGCATAAGAGGTAACAAGGTTACATTGGGATTGTAGGGACTAAGTTATAGCTTACTTTAGCCTTCTTTAGGTGTCATAGAGGATAGATTTCCATGTCTGATCACATTAATCATCTTCATCTCACTATTTTTTTTATTCTTCACCTGCTTCCTTAGAATCATCTAATATCTTAATTTACTCTTTATCTATTTAAGCTTAGTGAATACTGTTAATAGTCAGTATTCGTCTACCTTGTTTGACAAGTGTTGGTATAACTTCACTTACTCATCCATTCAGTTGCTAATAGGTCAGGTGATCTCTATTCTTAGCACTTTGCCAAGTAATTGATACTCTCGACATTCCTTTGAGTAACATAGATCTATTCTTGATTTGAATTCAAGTTCATGGCATGAGCAGTTATCATAAGCACAGTTATATTACATAATTGCCTACTTTCCCTACATTTCAAGGAATGTGTCTAATCAAGAAGCTTTCATGTGTCTTGACAATTATTTTCATAACTACTCTTTCAGACATGACAATCTCCTATAAATATAGGAAAGAAACTCTGTAAGAGACATCTAATAACTCTTAAACACTTACCTTACTTTGCTCATTCTTGCTTTTTGACTTAGGTATTGGAGTGGCCATACTGGATTCGCCCAGGTACCAAGCATTTGTCTTATCTTTACAGGATATTTCCAACTCCCAAAATTCACTTACAACATTTGTCATTGTCTATTTTTCCCTAAAAATACCTACATGGCTAAGACTAAAATGACCAAGAGAACAAGTGTTAGCACTTCCTCCTAACACCATAAAGGAGGTAGTCGACATACTGATGAGCAACGACTAGCTAGACTCGAGCAATTTTGCCTCGATTTGGCTAAGGAAAACTTGAAGTTAAACAAAAAACATGAACAAATTCTTAAGCTCCTTCATAATAGTGTTCATCTAAATTAGAACAAAGAGCATAGCGATCACGATCCCGATAATAGTGATGATTTAATTTATTCATTGAAGTTACTGAAAAAGTAAGCTGAGGTCGCGATGGGACCTTTGGCTCTTGCATTCAATGAGTGACAAAGGCAAGTAACCGTAGTAAGTACACCATGCAAGACCTTTACATGTCAACACCCCTGCTACAACGAGTAAGCAATTCCTAATAAAAAAAATTCCCTTTGTTTTTGAGATTTTAAAGGAAGTGATACCTTAACACATTAAGTTGCCATAGTTTGAAACTTATGATGGGATAAAGGATCTTGAAGACCACTTAGAGTACTATTATACGTTCGTTAAGTTGCATGGTTTGAGTGATGTAGTGGCCTGTTAAGCTTTTCTAATATGAAATCATGGATGAAAGTACGAACTTGATATCATACGTAACCAAAAGGATGAGTCCAATCCACAAGATGGCTTAAAACATAAATGTTGATTGAAGGTTAAGCAAGGGTTCTCATGCACCGACGATGGATATGACATACTAACACCTCACCTGAGCTTACGTGACACCTGATATGATGTACAAGTATGGCTAGAGTTCACTCGCCACTAGTCCATGCTCAAATGGGCTAGATAAGAGTAGCTCAAGAGTGAAGACACTTAGCTTAAGAGAGAGTGAAAATCCAATGGATTCTATGTATGTTGATGACAATACATTATGCAAGTATTTATAGTACCTAGTTAGGGTAGGTCCTAAATTATAGAAAATTATAGAAATGTACATAAATGGATCCCTACTTGCTAAGAAAAAGGAGAATAATTTATAGGGAGAGCACGTATTTGTGCATAAAGAATATCCACTATTAGAAAAGGACAGTATGAATGTTAGAAGGATAGTGTACGTACATTTTAATTAGTCTATGCTTCTAATAACACTGTGAGCCGAGTAGGGCTAGGTTCAGATTAAGTCAGTGTGATGTCAGCATTTAAGTAGCTTAGATAATCAAGATTAAACTGAGCTTAGTTCAGGGGCAACTCATGTTTTAAGTCAGCCTTGGTTGGTTGGTTCTTGTTTACTATCAGCTTAACATTAACACTGTTTAGGTTGCTATATTTAGATTTAGCACTTGGACTAGTGCATAGTGGAGGGTTTGGTTCAGTACGTTGTTGGTTACCTCAGCAACGCTTTGGATTACATAGAGAGAAAAGTAGCTTGATAGATTGGACTAGGGTAAGCATTACTCCTTAGTGCTCAACTCACCTTAGATAGCTTGGTAAACCACTTAGGAAAGCCTTTAGGCTCGAGAGCATGTGATTGGTCCTTGATTCTTATTATCCTCTCTAGGTTGTTTAAGATTTGGGATCAACTATGGATCAATTCCAGGTTGCTCCTCTTCGGGTGTGTAAGGTTAGAGGTCGGCAATATTGAAGGAGTCTGAGACTCCATATCCTTCGGGTAATTTTATCCTATAAGCATTAGGCTTAATCTTTTTAAGCACCTTAAAAGGTCTGTCGACCTTAGCAGGCAAGTTGCTCTTCCTCAAGTTTGGGAATCGCTCCTTACTGAGGTGTATATAAACTAAATCACTTGGTTGAAATGCTCTCTTCCTCCATCTTCAACTTCGCTTCAAGCTTAATATTAGCACGGCTCAATTTCTCTACAACCTTCTAGTGCATGGCTTTGATGGCCTCAACTCTTTCAATGGCCGGTTGGTCATCATTAGGCATCGACTACGACGCTTGGTCCAATGGAAGTTTAGGGTTAAATGCATAGGTGATCTTGAATGGAGACATGTTTGTTACGCTGTGTATGATCCTGTTGTAAGCAAACTCAATGATGGGCAAGTATAGATCCTAGTCGGCTGTATTTCATCTGATAATAACTCACAACAAAGTTCCCACGATTCTATTGACAACTTCTGTTTGTCCATTAGTCTGTAGGTGACAAAATGTGTTGGATAATAGCTTGGTTCCCATTCACCTCCACAGCGTCCTCTAGGAGTGTTTCATGAACTTTGGGTTTCGATCCAAAACAATGGTTTTGGGAATTTCGTATAGCTTGATTATTTCCTACAGGAAAATAAAAGAGATAGCTGAAGCATTTTTAGTCTTGAAACAGGGCACGAAATGTGCCATCTTGCTAAATCGATCCGCAGCCACCATGATAGAGTCCTTCCCTTAGGTTATCCTCAGTAATCCCAATAGAAGTCCATACTTAGCTTGAACCATGGTTTGGTTAGGATAGGTAAGGGTAGATCATGTCCTTGTTCAACCTAACTCTTCGCCTTTTAGCAGGTCGCACACCTTCCCAAGATGAACTACACATCTCTCATCATTTTCGACCAAAATAATCTTTATAATAGTACTTTACGGGTTTGGCACTAAGCAAAGTATCCCGTCACTTCCCCTCCATGCACCTCACGTACGAGTAATTCTCTCGTAGAACAGGTTAGGATATATAGCCTCCTCTTCTCAAATAAGTATCTATCCTCCCTATAGTAGTCATCTAGTATTCGTCCTTCCTCACATCAGGCATAGATAGGACCAAAGTGTGGATCCTCAGCATACAGATTCTTTACAGTTGAAAAACTAAGTATCCTTGTTTGTAGCTTGGTTAGGATGGTATGTCATCTTTATAGGGCGTCGACTACTACATTGTTTCTACCATTCTTATATTTTACGACATTGGAAAAACCTTCCATAAACTTAATCCACTTGGCTTAGCTCCGAAATAGCTTTGGTTAGCTCTTTAGATATCTCAAGGATTCGTGATTCATGTAGATCACAAATTCCTTAGGCAGTAGATAGTGGTGTAATACTATTAGGGCTCAAATTAAGGAGTAAAACTTATTGTCATAGATAGAATAGTTAAGTGTAGCCCCTTAAAGTTTCTCGCCAAAGTAAGCAATAGGTCGGCCTTCTTACATCAACACAGCACCTATGCTTAGTCTAGATGCATCACACTCTACCTTAAACACTTTATCAAAGCTCAGTGGAGTTGAGACGGAGGCTGTAGTTAGCCTTTTTTTCACTTCCTTGAAACTCCTCCTCCTCCTCTTCTCTCTCTCCATCTGAATTCAATATTCTTTTATGACAGTTTGGTTAGTGGGACCACAATCATACTAAAGTCCTCTATGAATCTACAATAAAACAATGCTAGGTCGTAGAAACTTCTCACATTTGCAGAACAAGTTGATTAAGGCTATTCTATGATTGCTCTTACCTTCTCATCATCGACTTAGATGCCACCTCTACTCACAATAAAACCCAAGAAGATCTCTTTGGCATGACAAAAGTCGTACTTCTTCAGATTGGCATAGAGTTGTTTAGCTTAGAATTTTGCAGACGCTTGTTGGAGATGCTCTAAGTGAGTCTCCAGGTCAGGACTATACACCAGAATGTCTTCAAAATGAACTATGACATATCTTCCCAATAATTATCTGAGCATATGATTCATAAGGTGCATGAATGTGCTCGGTGCATTACATAGTCCAAATGGCATTATAAGCCATTTAAATAAACCATGTTTTGTCTTGAATGTAGTCTTCCACTCATCCCTTCGAATCTGATGGTACTCGGCTTGAAGGTTGATCTTGGAGAACACTCTTGCTTTACTTAATTCGTCTAGCATGTCATTAAGCTTGGGCATGGGATACCTGTACTTCATGGTGATTCAGTTGATCGCTTAGCTATCTACACACATTTCTTAAGACCCATCTTTCTTTAGCACTAATAACACTAGCATAGTATAAGGGAACAAGGACTCACATACATACCCCTTCTTTAGTAGCTCATCTACTTGTCTTTGTAGCTCAGCGGCCTGTTCAAGATTCAGTCTATAGGGAGGTTTATTCAGCAATATGGCTCCTTGCTATAAGTCAATCATATGCTCGACACCTCGGATTAGGGGTAGGCTATTCGGTAGCTCCTCCAAAAATAGATTAGTAAATTCCTTTAGTAAGGTTTTGACTTTAGCAAGTAGCTCCTCCTCCTTAGGTCTCATCTCTAAAAGTCTTCGGATAAGTAGATAGGCCAGTCCTTTAAGCTCCATTTCTCTTTTCAATTTGGCGCTGGTCATTACTAAAGCCTCTTTCTTCGAGGTTTGGCTAAGTTAAGATTGCATGACCTCTACGTGTTCAGCTGTCATGGGACTCAATTTCATCCTTCTTCCTTCATGCTCCACAAAACCTGTATTCCTCATGCCATCATACATAACTACTCAATCGAACATCCATTGTCGTCCCAAGTAGAATATGGGATGCTCTCATAGGCAACACATCATAAAGTACTTTGTCTCAATATTTTCCAATGTAGATTGACATGGACACCTGTTTGTCTACCCGTAGGGCTCCCTTACCACTAAGCCAATGAAGCTTGTAAGGTTTCAGGTGTGGCTTGAATAGCATTCTCAACTGCTGAACCATAAATGTGAAGGTTGCATTAGTGCAACTTCCATTATCAACTATTAAGGTATACAATGACTCATTCACCTTATACCTAATATGAAAGAGATTTTTCCTTTGTTTGTCTTCGGGTATGGGGCTGATACTCATTATCCTCCTCAACACTAAAGTAGTCGACAAAAAGTTACCCTCCTCACTATAGATAACTTCCTCCTCGAATAGTCTAGTTTATTTGTCTTCTTTTAACTCCTCAACTTCTTCATTAGTGTTGTCAACCTCAATAGTCGACACCATGCCTTGGATCACCATTGTTCGCCTGTTCAGACACTAAGCAGCCATGTATCCAAACCCTTGGCATTTGAAACACTTGATCTCACTTATTTTTCTCCCTGAACTCTAACCCTTCTTTAATTTCCTCGAGGTTTCCTTTTCCTTAGCTTAAGTAGCCAGAAAGAGTCAAGTCTTAACAAACTTACTTTGTTTTGTTCATACAAGTCTACTTAGAACAATTCAGTTGCTGCCTGGTTGGCTAACAAGTGGTCGGGACCTCCCTATTTAGCCCCTTTCTATCCTCTAGGCATCTCAGATTGCGTCATCAAGTGTTCCAACATCCAAGTTTTCTAGAACGTCCTCAATCTCATACTTTAATCCACTAATGAACTGAGATACAGTTCGGTCCTCTAGCTCTATGGCTTCACATCAGATCATTAACATTTAGAATTCCTTAACTTAAGCATCCACACTCTATCCTCTTTGTCTCAGTTCTTGTAGTCTTTTAAAGGAATCTTACAAATAATAGCTCAGCACAAACCCTATCCGAACAACTCTCTTCATTTCAGCCCAACTCCCAATCTCTTGTTCTCCTTCCCTTCTTTTGGTGGCTTGCAAGTTCTTCCACCATAAGGCGGCATAACTAATGAACTCCAACACAATAAGTCTAACCTTTGCATTGTTAGGCACATCATGGCATTTAAACTAGTTTTCAATCCTATCTACCCAATCTAAGTAGTCCTCAGCATCACCATTGCTAGAAAAACTTAAAATACACATCCTTAATCCTTCAACTTTAGGGGCTCGTACATTTCTTTCTTCAACTTCGTAGTACTCTTCAACGTCTTCATCTCCTTCCACTTCTTCCTCAATTTCTTCAAGTACTAGTCTTCGTTTAGCATCCCTAATAACTCTTTCAGGTCGGGGTAGTTAAGCTAGGGCATTAACTTGGCTAAATTGACCATTTCCTCGTTGTTGATGCTTGCGTTCTCTAATAGGGCTATCTGTAGCTTATTGCCTATCTTCTTGGATAATAGTTACCAAACTAACTACCATATTAGTAAGCCTATCCAAGCAGTCATCTACTGACTAAGGCATGAAGCTTCCTTCTTGTCCTTAGCCATGTCAAGTACCACCTTCCTGGTTTCCCAAAGTTCTTTGAACACTTAAGGCTAACATTAATGGTTACCACACAAAATTAATGTTTGTTAATACCACTTAAAGATGAATAACCAATACTCCAATCACTATGACAATCATACAACAAATAAACAATCAACCACACTCTATTTTGCATATAGGAAACATGGAAAAATAGAGTACAAAACACTTCTCAGTTGCTAAACTACGATGATAACGATAGAACCTCTATCACATGAAAGTAGTGACAAACTACTAAATGAACACAGTAACAAATTGCGTCTTAAACATAACTAAGCTCTGATATCAAGATGATATAGATTCGTAGATGAATACACGAACTCGATATCATACGTAACCAAAAGGCTGAGTCCGGGCCATAAGATGGTTCCCGTACACCAGTGATGGATATGATACACCAATACCTCATACGAGCTCGAGTCACACCTGATATGACGTATAAGTATGGCTAGAGGTCATTCACTATTAGTCCTCACTCAAATGAGTTAGTTAAGAGTAGCTTAAGAGTAACAATACTTAGCTTAAGAGAGAGTGAAAATCCAATGTATTCTTTGTATGTTGATGATATTACATTATGTGAGTATTTATAGTACCTAGTTAGGGTAAGTCTTAAATTATAAAAATGTACATAATTGGATCTCTACTTGCTAATAAAAAGGAGAATAATTTATAGGGAGAGCATGTATTTGTGCAAAAAGAATATCCACTGTCAGAAAAGAACAGTACGTATGTTAGAAGGATAGTGCATACGCATTTTAATTAGTCTATGCTTCTAACAACACTATGAGCCGAGTAAGGGCAGATTTAGATCAAGTCAGTACGATGTCGGCATTTAAGTATCACAGATAATTAGGACTAAATGGAGGTTGGGTTAGGGGCAACTTATGTTCCAAGTTGGCTTTGGATGGTCAATTTCTATTTACTATCAGCTTGACATTGGTACCATTTAGATTGTTATATTCAAATTTAGCACTTGGATTAGTGTATAATAGAAGGTTTGGTTTAGTACATCAGTTGGTCACTTCGGCAACACCTTCGATTGTGTGGACAGCAAAGTAGTTTGGCAAATCAAACTGAGGTAAGCACTATTGCTCGACGCTCAACTTACCTTAGACAGCTTGGCGAACCACTTGAGAAAGCCTTCGAGCTCGAGAGCACATGATCGGTCCTTGATCCCTATCATTTTCCCTCAACTTTGATGAATGCAACTAGGATGTGGTTCAAATACTTAAAACCAAACACTATTTCTTCTTTTGATAAATTAGTAAAAGTGTTTCTTCAACACTTCCTTGCAAGCAAACTTTCTGTTAAGCATTCCTCAATCCTTAACACAATCAATTAAAAATTAGATGAGTCAATTAGAGACTACCTTGCTAGGTTTATGGCCGAGATGGTTTAAATCCTAGAATTGGATATGAGTGTAGCTCTCAATGTCGTAATCGATGAAGTTAAGCCCCATGGAGACTTTTTTAAGTCTCTCGCAAAGAATAACCTCGAAAGTTTTGTTGAGTTCAAGGCTAAAGCCACCTCATTCATCCGTTAGGAGGATAACATAAAGGCCTGGCGATAAGTTGATCAGAATAGAGGAGATAGAAAAAATGACAAAAGAAAAATTGTGAAGGACAAACTCAGCATAAATGATGATCAAAGTTCGAATGTCGAGAGAAAGAGACCAAAGATTCTGACACTTTCATCTCATGCACTGGTCAATTGTCTAATTTCGGACATATTGATAGAGGTATGTAGGCAGAGAGGCATACTACCGTAGCCAAAAAGAACAAGAGGAAATCCCTCAAGAAGAAATTCCAATAAGTATTGTGACTTCCATCGCAACAAAGGCTACAACATAGATGAGTGCACTTAGCTCAAGAATGTGATTGAAGATGTGACTCAATGTGGGCATTTGTGAAAATTCTTACCACATGATGCCAAAAATATCAGGAGACCATCCCTAAGGAGACGTCAGGAATAGGATAATGACACTCGACTAACTATAGCCAAGAGAGATGTAAGGGATGCAAATTCTAGTAAAGTACCCAACAGAGTTATTAACACCTTTGTTGGCAGATCTACTATAGGCCAATTAAGCTCTTTAAGCTTGATGAATGCAAAAAATTATGTCTGCAACATCTAAGGTAAGAAGGTTAGCATCGACAACACAATTTCTTTCATGGAGGAAGACTTTGAGGGCATCTGAAGGCTACATGATGACGGACTTGTTATCAACACAAGAGTCACTAATTTCGAAGTAAAAAAGATTCTTATTGACACAAGAAGTTCGATATATATCATTTTTTAGCATGTGTTCAACCAAATAAGACCCAAGATCAAAGCATAACTAAGGTCGTATAAGTATGATCTGTATGCCTTCAACAATCAACTAATCCAGGTAGTCGGAGTAATTTCCTTATTGATACAGATTAGCAATGACAAACATGTTGCAATGGATAAAGTGGACTTCCTTATCATCAAATGTTGGTCCCCATACAACTTAATCATAGGATGATCAAGTCAGCCTCTATTCGCCATTGTCCATTCAACTACACATCTTAAGGCCAAGTTCCTTAGTCCTACTAGAGTTAACATGTACAAAGGGTATTAACAACTAACAAGGTCCTTATATATGAGGGCCCTAAGACGAGAGGAGGTATTTCAAGAAGAAACCTGTTTGGAAGGTAAGTATGTTGGCATAGAGAATGTTGAGTGTGATATTGAGAAAATTTCTTTGGGAGATGACCTTGGGAAAATAACAATGATAGGGAAAACCTTGTAAGCAAATATTCAACAAAGTTTGATTAACTTCTTACAAGCTAATGCTAACGTGTTTGTATGGTCCCCCTTTAGATATGCCAGGTATCCCAAGAGAAGTTATAGTACACAAGCTCTAAATTGATTCAAATGTAAAGGTGGTCTAACAAAAGAAAAGGCATTTTGCACCAAAGATATAAGCAGCAATAGAAGAAGAAGTCTAGAAGTTATTGAAGGTAAGATTTATCTAGGAAGAGCCTTATCCAACTTGGTTAGCCAATTGTATACTAATCAAGAAGTCTAATAGCAAGTGGTGAATATGTATAGACTTCATGAATCTCAATAAGGCTTATCCTAAGAATTGTGTCCCTCTACCAAAAATTGATCAAATGGTAGATTCAATTGCTGGACATACATTACTTTCTTTTATGAATGCTTTTCTAGTTACAACTAGATCACGATGGATAAGGAAGATGAAGTCCATACATCTTTTGTTACCAATTTTGGAACATATTGTTATATGGTGATGCTCTTTAGGCCAAAAAATGCTAGTACAACCTATCAGAGGCTTGTTATCAAGATGTTCAAACCCCAAATTTATAGAAACATCAAAGTATATGTCAACAACATGATTATGAAGTCTATAAAGGAGGATTGGCATCTTGCTGACCTTGAGGAGACATTTGCTACACTAAGGAGATACAACATGAAACTTAACCTATAGAAATGCATCCTTGGCACAATTTTAGGAAAATTTTTAGGATACATGGTCTCTCTGTGCGACATTAAGGCTAATGCGAGAAAGATTAATATGATAAGAAAAATGAAATCTCCTCATACAGTCAAGGAAGTGCAAGAACTTATCAGGCGAATTGTCGCCCTTATTAGGTTTATGTCTAAGAGTGCAAATAAGTGTCCAAAATTCTTTAAAATCCTAAAGAATCCAAAAGAATTCAATTGTTCTAACAATTGTGAAAGAGCTTGTCATGCCCCGAAAAGGTGAAGTTGTAATAGTTCCGCCGTGTGAGCTATCCTAAGATAGAAATTATCTTTACAACTGTTATCTTAGACCTAGTTTACACTAGGCGTAGTCGACTTTACCCCTTTGAATCTTCCAACTTGATACTTATTTGATATAAACCTATAGAGTAATTCTCTAAAATAATTTGTTAAAAAAAATAAACTTGTAATTTGGCCTTATAAAAGAGTGAAAGTAAACCCTACAAGTACTTGTCATTTCACATATAGACTAAAATATTGAAAAATACCAAGCCCTTTAAGGAGTCTTGTGTAGTTTTCCTTAAAAAATAAAAAGTTAATGCTAAGGGAAATAATTGGCCATTTCTTGTTGTATCTCACTCTTCGTCCTAGTTTACTAGTGTTTTGGTGTTGGGTAGGCACTTATAATCCATTTGAGACCTATAAAACAAATTATAGAGGAATGAGTGATAACTTACTTAGTAAGTGGGGCGAAGATAGAAGTATGCATTTAGTACATCACTAGCGAGGTTTTCAATCAAGTTGGTTAGATGCAATGATGTGCAAGTAAATGCCATCGCACAACATTATCGGTTTGTCGTAAGATAAAAAAAATTGCACCCACAATAATCCAGGTTGAGGAGATTGACATGCGCACTTCGCGAATCAAGAGCAAACCAGGGCTTGTGCAATGGAAAACACCCTCCTCCTGTAACCACCTTCGAACTACAGCTCCTAACCTTGTTGCAACCTCTTCTCTTATTACTAAGTTTGATTAAGGCTGGAGAAAGGACCATTTCAGCTATCCTCATTAAAGGGAGTCCATGTTTAGGCCGAGAATCTTAGTCATTACTCCTAATAGGTTGCAATGCAATTAAGGTTAAATGTTAAGCCAAGTTCGAGTTAGTTTTTTTTTTTTTTTTTTGGGTGATCAACTAAGTTCAAACAATTCAAGTATAATAATATTCACAAAAGAACCATATCATGGAACTCAGCTCCCATCATAGAAAATCGAAACCTAACCACAACTATTGTATATGTACAAATAGCAAACTACAATCACAAGCCAATATATACTAAAGTCTGTAAATATTTTAAAATAATATCCTAAAATATTATAAAGTATTGATCGTACTTACCTATCTTAACACTCACTTCAAAAAACTCATATCGTTAATAGTCTAATCATTGGGAGGCCCTATATATACAAAACCTAAATTAAATTTTTATAATAGTTACGAAAACAATAAGATTTTATCTAATATATATATATATATATAAAGTATATTATCATAATAATATAAGTTTGATTATATTATGTATATATATATATATCGAGTTAAGTTATTAATTATTAGTAATATACGTAATTAGTATAATGTATAATATATCATTTTGATCGTATCGAAATATATTTTTGATTAGTTAAATCACGTTTTAATTTTGGTGGCATTATTATAATACGTACATTCTAGTAATATTATAAAGTTATAGGTTATATTATATAAGATTGCCCGATTTTAGTAAAAATAGTGTTGTTAGGTTTGTATAAACCTAATATACATATTACAAGTCCTATTTGTAGATATAACTTTTAATGGGTAATTCAAGTTTTTAGCATATTTATACATATCTAATCAAATATTGTCGTACTATACGTAATTTATGTTATTAAATCATATGTTACCTAACTTATCAATATAACTCATAATATAAGTATTATCTAATTTTAATATTTCTATAACATATCCCGGTTATTAAAATATCATTAAATATATTAAAAACATATTTTTTTATCTATTTTGACCAGTACATATATTGATAGTTTTTATTCAACTATTTATCATATTTTAACTGATTATTACTATAATCGGGTATTGATTCATTATTTAAGTTATTTTACTACGTAAATTCGTAATAAATAGCTCAGATTATCAAATAATTCCTCAAAAATTTCTATAGACTCCTAAAAATATGGGAAATTCATTCATCACTTAGTTTTGTATTATCGATTCATCACCTACATATTCGAAATTACAATTTCACTCTTAAATTATACTTAATTACCTAAATATGATTCTTTTTGCAAAAAATTATTTTCAACCTATCGTAACATCATTATACTTCATTAGAAATCAATATAGGTCAATTTTACCATTTAATTTCATAAATTCTATTTATTTCATATTTTCAACCTAATTTCAATCTATTTTTAGGCAAAAAAATATAATAAATATTAAAAATACTCAAATAAAAAATTGGGCTGCATAGAAATTATCTATATATCTAGGTATAGTACACAAAAATTTTGAGCTAGAAACTATATCTTTTAGTGTATTTATTTTAAATTTCAAATTTTGGATGAATAGTATATTTATTATGCAAGTGCATTAAATTTTCCTAATTTTGTAAGAATAAATTTATTAAATGAAATTACATCTAAAATAACTTTGGAATTAATTTTTTGATATTTTTCCTAATTAATTTAATAATTTTTCAAAAATAAAGAAAAATAGGGTAGAAACTCGGAACCTAAGTTTATCGAAGCTTTAGCCACCATTAGTCAGATAGGGGTTGTCAGCCGGCCTAGACAGTAGTGGCTCCACTAAGTGGTGGCAAGGATCTACATCAAGTCATCGAATGGTTGAGGAATTGTCTTAACTTGATCTTTTCTTTGTTTTTATTCTAATTTTTTCTATTTTTCTTGGATTTTTTTTTTTATTTTGCCTTTCTATAATTTGGGTTCCTAAATGTGTATCTATTGTAAGGGAGTCTTATTTGTAGTAATTAGGGTCGAATGATTTTTTTCTTAATTATTAAGTAATTTATTTTAATATTTTTCTTGAAAAACAAAAAGTATAAGGTAGCAAATGGTTGCTGATTTACTTTCGAGTCATCATTTCCAGTTGTTGTTGAAGTACCACATGGATTCCAGCAATTCCACATCATTTGGATAAGTTTTGGTTTAATTTTAGTGAAATTTGAATAATTTAAGTATATTTAATTATTATAATAATATACGTGTATATATATACTATATATATAACACATGTAATGAGTAAATATATGCATATAACCATGTTTCTAGCATGTCTTTTATTTCTAAGATATTTTTCATATTTAATTTTGCTATTTTATCACTTATTATGTATAATTAGATAATTTTAAGTTAATGTACATATATATTTGTTATATATATCGAGTATACTCATAACCAACTGACATTTAGTGTTCATAAGTTGTATCGAACCTTATTTTGAGCTCAACCCCTAATTGTATTTATGTCTTGGTGTGTAATATCCATACACATTCACCATCAAAACCTCCCTTCCACTTCTTATTCCTCATCTCTCTTGAATGTTGAATACCCCTTCGTAGTTCATGCTCGTTGCATGTTCATATATTTGTATTAAGTAGTCTGGGCTTTAGAGGCATTGTATGCATCCTCAATTTTTTGCAAAAATTTCATTTAGTATGATGAGTAATAGAAGTGACTCTACAAAATACATGAAGACTAGTATGGATCTTACCTTCTTAGTTTCTTTATCGGCTTCATCCGAAGCTGACAAAATATAGCTACTTAATAGAAAAAGTAAAGGCATATTAGCAACTAGGCAAATCCAATAGTTAAAAGATGGATACGAATACTCACATCATGCAAGTTGGTCACAATATAGGCTTTATTGTAACCACTGACCCAATCGACATCCTTTTAAGCAATATCTTTATCCTTCAAAAGAATAATTTCTTTCATTAAGGCCAAAGATTTTGTCTTGTCTCCTAAGGGTGAGTCGGTATCCAAAACATTGTAGCTCCAACAAAGGATAAAGTAATCGCCGACCTCCTTCTTGGTGATAAATTCGGCATTGTTGATGCTGAGAGCTTTCGATTACATTGCTCCCTTTATCCTCTCATTCGAACACTTGGACCATTTAGCTGTTGGTCGGTGAGTTCTTTCTTCGATCTCTTGTCAGCACTTGGTACCACCTCTAACACCAACGATGGCCCCTTGACAGCAGTAGCATCTTCAGCTTCATTGCATGGTTGGGTCTCTCGGCCGACCTTTCTTAACTCGACAGGTTGAATACTTATGACTGAAGGCTTGCTAGAATGAGTGAACTTGGCTAATCAGGAGGTTTTCTTTTGTTCTACTACTTGCTTTGCCATGTCCTCCTGTAGTGTTTTCTTCATGGTAGCAAGTCGAGTAGTAGTAGCTGCAATACCTACCCTTTTATCAACTTTAGATTTCTTGGCTTTGGCTTACAACTATAGCTTAACAGGATTTACCTCGCTAATACCCATATTTGCAACATAAGCAAATAAGTTAATATTAACACAAAGGAAAAGAATACACTTACATTCTCCATGCCAAGCAATGCTCAATAGCAACAATTCTCCCCCCAAGTTACGAGAATAGGTTCCCCAATGTAGCTATACTCAGTACGGTAGTAACTCATTAGTGTACCTTCTTTTTCATAAAAGATTGGCTCTCTGCTTTTATAACACCGTATAATTCTCTTGGTGTCTTAAAAGAACATTTTGTTCCTCCTCCTTTCTTGAATTTTCTTCATTGCTATTACATCATTTGGCATTAGTTCTATACCCTTCATACCAATTAGCTCAATCCATTGTGTCTAGAAGTCTAACTCCTCATCAAACTCTATTGACATGAATTTGTTATGCCACTTATAGATCTTAAACTCTAACCCATCCATGAACTTATGCCCATGCCTTATAGTGGCAAAGTATCACTCATTATGTTGCCTCCTAATCATGAAGAAATATCAAAATAGTTAAGGTGTAGCCCTAACTTTGACTTCTTCACAAACTATCTCAAAAGCTACCAAAAGCTGGTATGTGTTAGGTAAGAACATACTCGGTACGACTTTAAAGTAGTTGAAGACGTCCTTCACAAATGCTGAGAAAGGAAAGCATAACCTAAAATCTAAATCAAGAAAAGTCCCTTTGTTTTTTAGAATTTAAAGGAAGTGATACCTCTGTACATCAAACTGCCACAGTTTGAAACTTATGACAAGACAAAAGACCCTGAAGACCACTTAAAGTACTACCATATGTTGGCTAAGCTGCATGGTTTGAGTGATGTTGTGGCCTATCAAGCTTTTTTGATACAGATTCGTAGATGAACACATGAACTCGATATCACACGTAACCAAAAGGATGAGTTTGGCCTATAAGATGGCTTGAAAAGTAAATGATAATAGAAGGTTAAGTAGGTATTCCTATGCATTGACAATAGATCTAATACACCAATACCTTACATGAGCTCGGGTTACACTTGATATAACGTAAAATTATGGCCAGAGGTTACTCGCCATTACTGCATACTCAAATGAGTTAGATAAGAGTAGCTCAAGAGTAAGGATCCTTCGCTTAAGGGAGAGTAAAAATCTAATGTATTCCCTATATGTTGACGATATTACATTATATGAGTATTTATAGTAACTAGTTAAGGCAAGTCCTAAATTATAGAAAGTTATACACATTTACATAAACGGATCCTTACTTACTAAGAAAAAATAGAATAGTTTACAAAGAGAGTATGTATTTGTGCAAAAAGAATATCCATATCTTAAAAGGACAATACAGATGTAAGAAGGATAACGCGTTTGCATTTTAATCAATTTGCACTTCTGACAATACTATGAGTCGAGCAAGGGTAGTTTCAGATCAAGTCAATATGACGTTAGCATTTAATTAGCTCAAACAATTGAGATTGGACTAAGGTTAGTTCAAGGGTAACTCATGCTCCGAGTCGACCTCAGATGGTCGGTTCCTATTTACTATTAGCTTGACATCGGTGCTGTTTAGATTGTTGTATTCAAATTTAGTGCTTAGACTAGTACATAGTGGAGGGTTTGGTTCAACACGTCGGCTAGTCACCTTGATAACACCTTGGATTACATGGAGAGCAAAGTAGCACAGCAAGTTGGATTAGGGTAAGCATTGCACCTCAATGCTCAACTCACTTTAGGCAGTTTGGTGAATCGACTAAGAAAGCCCTCAAGCTTGAGAGTACGTGATCAGCCCTTGATCCCTATCATCCTCTTCAAGATGTTTGACATTTGGGATCAAATCTAGTTCAACTCCAAGTTGCTCATCTTTAGGAGTGTAAGTTTAGAGGTTAGCAATATTAAAGGAGTCTAAGACTCCATATCCTTCGGACAATTCAATCCTATAGGCATTAGGGTTAATCTTTTCAAGCACCTTGAAAGGTCCGTCGACCTTGGGAGACAACATACTATTCCTTAAGTTTGGGAATCACTCCTTGCTGAGGTGTATCCAGACCAAATCACCTGGTTGAAATGCTCTCTTTCTCTATCCTCAACTTTGCTTCTTAAGCTTAATATTAGCTTAGCTCAATTGCTCTACAACCTTTTGGTGCATAGCTTTGATGGCCTCAACTCTTTCAATGGCTAGCCGATCACAATCAAGCGTTGACTGGGGTGCTTTGTCTAATGGTAGCTTGGTGTTGAACCTATAAGCGATCTTGAATGGTGACATGTTTGGTACGCTGTATGGAATCCTATTGTAGGTGATAACTCGGATTTTAAACATATTTCATAGGGTGATTTTATAGTCTTTTCCTCACATTTTTTGGTTTTCTTTAAAGAAATTGATACTTAATTGAGTAAAATTTTGATTTCTAGGTTTGAACGCGTTCTAGGATCGAGAACGAAGAAAAGGAATCAAATTTCACTCAAATCGGAATTCAAATGAAGAAGTTATGAAGTTGTATAGAAAATTTTGCTTTAGTGCAGAAAGTTACACGACCTGAGGACACGACCATGTCTCAGGCCGTGTTTGGTGACTAAAACAGAATCTTTGTAATACACATATAAAAGGATATCTTAGGGTTTCAAAAGATGAGGGACATTATAGAAACAGAAAGACACAAGAGACAAGAAGAGACTTAAGGAGAACATCAATCAAGAAAGAAGGAAACAACATCGATTTCAAGATTAGAGAGATTGTTTATCAAATCAAGAGGGGTTTTCCATGCTTTATTTTATGTTTTTTATGGAACTCGTTTTTAGATTCATTATGATAGCTTAGAATTCGAGTATTTAGAAATATGGAACTTAAGGTTTCATGTAACCCTTGGATTGAATTATAATTTCAATAAAATTTCTATCTTTTCTTGATTCAATTATGTTGTTTAATTATGGATTGATAATTCTAGAGTGTCAATATATGATATTATGCATGTTGATTGAGAAATTGCATGTGTAATTGATCTAGGCATAATTGAAGAGAATTACATGTATACTTAGAGATAAGATACATGTTTTCTTCCGGAAAGTTGATTGTTTGTATGGAAATTCATTATACATTAATGCAATTCTAAATTATATTACTAAGTGAAGAGATTCCGGTAAATAATTTAGGATTAGGTTTAATATGCTTGAGAAAGGTATTAGCTTTAATTGTGAATCCCTCCGGTCAAGAATTATAGAAACTGAATTGAATATATTTTAGAAAGGTTATATGTTAAACACTAGGGGAAATAGTTCCTAAATACATTATTGCATACTTGAAGTCGTTCGTAGTTTATTGATTCCTAATTTGCGTAATTAAGTCTCATAAGTAGTTTAGTTGTTAATTTCAGTATTTTTAATTAATTCAACTTTCATAATTTTTCGGTTAGATAATAAAGCTAGGGTTAATATTAGTACTCGAAGTCTCTGAAGGATCGACTCAGACTTACATCTGCTATATTAAAACTGATAGGTGCACTTGCCTCATATCAGTAGGCAAACTTAATGATGGGCAAGCATAGATCCCAGTTGGCCATGTTTCGTCCAACTACAACCTGTAGCAAATTTACCACGATTCTGTTTACAACTTTGGTTTCTCCATCAGTTTGTGAAGGGAATCAACCCCTTAGACCAATCGTAAGAAGTTGAGCTAGAAGACTTCAAGGGCTCGTACAGAAAATGCTAGCTCTATGTCATAGCCAAGATAGGGACTCTTATCTCGAGCTGATATCCTTCCAAACTATTACTTAGATCCTCATGTGTGTCTAGCATGCTCCTATCCAGTTGCGAAGTCCTGATCCATAAGGCAACCCAGGAAAGGCTAGTCGAACCCAGCTCTCTAACCGACAACTGGCACCCGACTCTAACTCAGCTGATTTCCTAACCATTGATTGGCTCTCGACCTGATCCAGATCAAGTTGGCCCCTAAATACAACACTTCCAATTTTCGCTTGTGTATCATATTCTTGACATATAGCTATCAAGTTACACATACTTTTTAACACAACGTTCAAGAATAATTTTTTTTTTTTTTGGTATTAGATATTCTTAGTCCTTTTTACCGTTTTATAGTATGATTAATGTAACATAATTGTAAAATACCTTTTTATCTTTTCATACATGTAAAATAACCCTAGTAGGCAAGTATATAAACCCCCAATTTCCTTGTACGCAGATAATCATCCAACTTTCAGTATAGTATTATTCTCTTTGAGTAACCTTAGTGTTCTCGTTATTGTTTAACTCTTATCTATTCCTTTTAGCAAGGAGTATTGGTGAATGACCCTTTAATTCGAACCGGTGTGTCATATCCAGTGGATTATTGGCTAAGTAGGATTGAGTGGTGTATCATATCCATTCGGTAGCTGCTTGGACTTTGCTAGTTTCTTTTCTGTTTCCTTTTCGATTCATTTGTTGTAGTGCTTCTCTGTATGTATGACCCCGGAGACGCATCGGCTTCGCTGGTATCAAAGCACGGTTCTGCGAGGGAGCGTGTGAAGTTATAGTGAAGTTTCGATTCGCTTTACTGTTGGTGGCTGCTATGTTCCTTCTGTAGCTACTACAGCATGTTTGAGTGTTCATAAGTACGAATTCATTGATACTTTGTTTTCCATTGCGACAATAGAGCAAGTTTGTTAGTAGTTTGTTAATCTATTTGAAAAGGTATTACGTTAAGTTAGATTCAAGTGTTCAAGAAGTGTTCAAGGAGTTATTGGTGAGCACGGTAATGGTACTTAACCTAGTCAAGGTCATAATGGTAGTAATATCGTGGGGTCCGTTGATGACAAACTTGACAGACTCATAAACCTTGTTGAGAGTCTAGTTACTACAATGCAAGTTAATAGGCAATAACCCCAAGGTTTTTAGCAACAAAATTCACAAGATAGCGCCCTTAAGAGACATTATGGCCAAGGCCATCGAACTAATCACCTAATTCGACCGCCATGAGCTAAAGGAGTAGTAGACATAGCTCCTTGATGAAGACTGGAGTAGGAGGAGTTGGGGAAGATGACTAGGAGATTGATGTCAAAGAGTTTGGTGAAGAAGAAGTTGATTATTACCAAATACAGGGACAGGATGTTGAGTTCTTTGAAGGCTAGACAATGTTAAGGTGCAAATCCCGCCCCTTCAGTAGAAGTGGAGATGCAGACGAATACTTAGAGTAGGAAGAGAAGGTTGAAAAGGTGTTTAAATATTATAGGTATGAGGACGTTGTCAAAATCTAACTCACTACTTTGAAATTTACTAGATACGCTACCATATGGTAGAAGAATCTGAATGCGGCCAAAGTTAGAGATGGAAGACGAGGTATTAGGACTTAGGATGAGATGGAAAGGTTGCTAAGAGGAAGATTTGTACCTGAAACTTATTTACAAGATACGTTTGTAAGGTTACAGGAGCTTCATTAAAGAAGTTGAACTATTAATGACAACATAAGAGAGTTCCAGATGTTAATGATCCAAGTCGACATGGAAGAGCCAGAGGCTCGTACAGTATCGAGGTTCATTTCTAAGCTTAAGTATGAGATTCGCAATATCGTAGAAGTACAGAGGTTTTATAATTTGGAAAAGGCCATCAAGATAGCAAAAAGGGTCGAAAAGCAAAGGAGAAATGTTCCGAGCCGACTTAAGCCAACATTCTCATAAGCTTTGATACTACACCGACGTGTTCAAGTCGAGCCGAAGAGTCTATACCAAGCTGAGGAAAAGAATGACCGACCTAACGATAACCGAGCATGTCAGCATGGCTGAATAGGATAGTTAGGCTGAGCCAAGGCTAGGCCACCCCTAAGAATGTATGAGAAGGGATAGACCTCCAAACAGAAGTAGTGAGGTGAAATGCTTTAAATGCTTAGGCTTCGAACACATGGCTATTGAGTATTCGAATTGATGTGTCATGGTGCTCCAAGGAGGTATAGTAGATAGCATTGACGAGAGTGAACCTGAAGTGGAGAAGGATGTTTGAAAGGCAAACACCGAGGAGGAAGAGGAGACCTGTATCTATGCTGACTAGGGAGAAGTAATGGCCTTAGTTTTAAGGCGAACCTAAGTTCCTTGCTGAACTCTAAGGAGGACCAGAGAGAGAACCTGTTCTATACTAAGTGTACTATTAGAGGCTAATTGTGCACAATCATCTTAAATGGAGGAAATTGTACTAATGTTGTTGTACATTCTTTTGTGCAAAGGTTAGGTTTGCCAACTTCAATGCATCCCCGGCCCTATAGGCTACACTGGCTTCATGATAAAGGTTTTTTTTCATTTAATTGAACAAGTGACCATATCGTTCAGTATTGGGAACTTGTACAAGGATGAAGTAGTTTGCGATGTTATTCTCATGGGAGCTTCACATCTACTACTTGGGCAACCTTGGTTATTCGATCGACATGTCATTCACAACGGAAATAAGAACACTTATGCCTTTGTCAAGGATGGAAGGAAGATTGTGTTGTAACCCCTAACCCCATCACAAGTGAATGAGGCTTATAACCAACTCACTCGAGCTAGTAAGAAGAGAGCTTTAGTGATAAGCTAAAGAGAGCTTTAATCTGTTGAGAAAGCTAATAAACTGATGTTCCTGTTGATTAGAAGATTGATGGAGATGAGGGAGTTACATAATGTTCCAAAAGAGATCGAAAGGTGGCTAAATGAGTTTTCAAACTTGTTTTCGAAAGAACTACCCAAAGGTTGCTAAATGAAAGTTTAAGATGCAACTAAAGAAATGTATTTTGATTGCGAATGGTCCTTTAAATACAAACAACTCACCATCATGACTATAAATTTGTTTCTAACGGTAATGATGCATTGATTTGTTAATGGCATGAATTGTTGACACGTGTTTCGAGATAAAAATCCAACGATTGATAACTTTTTAACAGTTATTAGGCTTGCAGTGTAATGATGACTAAGGCGACAAGTGTTATGCCTCATACTTTTTGGTTCCTCGAACAAGTGGGAATTTGAAAATTGCGACTTTTTAATTAGGATGAGAACCGTCTTGCTTCCTACCTCAAATAGCATCTAAAGAACTGTTTCCTACTCGGCCTCTAATGCATTATTTATTACTCCCTTTGTCAAATTTTTTAACACGAGAGTTAGAGAGTAAATGTTGATAGTCAGTTTTTATCCACCTGATTTAACAAGCATTATTATAACTTCTCTTACTCGTCTATTCGGTTGTCGATAGATCAGGTGATCTCTACTCTCGACACTTCACCGAGTAATTGATACTCTCAACATTTCGCTGAGTAACACAAATCTATTTTTTATGCCAATTCAAGTTCATGACATGAACTGTTATCATAAATACAGTTATATTACATGACTTCTTGCTCTCCCTACATTTTAGGGAAGGTGTCTAATTAAGAAACTTATACATATCTCGACAATTATTTTGATAACTACTCTTTTAAATATGAAAAACTCCTATAAATATGAGAAAGAAACTCCATAAAAGATATTTAATAACTCTTAACTACTTACTTTACTTTCCTTGTTCTTGCTTATTGACTTAAGTATTGAACTAGCCTCGATAGCAAGTATTTTTCTTATTTTTGTAGGATATTTCTAACTCCTAAAATTTACTTACAACAAGTACAATCACTAGTTGATCCAACATGTAAGGGAAAGTAGAATCTTTAGCTTAGTAAGTAGATTGTATTCTCATAGCCATCTAAATAGCTCCATCTAATGTTCCAAGCCAAGAAGAGCAAAGATCTCTAGCAATCTCAAGGTTCAACCCTCTAACAAATCGAGACATGGGACACGAACAAGACTCGTATAGTTCACTTCGTCTCATGAGTGTAAACCCTACTTTTAGATGGCCTAAGACTCAATTAAGAGTACCTTCCGAATGTTCCTAAAGATCAACTAGACTAAAAACTTAAGTTTATATGTAGAAACAAATTAAATTTTTACAATTCAAAAGCCAATTGTCGATAAAACCCGAGCTTGAAGAACTGCGAGCTTTAAAGCTACTTAAAACCTTAAACCTTAAGACCATTAAGGAATTTTAACCCTAAATAATTAATCGATAATTTAATTCGAATAATTTCATCCAACTTTAGAAAATTTCACAATTCTACAAAAATCAAATCATAAATCACAAAACAATGTAAGATGAAAATCCTAAAACAATTTTCTATAAGGCTATGCCCTTATCTTCATGCATAAACCTTACACCATAAATAAGTAGACCAACCAATCACCTTAGATAACTTATCAATTGAGAGTTGGAATCATTTATCAATTGATAACTTATCAAAATCTAGTGATAAGACAATTTCCTTATCACCTCTTCACTTATACTACATATGGACAAATTTTCACAAGAAATCATGAGCTTAACTTTAATAAAGGTGACAAGACCACTCCATGCCATTAAAAGACTTCCCATGGCAGATCTAAAAAGGGGAGAAAGGGGGGCCATGTATTTGTCATTCACCCATCAATCACTTCCTCTTACACATCACTATTCATCCCTTAATGCTTACATCATCAAGAGTTGCAATTGTTGACTTTTTGTAAGCTTTAAGACAATACTTTCAAGGCATTTAAACATTCCTTCTCTCTTCATTCCAACCATCTGCACTCCTCCCCATTTCTCTCACTTTTAATTTCACTTTCACTTCATCTTTCTCTCTTTTAAAACAAACATAAAAAGGGGAAACAACTTTACCCCACAAAATCCATTTTCTTCCATTTTGAAGCTTCAACTTACGGAATTTTTTTTCTTTGTTCATGTGCCATTTTCTTTCATCATTTAAGATCATCTAAGACCATTAGAATCTTTCATAAACCCCTTTCCAAAAGACCAAAGAATTCGGGTTTCAAAAGGTAAGCAAAACGGAGGAAGCAAAGTTAAAGGCTTAAGAGGAACCTTAGTGCACAACCACCAAACTTTGCGTTAAGGACGAGTAAGTGATTCTTGTGATGTGTGGATTAATATTTATGTTAGAAGACTTAGATTTCTTGAAGATATGAGTACGGTTTGAGTTGTTATAGCACAAAAATTCGTTTTAAGAAACAAACCCTAAAACCATTACATGAAGTTGAAATATGAGCATGTAAAGTTGGTGTTTTGTATGGACATTTGTTTAATGCTTTGAATGGAAGATTTTAAGCTAAGGAAACCTTGAAATGAGAATTTTAATGGAGGATATACATGTTGGACGTGAGGGTTCCATGGCCATTTGAATGTTGATTTTGTTTCCATTTAGTTAAACATGCTCAAATCTAGATTTAAGTTAAGGAAAAATCCATCACATGAAGTTTTATGAAGAAACCAACTTTGTATGACATGAGCCATGATATGGGAGTTGTATTAAGTAAGAGATCTTTTATTTCTTTATGTGGAACATGAGTTAAAGGATCATTTGATGGAAGGAAACTTAAGTTGAGATTTGTACACAAGTAGTTAAGTGCATAATCTATCCCTAAACTTAAGGAAATGATGAAACAAATTGAAAAACCAAGTGAGGACCTCTTAAGACCAACATGAACAGATCTGGAACATGGGAAAATAATGCCTAAAAATATGATAAAAGTAAAAGAACAAAGTGAAAAGAATAACTAAAGCAAGTATAGTAGACATATAAAGCCTAAAACTCAAAACCGAGCTTAAAACTCCCAAAACAAGCCTAAAACTCTAGGATGGGTCTTCAATAAAAATCTGATCAGCACCTTAAGGTACCAAGAAAGGTTGCTTTGAAGCCCATAAGAAATCTACCTAAGGCCCCATAAGCCCACCAAAGTTATGAACCTTAGTTTGAACTAAAAATAAGCCCATTTGATAACTTAAGCTCACTAAAGGGCCCAAGAAGTGGTTGTTAGCCTTAGGAATATAAATCAAAGTTGTAAATTTGATCTCAAGGAGTATTTTAAGCTTAGGATAAAATCTAAAGACCAAGCCCAAAGGATTCCTCAAGCTATCAAAAGCCCATTTACCAAACAAGGCCCAAAAACACTCCAACACATGAGGAACGCTACTGTTCTGACCCATGGACAGAATTGCATACCTCATTTCGAAAATCTAACCTTACCACGTTAAAGTACACTCGAAAACGATGAAGATTGACTATAAGATCATAAAAATCGGATTTAAAACGGAAAAGTTATACGCGATTGAACTTTAGGTAAACACCGGAAAAATTCCGAGAACTAGCTAAGAATATAATTTAAGAAAAATTTACATAGTTTCTTAAGTTTGCTTCAATTCCTTATAAAAATTATTTCAATGACCAGGGGACATTGTTTTTGAAGATGACTTGCCTCCAAACTACTTTGATTGAACCACATGGCAGAGTGAGTAAATTCCCGATGACTCTTTACTTGATTGTGCTTGTAAAATAGATGCACCTAATCTTATATTTATAAATTTGGATGCTTGTGGGATATGGGAGATGCATGTGTATGAAATTATGGATGAGTGTGATGACTTGTTAATTATATATAATAATGGGAATTGTTTGCATGAATATATACTTGTGAATTGTATGGAATGAAATTGGTTGATCACCCTGAAAATCAAGTTAATCACTTATATGATTAAGAACTCAAAATGAATCATGCATTCCCCATATTGCATACGGATAACACCGACTGCCGCTTCACGCAGAAGATGGGAAGGGACTCACAGGAATACGAGTTTCCTGCAGGATTGGGCACTAGCTAGGCCATCATATATATTGAGTCTCTGTCTTAAGCTGATGGGCTTACTAGGCGCTGGGAGACGCCAACCGTCGGCGAGGGGCCGAGTCTTGTGGCTTCTGCTTAGGGCGTGTGTTTGTGGACTGCGGGGGCCACCACACCGCTAGACTTGGGATTTTTAAAGGATATGATTTGATTTTGATAAAGGAAGTATATATATATGTATATATGTAGAGTTTTGTTTTGGTATGAGCACGATAGTGCAAAGGAAATAAAACCCAAGGTCTAGAACCCGGATTTTGGTTTGGGTCGGTTAATTATCTCCAAACCCCAACTTCAGAGGGCGAAAATCTGAGTTGTATGCAGTTCCTAAGTCACTGCATGCGTTGTATGGCATACTGTTTGTTCATGCATTCATATGATTGTGCATCTAATAAATTTCTGCCTTGTGGTACTGATAAGGGCATTTATCTCACTAAGCGTAAGCTTACTCCCCTATAGATTTCTATTGGTGCAGGAGAACCTCTTCGTCAATCCGGGCTGAGGCATGCCCGTGGTAAGTTTCGGGTAAAGACGGGTTGGAGTGATCAGAGAGCGAAGAGGATATTTTGTAATAGATATTTAGATACTTTCATGTATTTATGCATTACTTAGATTTTATGCAGTTCCGTTATGAATTGCATTCGTTTGTAATATTGTTTTGGTGTGGTTCTCGTGAGCCCACACAATTAGTTAATTTATAACATATAAGTAATTTTAGTTAAATTGCTCTATATTACTTGTCTATGGATCTAGTGGTAACGTAGAGTGGAAGGAGCCTTGTGTGTCGTATGAAAGGCCTATGATCAACAAGGGGATTGATAATAGACCTTTATACGGTACACAACGACCTATCACGACAACGATACTGTTAGGTCGTTATAATGAGTGCCTTGTATACTTGTGCATACCCTTTAACACTCATTTATCCTTGTCTCAATGTTGATAATTTCTCACACAAGTCATTTTGATAGTGACGTAGAACAAATTTTCTTCTCACCAAGTACTTCATTGATCTCCATGTTACTTCTTTAGTACTCATAATTTTTTGTCTTTTCATATTCTTCCACCACTCCTTAGCAAAGCCTTTAAGTTGCTCGCTTGCTATATCTTACTTTTGATATTTGGAATATGGACAATCATAGAAAATCTTGTTCATTTGATATTCCCAATCTAGATACTCATTGGGAAGACTATATCCATCAAATTCCAGTAATCTTGATCTCATTTCTTCATAATCACACCCATAGTCATATCTAGCCAGATATGCCATGTTGATTGAATCTCAATTCAATGTTTTTGAAATATGACAAGAGAGTCAACAATATTCAGTGCTTTTAAATTACTCCAATACGCACCCAATAATTTGTAACCTTATAATTCTTCAAAAGCTTGGCACTTGGTTTACTAACGTGTTAAATCCAGCAGCTTGGCAGTCGAAAAAGTTGAACTTACTCCGTGACAACTCTGGTTCGGTAGAAATCAGGCTCCACACGCGGCTCTCTGCTGTACACAACTTGGCACACGGTAGTACGTACCTTGGACAGCTCGATAATTCTTTTGTATAAAGGCAGCACGGAACACTGTTATATAGCTTAGCACACGGAGTCCAATTCTCACCGACCTCTCCCTTTAATCCAAGCACAATCTAGGAAGTCCAACAGATGACGCGTCTAATCAATGCACTCACAGCAGTTCGGCACTTCGCTTCATTCCCGACAAAGCCCATACAATCACCACAGCAGCACAGCACTTCACCTCGGCCCACACGCAAATTAGCAACTGCACAACCCAAATGCACTTGTTCAAGACCGTCAAGTTACCTTTCCAATCAATGCCCCACTTCCTACACGTGTACACAAACAAGATAGCACACGCACTCGAGCTCGGCAATTACAATGACAGCACGGCACTGTCACATGAGCTTGGCACCAGCATCGTGTGTACTGCTTGAAGTGGTTCGGTACAGCTCACAAATTCGCAGCATGGAATCAGCTCAGTTCGGAGCACTTTGTCAGCTTGGATTCGCACCACACAGTTCGGCTAATGTATAGTTAGGCAGGGATCTCAACTTTCCAATCAAGAAGCAGCTCGGGACGACAACTTACAACACAGCAACTAGCTCGGTAATTGCGAGCTTGCACACACAATAGCTTGGCAGAATCAGAGTAGCACGACCCACTGTTCGGCAATCAATTTGGACAAAGGACAGCTCAACGTACGTACGCAGTAAGCTCGGAAATTTTCACCATCAGGTGCTCCGCACCTCGGCCGGTAACCCAATAGCTCGGATGTGCAAAATTATGGCAGCTCGACAAAAAAGTTGTTCAGCTCGGCACATTGAATTGCAGCAGCTCGGCTCAGACGCAACAGTTAGTTCGGTAACTTGGGTGACCACAATCGATTCCCCGCTCACTTCTAAGCTCAGCATGCCGCTTGGGTAAACCTCGGACACTTCCTCAATTTAGCTCGGCTCAATTACAATACACTGGTACTTTCACAACAGCTTGATCGGCAATTTACATTAGTTCGGACAACAAAGCAGCTCGTATAGGTCAACTTTGGGGGTGTAACAGCTCGGGTCTACACTCAGTTCGGTAATGAATGTGGTTCTCACTTTGCACCACACACAGCGCACTTGGTCGCACAAGTACACTTCATCTTGGTAGCAAAATCAGTTCGGAACACAACATGATAATCGGATCAGTAATTGAGGAAACGTACAGCACTTCAGCTCGACACACTAATATCGCAGCTCGTTACAGCAGCACAACACT
This sequence comes from Lumnitzera racemosa, assembly GCA_024138005.1. Classification (NCBI taxonomy): domain Eukaryota; kingdom Viridiplantae; phylum Streptophyta; class Magnoliopsida; order Myrtales; family Combretaceae; genus Lumnitzera; species Lumnitzera racemosa. Next base: position 74,109,408 of record JAMXBC010000002.1, read on the forward strand.
TAAGATAACAGCTTAGGTATGCACGCTTAAAACAGCTCGGTGATGGATTGATCTATCAACAGCTCGGATATAGCACTTCACGATACTACTTGCACCTTTAAGCCTGTCGCACATTCACGCACTCATCACCACGGCAGAAACTCTCTGAGGCTTGGCTTTACCTTAGAACAGCACGCTACTCCAACACGTTACACACCTGCACTTACAGCACGCCGACAGCAAAATACCTAGCAAACACCACTTCAACCATCACCACGTGAACACCACCATGGAACAACCAAACACCATTATTACTTCACAGACTCTTCACAACAGTACAGTAATTAGCTTGGATGAATTACACCCTGTACACTCCGGTACGCATACTGTTACAGCGGCTCACAATCACACACACTTGCGTCAATCCACTGGCGACAGTCAACTACTCCACCGCAACCACCTCTAATTTGCGAATAGTAACTTCCATAGGCCACCACCAATCAACACTGATTGTGACAACTGCCAAACTCGGTCTCCGACGGCCCTTCATGCTCTGACCACCACTGTTACAATTGCACACTACACTACAGTCTCCGCTTCATGACAGTTACAAAGCCAACCACCATTGGCGCACAACAGCAGAATCTCCATCAAGCACTCTATCACACTCGCGGCACCATACGCACAATGTTCACCGTCCAGACCGCAATTTCCGAGTCCACGCACGATACACTGCAGCTCCGATACTACAGAAGCCAGAACCACTGATAACCACGCCAACTATAGGACACGATGGACACACACCAATCTTACAGACCCACTCACTAATCGTTCACTCACTGAACACCACTGCGGACCTGGTTAATGGCGTACCCAAATACGAACCCAACACAGCACCTGTAGTAACAACACGAAGGAGTCACAACCGAATTCGAGTACCCATTTCACAATTTGAACACCCAATCGAGTCCCCTGCAATTTTTCGAAGCTTTTCACCCCTAATTTCAAACCCTAAAACGCAAGTTGCTAAGCCACCGATTTTCTTCTTCTTATTTTCTTTTCTTTATTTTTTTTCTTTTGATTTTTTTAGTAATATACTTTATATCAAAACTATAGCTTATTAAAATTTTATACGAATACGAATACGAATTCTTTTTTTAAAAATAATATAGAAAATAGCCATATGAGAAAAATATTATGATTTATACACACCTTCACTTTCCGCTAATATGTATATTGAACGCGCATTCACACATACCTTTTTTATTTGTTAATTTTTACATTGAAAGTACATACGGTGCATGTATTGCTTGTGCCTTCTATGTCCACATATATATACTTAATACTACATGACTTGGCCTCATTTTCACTGTATTCATAATTTGAAACTTCAAATATGTAAATGAAACAAGAGAAAACACAAGGTTGAAGTATCCATCTACTTTTTGTATTAGGTTTATTCGTGATTTTTTTTTTAATAATCCTTAATGTACATAATTTTTTTAAGAAAAAAATGGTGATATATTATGTATACTAAGTAATCATGCATGTACCGTAAGTTCTTTAATTTGTTAACATTTGATAAAATTTTCTTATATTTTTTCTAGATTAAGGTGTTTTTGTTGTCCAATAGAGAAGTTGCACGAATGTGAGTATAAAAATTGTTATTGTGTATATTGCAATTGTTATATTTTTTTTTTTTAGGTGATAACAATGTGTTCGGTAGAATTAATAAGTTGAAGTTAGGTAATACACTATATAGTTTAATGAGATGACATTATGCATTTTGTTAAGTAGTTGTTTGGTATGTAGTTAAAATATTTTATGTCATCTAAATCTTCAATTCATGGTAGCATTTCTAGGGTAGAAATAATAGATTACATGAAGTTATTGTGTATGCACATGGAAACATTATAATGAGTAACTTAAGACTATAATATGATAGGGAGCATGTTAAGAAGCCGAAGATTAAGAAAGATTCGAACTTCTCTCATTTCTTTTGGAGAATTTATGGATGCATCAGAGTCGACCTAAGTGGTGTTGAAATCATATACAAACATCCCTTTTTTCCATGATGCTGGAGTTGCTTATAAGTTGATGACTATTAGAAACGATAAGGATGTTGAGAATTTCATTGAGATGATTGAGTCTTTTAGGAAACAAAGTATTTAGGAAGTATATATAAGGCACAGCGAGAAATTGACTACCTGAGTCGAGCATGAAATACAAGAATCAGATAATCCTACTTTTCTAACATCGTATATGTAGTTTATGATGATCGGTGTAGAGTAGGCAAATGTGAATGCATCAACTGAATTGTACATGGATTTCATTAAGTACGAACATGCCAATATCATAGAAGAACAACTTGATAAAGCATTAGGTCCTATTATTGAACATGAAGAGTCTAATGATCCGTATGTGGAGAAAATGCTTATGGACATAAATGTCAACAATAAGGGATAGGAGGAGGCTATTAGAGATGGTAATGAGGATCGTGTTGGACTTAAAGATGATGATGGTGAGGGTTATGAGGATTTATGAGAACCCTAGGTGAAACCAAATGTTATTTCTAATGATGTATTAGTCAGGTTACCTTGCGAAGACTATCCAACAAGCCCTATCGTCCTACTTGTGTACCAATGTCTAATAGTTAATTTGAGAACCTTTTGCAATTAAATGAGTCAATGGACAGGCTTATAAGAGATTCTATTCCATTTTACAATAGCCGGTACGATGATAGTACGTACATGACTTTTGAGAGAGACATCAACGAAATGTGCAACAACATTAGTACATCTGATGACTTCAGTGTCAGCATGCATTTCAATACCAAGAAGGATTTCATAGATGCGGTAAAGTCATTCCACATAAGGAACCATTGTGATTTCCATGTTGAGATATCAAAGTCAACTATATGTACAATCTATTGTAGGAAGAAGGAAGAGGGATGTAAGTAGAGGTTATAGGAATTTCTGAAAAAGGTGGAAAGTCTTTTCAAAATCACAATTTTAGAGAAATCATACTTGTGTAAGCCTCATGATGAAGCAGGACCATACTCAGATTGATAGTAACATCATGGTAAGGTTATTCATCAATAGTGCACAGAATAATCTCAACGTCAAGATACTCGATCTTGCAGCAAATGTGCAAATTATGTACAGATACACTGTAAGCAATAGGAAGGTTTTTGATGCTAAGAGGAAGGCAATTGAGATGATATACAGTAATTAAGAGAAGTTGTACAATGAGTTACTAAGACTATTAAATGCAATAAATATAAGCAATCTAAGGACATAAGTAGATTTGGGTTAGAGTACTTCATTGAAGCTAGGTGAGTCTCAATTTAAGTAGGTTTTTTAGACATTAGGGCTGTGTGTTAAAGCCTTTAAATATCTGTCGACCTCTTGTTTGTATTGATGGCACTTTCTTATATGGTAAGTGTGGTCATAAGTTGTTGGTGGCATATAGTATGGATAGGGACAATTCAATAGTTCTATTGGTCTTTGCTCTAGTTGTCACAAAATTGGTAAAAAGTTAGGGGTGGTTCCTATGGAAGCTTAAAGTCCATTTAGTTGGCTAAAAGGGTGAAACCTTATGTCTTATCTCTGATAGAGCATCCAACATTGATTCCGTATACAAAGAACCTTCAAATGGGTAGCTTCCTCCATTTACAGTTTAGAGATATTGCCTATAATGCATTACTAGTAACTTCAACATAGCCTATAGAAACCAATTGTGCAAAAAACTTGTTTGGTTTGTAGGTGTTCAAGTACAAGAAAGGAAATTCAAATGCTTCATAAAGTAGTTGGGATAAGTTAAAGAGGACGCTTCTGAGTGGTTTGATAATGTAGATTTAGACATGTGGATGCTTGCATATGATGGATATTACTATTTTGGATATATGATATCAAATATTATCAAGATTTATAACTCAGTTTTGAAATCGATGAATGGATTACCTATCACTGCATTAGTCAAGAAGATATTTTACAACTGTATTTCCTATTTGGAAGAGAGACATAAGGATGCTAAATAGGCAATTGAATTTAGTAAAATTTACATTAACTATGCTTTAGGAATGTATGAAATGTAAAGAGGATGAGCCAATGCACATAAAATCATGTTATTCAGCTTTCAAAATGATCTTTTTGACATTTTGATTAGTAGTCAAATGATGAGGACAAGTGATAAGAATCAGGCTATTAGGCTTTTGACCTGCAGCAAAGCTTGAGGATTAGGAGGCTTGGCAAGGTGAATTCTCCTACTCCAGCTGACTCCTATCGATGCCAAGTACTTCTTTACCGAGTTACTCTTTATGCTTAGGTGAATGACTACTAATTTTTCGAAGATTGGGTGCCAAGAAATAGTATGCCGAGAGAACTGCCAATTTTTGTATTCTCACATTCATTCCCAAACCGATTACTTACTCTACTTTAATCTTACCGAGATACCTAGAGAGACTCCGGACTTATCCTTAACTACCCCTGCTTGGACAAGTAACTTATCCATACGCTTTTATCCGCATCCGCTAACGGCTTCGCTAATGTATCATTACCACATGTAGAGAACCACATGAAGAGCTTGCTCTACTAACCATTACTTTTTTAGAATATTCATTTCTATCCTGTTGTACTTTGTATATTACTTTTTTAGGGTAATAACCTTTTTATCTTTTCCTTTTTAGGTATGTTGCCCTAAATTCTCGAGTATAAATACCCTCTGTACTTATAGTTGTAAACAATCGAATTGATTATCACTAATACACTTGAGCATTTTTCTTCTCTACGTAAATACTATCTGTTTACTCTCGGCATCACTTTTATCTTAACCCTTAAGTAAGGCCAGGTCGCGAGTAACCTCATCAAACCATCTTCTGCATCATATCAAGTTGTACTGTAAGTCCTTGAAAGTTCCTTTGGTGCATCATATCCATTGGAGCTCTTCATAAGTTTTTACTTACTCTTCATTCGCATTTGTCCTTTTGCACATTCACCATCACTTTCTTTCGAGCTTTCTGCAAGCTTAGACCCATTCAACGATCGACCTTATTTGCTCTTACTTATGGTTTGCATTATCTTAGTATCAAAGCGGAGGTTTTGTTTGAGTTATAGTTGGTTTTCGAAGTTTTGTTTATACTTTGTTTTTACATGTATGAAATAGAGAAAGTTACTGTGTTCATCTTAATTGATGTGTTTACTAGCTGTTGATTTTCTGATTTGCAAAAGTGTTTGTTTAGGTTTTGAATTAGTGAAGAAAATGACTGACCTGAGTGTACACATTAGTGTTGGGAATGATAATAGTGGAGTTGCGTACCACAAAGATAATCTTAGGGAACCCTTAAGAGTACAAACGAGATACTTGATGAGGTTGCTAACCTTTTGATAGATTTGACCCATGCTGTTCATGCATTGGCTTACCGACCCATTGAGGCTACGTAAAACACCCCATAAGTTGCTTAACCTATTAGAGGTCAAAACCTAGCTTAACAAGTTCAAGGTAGAGGAGTAAGAGGACGAGTAAAATGAAGGATAGACTTGAGAGAGCTAGATGAAGAGGACAAAGACAAGTATTTTGAAGAAGAGTGAGCTAGAGTCCCTAAAGAATTTGACCACGTGAAGCTTTGGATTTTAAGCTTCAATGGATCTAGGAACATTAATGAATATCTAGAATGGGAAGAGAAAGTGGAGCATGTTTTTTATTATTATCAGTATGAGGATTATGAAAAAGTGAGGATTGCTACTGTCGAGTTCTTTTGATATGCCGCCATGTGATGGAAGAATTTCTAGGTTATGAGGAGGCGAGAGGGTTACCAAGAGATTAATACATGGCCTGAGATGAAAAGAATATTGAGAAATAGGTTTGTGTTAGATACTTATCTACAAGATACTTTCGCTCGGCTTCAAGAGCTAAGATAAGGAGGCTAAACAGTTGATGAGTATGTTCAAGAATTCTAGATGCTTATGATTCAATGTGAAGTGGAGGAACTGCTAGTGCGAACAATCTTTGGGTACCTTACTTGGTTCTGTGGTAACATCTAAGATATTGTAAAGCTCCAACAATTCACTACAATGGATGAAGCCATTAGAATTACATAACTAGTAGAGAGACATAAAAGGAGCCGAGTACCACTTAGATTGCAAACTAGCCGACCAGGGCAAGGAAGCCATCAAGCTTAGTCAAGTGCTGAGTAGTTTCGAAAGATGGATGTCCAAGCTAAGCGGAAAGGCTGACTCAATGGAGATGTGCTGACCTGAACTTATGAGAAAGGGAAAGGCTTTAGTAGGAAGATGAGCTAGATCAAGTGCTTTAAGTGTCAAGAGTTCGGACATATGGTTGCCAGTACCTAAATCGATAGATAATGGTCATCAAGTGAGACATCTCGAACCTAGAAGTAGACAAAATTGATGAGGAACTTAAAGAGGAGGAGAACTATGTCAAGAAAGAACTAATTGAAAAGGATGTGTTCACTAAGGACCTAAACCAACTGGCCTTGGTTGTCCGATGAGTAATGAACACCGAACCCTTATAAGAGGAGGAGTAAAGGGAGAATTTGTTTTATACCACCTGTAGAGTGAATAATCAAGTGAGCTCACTAATTGTTGATAGTGGAAGTTATGCCAATGTGACATTGACTAATCTAGTTAGAAGGTTGAAATTGCCGACTATTGCACATCTAAGGCCGCACAAGTTGCATTAGCTGAGTGAGAAGGAAGCAGTATATGTTATTCACCATTGGACATTACTCTGATGAGATTTAATGTGACATGCTACCTATGTATGCCTTACACGTATTGCTTGGTCGACTATGGCTATTTAATAGGAAGGTTATCTACAATGGGTACAAGAATAGATATATTTTCGAGAAGGATAGCTAAAAGATTACACTAAACTCGATGCCGTTAAGAGAAGTTAACAAACTATAGACTAAACTTACTTACGGATCGAAGAAGGCTCTGGTGATGAGTAGAGCCAAACTTAGAGAAGCTATCAATGTTGACAAATTAACCCTAATGTTGGTTAAGTATATGCTGGAGATGAGAGAATGGCATAAACTACCCTAGGAAGTAGGAGCACTACTGGATGAGTATGCTGATCTATTCCCAAAAGAGTTACCTAAAGGGTTGCCCTTACTATAACGCATAGAACATTACATTGACTTAATACTTGGGTCTACCCTATCAAATAAGCCTGCTTACTGAATGAGTCCCAAATAGGCTTCTGAACTTTAATGATAAGTCAATGAACTACTGGAGAAAGGTTATGTTAAGGAAAGTCCTAACCCTTGTATTGTACTAGCACTTCTAGTGCCTAAAAAGGATGGAACCTAGTGGATGTATATAGATAATTGAGCCATAAATAAGATTACTATCAAGTATAGGTATCTTATTCTAAGGTTTGAAGACATGCTGGATCAGTTGAGTAAAGCGAAGGACTTTAACAAGATTGATCTGAAGTTTAGTTACTATCAAATTAGCATGAGACCAGGCGATGAGTGAAAAATTGTGTTCAAGACTCGACATGGATTATATGAATGGATGGTCATTCCATTTGGCTTATCGAATGCCTCGAGTACTTTCATGAGACCAATGAACCATGTGTTGAGACATTTCATTGGGAAGTATGTCGTGGTGTACTTTGATAACTTCCTAGTCTACAGTGCTTACATGCCGAGTTATTGTAAACACCTCCATACTGTATAGAATGTACTCCATGCCGAGAGATTATTCGGTAATCTTAAGAAATGTTTCTTTTGCTAGGAGGAAGTGGTATTCTTAGGCTATGTACTTAATGGAGGAAGCTTACCAATGGAGGATGAGAAGATCCGAGCTATTGTCGAGTAGTCGACTCCCACTAATTGTGTGGACGTGAGAAGTTTCTATGGACTGGCTTCATTCTACAGAAGATTCATCAGGAATTTTAGTACCCTTGCTGCATCACTTATTGAGCTAATGAAGAAAAACACCGAGTTCTAATGTGCAGAAAGGGAGGAGAAGAGCTTTGCCTAGATAAAAGCAAGATTGACCTCCATCCTGGTGTTAGTTTTACTTGACTTTAAGAAAATATTTGAGCTAAAATGTAATGCATTAGGCATTGGAATAGGCGCTGTCTTAATGTAAGAAGGTTAACCAATTGCCTTCTAGAATGAGAAGCTTAGAGGACCATAGTTAAATTACTCCATGTATGATAAGGAACTCTTGGCATTGATCCAAGCACTGTAAATATGATAGCACTATTTACTACCGAGAGAATTTGTCATATATACTGACCATGAGTCATTGAGGTACCTCTAAAGTCAAACAAAGTTATTGAAGCGATAAGCAAGATGGGTTAAATTCCTTGAGGGATTTAATTTTGTAATAAAATATAAACAAGGAAAGAGCAATGTAGTTGCAGATGCTCTTTTAAGAAGACATGCCCTTTTAAATGAATTGTAGACTAGATTGTTTGGGTTTGTAGATATCAAAGAATAATATCCTGAGGATCCATACTTTGGACCAATAGTTGCGATGCATTGATAGAAGAACAGTAGACAAGTATCATGTAGAGAATGGTTACTTGCTCCAAAGTAGAAAATTATGCATGTCGACTTGTTCCTTAAGGGAGTTATTCATCAGGGAAGCTTATAATGGAGGACTCTCTAAACATTTTGGAGAAAAAAGGACCTGTAAACTGTTAGATAGTCGATTCTTTTAGTTGAAAATGAGGAGAGATGTGCATCGAGTTGTTGAAAGCTGTACCATGTTCAAGAAGGCTAAGTGCTAAGTTGAGCAAGGGAAAGTAATGCCTTTACCTGTCTCAACGAAACTGTAGACTGAATTAAGCATGGACTTTGTTCTCAAACTACGACGAATTACCCAAGGCAAATATTCTATAACGGTATCGTGGATCGGTTCGGTAAAATGGCACACTTCATGCCCTACTCCTAAACCAACAATGCTTTGGTTATTGCTTCTCTTTTCTTATAGGAGATCATACGGATATAGGGTGTACGGAGAAGTGTAGTCTTCGATAGATACCTGAGGTTCTTAGGCCATTTTTGGAGGACCTTATGGCATTGGATGGGGACCAAACTACTATTCAGTATTTCTTATCACCCTTAAACTAACTACTAAGTAGAGGTCATTACTCACACTTTGGGATTATTGCTTCGAGTTGTAGTAGGTAAGAACTTGGTTGATTGGGACTTTGTTTACTAGTGGTTGAATTCCCTTACAATTGGACAATGCATGAAACCACTAAGTAAGTTCGATCATACCCCTGTACTTATGCCAGCATAAGAAGACCTAGATACAAGAGCTAGAGCATAATTCCTTTAGCACATCTATAACAATGTCACTAAGGACATTGGCCAAGCTACTTAAAGAAAGCAAGAGAAGACCAAGGGTAAGATGGCTAAACAATTCTAGTAAGGAGACTTGGTATGGCTGTACCTTAGCAAGAAACGATTTTCGAGCAATAAGAGGAACAAATTATCTGCCAAAGCTGAAAGACCATTAAGAATCCTCTAGAAGATTAATGGTAACTCCTACAAATTGGAGTTGCCCAAAGACTATGGGATTTCTGACACCTTCAACATTGTCGACCTCAATCCATATCACCTCGATGAGAATTGATCGAAGACCATTCAAATTTGATTCTAAATCTAAAACAACTTGAAGGGAATGATGGTGATTAAACTACTGGGTCTTTGACTCATAGTTGAGCCCAAGGATTGAAAGGCCTAGTAAGGCCAATTCTCTTACTCCAGTCGAATCTTATTGATGTCGAGTACTTCTTTGCCAAGTTACTCTTTATGCTGAGATGAATGACTACCAATTTCTCAAAGATTGCATACCGAGAGAATTGTCAATCCCCATCCTCTCACATTCATTCCCAAACCAACCACTTACTCGACTTCAATCTTGCTAAGATACCAAGAGAGAGTCTAAACTGATCCTTAGCCACCCCTGCTCAGACAAGAAATCTATCTGTACACTTTTTTCTACATCCTCTAACGACTTCGCTAATGTATCATTGCTACATGCACAGAACCATAAGAGGAATCTGCTTTACTAACCATTACTTTTCTAAAATATTTATTTCTACCTTTTTGTACTCTTGTACATTACTTCTTTAAGGTAATAACCTTTTTGTCTCTTCCCTTTTAGGCATGTTGCCCTAAATTCTCAGATATAAATACCCTCTATATTTGTAGTTGTAAATGATCGGATTGATTATCATTGATACACTTGAGTATTTTCCTTTCTTATGTAAATACTACCTATTTACTCTTGGCATCACTCTTATCCTAACCCTTAAGCAAGACTAGGTGGTGAGTAACCTCACTAAACCATCTCGTTTGTCATATCAGTTGTGCCATAAGTCCTTGGAAGTTCCATTGGTGTATCATATCCATTAGAATTGTTCATGGGTTTTTGCTTACTCTTCATTCGTATTTGTCTTTTCACACATTCACCATCACTTTCTTTCGAGCTTTCTACAAGCTTGGACTTACTCAACGACTAGCCTTATCTATTTTTGGTCATGGTTCACATCAACAGGCCTAAAAGGAGAAAGGACACATTTGGTTGACTTTAGAAGTCGTACATGCATCTGTTGAAAGTGGCAAATATATATGATCCCCTACTTTCACGCATGTACAACTATACCAAGTATTAAGGTAGACAACAAATCGATAATAAGGCCATGGTGTAAGTAGGCAAACCTGATAGAGTGTTATTGACCTCATTTTTACCTAGTTGGTGATGAGCTGAACTTGCCATGAGTTAGCTTCCCTTATCTCTAAGCAAATATTAACTTACTAATAAGAAGGGTAAACCTATGTAAAAGCGATATCATATGGAAATGGATGTTACAAAGTAGTATGATAGAACCAGATATAACGTATGTAGGCAAGAAGGATATAATAGGAGGATGTGTCTAAAGATTAATAGGGTTGATAAATATTGCATTTCCATATAGGCATTATGTTACACTTCATGGATAAGCATAAATACATGCACATTCTTCCATCTACTAACCATGTTTATTTGTGTTTACAGGATAAATACAGTTGAAACTTATCGATCTACACATACTTAGGAGGTAATGTCAGTAATAACATTCTCATGTGCTTCTAATTTTTCATATAAGGTATATCACTTGCTAACTTTATCAATCATTTATGTGGGAGGTTACCTATGCACTATGAGTGCAGCATAGCGAGTTATCCTTATGTAAGGACGAGTAAGATATCCCTATACATCTTAAGATGGAACCTTACATATGAAAGGTTGGTTTCTAGGGAGTTGTACAACTTCCATTTATCATGGTAGACTGGCAGCTAATCATGGCTCTAATGGAGAAATGGATGCTTAAGATACACACATTCCACTTACCTACTAAGGAGGCAACCATCGCATTGCAGGATGTAGAGATTTAGCTTGGCTTTTGGTAGGGGGGTTTATAGTGGCAAGTTGGACCGAGATGGATGATGATGAGAGTTGAGCTGATGTAGGAGAGAGGTTGCTGGGCATCAAGCTTGCTTGAATGAGGAGAGCTTGTATATCTCTCACATGGCTGTGAGAGCACTTTTAGATGCTCCCTTGTAGGGTAGACAACGAGACGATTTGATAATATGTGCTAACATACATACCAAACTTGATGGAGCAATTTATCTTTGTAGATAAATCCTCCAGTCTTATTCACCTCATATTCCTACTATTACTGAAAGACTTCTCTATCGTTGGGCAGTTTAGCTAGGGGGCACCTGCTTAGCATGGTTATATTGATAGCTTTGCTTTGCCTCCACTTCTGATGTACATGAGCTTGGTAGGGCTGCAATTCTTCTACAGGTATGGGCTTGGGATAGATTCCTACATGTTATCTTGCTTAGTTGATATAGTTTCACTATTAACGGGGATAGGTTATTGGTGGTTAGATGAAGGGTAGTGTAGGATACCACTCAGCATCTTATGTATGTAGTAGACGAATATCATACAACGTTCAACCTGCAGACGTATAGTAAGTATGATGTGATAACTCTTTCTCTATTTACTTCTACTGTCATACTTAAGTATCAACCTTTGTTAACTCTCGATTTTTTTCCCCTTAAGTTTGTTTAGGAGTCGTATATGTAGGAGTTGCTATAGTTACCGCCATATTTATACATTGTAGGGTAACACATTTGGATTGCTTAGGTACTACTTATATGTTTCCACTTCATTGAGTAGTATTTCCCAAACTATATTGTCTAACAATTCAGTAGATATTAGTACCCTTTATAAGATGTAGACACCTTAGAGCAACTTCACCAGCTGAACCTTAAAGGTAAGATGGATGTTGACTAGATCAATACACATGCTACATACATCTAGTCTTGGGATCAGATGTACGGATTCTTAGTACATATCCAGGGTCCTAGTAGAGTCAACTAGAGCTACTAGCTAAAGTATAGACATATCACCCGACATTACATTACATAGCAAGGAGTAAGGAGCTATCATCAATCGACTAATAAGTGTATGTGTAATCATCCAATTGTTTATATACTTGTATATGCTTGCTATTATTCATTATGACATCTGCATGTCTATTTATTTCAAGTGGACTCACTTAGGATATGCAGTTAGTAGTTGACTATCCTATAACACTTGTTGTTGTAAATGGAGCATTGCAGTTTGTCTAGTAGCACAACGGCCTCATATTTTACTTACATTACAAAGGAATGTAGTATCTACCCCATTGAACCCTAGTAGGGAGTAAGGACCACTTATGGATGAGGATATGCCGACTCCTTGTACACTACCTAAGGGTAGGGCTCAATCCAAGCATGGCTAAAGAGACCTCAATGATTGATGCGAATCTATTAAAGATGCAGTAGACATGAACTACGAATGGGTATTTGACGTTTGAGTGGGATGAGGAATATAAAGTGGAAAGGGGTTTTGATGGTGAATGTGTACGGATATCATGCACCAAGACACATACACAATGGGCTCGAAATATGGTTTGATACAACTTACGAACACTAAATGTCACTTAGGTTTCAAATGAGAGGTTAGATGAGACTCACTAACTCACTCAAATGAAGGGTTCACTATAAGCTTAAGTGCAAGATTGATAAGAACATAGGAGAGATTGAAGAGTAAAGCACACTCAATAATCTAAAATGTAAGCTTGAGGAGATTCAAGAATATTCTTACTTAAAGAGGAATGTTTAAGTATGATCTCCATCTATATATTCTTTCCGATTCTCCCAGCTAATTATAAAAGTTACTATTTATAGTAAATTCTAAAACCTTAGTGGTAAAAGTGTAAATAATATACAAAGCCCTTAAATCATAAAGAATGGCCTACGATTGAAATAATGAAAATATTAACAAAGTATACAAAACTACGCATTTAATAGAGTAGTCAGCATGTAGTCATTTGAGCTGTCTGTGGGATCAGACCTAAGTAGGGGCCGGTTGGCAATCAAGTGTTTAAGTTGGGGTGGGATGTTTGGAAGTCTTATTGTGCTTAGTTAAGCTTCCAATGTGGTTAAACCACAATTGCTATATTCGTAGATTGCTTGGCACTAGCTTTCCTATATTGTGCTGAGTTGTTCTTTAGCCCTAAGGCCTTAGCCGTTTAGTCTCTTGTTGCCTCGGCAGACGACAAACCTGATGTTGAATGGTTCCTTTTCCTCATTTCGTTGTTCAATTATCAATCTGACCTTGGTAAGAGTAGGTTGGTCTCGGGTTGGGATAGGTTAGCTTCAACTTTTGGCAGGTCTACATTGGCTTCTAACAAGTTAGCTTCGGCCTGAAGATTGTCATAGATTGATTCCTATCATTATAGTAGGGTTGAAAAGAAGTTGTCCTCGACTTTAGATTGTGAGCATGAGCTTAGATGCTGAACAAGCTCCTCTTTCCCTTTCTCTTTACCATAGGCGCTAGGCTATTTTGGATCTCTTCAGTACTTATGGGGTCAAGTAGTAGCTCTTTCTATCCTTCTAAATCATGTAGGTATTGAGGAAGCCATTATGGATCCTTCTTTAGTCATACTCCCAAGGTTGGCGAAGAAGCAAATTTGCTGCATTCATAGGTACCATGTCAAAGTTAACCTTATCCTCATATTATTGAGCCTTGAATGCTATTTGAGCTCTCTTATGTACATAGACTATACCTATATCATTAAACCACTTTAGTCCATATGGTCGGGGATGGGGGTAGGTCGGAAATCTCATCTTCTCTACTAGCTCGATAGAAATAATGTTAGTGCAATGATCTCCATCAATAATTAGGGAATAAGTCTTCCTATTCACCAAACATCGAGTATGAAATAAGTTTTCCCTTTGTTCAGGATCTACCTTTAAGTCGGATCGTTGGCTCATCATGGCTAAGAGTTCATCCAGATTTTCAACATAGACATCCTCTTCGATCAACTTGTCTCCTGAACTCTTCTCACTCTGACTCTGTCTTTGAGCTTTAAGTCCTTCACCTTTCAAGACCATGACCCTCTTATTCAGACGTTAGGAAACAATATGTTTGTAGCCTTAGCATTTAAAACACTTCACTTCTCAAGCCTTGTTACCTAGTGCTTTTCCTTTCTCGACCCTCTTTGTCTTAGCCTGATTAGGTCGGCTAGACTTATCTTTCTCTATCTTCTTCTCTAGCTTTCTTTCGGCATACTTCTCAAGCTCAAGGCTGATTTGTTGAGGCTGGTTAGTCGGCCTTTGATGCCTTCTTCTCCTCTGTCTTTCTATTCTCAATGCCAAATTAATCAACTCATCCAATGAGTTAAACGATTGTAATTTAACTACGTTGGCAATATCGTCTTGGAGTCTAGTGAGAAACCTAGCAATGGTGCAATCCTATAGTTCGGCAATCTGTCATCTTGTCATTAAGGTCTCAAACTCCTACAAGTATTCTTCAATGGTGTTTCAGCCCTGTCTCAAGTGCTGGAAAGCATGGAACATCTCTTGCTTGAAGTAAGTTGGCACAAAACGTTGGTTCATCAATCTTTTCATAAGCCTTTAAGTTCTGGTTGGCTCTTCTCCTTTGGCATCTTGCTTGGTGACTAATTTATCCTAGTAAAGACCGGCATATTTGATAAGGGATAATGAGGCTAGCTTACCCTTGGTTCTATCATCATACGCATAGCACTCAAACAACTTCTTTACTTAGGGAACTTAGTTAAGGAACTCTTCAGGTCAGTTACTACCACTAAGGGTCGGTAGCATAAGCTTAATTTTGTCAAGTCCTCAGCTATATGTTTGGGGTTCATCCCTTACATTTTGAGCTGTTCGGTTCACCTCGGATCGGCTACATCTATTGGAGCTCTACTCGACCATATTTCTTCTCGACCTCAGCTCTCTTCTTTAAGCTCCTTGATTTGCCTCAGAGTTAACACTCTTGTCATTGCTACTTCTCGGCTCAAGTTGGTTTTCTCTTCTTCTCAGCTCAGCAGCTCTTCTCGACTATCACTCATCACTATCAAGCTCATTGGAGCCACTTTTACTGATGGGTGTTTGTTCCCTTCTCTCACTTCGGTCAATATGTCTATGGCCTTTAACTAAACTAGTAAGTTCCTAGATAGAATTAGTGAGATTCTGAATTTGATACTCCAAGTTATCAACATGTCTTCTCAAGCTTCTATGAGGACTGTTTCTACTATTATTGACACCATCTTCTAACATTGTGGTCTATACAATAAATTATAGGGAGAAAATTTAACAAACACATAACATACTCAACTGTACTCAACTTAGAATCACTACTAAGACAATTCCACAAGTATTATTGCAACAAAATGCAACTAATAGTAACCTAGAAATTACTATTACTTGATTTTTGCAGCTACCCATGACTATTAAACACTTCTAAAACTAGAGATAGCTATTGAAAGTACTGTTGCTTGACTCTACAATCCAGTATAAGTAGTATAATACCATGTCTACTGAAAACATGAACAACGTACTATACTATAGAACAATGATTCGTAGATATGTTCAAACCATGAATCAAACTTTGAAGAACACTAACATGCGTCTCCCTAAAGCTCTAATATCAGTTAAGCTGATGCGAATCCACGAATACGCAATGAACAAGAACCACAAATGGGTATTTAATGTTCGAGTAGGATGAGGAATAGGAAGTGGAAGGGGGTTTTGATGGTAAATGCGTATGGATATCATGCACCAAGACATAAACACAATTAGGGGTTGAGTTCAAAATAGGATTCAATATAACTTACAAACACTAAATGTCACTTGGGTTTCAAATGAGAGGTTAAATGCGACTCACTAACTTGCTTAAATGAAGGGTTCACTACAATCTTAAGGGTAAGATTGATTAGAACACAAGAGAGATTAAATAATAAAGCAAACTTAATAATCTGAAATGCAAGCTTAAGGAGCTTCAAGAATATCCTTACTTAAAGAGGAATGTTCAAGTATGATCTCCATCTGTGTATTCTTTTTTATTGTCTTAGCTAAGTACAAAAATTTCTATTTATAGTCAATTCTAAAACCTTAGTTACAAAAGTGTAACTAATATACAAGGCCTTTAAATCCTAAAGAATGGTCCACAATTGAATAAGGAAAATATTTACAAAGCATACAAAATTGCGCATTTAATAGAATAGTCGACATGCAGTCATTTGAACTATTTATGAGATCAAACCTAAGTAGGGGCCAGTTGGAAATCGAATGTCTAAGCTAGAGTAGGATTTTTAGAAGGCTTATTACGCTTGGCTAAGCTCTTAGTGAGGTCGGCCTACAATTGCTACACTCATGGATTGCTTGGCATTAGCTTTCCCATATTATGTAGAGTTTTTCTTTAACCTTAAGGCCTTGGTCATTTAGTCTCTTGTTGCCTTGACAGATGACAAACCTGATGTCGAATTGTTCCTTTTCCTTCTTTCGTCCTTTGGTTTTAGTCCAGCCTTAGTAAGAGTAGGTTGGTCTTAGGTTAGGACAAGTCAGCTTTAACTTTTAGCAAGTTTGCATTAGCTTTCGATAGGTTAACCTTGGCCTGTAGATTGTCGTGGATTGATTCCTATCAATGATGATGTGCCTTCACATAGGCGACATTTAGTACACCTTGGCCAGATCAACACAAGATACAATACATACCCTGAATTTAGAGTTGTTTCCACTACTGGAGCTGAGTCTACCTTTAGGGCCGAATCTAGCTTTTACATGACTCTTGAGTTTCAGCATAAACTAGATCTCATTACTCTACCAACACCTCAAAAGTAACGTTCGACCTACATGCAGTCCTACATGGGTAAGGGCATCACTCAGTTGTAGTTGGCCCCTTTAATTAACATGGTCCCTCTTAAGAATCTTGACGATTCACTACCTTGGCCTATATTGCTACAGGATAGCTAAAAGTATTCACTTTTATCACGTGCTTTTAGGACTTTCACATGGTATAAGCAACAATAGATAGGTTTTGTCATTTTTTCATACTAATGTATTAACATTAAGAGATGACATTTTTTGTATATATACTTATTATTTGAATCTCAGTTTAGCTTTCATCGAAGGTCACGGTTTGTAGCATGCTTTTTTTGTCATGGCATTACAATTTTCAATTAATTTTTACTATAATTGACTCCTATGGGAAATGAATGACCGTTATGTGTGCTGAGTTTTGTTATTTTGCCTACTAACTTTAGGGTTAATGCTAGAGAAGATAATGAGATTGTATACTTTGAGGTTTTCTATCAATTGTTAGTTTATGTACAAAACAATATATTTTGTGCTAAACTTATCATTTCGCTTATAATGTACAGGTAGAAACAAATTAGGGCACATTTAGTGGATGTGGCTTTAAATTGTATTGAAGGCACGTCCACTGCGTGTACCTTTAGTTCATATGAAATGTATTGAAGGCGTATCTATTACATGTGCCTTCAGTTGGCAATATTTTTGCACTGAAGGATAAAAATTATCAACAAGTGAAGGCGCATGGAAATTGTAATATTTTTCTCATCAAGCCCTTTTCCATATTATTTTTTTGGAAAAGGACTTAAATTTGTATAAAGCTCAACTTACTAAACCAAATTCTCAATAGCCCAATACCTTAGGTACGACAAAATCTACATTATTCATAAAGAAACTTTCAATCGAATATTCAGTAAACCTATGATAAAGGAATTTTATAGATAAACAAGGAATAAAGTGTTCCAAGATATAGACATAAATCTAAATCACTAAATCTTAATAAATAAATCCTTGATGCTACAACAAAACTCAATAATCTGTTACTTTCTCAAATACAAAACAGTAATTTAAACATACTATAGTAGTTATAGAAAAGACATCATAGTCTTAATGCTGGCATAGTTGATGTGTCTCTAAGGTCATATACACATACTACAACAAATAGAAACAAGAAAACAAAAAGGGGTTTTAGCAAATTTGTAAGTTGTGCATAAGGATATGATGCACTAAATAGATACTATATGACTTAATCTTTACTTTGACATTATGCATAAGGTATAAATTAGTGTTGCTTGCCACAATGCTTACTAAATGGACTGATAAGAGTGGGTAGAGAAGAGCTATCTAAGAGGAAAGATTGAAAGGGTTCATTTTTAATATGCCAAATATGTCATTTGGGGACACTGTCTCCTTAGATGACATTTAACTATTACCCTCATTAAGGAAAGAGTATCATATTAATTAAATAAGGTGGATCTTAACTAGGGCCATCCATTATCAATTATCAATATAATGGCCCCTAAGCTTACTATCAACAATGCCTTATGAGCTAGACTATGTGAGTCTTAACTTAGGCCCTTGCCATCAATCAATTAAAAGAGGTTTACTAGCTTTGCCGTAATGAATAAGATGTCATCAGGGGCTTCTCTAAACATTTGCGAAGTTTAATGAATCTTTCTTCAAATAGTAAAACATTTTAAATATATATTTCTTAAATTTTTTTTTATTAAACTTAGCAAAGCTATAAATATCCTAGTTAGTAACATTGGATCACGAATATGCAATAGGTATATTTGGTTAATTTAGCCAAATATTTAAATTTATCACTTTAATAACGTGATCACATGAATGTTGGCATGTAAGATAACTAGTCACTCAGATAGACCACCAAAGGCAAACAATAGAACATCAAGTAATTATTAGACATAAGTAAGTAGAAGTTCATTAGGACTTTCTCACTTGATCTTGCTTACTTACTTATCTTAGTTTTCGGGCAATGTGCCTAGAAGCTTAGTAATTACTAAGGCTTATCATAGGGAGTATTGACCAAGCAAGTCCTTTAAGACATCAAAGAAGATGGAATGGGAAAAGATGTCAAACATAGTAGCTTTCGTGCTGTTGTTTAAAAGATATGATGTACCAACGAACACAACACGAGTTAACGCTTCGCTTGATATGACTCATAAGCTAATTTGAAGATCCGATAGCCACTAATCTTGAGCTACTTAGCAAGATTAGATAAGAGTGTAAATGAACTGTACTTGGAGAATAATATCTCACAAGAACAAGTATATTCAATATTAAAAAGGATGTAAGATACCTTGCGGCTACAATAAAAGGACTATTTATAGTAAGTCCTTTAGGGCAACAATAAAATTGAGGAAAATTACACAATAGACAATGAAGAAAGAGATTCCTAGTATGTACAAAAAAGGATAAATAAGACAAATGACAAAAAGGAATATAGTAAAAATGTCAAAAAAGTGAGGGACATGTGGTAGCTTGTCAATAGGTTCACATAAAGGAAACTTAGGGCATAATGGCTTAGTTGTATGGTCATTGTGGTTGTTGTTGATGAGCAGTACATAGAGTTGCCAAGATGATTAGGGGACACTATTGCTTTGTAGGCTGAATAAGTAAAGGTTGGCATGTTAGGTACTCAGCCTTAGCATTTGGCAACTCGGCTTCGATACTTGTCATGTTTGTAAGTTAGAATAGTAAGGCTCAACATACAGTAACCTTGGCCATGTCATTCGATAGGTTGGCTTCAACATTTGGCAAGTGGGTAGTTATGTAAAGGTTTATCTAGAGTAGAGTGCATCCAAGTTGGAACTTCAGAGAGTTCGCCTACTATCCTCAACGGGCTAGTAAGAGATAATCCTTTTAGTGAGGGACTATAGGCCTTAGAAATAGACGAGAGTAAGTGATCGAGAAGTTGGTAATCCATTAGTTCCATAGGGTTGTTGAAGATTTTCCCTCAAATCTTAGTCTTCTTCTTCTTCAAGTAGATAGGGTATCAGGTTGGCGACGTTGGAAATAGGAGATACTTTGTATCTATCTAGTATTTAAGCTAATAGGCATTGTCATTGATACACAAAAGGATCTTAAAAGGTCCATCTGACTTGGGAGATAACTTTTTTGTTCTCTTCCTTAGGAATCGCTCCTTGCAGAGGTGGATCTAACCAAGTTCTTCTAGGTTGTAAGTGACTCGTTGTCTTCCTTAGCTCCCCTATTCTCCCCATTGAGCTACAGTCTTGGTTAGTTTCTCAACAACCTTCTAATGCATTTTTTGAAACTCCTCGGCACACTATTGGCTTGATTGACTTTATCCTTAGGTGGTTGGGTTAGTAACCACGTCTAAGGGTAAGTTTAAGTTAAGTCCATATATGACCTCAAAAGGTGGCCTTCTTATCAAGTGATGAGTGGAGCAGTTGTAAGTAAACTCAATTATGGGCAGGCATAGATCCCAATCATATAGATTCTTTCCAACAGTGGCTCGAAGGAGGTTGCCTATTGTTTTGTTCACAAATTCTTTTTAGCCATCTATCTATAGGTAGCAAGAAGTATTGAACATGAGCTTAGTGCTAAGCTTCTTCCAAGCTTCTTCTATAGGTTTCTCTAGAAGAAGCTTATGAACTTTTAATCAAGATCAAACAAAAATACTCCTTAGTACTTCATGTAGCCACATGATCTCCTATAAGAAGAGGTTTTTAACAAATAAAGCATCATTGGTTTTATTTCAAGGGATGAAGTGGTTCATCTTCAATAATCAATCAACCACCACCATAATAAAATCATGTCTTCGTAGGGTTCTAGATAGGTCGAGTATGAGATCTATGCTTAGATTGTTCCATAGCCATTCAGGTATAGGCAGAGGTGTGTACTCTCCATATGGCTCCTTCCTCCCCTTGGCTACTTTGCACACCTCGTAGCACTAAAGTACCTTGCACATACCTTTCATTATCCTTAGCTAATAGAAATGCTCTTTCAGCAACTTAGCTGTTCTCTTCTCACCAAAGTGGCCGGCTAAGCCTCCAACATGGGCTTCTAGGATAACTACTTCCTCAGTAGATCTACTTAGCATAAAAAGTTGCTTACCCTACATTAGAAAGCCTTAGCTTAGATAAAACCCATCCACTACTCCTCTAATGTTGCATTTGGCTACTAAGGGTCTAAAATACGGATCATGCTCATACTAATCAAGTAGAGTGCTAAATCTAAGCATCCTAGCTTGCAATGCTCTATTAATGACATGCCGACGAGAAAGTGCATCGGCCACGTTATTGATATTGTCCTTCTTGTATTTGATTCATGGTCTATATAGATGATGAACTTTCTTAGCAATAAGTAATGTTGTTAATTTTGAAGTGCTCTGATAAGGGTATAGAACTCTTTGTCATATATTGAGTAATTAAGTGTGGCACCTTTGAGTTTCTCGTTGAAGTATGCAACTAGTCAGCACTCCTATATAAGAATATCTCCAATGTTGACTCTAAGTGCATTACGTTTTAGTTGAAAAACTTTCTCAAAGTTGGGTAAGATGAATAATAGGGTAGAAGTCAATCTAAACTTAATCTCATCAAAGCTTCTCTAAGCTTTTTCAAACCATTTGAATAAAGAGTTTTTCCTAGCTAACTTAGTTAGTGAGGCAGCGATGCAACTAAAAGTTTCGAGTGAATCTTCGATAAAATGAAGCTAGATTAAGAAAACTCCTTGCTTTGGCAAAATTTGGCATCAACCATTTGAGAATAACTTGGACTATCTTGTCATCAACTCTAACACCTCCTTTAAACACAACAAAATTGAGGAATACTACCTCACTTTGATAGAACATACACTTCTTAAAATTGCTAAATAACTTCTCAACATGGAGGATATCAAATTGTAATATCCTAAGGTTTCAAGCTCATATGATAACCTTAAGATTTGAGCTCTTAAATTTAGGGTGCTAAGTAATGTTATCCGTTTCAATTCAAACTTTATAATAAGGTTAGAAAAGTTAGACAAAGTATTATAGTAAAGTCAATTTCTCAAAATGAGCTATATAAAAAGATTAATTTGAGAAAAATGTCAATTTATCTATAAAGTTGATAACTATTGAATATACAAATTTTAAGCTTTGAGATACAATGAGATATTAGAGATAAGCTATTTAACTTACAGAAATACTAAATAAAGTTGAATTTTATACAACATACATGTATTTGCATATGATATGCATTATATGTATTAAATATATATAATAATAAATAATAAAAAATAAGGTAAATTAATATAAAATAATGAAAATTAATTAAAAATGATTTGGTGAGCTACCAAATGAAGTGGTAACATAGAAAACAATGGAAAACATGAGTTATCATCAATTTGATAGGGAATTGCCATCTAAAGCTTAGAAATTGTAGAAAAATGACTTATGTATGCTACATGTCCAATTTTTTTTTATTATTAAATCCTACAAGTTAGAACATATAAATCGGACCTTTACACATCAAAAATCACATTTTAGAAATGTGAAAACATAAGAAAAATTATTGAAGAAAATTTAGAAAAAAAAAAGAAAAACAAGGAAAAAATAAGGGTAAATTTGATCCCATGCGGTTCACCTAGCATCCTATAACCTGACTTGGAGTAGCTTGGCGGTTTGAAGTTGGGTAGCATAGCTAGTTGTTTCGATAAGGTGCGATGGTCAGAGGGTGGTTGAAGGCAGTTGGTTTAATTGAACCTATTTTTTGGTCAAAACTTATCTAATTTTCTAAAATTAACAAATCATGTTATTTAATTATGAAAATTAGTTTTTTGGAGTTATTTTATGTATAGACTAATGTAATAATTTTATTTTAATTAAATAGTTAGTGAAAATATAGGGTTATTTAGGAATTGCCCTATTTAAGCAATATTTAAATTAAATTTTAGAAATATTAAATAATGTCCTTTTGAGCTGAGTTTTTTTACACAATATGTTTAATATATGTATTTAATTGTAGTAATAAGAATTTTTGAAAATAATTGTGTTTACTATTTATTAGAATTATTTTTGATAAAATTATCAATTTTGCTATTTTGTTAGAATAATTAGTTTATGATAAAATCAGTGAATGAGCCCTATATATGTTAACTTTTGGAAGTTTATAATGATGTTTGGTGTACTTGATTTTTATCTTGTACCTAAATTTGTTTATTTTCCTAATTTTCCCTAATGTTGAGCTAAAAATATTATTTTTGTGAAAATAGGTGATAACTTATATAATTACTATGAATGGTCAATATTAATATATATATTTTATGGGTTTATAGGATTTTTCGTGGACTTAATTAGGCTCATAAATAGTTTATTATGTATTTTCTTAGTATGAACCTACATATTAGCTTAATATATGATATAATAATTTGTACTAGTGAGATATTTGTTAAAATTGTAAAAGACTAATATATATGGGTACGTAATAGATGCTAAATAGCTTGGGAAATATGAAATTTTTGAATTTTTAATTTAGGATTAGAGTTTATTTGAGCTAATTTCAAAGTTATGATAACGTATGGTTGAGTCTATAGTGATAAAGGGTATTTTGTTGGCTTGTAACTATATTGATTGGTTTTAATTCTTAAAATATCCTAATATTACTCAAAATAACAATCATGATAATATAAAATTTATTAAAATCGGATAAGAAACCAATAAGATATGATTGAAAGAAGCTCAGAAACACAATAGGAAAAGCTTATAAGAGTTTGGTTTCGAGTCATAATTGACTTGAGGACTATGTTTATTTTTCTAAGTGTGATAGGTAAGGAAGGATTACGCATCCAAGTTTAAAATTTTGCACCACTATCAAGACCAGGTAAGTGGATATGTCTATTTTTGTGCAAGTAAACCCATGTCTACTTGGAGTTAGTTGCATTGTAAACTATAATGATGTACTGGATTTGTTGAATACGTGGTTCTATTAAATGTGCATTGACTACATAAAATATTTCATCATGTATGAATAATTTTTCGATGCATGTTATTGATTAGGAAACTCGGAAAATGAACCACCCTTTAGGATATTTACATAAGTGAACCCTACACGAAGGAATGAATTGTAAAGTTGAGATACAAAGTTAAAACTATGATAATCGAGATGTTAATGTTGTGGAACTTGAGATTAATGCCTGAAACTAAGATCTTGTATTGCTTATTGCATTCATGGTGTGGCACAAAAGTACCTATGTGTCAAGTTTCTAAAGGCTTGAATACTGCTAAGTTAGGTTTTAAGCATATAGAATTGCATTTCTCAACTTATTCTACCAACGATGTTTGGTTTTAACTAAGCCATCTATGTGTTAGATTTCCAAACCACAATGGGTAGTTTCTGTTTTACTAAGTTAGGGGTCCTAATCCCAAGTAGCTTCTTGTTGCCTTAGGTTCCTAGATGTTGTATCCAGATGCCTGGGTATATTGACTAACCGGATGAGTAATTAGAAGAGCATAAGATATTAGTACTAATGTATGACACTCGTATGAGCATGGCATGGATTCCCTACATAGAAAGTTTGTTTTGATAACTCGGATTATGAAATTAAATGTTTTATAATATTGATAGTTGTGAATGTATATTATTCTTGTGTTTTTTTTTTTGTCCACTTTAACTCTGCTAATAGAGAGCTAAGCGGATACTTATGTATCTTCAGGTTATGACGAGAATTGACTAGGTATGACCATTAGCTAGGGAAAAGTCTTTTCAGGGCACATAGGATGAAGTCAGCCGCTTTTAAAGAAGCTTTGTTGTTTTTTTATCTTAGTTCCATCAAGGATCGGTACATTTATAATGAAGAGACAAAAATATGTATTGTGTTTTAAGTTTAGTTAAGTTTGATGAATGTACTCTTTTGTATAAATAGGTGTAAATTTGAACTCCATCGTAGTACTCTTTTATTATAAATAGAACTTTTGTTGAATATAAATAGGTATTCCTATATGTTGGCACATCTTATGCTATGTCGGAATGTGGCATAAACATAGAACCTAAGTGCATAACATGGGAAATTAGGTTGGCACTATATACCAAGAAATCATCAAATTAGACAATGATGCATTTGCTAATCAATGATCACAAGAGATGATTCATTAGTCGCATAAAAGTGCTTGGTACGTCTATCAGATCAAATGGCATCACCATCCATTCAAACTGACCATCTTTTGTTTTGAAAGCAGTTTTCCATTCATCTCTAAATCTTACCCATATTTGGTAATAGCCACTCTTCAAATCAATCTTCGAAAAGACTGAGGTACCATGTAACTTATTGAGCATATCTTCCAATTATGGGATCGGATATCTATAGTTAATAGTGATTTTGTTGATTGCTCAACTATCAATACACATTCTTCATGAGTCGCCCTTCTTTGGTATCAGAATTGCTGACATGACATAGGGGCTCATGCTTTCTTGAACATATCTACAATTAATCAACTCATTAACTCGTTTCTTCAACTTAGTTGCTTACTTAGGGTTGAGCCTATAAGTAGGTCAATTAAGTAGAACAACTTTAGGTTAGAGGTCAATGTAATTCTCTATACCTCTAATAGGTGGTAATCCTTTGGCATCTTGGTATGAAATAAATCGGCATACTCTTAAAGTAATGTCTACACTTCGGTAGGTAAGGCTCCAGCTTCTCTCAACTCTAGAAGTTTCCTAACTAACAAGAGCATACACTCTTTTATCTTAGCATCTCTAGAAAATTAGGCTAGGGAAATCCCTAAGGACCTCCATTACAGTGATCGAGTAATCTTCCCTTGTGACTCTTGCACTTCCTTATGGCTCATTATGGTTAGTATAACCTTCTTCCCATCCTTTTGGAACATATAGGTGTTCCCATATCCATTATTTAACACTTTCAGGTCAAATAACTAGGGTTAGCCAAGTAAGATGCATACATGGGTAGGATGCTGCATAGCACCTTGTCCTTATATCTATCACCAGTAATAATTAGTACTTTAACTTGCTTGGCAATTGTCACGCCCTGAAGCAGCAGAGTCATAACAGCCCCTCCGTGTAAACCATCCTAAGATAGAAGTTGGCCTTACAACCGCTATCTTAGACTTGATCTACATAAGGCGTCCACAACTAACCCACTTTAAAGTAAACAGTTTGTAATTTAAATAATTCATTTACCTAAGAAAGTGAGAAAAGTTATATATAATTCAGAAATGAAAAGTAATAACATATGTGTTGATTCTTCAATGTTTTTCCTCACTCCCCAGGATCCAGCAGTTGCTAGCTTTAGAGTAGTTGTTGCCGCTTCTTAGCCAGCACCTACACGACGTCAATAGGGATGTGAGCAACCACAGCTCTGTAAGTTAGGACAGAGGACTTAAAACTATACCATATACACAACAAGGTTTTCAATCACTTATTAGGTGCCATGCATGTGCAAACAAATGCCATCACACGACGTTGTCCGGTCCGTTTTGAGATTAGAGAAATTGCGTCCGCTCTAATTCGGGTTGAGGAGTTGCCGTTAATGTAATAGCTCACGACCAAACCTAGGCTTGTATAATGGAGACCTTGCTCCTCCCGTGACTACCTTTGAACCACTGTCTTCACCATCGCCGCAACCTCCTCTCCTGTCACTTAGTTCAACTGAGGATAAAGAAGGGACCATTTTACAATCTTGTACTATTCCTTTCGAAGGGGTCGGTATTTGGCCGGAGAGTCCTAAGTCCCCTGACGGGTTGCCATGCATGTCCGATTATAATTACTGGTCATATATTTGCTTAAGTCCAATTTAGGGTGTTC
This sequence comes from Lumnitzera racemosa, assembly GCA_024138005.1. Taxonomy (NCBI): domain Eukaryota; kingdom Viridiplantae; phylum Streptophyta; class Magnoliopsida; order Myrtales; family Combretaceae; genus Lumnitzera; species Lumnitzera racemosa. Next base: position 74,136,363 of record JAMXBC010000002.1, read on the forward strand.
AATATATTCATGCAAATCATACAATACATGCTAAAGCAACAAATAGAATCATAGCATCACCCATAATCAAGCACATGCACACATCCAACTATCTAACAAGCACAACCAAGCATAAGCTTAAGCCTCCAAAATACAGCATCATATTAATCCCAACTTACCTCGACTCCTTGCTTACTCACTCGAGGTCCGATTTGCTTAGGCCATCGCCGATTATCCCTATAACACAAACGTGGTTTCAGTTTTTCATATAACTATTATAGGTTCGTTTTATCCTATAACGCTTATTGTTATGTTTTATTTAGGGTTTAAGATACCTAATTATTTTAGGTTTAGGATTAGGTTCGAGTTCGGTTTCTGCATCGGTTTCTGCATCGATTTCTAAATTAGGTTTTAGTTCGATTTTCTAAGTAGCGTTTTATATTCTAACCCTAGAAATTCATTTCAACCCATAATGTAAAATTAATCACGTTATTTCCCGATCTCCTAAATACCATCATTACTCCTATTCAGTATCTTATTTCACCCGGTACACTTATATCCTTATTAGTGTACCGAATTCACTCCTAATGTGACAAATTTTTACATTTTTCATATAATTACATAAATTCAAATTTCCTATCATATTTATTGTACATTTTTATTATTATCACAATATCAATTTTTATTATAATATTTCCTATTTATTATATTTCCAATAATTACTTATTATGTATTAATACCTTTTATGTATATATTACACTTCTAATATTTATATCACTCTAATTATCATCTCTAAACATCAATTATCATTTCAAAATGTCTAAATTCATCCTAAATCAGATTTTGCTCCTAATTACCCTAATTTACAAAATTAACTTAAAATGTACTATTTTTCCATTTTACTTATTTACTACATAATTAACCTAATAATTACATCTAACACCCTAAATGCTACAAGTATCATCCTCCATCAGATTTCAACATCCTAAAACATCTACTTATTCACTAAGTCAGTAATTAATAATTACTTAATTAACCTTAAATTACCTATTTTATGCTTCATTTTAGGGCCGAAAAATTATCTAAAAATTTCAAAAATTAATTTTTGAAAACGGGATTCATAGCACTGTTCTATATCATCTAAGTAATCTACACAAAAATTTTTGGCTTGAAACTACACTCCTAAGGTCATTTATTTCTAAACCGAAACATGCTCGGTTTTGCATGATTTCTTAGGGACTATATATTACGGGGCATGTTTTCATCAAAATAATATTTTTCCTACAAACTACATACAAAATATCTTAGAATAACAAAATTCATAATTTTATAATAATATTTACTATTTTTACAAAATTACACAAGAATCGGGTTGGAAATCGGACTCACCGATCTAGGTGACTCCGGCCACCGCCGTCCGCCATGGCCTTGTCGACAGGCCTGAGCGCTGCCACCACCGTGTGGTGGTGGTGGCCTTCCACTTCCAGCTGCTCGTCTGGTGGGGGTTCCCTTTAAAAGCCCTAATTGCTCAGTTTTTTCTAATTTTTTTTCTAAACCGAATTTCTCTCTCAAGTTTTGCCTCTCTCTAATTTTCTCTTATTTGTATCTGTCGAAATGAGCTTCTAAATTTTTCTTGCTATTTATAGACAATTTTTGTAATTATTATGCATTAATTTGACAAGACTTTGCCCAATTTCCTTAATTTTTTAGCTTTTATGTTGTCCAAATTTTATTGGTTGATTTTTCTTTTGCTTATCCTGACATGCCATGACTTGATCTTGATTCATCTTATCCTCTTCTGATTTTTTCTGATTTTTCCATAATTAATTTATAATTTTCTTTAATTATTTACTTAGTTTTTGGTCAATTTAGTTAATTTCGCGTACTTTTATCAACACGTAAATACATGTGGGGTACATGTGAACATTCCTAATTATTATTTTAGTCATTCTAAAATTTTTAGTATACATATAATCTATCTTTAGTAATTTATTAGTTATTTGATTACACTTTTTTCATTTTCAGTAATTAGTACTTATTATGCTTAAAATTTGAAAATTTTATAGTCTTCTATTTTATTACTTATTTTCTTAAATTCAAGTTTACGGGGTTAGTTTTACTAATATTTCTCTCAATAGTTTATAATTTGGGGTTTAATCGCGTTCCCTAACCGATCGTCCAAAACTTAAGTTCTAAGTTCAATCCTACGGTCAATTGACTTACCTTTAGGGCTTACAGCAATGGGTAGTCCTCCCTTTTCATTTAACCAACAAATCTTGTACTATAAACCCTGTAATTTCTAAGTAACAAATTAAGTAGTAAAAAATGCCCATCTAATTATTCTCGAGGATCAACCAAACTAAGAATCAAACTTAATATGAAAGTCATACTCATAAATGTTGACTTCATTGTTATAATTCAACTTAAGAACTCTAAAGTTGATAACGATCCTAAAAGATACTCAAAACCTTAAACCATATAGTATAATACTTCTGAGCTTATGAAAACCCTAAAAGAAACTTGATACTAACTTAAGCATTGGAAACCCTAAAATATAACAACAAACCTTAACTTACAAAAAAACCCTAAACCTTAGTATGTAATGCATACTTAGAAGTTTATCGAAACCCTATAAGATTGATAAAAAATTTGACTATTAAATTAAACACTTAAGAACCTTATGTTGGAAGCCTAACTTGACCGAGCTCAAATTGATCCTTTGTTACTTATAACATAGTAAGAAAAGTAAGTCAAAGTGAGGAAACATTTATGAATTGAACCCTAGCTTAGTTACTTGCATAGGGTAGTCAATTAGGTCAATCAAGGGTAGAAATTAGAGGGTCATATGGGAATATTGGAACTGGCCATCGCAAATCTATTTTCCCTTCCAAATTAAGTTTGAACAGGCCAAAGTTAAGAGGGTGAAACTAGTTGACTTATACCCTTAGTAAACTCCCATGTATAGATAAGATAATTTCCAATCTCTATAAGTTATACCATTTAAGGAAAAAAGGTGGCTTAACCAGTTTTGGATTGACTAAAAGCTAGGATGACAAGACAACATCCCATCCTTTATGTACCATAGATCGCTAGTTGAAAGCGGAGGGTTAAGGCATGCCATCTTCCATCTTTTCACCCCTTTTACTCACTTATTGTCAAGCTTGGCTTTTCTCTCGGCTTTTAATATTTTTCTTAACCCAGCCTATATTAAACCCTAACCCATTTAATATTTTTCCTCAACTAAAAGAAAATTGGTTTTTCTTTTGAAAAACTATTTAGAGTAGCTACCCAAATGGAGTCGAGAAAAGGAGTTAAGTTATAATTGTTGATGGTTGGTTTTCATCCCAGTATGCGAACACTTATAAAACAAGAAAACCGCTACAGGGGGCATTGAAGGGTATTATGGTATGGCCACTCTAATGCCTAAGTTAGCCCTTTAGTGATAAGTGTAGCAACCTTAGGAGGGGCCTAGTAGTATTGCCTAAAATTTCCATATCATGTGTGTATCTATGATAAGAAAATCGCCTTACAAGTCAGAGATTACAAGACTCTAAATAGTTATTTGCTACAGTCTTCAATTTTAGTTCATTGACTCATTATATAATATAAATAATTATGGATATCCATTTTTGTACAATTCTTCAGAACCGTAGAGAATCGGTATCCCCTACCAAAATAGTGAAATAAGATAGGCAATTTTAGAAAATTCTAAACTTACTAAAGATACTAAACTTAATTAAGATATTAGTCATTTTTTAGAGCATTCCAAATTAAATACATACGCTTTTCATCATACTGATTCAATGGTAGCACTCTGCACTCAATTCCTATCCCATTCCTAACTATCGATCAACCTGTAAGGAAAGGAACTGTTAGGGTGTGAGCTTACACTTAGTGAGATAATTACCCTCATCAATACCACATAATAGAAATTTATTAAATGCACAATCATAAGAATACATGATCAATCAGTATGCGAAACAACACATGCAGTAGCCTAGGAACTGCATACGACTTAGAATTACGCCCCCTAAAGTCGGGGTTTGGAGATAATTAACCGACCCAAACCAAAATCCAAGTTTTAGACCTTGGGTTTTATTTCATTTGCACTATTATGCTTAGCCAAAACAAATATATATATATATATATATGCGTGTGTGTGTGTATGTGTATACTTTCTTTATCAAATAACAAATCATATTTTTAAAATCCTAAGTCTAGCAGTATGGTGGCCTCCACAATCCAAAAACACACGCCTTAAGTAGAAACTACAAGACTCGGCCCCTCACCGACGGTTGGTGTCTCCTAGAGCCTAGTAAGCCCATCAGCTTAGGATAGAGACTTAATATATATGATGACATAGCTAGTGCCTAATCCTGTAGGAAACTCGTACTCCTGTGAGTCCCTTCCCATCTTCTACGTGAAGCGGTAGTTGGTGTTATCCGTATGCGATATGGGGAATGCATGATTCATTTTGATTTCTTAATCGTATAAGTAATTAACTCAATTTTTAAGGTGATCAAACAATTTCATTCCATACAATTTATATGTATATATTAATGCAAACAATTCCAATTATTATATATATAATTAACAAGTCATCACATTCATCTATAAATCCATACACATACATCTCCCATAACCCATAAGCATCCAAATATATATATATAAGTTTAGGTGCATCTATTCTACAAGCACAATTAAGTAAAGAGTCATCGGGAATTTACTCACTCTGCCATATGGGTTAATCAAAGTAATTCGGAGGTAAGTCGTCTCCGTACACGGTATCCCCTAGTCATTGAAATAATATTTATAAGGGATTGAAATAAACTTAGGAAACTAAGTAAATTTTCCTTAAGTTATACTTTTGACTAGTTTTCGAAAATTTTCTTGGTTTTTACCTAAAATTCAATCACGTATAACTTTTTCATTTTAAATCCGATTTTTATGATCTTATAGTCAATCTTCATCATTTTCGAGTGTAATTTAATGTGGTGAGGTTATATTTTTGAAATGAGGCATACAATTTTGTCCATGGGTTAGAACAGTAGCGTTCCTTATGTGTTGGAGTGCTTTTGGGCCTTGTATGGTAAATGTGCTTTTTGATAACTTGAGAAATCCTTTGGGTTTGGTCTTAAGATTTTATCCTAAGCTTAAAATACGCCTTGAGATTAGATTTACAACTTTGATTTATATTCCTAAGGCTAATAACCACTTCATGGGCCTTTTAGTAGGCTTAAGTTGTCAAATGGGCTTATTTTTGGTTCAAACTAAAGTTAGTAACTTTGGTGGGCTTGTAAGGCCTTAGGTGGATTTCTTATGGGCTTCAAAACAACCTTTCTTAATATTTTAAAGTGCTGGTCAGAATTTTAATGAAGGCCCAACTTAGAGTTCTAGGCTTGTTTTGAGAGTTTTAGCCTTTGTATGCTTACCATACTTGCTTTGGTTGATCTTTTCACTTTGTTCATTCACTTTTATCATATTTTTAAGCTTCTTTTTCCCATGTTCCAGATATGGTCGTGATGATTCCAAGGGGTTCTTGCTTGGTCTTTCAACTTGTTTCATCATTTCCTTAAGTTTAGGTGTTAGATTATGCATTAAACTACTTGTATCCAAATCTTTACTTAACTTTTCTTCCATAATATGATTCTTTAACTCATGCTCCATACAAAGAAATAGAAGATCTTATAATTAATACAACCTCCATATCATAGCTCATGTCATACAAAGTTGGTTTTTTCATAAAACTTTATGTGATGGATTTTTCCTTAACTTAAGTCTAGATTTAAGCATGTTTAACTTAACGGAAATAAAATCAACATTCAAATGACCTTTGAACCCTCACGTCCAGCATGTTCATCTTCCATTCAAGTTCTTGTTTTAAGATTTTCTCAACTTAAAATCTTCTATTCAAAGCGTTACACAAGTATCTTTACAAAACACCAACTTTACATGCTCATGTTTCAACTTCATATAAGGGTTTCATGAGTTTGTTTCTTAAAACGGTTTTTGGTGTTATAACAACTTAAACCTTACTTATATCTTCAAGAAATCAAAGTCTCCTAACATAAATACTAACCCACAAATCACAAGAAACACTTACTCATCTTTAAAGCAAAGTATAGTGGTTGTGCACTAAGGTTCCACTTAAGCTCTTAACTTTGCTTCCTCCTTTTTGCCACCTTTTGGAAACCCGAGTTGTTTGATCTTTTGGAATGAGGTTTGTGGAAGGTTCTAATGGTTCTAAAAGATTTTAGATGGTGAAATAAAGTGACACAAGAATAAGAGGAGAAATTGCCGTGAGTATGGAAGCAAAAATGGTGGCAGCAATGTTGGGAATTTGTGAAGTTAGGTTTCTTCTTTTGATTTGTGTTTAAAGTGAGAGAAAAGGAAGTGAAAATGGAAGCAAAAGAGGGAGAGAGTGGCAGATTTTGAATGAGAAAAGAAGTGTGTGCAAGAAGCTTTAATTAATTGTCTTGTAGCTTACACAAAAGTCAACAATTGCAACTATTGATGATGTCAGCATTAAGGGGTGAATAGTAATGTGTAAGAGAAAGCGATTGATGGTTGAAAGACAAGTGCATGGCCCCCCTTTCTTCCTTGTTTAAATCTTCCATTTAAAGTCTTTTTAGGCCATGGAATGGTCTTTTTCTCATTTAATGAAGTTAAGCATATGAAATCTATTGAAAAATTGTCCATATGTAGTATAAGTGAAGGGGTGATAAGAAAAATGTCTTATCACTAAATTTTGATAAGTTATCAATTGATAAATGATTCTAACTCTCAATTGATAATTTATCTAAAATGATTGGTTGATTTACTTATTGAAGTATAAGGCTTAGGCATGATGATAAGGGCATAGTCTTATAGAAAATTGTTTTTAGGTTTTCATCTTACATTGTTTTGTAATTTATGATTTGATTTTTATAAAATTTGTGAAATTTTCTAAAGTTGAATGAAATTATTCAAATTAAATTATCGATTAATTACTTAAGGTTAAAATTCCTTAATGGTTTTAAGGTTTATGGTTTTAAATGACTTTAGAGCTTGCAATTCTTCAAGCTCGGATTTTATCGATAATTAGTTTTTGAATTGGAAAAATTTAATTCTTTCTAAATATAAACTTAAGTTTTTGGTTTAGTTGATCTTTGGGAATGTTCGGAAAGTACGTTTAATCAAGTCTTAGGCCCACTAAAATTAGGGTTTATAATAAGAGTAAAATTGTTCCATGATTATGAGAGTGAAAGAATGGAGAAGAGAGTCCTCTTACTTAGTATTTATAGTAAGTCAATGGAGATTAGGTCATTGGATCAGGTCATTAGATTGGGCTTAGATATTGGATCCCTTAATATAAGCCTACCTAATAATCCAAAAATGCCTATCAACACTTGCCCTTTACTCTCTTTGGTGATAAAGTCGGAAAAGAGAGTATTTAGGGAGGTTGATTTGGTGGGATTTTTAGAAAAGTTTATCATCCTAGCCTGAAGATGTTAGAGTGCTTGAAAAGGATAAAAAAGGGAGTGACCAGAGCATTTATAAAGATTGGTATGCTTAAAAAAGGTATAGACATGATGAGGTTGGAGTACCTGAAGTTTGAAAAAGTGAAACCTTGAAGAGGTCGATACGCTTGAAGAGGCGAAAGCGCTTGAAGAGGCCAATACACTTGAAGAGGCCGATACGCTTAAAAAGGAGAAAGTGCCTAAAGAGGCTGGAATACTTAAAGAGGCAAAGGCCTAAGGAGGCCAAATCGCTTGATGAGGTAAGGGCCTAAAGAGGCCAAAGTTCCTAAAGAGGCAAAGGCTTAATGAAGCCAATATGTTTGAAGAGGCTGGAGCACCTAAAAAGTCAAGGGCTTAAAGAGGTTGGAGTACTTGAATAGGTGAGGGCTTAAAAAGGCCAATACGCTTGAAGAGGAGAGGGCCTAAAGTTGCTGGAGCGCTTAAAGAGGCGTGGGTGCCTAAAAAGGTGAAGGCTTAAAGAGGTCGAAGAAGTATGTAGATCATCCAAGTTAGGAGTGACTTATGCTATGTAGAGCCATAAAATTGGTCAATCGACCTATAGTTTGTTAATGTATATGACTGTAGGTTTGTTTACTTGTCATCCATATAACTTTCCAGACTTGAGTTTATTTTACCCATCACAACTTAATGGCTTAGGATTTTTAAATAGCTAGTCATCTACTTATTAGGGACTATCATTTTATGTGTCTTACTCATCACCCGTAGTGTGTAGGGCTTAGAGCAATTAAAGTGTAGCTCGTTAGCATGATATGTGTTCATAGACTAAAATCAGAGGACGTTTCCCTATCCTTAATTTATATTTGATTATCTACGTTCATCTCAAAAGGAGGTAAAAATAGGCCTTGAAAAATAATAATGAACAAATCATAAATAGTAGCGATAGAGTTGTACCCATCTTCTTTTAACATGGATGCTTAGTCCCACACAGTATCTTTAAGTTCATATGTTAGAGTTGCTCATCACAAGTTATCATAAAGTGACGAGCTCGACATGTAGCTAGTATAACAACTTATAACTTTGACTAGTTGGTATGACAGTTTGGATTTTAAGATTGGGGGATGTCTCAAGTCTCTTTCCTTGTTTAGCTTGAAGAGTGGCTCAGTAACTTAACTCAGTTAGTTCAGTCAAACTTTCCCTTAGCCTTGATTGTTGGTTGGCACTGATGTACCTAGGAGCTTAATTATCACTAGGGCTTATCATGGCAAATTTGAATTGAAATGGCTCCTTTGAGATATCGAAGAAAATTAGGGGGAAATGGTTCACAATCGAACAAGAGTAGTTGACATGAAGTTACTCAGAAGATGTGACTCACCAATGAACACAACACGACTTGACACCTTACTTGATATGACACACAAATTAATGTCAAGGTTTACCTGCTACTAATCCAAAGCTACTCTATAAGATTAGATAAGAGTGTATGAAATATGGACTTGGAGAGGGTTGTTTCATACGAATAGAATATTTAGTATTAAAAATGTAAGTTATCTACGGCTTACAAGAGAAAATGATTATTTATAGTAGTACAATCTCAAACGAGGTGGATAAGTGGCAGTGCAACATTTGTCTAATATGGATATTCTTTAAGCACAACAGGCAAGAGGGGTCAAAATGTTGCAGCAATAAAAGGGTTAGGAAGAGAAAGATGGTGACATGGCAAGAGAAAACTATTTGACCGTTTAATTGAGTTTCTCATCACTTAGCAGAAACTTCTCGGTAGTAGTAGGTCAGAGTACTTGGCATAGGGTCTTCAGCAAGGGAATGGTCGGTATTATCACTATCGAGTATACAGATCAACATATGACAATTTAGGGAGCTCAAGGAGTTCAACCACATTCCTTCGGCGTAAATTTTCTTGTCATCAGTACGTTGCTAAGAAAGAATTCATCGGGTAAGGGATTGAAGTCCTCGAAGTCGTGCACAAGTAATGGGACCGTTGGTTGGCAGCTCATTAGTTCCCTAGGGTTGTTGAAGATTTGCCCTCAAATCTTAGTCTATGTCATCTTTGAGTACATATGGAGTTAAGTCGGCGACGTTGAATGTGGTAGATGTATTTAGACCTTCGAGTAGCTCAATCTCGTAGGCATTATCATTAATGTACCTCAGGATCCTGTAGGGTTCATCTGCTCTGGGAGATAGTTTATGACCCTAGTGGTAAGGGATGTAGTGGCCCATCATATTGAACTAATTAACCACCACCACAATCGAATCGTATCTTCTCAGTGTGTAGAGAAGGCCAAGCATGAAATCAATGCTTAGGCTAGTTTACCACCACTCGAGAATAGGTAGGGGTATACATTCTCCATAAGGCTCTCTCCTCCCTTTCGCATACTTACACACCTTGTACATCTCAAGTATTCGATACACATCCTTCATCATCCCAGGCTAGTAAAATTGCTCCCTTAATATCTTAATCATTTTCTTTTCCCTAAAATGGCTAGCCAGACCCCTAACATGAGCTTCTCGAAATAGTAGCTCCCTTGTAAAACCACTTGGCATGCAAATTTGCTTACTCTTCGTCAATATACTTGGCTACTAAAGGCCCAAAATGTAGGTCATGCTCATATCGATAAGGTGAAGTACCAAACCCAAGCACTTTAGCTTACAACGTCGTGATGAGGGTATAATGGTAAGAAAGTGCATTAGCTACCATATTGGTGCTTCCCTTCTTATACCCGATGACATAGCAAAAGGTCTCTAAGAACTCACCCCACTTGGCATGATGTTGAGAAAGCTTCTGCTGCCTGCGAAAATGCTTGAGAGGTTTATGATCCGAATAGATGATGAATTCTCTTGGCAACAGATAATGCTACTAGTTCAGAAGTGTACAAATAAGGGCATAGAACTTCTTATCATAGGTTGAGTAATTTAAGGTTGCACCTTGGAGTTTTTTGCTAAAGAAGGCAATGGGTTGACGCTCTTGCATATGGATAACACCAATGTCGACACCAGATACATTACATTCAACCTCAAAAACCTTCTCGAAATCTTGTAGGCCAAGTACTGGAGCTAACGTCAACTTATACTTCACATCTTCAAAGCTCCTCTAAGCTTTCTCTATCCATTTAAACTCAATGTTATTCTTGGTGAACTTAGTAAATGGCACAATTATGGAGCTGATGTTACGGATAGGCTAGGCTATAGAAGCTCCTGACCTCGGCAGCTCTAGTCGACATAGGCTACTCATTAATAGCTCTGACCTTTTCAGCATTAACTTGAACTCCACTCCCCCAAATGACATATCCGAGGAATACAACCTCGCTTTGAAAAAATGGGAATTTCTTCAGGTTACCGAATAATTTCTTGGTGTGAAGTATGTTAAACACCAATCTCAAATGTTCGACATGAATGAGAAGGTTAGTGTTATAGATCGAAATATCGTCAAAATAAACCACAATGCATTTGCCTATTAATGTTTTGAGCATATGATTCATGAGTCACATGAATGTACTCGGTACATACCAAACGGCATAACCATCAACTCATACAGACCATCCAAGTCTTAAAGGCTGTTTTCCATTCATCTCTCGATCTCATTCGTATTTGATTATAGCCACTCTTTAGATCTATCTTCGAAAAGATGCTTACACCATGCAACTCATCAAGCATGTTATGCAATTGTAGGATTCAGTATCGGTACTTAACAGTAATCTTATTGATGGTACGGTTATCAATACACATCCTCTATGACCCATCTTTCTTTGGTACGAACACAACTAGGATGATACATGGGCTTATGCTCTCACGGACATATTTATAATCTACTAACTCATTAACTTGCTTTTTCAGCTTAGCTTCCTATTCAGGATTGAGTCTATAGGTGGGTTGATTTAGTAGGACTGCTCTAGGTTGAAGATCGATGCAATGCTCAATTCCCTTCAAGGGAGGTAATCCTTTCGGCATCTCGATTAGGAAGAGGTCAGCAAATTCCTAAAGTAGCTGTTGTACCTCGATAGGTAAGTTCTTAACCTCTCTAACCTCTAAGAATCTCTTGACAAAGAGGAGTACATAGTCCTCAGCCTTTACCTCTCGTGCAAACTGAGCTCGGGAATTCACTAAGGACTTCCGCTTTAGAGATCTAGCAATCTTTTCTTAGGCTTCTTACACTTCCTTTAGAGTAATAAGTGTCAACATAACTTTCTTTCTATCCTTTTGAAACATGTGGGGGTTTCCATACCCATTGTGTAACACTCTCAAGTCAAATAGTCGGCTGAGTAATATGTGAGATGCACACATGGGGAGGACAACATAGAACACCTCATCCTTGTACCTATCACCAATAGTAAATGACACTCTTACTTACTTAGAAACGTATGATCCTCCTTTCCTATTTAGTCAGTGAATCTTATATGGCTTAGGGTTTGGAAGAGTCGGCAATTTCATAGCCTTAACTACCCCTTGTGCAATGACATTGGTATAGCTTCCTCCGTCAATGATCAAGCGCATAGGTTGCCATTTACTTGCAATTCATATGAAAGAGGTTCTCTCTTTGCTCATTCTCATAAGCACAAAATTACTGAGAAATCGCCAAGCAACAATGCAATACTTAGCTCCACCTTCAGGGGGTATCTTAGCCTCCTAATCTTCCTCAAATTCTTCTAGCATTCAATCGGTAGCCGCTTCTTCCTCTCCTTCACTCATACTTTCTATTTTAAATTGGGGCTTGTCTCCTTTTATTGTCAAGACTCAACGGTTCGAACATTGACTAAACATGTGTCAATAGGCAAGACATTTAAAACATTTAATTTCTCGGGTTTTCCTCCTTAAACGCTGATGCTGGTCTCTTAAGATCTCTGGTTACTTGGTCTTGCTCTTACCTTTGCCCTCATCAGGTTAGCTAGGCACATGACTTCGGCATTCTACCTCAAAACTATTTGATGCCCTGTCATTCCTTAGTTTACTTGATAGGCCAATCCTATTCGGCATCATTGTTCGGTTACTAGGTATTCGGCTAACCTGGTTTCACTGTTGCCTTTCAACTTTCTAGGCTACATAGATGGTTTCATCTAGAGTTGTGAGGCTCTGCAATTCCATGACATGACCAATCTTAGCTTAAAGTCTCGAGATGAACCGTTCTATAGTTTGGGTCATAGGCTCATCAACATCACATTGTATCATGAGCAATTGAAAATCTTAGATGTAGTTGTCTACAGGCCTGTAACCATACCTTAAGTCTTAGAGTCTTCGGAAAGTGTCTTGTTCATAGTATTTGAGAAAGAACCTATTCCTGAGAACTCTCTTCATCTTGTTCTATGTTCAGACCTTGCATCAAGTCCTTAAGCGAGCATTCTATGACTTCTTCCACTACATTACCGCATATCTAGAAAATTATAATGCAGCTACTTTAATGCATACAGCATCTTCATGATCATAAAAGTCGAATATCTTTTTTATCTTCTCTTCCTCATCTAGGTAGTCATCAATACTACTAGACTTGTTGAAGTTTGGAATATGTACCTTAAGATGTTTGGCACTTCTTGACGCTTTAAACTCATGCTCATCATTCCCAATATACTGGTCTTCTTCTTCATACTCTTCCACTTCGTCGAACTCTAACCTTCTCCTCACAACTCTATTGGTACGTTACAGTGGTGCATGGTTCAATGGAAAGGCTTCTAGAGCTCGCTTGTTCGTTTGACTCCTTAGCTTATCTCTCTCATCTCAGCCCTACCCAGCAACTCTCTCATGCGGTCTATTCTCTAAGACCCTGTTTACTAAGACAGCTAAATTGGCCACAATGGTAGCAAGATCTTATATCTGCTCAATAGTAGTACGTGGTATTAGTTGGGTAACTCGACCATGACCATAAGCATCACTTTTGACATCGTGAATCTCTCCTTATATACTAAGGTTTGATATTTTCAACATAAAATTTCTATAACTACACTTCCTACGGATGGCTACAATACACATAGTATCTCAAACAATAGACTGACTATTACTATATGGCTTTCAATCTCAACCTCAACCTTAAGCTCTAATACTAGGAATATATGGTATGTCTAGGAGCTCAGTTATCACTAAGGCCTACTTTAGCAGATTTGAACTGAAATGGGTCCTTTGAGATATCGAAGAAAATTAGGAGGAAATGCTCTATAATTGAACAACAGTAGCTGACGTGAAGCTACTCATAGGATTTGACTCACTAACGAATACAACATGACTTGACACCTCACTTGATATGATGCACAAGGTGATGTCATGTTCCATCTGCCACTAATCTTGAGTTACTTGGCATGATTAGATAAGAGCGTATGAAATATGAACTTGGAGAGGGTTGTCTCATAAGAACGGAATATTCAATATTAAAAAAGTAAGTTATCTGCGGCTTATAAGAGAAAAGGACTATTTATAGTAAGTCCTTAGGACAACAATACAAATAAAGAAATTACAAGAAAGTATATACAAAAAGGGGATTCTTAGTATATATGGTAAAAAGGATAAAAGACCAAAAATGGAAAAGTAATACAATCTTAGACAAAGTGGACAAGTGGTAGTGCAACATTTGTCCCATACAAATATTCTTTGAGCATAGCAGGTAAGAAGGGTCAAAATGTTGTGGTAATAAAGGGGCTAGGACGAGAGAGATGGTGGCATGCTGAGAGAAAACTATTCGGCTATTTAAGTGAGTCTCTTATCACTCGACAAGAACTTCTCGGCAGTGCTAAGTCAGATTACTCAGCACAGGGTCCTTAGAAAGGGAATGGCCGGTACCATCACTATAGAGTGCACAGATCAACGTATGATAATTCAGGGAGCTCAAGGAGTTTAGCTACATTCGTTTAGTGTAAACTTTCTCATCATCAATAGGTTACCGAGAGAGAATTCACCGGGTGAGCGTTAGAGTGTTTAGAGCAGTGCATGAGTAATAAGATCATTGGTCAATAGTTCATAAGTTCCCCAGGGTTGTTGAAGATTTTCCTTTAAATCTTAGTCTTCATCATCTTTGGGCACATATGGAGTTAAGTCAGCAACGTTGAATATGGCAGACATGCGGAGACTTTCAGGTACCTCAATCTCATAGGCATTATCTTTAATGCACTTCAGGATTCTATAGGGTCCATTCGCTCTGGTAGATAGTTTGTTCGTCCTCTTGCTAGGGAAACGCTCCTTGTTAAGATGGATCCAGATAAGGTCCCTAGGGGCATAAACGATTCGTTTCCTTCTACGGCTTCATTTTGCTTCTATCAGGCCATAGTTTTGGCCAATTGCTCAGCAATTCTTTGATGCAACCTGTGAAATTCCTTAGCATGCTGCAGGCTGGATTAACTCTCCCCTTATGTAGTCAGACTGATAACTAAGTCTAAAGGTAGGTTCCAGTTAAGTCCATAAATAGCCTCAAATGGTGATGTTTTAGTGGAGCTATGAGTACAGCAATTGTAGGCAAATTCAACGATGGGCAGGCATAAATCCCAATCAGGAGAGTTCTTTCTTATAGTGGCATATAGGAGATTACCAACGGTTTTGTTAACTACTTCAGTTTAGCTGCCTATCTAAGGGTGGTAAGAGTTGCAGTATAGGAGCTTAATGCTGAGTTTCCTTCATAAGGTCTTCCAAAAGAAGCTCGTGAATTTGGAATCACGATTGGACATAATACTCCTTAGCACTCCATGCAGTCGTACAATTTTCTACAAAAAAACGTTAGCAATGAATAAAACATCATTAGTTCTGTGGCAAGGGATGAAGTGGCCTATCATATTGAACCGATTGACCATTACTATGGTTAGATCATGTCTTCTCGGTGTATGGGGAAGGTTAAGCATGAAATCCATGCTTAAATTGGTCTACAGCCGCTCAGGAATAGGTAGGGTTATATATTCTCCATAAGGCTCTCTCTTCATTTTTTCATACTTATACACCTTGCACCTTTCAAGTATTAGGTGTACATCGCTTATCATCCTAGGCCAGTAAAAGTGCTCACTCAATTTCTTAATCATCCTCTTTTCCCCAAAATGGCTAGCTAGGCCCCCTGTATGAGCTTCTCGAACCAGTAGCTCCCTTATAGAACTATTCGGCATGCAAATCTACTTACCCTTCATAAAAAACCCCTTAGTCAAGTGGAATCCATCCACAACTCCCCTATTACTGCACTTGGTTATTAAAGGCCCAAAATGTTGGTCGTACTCATATCGATAAGGTAAAGTACCATACCTAAGCACTTTAGCTTGCAACCTCGTGATGAGGGTATAATGGTAAGAAAGTGCATCAGCTACCGTACTGGTGCTTGCCTTCTTATACTTGATAACAAAAAGTCTCCAAGGACTTGGCCTACTTGGCATGACACCGAGAAAGCTTCTACTACCTAAGAAGATGCTTGAGAGATTCATGATTCGAATAGATGATGAATTCTCTTGGCAACAGATAATACTGCCATTTCTAAAGTGTATGGATAAGGGCATAGAACTCCTTGTCATAGGCTGAGTAATTCAAGGTAGTACCTCGGAGTTTTTCACTGAAATAGGTAATAGGTCGGTGGTCCTACATAATGATAGCACCAATGGCGATACTAGACGCATTACATTCAACCTTACAACCCTTCTCCAAATCTGGTAGGCCAAGTACTAGAGCAGACATCAACTTATACTTCACATCTTCAAAACTCCTCTAGGCCTTCTCTATCCATTTAAACTCAATGTTCTTCTTAGTCAACTTAGTCAACAGCGTAGTTATAGAGTCAATGTTCTGGATAAATCTTCAACAGAACGAGGCTAAGCTATGGAAGCTCTTGACCTCGGCAGCACTAGTCGGCGTAGGCCATTCATTAATAGCTCTGACCTTTTCCTCATCAACTCGAGCTCCAATCCCCAAAACGACATATTCGAGGAATATAACCTCGCTTTGACAAAACACGCATTTCTTCAGGTTGCCGAATGATTTCTCAATGTGGAGAATGTTAAATAGTAATCTCAAATGTTTAACATGAACAAGAAGTTCAGCGTTGTAGACTAGAAAATTGTCAAAATAAACCACAATGCATTTTCCTATCAATGTTCTTAACACATGATTCATGAGCCGCATAAATGTACTTGGCACGTTAGTTAAACCAAATAGCATAACCATTTACTTAAACAGACCATCTCTAGTCTTAAAGGATGTTTTCCATTCATCTCTCGATTTCATTCATATTTGATGATAGCCACTCTTTAGATCTATCTTTGAAAAGATGTATGCACCATGCAACTCATCGAGCATGTCATGCAACCATGGGATTTGGTATCGATACTTAATAGTAATCTTATTAATGGCATAGTTGTCAATGTACATCCTCCATGATTCATCTTTCTTTGGTATTAGCATGTCTAAGACGACACATTAGCTTATGCTCTCATAGACATATCTACGATCTACTAACTCATTAACTTGCTTTTTTAGCTCAGTTGCTTGTTTAAGATTGAGTCTATAGGTAGGTCGATTCAGCAAAGCTACTCCAAGTTGAAGATTGATGCCATGCTCAATTCCTCTCAAGGGAGGTAATCCTTTTGACAACTTAGCCGGGAAGAGGTCAGCAAATTCCTAAAGAAGCTACTGCACTTTGGGAATTTGCTTTCGGATAGTAGGTCATTGAGTTGGGTTCCACTGTTTACAATAGTAGCACGTGGCTTGAGGTCGATTCTAAGAGTTCTAGGAAGCAAATCAAGTGGGAAAGTGGGTTTTCGTGATTATTTAATTAGGTTTAAGGGGGGTAGGATTGATGCTGTAGTGATCAAAGGTAATTTTGAGGGTAGTATACAGTGGTGGTTGTAGGGGTGCTTGGGTGGTGTCGTTGAGGGTTGTTGGGTATGAGTGGGGTGATGGGTCTGGTGTTAAGGAATGTGGGGAGTTTAGCTATTTGATTGGTTTGAGCCTAAGGTAGTTGGGGATGGTGGTTCGAGTGGGTCGTGGTGGTGGCAGTAAGGCTTTGGCTTGTGGAGGCGCTTCGGGTTACGGAAGTAGATGGGGGGAGTTAGGTTGAGGAGCTTACGACATAGGGAAGTCGCGGCGGTTGTTGGAATTGCTTGAATTACTTTAAGTGTAGCTACGGGTTAGAGAGAGAGAGGGTACGGCCATGGGTAAAGAGAGAAAGAGATTGCAAGAGAGAGAGAGGGCTTGGGAGCATACTTGCGAAGTTGTGTGTATCTAATGAACTCCCCCCCAACACCCATTTTATAGTCAAATTCAACCCAGAAACATGGAAAGCTCAAAGTCAGATTTATTGAAAATGTCTAGAAATCCAGTTTTTTTTTTTTCGAATTTTTGAGCTCAAATTGAATGCTCCTTTGACTATATTTTGACATGTTAGTAGGTTTGATTCATAGTAGGCTATATCTAGTTTGCAATTTTGCCATTGATTTAGAGAAATTGCAATAAGAATAGTAATGGGAATTAGCCTCTGAACATATCCAAGCTAAGGCAGACTTGTCTTAAGTCGAGGCTTACCAATGCTTACCAAGGTTGAGCTAATTACAGAAGACCAAGGGGAAGAAAAGGAGACACTCAGCACTAAGTCTATTGTCAACCGAGTTGTTAAGATACCACAAGGTTAAGGACACGAGATTAAAGAACCACTTAGCACAGTACTGAGAGACTTGTGCAGATTGAATCTAGAACTTGGCAATTTTAGGCTGACCTCTCTAGTGTCTCAACTAAGTTATGTAAGAGTTTAGGGACTCCTTACCAAACCCGTACATCAAATTTCCAACCCCATCTGGTTCGAATATTGCTACTCTCAGGACATGCTGAGTGATTGCATGTCAACTTCTATAAAATGTATAGTTTTGTATTCTTGTATATGTTTTCCCTTATTTTATATATGGGCTCAATTCTTTAGGGCTTAAGGCCTTGTAAATTATTTACAGTAGAGCATGTGTTTACCAAATTATTAACTATCAATTACTCTCTTTAATCTTTCTCGTGTTCTTATCAATCTTATTCATACGATTATGGTGAAGCCCTTTATTTGAATCTCGAGCAACATTTAGTATTCGTGAGTTATATCAAACTCTATTTCAAGCTTAATCCCCTGATTGTATTTGTATCTTGGTGAGTTATATCAATTCACATTCACACATGAAACCTTCTTATTCTTCGTACCCATTTTTCTTTTGGAATCCCGAATACCTACCGATAAAGGCATATTTTTCATGTTTTAAAAGTGAAAATTAAGATAGAATTATTATAGATTTAATAGAAATCATTAAGAATTGGTACTTAATTATTTTCATTTGGACATTTTAGGAATTAGAGGATTCAAGAGTGGAATTATGGACAATTTAAAGTAATTTTAACCAAATAAACGAAGTTTGGATCAATGCATGCAAATGGGAATTAAAGGCAGCGAGCTTACAACTTATAAGCTTGCACCTTCGGCTTTTGATGGCTACACCGTTGGCCCAAATGCTAACCTTACACTTACATCGTTGGCCTTCATAGCCAGCCTTCATGAAATAAAGAAACTTCACGTGAGACAACCATGATTTTTCATATAAATAGCTTATGTTTCATCATTTGAGGGACTTGGAGACATACTTTTCCTTAGACATTGAGAACCGTAGAATAGTTCTTAGATAGTTTTAGAAGAATTCTTCGGGAGAAGTGCTTTGATCATTGAGAGCATTTTGCTTTTGCTATGGAGACCAAGATTGAAGTTGCAATTGAAGATTATTTCTTTACAATACAAAATTGGTGACATTTATTTCAATTATTTCTATACAATTCTATGAATTATTTATGCTTTCAATTATCAATTTCCTTGCAATTTCAATCAATATTTGTGTTTTTGTTTTCAAATCCATGGCTAACTAAAATTATTTGTGGGAATTGATAAAACCCTAGATAGTTAAGACGATGATTGTGTTTATGTTATAGGATTAAGAGATATATGGATTATTCATGATTTAATTTCTATGATTCCAATTATAATTATTTAATTGATTATAATTGTTACAAACCTTAATGGTACAGAAGTCGATATAGGGTTTGTTAGAAGTTCTTAGATGATTTAATTAATCAATGTGGAAGAAGAGTTAATTGAATTAATTAGAAATTATTTAAAGGTTAATGTAATGTTCGGCAATTCATTATTCACTAAGGCATTAGGGATAATTGAGTTAGGACATTAGACAATCATAGTATCAAGAGATATATGATTATAATTTAGAGTCTGCTGTTAATTGGAAGATGCAGAAGCTGACTAATTAATTAGGAGTTTAAATCCTAAAGTTTTAATGTATAGTAATTTCACTTGAATGATCACATATCTATTAACCTATATTATATGATAACAATTTGATTTACGTAATCTAGGGTGGATTCTATTTTCCCATAATTCTCAATTGATTAATTAATTTTAGCTTTTTCATAGTTATTTTCTTTTCAATAGTTTTAGAGTAATTGTTAGATTAATTAATTTAATTTTAATTGCCTGAATATTAATAAGAATTAGTATAGGATTAGTAATTTCTTAGTCCTTAAGTGTTCGAAAACCTTACTTTTTTATATTACTTGATTCTAACCTAGTATACTTACTAGAGTATTCGTGATTTATTTTGATTTATATATAGTTTAAGTGAATCATGTTTTTGGCGCTGTTACTACAAATATTAAACCTTTTAGTTTTTTTTGGTAATTTAGGTATAGTTGATGATGTGTGTTATTTAATTTTTTTTTTTTATCTCTTTGTAAGTGTTTTATGCACAGGAGTGGAAGTGTTGAAATTCTACCACTGGATTAAAAAATAAGTGCACTTTACATCTATTAAGGTAAGAGAACAGAAGAAGAATAGACAAGATGGCAACTAATGAGGGTAATAATTAAATACAAGGAGTTCTATGAGCACTATGAGATTATATAGTACCCATAGTAATGGGCTCGGCTATAAGGAGGCTCACTATTCAAGCTAACAACTTTGAGTTGAAGACATTCCTTATTTAGATGGTTCAAACAAATCAACTTGGAGAATATCTTAATGAAAGTCTTGATGAGCATATTTCAGGATTCCTTTAATGTTGTAATACAATGAAGATGAACAATGTGACATATGGGGTTATTAGATTATAGCTCTTTCTCTTTTTACTAAGGGATAAAGCTAAAGCTTAGTTTCATTCATTGCTATAAGAGTCTATCACCACCTAAGCTAATCTTTCATCAAAGTTCTTAAGGAGATTTTTCCCATTGGCTAGGACTGCAAAATTAAGGAATGACATCACCAACTTTACCAAGTTTAGTGGTGATTCACTTTGTGAAGCATGGGAGAGATTCAAGGAGGTAATTAGAAAATGCCCACATCATGGCTAGCTAGACAATCTCTTGATTGAGATCTTCTATCTCAGTTTAGACGAGACATTGAGGTCCCTAATTGATGCTACAGCTAGAGGTGCTATGATGGGAAAGACATATAATGAAGTAATGCATTGGTAGAAGAAATAACCTCCAATGCACATAACTAGCAAAATGAGAGAAGCAAGTTAGGAGTGGCAGCAACTAGTGACAATAGCACTGTATCTTAATTAACAGATTAGATAGTAGCTCTCACTACTTAGGTAAGCAAACTCAACTCAGCACAGCCTTTTAATGCTAACCCTATTGTTTTTTGTGAGTTATGTTCAGGACCACATTAGACTCTTGGGTGCTTAACTAGGAATCACTTAGCTCTAACCAATGGTGAATAGGTGAATTTTGTCAACAATTTTAAATGTGGTAATCAAGGACCATATTCAAATACATATAATCTTAGGTGGCATAATTATCCAAAATTTTCATGAATAAATGAAAACAATGCATTCAAACCACCACTTGAATTCCAGAAGCAAGGTCTTATTTAGAATGCTCCACCTTAGTAAAATCAATCTAGAATGGAAGAGCTCATGCTGAGCTATATGCAAAAGACCAACACCTTGCTACAAAATCAACAAGTGACTATTCAAAACCTAGAAAAATAGATAATTCAGATTTCTCAATAGTTGAGCAATAGACCATCAAGTCTTTACCTAGTAACACTGAAGAGAATCCTAGAAGTGTTGATGTTATTATGTTGAGGAGTGGAAAAGCATTAGAAATAGTTAACAGACGAGTTGAAGAGAAGGTAGAGATTCCAAATGTAGAAAAAGGTAAGGAGGTAGAAGAGGAACCAACATAGAAGTCACCAGCAGTAAACTGTATCTCCTTCTAGTCCCCTTTCTAGGAAGATTGAAGCAATAATAGCTAAATGCTTAATTTACCAAATTCCTAGATGTCTTCAAGAAGTTGCAAATCAACATTCCTTTTGTAGAAGCAAGCAAATGCCTTCCTATGCTAAATTCATGAAGGATTTGCTCACTAAGAAGAGAGAGACTGATGGGAATGAATCGGTAATGTTTACAGGGGAATGCTCCATGATCCTTTAGAAAAATTTATGTACCCTGCCTAAAAAATAAAGAGATTAGTGGAGTTTTACTATTCCTTGCACTATAGGAAATTTTCATTTTGATAAGGTTCTCATTGATTTAGGTGCAAGTATAAATTTAATGTCCTTGTCTATTTTTAGGAAGCTAGGACTTGGAGATTGTAAGGAGACTCATGTCACCTTGCAACTTGTTGATAGGAGTATCAAATACCCAAAGGCTATTATTGAGAATGTCTTGGTGAAGGTAAACAAATTTATCTTCCCAATCAACTTTATAGTCCTAGAGATGGAAGAAGATAGAGAGGTACCCATTATCTTGGGTAGACCATTTCTTGCAATAGGTAAGGCGTTGATAGACGTGGAACAAGGTAAGCTGACTTTAAAAGTTATGGACGATAAGGTAACGTTTAATGTTTATGAAGCCATAAAGCATTTTGATGATTGCAAATCTTATTACACTATTGACATGTTTGATGAGATTACCTACGAGTCTACAGAAGAAAAACAGGATTAGATACTATGGAATCAATTCTTAGGGATTTGGATGATTGGAGAGATGACTAAGAGCCTAAAGAAGAAGGTAGGGAACAGGTGTCAGAAATCAAAGTTCAATACTATGAAAAACTCGGTACTAGTGAGTAGAAGCTAGTTCTACCATTAACACAACCCTTGGTGCTTGAACTTAAA
This sequence comes from Lumnitzera racemosa, assembly GCA_024138005.1. Taxonomy (NCBI): domain Eukaryota; kingdom Viridiplantae; phylum Streptophyta; class Magnoliopsida; order Myrtales; family Combretaceae; genus Lumnitzera; species Lumnitzera racemosa. Next base: position 74,158,908 of record JAMXBC010000002.1, read on the forward strand.
CCTTTACCTAGTCATTTAAAACATGTATATCTTAGAACAAATGATACTTTGCTAATAATTATCTACTCCTCTTTGACATGTGACCAGGAGAAATAACTTCTAGGAGTTCTGAGAGAGCATCAAGAAGCCATCGGGTAAACCCTTGCTAATATCTACTCCTCTAAATTTCTCAAATTTTATGTTTCTTATCCAAATTTCTTATTTTTTATTCTTTTTCTTATTTTTTGTATTTTCCTAAAATTCTTATTTTTTTTAAATTTCTTAATTTTTTGGGTTTTCTTTAATTTCCTATTTTTTATGTTTTTTTTTCTAATTTAGGACATATTGAGAAAAGAAAGGAAAATAATAAAAATAAAAAATAAAAATAAATAAAAGGGGCAAAAATTAGGTGTTTACAATTGCCCCTCTTTGTAGTGAAGTTTGAACAAAACTTTGCCACAAAGACAAAAAGATATGATTTTTCCCTTAAGACGACTCAAAAACAACTATAACTATCTTAAAATCTATTTGGATGAAGAAATGAAACCTAATTATACCTCTCTAGGCTCATTAACCTAAGTAGGAGTGTCTCTAAAGGATAAGCAATCTTACGTTAAAATTGATCTAAAACCTGGTTGTACCTCACTACGCTTACTAACCTAGGCAGAAGTGTCTCTCGAGGACTAACAACCTTAATGTAGTATCAATGTAAAACCCATTTGTACCTCATTAGACTCATTAACCTAGGTGGAAGCATCTCTTGGGGACTAGTAACCCTAAACTTGGTCGTGGCCCACTAAGCTCAATAACTTAGGTAAGAGTATCTCTTAGGGACTAGTAACCCTAAACTGTAATCGATCCAAAACTAGGTTTTTTCTCACTAGGCACACTAACCTAGGTAAGAGTATCTCTCGGGGACTAGCAACCTTAAGCTGGGATCGATCTAAAACCTAGTCATACCTCACTAGGCTCACTAACCTAGGCGGGAACGTCTCTTAAGGACTAGCAATCCTAAGTTGGTTGTGCTTCACTAGGCTCACTAACTTAGGTAGGAATGTCTCTTCGAGACTAACAACCTTAAATTGAGATCGATCTAAAACTTGGTCGTGCCTCACTAGGCTCACTAACCTAAGCAAGAGCATCTTTCGAGGACTAGCACCGCTAATGTGGGATCGATCCAAAATCTAGTCGTGCCTTACTAGTCTCACTAACCTAAGTGGGAGTGTTTCTCAAGGACTAGCAACCCTAAACTTGGATTGATCTAAAACTTAGTCGTGCCTCTCAAGGCTCACTAACCTAGGTGGTAACGTCTCTTGGGAACTATCTAAAACCATGTTGTACCTTATATGGCTCCTTAATCTAGGCGGGAGCATCTCTCGAGGACTGGTAACCCTAAACTAGGATCAATTTAAAACTTGGTTATACCTCACTAGGCTCATTAACTTAGGCAAGAGCGTCTCTCAGGGACTAGCAACCCTAAATTGGGATCGATCTAAAACCTAGTCGTGCCTTGTAAGACTTACTAACCTAGGTGGGAGTATCTCTCGGGGGCTAGCAACCCTAATGTAGGATCGATCTAAAACTTAGTTGTACCTCACTAGGTATACTAACCTAGACAGGAACGTCTCTTGAGGACTAGTAACCCTGAACTAGGATTGATCTACAACCTAGTTGTGCCTCATAAGGCTTACTACACTCTAGGTGAGAGTGTCTTTCGCTAACTAGCAACCCTAATCTAAGATTGATCTAGTATTGGGTCATACCTTACTAAGCTTACTAACCTAAGTAGGAGCATCTCTCAGGGACTAGCAACCCTAAATTAGGATCAATCCATAACCTAGTTGTGCCTCGCAAGGCTTACTAACCTAGGTTGGAGCGTCTCTCGAAGACTAGCAACCCTAATGTAAGATCAATCTAAAAATTAGTTGTACCACACTAGGTATATTAACTTAGGCGGGAGTATCTCTTAGTAACTAGTAACCTTAAACAGGGATTGATCTACAACTTAATTGTGCCTCACAAGGCTCACTACTTTAAGCTAGAGCATTTCTCACTGACTAGCAACCTTAATCTAGGATTGATCTAAAACTAGGTCATACCTTACTAGGTTTACTAACCTAGGTGGGAGCATCTTTTGAGGATTAACAACCTTAAACTAGGATCGTTCTAAAACTTAGTCGCACCTCACTAGACTTGCTAACCAAAGCGGGAGTTTCTCTTGGGGACTAGCAACCTTAAGTTGGGATTGATCTAAAACCTGGTTATGCCTCACTAGGCTCTTAAATCTAGGTTAGTTGTGATTGCGTCTAAAATCATTTATTTTTTCTTTCAATTTTCTTATTTTTTCATAATTTTTTCAATTTTCTAAATTTCTAAACTTCTTATTTTTTAGGGTTTATTTCTATACTTCCTATTTTTGGATATTTTTCTAATTTTCTTTTTGTTGTGCTTTTTCTTATTTTTTATATTTTCCTAAAATTATTGTTTTTTCTAAATTTCTTTATTTTCTTTAGTTTTCTTTAATTTACCATTTTTTTTTGTTTTCACTAATTTAGGAACTATTGAAGAAATAAAATAAAAATAAAAACAAAATAAAATAAAAAAAAGTGGGGGAAAAATTGGGTATCTATAACAGTTCCTCTTTTATGGCTAAGTTAGAACAAAACATTGCCACAAAGACAAAGAGAGACTAATTTTGCCATAAGATGACTTTAAACAATTATAGCTATCCTAAAATTGATTTATTGGGGATTTGGATAAAGAAATGAAACTTGGTCATGCCTCTCTAAACTCATTAACCTAAGTGGGGGTATCTTTAAGGGATAAGCAATCTTATGCTGGAATTGAACTAAAACCTGATCATGCCTTACTAGGCTTACTAACCTAAGCGAGAATGTTACTTAAGGACTGGGAACAATCCAAAACCTAATCGTACCTCACAAGGCTCACCAACCTAGGCAGAAGCGTCTTTTGAGGACTAACAACCCTAAACTGGGATAAATATAAAACTTGGTTATGCTTCATAAGGTTCATTAACCTAAGTGGAAACATCTCTTAGGGAAAAGCAACCTTAAATTGGGATTGATCTAAAACCTGATCGTGCCTCATAAAGCTCACTAATCTAAGCGAGAGTGTCTCTCAAGGACTAGCAACGCTAAACTAAGATTGATCTAAACCCTAGTCGTACCATAGAAGGCTCACTAACTTAGGCGAGAGCGTCTTTTGATGACTATCAACCCAAAATTGGGATCGATCTAAAACCTGATTGTACCTCATTAGGCTCGCTAACTTAAGTGGGAGCATTTCTGGGGGACTAGCAACCCTAAACTTGGATCGATATAAAACCTAGCCGTACCTCATAAGACACATTAACTTAAGTGGGAGCGTCTTTCGTAAACTAGCAACCCTAAATTTGGGATCGATCTAAAACGCAGTCGTACTTCATAAGGCTCACTGACCTAGGGGGAGCATCTCTCAGGTATTAGCAGCCCTAAATTAGGATCAATCTAAAACCTGGTCATACCTCACAGGCATACTAACCTAGGTGGGTGCATCTCTAAGAGACTAGTAACCTTAAACTAGGATTGACTTAAAACTTGATCGTACCTCACTAAGTTCACTAACCTAGGCGGAAGTATCTCTCGATAACTAGCAATCCTAAACTAGGATTGATCTAAAACTTAGCCTTGCCTCATTATGCTCACTAACCTCGGTGGGGGCATCTCTTAGGGACTAGCAACCCTAAATTAGGATTGGCCTAAAACTAAGCCGTACCTCTTAAGGCTCTCTAACTTAGGCAGGAGTGTCTCAACTTAGGATTGATCTAAAACATAGGTATGCCTCACTATGCTTACTGGCCTAGGCAGGAGTGTCTTTTGGCAACTAATAATCTTAAACTAGGATAGATCTAAAACCTAGTCTTGTCTCACTAGGCTCACTAACCTAGGAAGGGGTGTCTCTTAGGGATTAGGATCGATCTCAAACCTAGTTATGCTAAACAAGGCTCATTAAACTAGGCAAGAGCATCTCTTAGGGACTTACAACCCTAAATTGGGATCGTTCTAAAACATAGCTGTACTTTATAAGGCTCATTAACATAGGTGAGAGCATCTCTCAAGAACTAGCAACCCTAAAATGGGATCAATCTAAAACTTGGTCATGCCTCATAAGGCTCACTAACCTAGGTAGGAGTGTCTCTCGGAGACTAGTAACCTTAAACTGGGATCAATTTAAATCCCGGTTGTACCTCACAAGGTTCACTAACCTAGGCTGGAGCATTTCTCAAATACTAGCAACCCTAAACTGGGATCGATCTAAAACCTACTCATACCTTACTAGGCTCACTAACTTAAGTAGGAATATTTCTCGGTGACTAGTAACCTTAAATTGGGATTGATCTAAAACCTGGTCGTGCCTTACAAAACTTACTAACCTAAGCAGGAGCATCTCTTGGGGACTAGCAACCCTAAATTAGGATTAATCTAAAACTTAGTTGTACCTCATAAGGCTTACTAACTTAGGTGGGAGCATCTCTCGGGGACTAGCAATCTTAAATTGGGATCGATTTAAAACCTAATTGTAGACACCTAATTTTTGCCCTTCCCTAGTCTTAGTTTTTATTTATTTATTTATTTTCTTACAAAAAGGGTCCTAATGCAAAAAAGAGATAAAAATTTTAAAAAAAAGTTGACAAATAATGAAAATACCAAAGAAAAAATAAGAAAAGAAAAAATTATAAAGATTTCGTAGATTTTTAGAAAGTAATTTATATTAGGAATAATTAGTTTAATGATAGTGTTAATTTTAGCTTAGTTAAAAATTTTCAGTTTAGGAATTTAGATAGTTTAAATATAATTTAATTGTAATGAATATCAAGACACAAACCAATAGCCTAGCGGATAAGTAGCGGAGTACTTAGGTAGATTTAGTTGGAGGTCATGGGTTCAAGTCTCAGCAAGTAGCTAAATCAGATTTGAATTACATTTGAGAATCTAGTTTAATCGGATATAATAAGATTTGATTGGGGCTTTATAAAAAGAGAACCACAACGAAAAGAAAAAGGATCAGCATAAAAAATCTAAAAAAATCTACTTCATCCACAGAAGAGAAACAGCCAAAATCAATCTAACGAACAGCAGCCGCAATCTAACATCCACAATCACTCCATGCAGCACACGAACGGCAGCCGTAGTCGTCGCCTCGTCCCGACATCATGCCACGCAGCAGCAACAGACGTCTCCTCGTCCAGAATCCTTTGCAATCTGGACGCCATAAATAATCCCCTTACACAAACTCCACAAATCTCACGCTTAATCCAGTTCCCCAAACGTCCGATACAACGAAGTCCCCTACCGTGTGAATCCTGACCAACGAAATCCAACGAAAACCAAGTCCAGGCGAAATCCAGAAAAATCTAAGTCCAGACGAAATCCACGAAAGTCGAAGTCCAGAATCTAAATTTTTGAAAGATAAAGCATCCAATTCGAAAACCCTTGGCCTGATAAAAAATCCAAAATTCTTTCGCCTGACAAGTCCAATCCGATCGTCTGAAATCCAACGAAAATCCGAAGTCCACTTGCCGAGATCTCCAAAGTCCAACAATTCCAAATAACTGTAAGCTAATCCTCTGACGACGACTAGTCCTCAACGTCAGGTTCGTTTTTTTTTAGATTTTTATTATTATTATTGTTATTATTATTATTATTATATTATACTATATTAGTATTTTATCCTGTCTTTAGATATTTAGTATTGTATATATATGTATGTGTGTGTATATGTTAGTATATGGCATTTCTTTTAATATTGGTTTTCTCTATTATATAGGTTAGATAATGATTTAAATAAATAGTTATTTCATAATAGTTATATGAGTATAAATGTATATATGTATTAGTTTAGGGGTAATTAAGATTTTTTTAGTTAACATAATATATGATATGACTTTAGGAGTTTTAGTATTGGTTTTTATATAAAGTGTGTTCTATGGAATTATTTTGTTTTGTTAGATAGTTACATATATTAGTTTAGTGGTTGTAAAAAATTAATTATCTTTTTAGATTTGGCTTTACTTAAGGATTTATATATAGAAATTGTTTTTCTTTAAATAAAAAATTAATAAAAGGATATTTTAAAAATAGGACTTTTAGAGCATTTTTTTTAAATAACGACACTCAGGAGTTAGGACCCTTTAGGTTTTTTTAAAATAGACCGAATAAATTAAAACGTAAACTTGGACAGTTTTCAAAATTAAGATCAATCAACACACTAAATTTTTTTTTTGGAAAGAACTACGATCGTCTGATCCCGACTAGCGGGTACGTAGGCATCTTCGGGACGACGATAAAATATGTAATTTTTCTAAATTAAAAAATCATTTTGATGTTGATAAAATAAAAAAAATCTTTAATTGACTTCTTTTTTATGGTTAGACATTTTTTCCATAGTTTAGGTGTCTTTTCCATAGTTTAGGTGTCTTTTCCATAGTTTAGGTGTCTTTTCCATAGTTTAGATGTCTTTTTTCACAGTTTAGATATCTTTTCCATAGTTTAGATGTCCTTTCCATGATTCAGATATTTTTTTTTATGATTCAGACATCTTTTCTATGATTCAGGCATCTCTTCTATGATTAGGAAAATTTTTTTTCTCTTTCTTTTTTAATGTTTTAAGCATCTTTTCTATATAAAAGTTTTATCATGTAGAATATTGTATATTTCATAAAATATTTAAGGTTTTTCTTGAAAATAAAAAAATTATCACTTAGTTATTTTTAAATAAAAATTTTAATTTGGTACTTTTCAAAAATTAGGTTTTTTTTTATAATTAGGAATGAAAATTAGGCTTCTAGGGATTTTTCTTAATAAAAATAAAATATTTAATAAAAACGCAAATTGAACCAATCATTTTTTATAAAAAGAACCAACCCACTAAATTTTTTTTCGAAAAGAATTACGATCGTCTGATCCCGGCTAGTGGGTACTAGGCACATTCGGGACGACGATAAAATACGTAGAAACTTAGGTTCTTTTTTTTTTTCTTTTGATTTTATTTATTTATTTTTTTAAATATTATAATTAGAAAAATAATCCTAATTTCGATAAATAAATAGTGGTACTCGTTAGGGTTTAATAGGTTAGCCCCCGAATTCGGAACCCTCTGGTTTTTTGTTAAAATTGAAATCAAAGACCAGTAGCTAAATCGTAACGAATCCACCCAATTGGTTACGGTTTCTTTTTCTTTTCCCGACTTCGGTCGGGTGGCGACTCCAAAAATTATTTTTAATAAAAAATCGGAAATTCTCAATTTCTTTAGTCGAGGATTAATATTAAATGGGTTAGGGTTTAGTATTAATCAAGAAATGAGAAATCAATTTTAAATAATTAGAAAACCGAAAAATCAGATTCGACAGTTTGGCGACTCCACTGGGGACCGCCAGAGAGCTAGCCACTAGAAGTTGCCGAAAATAGGATTATTGTTAAAAAAAAAAATGAAACAATAAAAAAATAAAAAAAAAGCTTAGGTATGTTATTTGATGTATTTGTTTATTTTATTTATTTGTTTATTTTTTTTTGTTGTGGCAGTTTATTTAAGGGGGAATTTTAGGGGGTTTTACTTCTATCTTTTATTTAGTTATTTTTATTTTATTTTATTTTATTTTCCTTTCTGTATCATAAATGCATGTTAGACACGATCAGAACCAGGCCGTCTTAGGACCTTAGGAGGGGGGCCATTGTGTAAGTTTCGGATGTTGTGGGGCAACCACCTTCCGGGGCCGATCAGGCTACCTCACTCAAGTTTAGATGCGACCACAGAACCATTGCTTTGAAAAAACGCAGTGGTTGCAGAACTTGAGAACCTTTAGCACCTACCCTTTTGCATTACACAAAACTTTTTTTCAAAACTTACAAGTACTTATGATGTAGCAAACTTAAATTGATAAAGACAGTTGTGAAGTTATGATGGTAATTGTAATCTTCCATTGTAGATAATTTGTTATAATTTCACAAAAACTTTGGAATACGCTGTAATTGTAATTTTAATTTTGATTTTTAATCAGTCATGGTTAGACCAAGTCAAGGGTCTTTTAAAGACATTCATGTCCACCTACCGCATTGGCCTCAAAAACTACTTCAAACGTGATTTCGACTCTTCAGCCTAGATAAATAAGAGTTTAATAAGAATAAGATTGGGCCCATCCTCTCCTGATAGAAGAGCCCTATAAATATTACTTTAGCTGCAGACCTTAGTATATCTATTAGGGCTCGAATTTATCACTTTTTGTTTGGGCCTATATCAGTTGAGCCTAACCTTTATAGAGTAAATAAATAAAAAATAATAAAATTAAAAAAAAGAAACAAAACCAAAGAATCAAACTTGTAAAATAATAGGTAGCTATCATTGTGCCTAGTATTCTACCCACCAGAAATATTCATTCTTTTAGGTAAATTTAACATTTTGCAGATAGCTTTCTTCATTTAGGATAAATAAGATTTAGATATTTTCTTTGTTTAATCTTTTATTCTTTAGAATTCCTTATTTGTAAATCGACTCTCAGTAATGTTGTTCTCAGTTTGTATATATTTCCATGAAAGCAATCTTTCGTAATTATCCATTCACAATTCCATCACTCGGTCTTTGTAACACAAAAGCCCTAACTTTTCCTCTCTTTTTTTTTTAAAAAAAAAGAGAAAAGAAAAAATAAAGGAAAGAAAAGAAAAGAAAAAGAAAGAAAGTTGCTAACGGTTACAAATCCTTATAAGGTTCGGGACAAACACAATTACTTAGGCCGTTAAGGCAGCTAACCTAAACAAATCCATTTGGCCCGAGAAAATAACCAACCAAACCCGAGCCCTAACTCATTAAGATAGTTGAATTAACTCAAGGTTTGAGCCATCAAGTCCAACCATGAGCCGAGTCAAAACATAAATCCATGAAACACTATCCTAAGCTTCATCCCTGATACAAACAAAAAGGGTAAATCATTAGTCCCTTCTACTTCAAAAGTTGTCAGTTTCAGCCCATTTGAAATCTAAAGAACCTAACCCAAAAGCAGATATGGAAGCTTAAGGGCATTAAGACCTATAAGTCTGGGGCATGGGGCATTTAGTCTTTGAAATTTCATAACTGGTGCATGTTCCAAGGAATTGGGGAGTAAGGTCCGTCATCACCTTAAGGTTAATCCCTATGTAAGGAATTGGTAACTCACTTTTAAAAAGTTTTGAATGAAAAGAGGCAAGCTATATCCTATACACTAACCCTTAAACACTTTGAGAGTTAAGAGACATCATGGCGAGGATATTTTGGACTCATTCCTTAAAGGAGGCCCATTTTGAATTTGATACGTAGATTGAAATGAAGTTAGGCATTCATTTTCAAATCCCAAACACAGTTATCCTTTGATAACCCCGTTGGACTGATCTGGAGTTCATTTCAAATGTAAAACCTGTCAAGAACCACCCTACAGTGGGGCAATTTGGAGGTCATTAATTAGGAGAGAAGGATAAAACTGATTTGTGCTTACCCCAATAATGACAATTCAAGGATAATTTTTGTTTTCGATAAATTGTTTTCTTTGAAGAAGAGCTAACATTTTTTCCAAATATCCTAAAGGCCACATATACCTTACCTAAGCCAGTGCACTTTAAACCTATACCTATGGATTTAGGGCCTTGATTTATCTAAAGACAAAAACTTGACAAAAGAGATAGTTATTTTTGGGGAGAGAAAAGAAAGAAATGAAACGAAAGAAATGAAACGAAATTAAGAAAAGGAAAAAAAAAAGAAGAAGAAGAAAGAAAAGAAAAAGAAAAAGAGAAAAAAAGAAAAGGAAAAAGGAAAATGAAGAAATACCTAAATATCCAGCTTGAGCAAATCCCCAATTAAAGAAGGCCCAAGTTGCTCTAAAAACAAATGGCCTTGAATTGCATTCCCAACCAAAAACACAAAACCTCATATTCATTCAAGATCATGTTTTCAACCGCAAACCAAAAACTTCATATTCAATGCAAAATCACACTCCAAATCACGAACATAAACTTTTTCTATCCACTCAATTTTCAAACACATGACCTTCCCACCCACAATACCTCCCTACTCAAAGCTCTTCCAATTTTGAAAAATAATTTATCTAAGATAAAAATTATCTTTGAAACTGGGGCAAGTGCACATCGAGTTCATTTCTAAGGGTTTTTGACTTGTACTCCCTGGGTTGGATGAAAGCATTTTTTTTTAAAATAAGCCCTCTCAATTAACTTCTTTTCAAACCATTTAACCAAAAGTTAAATTTACAATACTAAACCCAAAAAGACCTGCAGATCGATCAAAGCGTATCATTTACGAATTGGACTGTAATTTTCGGAATAGTAGTCAAGAGTGAAATCCAGACCAAGAGTGCGTAAGGAAGTCCTCTTCGACTAAACTAATCGTGAGTTACCTTTTCCTTACGAAATGAATATTTAAGGCTTATCCAAGAAGCTCATTGTTACAAACTAGGGTGGATATGAGATACCCTACATGATTATAGTGTTTGCCTTTCAAATAGGAATTTACATCCGTTAGCAAACTTTCATGGAAAAAGAGAAAAAAAGAAAATGAAAGGACATGAAAAGGAGAGAGAGAAAGCGAAGGCTTGTTACAAGTTTTTCCATTCATTTTCCAGTTTATAGTGGCCAAATTTTCAATTCATGTTATAAAAAGTGTTCACCAAATTCCTCGTTTGTAAATTTCTCAAATCAAGAGTTTTTTTTTCAAGTTGGCTATGTTCCCCAATTTGCTTTCAACTCTCAGTAGAGCTTAAGAGAATCCGAAGGGTGCTTACCCTTTATCTGTTTTCTCAATGATATAGCCAACTCATAGTGCATTGTTCCTATCCATATCTTCTTTAGTACTTCAGTCAGCTTATGGAGCACTATCCAGGTTCAATGGTTCATTTAGGGATCTAGCCAGTTCAAAGAGCGCAATCCCAATCCTAATCTAAAGTTTCTTAAGCTTCCGGCTGGCTCCCAAAATACAGTCCCAATTTGTAATCTCCTAGGGAACTAGCCAACTCGTAGAGCATAATCCTAATCCAGAGTTTCTTAAACTCCCAGTAGTATGACTCATAGAACGTTACCCGACTCAAAATTTCATCAAGGGATTTAGTAAGCTCAAGAAGAACCATCGCAATTCAAGTTTTTCTTCATTATTTTTAGGTCTTAGCCAGCTCATGGAGCGCTTTGACCGCTTGGTGAGTCAGCTCATTAAGGGCACGATCCAAGTTTTCCTTCGTATTTTTTAGGTCTTAGCCAGCTCATGAGACGCTTTGACCACTTGGTGAGTCAGCTCATTAAGGGCACGATCCAAGTTTTCCTACGTATTTTTTAGGTCTTAGCCAGCTCATGGAGCGCTTTGATCGCTTGGTGAGTCAGCTCATTAAGGGCACGATCCAAGTTTTCCTTTGTATTTTTTAGGTCTTAGCCAGCTCATGGGGCGTTTTGACCGCTTAGTGAGTCAGCTCATTAAGGGCATGATCCAAGTTTCTTTCGTATTTTTTAGGTCTTAGCCAGCTCATGGGACGCTTTGACCGCATTGGTGAGTCATCTCATTAAGGGCACGATCCAAGTTTTCCTTCGTATTTTTTAGGTCTTAGCCAGCTCATGGGGCGCTTTGACCGCTTGGTGAGTCAGCTCATTAAGGGCACGATCCAAGTTTTTCTTTTATTTTTTAGGTCTTAGCTAGCTCATGGGGCGCTTTGACTGTCTTGGTGAGTCAGCTTATTAAGGGCACAATCCAAGTTTTTCTTTTATTTTTTAGGTCTTAGCCAGCTCATGGGGCGCCTTGACCGTCTTGGTGAGTCAGCTTATTAAGGGCACGATCCAAGTTTTTCTTTTATATTTTAGGTCTTAGCCAGCTCATGGGGCGCTTTGACCGTCTTGGTGAGTCAGCTCATTAAGGGCACGATCCAAGTTTTACTTTTATTTTTTAGGTCTTAGCCAGCTCATGGGGCGCTTTGACCGTCTTGGTGAGTCAGCTCATTAAGGGCACGATCCAAGTTTTTCTTTTATTTTTTAGGTCCTAGCCAGCTCATGGGGCGCCTTGACCGTCTTGGTGAGTCAGCTCATTAAGGGTACGATCCAAGTTTTTCTTTTATTTTTTAGGTCTTAGCCAGCTCATGGGGCGCTTTGACCGTCTTGGTGAGTCAGCTCATTAAGGGCACGATGCAAGTTTTTCTTTTATTTTTTAGGTCTTAGCCAGCTCATGGGGCGCTTTGACCGTCTTGGTGAGTCAGCTCATTAAGGGCACGATCCAAGTTTTTCTTTTATTTTTTAGGTCCTAGCCAGCTCATGGGGCGCTTTGACCGTCTTGGTGAGTCAGCTCATTAAGGGCACGATCCAAGTTTCTTTCGTATTTTTTAGGTCTTAGCCAGCTCATGGGACGCTTTGACCGCATTGGTGAGTCATCTCATTAAGGGCACGATCCAAGTTTTCCTTCGTATTTTTTAGGTCTTAGCCAGCTCATGGGGCGCTTTGACCGCTTGGTGAGTCAGCTCATTAAGGGCACGATCCAAGTTTTTCTTTTATTTTTTAGGTCTTAGCTAGCTCATGGGGCGCTTTGACCGTCTTGGTGAGTCAGCTCATTAAGGGTACGATCCAAGTTTTTCTTTTATTTTTTAGGTCTTAGCCAGCTCATGGGGCACTTTGACCGTCTTGGTGAGTCAGCTCATTAAGGGCACGATCCAAGTTTTTCTTTTATTTTTTAGGTCTTAGCCAGCTCATGGGGTGCCTTGACCGTCTTGGTGAGTCAGCTCATTAAGGGCACGATCCAAGTGTTTCTTTTATTTTTTAGGTCTTAGCCAGCTCATGGGGCGCTTTGACCGTCTTGGTGAGTCAGCTCATTAAGGGTACGATCCAAGTTTTTCTTCAAATTTTTAGGTCTTAGCCAGTTTATGGGGCGCTTTGACCGTCTTGGTGAGTCAGCTCATTAAGGGCACGATCCAAGTTTTCCTTCATTATTGTTTAGGTCTTAGCCAGCTCGTGGGGTACTTTGACCGCCTTGGAGAGTCAGCTCATTAAGGGCACGATCCAAGTTTTCCTTCGTATTTTTTAGGTCTTAGCCAGCTCATGGGGCACTTTGACCGTCTTGGTAAGTCACCTCCTTAAGGGCACAATCTAAGTTTTCTTCATTATCTTTAGGTCTTAGCCAGCTTGTGGGTCGCTTTGACTGTCTTGAGGAGTCAGCTCATTGAGGGCACGATCCAAGTTTCTCGTTATTCTTTCACAAAGGCACTTCCCATTGTAGTTCTAACCCTCATCAAGTGACTTAACGTTCCTTAGGATAGAGTCATCTTGAGGCAAAAACGGTGTCTCTTTTATCTTTGTGGCAAAGTTTTATTCAAACTTCACCACAAAGAGGGGCAGCTATAGATACCTAATTTTTGCCCTTCCCTAGTCTTAGTTTTTATTTATTTATTTATTTTCTTACAAAAAGGGTCCTAATGCAGAAAAGAGATAAAAATTAAAAAAAAAAGTTGACAAATAATGAAAATACCAAAAAAAAAAATAAGAAAAGGAAAAATTATAAAGATTTCGTAGATTTTTAGAAAGTAATTTATATTAGGAATAATTAGTTTAATGATAGTGTTAATTTTAGCTTAGTTAAAAATTTTCAGTTTAGGAATTTAGATAGTTTAAATATAATTTAATTGTAATGAATATCAAGACACAAACTAATAGCTTAGCGGATAAGTAGCGGAGTACTTAGGTGGATTTTTCTATCTTTGTAAAAGAATCATATCAAATTAAATCATATGGGTTTAGCTAAATCAGATTTGAATAAGATTTGAATCTAGTTTAATCGGATATAATAAGATTTGATTTGGGCTTTATAAAAAGAGAACCACAACGAAAAGAAAAAGGATCAGCATAAAAAATCCAAAAAAATCTGCTTCATCCACAGAAGAGAAACAGCCAATCAATCCAACGAACAGCAACCGCAATCTAACATCCACAATCACTCCATGCAGCACACGAACGGCAGCCGTAGTCATCGCCTCGTCCCGACATCACGCCACGCAGCAGCAACAGATGTCTCCTCGTCCAGAATCCGAGCTTTGCAATCTGGACGCCATCAATAATCCCCTTACACAAACTCCACAAATCTCACGCTTAATCCAGTTCCCCAAACGTCCGATACAACGAAGTCCCCTACCGTGTGAATCCTGACCAACGAAATCCAACGAAAACCAAGTCCAGGCGAAATCCAGAAAAATCTAAGTCCAGACGAAATCTACGAAAGTCGAAGTCCAGAATTTAAATTTTTGAAAGATAAAGCATCCAATTCGAAAACCCTTGGCCTGATAAAAAATCCAAAATTCTTTCGCCTGACAAGTCCAATCCGATCGTCTGAAATCCAACGAAAATTCGAAGTCCACTTGCCGAGATCTCCAAAGTCCAACAATTCCAAATAACTGTAAGCCAATCCTCTGACGACGACTAGTCCTCAACGAACGTCAGGTTCGTTTTTTTTTAGATTTTTATTATTATTATTGTTATTACTATTATTATTATATTATACTATATTAGTATTTTATCCTGTCTTTAGATATTTAGTATTGTATATATATGTATGTGTGTGTATATGTTAGTATATGGTATTTCTTTTAATATTGGTTTTCTTTATTATATAGGTTAGATAATGATTTAAATAAATAGTTATTTCATAATAGTTATATGAGTATAAATATATATATGTATTAGTTTAGGGTAATTAAGATTTTCTTTAGTTAACATAATATATGATATGACTTTAGGAGTTTTAGTATTGGTTTTTATATAAAGTGTGTTCTATGGAATTATTTTGTTTTGTTAGATAGTTACATATATTAGTTTAGTGGTTGTAAAAAATTAATTATCTTTTTAAATTTGGCTTTACTTAAGGATTTATATATAGAAATTGTTTTTCTTTAAATAAAAAATTAATAAAAGGATCTTTTAAAAATAGGACTTTTAGAGCATTTGTTTTTAAATAACGACACTCAGGAGTTAGGACCCTTTAGGTTTTTTTAAAATAGACCGAATAAATTAAAACGTAAACTTGGACAGTTTTCAAAATTAAAATCAATCAACACACTAAATTTTTTTTTTGGAAAGAACTACGATCGTCTGATCCCGACTAGTGGGTACGTAGGCACCTTCGGGACGACGATAAAATATGTAATTTTTCTAAATTAAAAAATCATTTTGATGTTGATAAAATAAAAAAAATCTTTAATTGACTTCTTTTCTTTGGTTGAACATCTTTTCCATAGTTTAGGTATCTTTTCTATAGTTTAGGTGTCTTTTCCATAGTTTAGGTGTCTTTTTTCACAGTTTAGATATCTTTTCCATAGTTTAGATGCCCTTTCCATGATTCAGATTTTTTTTTTATGATTCAGACATCTTTTCTGTGATTCAGGCATCTCTTCTATAATTAGGAAAATTTTTTTTCTTTCTTTCTTTTTTAATGTTTTAAGCATCTTTTCTATATAAAAGTTTTATCATGTTGAATATTGCATATTTCATAAAATCTTTAAGGTTTTTCTTGAAAATAAAAAAATTATCACTTAGTTATTTTTAGATAAAAATTTTAATTTGGTACTTTTCAAAAATTACTTTTTTTTTTTATAATTAGGAATAAAAATTAGGCTTCTAGGGATTTTTCTTAATAAAAATAAAATAGTTAATAAAAACGCAAATTTAACCAATCATTTTTTATAAAAAGAACCAACCCACTAAATTTTTTTTTCGAAAAGAACTATAATTGTCTGATCCTGGCTAGTGGATACGTAGGCACCTTCGGGGCGACGATAAAATACGTAGAAACTTAGGTTCTTTTTTTTTCTTTTGATTTTATTTATTTATTTTTTAAATATTATAATTAGAAAAATAATCCTAATTTCGGTAAATAAATAGTGGTACCCGTTAGGGTTTAATAGGTTAGCCCCCGAATTCGGAACCCTTTGGTTTTTTGTTAAAATTGAAATCAAAGACCGGTAGCTAAATCGTAACGAATCCACCCAATTGGTTACGGTTTCTTTTTCTTTTCCCGACTTCGATCGGGTGGCGACTCCAAAAATTATTTTTAATAAAAAATCGAAAATTCTCAATTTCTTTAGTCAAGGATTAATATTAAATGGGTTAGGGTTTAGTATTAATCAAGAAATGAGAAATCAATTTTAAATAATTAGAAAACTGAAAAATCAGACTCGACACTAATTGTACCTCATTAGGCTCACTAACCTAGGTAGGAGTGTCTCTCAAGGACTAGCAACCTTGAATTGGGATCGATCTAAATCCTAGCAATGCCTTACTATGCTCACTAACCTAAGTGGGAACGTCTCTCAGGGACTAGCAACTATAAAGTAGGTTAAAATAAAACCTGGCCATGCCTCACATGGCTCACCAACTTAAGCGAGAACATCTTTTGGGGACTACAAACCCTAAACTAGGATTGATTTGAAACTTGGACATTCCTCACTAGGCTTACTAACCTAGGCGAGAGTGTCTCTTAGGGACTAGCAACCCTAAACTAGGATCGATCTAAAACCTGGTTATACCTTACTAAACTTACTAACCTAGGTAGGAGCATCTCTCGAGGACTAGCAGCCCTAAATTGGGATTGATCTAAAACCTAGTTGTGCTTCGCTAGGCTCATTAACTTAGGTAGGAGCATCTTTCAAGGACTAGCAATCCAAAACTGGTGTTAATGCTGTACTAAAAGGAAACGATGAGGGAAGTGCCTTATGGAACTTGGTAAACAGAGGGGAAATGCCTTATAGGCTCGCTTGAGAGAAACTTGGTGAGGGGAAGTGCCCTATGGATTTGTTAAGAGAATACTACGAAGGATGAACAGAGTTAAAATCATTTCTTTGAAGGCTAGCTAAACACTAAATGCAGAAAAGTGAATGCCTTATGGGATGGGTAGAAGAGACAATGAAGAGAAGTGCCATACAGGCTTGTTAAGAAAAACTTTGTGAGTAGAAGAGCCCAATGGGCATGCTTGAGTGAATTTGGTGAACAAAATGCCTCATAGGCTTTCTAAATGAAACTAAGCATCTTAACAGGTTTGCTAAACGGAAGAGAAACACCCTATGAGCCCATAAAAACCCTAAAGAGAATGATGAGGTGAATTGCTCTATGATTCTACTGGAATGTTTAAAGAAAGATTAGTGGATGAGGAAGCACTCTATGGGCTTACCTGAGAGATACTTAGAAATGAGACTGAGTTGAGATTGCATCTAGAAGGTTCGTCTAAAAGAAACTGATGAAGAGGAGTACCATACAAGCTTGCTAAGAGGAACTTGGTGAATAGAGGGGAAGGGCCCTATGGGCATGCTAAAGGGAATCGAAGATCAGAAGCACCCTAAGGCTTTGCTAAAGACCTTGAAGAGACGAATGGATGGAAGACAAGGATTACCCAATTGAGAGCTTGTTCGAAATGCTACTCGATTTAGAGGAAAATATTTATATAAAAACCCTTTTTATGAAGACTATTTATGTTGAAAAAGACATTAGGGATAACTTTCTTTATTTTGGGAAGAATGAGAAAAGGTTAGACTCTTACCTTATTTTTTTTCCTTTTTTTAGAATGGATTGAAAACTTAGCTACTTAAACCAACATAGACTTGAAATACTTTCTCTCTCTTTTTCTTTTTATTTTTTTTTACTTTAATTACCTTTTGTTTTTTTTTTTTTTTACTTTTCCAATTGGTAAGGAACCCTTCTTTAATAATCACATAAGGCCTCTTATGTTCCCCCTAACTTGGATGCTGAGCTGTTTGGTGGGGCCTTGTTATTTCAAACATCTTTAAAAAGGTAGCTCATGGCTGTTTTAGTTAAAGAGGACTTCCTTGCAAACTTTCAATCCAGATTACACTCTTGACTACAATCTCAAAATTATAGTCCATTTTACATGTGATACGCCTTGATCAATCCATTAGGTCTTTTTCGGTTTATCATTATGAATTTTATGTCCAAGGGTTTCAAAAAGAACTATGAAAAAGCCTATTTTGAAATAAATATTAATCCCGAGTGTACAAGTCAAGAACCTTAGGAATAATTAGAAACATACTTGCCTTAGCTTCAAAAACAAATTTTATTAAAGATAAATTATCTTTAAAGATCGGAAGAGCATTTACTTGTATAGGGGTAGTATTATGTATGGGAAGACTAAGTGTGAGAAAGGCCTAAAAGTGGATGTAAAGATTTTGGGTTTTGAACTCGAACTGTAATTCAGAGCTTTACGTCTTTGGAGCTATTTAAGCTTTGACTTTCGAATTGATTTCCCCTACTAGGATATGATATGGCTTTCACTTGGCCCTTGACTTATATTTGAGCCCAATTTTCCAACCTCTTTTCCTTTTTCTATTTTGTTATTACTTTGCCCCACTGTTCTTTTGTTATTCTTTCTTCTTCTTTTGGCCCCAATTCATTGATTTCTATTATATGGGCTCGAATGAGGTAAGTAAAAGCTTGAGATGTTTAAAAGGGTTGTGGCTCTTCCTTATTTAAAAAAAAATAACTTATCAAAAATAAAATTTGCTTTAGAAATTAACGTTACTGAAGCAAGTACAAACCAATTTGAATCCATCTCTCCTTATCAATGACCCTAACCTTCGAATTGCCCCATTGTGTAATGGTTTTCGATAGGGTTTAATTTGAAAATTCTTCAAATAGGTCCAACAAGGTGAATGAGGGATGATTATGTTTAGGATTGGAGAATTGAATGCCTAACTTCATTTTGATCTGTGTATTGCATTCAAAGTGGACCTCCTTTAAGAAATAAGTCCAAAGTATCCTCACCTTTATGTCACTTAACCTCTCAAAGTGTTTTAGGTTAGTATGTGGAAAATAGTTTTCCTCTTTTCATTTTAAACCTTTTGAAAATTGAGTTGCTAATTTATTGAGGAGGAAATTATTTGCTCCAAACAAAACCATAATAATTGAAAAGGCAATAAAATTATATTATTCCAACTGTTATAGACTTTGTTGAAAAATAACTTTCTTTTTTTCCTTAACTTAACAAGCACCCAATTACTTGAAACAACTAGTAAGCTTATCAAATGCCATTGGTAAGCTCAAAAGAAATGGAGCTCTAGGCAACTTAGTTAGATTATCCTCATTACTTAAAGAAGGAACGTCTTGTTGTAGCTCTAGCTGAATGACTTTGGCATCAGTTAAGTCTTGAATCTTGTTTTTCAATCTCTAGCATTTTTTAAAGTACTCTTTTTAACTCATATGATAGTTGCATCTTGCTTCTGGGTCAAAGCTACATGGTTTGTAATTCGGATTAGAGGCTTCATAAGCTACAACCCCCATTGCATTCAAATGATAAAAGTGTTGGGTGATTGATATCTTCAGTTGAGTAAACTATCTCCTCTGAGTCCCTTAGGTTTGTACTTTCTCACTTCTCCCCAACTTCTTCATGCTTAGGCTTCCTCCGTCACTTGTGCTTATTGGCACTTGATCAGTATTGAACGTTAAGTGTTGAAATCTTCTAAGCATAGGGCCCATTACCATTGATTTGTAGTGATCTTTTGTAACATGGCTATTTTCTCTTCCAGATTTGAGAATCTCCGTTCTAGGTTCGAATCTTAGGATATTTGAAAAGTGGTGATTATTAGGAACAAAACTTACCATTGTTAGGTCATCTGATGCATCATCCTTTCTAAGCAGGTGAGTCTATCATTAGCCATGTAAACTTGATTGGAAGAATTTCTTTACTCGTTAGCAACTTTTCTTTTCTTTTTTTTTTTTTAAAGAGAGAGAAAGATAATACTTTATTTTATAGAAACCAAATAAAAAATGGTGGATTTTTTTGTTTTTAGATTTTTTAATTGCATTTCCTTTGAGTGAGAGAGTGAATGATTAGATAAACTCTATTAAAGACTGTCAATGAAGAAGGAAAGAACGAAGAAAAAAAAATATTTTGGAAAAAGCAAAGTACAAAGAAACCTAACAATTATTTATAACAAAACTTAAAACTTATTCAAAGCCCATTAACTCCATCTAGAGTTTCTAATCCAACTCTTGTAGTTAGGCCTTCTAAAGCCCAATTCATGGTCCTCTTGCTTCTTTCAACTTGAGTTAAGGCCCTATTAGAGGCCTTAGCACACCTAGCCCTCTACTTCCAATAGGTAGCTTTAGCTTACAGCAGTTGCAGCTTGTAGCAACTGATCATGGAATCTTATGGTAACTGGAAATCTTTGATTATTCTCTTGTTGGTTACCTGCCATTCTTAGGTCTACGTATTTTATGGACAACAATCAGTCATTAATGTAGAAAAGAAAGCATATGGAAATATGCAGGTGTTGGGATTGTTTGGGTTAATATACTATCCCCTTAAGTTGAAATCCTACTATTATTTTCAAAAACATGATTGCATTAAAAACATGAACCATCAGTACGGTTGAAATTTCTTAAGGGTAGTGTATTAACTTAAGCTTTGGAGGAAAATACATGCAATTAGGGTAGGTTAGGAAAAGGTCCTTAAGTTTTGTGACCTCATTTTTTAAAAAACACTTTCATTGGTCACATTGAGCTTAAGTAAGGTAGCCTAATCAGCCCTAAGCAATGGTTACACCATATCACCCGAAGCCTACACAATGGCCCCTCTCCTAGGGTCCTAAGACGGCCTGGGTTTGACCGCATCTACCCTATATCTTTGATGCAACAAAAGACCCCCCATAACTTAATGTGTATGATATGCAAGATAGACAAACAAAAGCTAAGAGTGAATTCTAGAAAATATAGGGAAAGAAGCTTTAGGTTTGTCCTTTCTTTTTCTCTTTTATAACAAAGCTACTATAAAACCTTAAAGAATGCAAAGAAGAAGGGTTGGTTCTAGAGGTCCTTAAACTCTGTGACTTTATGCGTTGCTTACAAAATGATTTTTTAGTCACATTGAAGTTTAAGTAGGGTACCCTAATCAGCCCCAAATGGTGGTTGCCCCACTACAGTCGGAACTTATAGAATGGCTCCCTCATCTTAAGGTCCTAAGACGGCCCAGGTTTGACCATATCTGTCATTTGTTCATAGTATAAGAAATAAATCCCCCCTTTGAAACAATAAAATAAATAAAACTACACCTACAAAAACGTTAGTACAGTTATGATACAAACAAATAATGAATAAGTACATAAATTGCAATAAGGTGATTTTGAAAGTTTAATTTTAATTTTGGAAAGTTATATGATTAAACCCTCTTGATGGCCCCTAATAGAGTAATCAAGCTATTGAGCTTGGTTTTTCACCCTCCTAGTTCTTTTATAAAATAGGTCTTCTTTAAATCGATCAGTACTAAACCTTAGCCGCTTAATATTGATCTTCGACTAGAGTTTAAAGAAAACTATTTCTTTTTGTCTTGGAAATAACTTTAGAGTCACCACCCAACTGGAGTTAGAAAAAACAGTTAAGTTATAATCAATTGGGATTGGTTATAACTTAGCCACTAGTCTAATGTTTAAAACAAATTTATAAAACAACTTTTAAAACTAGAGAATTTGGATCTGGGGGTTAAGAATTTTAAACCCTTACAGGTACTATTGACTTTCCAAAATTAGAATTAAACTTAAAAATCACCTTTTAATTTTGAAAGATAGAACTTGGTTATTAGTTACTCTGATTGGATGAACAAAATAATCTAAACTAAAGAAAAAGGAAAATTAGGCTTTTTCATTTTTATCGTCACCCCGTGGGTGCCTGTGTACCAATTATTTGGGATCAGACATACGTAGTTCTTTTAATTAAAACTTTAGTGGGTTGAGTTGATTTTAATTTTTGAAAACAATTGAGTTTATGTTTTTTAGCTAATTTGGTTCATTTAAGAAAATTTCTGAAAAGGTATTAAATTAGATTTTATTTTTGGAAATTCTAAATGATCCTAAGTTGCAAAACGGTTGATTTATTTTTATTTATTTATTTTTAAAATCAATTTTTTAAGTGATAAAACAATTTTATTATTATTTATTGATTTATTTTTACTTATTATTTATTCCTTCTACTTTTTATTTTTTGTTATTTTTTGGTTTTTTGGCTAAAATGTGAAAATAAATAAAAATAAAAACTAAACTAAAAACTTCTTCCTTTTTTTTTCTTTTTCTTTTTCCCTTTTTTTTTGCATTTACAATAAGAAAATAAAAAAAAATCAAATAGAAAATAAAGCTGGACTAGATACTAGGTTAGGACATAGGTGAGGGTACGGGTTGAGCCTCAAGTCGGTTAGTTGGGTTTAGGTTAGAACGAGGGGTGGATCTTCGGTTTGGGTCAAGTCGTCTCCAAGTTCTCCAATGGAAACAGTGCACTATGCGTTTTGGGCTGATCTGTTGACCAAAAATAAACTGACAAAGGAGGATTTGTGTGTATTGGATTAGGATTAAGGGGGGTAAAGAGAGTGCCTAAGCATTTGGGATTGGTTTAGAGGATAATACGAAGTGGTAGTCTTAGGTAGTGGCAAGAAGGGGGTGTTGCTTTGTTGTATATATATATATATATATATTATATCTAATATATAATTAAGACCCCAAAACTAACATCTACATTATATATATTCCATATATGACATTGAGTTCGGTCGTAGGATTATTTTAGGCTAAGGGTAGTTACAAGTGGCGGTTCAAGAGAGGGCGGTTATGATGGTTAAGGTTGCGGGTTAGTGGTTCAGTAAGGCAGCTAGGGACTAAGGTAAGGCATGGGGTTAGTCAGTTTTGAAAGTGTGCAAGGTGGAGAAGTTAATGGAGGGTGAAGTTCTGCTTGAAGTTGAGTAAAGAGAGAGAAATATTATAAGATTGAGAGAAAGGGTATTTCAAGTAATTTTGGAGCTCATGCGAGTTTTTGTGTGTTTGTGAATATCCCTTAACACTATATTTATACTCAAAATTAGCCTAGAAACAACGGAAAGCTTGGATCGAAGTTAATGGGAATGATAAAAAATACAGTTTCTTTTCGAACTTTTGAGCTCAAATTGAATGCTCCTTTGACTATATTTAGACGTGTTAATGGGTTTGATTCATAATAGGCCATGTTTAGTTTGCAATTTTGCTATTAATTTAGTGAAATTGTAATAAGAAGATGTTTGAAAATTGCGTTGAAACTGGTTGTTTGAGTAGGAAAGTGTTGGAATTCCAAAGAAAAATGAGGGAAAGAGAAGTAAAGTGCTAACGTGGCGTTACATCAACCAAACCAACCAACCAAATGCTACCACGTGGTGCCATGTTGTATTACCACGTATCAGGATACATAACGTAATTAGATCCTAACACTTGGCAGTATGCCAAATACAAAAAAAAAAAAAGCCTCATTGCCTTTGCCAAGATTCAAACCCAAAACTTCACACTCAATACCCAAACCAAGTCTATACTTCCTATTTTTAGATATTTTTCCAGTTATTCTTCTTTTTCTTATTTTATATATTTTCCTAAAATTCTTATGTTTTTCTAAATTTCTTTATTTTTTGAGTTTTCTTTAATTTCTTATTTTTTTGTGTTTTTACTAATTTAGGACATATTGAAGAAATAAAATAAAATAAATGGGGCAAAAATTGAGTGTTTACAAGAGTGTTCTTGTGAGGTTATGTGTGTCCAGTGACCTCCCTTAACACCTATTTTATAGTCAAATTCAACCTAGAAACATAGAAAGCTCAAATTCAGATTTATTGAAAATGTTTAGAAAACTAGTTTTATTTTTTTTGAATTTTGGAGTTTAAACTAAATGCTCTTTTGACTGTATTTAGACATGTTAATGGGTTTGATTCATAGTAAGCCATGTCGAGTTTGCAATTTTGCCATTGATTTAGCAAAATTGCAACAACAAGAGGTTTGAAAATCGCGTTGAAATTGGTTGTCCGAAGAGGAAAGTGCTAGATTCTAGAGAAAATTGAGGGAAAGTATTGACGTGGAGTTATGTCAGTCGACCCAACCATTCTTGATGTGCCATGCCATATGGCGTTACGTCAGCAAGGTTATCCAAACCAACAATGCTACCTATTATGTTACGTAGCGTAGTGAGATCCTGATATGTAGTAGTGGAGGCATCTCTACCTTTGCTAAGATTTGAAACCATATCTCACACTTAAACCTAATACAAATGTTCATATGCTTATCCGTTAGGGTATTAGCCTGTACTTTGTCCATAGGTGCAACTAAATTGCACATATCGATTCAGTCAACCTAGGCTATATTTAAATCTAAGCTTAAATTCAACGGCTCAACTTCTAAACCTAAATAAAAATCTATTCTAATAAAATGTTATTTTACAAAATCTTTTACTTTTTTTCAATTTTCCAATTTTTTGTAATTTTTCAATTTTCTAACCTTTTTTTTTCCAAATTTTCTTATTTTCTAAATTTCTCAATTTTTTGGTTTCTTAGCAAATTTCTTATTTTTTATGCTTTTTCTTATTTTTTGTATTTTCCTAAAATTCTTATTTTTTCTAAATTTCTTAATTTTTGGGTTTTCTTTAATTTCTTATTTTTTTGTGTTTTTTCTAATTTAGGGCCTACTGAGAAAAGAAAGAAAAATGATAAAAATAAAAATAAAAAGATAAAAAATAAAGAGGTAAAAAATTAGGTATCTACACTCCAGGAATTTGAAGCTTTGCAAATTAGAATGTTGTATTCCTTATCCACGCAGCACTTGGATGCCATAGTACGTAACTTGGCAAAGTTTTGTTGTTTAACAAGGATATCTCGCAGACTTCTGAAGTCTGATGTACTTATACGGCACAACAAATGCTCAATTACACTGCATGGTAGGAGCTCACATATTGTTCGGAACTCGGAAGTCCGGAAGGTGGTGCTGTGTGAAAGGTCACTCGGGTTCACAACTTACGAGTTACTGAGGGTCACAGTAATTGCACTGAGTTATCACTTACCTTATGGATGCTTGATAGTTATTCTCCTGAGCCATGTCCCTATAGAGGCTTTAACAATAAACTTGCTGATAGGCCACTCTCAAAATAGCTTGGCACAAGTTCTCTTCGAATTTTAGCTCTATATGATTAATGCTTGCAGATACGTGAAACACAGCTTGGCAAGTGGTGTATAGTTGCTACAAGAAGTTCGCTTCGAATTTTACTTCGTTATATAGCTGTCATGGAGCTTGATTCTAACACTCCTAAAGCTTAAACCAGCACTTGAATGAAAGTGTTTGGGTCACTGCTGGATTCGTGTCAAAAACTCAAAATTCTTACGAAGATGGAGTATGGTTTAAGAGTGTGGGAGCAAGTTTAAACCCGGCGAACTCAAACACTCGACACAAGTCGTTGCATGATGTTGAGCTTGACATCATTGGAATTTCTCGGCACACTTGGAGTAACTCATAATATTTGGGTTTGCTCGGCGAATAATGCTTGACATTTTGAGTTAGTGGCTCGATTCTTTTGTCAAGGTCGGCTTAGGAATGTTCAACATTCAATAGCTTGGCAAGTCGGCAATACGTAGTAGAAATTATTTGCTTTAGATAAATTTTGTCACTTTTATTGGTTGAAAATTGTTCAACATAGACTGTTCGGTAGAATTTCTTGACCATGAATTGTCATGTTATCAAGATTTGGCTCAGCAATGTCTTACGGTGCACAAAGTTGCAGTTACCAACCTGGAAGTACCGGTTACAAACCATAAAAAACAAAATTGTAAACACTGGAACATATAAACTCACAAGAGGAAGACAGTTACCAACCAAGAAAATATGAAATTGTGGTGGTTGTCCTTCCGCGAGGAAAAAACCGTCGTATCTTTCTTTCATTTTAAGTCTCATAGATTTTCCAGAAATGAGTGCAACATGGTGGTTTCCAATTTTCGAAATATGAAAATAGGTATCGAGAAATGAGATATTCATTTCATTAGAAATGTCATTTGTTAATGTTAGGAAATCGATGGCCGTAAAGATATATAAAGATATATAAAAGAAGAACGTTGAAGGAAAAACTTTACTTACAGATTTGTCTAGATTCATAGGAAAAGTATAGGCCAAGAACCACATACTAGGTTTGAAAGCATGTATCAAAAGAAGAAAATCCTATTGCATGACATAGGGAAATCATTAAAATTTATAGTAGACTTTTGTTTCCCTTAAACGAGGCCAATTGTTGACAGTTAGTTTTCATTCCAGTGTGCGAACACCTATAAAACAAGAAAATAGCTACGGGGGGCATCAGAAGGTGTTTTAGTATGACTATTCTGATACTTAAGTCAACCATCTTGTGATGAAAGTAAAATTATTTCATGATTATGAGAGTGAAAGAATGGAGAAGAGGGTCTCTTTACCTAGGGATCTTGCCAGGTATTTATAGTAAGTCAATGAAGATTGTCTTTGGATTAGGTTGTTGGATCGGGTTTAGATATTACACCCACTAATATAAGCCCATCAAATAATAATCTAAAAATTCCTATCAACAATAACCAATTGAATGATTGGTTATTACTTAGTTATTGGTCTCTCGATAAAAATAATTTTTATAACAGTTTTAAAACAAGAGATCTAGATCTAGGGTTATCCTATTAAACTCTAAACAGGTACCACTTCTTAACTTTCTAGATTTAATTTCACTTTTCAATAATACCCTTTTGAGATTTCAATTTTTAAACAACAAACCATATCACATGCAATTAGGTTAATTAAATTGATTATTTACAAAAGATGGAAAAAGAAAATTTTCCATATTTTAAGCTAACCCATGCTTAGTACGAGTGCCTACATACCTATTATTTAAGATTAGACTTCCGTAGTTTATTCATAAACACTTTAGAGGGCAAGTTAATTTTAATCTTTTTGAAAAAATAAAGATTGGGTTTACGTTTTTACTCAATTTGATTCTAATTAAGGAATTTTCTAAGGGTCCTAATTAAGGTTTTATTTTTGGAAATTTTGAATCGCCTTAGTTTGGAAAATGATTGATTTATTTTTTTAATTTATTGGAAAATCAGTTTTCTAAGTGGTAAAATGATTTTTTTGTTATTTATATTATTTTTCATTTATTTATTATTTTTATTTTTATTTTTTAAAGTAGAAACTAAACTTCATCCTCTTTCCTTTTTATTTTTTTCTCTTTTCTTTTTCTGTTGGTTTTATTCTTTCTCTCTTTTTTTTATTGGTTTTCTTCTTTTTCCTTCTTTTTTTTTTACAATTACAAAAATTGATAAGAACAAAAGAAAAAATAAATATACTTTAAAAAATAAATAAATAATTTACAAAACAAAGACAATTGTCGGACTTAAACTTGTAGTATAGGTTGGATTAGATCCAGGTACAGGTCGATCAATAGGTTGGGTTGAGTCGGACATAGGTCAAACCAACCCATCATGTACTATGCACATGAGTAGTGGGGGATGGAGAAATGCAGTGGTGACTATGGTGGCTTGATCCAAAGCATTTCGAGATGATTTTTATGGGGGTAAGGATGGTTTTGGGCTTTTCATATTGGCAATAGGGGGTCTTGTAATAGTGTTGTCATATTTGGGGGCTATTTGTGGTGGTTGGTGCTAGGAGAATGGCGATGGTGATGTTTAGATTTAGGTTCAGTCAAAATTGGTTATGACGACTTTGGAGTTGCCGCCATGACTGGGTGAGTGTGGTTAAGTATGTGGTTTGGTTGAAGGGGATGAGGTCGATTAATGTTCAAGTAAGTGGGTGAAGGTATAGCTGTACGGTGAGCAGTGTATTGAGAGAGTGCAATGGTCGGCGAAGAGGATGGCATACATGTAAATATTGGTTATTGGGATTAGGATCACATGCGGTAGATTGCTTAATGGAGTTTGGTTTGGAGTTGAGGCATTATTGGTTGAGAGGGTGTCATTAGATTGAAGTTTGTGGTGATTATGTTTATGTACATAGGTGATGGCATAATGGTTTCACAAAGGAGGTTGTAATGTTGTTCGGTGGTGAAAGAGAAAGGTTAAGGGATGGTGTTGATCTTTGGTGTTGTTCAGATTTTGCAATGAGTAGTTCTATACTATATTCAGATTAGGTAGTGATTAATTTGTATGTGTTGTGGTTCGTCGGTCGTGAGAGAGGGATAGAGAGTAGTTTGTGTATGTACATACAATGTATAGGGGTATTCGTGTAGAATTAAGGTAGATAGTGAGTGGACAAGAGAGGTTAAGCTCGGATTGGTGTTTGTGAGTAAGAGTGGTGTATGGTATGTGTATGTACTATGTATGTTGTAGCTGTTGCATGCATGTTATAGTAGTTAAGGCATCGGTTTGTGCATTTGGAGAGGATAGTGGGTCACTTGTGTGGCCATGGGGTTGTCATATAGGTTGGTGGTTGAAGGATGAGGGTAGTCAAGTTTGAAAGTGGATGAGAAAGCGAGATTCAAGTTGCTATCTGTATGTGTGTGGTTCCGTAGGTCCAATTTTAGTATTTGGTTTAAGAAAAAAGAATTGATGAACTTTGACCATAATTAATTTTTTTCAACTTTCCAAACTCAATTCCAACATGTATGATCATAAATGTGGATAGGATTTTGGGTGAAATCAAAACTAGGCTATACCTAGTTTGTAATTTCACCATCAATTTGGTGAAATTACATCATAAAAAGGCTTGTAATTGGTGTTGAAGTCGACTGACTAGAAGAGAAAGTGTAGAAATTCTAGGGAAAAAGAAGGAAGATGGAGGAAAGTGGAAGAAAAAGGTGCTGACATGACACTATGTCAGAAAACGAGAAGCTACCATGTGTCTTGAAAGACACATGGCTGGTGACATAGCTGACATGTATTAATATGTATCGTGTGGCAGTATGCCTTCTAAAAAAAGAAAACAAAAGGCATTCTATGCCTTTGATGAGATTCGAACCATAGACCTCTAAGCCAAACCTAAATGCAAGTTCAAGTGTTTATCTCTTAGGTCGTTGGTTTATACCTTATTCATATGTGCAAATGTGGCCAACCTGAGCTAGATTCAAATTTAAGCATAAGCTCAACGACCCTCCTTTTATTTTTTATCTAAATTAAAAAAAATTATTCTGTTATACTATCTAAAATTATTATTTATCTATATTTTCTATTTTTTGTAAATTTACAGTTTTTTTATAATTTTTTATTTTTTTTTTCTAAATTTCTTATTTTTTGGGATTTTCTTGATTTTTCTATTTTTTTGTGTTTTTCTCTAAATTTATTATTATTTTTTATAGCTTTTCTTAAATTAAGACCTTTTACCCTATTCTAAAAATTTTTTAAAAATAAAAATGGGACAAAAATGAAGTGTTTACAACAATCTCACTTTGTGGTGAAGTTTGAGTTAAACTTTACCACAATGACAAGTAAGACACTATTTTTGCCCTAAGGGTGGAATTTGTCCTAAGGAGCTAACTAATCTAAGTAGAAGCATCTCTAGTAGATTAGTAACCCTAAATTGGAATTGATCTTGAAAGAGTTGGAGGTGCTCTTTTAAGCAAACTATCTTAGGTGAACGAATGAAGTGCTCCTTGAACTAGCTAAGACCCTAAATTGAAACTTGGTAGTACCTACTGAGCTAACTAACCTAGATAGAAATGTCACTAAGGGAGTAGCAACCCTAACTTGAAATTGACTTGAGAAAAACCTAGAAGTGCTCCTCTAAGTTGACTATCTTAGGTGAATGGGTGAAGCGCTCCTTGAGTTGGCTAATACCCTAAAAAGAAACCTAGTAGTAGCCCATTAAGTTAACTAACCTAAGCGGGAGCGTCTTTAGGGGACTAGCAACCCTAACTTGGAATTGATTTGGGAAAAACTCGAAAGTGCTCCTTTGAGCTGACTTTCTTAAGTAAATGGGTGAAGTGCTCTTAGAGCTAGCTAAGACCCTAAAGTGAAACCTAGTAGTGCTCCACTAAGCTAACTAACTTAAGTAGGAGTGTCTTTAGGGGACTAGTAATGCTAACTTGGAATTGATTAAAAAAAAAAAAGCTAGAAGTGCTCCTCTAAGTTAACTATCTTAGGTGAAATTAGCAAAGCACTTCTTGAGTTAGCTAAGACCCTAAAAAGAAACTTAGTTGTACCTTATTGAGCTAACTAACCTAGGCAGAAGCATCTTTAGGGGACAAGCAACCCTAACTTTGAATCGATTTGAGAAAAACCTAGAAGTGCTCCTTTGAGGTGACTATCCTAAGTAAAATGGGCAACGTGCTCCTTAAGCTACCTAAACCCTTATTTGAAACCTAGAAGTGGTCCTTTGGGCTGACTAACTTAGGTGAATGGGAGAAGTGCTCCTTAAGCTGGCTAAGACCTTAAATTGAAAACCTGTAGTGCCCCATTAAGCTAACTAACCTAGGCCGAAGCGTCTCTGGTCTATTAGTAACCCTAAATTTGGAATCAATTCGAGACAAACCTAGAAGTGCTCCTCTGAGTTAACTATTCAATTAAGAGCCTTAATTGAAACCTAGTAGTGCTCCTTTAAGTTAACTAACTTAGGTAGGAATGTCTCTTGGGGACTAGTAACCTTAATTTGGAATTGAAAAAGTGCCTTATGAGCTCGTTAAAAGAAATCAGTGATGAAAGGAAGCGCCCTATAGGCTTGCTCGAGAGAAAAATGGTAAAAGAAAATGCCCCAAGTGTTTGATGAAAAGAAACACCCTATGTGCATGCTAAAAGAATTGATGAAGAAAAGAAGTGCCTTAAGGGCTCACTTGAGAGAAATTAGTAAAGGGATGTGCCCTATAGGCTTGCTAAAAGGATCGATGAAGAGAAGCACCCTGTGGGCTCGCTGAGAACTTGGTAAAGAGAAGCGCCATATGGGCTCACTACAAAGAAGAGAAATTGGTGAAGAGAAGTGCTATATCAGCTTGTTACAAACCTTAAAGGAAGTTAACGAAAGAGGGGGTAATGCTTTGAAAGTTGGTTAGAACACTAGAAAGATGAGGTAATACCCTAAAGGCTAGCTAGAACCCTAAAAAGAATAAAAGAGTAAGTCAGAACTCTAAGAGATGGCTATAACCTTGAAAATGATAGATGAGATAACACCTTAAAGCTTAATTAGAACAATAAAAGGAATATAAAAGGGGATAGCACTCTAAGAGCTGGTAAGAATCTCAAGAATGAAAGATGGCATAGTACCCTAAAGGCTAGCTGGAACCTTAAAAAAAATAGAAGAGGGGACAATGCTCTAAGAGTTGACTTAAACCCTAAGAGGAATTGACAAAAGTGAGGGCAGTGCTTTGAAAGTTGACTAACACCCCAAAAAGAAAGAATGGATAGTGCCCTAAAGGTTAACTGAATCCCTAAAAAGAATAAAAGAGTAGGTTAGCACTCTAAGAGCTAGCTAAAACCCTGAAAATGCCAAATAAGATAGCACCTTAAAGGCTACTAGAACTTTAAAACAAATATAAAAGGGGACAGCGCTTTGAGAGCTAGCTATAATCTAAAAAATGAAAGGTGAGACATTGCCCTAAAGGTTGGTTAAAACCTTGAAAAGAGTAGTAGAAGGGACAACGCTTTTAGAGCTGCCTTGAACCTTAAGAAGAATAAAAGAGTGGGTCAGTGCTCTAAGAGCTAGGTAGAATACTAGAAAGACAGGATAACACCCTAAAGGTAGGTTAGAACCTTCAAAAGTACAAAAGAGGGATCAACACTCCAAGAGCTGGTTGGAACCCTAAAAAGAATAAAAAATAGGACAGTACCCTAAGAGCTTGTTGGAATCCTAAAAATGAAAGACGGGATAGCACCCTAAAGGTTAGTTGGAACCTTGAAAAGAATAGAAGAGGGGATAGTGCTCTAAGAGTTGGCTTGAACCCTAAGAGGAATTGACAAAAGTAAAGGTAGCACTTTGAAAGTTAGCTAGTACTCTAAAAAGAAAGATGAGATAGTGCCTTAAAGGCTAATGAGATCCTTAAAAATGAATGATGGGATAACAACCTAAAGGCTAGCCAAATCTATAAAAATGAATTAAAAGAGGGGACAATACTTTAAGAGCATACTTGCACCCTAAGAGGAATTGGATAAAGGATTGAAGGAGTAAAGTAAAGAAAGCAAGAAAAGAAACTAGTTTGAAAAACTTCTTAACTTGGAAAAATATTTATGGGGAAATTGTTGAAAAACAACTGTTTATGAAAAAGGAAAAAGGGATAGGCCTCTTTATTTGAAAAGGAGTTAAAGGATATTAAAAACTATAGTTAGGGAAGAATGATCTAGACTATTGTGGTTAATTTAAAAAGTATGACCACATTGAAAAGGAAATGGATGACATGAATTGAAAGCTTGGCTACTCAAGTTAACATGGATTTGAAAATGGAACAAAAAAACTTGTGACAAGCTTTTATCTTTTCAACCTTCTTTTTTCTTTATTTTTTTCATTTTATTTTTCTCATTTTATTTTGCCTTTTTTTTTTAAAGATTGCCAATGGTTATAAATTCTCATTTAAGGAACAAGTTTATAATCACCCCTTTCTTTGGTAATCATGTGAGGTTTTTCAATGCCCTCGACCTCAAGGCTTTCTCATGGGTCTTTATGATTTTAAACATTCCTTTCCTAAGGAAAAAGGTAACTTATGATTAATCTAGTCAAAGAGGACTTCCTTGTTAGCTCTTAGTCTAGATTTTGCTCTTGACTACAGTTTTAAAAATTACAATCCATTTTGTAAGTGACATGCTTTGATCAATCTGTTAGGTCTTTTTCGATTCAACATTATGAATTTAGGCTTTTAGTCTAAGGGTTTCAGAAAGAACTAATGAGAAGGCTTATTTTGAAAGAAATTCTTTTATTTATCTTAGGTGTATAAGTTAAGAGCCTTAAGGAAAAATTAGAAGTATGCTTACCCTAGTTTTAAAACTAATTTTTATTAAACATAGATTATATTTTAAGATTAGAAGAGCTTTTACTTGTGTAAGGGTAGTATTGTAGGTAAGAAGGCCTTGTGTGATTTAACATTGGTTAGAAAGACTTTAGAGCGGATATAGAGATTTTAGGTTTTTAGGCTTTAGAATGTGATTTAAGGCTTAGTGTTTTTGGGGCTACTTAGGCTTTGACTCCTAACCTTTTGATTTGATGTAGATGCCCCTACTAGAATGTGATATATCCTTTAAGGCTTTTGTCCTACACTTAGGCTAAATTTTTCAGCCTCTTTTCTCTTTCTTCTCCTTTTTTTTATTATTATTACTTTGTCCCAGTATCTCTCGCAGTTCTTTCTCTTCTTTTGGCCTTAAGGATGATTATCTCCACTGCCGAGTCTTTTCCTTTTGAGTGATTTAGATCCTTAAATCCATGCATTTCTAGTATATGGGCATAGGTGAGGTAGGTATAAGCTTGAGGTGTTTGAAAAGGAATTGGCTGTTCTTCATTTCAAAGAAAAAATATTTATTAGAAATAAACATTGTTTTTGAATTAATGTTACTTAAGCAAGCATAAACCAATTTTATCTTTATCTCCTAATCAATGGCCCTAATGTTCGAATTGCCTCATTATAGGGTGGTTCTTGATAGGGTTTAAATTTGAAAATTCTCCAAATAGGTCCAATGGGGTTAATAACAAATAATCATATTTAGGATTCTAAGTAGACCTCCTTTATGGAATGAGTCTAAAGGATCCTTACCATTAAGTCACTCAACTCTCAAAGTGTTTTAAGAGTTAGTATATAGGATATGGTTTGCTTCTTTTCATTATAAACCCTTTTCTTTAAAAGTGAGTTACCAATTCCTTTAAGAGGGGTCTAGTTTTCACTTAGCTTGCAGTAGAGATTGACATGCCCTAGTATTTGACTTTATGTTTTGGCTTAGTTCATGATTGGGCTTGGCTTTCTAAATAGACCAAGGGTTTTGGCTTGGCTTGGTTACCTTTATGGGTTTTTGGGTTAGCTACCTTGATAGTCCGTGGTTTAGGTTTGGATTAGTTTCCTTAACAGGCCAAGTGGCTTATGTTTGGATAGGTTACCTAAATGGGCTTAAGGTTATTGTTCAGATTGAATAGGCCAAGGGGCTAGTGTTTGGGTTGAATGGGCTAAAGGGCTCGTGTTAGCTTTCTTAATAGGTTAAAGGGCCCCATGTGTGTTGGAAGCCAAGTGTTTAGGCTAGTTGCTTAAGTGGGCTAAAGGCTTGAGCTTTGGTTGGCTCCTTGAGCCCATAGGATTTATAG
Organism: Lumnitzera racemosa; assembly: GCA_024138005.1. Lineage (NCBI taxonomy): Eukaryota > Viridiplantae > Streptophyta > Magnoliopsida > Myrtales > Combretaceae > Lumnitzera > Lumnitzera racemosa. The sequence goes on from JAMXBC010000002.1 coordinate 74,192,932, forward strand.
TCGTTAGCAACTTTTTATTTTCATTTTTTCAATTTTTGTTTCATTTTTTTTAAGAGAGAAAGATAAAGTTTTATTTTACAAAAATCAAAAAGTTATTTACTAACAAGTTTATGAGATTCTACATTACCTTGAGTGAGAGGGGATGATAGTTAGATAAATGCCTATTGAAGGACTAATTAAAAAGAAGGGAATACTAAAGAATGAAGAATAACAAACTAAAGAGAACTTTTATTATTGTAAAAGACCAAAATACATAAAACAAAGGTAATGGACCTATCATTTATTTTGGAACTTAACATTTGTTCTAAACTCTTTAGATATGAATTGGAAAAAAAAACCCTAAATTAAGTCTTGTAGATGAGCCTTAAGGTCCTGTAACATTTCATAGGTTTCCTTAATGGCCTATACTAGAAGGGCCCTTAAGGCCCAATTGTAAGCTTCTAGATACTCAAGTTTTTCCTTTAGGTAGGTAACCTCATCTTTTAGCTATTGCTTACAGATCTTACAGATGTCCTTTAGCTTATCATTCTCTTGATTGTTTGCTTGGTTATCTATCACTCTAGGTTTATACATTTTATGGACAAGAATCAGTCATTAATGCAATAAAAGAAAGTATGTGGAAATATGCAAATGTAAGGACTATTTGAGTTAATATATTACTCCTTAAGTTGCAACCCTAATATTATTTTGAAAAATTTGATTGCATTAAAACTCTTAAATGATTAGTAAGGTTGCAATTCTTAAGGATGGTGTATTAACTTAAGCTTGAAGAGGAGAATATATAATTAGAGTGGGTTCTAAAAGGTCTTTAAGCTTTGTAAACTCACTTGTTTTTAGAAAATACTTTCATTGGTCACATCAAGCTTAAGTGGGGTAGCTTAATCAATTTCGAGCGATGGTTACACCACAACACTTGAAGCCTACACAATGGCTCCCCATCGTAAGATCTTAATATGGTTTAGGTTTAACCGCTTCTACTCTACATCTTTGATGCAGCAAATGACCCCCTCCATGTCCTAATGCATGTTATATGCAAAATAAATATGACAATCAGAGCAAAGTATATACACAAAATTAATAACAAATAAACAAACAAACAAATAAATAAATAAACAAATAAATAGATAACATGGGTATTTTGAAAAGCAATTTTAATTTCGGAACATATTTAAGTGGCTAGCCTTCTTGACATCCTTAATGGAGTTGCTAAGTTGTCGAGCTTGACTTTTCTCTTGGTTTTTACTATTTTCCTTAACTAGCCAATATTAAACCTTAACCTATTTAATATTTCTCCTCAACTAAGGATTAAAGAAAACTAGTTTTTCTTTTAAAAAATTGTTCAAAGCCACCACCATACTGGAGTTGAGAAAAAGAGTTAGGTCATAACCAATTAGGTGAATTGGTTATAACTTAGCTACCTGTTTTTCGATAAAACCAATTTCTAAAATAGTTTTAAAATTAGAGATCTAAATCCATGGGCTATCCTATTAAACTTTAAATGGGTACTAGTTCTTAACTTTCCGAATTTAATTTCACTTTTCAATAATACCCTTTTTAGATTTCAATTTTTAAACAACAAACCATATCACATGCAACTAAGTTAATTAAATTGATTATTTACAAAAAGATGGAAAAAGAAAATTTTTCATATTTTAAGTCACCCCACATTAACTTACGAGTGCTTACGTACTAGTTATTCAAGATTAGGCTTCCGTAGTTCATTCACGAAAACTTTAGTTGGTGAGTTGATTTTAATTTTTTGAAAAAAAAAATTGATTTTATGTTTTTACTCATTTTGATGCTAATTAAGGAAATTTTCTAAGGGTTTTAATTAAGGTTTTATTTTTAGAAATTTTAAAGTATCTTAGTTTGGAAAATGGTTGATTATTTTTTCTTATTTTATTGGAAAATTGGTTTTCTAAGTAGTAAAATGATTTTCTTTTTTTTTTGTTATTTATATTATTTTTCATTTATTTATTATTTTTGTCATTTTTTTAATTTCTAAAATAGAAACTGAATTTCATCCTCTTTTCTTTTTCTTTTTTTTTCTTTTCTTTTTATATAGGTTTTATTCATTTTCTCTTGTTTTATTGGTTTTCTTTCTTTTTTCTTTTACAATTACCAAAATTAACAAGAACAAATAAATAAGTAAATATATGTAAACAATAAATAAATAAATAAATTACAAAATAAAGGTAAGTGTTGATTTAAACTTGTAGTATTGGTTGGATTAGAGTTAGGTATGGGTCGATCAACGAAACTGATTGGGTCAAATACGGGTCAAACTGACTTGACACATGCTATGCATGTGAGCAACAGGGGATGGAGAAATGCAGTAGTAACCGTAGTAGCTCAATCTAAAGCGTTTCAAGTTGATTTTTATGGGGGTAAGGATGGTTTCATGCGTATCAGATTGGTAATAGGGGGTAGCTGTTTATGGTGGTTCATGCTAAGATAGTGGTGGTGATGATGTTTAGATTTAGATTCGGTCAAAATCGATGAAGATGGCTTCAGAGTTACAACTGTGACTAGGTGAGCACAATTCCGTGTGTAGTTTGGTTGAAGGGGATGAGGCTGATTAATGTTTTTGCGAGTAGGTAAAGGTGTGGTTATGTAGTGAGCAGTATCGGTGAAGAGGATGGCATGCATGTGAATGTTGGTGATTGGGATTGTGATCATGCTAGTGGATAGCTTAATGGATTTTAGTTCAAATTTAGGGCATTTTTGGTTAAGAGAGTGTTGTTAGATCGGAGTCTATGGTGTTTGTGTTTGTGTACGTGGGTGATGGTACAGTGGGTTCATGAAGGAGGTTATGATGGTATTTGGTGTTGAAAGAGAAAGGTTGGGGGATGGTATCAATCCTTAGTGTTATTCAGATTGAGCAATAGGTGATGCTACATTGCTTTTAGATCGGCGACAATCGATTTATGTGTGTTGTAGTTCGTTGGTCAAAAGAGAGGGATGGAGAGTAGGCTATGTGTGTACATATAGTGTAAATGAGTGTTGGTGTAGATTTGAAGTAGACAATGAGTGGTCAAGAGAAGGTGGGCTCGGTTTGGTGTTTATAAGTGAGAGTGGCATACGGTATGTATGTGTGTTATGCATGCTATGGCTGTTGTGTACGTGTTGTAGCAGTTAGGAAATTAGTACGTGCGTTTAGAGAGGATAGTGGGTCACTTATGTGGTTGTGGGGTCCTCATGTGTATCGGTGGTTGAAGGATGAAGGTAGTCGAGTTCGAAAGTAAACTAGAGTATAAGATTCAGGTTGTTGTCTATGTGTATGTGGTTTCATAGATCCAATTTCAATAATTGGGTTAAGAAAAAGAATTGATGAACTTTGACAATAATTTATTTTTTTCAACTTTCCAAACGTAATTCAAATGTTTATGATTATAAATGTGGATATTATTTTGGTAAAAATCAAAACTAGGTTATAACTGGCATGAAATTTCGCCATTAATTTCGAGAAATTGCATCATAAAAAGGCTCATAATTGTTGTTAAAGTTGGCCGACTAGAAGGGAAAGTGTAGAAATTTTGGGGAAAAAGAAGGAAGATGGAGGAAAGTGGAAGAAAGAGGCATTGATGTGATGCAACATCAACCGTGTCAACTAACGAAAAGAAAAACTAAAGGCATTCCATGCCTTTGATGAGATTTGAACCCTAGAACTCTAAGCCAAACCTAGATGAAAGTCCAAGTATTTATCTATTAGGCCATTAGCCTGTGCCTTGTTCATATGTGCAATAAAATTGCACATATAAGCAATGTCAACTTAGGTTGGATTCAAATATAAGCCTAAGCCCAATGACCTTCTCTTAAATTTTTATCTAAATAAAAAAAATCTATTCTATTATACTACTAAAATTATTATTTATCTATATTTCCTAAATTCTCTAGGTAATCTATTTTTTGTGACTTTTCAATTTTTTATAATTTTCAATTTTTTTTCTATATTTCTTTTTTTTGTATCTTTTCCTAAATTTCCTAAATTTCTTATTTTTTGAAATTTCTTAAATTTTCTATCTGTTTTTTTATATTTTTCCAAATTTCTTATTATTTTTTTGCTTCTCTTCAATTAGGACCCTTTACCCTATCTTAAAAATTTTGAAAAATAAAAAGGGGGTAAAAATGGGGTATTTATACTTGTGAAATCACATTTAATGGCCACACAAAAGCTTAAGCAGACCATCATATCTCTTATACTTACATCACTTAAACCTATCAAAAGAATTGACAAGATGAGACTAGAAAAACTACATTATAGAACTACCCAAGCAACCTCCGAAAACCTTCACTTGTTTTCGCCTCTTTTCAAGACATACTCCATTTGAAAACCAAGGAAGAGAAACTCTCTACACACACCACTTTCACCACTCTAAACATACACATAGGTTCACACCACACATACACACCTTGTTGCTACCGCTTTTGTCCAACTAAGAAAACCCACTACAACCTACACACACAATCATTTAAGGAAGCTTTGAGGACTCCTACCCCCCTTCCCCCTACATACACACACTCACACACGAACATTTAAAAACCTAGGTTCCAAAGAGCTAAGGCTTTCTTTTCCTTTAGCTAATAAGATGTTTCAATTGAAGAGGGATGTTTGTTACCTATTACTTTTTATTTTAAAAAATCAAAATCACTAAAGATGAAGGACAAAAACAAGGAGCTAAGAGGGACTAAAAGGGGTACTACAATCATCCATCTCATCTGGTGAAGTAAGCCTCATTTCCAAATGTCATTAGAATACCATGATTAAGATATCATTTCTTGTTTACTTAAGGTCATCATGTATTTTAGAAATTATCTTAGCTAGGTTGAGTGTTAGCTTCTTGAGATTTTCCTCACAAATGTTAAAACATGAATAGCCTAGATTTGGTTTCCTCTTAATGCACTTGTTTCTTACGTAGAGTATGTCCAAGTGACTTGAGAAAAACATAAAACTAAGCCCATGAATCTCCTCTTAGGTATTGGACATAACATGCTAAAGGCTTACCTAAGTGTTTTTCTCACTTATAATGAGATTTACATACTCTAAATTAACTTTAGGCAAAGGAGAAACAAACACATGAAGCTTTAGTAAGCAGATAAACATGTAAGGACCTAAACTAAAGCCTAGTACCTAAAATACATGTATGTTCTATAAACTCCACTTGATATTATAATGAAATAATCTACTCGCAAAGAATAAGTAGAGTAAAGGTTAAAGTATAAGTAGTGTAAAGTATAGATTTAGTACTTAAGCTTAAGAAAACCAAGAGTTATGTTGACAATGCAATTAGGAGCTAACAACCTCAAACTGAATAGATCTATATGTTACATTTAATCCACTTAAATAGACTCAAAAATGAAGTAAACAAAGCGAAAAGGACCCACCAAGACAAGTAGGATAATTGTTAAGGGCCTAAAACTCAAACTTGAGCCCAAAACTCTTAAGATAAGCCTAAAACACTCACTTAGGCTTTACATGAAACTCTGACCAGCACATCTAGCTTAAGAAAAAGATGGTATAAAGCCCATAGAAAGCCTACATTATAATACCTTAAGCCCAACAAAGTGATAAGCATTGATTAGTATATGAAACAGACCCATTTTTAGCCTTATAAGCTACTTAAGAGTTCAAGAGGTGCAAGATAATAATAAGACCCCAAATGATAGATAGAAGTTTGACCTTAAGGAATTATTTAAGTCCAAAATGAAGTCCTAAGCCTAAGCCCTAAATACTTCACAAAGTAGTGAAAAGCCTAACAACAATTTTAAGCCTAAAAGAAGACTTAAAACTCTAGGGGTGCTACTATTCTGACTAGTGGCCGAAATTGCAAGCCCCATCTCCTAAATCTAACCATACCATGTGAAAATACACTCAAAAATGATGAAAATTGACTATAAGATCATGAAAATTAGATTTAAAACAAGAAGGTTATACACGATTGAAGATTTAACCTAACCGGAAGATTTAGTGTTAAGTCAAAAGTATAACTTTAATAAAAATATAGAGTAACATTATAATACATCAAATCCTTATGTTATTACTCTTTTATTACTCAGGGGACTTTGATATTGGGGAGGACTTGCCTCTAGATTAGTACGACTAGCAGCTATGGTGGGGCGAGTGATTTTCAATGACCTCATGCTTGCTTTTGATCGTACATTAGTTGCACTAAATAATGATTTGATTAAATTGGTTACATGAGGGGTATGGGAATTGTTGGTGTATGGATTCTTGATTGTTTACTAGACTTAATGGTATAATTTGAATTAGAAGTGCTTACATGACTAATTTGTATATTGTTGTTATGGTAAGAAACTACTTGATTACCAAAGTAACTAGACATAAGTTATCATTGAGTCATGCATGGTATGACATCGCATCATAACTTATATTGATTGCCACCTCATGTGGAAGGTGGTAAGGGGTTCATAGGAAGCGGAGCTCTTGAAGGGAATTATTTTAGGCACATTTACCATATTGTTGAGCCTCTATCATAGCCAATGGGCTTACTAGGCGCTAAGGGATGCTAACTGTTTGGCTAAGGGTAGCGTCTAATGACTTTTGCTTTACGTGTGTGATTATGGACTATAAAGGCTACCCTACCACTAGACTTGGGAATTTCAAAAGGAGCTTGTTTTGTATTTAGTAAGGTATATTTATGTATATATGAGTATATATATATATAAGTTTATTTGAGCACTATAGGTGCAATTCCAGATAAAAGCTCGGTGCTAGGACCTAGTTGTTGGTTTTTGTTAGTTAATAATCTTTAACCTTAACTATAAAAGGAAAAATTTTTGAGTTGCATGCAGTTTCTAGGCTATTACATGTATTATTTAGCATATTGTTTGTTAAATGCATTCATATAATTGATTAAATATATATTGCTTGTAAGGCATGATTGAGGGATTAGCTCCTTAAGCATAAGCTTACACCCCCTCAGATTCCTTTTATTGTGAGGTCATCTCTTTCTAGAGCTGGGTTGCGGGATGCTCGATGTTAGTCTCAAGCTAGGACAGGACTGTGAGATAATGTAGAGCAAAGGAGAGAACAACTTAGTATTGATTAGGAATTTTTTAGATTTCTTTCTATTGCATAGTTAGACTTGTAGTAGTCATTTAGACTACTTGGCACTGTTATTATTATTTTTGGAAGGTTAAGTTCTGTACTTTTAATTTGATGTTATATCTAATTTACTAGTAAAGATAATTGTTATGCTGTAATACTATTTGCCTATATGACTAATAGTAGCTAAGAGTGGAAGAAGCCTTGTACTTCATATGAAAGGCCAATGATCGATAAGGGGGTTGATTATCAACCTTTGTATGGTATATGGTGATCTACCACGATGAAAGTGCTGTCTAGGTTATGATAGATTTAAGTAGCATTAGAGCATTAGGTTTAAAACAAGGAAGAAATAAGGTAAAATTTGAAACTAGATGCTTAAACAACTTACCAAGTTAAGGTTGGGAGGGTACAATTGGGTTAAGAATTCTTGTTCGCTAAAGTTAACAAGAGAGTATTAATTGAAAATTCTTAATAAAAATAAAGAAGATTTATGTGTTGATCAATGAAATGTGCATGCAATCCGCCACAACTGGGTGTTGTTTTAGATGCATGAAGGCGAGACTCTCATTACTCTCTATCATCAACTTCAGATCCTTTGTGAGGGCTTGGCATTGATATGAAGGCCATGTAGGATCTAGGTTGTTTAGATCACATGAAGGGCTATTTTGAGCCTCTACTGGTAACACTGCTACAAAGATATCTTGATTCATATACTTAGGCTAGCTTTATCTAATGTAAAGCTCATGTACATCATAGAGTGTGAAGAAGGAGCTCGGATTGAGGTAGAGGTAATATTCTTAGTCCAAGATGGCTAAAGATTGGATTCCTTAAAATTCATGCACTAGCATAAGGTTTAGTAGGGGTTTTCCTTCGCCTAAGATGTATCAATTGATTACCCTAGGATCATCCAACAAGATGAGAAGCTTGGTGTTTGATATGGACTTATGGATGAACACATAAGCTCAATATTGTACAAAACCAAAGGGGACGGGTCCGGACTGTGAGATGGTCTAAAAGATAAATGGTAGTCAAAGGTTGAGTAGGGGTTCCCATGTACTAATGATGGATATGATGCACTAACACCTCATATGAGCTCAAATCACACTTGATATGGCATATAAGTATGGATGGAAGGCACTTGCTACTAGTCTACACTCAATGGGCTAGATAAAAGTAGTACAAGAGTAAGTAGAAAGGACACTTAGCTTAAGAGGGTAAGAAAGTTCAGTATACTCTCTATATATTAATTCAAGCAGCTATTACATTTTGTAAGTATTTATAATACCTAATTAGGGTAAGTCCTAGGTTACAAGAAATTACAGAAAAGGAATTTTACTAGCTAGGAAAAGGGGAATAATTTATAGGGGTATTAATGTAATCGTACCAAAAGAATATCCTTTCTTAGAAAGGATAATATAGATGTTACAAGGATAGTGTATGCGAAAATTTTCTCATTCTATGGTCTTAATAATACTATGAGTTGAGTAGGGGTAGGCCTTGAGCAAGTTTGGTTGGTGTCACCAGTTCAGTAATTTTGATTGTTAAGAATGGGCAAGGGTTGGGTAAGGGGGCAACTTACATTTAGGTTAATCTCGGATGGTTAGCTCCTAACAATTGTTAGTTTGGTCTCAGTACTCTAGCATTGGCTACATCCTAATTTGGTGCTTGGACTAGTGTGTTACGGAGGGGTCGGTGGGCATGTTGGTTGATAACCTTAGTAGTCCCTTAGATGGTGTGGAGAGCAAAGTAGCTCAATAGGTTAGATTAGGTTAATCATTGCTGTTTAGTGTTTAACTCACCTCGGATAGCTCGGTGAACCATTTAAGCTAGCCTCCAAGTTTGAGAGTACGTAATCGGTCTTTAATCCTTACAATCCCTTCCTAGTTGTTTGAGTTTGGGATCAAATCTGGTTTAGCTCCGGGTTGCTTATCCTTAGGAGTGTAAGGTTAGAGATCGACAATGTTGAAGGAGCCTGAGACTCCATATCCTTAAGGTAGTTCAATACTATAAGAATTAAGATTAATCTTTTTAAGCACTTGAAAGGTCTATCAACTTTGGAAGATAACTTGCTTTTCCTCAAGTTTAGGAATCACTTCTTACTGAGATGTATCTAGACTAGATTACCTGGTTGAAATTCTCTCTTCTTCTGTCCTTAACTTTGCTTCTCGAGTTTAGTGGTAGCTCAGCTCAATTGCTCTACAACCTTTTTGTGCATGCCTCTAATGGCCTCAACTCTTTCTATGGCTAGCTGGTCATCATTAGGTCTTAACTGGGGGGGCTTAGTCCATTAAGAGCTTGGGGTTAAACCCATAATCGACCTTGAATGGAGACATGTTTGTTACATTGTGGGTGGTCTTGTTTTATGTGAATTTAGTGATTGATAGACACAGATCCCAATTAACCATCTTTAGTCTGACAATATCCTACAACAAAGTTCCTACAGTTTTATTGACTACCTCGATTTGTCCATTAGTTTGTAGATGGTAAGACATACTGTATAATAGCTTGGTTCCCATTCACCTCCATAGCATCCTCCAAAAGTAGCTCATGAACTTTAGATCTTAGTCTAAAACAATGGTTCTAAGTATTCTATAAAGCTTGATAACTTCTTATAAGAAAGGAAAAAAGATAGCCGAAGCATCATTAGTTTTAAAACAAGGTACAAAATGTGCCATCTTGCTAATTCAATCCATGACCACTATGATGGAGTCTTTCCCTTAAGACATCCTTGGTAATCCTAACATGAAATCCATACTTAGCTCAAACCACAATTTTTGTCGAGATAGATAAGGGTAGATAGTGTCCTTGCTCGACCTAGCTCTTCGCTTTTTGGTAGGTCATACACCTTTTTAGTACGAATTGCACATCTCTCATCATTCTTAGCTAAAAGAATCTTGTAGCTAGTACTATATGGGTTTTGTGCTGGCCAAAATGTCCTATCAATTCTCTTCCATCCGCCTCGCGTACGAAGAACTCTCTCAAGGAATAGGTCGAGATACATAAGCTTCTCTTCTTAAATAAGTATCTATCTTCCTTATGATAGTCATCTAGTATCCGTCCTTCCTTACATTGGGCATAGATAGGACTAAAGTATGGATCCTTAGCATACAAATTCTTTACAGTTGAAAAACCAAGTAGCCTTGTTTATAGTTCGGTCAGGAGGTTATGTCTTCTCGATAGGGCATCAGCCATTACATTGTTCTTCCCGTTCTTATATTTCACAACATAGGAAAAACCCTCCATGAACTCAACCCATTTGGGTTGTCTCTTTATATATCTTAAGGATTCATGATGGGTGTAGACCACCAATTCCTTAGGTAACAAATAGTGTTGTCAAACCGTAAAGGTTCGGATTAAGGAGTAGAACTCCTTGTCATAATTAGAATAGTTGAGTGTAGCTCCTAGAAGTTTCTCACTAAAGTAAGTAATAAGTTGGCCCTCTAGCATTAATACGGCACCTATGCCTAGTCTAAACGCATCATACTTTACTTCAAACACTTTGTCGAAGATCAATAGAGCTAAGATAAGAGCTATGGTTAGCCTATCCTTTATTTCCTCAAAACCCCTCTACTCCTTCTCTCCCCATCTAAATTCAACATTCTTCTTTGAGAGTTTGGTGAGTAGGGCTACAATTGTACTAAAATTCTTTATAAATTTACGATAGAATGATGCTAGGCCATAGAAACTTCTTACATTAGTTGGAGTGGTTGGCACTAGCCATTCAGTGATTACTCTAATCTTCTCTTCATTGACTCATATGCCACCAGTACTTACAATAAATCCCAAGAATATCACCTTGAATCTGCAAAAGTTATACTTCTTTAGATTGGCATGGAGTTATTTAGCTCGAAGTTTTGCAAAGAAGCTTCAAAGATGTTGATGGTAGGTCTCCGAGTTAGGATTATACACTAAGATGTCATCGAAATAAACTACAACAAACTTCCTTAATAAGTCTTGAAGTATACGATTCATCAGGTGCATAAATGTACTCGGTGCGATGGATAGTCTAAAGGGCATTACAAGCCATTTATATAATCTATGGTGTGTTTTGAATGTGGTCTTCCACTCGTTACCTTTGTGCATTTGGATTTGATGGTATCCAGATTTGAGGTTGATCTTAGAGAACATTCTTGCTCTACTTAATTCATCTAGCATGTCATTAAGCCTAAGTATGGGATACTTATACTTGATGGTGATTTTATTAATCACTTGGCTATCTACACTCATCCACTAAGAACCATCTTTCTTTAACATTAATAAGGCTGGCACTATGTAGTGACTAAGGGACTCACGTACATACCCCTTCTTCATCAGCTCATCTACTTGCTTTTGCAGCTTAAAGGTCTATTCATGATTCAGCCTATAAGTAGGCTCATTTGGCAATGCAACTCTTAGTTGCAAATCAACTGCATGCTTGACGCTTCAGATTGGAGCAAGCCTTTCAATAGCCCCTTTAGAAATAGGTTAGTAAATTTCTCTAGTAAGGTGTTTACGTTAATAAGTAACTCCTCCTTAGGTCTCAACTCTAAAATTCTTCAAACCAATAGATAGTTCAGTCCTTTAAACTCCATCTTTCTTTTTAGTTCAACTCGAGTAAATAACAAAGCCTCTTTCTTCAGGGTTTGGCTTAGTTAGGACTACATGGCCTTTAATTGCTTAGAAATCAAAGGACTCAATTTCACCCTCTTGCCTTCATACTCTAAGGAATAAGTATTCCTCCTTCCATCATATATCACTGCTCGATTAAACATCCACGATTGTCTAAGTAGAATTTAAGATACACTTAAGGGTAGCACATCACAAAGCATTTCATCTTGATATTTGCCAATGTAGATTGACATAGATACTTCTTTGTTCACCTATAGGGCTTCCCTATCATTGAGCTAATGAAGTTTATAAGGTTTTAGATAGGGCTTAGTTAGTAATTTCAATTGTTAGACCATAGATACATAGGCTACATTAGTGTAGCTCTTAGTATCAACTATTAGGGCACATAGTGACACATTCACCTTGCATTTGATGTGCTAGAGATTTTCTCTCTATTCATCTTCAGACATAGGACTGACATTCATTGTCCTCCTCAACACTAGAGTCATCAGCATAAAGTTACTATCTTCACTATAGATAACTTCTTCCTTAGAAAGCTCAGTCTATCCATCCTCCTTTAGCTCCTTTACTTACTTGTCAGTGTTGTCTACTTAGAGAGTCGGCATCTCGCCTCGAATCATTATAGTCATTCTATTCGGATGCTGGGTAACCATATGTCTAAATCTTTGGCATTTTAAACACCTGATCTCACTCGTCTTTCTACTTAAACTTTAGCCTTTCTTAAACTTCCTCGGGCCTTCCTTCTCCTCTGCTTGGGTAGTATGAGTAGGTCGAGTCTTAACAATCTTACTTGGTTTTGTTCACACAGGTCTACTCGGAATAGTTCAACTACTACTTAGTTGGCTAACTAGTGGTTAGAACCTTCCTGTTTGGCACCTTTCTATCCTCTAGGTAGCTTAAATTATGTTGTCAAGTAACCTAATTTCCATGGCTTCCAAGATATCTCCAATCTCATATTTTAGCCCACTAATGAATCAAGACACCATTCGATCTTCAAGCTTACTAACTTCGCATCGAATCATCAACATCTGGAATTCCTTGACATAAGCTTCAATAATCAATCCTCCTTGCCTCAATTCCCATAACCTTTTAAAGGCATCCTAAAGGTAGTAGCTTGGCATAAACCTTCTCCTCATAACCCTCTTCATTTCATCCCATCTCTTGATTTCTAATTCTCCTTCTCTTTGTCAGGTGGAAGTTTTTTCTCCATAGGGTGGCATAATAAGTAGATTCCAACATAGTGAGTCTAACCTTTACATTATCAAGTACTTCGTAGTATTCAAACTACTTTTCAATCTTATCTACCTAATCCAAATAGTCTTCGACGTCATCACTTCAAAAAAAACTTGGAATACATATCCAATCCTTCAATTCTAGGGGTTCATAGATTTCTTTCTTCAGCCTCATAGTACTCTTCTGCATCGTCATCTCCTTCCACTTCTTCCTCCATTTCTTCAAGGTTTAGTCTTCATCTAGCATCCCTACCAACTCCTTCAACTTAAGGTAGTTAAGCTGGGGCATTAACTCGGCTAAATTGTCCATTGCCTTGCTCTTGCTCTTCATGTTCTCTAATAGGGCTATTTCTAACTCGTTGCCTATCTTGTTAGATAGCAGTCACCAAACTAGCTACTAAGTCAAAGGCCTATCCATGTGATTGCCCATTGATTGAGGCGTAAAGCTTCATTCTTGCCCTTGGCCATGTCGAGTACCACTTTCTTGGTACCCCAAAGTTCTTTGAACACTTGAATCTAAAATTGATGGTTACTCCAAAAAATTGACATATAATAACAACACTTGAAGTTCTTTCTGCAAAAAACAATAGTATATCAATAACCAATACTTCCAAAACTGCGAAAAGTATACAAAAAACAAGTAGTCAACCATGCTCTATTTTGTGTATTGAAAGTAGGTGAAAATAGAGTATAAAACACTTCTCAACTACTAAACTCCAATTTTAACATTAGAATCTCTGTCATACGAGAGTAGTAACAAACCACTCAAAGAATACAGTAGCAAAATCCAGCTTCGAACATAGCTAAGCTTTGATACTAGGAATGATATGAACTCATTGATGAATATACTAGCCTAATATTGTGCATAAATAAAGGGGGCTAAGTTTGGACCACGAGATGGTTCGAAAGATAAATGGTAATCAAAGGGTGAGTAGGGGTTCCCATGTACCGACAATGGTTATGATGCACCAACGCTATACACAAGCTCAAGTCACACTTAATATGATGTACAAGTATGGCCGGAGGGCATTCGCTAGTAGTCCGCACTCAATGAGCTAGATAAGAGTAACTTAAGAGTAAGTAGAAAAGGTCACTTAGCTTAAGAGAGTGAGAAAGTTCAGTATACTCTTTGTATATTAATTCATGCGGCTATTACAATTTGCAAGCATTTATAATACCTAATTAGGGTAAGTCCTAGGTTGCAGGAAATTACAGAAAATGATTTCTACAAGCTAGGAAAAGGGGAATAATTTACAAGAGTATTGATATAATCGTACCAAAGGAATATCCTTTGTTAAAAAGGATAGCAGGTACGTGAATTTGCTCATTATGTGGTCATAATAATACTACAAGCCGAGTAGGGGTGGGCTTTGATTAGGTTTTGTCGACATTAGCAATTCAACAGTTCTAATTGCTGTGATTGAACAAGGGTTAGATTAGGGGCAACTCACATTTAGGTTGTCCTCGGATGGTCAGCTCCTAAAAATTACTAGTTTAGCCTCGATACTATAGAGTTGGCTATATCTTGATTTAGTACTTGGACTAGTATATTGTAGAGGGGTCGGCTTAGTATGTCAGTGATAACCTTGGTAGTCCCTTAGATGGTGTGGAAAGCAAAGTAGCTTGGTAGATTAAACTAGGGTAAGCACTGCTCTTTGGCATTTAACTCACCTCAAATAGCTCGATAAACCATCTAAGCTAGCCTCTGGGTACATGAGCACATGATCTATCCTTGATCCCTATCAGTGTTCCACTGCTAATCTCGCCAACAATTATTCCTTCGCCAGTAAAACCTGATGTGATTGAGATATCCTCGAATGTCCTTGAGGATGATGATTTTGAGATGTTACCACCACCGCCTTTAGTTGAGGACTTAGAGTAAGTGTAGGTAGATCTTGAACTTCTACCTATTGTACTAGTTGGAGGAGGTCTAAGAGAAGAGCTAACCATTCGACTCGAATGCCTGGATTATTGGTTGCTTAGGGAGTGGTTTCGATGGGCTGCTAGCCTGAATTCCTCATCTGGCTCAAGTATAGGATCCTCTTCTACAGTTTCAATGCAGAGGCCTTAACGAACAAGATGGTTAGAGGATGATGAGGCAAGACCCTCTACCAGACATCATTAGATGAGTTGTTCTTGATTTGCAGATGTTTGCTTCAGTTGATCTATCCTTTCTGTTATTGTATTTTGAAGGAAAACCATGTAGCAAGGTTTCCTTATATTTTGTTGTTTATTATATGTTAAGTGGAAATTGTAGTGAGGATTGATGTACTATTTTGAGAGATTTTAGGTAGCAGAAGGAAGCTTTGCATTTAGACTTTCTATGTACTTTTGAAGAGTCATTGTACACCAAACTACTTATATATTTTATGTATTATACTCTCATTTAAAGCAATTAATTATGGAATGTACACTTTGATTTATAAGTTGATGTGATATCATTGTAAAAATTTAAAGTAACATTGTCAATTTACCATTAACAAAGGGATTAAAAAGGGAATCATAATCTGAATTTCTACCTTAAGCTTAACTTGAAATTTGGTTATAGTAGACAGAGACGTAGGGGATGACCCCTAGTAAATTGAGTGCCCCTGCTATAGATTTTAGGCCAAAATGCACTAATTGATCATACCGAGGAGGTACTTATAGCCATACAAGTGAATAATGAGCTATTACAGACTTTTCTGGAATGGAATCAGATACCTCTACCACTACCAATGCCACTCAAGCCTATGCCTCATATGCATGCTCTGCCACCAGTAGTAGTGACCAAAGAACCAATAACACCACCACCTCCTCCACTGCCATCATTACCTCTACCTCCAACACTAATGGGGCTAGCTAAAGATCCCTATCCAGCTTCACATAAGTCTCAACCTTAGAGGAATTTCCTACCGAAGTTTTCTAAAGTACGACTGATATTTTGATGGAAATACCTGTCGGCTCAATGAGGCTATGACTTAGCTATTATCGGTAAGAGATCCTTCAAGGCTTTTGAAGTGCCATACCATATGAGGTTGACACATGGCACTTACCTACTCAGGTTGAGAGCAAGGACATGGTGGGAGACTAGGAGGGGAAATTTGAGGCACCCTGTTACTTAGGGAGTATTCAGAGAAGAGTTTTTAGAGCACTATTTTCATGAGAGCTTACAAGTTAAGTATAGTGATGAGTTGTTTAGAATTAGGAAGGGGACTTGTACCCTCAAGCAGTATGAGGCAGAGTTTACTCGCCTACTTCAATTTGCCCTGCAAGAGAACCATAATAGTGATTAGATGAAGAAACAATTCTTTGTAAGGGGACTTAACCTAAAATTAAACAGGAAAGTTTTGGAATTCTAGTCGGGAACCTATACATAAGTGGTAGACAAAGCAAAAGTTTTAAACAATGCCAAGAGGTAAGGGGAAGAAGCAATAAAACCAAAAATTTCTTTTTTTGGAAAAAGACCATTTGATAGACCAGGGAACTCAAGTACCAAGATAAGAATAGTTTTAAAGCCACAAAAGGTGATTTGTAAGAATGGTAATGGAAATGGGAAGCCCATATGCTAGAAATGCCGGGGAAATCATTACCCTCAAGACTATTATCAACTTAAGAACAAATGTTATTTTTGTTGAGACGGTGTTCATATAGTGGTAGATTGTCCAAAGAAAGCTACCATTACCTGTTTTATTTATAAACAAGTTGGACATTTCTCTACCATGTGCCCCCAATGCCAAGGTGCAGCAGTATAGACTATAAGATGCTTCAAGATGAGGAAGATAGTTAGAGAAGTAAACCAGCACCCAAGAGCGGTGAATGCTACCAAAGTCTATAATTCAAAGGGAGGATGGGACTTTGAGGAGTACCTAATGGAAAAAGTAGTTTACTATTAAGAGGTAAAGGATACTATAGAGACAAAGTTGATCATAAGTATGTATCTTAACTCCCTTTGAGAGTAACTTATTTTGTTAAAAATTTACCCTATTAATAAGGAGATAGAATGGCTTACCTATAAAGGCCAATACACATAACTTAAAATCGATTTAGGGAATGTTGACATAAAAGGGCACTCAGTATATACTTTATTTAATACTGGAGTAACTCATTCCTTATTGCACTTGGAGTAGCAAAAGGAGCAGAGTTGCCCATAACTGTTGTTGAGTGAAGTTTCAGTGTGACAACCCCTACAAGAAGTGTAGTTATGACTAAGGAGACGGTAAAGAGGTACTTACTCAACATACAAGGACATAACAACATGGTAGATATGATTATCATCAAGTTAGGAAAATATGAAATGATTTTGGGAATGAATTGGATGACAACCTTTAGGGCTATATTGATTGTAAGAAAAAGAAGGTACTTTTTAAGGATATGAATGGAGCTAAGGTGGAATTTTAGTGAGATTCAATAATAATTGGAGCACACGAGTTAAGCTCCTTTGAACTAATGTTGTATCTAAGTTGGTTAACACCATTGAGGTAAAATCAGAAAAGCTGAGGATAGAAGACATTCATATGGTGAATGAATTTCTTGATGTATTCATGAAAGAACTACCAAGATTGCCACCAAAGAGGGAGATAGACTTTTCTATTGATTTAATGCCAAAGACTGAGTTGATTTCCAAGGCATGCTATAGGATTACCCTAATAGAGTTAAGGGAACTAAAGAAATAGCTACAAGAAATGTTAGACCAAGGATTCATTAGACCAAGTGTTTTGGCTTGGGGGGGGGGGGGGTAGGGGGGAAGGGCACCTATACTATTTGTGAAGGAGAAAGATGGTTCTCTTAGACTTTGTGTTGATTATAGAGAGCTAAATCGAGTTACTATAAAGAATAAGTACCCTCCTAGCCCATATTGACGACTTATTTGATCAATTGCAAAGTGCTAGTGTATTTTCTTGCATCAATTTAAGGTTTGGATATCACTAGCTAAGGACTAAGCTGGAGGATGTCCCTAAAACAGCATTCAGGATAAGGTATAGACATTACAAGTTCCTGGTAAGCCATTCAAATTGACAAATGCACCTGCAATGTTCATGGATTTTATGAGTAGGGTATTCAGGACATACTTGGATAAGTGCACGATAGTATTCATTGACAATATCTTGGTATATTCTGCATCTCTAACCTAACACCATGAGCATATTAAGCAAGTGTTGCAATCCTTAAGGAAGAATAAGCTTTGTACTAAATTATCAAAATGTGAATTTTCGTTGAAGGAGATATCTTTTCTTAGACATATAGTTTCAAGAGATAGGATAACGGTTAACCTAGAAAAGATAAAGGCTATCATTGATTGGAAGAGACTCGAGAACATTACTGAAGTATAGAGTTTCCTTAGTCTGGCTGGGTATTGTAGGAAGTTTGTGAAGGAATTTTCAAAGATAGCTAGACTACTTACTCAACTAACACAAAAGAATGAAAAGTTTGAATAGAATGAGAAAGGGAGGAAAGTTTTCAAGAGTTAAAGAAGAGGTTGGTAACTACACTAGTTTTGGTCGTACCTAATAATAAAAGCCCTTTTCAATGTATAATGATGCTTCAAAGAATGGTCTTAGGTGTATATTGATGCAAAATGAAAAAGTAGTCACTTATGCTTCATGGTAATTGAAGCCGCATGAGCAAAACTATCCTATCCATGAATTAGAGTTAGCAACTATGGTGTTTTCACTAAAGTTATGGAGGCATTACTATATGGTGCTAAGACTAAAATTTATACCGACCATAAAAGTTTAAAATACTAGTTCACTCAATAGGAGCTAAATATGAGGTAGCAAAGATGGCTAAAATTGATAAAAGATTATGACCTTAGCATCAATTACTGCCTAAGAAGAGTAAATGCTATTACAGATGCCATGAGTTGAAAAAATCATGTTGAGGTTTCATCTCTTCTCACAAGGAAAAAAGAATTGATTAAGGAGTTTGAAAAGATGAGCTTAGAATTCTCATGGCATGAAGTAGATGTTGAGCTATCAAACTAAATCCTAAACCTAACATTATAGGAAAGGATAAGGGAAGCATAATTGATTCACCTTGCTCTATTACATATGAAGGAGTAGATGATACTTGGAAGGTACACAGATTTCAGTCAAGATGAGGACGGTATGATTTGAATGAAAGGATGAATATGTGTACTAAATAGTACTAAGCTTCGAAAAGAAATTTCTCAAGAAGCCCATTATTCTAGATATATTGCATATCTTTGAGGGACTAAGATATATTAAGACCTCAAGAAGAATTTTTGGTGTAATAGGATGAAGCAAGATGTGGCGAACTATGTACTTAAGTGTGATACTTGTCAGAGAGTCAAGGTAGAACTCCAGTGACTAGGAGGATTGTTGTAGCCTTTGACCATACCTAAATGGAGTAGGACCAAATCACTATGGATTTTATGTGCGAATTACCTAAGAAGCAATAGGTCATGATGCCATATGGGTAGTTGTAGACCAAATTACTAAGTGAGCACATTTCTACCCATCAATATGATATATTTCCTAGAAAGATTGGCTCAAATATATTTGAGGGAAATAGTACGCCTATATGGAGTACTAGTTAGGATAGTGTTAGATAGAGACCCAGGTTTGTGTTTAAGTTTTAAGGAAGTCTACAGAAAGTGTTAGGGCCAAATTTAAAGTTTAGTACAGCATATCACCCTTAGACAGATGGACAATCAGAGATAACAATTCAAACCTTAGAAGACATGCTTTAAGCTCGTGTTATTGAGTTTAAAAAAATTAGGACTCTCAATTGCCTTTAGTTGAGTTTGCATACAACGATAGCTACCAATCTACTATTCAGATGCTACCGTATGAGGCCTTATATGGAAGAAAGTGTTGATCCCCATTATAATGAGATGACATAGAGAAAGCAATAGTAGGGCCAAACTTGGTTCAAGAAGCAACAGATAAGGTTGTTATCATTAAGTGGAAGATGAAGGAAGCCTATGCTAGACAAAAGAGTTAGGCTGACTTGAAAAGAAACGAGTTGGAGTTTATTATCAAAGAACATGTATATTTAAAGGTAAGCCCAATCAAGAGCATACATTGAGTAAGAACCTAAGGAAAGTTAAGTCTAAGGTATAAGGGACCCATTAAGGTTCTTGAAAGAGTAAGGAATCTAGCCTACTGATTAGCATTACCTCCAAACATGTCCTAAATACATAATGTATTTCATGTGTTAGTATTAAGGAAATACATCCCTAATCTAGATCACATTGTTGAATTAGAGCCTATGCAACTTAGGGAAAACTTGACATATGAGGAACATCTAGTCCATATCATAGATCGAAAGGTTTAAAAATTAAGGAATAAGGAAATATGACATGTGAAGCTGCTTTGGAGAAATGACAAAAGGGAGGACGCTACTTAGGAAGCAAAGGAAGAAGCAAGACACAAGTAACCTTAGTTGTTTAAAGAACTAGGCAAGTCTCTAAGTTTTGAGGATAAAATGTATTTTAAGGAGGGAATGATGTAAACCCTACAATTTTTGTCTAACAAATTATGTAATAGAAAATTCCCTTCTAATCATTCTCGAGGATCAACCAAACTAAGAATCAAACTTAATATGAAAGTCTTACTCATGAATGTTGACTTCATAGCTATAATTAAAACTGAGAACTTTAAAGTCGGTATCAATCCTAAAAGATACCTAAAACACCTAAATATAGTAGAAGACTTCTAAGCTTATCAAAAGAACCCTAATTCTAACTTAGGCGTTGGAAACCCTAAAATGTAACAATAGACCTTAACTAACAGAAAAACCTTAAACCTTAATATGTAATGAAGACTAGCAAATTTATTGAAACCTTAAAAGAATGATAAAAAATTTGACTATTAAGTTGAACACTTAAGAACCTTACATTAGAAGCCGAAACTTAACCGAGCTTCAACTGATCCTAAGTTACTTATAACATAGTAAGAAAAGCAAGTTGAAGCTAGGATACATTTATGAATCAAACCCTAGCTTAATCACTAGCATAAGATAGTCAATTAGGTCAAACAAAGGTAGAAATTGGAGGTTCACATGGGAATGCTAGAATCAGCCATCTCTAATCTTATTTCCCTTCCAAATTAAGTTTGAACAAGCCAATGTCAAGAGTATGAAACTAGTTGACTTATACCCTTAGTAAACTCCCATGTGTACAAGTTATACCATTTAAGGACAAAGGTGGGTTAACCATTTTTAGATTAACAAAAAGTTAAGATGACAAGACAACACCCCATCCCCTGTATACCTTAGACCGGCGGTTGAAAGAGGAGGGTTAAGGCATGCCATCTTCCATCTTTTTACCCTTTTTACTCTCTTATTAAGTCACATTTAATGGCCACACAAAAGCTTAAGCAAACCATCACATCTCTTGCACTTACATCACTTTAACCCATCAAAAGAATTGATAAGATGAGACTAAAAAAACCACATTGTAGAACCAGCTAAGCAACCACCTAAAACCCTCACTTGTTTCTGTCTCTTTTCAAGACACACTCCATTTGAAAACCAAGGAAGAGAAACTCTCAACACACACATCTTTCAACACTCCAAACATATACAAAGGTTAATGCTACACACATATACCTTCTTACTACCATACACACAACCATTCAAGGAAGCTTTGAAGACCCCCCCACACATTCAAAAACCTAAGTTCCAAAGACCTAAGGCTTTCTTTTCCTCTGGCTATTAAGATGTTTCAGTTCAAGAAGGATTTTTGTTACCTATCACTTTTTAATTTAAAAAATCAAAATCACTAAAGAGGAAGGACAAAAACAAGGAGCCAAGAGGGACTAAAAGGGACGCCACAATTATCCATCTCATTTGGTGAAGTAAGGCTCATTTCCAAAGGTCATTAGAATACCATGATTAGGATATCATTTATTGCTTATTTAAGGTCATCATGTATTTTAGAAGTTATCCTAGTTAGGTTAAGTGTTGAGATTTTCCTTACAAATGTTAGAACATGAATAGCTTAGATTTAGTTTTGATACGAACTCGTGGATAAACACATGAACCTAATATCATGCGTAACCAAAGAGGTGGGTCTAACCCGTAAGATGGCTTGAAAGGTAAATGATAGTTGAAGGTTGAGCAAGGTGTTCTCGTGCACCAACGAAGGATATGATGCATTAATGCCTCACACGAGCTCAGGTTACACTTAAAAAGCACACAAATATGGCTAGAGGTCACTTGCCACTAGCCTACGCTCAAATGGGTTAGATAAAAGTAGCTCAAGAATAAGAGGGACATTTAGCTTGAGAATGAAAAAGTTTAGTGTATTCTCTATATTATGATGTCCTTAACTTTTACAATATGACGGTATTCATATGATCCCATTAGGGCAAATCCTAAGTTACAGAAATTACAAAAGAATGGTTCTTATTTGCTAAAAACAAAAAGAATAATTTACAAGGAAAATATGAAATCGTGCAAAAGAAGGAATGTAGACGTCCTTTGTTAGAAAGGATAGTATGGATGTCACTAAAGGACAGTGTGCTTACGTTTTTACTATGATTTTGATAGTGTTGTGGTTTAAGCAGGTGTGAGCCTTGGTTCAAGCCTATTTAGTATTACAAAGGGCTAGAAAATGGTTGGTTCAAGGATAGTTCAGATGGGGTTAGCTTCGAATGATCAACTCTTAATAGCTTTTATTGGCCTCAGCAATAGTAAGGATTGCTACATTTAGATTTAGTGCTAGGACTATGGTTTAATCAAGGGTTCGATTCGGTATGTTGGTTGATTACTACAGCAATATCTTGGATGACACGGAGAGCAAAGTAGCTCGGTAGATTGAACTGGGGTAAGCATTTCTCATCGGCACTTAACTTACCTCGAATAGCTTAGCGAACCACATGAGAGAGCCTTCGGGCTCAAGAGCGTATAATCATTTCTTAATCCTTATCATCCCCTTCGAGTTGTTTGAGATTTGGGATCAAATTTAGTTTAGGTCTAGTTTGCTCATCATCGACAGTGTAAGGCTGGAGGTCAGCAATGTTGAAAGAGTTTGAAACTCCATATCCTTTAGGTAATTCAATCTTATAAGCGTTAGGGTTGATCTTTTCAAGCACTTGGAAAAGTTCGTCGGCTTTGGGAGACAACTTGTTCTTCCTCAAGTTTAAGAATTGTTCCTTATTAAGGTGTATCCAGACCAAATCACTTGGTTGAAATTCTCTCTTCTTTTGCCCTCGGCTTCGCTTCTCAAGCTTAATAGTAGTACGGCTTAGTTGCTCTACAACCTTCTTGTGCATGGTTTTGATGGCTTCAACTTTTTTGTTGACTGGCTAGTCATCATCTTCAGTCCATGCTTGGGGTGCTTGGTCTAATGGGAGCTCGAGGTTGAATCCGTAGGCGACTTTGAATGGAAACATCCTTATGATGCTGTGGGCAGTCCGATTGTAGGCAAATTCGATGAGTGGCAGACATAGATCCTAATCGGCTTATTTTCATCCAACAGTGACCCGTAACAAAGTTCCTACAGTTCGGTTGATAACTTCGGTCTACTTGTTGGTTTGTTGATGGTAAGACGTACTGTACAATAACATGATTCCCAGTCACCTCCAAAGAATCCTCTAAAAGTAGCTCATGAACTTGGGGTCTCGATCTGAAACTATGGTTCTAGGCATGTCGTGAAGCTTAATTACCTCCTATAACAAAAGAAAAGAGATAGCTGAAGCATCGTTAGTCTTGGAACAGGTCATGAAATGTGCCATCTTGCTAAATCGATCCACAACTACCATGATGGAGTCCTTCCCTTGGGACATGCTCGATAATCTGAACATAAAGTTCATACTCATCTCGGACCATGATTTGGTTGGGATCGACAAGGATTGGTAGTGTCCTTATTCAGCTCAACTTTTTTCCTTTTGGTAAGTCGCACATTTTTCCTGCATGGATTGGACATCTCTCTTCATCCTTAGCTAAAGAATCTAGAGGATAATACTTCATAAGTTTAACACTAGCCAAAGTGTCTTATTAATCCCCCTCTTTCAGCCTCCTATACTAATAATTCTCACGTGGAATAGGTCGGGATACATAGCTTCCTCTTTCTAAATAAGTATCTGTCCTTTTTATGATAGTCATCTAGCATCTATCCTTCCTCACAATGGACATAAATAGGACCAAAGTGTCGGTCCTCGACATACAAATTCTTGATGGTTAAAAAACTAAGTAGCCTCGTCTACAGTTTAGTAAGGAGGGTATATCGTCTCGACAAGGCGTCATCCACTATATTGTTCTTTTCGTTCTTGTATTTTACGATATAAGAAAAACCCTCCATGAACTCAACCCACTTAGCCTATCTCTAAGACAACTTTAGTTAGCTCTTTAGATATCTCAAGGACTCGTGATCGGTGTAGATCGTGAATTTCCTAAGTAGTAGGTAATGTTGCTACACCGTTAGGCTTAGATTAAGGAGTAGAACTCCTTGTTGTAGAGAGAATAGTTGAGTGTGGCTCCCCGAAGTTTCTCGCTGAAGTAAGCAATAAGTCGGCCTTCTTGCATCAAAATAAGACCTATACCTAGTCCAGATGCATCACTCTACTTCAAATATCTTATCGAAGCTCAATTGATTTAAGCTAGGGGCTGTAATTAGCCTCTCTTTTACTTCATCAAAACTCCTCCTCTCTTTCTCACCCTATCTGAATTCAACATTCTTCTTCGAGAGCTCTGTGAGTAGGGCCATAATCATACTTTTATGAATTGGCAATAAAATGATGTCAAGCCGTGGAAACTCTTCACATCGGCAATATAGGTCAACTCGGGCTACTCTATAATCACTCTTATCTTTTCCTCATCAACTTGGATGCCATCTCTGCTTACAACAAATCCCAAGAAGATTACCTCAAATTAGTAGAAATCGTACTTCTTCATATTGGCGTAGAGCTGTTCGGTTCGGAGTTTTGTAAGCACTCGTCGAAGGTGCTCTAAATGAATCTCCAAGTCAGGATTGTAGACTAAGATGTTGTCAAAATAGACCATGACAAACCATCGCAATAACTCTTGGAGCACATGATTCATGGGTTACATGAATATGCTTAGTGCATTAGATAGCCCAAATGGCATTACAAGCCATTCATTCAAACCATGTCATGCCTTAAAGGTGGTCTTCTACTCATTGCCTTTACGCATTTAAATTTGATGGTATATAAATTTGAGATCGATCTTAGAGAACACTCTTGCTCTACTTAACTCATCTAACATGTCATTAAGCCTGGGTATGGGATACTTGTACTTGATGGTGATTCGATTGATGGCTCAGCTATCAACACAAATCCTCCAAGACCTATCTTTCTTCAACATTAATAAGGTCGGTATAGTGGAGGGGCTTAAAGACTCGTGTACATACCTTTTCTTCATGAGGTCATCTACTTGCCTCTATAGCTCGACAGCCTATTTAGGGTTCATCTTATAAGTAGGCTTGTTCAGTAAGGCAGCCCCTAGCTATAGGTCAATTGCATGCTTAACGCTTCAGATTAAGGGTCGACCCTCCTGTAACTCCTCTGGAAATAGGCCTGCAAAGTCCTCTAGTAAGGTTTTTACCTTGGTCGGGAGCTCTTCCTCCTTAGGTCTCATCTCTAGAAGCATCTTAACAAGTAGATAGGCAAATCCCTCCAGCTCCATTTCTCTTTTCAGTTTGGCTTAGGTCAATACCAAAGCCTCCTTCTTCAAGGTTTGGCTAAGCTAGGACTACATGATTTTTACCTACTTGGTAGTTATGGGACTTAATTTCACCCTTCTTCCTTCATACTCTATAGAACATGTGTTCCTCCTACCATCATACATAACTACTTGATCAAACATCTAGGGTCATCCAAGCAGAATGTAGGATGCATTCATGGGGAATATATCACAGAGCACTTCATCTCAATACTTGCTAGTGCAGATCGATACAGACACTTGCTTGTTCACTTATAAGGTTCCCTTATCACTAAGCTAATAAAGCTCGTAAGGTTTCGAGTGGGGCATGGTCGGCAATTTTAGCTGCTATACCATAAATGTAGAGGCTGCATTGGTGTAGCTCTCACTGTCTACAATCAGTGTGGATAGCAATTCATTTACCTTGTACCCAATATAGAAGGGATTTTCTCTCTATTCTTCTTCAAGTACAAGGTTGATACTCATCGTCCTCCTGAATACTAAAGTAGTTGACATGTAGTTTCCTTCCTCGCTATAGATGACTTCTAAATCGGACAGCTTGACTTGTCCATCCTCTTTTAACTCCTCTACTTCTTCATCTGTACTGTCAACCTCTATACTCGGCGACTTACCTCTGATCACCATCGTTTACCTATTCAAACATTGAGCAGCCATGTGTCTAAATCCTCAGTATTTGAAACACCTGATCTCATTCGTCTTCCTCCCTAAACTCTGGACCTTCTCAAACTTCCTTAAGGGTTCCTTCTCCTCTATTCAGGTAGTCTAAGTAGGTTGAGTTTCAGTGACTTTACTCAGTTCTGTTCACACAGGTCTGCTCAAAACAGGTTGGCTATTGCCAGGATGGTTGATGCTTGGTTAGAATCATCATATTCAGTGCTATGATTAATCAATATTGTCGAATGTCCAAAAACACGCTTTAATATTATCGATTCGACTGTATATTATTATAGCTTTGTAATTAACTCAAATAGAAATCCTTTACATATTTAACAAATATCATATTAATACTAATTAGTATATCATATTTTAGGCTAATAGATAGGTTTATATTATCAAAATACATAATAAATAGTATACGAGTCCAGTTAATTCCACGAAAAGTCCTATAGACTTATAAAAATATATAGTTTAATTGTTCACCATGAATCATATTAAACTAGCTATTATCTATTTTTATGAAAATAGCAGTTTTAACTCAAAATTAGTAAAAATCAAACAAATAGGTGAATTTAATCAAAAGATAAAATTCAAGTATCCCAAACATCATTATGAACTTTTAGAAATCATAATACATAGGGCTCATACTTTGATTTTATTGAAAACTAATTAAGTCTATAAAATAGCAAAATTGCCAGTTTTATCCAAAATAATTACAATTTTTAAAAAATTCTTGTTACTTCAATTAAATACATATATTATGTTACGTACAAATTTTCAACTTGAAAGGACATTATTTAATATTTCTAAAATTTAATTCTATTTTCATCTAAATAGAGCCATTTCTTAAAGACCTTATATTTTTAATAATTATTTCACTAAAATAAAATTATTACATTAATCTATACATAAAATAACTTTAGAAAACCAAGTTTCATAATTAAATAACATCATTTGCTATTTTCACAAAATTTACAAAGTTTTTACTGGAAATTTGGTTCACCTGAATTGCTTGCCTCCGACCACTTTCCAACTACCCAACCCTATTAAGATACCTCCTTTGGTGGTGCTTTCCTTAATCTGAAATGGCTACCGCAATTGGACACTAAAAACTTATTGAACCGACTTGATCAAATTTCGTGCTTGTTTTTACTCTAATTTTCTTCTTTTTTGTAATTTTTTTCAAAATTTATTGAGTGTTTTTCTTTTATTTTTAAACTTCGAAAATGTTTTTTTTTTTAAAGTGTATATGCCCTATTTATATTTTCCAAATAGATTAAGATTAATAAAAATTTGATATGTGGATTATACATGTTATTTTCTTAATTTTCCAATGCATGAGGTGTCATTTTCTTATTATTTACCTTTTGACTCATCACTTCAAATTGATCCTTAGCTACCACATTATGGGATGACTTATCCTTTCAATTTTTTATTAATTTTCCATTTTTTAATGTTAATTTATCTTATTTTAATAATAATTTATTATTATATATGTGTATTTAATACAAATAATGTATATTCTATGTAAATACATGTATATTACATATAATCTATTATTCTTATAAGTTAAATAAGTTATCTTTAATATCTCATTATATCTAAATGCCTGAATTTCATGTTTTTGATATTTATCGACTTTAGCATTAAATTGATGTTTTGTTAAATTAATATTTTTATATAGCTTATTTTAAAAAATTGACTTTATTTGAATTACTTTGTCTAACTTTTCTAACCTTACTATGATGTTTGAAATTAAATAGATATCATATCCCAACACCCTAAAATTAAAGACTTGGATCTTAAGGTAATCATATGAGCTTAAAATCTTAGAGTATTATAAAATCCACCAGCATTTAAGCTTTTAATGCCATTATAGATTTGTATTGTATACTATAAGCACTTAGCTCTAAGGCATATTTCATCATCTTTCTTGAGAAATCTAGCCGTTGTAATGCTTGCCATAAAGGCTAATAAGTAAGGACTATAATTTGATTAGCCTCAAAGTATGGTTTCAACTTCTTTGCCGAGAGAACTATTACTAAAGCAAATTTCTCAATTTTAGTATGTTAATGCTCCAGTTCTTGTAGGATATGACTTATATAATAAATTGGTCAATACTCCTTGCCTTTAATTTGAACTAATACAAAGGAAACTACTCAGCAACTGATTGATAAGTACAAATATAAATTCTCTCCTGGAATAGGTGTTGAGAGTATTGGTGGTGATGCAAGAAGTTCTTTAAGCTTGCTGAATGCTCTTTTGCACTCATTCATCTACTTGAAATCTTTCTAATTCTTTAAAAATTTAAAGAATTATGCACACTTATCTATACTTCTTAACACTAAGCTATTAAAGGTGACTATTTACCCAGTTAGCTCTTGAACCTCTTTGATAGTATGAGGAGACTTCATATTTCTAATCACATCAATCTTTCTTGAATTTGGTTCAATACCATGCTGAATGACCATGTACCTTAAAAACTTTCCTGAAGTAGTACCTAAAATGCACTTTTACGGATTCAGCTTCATATTATATCTCCTTCAAGTGCTGAATGTCTCCTCAAAATCGGTGAGACACTAATCCTCTATCGTGCTTTTCACAATTATATCGTCAACATACACTTCGATGTTTTGATCAATATGTGGCTTGAACATCATAGTGATAAGTCGCTGACAAGTTACATTAACTTTTCTTAGCCCAAAAGGTGTTACTGTATAACAGTATGTTCCAAAGTTAGTGAAGAATAATGTGTAAACTTCATTTTCCTCCTCCATTTTAATTTGATTGTAGCAAGAAAATGCATCCACGAAAGCGAGTAAAACATGCCTAACAATTGAATCAACCATTTGATCTATTCTTAACATGGGAAAGCAATATTTAGGACAAGCCTTATTCAGATCCTTGAAATCTATGCACATAAGCTACTTGTCATTGGACTTCTTGACTAACGTATAGTTAGCTAGCCAAGTCAAATAAGGCTCTTCTTGAATGAATCCTGCCTTTAAGAGTTTTTGAACTTCTTCTTCTATGGTTGCTTTCCTCTTAGGGGCGAAATGCCTTTTCCTTTATTGAATCACCTTAGTACTTAGATCACTTTGAAGCTTATGTACTATCACATTTCTAGGGATACCTAGCATATCTAAGGGGGGACCATGCAAATACGTTAGCATTATCCTACAAAAAGTCGATTAAACTTTGGTAAATGTTTTCTGGTAAAGGTTTCCCTATCTCTATCGTCTTTTTAAGATCGTTTCCTAGCAAAATTTCCTCTGTTTCATCTTTGGCGTTATCTATGTTGACTGAATTTCCTTTTAGGCAACTTTCAACTTGAAAAATTTCTTCTCGCCTTAACACCCTTATATACAATGATCTTGCCAACTATTGATCCCCTTTGCACACACTAACTCCAATAAGAGTAAGAAATTTAGCCTTGAGGTAGGTAGTAGAAGGGACGATGCTGAATATGTGCTGATACGGTCATCCCATGATTATATTTTATGGGGACCAACATTTCAAAACAAAAAAGTCTACTTTGTCTTTTGTAACATGCTCATCATTTCCAATTTGGATTAGTAGGGAGATTACTTTGGTTACTCAATCGAGTTAATTGTTGAAGGTATACAAATAATAGCTATAGGATCTCAGTTATGCCTTACTCTTCAGTCTCATCTAATCAGAAGCATACTGGAAAATAATGTCTATCGAACTTTTAGTATCAACAAGAATTTTCTTGACCTCAAAGTTGACAATTCTCACACTAATCACAAGTGTGTCATCATAGGGCCTTTGAATGCCTTCAAACTTACCCTAGACATTACAAACATAATAAATGCCGTTAGTCAAGCTTGAAGAACTTAACCAGCCTATGGTGGAAGGTCTGCTAATAATAGTGTTAATTATACCATTTGGTGCTCTACTAGTGCTCCTATCTTTTGCATCTTTCCTAACATGAGTTAGTTGAGTAACATTCCCCTACTCTTCTTGTCTCTTTTGAGATGGTCACTCAATATTCTCAACATGATGTGTAAGACACTTACTCAAGTACCCTCACTAAATTGCATCCTCAATCGCGTTCTTGAGTTACTTGCACTCATCGGTAATATGGCCTCTATCACAATGGAAATCACAATATTTGTTAGTATTTAGCCTTGAAGGATTTCCTCTAATCTTTTCTAGCTACTACAATATGCCTCTTTACCCATGCACCTCCATTAATGTGTCTACAATTAGACAATTGAGTGGCATGTGGATTGAATATGTTGGGATACGTAGCCTCTATAACGACCCAACAGTATCGTTATCGTGATAGGTCACCGTGTACCATATAAAGGTCTATTATCAACCCCCTTGCTGATCATAGGCTTTTTATACGACACACAAGACTCCTTCCACTCTACGTTACCACTAGGCCCATAGACAAGTAATATGGAGCAATTTAACTAAAATTACTTCTATGTTATATATTAACTAATTGTGTGGGCTCGTGAGACCCACACCAAAACAATATTACAAACAAATGCAGTTCATAACAGAACTGCATAAAATCTAAGTTATGTGCAAAAATATAAAAGTATATAAATATCTATAATCTATTACAAAATGTCCTCTTCGTTCTTAGATCGCTCCAACCCATTTCTACATGAGACTTACTACGGGCATGCCTAGGCCCGGATTGACAAAGAGGTTCTCCTGCACCAACAAGAATCTATAAGAGTGTAAGCTTACGCTTAGTGAGATAAATGCCCTCATCAGTACTACACGAAAGAAATTTATTAGATGCACAATCATATGAATGCATGAACAACAATATGCCAAACAATGCATGTAATGACCTAGGAATTGCATACGACTCAGAATTTCGCCCCCTGAAGTCGGGGTTTGGAGATAATTAACCGACCCAAACCAAAATCTAGGTTCTAGACCTTGGGTTTTATTTCATTTGCACTATCGTGCTCATACCAAAACCAAACTCTACATATATACATATATATATATATATATATATACTTCCTTTAACAAAATCAAATCATATCTTTTGAAATCTCAAGTCTAGCGGTATGGTGGCCCCCGCAGTCCACAAACACACGCCCTAAGCAGAAGCCACAAGACTCGGGCCCTCACCGACGGTTGGCGTCTCTCAGTGCCTAGTAAGCCCATCAACTTAAGACAGAGACTCAATATATATGATGGCATAGCTAGTGCCCAATCTTGTAGGAAACTCGTATTCCTGTAAGTCCCTTCCCATCTTCTGCGTGAAGCGCTAGTCGATGTTATTCGTATGCAATATGGGGAATGCATGATTTATTTTGAGTTCTTAATCATATAAGTGATTAACTTGATTTTTAGGGTGATCAACCAATTTCATTCCATACAATTCACATGTATATATTCATATAAACAATTTCCATTATTATATATAATTAACAAGTCATCACATTCATCCACAAATTCATACACATGCATCTCCCATATCCCACAAGCATCCAAATTTATAAATATAAGATTAGGTGCATCTACTTTACAAGCACAATCAAGTAAAGAGTCATCGAGAATTTACTCACTCTGCCATATGGGTCAGTCAAAGTAATCTGGAGGCAAGTCGTCTCCGTAAACGGTGTCTCCTGGTCATTGAAATAATTTTTATAAGGAATGGAAGCAAACTTAAGAAACTAAGTAAATTTTCCTTAAGTTATATTCTTAACTAGTTTTCGTAATTTTTCTCGGTTTTTACCTAAAGTTCAATCGCGTATAACATTTTCGTTTTAAATCCGATTTTTATGATCTTATAGTCAATCTTCATCGTTTTTGAGTGTACTTTAACGTGATAAGGTTAGATTTTCCAAATGAGGTATAAAATTATGTCCATGGGTCAGAACAGTAGCGTTCCTCAAGTGTTGGAGTGTTTTTGGGCCTTATTTGGTAAATGGGCTTTTTGATAACTTGAGGAATCCTTTAGGCTTGGTCTTTAGATTTTATCCTAAGCTTAAAATACTCCTTGAGATTATATTTACAACTTTGATTTATATTCCTAAGGCTAACAATCATTTCTTGGGCCCTTTAGTGGGCTTAAATTGTCAAATGGGCTTGTTTTGAGTTCAAACTAAAGTTAATGACTTTGGTAGGCTTATGAGGCCTTAGGTGGATTTCTTATGGGCTTCAAAATAACCTCTCTTAGTACTTTAAGGTGCTGGTCAGATTTTTATTGAAGGCTCAACTTAGAGTTCTAGGCTTGTTTTGAGAGTTTTGAGCTCGGTTTTGAGTTTTAGGCTTTATATGCTTACTATACTTGCTTTAGTTAATCTTTTCACTTTGTTCTTTCACTTTTATCATATTTTTAGGCTTCATTCTCCCACGTTCCAGATCTGTTCATGATGGTTCCAAGGGGTCCTTACTTGGTTTTTCAACTTGTTTCATCATTTCCTTAAGTTTAGGTGGTAGATTACGCACTTAACTACTTGTGTACAAATCTTAACTTAAGTTTTCTTCCATCAAATGATCCTTTAACTCATGCTCCACATAAAGAAATAAAGATCTTATACTTAATACAACTCCCATATCATAGCGTATGTCATACAAAGTTGGTTTCTTCATAAAACTTCATGTAATGGATTTTTCCTTAACTTAAATTTAGATTTGAGCATGTTTAACTTAATGGAAACAAAATCAACATCCAAATGACTATGGAACCCTCATGTCCAGCATGCTTATCCTCCATTAAAGTTCTCATTTCAAGATTTTCTTAACTTAAAATCTTCCATTCAAAGCATTAAACAAATGTCTTCACAAAACACCAACTTTACATGCTCATAGTTCAACTTCATGTAAGGGTTTTATGGTTTGTTTCTTAAGATGATTTTTGGTGTTTTAACAACTTAAACCTTACTCATATCTTTAAGAAATCCAAGTCTCCTAACATAAATACTAATCCACACATCACAAGAATCACTTATTCGTCCTTGACGCAAAGTGTGGTGGTTGTGCACTAAGGTTCCACTTTAGCTCTTAACTTTGCCTCCTCCTTTTTGCTACATTTTGAAACCCGAATCTTTTGGTCGTTTAAAATGGGGTTTATGGAAGATTCTAATGGTCTTAAATGGTGAAAGAAAATGACACAAGAACAAAAGAAAAAAATGTCGTGAGTGATGTAACTTAGGCAAGGTGCAGTAGTACTCAAGGTGATCTTCAGGGTCTCTCATTCTATCATGGGTTTCAAATTGTGGCAACTTAATGTGGTGTGGAATAATCTCATCCAAGATCTTAGAGATGAAAGGGCTCTTCTTAATTTGAAATTATTTACTCATTGTAGCAGGGTGCTAACATGCAAGGGTCTATCATGGTGCTCTTGCTGCAGCTACTTCCCCTTATCATTTTTTTTAAGCATAGGGACCAAAGGTCCTATTGCAACTTTGGCTTACTTTCTCGGTAACTTAGGAAAATTGATCAAATTGTTACTATTCTCAACATTGTGATCACCTTGTTCTTTGTTTTAACTTAGATGGACATTATTGTGAAGGAGATTAAGGATTGCTTCATTTTTTTTTTTTTTGCTTAATTCCTAGTTTTCTTTAACCCAATTAAGGCAAAGTTGCTCTAACATAGCCAAATGTTGTTCATTAGTATGCTTGGCTCCCCCTTCATGGTAGTGGGATAAAGTATCATCACCTACACTCTTAGTTAATCTAAATCTTGCCACGTGGGTATGTAAGAAAAAACAAATGGTGCCAAATATTGTAATGTGATTTTTGGATGAAGTCTTACTCTTGCAAAACACAAAGAAATAAAGAGTACAAGGGCTAGTTCGTTGCAGTCACTCCGATGCCTAAGTCAATAAATGTGTATAAGAGAAGATAAATGAATGTTTATGGATCGTGATAACATTCTTATAATGCTTCTTCTCTATATTTATAGGCAAATATCGAGTGTTTAAAATAATAGTTAATCATTTGATTATTGGGACACATGGAGACCTCTTGATTAAGTACATGCCTAAAATATAGGAATAGTAGGTGGTTATGTAATGGAACTGTACTAGACGATAATTGTTTCCACCACTTTCTTTAAATTCAAACTAGATATGGAATTATCTTAATCAGTGTTTTCTAAGAAGTGAGTTACTTGACTTCTCATCAACCAAATTGACAATTGGATATAACAGATAAAATATGACTGTCAACACTACAAGTCTTGCATTTTCACCTTTTCCGTTATCTTCTCCTTACACTACGAGTAATACCGCAATCAAGATTGTAGTTATTTAATGAGATCTAATCAAGTGTTGCAAAAATAAAGCCTTACCACCACAGGTTCACAAAAGCTTTGTCATCAAGTCCACTTCTGTAATGAAAAGGTCTATAGCTGAGTTTTCTATTAGAATGAGTATTTTTGTGAATGGATTAGGACTTCCATATATTCTAAACTTATGCTTTATTAACATTTGTAATTCCCAAGTTACCCTTTCATAAAAATAACTCCTTTTTTAACAATATAACTTTATTTTATTTTTATACTAGGTGTTACATTTAGGCTTGGTAAAAGATTAGCTTGGCTTGGACATAATAATATCTAAGTAACCCTAGCTTAGTCGAGATTGGGCCTTTAAAAGCTTAACTTAGCTCAACCCACTAAGCTTGACTCAACTCAACTTAACTCAAACTCATTTGTAGCCTTATTAGTGGGGTTGCAAATGAGCCCAATTAAGTTGAGCTTTTAGGAGCTGAAGCTTGACTCTTTTAAAAATTATCAAGTTCAAGCTTAAGCTAAGTTTTATGAAGTCTACCAATTGAGGTTCGATCTTAGCATCAGCTCGGTTTGTTTACTAATTAAGCTTGAGTTGAGGTAAGCTTGAGGCAAGCTTTTATGGTATATAAAATGAAAAAAAGTAAAAATAAGTAGATTAGCAAATAATGAGTAAGGATAATGTTATATATTATATATTATCTCATAGTATATTATATATTTATATATATTATATACATGCTACTTTTAAAATTTTAATAATATATAATATATAATATATAATATTTGTAATGAATATAAAACTTAAGAGTTTACTTACAAGCCTAAACAAGCTATTTCACAAGCCTAAGTGAGCAAACTTGTGAGCTTAAACTACAGCTCAAACTTGACTTATTTAGATGAATGAGCTTTACATTGAGCTCACATTTCGCTCATTTATTAATCAAGCTCAAGCAAAGCCGAGCTTAAAGTGAGCCAACTTAAGTAGCTTGTGAGTAGCTCGGCTCATTTACAGTGCTACTTATTTCAAACCTAGATTTTTCGATTGGAATTTACCTAATTTCCATCATATTAAGTCATTTAATAAAAAAAAAATTAGAATGTAGGGTACAAGAAATGTGTCCAAATTTGTGAAAATTAATTAAGGAAATTGCTTAGAAAATAATCTCAAAATCAGTTAAGCATAAAATTGTGCTAAAATAGACCTAAATCTTCAAAAGTATATTAAAGCTTATTCTTGCTTGCACATCACAAGGTGGTCACACAATTAGAAACGAAAAACTTCTAGAGCACAACTATATCCTTTAGTTCTTTCAATTTTCAAAAAAATCATATTAACTTTAGCCGTAAACACCTTCCAAACGAAAATACTCAAATGCATAAAGATTTGATTTTTACTCGAATATAGGATTTCTTATGGTGTACTCACTACTCAACACTATAAATAAGACTCTATAGCAATAATTTATACAAGTTTTTGCATCCAATAATCTTTCTATTCAAAGCTATTTCCACTTTCTCATGCTACATACAAGACCCTTCAACATCCATATACAACAAAAAATTCTCTCTTGGATTTCTCTATCTCAGGAGATAATTGAAATGAACCAAACACATTGGCACGATCTCCATTCTTTAGAGAACATTATCCATACGCCAATTGTACCAAACGAGTTACACATTATATTAATATTATGAGAGACCAAGTCTAGGATTTGCTTGTATACTTATCTTGGTTTTCTCAAAATTGGACAACCTAGGCCTTGATTTGCTCAAAATTGATTTTGGGCTTTTGAAGATGAAGATCACAAGAGTTGGACTATCCAACCTCGAGGTTAGAATTAGCGAACTAGCCTTGAACTAGCTTTAGTTTAATCCGTATGCAAGGAAGGTCTTTCTTAGCTTTGTTGTTTTATTTTATTTTATTTATTATTTAATACAAAAGCAAAGGAATAAAAAAGAGAAACCTAATTTTGCAAATTTTATTTTTTCCATGAAATTTATTTTATTTTATTTTCCATGTGATTAGCATAATTTTTGTTGATAGCTTTTAGTTTTTCCTTGTTACCATTTATTAATGTTACAAACATTTTTGCTTATTTAGGCATTTTCCTTTTACATCTATTTAAAGTAAAATATTCCCTTTTTCCCTTAAAAACGATTTTAAAAAATAAAGGGTCTTTTAAAGTCCTTTTTTTTTTCTTTTCAGAAAAAGGGTAGGACCATCATGTAACTCTTGGTTATTGTGGTGTAACCACCTCTCGTTACAAATTAGGTTACCATAACACATATAGAAAATACCTTTTTAAATAAAATTGGCGTTTTACTCTTTTGATAAATTAGGGTCTTTTTATGAATTTTCCAAAAATTGGACCAAAAGTATTTTTTCTTTAAAAATATGAATTGGTTAAAAACATAAATCGAAATGCTTTTTAGAAAGAAAAAATAAATTAACATAGTAAAGTTTTTTGAAAAAAAAAATAGTGAGAACTCCATTTCCTTAAAAATGAAAGAAAAACCTTTTCCTTTTTCCAATATATTTTTTTCCTTAAAATGAAGTTTAATGTGAGCTCTAATGGCATAGGGGGAAATACTACCCTTAAGTAAGTATACCTAGTCAAGCTATAGTGTAAACATAAATTTGAGTCTACATTATCAATCTCATGGGAAGCTGCGAAATTTGAGAAAGCCCTATATTACTAGTGATCTTCCCTAAAATCACTAATTATCTAATTTATCAATTCAATTAAATAATGGTAACCAAAATGAAGATAATAAGATAAAGAACCGATAAACAATAAGTAAATAAGCAAAATAAATAAAAATGGGATTAAATAATAAAGATTAATTAAATTATGGGAGTATCACCCTTAATAAATCTATTATTTACTACCTAATTCTATGTGACTTTCAATCTCAATTGTGCTTTTGGAAAGCGGAGATTTCTAATGTGAATTAACTGAACTCGTATCTTTTAATTAATTCATAATCCTAAAGATACTCTACTTGAATCACTTCTACAACAACTATCTGAAGACTGCATTAAGATCTCAAATCCTTTTATTAGATTGCCATAATCCAAAGAAATTGAATAGGTAGTCATTTAGCTTATTCAATTACTTGTAATTGCACCATTCCATCTATTACAAGATACTACGAACTCTATAGTTGATTCATACAATAATTCAATATCCTATTGTCACACCTCAAACCAAGAAGTCATAAAAACCCTACCATGTAAGTCAACCTAAGCTAAAAACTAACCACTTTAGCGACTAATGTAAATATAGCTTACACCTGGCACTTACCACTCTATAGCTTTAAGTCATCTAATTT
This sequence comes from Lumnitzera racemosa, assembly GCA_024138005.1. NCBI lineage: Eukaryota > Viridiplantae > Streptophyta > Magnoliopsida > Myrtales > Combretaceae > Lumnitzera > Lumnitzera racemosa. The sequence continues at coordinate 74,230,699 of JAMXBC010000002.1, forward strand.
AGTACCTATTTAGTATCAACCCATGGTGCAACTTTCTAAAATAATTGTTGAAATAAATTATGCGGTATAAAAGCTTGAGAAGAAAGCAAGATTTATAAATAACTTCATAAAATTACATACTAAGGATTTATAAGAATCCACAGGTTTACAGAACATAGTGTTAGTAATAATAATTGAAAAATAGGGGATTACCTAGAGATATCTTATTAGTTTTCCTGAGAGTTAGTAAAGTCAATAAACAAAATAGGAATCCAACCAATTGGTCTTAAATCTCACTCCTTAACCCCATTCTCTATTCTTCTAAAACTTAGAGTAGTTTCAGTATATCTACGAATAAACCTACAAAACAACTATAAGGAAATGAACAACAACTTGCTTAGTAAGTAAGATGGAGATAATAATACATATCTAACATAGAGAAACTAGGGTTTTCAAGTAAAGTTAATTAGATATAATGCATGTTCAAGCAAACACCATCACATAACATTGACCAATCGTTATGAGATCAAAGAAATTATGCTCGCTCTAATTCAGGTTTTAAGGAGTTTCATGTTGCATACTTTGCGAATTGAAACCAAACTAGAACTTGTGCAATGAAGAAACATGCTTTGCCTAAAACTACCTTCAAATCATGGTTCCTAACCTTTTCATGACTTCCTCTCCTATTACTTAGTTCGACGAAGTATAAGGAAAGGATCATTTTTGCTATCCTTATCGAAGGGTCCGTCTTTGGCTCAAGAAACCTATTCGCTCCCTTAGAGGGTTATAATGCATATCTGATTAAAAGGTAGGACGAGTTTTAGTTAGATTGCTATTAAGGTGATCAAGCAATTTCAAACAAATCAATCTAACAACATCAATAAGCAACCAAATACATAAAATCCAACACTCTAAATAGCAAAACATTATTCAATCATACGTACTGCATACATATAGGCAACTAACATACAATTACACCCAAGACATACTAAAGCCTCTAGGTATCCTTAAATAATACATTAAAGTACAATGAAACACTAATCCCACTTACTTAAACATGTGACACTCAAGAGTCTTAATAGATGATCTCGTCCGCTTTCATTGTTCTCCCTAAAATATACAATATAATTGCTTTAGTCTTACTAAATAAAGTGAATGAGTTTATTTTAATAATTTAAAGGTGGTTGTGACTTATCTTTAACAAGTTGTGTAAACTTGGTATGGAGTTCCATCTTGCTATTGAAGTTTTTGAAGAAGGTTAAAAAAACTTGCTTAATACTAAGTTTTGGTCTCAAAACCTTCTAATGCAACCTTTGGAGTTATCCTAGTTGTACTCCTTGCTCTATTCAATTTTCTAAATAAGCCTCAAAAGTTATTTCCTCTAAGCATTATACGCCAATCAACCTCAGAACCAGTCCCAAAGCCATCCTAACCACATTTCCCTTGCCAAATTCTACCCAACAAGTCTATGATGGGGTATAGTTAAGTCCCTCTTCTAGTCTCTCTTCCTATCTAACTTTCTGATCAACTCTTTGAACAAGAGGTTGGATCCCTTCTTTACAGACCAACTCTCTAAAGATGTCTTTGAAGCAATTTCATCTAATTCTTATAAACTAGCCAACCCTCTGGTCAAGTCTTTCAATTACAATAACTCATTGCAATTACACTTCTTTCACTAAATAACTCCTTAAACGAGACTCTAACATATTTAGAGTTAAGATCCTTTCCTCCACTAACTTTCTAAACATGTTTCTAAAGTCATCACAACCATGCTTCTTTTACTAAACATCATCCCAACCAAAACATTGACATAGTTATATTCAAGGTCCGTACACCAATTATAGTTTACATGCATGATAAAACATGATTATACAATTGGTTCAACATACCCATGCTTACCTTTTCACTCAAACTTCCAAAACCTCTTATTTTTACCTTAGCACATGTAATCCCTAATTAATGATTTGTACATATCTCAAATTCCAACCCATCCAACCTACTCCAAACCACTCTTCACCATGACATATGACACCAACAAGTTCTAAATCTGTTGCATGTTGTTTCCATAGAGTTAATGGTGCGTCATTTCTAGAAAATAGCATTTTTTATCAAATTTATAGGCTTAAAAATTATGAAAAATCATAGAAATTTTTTTTAGCTAAAATCTTTTCATAGTATCCATATATGTAGTATAGAAAAGTTTAGAAATTTTGGTTTCCAAACAACAACCTTGGGGTTATTTAAAAGAAATTCGAAAATTGATTGGTTTCGAGCGATTTTTTAAACAAGTCATAGATCCACTTAAAATTTTTACAATCTAATATTTTTTTCCTAAAAGTACATGCAAAAATACTTCATAAATTTTTTTTCATAATTTTTGGAATTAATATATTATTTTTACAAAATTTAGTAAAATTGAACTAAAATCTTAACTCATTAGAAATTGGTTGTCAAGCCACCATCTCCGACCACCCCTTTGTTAGCATACCTAGGTACTACCACCACTGTTGGGTGGTGGTGATGGTTTACTTGCAACATCTCTCCAAACTTACATTGCTCAAATCAACTCGGTTTATGTAGTTTTGATTCCTATTTTTCAAGAGTTTTCTTTCAATCTTTCTTCCTCTTTCCATAATTTTCCTAAAACCTTAACTCTTCAAAGTATCCTTAGAGAGCATTTCCAGGAATTTTCCTAAGCTTGCATGGTTAGATATGACTTATTTTCGCTCTCCTAAACCTATCTATACCTATTTGTATCGCATGTATATGTGTTTTGGAGTTTATTACTTAACCAATAATTGTCCCATACTTGTCTAAAACCAAATCCATCTTCATTTTGGTAGTTAGCAATTTTTCCTAATCTTTTATCACTTTTTCTTGTTAATTTTTAGTTAATTATATGGATTTTCTAGTATTTAAAGAAATTTTGGGTATTTAATTATATATAATAATTGCACCCGAGGTATAAGTCTTATTTTTATATGTTATTTTTTATCACTTTATAATTTTAGTATCCAAATAATTATCTCTAAAGTTTAGTTAATTTTCGTTACCTAATTTATGCATTTACAGCGGATGAACTACAATATAATATAATTTAGTAAAATTATCTACTTTTAGTTATAATAATATTATTTATTATATTTCTATATTATAGATTCATGATGTGTCATTGTCTAATTCCTATGATCTATATGCAAAGTATTACTCTATTCGGTTAATTTCTACCTGTGCTCTAAATTATTAGGTTGGAATAACTATGTGAAACTATAAGGCTCACATGCTATATTGAATTAAAGGTATACAAAGCAACGTAAGTAGATCACAAAACATAATATTATAGATAACAAATAAAATGATTGTCACATTAAACTAAGATCCAATAATATATTCACTAAGGAGATGAAATTTTGACATAAAAATAAAAGAGACTAAGAGAAATGGGATAAATCCCTATACATTACCCTATGAGTGTTCCTTAGGGGGCTCTTTTTGAACACTAAGCCTAAGACTCCATATGTAGGACATAAACTCAGGGTTATAAAAAAAAAATCCTTCCAATAATAGAAGATTTGCAAATTATAGCATGTACATGCCTTAAGATAATGACTATGATCTTTAGCATGTTCTTCATCTTTACATACAACTTGTATTATTGACACAAATGATGGTTAAAACTATGCAAAATTACTATAAATTTATATGCTAAACGAGAGTTATCGAATTCTCCCATACTTAGACTTTTGCTTGTACTCAAGCAAAACAGTCAAAACAATTAAAATAAAATAAAGAGAAGATTATATATTCTCTTATAACTTAGAAAACGGTATCCTTTGTTCGAAAGGCTTCACAATTTTTCCTCAAAAAGTACCCTTTCTTCTTTCACTAGTAATGCCCTTAAAACACATGGGTATTTAATGTTGTAGAGATACTAAATTTCAACAATCAATACAAATGATCCAAGTTAGCCTTATCACTTAGAAAGAAACTAAACTAAAAGTCAAAACAAACATTAATAACCTAAAAAAGAGTTATAAGAATTTCACTAGCAAGAGGAGAGAGATCTTCCTTATATTATTTTTATTGCAAAAACTCAAACTAAATGCATGTTACATAACTAAACGACATTAGACATTGATAAAATTGATAGATTTCAAGACAATTTATAAATGAAGATTTTCAAAACAGTGCCGTCTTAATCAACTAATATGCTAGCTGGTTTGCTATAATAATATTGGAGAGTATTCACCAAGTCAAATTCTTAAAGGAAAAAAGATTCAATTAAGTAACAGATCTTAACCTGCTACTCTAATCTAGCTGAATCGAAAAGATAATTTGGAATTATAATTGAAATTAAAATATTAGCAAAAAGCAACAGTTAACACGAATGATAAAGACATAGGCTTTTGGCATATTTCCAATGTAATGGGGAAGGTATGTCGTTAAGTTAATAGGTATGGTTTTTAACTAGGTTTTGATGGAATTCACTTGAGCGCAATCTTAGGTAAGATATCTCACTCAACTATGTAGTGGAAAATCTCCTCTCAATCTCATTTCCCTATATAATTAGCTAAATACATAATTCCTATCATGAATTAAGTATTCTAGCTCAAGAGATTAAGGGGTCAATCTCCTCTCAATCTCATAACCTAACCTAATATACTAAAATCACATAATGTAATGTGAATTAAAAGGGAAACAACTAATCTTCTCTCAATCTTATACTTGTAAGAACCCGTTATCAATACTGTTGATAGTTAAATTTCATTAACTTGGCAACTCAGCTATTGACATGACGAGTGACTTGATTCTCGACTAATACCAAGTACCATAGAGCAACATTTGATTTGTATTTAAGGAATATGGTGCAAATAGTTATCACCGGCATGGTTATATTACATAACTACTCACTATCTCTACATTTCAGGAATGTACATAAACAAGATGCCTCCATGTGTCACAATAATCACTCCATTAACTACTACTTCAGATACAACATTCCCTTATAAATATGAAGAAGAAACACTGTAAGAGGGATCTAATAGCTCTTCACTACTTAGTCTTTTATAACATTCATCGACTAACTTAGGCATTAGAGTGGCTACGCCAAACTGGTCCCGATACCAAAAGCTTTTTTTATTTCTTTGCAAGATAGAAGTTATAACCCAAAATCACCTACCAACAAATACTTCACCAACTCAATGACCCAGTTAGGGAATTACACAACTAATCTCCTCTTATTCTCATAATTATGCAAATCCATTAACTCTCAAGGGCACTTCAAAGGATTGATCTCCCCTTGGTCTCATAATCACTAAGAAAACCATTGAAAATTTCATTAACAAGCACCTCAAAGAGTTCAAATAAAATACTAATCATCAAAGTCCCATTTAAATACACACATACACACACACACACACATACATATATATATATATATATATATATTGTAACAACAAAGTTACACAATCTACAACTTCCATATTGTCACAAACCTACTAGAAACTACTTAGATACTCATCATAGGAAAAAAGACAACAAGAAGAAATGAAAATATAGCAACAACTTCCATTAGAAAATAAGTAAACAAGATGGGAACAAATGAATAGAGATTAAGTAAAGATAAGAGAGTAAATGTTCATTAAACTAACTTAAATGTGCATCAAAATCAAGAAAATATCCACCAAATATCATAAACAAGTCAATAAAACATGAAAACAAACAATGAGCTCGCAAATCTAAACTAAGCAATACTAATAAACTAATTGCGACTCGCATGTCTAGCTGTAAATGTAAGTATATAGAAAGTTAAGCCATTGATGGATTGGTGTACAGGTCTACCAATCGATTGATAGACACATGTTAGCATTGGGTCGCCTTTATGTTTTATGAAATGCAGTGTTTAAAGAGATTAAGATTTTATACAAAAAACCCTAATCCTAATTTCTTCTACTAATCGATCAGTACAGAAAATACTGATTGATTGAGATGAGTAAATCCACTCCTATACATTTTGTTCACTCTGCCATCCTCTCTATCACTCAATTGCCCAAGACGTCATTGTAACTCTAATGCTTCAAGGCATACCGATTTATTAGTACCCTTGCTAATTATCAATTGGTATGCTACATTCACTGGTAACCTTCATTTTAGCCTCTTTGATCGAATGATGGTGACTACTAAGACCATAGTAAGCCCTGTGTACCTATACATAGGTTATAAAATTAGTCAAATTCATCTAGAATTAATCCTTTTTCTTGTATTTTTTAACAATTTTACATAAGATGTTCCATTTTGTGCATCAATACTAATTTCACGTAAAATTAGCAAGTTTTTGCTTAATTTATGCACAAATGTGAGTTTTAAAGTTGTGAAAAATTGTCCATTTTGAACCGCAATCATTACGTCAACTCATCCTTTTATGTCCCCTTTGTTTATATTTTTCATTAGGATGCCTTTTCATTTCCATTTGCTCCTTTTAATTAAGCATTATTTTATTAATAATAGAAAGAACCTTACTCTTTTGATGGACTAAGGCCAATCTATATTGTTTTAATTTTTAGGTTGGTAGTGAGAAAGAGCCTCGCTTTTTTGAGGGACTAAGGCTAATCCTCACCAACTTGAATTTTATTTGTTTAAACTGTCCAATCCTTACCAACTTGAATTTTATTTATTTAAATTCTTTCTTTTGCCTCAAGCTACTTTGATTTATTTCCTCAAGAGACTTTCAAAAGAAAAGTTTGACTTTTTCATCTAATTTGAAAAAGAATTTTTAAGAAAAATAGAATCGATAACTATCCTTCTTGAATCAAGCTTAGAAGTATAGATAACTAGTCCTTATCCTATCAATATCTACCCTTATCCTTAGTCTAAGTTTAAGCTTAAGAAACATGGAACTCTGGATGATAGGGATTTAACTGTACATATTTAGCAAAGTGGACTAAGGTAATAAAGAATTAGGAGTATATTTTGAAAAAATTTGCTTCCTTATACAGTGGGATGCAAAGTTTTAGAGTTATTTTCGACAAAACCAAGTAGAAAAAGTGTTCAATATTCAATTAAAGCATACTTATATATATATATATATATATAATTCAGTATCTTCTATTCTTTCTCCCTACACCTAAATTATAAAATGTCTCTAGTGTACACTATCGTGAAATTGCAATATAACTAAAAAGGGAAAAGAAAAATAGAAGATAATTGAAACTTCCTTAGTTTTTTATTACATTGTCATTGATAATTTTGTTGTTTAGATCCAAAATTTTCCATTGAAAATTGTAGGTTCATTACAACATGAAAAGAAAAAAAAACTGCAAAAGAGAAAATCTTAGAGAAAAATAAAAGCTAATTACTACTAATCTTAATATGTTAGCTAACGTGTTCTTACATAATTATCACAAGATCTAAGTAATTGTGCATTGTACGATAGGAAACATTGTAGGAACACAAAAGTGTGAGTCTTTGACAAGATCTTACTAGAATGAAGATGGGTCCTTTAGGAAACTATCGAAGAAGGGGAAATGGGTTAAGGTAAAAAATATAGGTAGGTAGTTAAGCACTTGTGAGGTACTCATAGATATTGTAAACCTTGCAAATTTCCTAGATAAGGGGTTGTAAGTTAATAAGATTTCTCGAAAGATACCCTTAGTGTTGGCAAGATAATTAATCCTAAACCTAAAAGACTACTCTAAAAAAGTCAAGCTCAAACTCCTAAAACCTTAAATGGAAGTCTAAGTCTTTGTTTGACCCGTACACTCAAAAGCCCTTAAATCCTATAAACAAATGCTAATAACTAATTTTTACTCTTATGGTCAACCTAATCTAATGAAACTAAGCCCAAACCTTAATGGGAAAGAGACTGATAATCAAAGCCCATGAGACCTTCTTGAAACTGATAAAAGGTAAGCTAAACTAAAAATGAATATTGGTAAAGATAATCTTAACAATGAATTCAAAACCTTAAAACGAATACTATAGCCCTTAAATAAACCTTCGAACACTAAAAATCCTTATTGGAATCTTAATACGTACGAGCCTTTAAAATTGTAAAACCCTAATCTACAATAAAAATCGTAATCCAACTATTATTCTCTAATTAAATATAAAACTATTAATTAATTAGACACTAATCACTTAATTTCCCTAAAACCTTAATCTACCCTCTAAAGCATATCCAAGTAGCAATAAATTTCTCAATTCCTTAAACTAATTAGATAAGATGACCAAGTAGGCTTAACCTACTTAATTGACTCATTGAGCCTTAAATTGCACCTAGTTAGTGTTAAACATACTAATAATTAAGAAAAACAAATTAAATTATACCTTAATCCATTAATCAAGTCCTACATCATAATTAACTTAAAGTCAAGAGCAATGAATCATATGAAGTTGAAGCAATTATATGAAAATATGTCCTCAATAATGCTAACATTATACTTAGGGAGATAATAAGAATCCTATAAACTTTTGGATTTGAACTCAAAGTCAAATATAGGAGTCAATGGACAATCCTTGGAACTACTCAAGATATAATAATAAATGAGATAATACTAAAATCGATTAATAAAATGATTTAATCCTAAATAATAAGGTAAAAACCCTAAAGAGCGTAAGACCTAAAACCTTAATCGTATGTGTAAAACTCTATAAACCTTAATACATAGGAAACCTTAAAATGATTGGAAAATATCATATATACTGAATAAACCTTAATTGGAAGTCCAAAACCCTAATTCAACTAATAAACCCTAAGTATATTCCTAAACTATTTGTTAATCATAGATAATTTCTCCAATTTCTAGGAAACCCTAAATCGTTAGCCTTGTACATGATCCAAAAGCACTAATTGGTCTCTAATAATAAAGGACCATAACAAATGAAGTAATATAGGCCAACGAACTTAATTAAAATGATAAAATATGGTAAGACCTTAATTACACTCTAATTAGGCCTAAATTGCTTAATTAAGTATAATTACAATTAATTAGCTTAAGTACCTTTAATCCATCTACTAACTCTCATTACATCTTAATTAGTAATAATTCAAATTCAATTAAGAACAAAAGACAAAGGATTAATTGGGAATCAAAGGACATTTGTCCTTTAGGAGACAAAATCCTCCCCCATTTGGCAAAAAGAAAACAATATACAGTAGTATTAAGAGGGGACCATGTAACCTTATCCCAAAATAGCCATTTATTATCTCCCTTAATCTACCTTCAATATCTACCATTTCATCCCAATAAAACCCTCATTTGACTCGAATTTTCACTCTTATGAAACCCTCTCTACAAACCTAAATAGAAATTAAGGAAAGAAGAAAGGATAAACATTATAGTTCTTGAATTCTCCTACGTACATTAGCACCTTTCACCACTACCACCATAATACGCCACAAAATCATAAACCACCACCGCCATAATGTCACACACACATTGTAGTTTCCTATTGATAAACATTGGTACCCAAAGAAGTACATTTCAATTTCGTTTTTGAGTGGAAATTTTGGAGCTTATGTAGATCAGTTTAAGGTAAAACTCACCCATCTTAAGTTTTCTATTTATACTAATTTTACCTATGATATCTTGAGAGTTTGAGATTAGAAGTACTATATAAATATGTTATAATTTGTACATTTCATTTTAGAGCCTTCTAATTACACCTTCATTCATGTACTTAGTTAGTTTGTTACCTATAATCTAGAGATGTAGAAGATAGTTTTATGTAGATAACTTGAAAAAATGTTGATAAAGCTCTATGAAACCCTAAGTATCATCCATCCTAGCCCCTCCATGATATGTATCCATCTTTTTTTTATCATGTTATGTGATATTATTAGCTTAAAAACAAGTAGAAATGTGATTAACAAGGATAATATACTATAATAAGTTTTAGATTGATGGAGTTGACGAAATCTTAGAAAACCCTGACATGGCCATTACTATTGATGGACTTAATGAGTTGTAAATTTTGATTAATTAGTGCTAAGTATGATTTAAGGTGTAATTAACCAAATTAAACAGGGTAATGATGAGTTAATGGCCTAAACTAATTAAGTTGGTGATTAAGGCTTTAGGACTAGTGTTAGAAACCCCATTAATGAAATGAAGCAAATCTAGAACACTTAGTAAAATGGGTTATTTAGTAGATCTATTAGGATATTTGGCCTATTGGAATAAGTTAGAATCAAGTTTAGGATTCTATAATACAAATTAGGCTTAAATTAGCTTAATAAATAATTAGGGCCTTAGAAATATAATTAGGAGCCCAATAAATGAAAAGAACCAAATCTAAATCTTAATAGAAAGTGGACTTATTTTAAGGCCTTTAGTAAGCTTAATCCCTAAAATAATAAGTGGAGTTAAGCTTAAGACCCTAAAATACAAGATTAGCCCAAAAGCCCTTAAAAGAATCAAGAATAGAGCTAAATAACTTAGTAACCATATTTGATCCCTAAATTAAAAGGCTTATAAATTAAAAGGTCCACCAAGTCTAAAAGCCCATTAAAGCCATTATCTGTAGACCCCTTAATAAGCTAAAGCCTTAAATTAGTAAAAATGTCTCATTTAGGCCCATAAGAGTAACATTGAAGGCTAAATAGAAAGTTATGGAATTTAGATAGAAATCTAAACTTAAAATACCTAAATAAATGCCCAAAAGATCAAGTATAAGGCCTAACACCCAAAATTTAACCCAAAGGTTTAAACTAGGCCTAAATGCTAAAGTAGTCAAATGAACATTACTGATCAACAAAATTGTTTGGCCCAAACTGAATTCTTACAAGTCCAAAAACCTTAAAAGGACTTCACCAAATGAAAGAACACTAAAAAATGATGAAAATAGACAATAATAAAGTGAAATTCGAATTTAAAACAAGAAAGTTATGACAAAAACATGAAATAAGCAAAAATAAGAAAATTATAGTGAAGCTAACTAATAGATTAAGTTTAAGATGAGTCTTATTTACTTTAATTACCTTACTTAGGTGATTTGGGGTATTACGTTTAAGACTACCAAGGACTACTAGGAATACTAAACTTAAAGGTTGAGTGATTATGCCAACCCTCATTTTATCTTGCTTGTGGTTATAGCATAGAGCACCATTCAATTATGTATATGTATGTATGTGTGTGTACATGTGTATACATATATATATATATATATTATTAAAGTCCTTATAGAATTAAGTAACCGCCATCTTTAAAATTATATAACTACTCTCTATTTACTATTATTTTATAACAAAAATTAACAACAAAATAAACTATTAAAATTATAAATAATAGATAAATTTTTCTACTTACTCTTCTTTTGCTCTCTCTCCTTCCATTTCTCTACTTACTTTTGCATGCAATTTTTTTTCTCTTTCCCACTATCTAACACTTTTCTACTTTCTCCTATTAACTATATTCTACATCTCTCTTGTACTCTCTCTCAAGTAACTTACATACCTCCATATAGATAATGGACTACTTTTCTTTATTTTTATATATCTAATAGATTTCATACTTTTATTTTTCGTTTTATATCTTACTTGATAAAATAACAAAAATATTAAAAATAAAAAACTTTGTTATGTTTATTTTTTCTTAAAATGCTTAAAATGTTATAAGTAATGTAGATTAAAATTTTAGTTCAGAAATTTGTAAAAGTGAATGTTGTTGATATTAATAATAACATAATCATGTATTTATCTTTTCTCTAAATGTATCGTATATAATTATATGTAATATACAATTTCAATAGTGAATATTCACCCATAGCTTATTTAGGCTAAAAGCCTTAATAAAGAAAAATAAAATTACTAAAATGACTTTTCTAAAATCAAGTATTTTTTGGTTTTGATATACATCAATTTGTTTTATGAATATTTCATTTCTTCAATACACAATGTGATAGTAACATAATTATACATTTTCCTTTTCCATAAAATGCATATGTTATAAGCAATGTAAATTGATATTTTAGTTTAAAGAATCTATGAAAGTAATTGTTCTCAATATCGATAATAACATAATCATATATTTATCTTTTCTCTAAAATGAGATATATGTAATATACAAGTAATATGTTTTTTTCATTTCTTTAATGTGCATTGAGATAATAATATAATCACTTATTATTTTCCATAAAATAAATTATTTTTTATAAGCAATGTAATAAAAATAACTGACTTAAATGAAAACGTTTTGCATAATCAATAAATTCCAAAATTTTTTAAAAATTGATTATTGAAATTGAAAATTTTATAACCTAGTGGAATAAAATGAAAAAGAAAATTTTGAAGGACTTTAATTTAATTCTTTTGAGCATTCGCATCACGGGTACGCCATATACTAATATATATATATATATATATATATATATATATAGTAGGCAAGAAATGAACTTGTTTAGGGTCGGGATTATATGCATGTGTTTGATTTGGATGTCTTTGATTGCTAAGAGATGATAATATATTTGAATTATGAATTAGATGTTGCATTGGTAATTAGGGCTTTGGATTGCCTATCATATATAATCAGTTAGTCACTTGCAAACCGGAATAATAACTATTAGACCTTAATAAAAACCGGCCATGCATTACATGTTTATACATTATCTATAGAAGATGCCGACACTATGTAGTAGAGCAGAAGATTGTGCATGTTGGATCTAGTATTATTATGTGTATTGTTGATTTGTACAACATACTTATGCGGCATGTTTTTGTATTGACCTTTGGGATTTACTTAGCTTAGGGAGTGCTACCCTCTACTTAAGGTCGAGCTATATCAGTTGCTTTGGTTCTATTAAATAAGGGACAAATATGCTTGGATGATAGATGGAGAGACTCGGGTTTTGACGTACCTAAATACTTCCTAATTCGAGTAATGGTAGGCATAAAACCATGCTGTATGCAGTTACCGATCTACTATATACACTGTACATTGCAATACTTGTACATGCATTTATATGTTTGATAAATAACTTACTTGTTATTGTCTGATAGTAAGGTAAGAAGGTTACTCATTAAGTTAGATATAGCTTACCCTCTAATAGTTTCTTTTATAGGTCTAACAAGACTAAGACTAGGCTAGGATTTACGTACAAAGTGCTCCACCAAGCTAAGAAAGTATAATATAAGTTTAGAGAAGCGAGTAGTATAGTTGAATCAAACTTTTAAGGTATTTAGTGGCTTTATGATTGTTAGGATATATATACATTTTCTTATTATTTGGTAGGTAATTCCGATTCTCGACAGTTCTGGTGATTGTGGCTTATTGGGTTACATGTAAATATATATATAGTTAAGTAAATGTATGTAAAATGAGTAACCACTCTTAGAAACTCACTAGTCAGAGCCTTATAACCTCTTACTTGCAAGGTGATTTTTATATCATGGGTGCACACTTAAATGAAGATTTTAAGCAAAAATTCTAAGCCCCCTTTTAGAGTGTTATAAATATGATGCATTACTCAAGAACTCACAGACCAATTCATTGTTAGATGTAACTCACCAATCTAAGGTAATTGGGTTGCTCGCTCCACAACCTTACTTAAAGGTTGTAATCTGCTAAGGTTAGGGGGAAGGGATTGCTTAGTGAGGGATACAAAACACTAATATTTTCATTAATTGGAGGAATCTGATTACAACAAGTCATCATAGGGTATTTATACCCAAATTCTCTAGGGGTTACAATATTATATGAAATTACTCAAATGGGTAAAAACTAAATACAAGAGAAAAAAGTACAAAGGAAGAAGGACATTTTAGGAATCCTTTTAGAAAGAGAATGTTTTGTTGTCACATAGTAGGATTACAATTGTACGATATGTAGCCTCAAGGGATGGGTTAGAAGGTCTAGCATGTCATAAACTCTAATATAGCGAGATAAGGTCGATAGTTTCTAGATCTCTAGTCAGCTCGGCATACTCTTCCTACAATAACTTGAAGGCATCCTTGCAACTAACGTGTTCTTCAAAGAAGGAATAGTCCCTAGGACAAGTTGAGCAACTAAGTTAGCAATCTTCAAGCATCTTGGTTTCTCCTAGATCTTATTTGAGGAGAAGGTTGAATAGTTAGTAACTCGGGTACAAGGCAAGATCAGTTCAATATAGCAGGTCAGCCTCCTTTTGAGTTAGGCAACACTTGAGAATCCAATGAGCCATGCTAGTAAGGCCATTAAGTTGGGCACATATAAGAGGTCTTAAGGGTTGATTCCTATCATTCCTTATGATTTTTTTAATATTTGGGATCAAATCCTCGAGGCCTTTTACTAAAGTGTCTTCTTTGGGTAGATATAAACTTAGGTCAACAATATTGAAGACCTTAGAAACTTCGTACACTTTAAGGAGCTCAAGTTTTAAGGAATTATTGTTGATCTTCTAAAATACTCAAAAAGGTCCTTTAGCTCGAGGTGAGAACTTGTTCTTCCTCTTGCTAGGAAACCTTTCCTCATTAAGGTGTATCCATACAAGGTCTCTTGGTTGGAATAGTTTCTTTTCTCTCTATAATTAGCTTTTACAAGCTAATTTCTTGGTAGCTTACCTTAATTGCTTAGCAACTCTTTAGTAAATCTATTGTAGGGTCTGAGCTCGATCCTTTACTTCTAGATCTATTAGTTCAACTATAAGTATTGTTGTTTGATCAGTACATAGCTCGGTATTGAAACTAATAACAACTTTGAGTGGTATCTTACTAGTCATGCTATGAACAAATTGGTTATAGGCAAAGACAGCAATAGGCAGAAAGTTATCCTAGTCATTTTAGTTTACTCTAACAATAACTTAGAGAAGAGAACCTAACGTCTTGTTAATGACTTCTTTCTAACCATCAGTTTGTGGTTGGTATAATGTATTGAATAGTAAGTTATCCTTAGCTGGTGCCATAGGGTCTTTGAAAAATAGCTCAAAAATTTTAGGTCTCTATGAAACATGATAATCCTCAAAACTCCATGTAGTTTCACGATGTCCTATAAAAACCAAAAAGAAATAGCTAAAGTAACGTTAGTTTTAGGACATGGCACGACGTATGACATTTTACTGCACCTATTGACCATACCTATTATTGCATCATTCCCATAGGCTATTTTCAATAAACCAAGAACAAAATCCATACTCAGATTGGTGTACAGTTTGGTCAGCATATGTAGAGGCATAGTCTTCCCTTGTATAGCTTGGCTCTTGGCCTTTCTATAAGTTACACACATCTTAACAACTTGACATACATCCCTCATCATCCTTGGCCAATAAAACCTCGACTTTAATTAATCATAATTTTGTCCTTTCTCCAAAATGGCCTACTCAACCTCCATTATGGGCTTTCCATGAGTAATTCTTGTATGGGATAGTTCAACATACATAGTTTTAGCTTGAAATAGGTAATCATCTTCAACAAAGTAGTCATTCAATGTTTTCCTTTCTTAGCATTGGGCATCTTTGATACTTGGGAATCCCATCTACCTAGTTTGAAGGTTGGAAAGAAGTGTATGCCATCTAAATAAGGCATCTGCAACCACATTCATCTTTCCCTTCTTATATTTGATCATAAACAAAAATCGTCCATGAAATTCAACCTATTTTATTTGTCACTTCAACAACTTTGATTGGCTTCTCAAGTATCTTAGGGTCTGATGATTGAAGTACACAACATACTCTTTTAGCAATTGGTAATGTTTCTAAGTCTATAAGGCTTGAACAAGAATGAATAATTCTTTCTCATAAATTGATTACTTTAGAGTAGATCCTTTCAATTTCTCATTGAAATATGCAATAGTATGGCAATCTTACACGAACACCAAACTAATTCCTATGTTAGAACGTTTAAATACTTTACTAAAATTTGGTAATGGTAGCAGTAGGTTTGAAGTCAAACTCTTCTTTAGCTCAGGAAAACTTTCTTCCTTCTTGCTTCCTTAATGAAATTCAATAACCTTCCTTATAAGCTCGGTAGGAGGTGTAGCAATAGAACTAAAGTTTTGAGCAAACCTGCTATATAAAGGAGTTAACCATAACACATCGCATGACAACATAAGAGGTTGAGGTAGGCTCTTCTACAATAGCTTATATTTTCTCTTATCTACTCTCAAGCCTCACTACTAACTACATATCCTAGAAATAAGACCTCTACCTAGCAAAAATAATAATTCCTCAACTTTTTTTAAAGAATCTTATTTTTTGGGTAAGGCTACTCTAATTATTTTTGTATACCATGGGGGCAGATTCATCTCTAGTATATAAGACTAGGATGTCAAACATAGCTCAAGGTTAATCAATACAGCTTGTTAGATTGGTGTTACATATTAAGATGTCATCAAAGTACACCACAACAAATTTTCTTATCTCATCAACCTCATAAATGTGCTCAGAGCATAGGATAATCTAAATATCTTTACAAGCCATTCCTATAACCCATATCTTGTCTTAAAGGCTGTCTTCCATTCATTGCCTTTTTACATATAGATCTGGTGATATTTGGATCTTAAGTTGATCTTCAAAAACACTCTAGCACCATGCAATTCATCCAGCATATCATTTAGTCTCAGAATTGGCTATTGGTACTTAATAGTTATTTTATTGACAACTCGACTATCCACACACATCCTCCAACTTCTAGCCTTCTTAGGAACTAATAGTGCAAGTACAACATATGGACTCAAATTCTCTTAGACATACCCTCTTTTAATTAGCTTATTTACTTATCTCAATAGATAGACAGCTTATTCAAGATTCATCCAATACGTTTATTGATTAAGCAATATAGCCTTAGGTTACAGGTTAAAGCCATGTTTTATTCTTCATTTTAGTGGTAATCCTCTTAGCAATTCTTCAAGGAGCAAGTTGGTAAACTTATCTAACACTTTCTTAACCTCTTCAGGTGGATCGGTTTGTTTTTGTAGCTCTAAAAATCTTTGTAGTAGAAGTTTAGTTTGTTAAACTTCACAACTTCCATAAGCTTAGGTTGGCTCATCAATAAGGCTTTCTTAATATGTCAAATTAATTTGGATTGCATATTATTGACTTTACTTATTGTCAAAGGGAAAAGTGTAACAAGTCGTCCATCTTTTTCAAACATATAAGTATTCTTATGGCTATAACGCATAACTCTCCTATTAGACAACTAAGGTTAGCCAAGTAAAATATGCAAAACACAAATTAGCAACACATTGCATAATACCTTATCCTTATAACTTCGAATAGAAATTGGTAATAATACTTGTTTTGTAACATGCAACAATCCCTTCTCATTTAGCTAATGTAGTTTGTATGCTTTAGGATGTACAAAGGTTGGCAAGATTGATTGCTTAACTTATCTCATGGATGTAATATTCGTATAACTACCACTATCAATAATTAAAGCACAAAGCTAATCTCTAATCTCACATGTAGTACAAAACAAATGCTCTTACTACTCATTTTCTTTGTTAGGTTCTACACTTAAAGGTTGATGGACTGTTAGTATTAGCATATCCCCTTCCTCTAAATAAATGTTATCTATCGTAACTTCTACCTTCACTCCCTTTTCCATTTCCTCCACAGCTTTACTAACTCCTTCATTAATACTATATACTTCAAAGGTCGGGACATCACCCTTAATTACCATAGTTCGTCCATTCAAACATTAGGTGGCGATATTTCCAGAACTCTTGCATTTAAAACACTTTATCTCACTTGTCTTTCTCCCTAAGGTATGCCTGATGCGTCTCTAGGATCGGACATACAAAGAAGTACCGCAATGAAGTGAATTGAAAGAAACGAAAGAGAGGCTAACAAAGTTCGGGTAGTTATCGAATAGATGTGATGCATCACTCTATCCTATTAGGCCTACAATCCGCCAAATGTGACTCATCAGGCTAAACTAAAGGGTCACTTGCCACTACTTCTTGCTAAAAGGAATAGATAAGAGTTGAAGGATAATAAGAACATTAAGGTTACTAAAAAGAAATGTAAATAATTTCTCTATTGACGACTCATTGTCTGCGTACAAGCATATGGGGGTTTATGTACCCGTCCATTAAGGCTATTTTACATGTATGAAAAGACAAAAGGGTATTCTTACAATTAGGTTACATAGGATATTCCAAAAGGGGTGAAAGAGACAAAGAATATTCAGTGTGAAAAAAAAGAATCATTTTGAAATATTACGTCAAAAGACATATATCGCTTGGTTGCTAGACATTAGAAATATGATACAAAAAAAAGTGTTGCAATCAAGGACTGACTTGATTTGGGTCAGGTCAAGAGCCAATAAGTCCTATAATGAAGTCAATTGAATTAGAGTTAGTTGTTTGTAGTTGGTTTAAGTACTCAGCTCAACTCATCTTAGGCTATCTCTTAGAATAAAGCATCACTACTAGGTAAGAGAAGATCTAACACACGTGAAGATTTGACAGTTAGGTTGGCAGGAGTTTAGTTTAAAATAGAAATCACCATCTCTAATATGGCTTCAAGCTAATGTTCTCCACATGAGTCCATGGAGTCTCTTAGCTCGACTACATGTGATTGGTACAAGGGATTGATTCCTATCATTTACCTAGGGGTCGAAAAGATTTTCCCTCAAATCTAAGGTAGTTTTTGCTTCTTCTCTTAGGGTGCTCACAAGGTCTTCTTCTGCTGGTTAGTGAAGGATCAATTTGGATACATTCAAGGTGGAGGAGACACTATAGTCATCAAGTAACTTGATGTAGTAGGCATTTTGGTTGATCTTCTTCAAAACCTTAAATAGAGCATTAGCCTAAGGAGATAGTAAGCTTTGTCTCAAGTGCGGGAATTGTTCATAGATAAGGTGAATCCATACTAAGTCTCTTAACTAGAAAGTGACAGTTCAACCACCTCGGCTACTTATCTCATGTTATTTCTAATTGAACTTAGTGATCTTCCTAGTTGTAGACTAGTATAGCATATGCAATTCTTAGGCTCAGTTAACTTCGGATCAACTCTCCTTAGTAGCTATGGGGGTACTAATCATGTCCAGGGGAATTGTTGTGTCAAGGCCATAGATAACCTTGAATGGAGTCGTCCTAGTAGTGCTATGGACAGTCCAATTGTATAAAAACTCCATAACTAGTAGGCACAAATCCTAGTGCCCTAAGTTCTTTCCCACAACAGCTCTAAGTAAGTTGCCTAGCATCCTATTCACTACTTTAGTTTGGTCATCAGTCTGAGTGTAGCTACTAAAGATGAATACAATTTTAGTTCCAAGTCATCTCCAAAGAGTCTTCCAAAAATAGATCAAGAATTTTGTATCTCTATCTAAAAAAATAGCCTTCGGTTGTCCATATAGTTGGACAACTTCCTTGAAAAACAAATCAGTGATATATAAAGCATCATTAGTTTGATGGCACAAGATAAAGTGTGTCATTTTGCTAAAGTGACCCACTACAACAAATATAAAATCTTTTCCTCTGGATATCTGAGATAATCTTACGACAAAGTCCATGTTGAGGTCAACCTAAGGGAAGGTTTGCATCGGTAGAGACCTGTATTCTCCATGGGGTTCTCTCTTCCCCTTAGCTAGCTTGCAAACTTCACAACTACCAACTACCAACTACCTTAAAGATATCCTTAGCTAAACCAAGCCAATAAAATTTTTCCTTCAATAGGTTAGCTATCTTAGTTTCCCCAAAATGACTAGATAACCCTCTGCTATGAGCTTCCCTAATCAATAGCTTATGTATGGAACAATTTGGTATGTATAACCTTCGGTCCTTGAATAGATAGCCTTCCTTAAAATAGTATCCCTTAATAGCAATTATATCCCTATACAGTTCTATGATAGGACCGAAATAAGGATCATGAGCATAATACTCAATGATGAGTGAGAATCCCAATAATTTTGTCTACAAAATAGTCAGGAAAGTTTGTTGTTGTGACTAATCATCGATAACCACATTTGCACTTCCCTTCTTGTACTGAATGATGTATGAGAACCCTTCCATAAACTCCAATCACTTGGCTTATCTTTTCAAGATTTTGTTCTAACTCCCATGATGCTTCATAGACTTATGGTTTGTATAAATAACAAACTCTCATAGTAGTAAATAGTGATTCCAAACAGTATGGGCTCGATATAAAGAATATAACTCCTTCTTTTACACAAAAAAGTTCAAGGTAAGACCACTAAGCTTATCACTATAGTAGGTGACTGGTCATCGCTCCTACATCAGGATAGTTCCAATTTTAACTCCCAATGCATCACATTTTAACTCGAAGGGTTTGTTAAAGTCTAGTAATGATAAGAGAAGCGCCGAGGTAAGCTTTACCTTGATCTTCCTAAAGCTCTATTCAGCTCATTAGCTCCACTAGAATCCATCACCTTTCTTTGTCAACTCAGTTAAGGGAGCAGCTATTGTACTTAAGTCCTTAATAAATCACTTATGGAAAGAAGCTAGGGTATGGAAACTTCGAACCTCAATGACATTCTTTGGCATCAACCATTCTAGAACAGCTTAGATCTTCTCCCCATCTACTCAGATTCCTTCCCCTGACATTGCAAGCCTAAGAAAAATCACTTCATCTTAGTAGAAAGAATACTTTTTCAAATTCCCAAATATAACTTCTCAATTCACACAATGTCAAATACTTTACAAAGATGTTGAACATAGTTGTTTAGGTTGGCACTGTATACCATTATGTCATTAAAGTACAAAACTACACATCTTCCAATTAGGGGGTGTACCACATGTTTCATTAACCTCATGAATGTGCTCAACACATTAGTAAGTCTAAACGGCATAACCAACTATTTATAGAGACCATGCTTAGTCATGAAGGCAATCTTTCACTCATCACCTAGTCTCATATGAATTTGGTGGTAGCTACTTCATAGATTAATCTTTGTGAATATTTTTGTACCATGAAGCTCATCTAATACGTCATCAAGCTCCAGTATCAGGTATTTGTACTTGATAGTAATTTAGTTGATTACTTGGCTGTCGATGCACATGTGCCATCAACCATCTTTTTTTGAAACAAGCAGAGTTGGTACTAAACAAGGCTCAAACACTCCCTCTTCAGCTTAGCAACTTGTTTAGAGTTCATTTTGCTTGCAGGTTTGTTTGGCAAAGTGACGCGTCGCTGTAGATCAATATAGTGCTCAATGCTTCAGAGAGGAAATAATCCTTTAGGAAGTTCTTTAGAAAATAGGTTAGAAAACTCATTTAGCAGGATTTGGATTTCATCAGGAATATCCTCTAAATCTCTCATCTTTAATAGTCTTCTAATCAATAGGAGCATAGGCTCTTCAGCTTTTTCAGTAGCTTAGAGCACTCTTCGGCTCATAATTAAGGTCTTCTTCTTACTAGCTCAGTTAAGCTAATGATGGGTCTCATTTACTTAGAATGGGTCATAGGCTGCGACACAATCCTCTTTCTATCCTTAACAAAGGCATAGGTGTTCCTATATCTATCGTAAGTAACACATCGATTGAACAACCAAGGTTATCTAAGTAATAGATATGAAGTTCCCATAGGGATAACATCCCAAACTACTTCATCCCTATATATGTTCCCAACATTGAATAGCACGGTCACTTGTTCAGTCATGTGTAAAGTACCTTTATCATGAAGTTAATGCAGTTTATAAGGTCAAAGATGTTTTAAGGTCAACAATCCCAACTTTTGCACAAAGGATTATGCAATGACATTAATACAACTCCCTCCATCTACTATAATGGTGCACAATTGTCCCTTTATGGTACATTTAGTATCAAACAAATTTCCCTTATAGTCGTCCTCGGAGCTTAGTAGGGAACTCAATACTCATCTCAAAACTAGGGTCATAAATTCTCCTTGATCGGCATAGACATAAGTCTCCTCTTCTTCCTCGGCTTCTACCTCTCAAACATCCTTCTCCTCCTCAGGCTTACTCTCATTGGTGCTATCCACTATATCTCCTTAGAGCACCATGATACGTTGATTCGGACACTCAATGGCTATGTGTTCGAAAACTAAGCATTTAAAGCACTTTACCTGGCTGGTCTTTCTCTTAGAAGTTTGTCCTTTTTCATGCGTTCTCGAGGTTAACCTAACCTCGATTCGATATTGCCTCCTCTACTTAGCTTGAACAAGTCAGCACAAAACTAAGGTCTAGGAAAATGTTGACCTAACTCGGCTCAGATCATTTCTCCTCTATTTTTTAACCCTCTATGCTATCTTAATTGCCTCTTCCAAGATATAAAACCTTTTCACTTCCATAATGTTGTAAATCTCATACTTGAGCCTAGAAATGAACCTCAATACTATGCCGACCTCTAATTCTTCCATGTCGACTCAAATCATAAGCATCTAGATCTCTCTTAGGTAGTCATCAACAGATTGGCCTCTTTGGCAAAGTTCATACAACTTTACAAATGCATCTTGTAAATAGGTCTTGGGTACAAATTTACCCCTTAACAACCTTTTCATCTTATCCCAAGTCCTTATCCTTGTTGTCTATCCCTTGCCTTAGCTACGTTTAAATTTTTCCACCATATTGTAGCATACCTAGTAAACTTTAGTGCAATAAGTTGGACTTTGACAACATCTGTACACCTATAACAATCGTACACCTTCTCAACCTTCACTTCCTACTCCAAGTATTCATTTGCATCCACACTTATACTGAAGTGTAGGATTTGAACCTTAACATTGTCTATCCCTCGAGGAGCTCGGCATCCTCGTCTTAGTGCTTAGTAATAGGTAGTTTCTTCTTCTTCTTCAAACTCTTCAACATCCAATTCTTCATCATCTTTCTCATTCTCCTCTAACTTTAGTCTTTGTCTAGTAGCTTTATCTACTACTCCTCCAGCTCGATGTGGTCATATTAGACGATTGGTTTGGTTACCTTTGCCATACTGTCTCTTAGGGGCATTTTCTCCTAAGTTATGATACTGTACACCTTAAGGTTCTAACTTGTTAACTTACATCGCTATGACTAAACTCTCAATAAGGTTGGTGAGTCTATTAAGTTTATCATCAACTAACCTTAAGGTATTACTATCATTATGACTACAACCAGGTTAAGCACCTCTACTTTGGTCACCGATAACACTTTCAACACTTGAATCAGACATGATGCAATACTTCTCAACTGGATTAACAATACAATACATAGGAAATAATGCTTTCGTATTTCTTAAGATCTCGACTAACACACCAACAATTTTAATACCCAATAACAAACTTGAACATAATATAAATGAACTTACTCTACTTTCATGGTGAAAAATAGGGCAAGAATAGAGTAATAATGAAATCATACTTAACCACAAATAAATCTTCACTATACAACTTACGATTCCAAACTTACTCCACGCAAACACATTGTAATAGCTACGGAGAATACATAGCACGCATTAACAACAAAGTGAACAAAAAACTTCACTATAACTTCACATACTCCCTTTTAGAGCTGTGCTTTGATATTAATGAAACTGATACGTCTCTAAGATCAGACATACAAAGAAGTACTACAATGAAGCGAACAGAAAGAAACATAACAGAAGTTAGCAAAGTCCAAGCAGCTATCGAATGAATATGATGCACCACTTGATCTTAATCAGCCTACAATCCGTCGAATGTGACTCATCAGTCCAAATTGAAGGGTCACTTGCTACTACTCCTTGCTAAAGGTAATAGATAAGGGTTAAATGATAATGAGAACACTAAGGTTACTCAAAAGAAACTTGAATAATTTCTCTATCGATGGCTCATTGTGTGTGTAAAAGCATGTAGGGGTCTATATACTTATTCACTAGGCCAACTTTACATGTATAAAAAGACAAAAAGGTATTTTTAAGGGTAAAAAAGACAAAAAATATTCAATACAGAAAAAGAAAGAATCATTTTGGAATATTATATTAGAAGATACGTATCGCTTAGTAGTTAGACATTAAAAATATGATACAAAGTAGGTGGAAGTAGAAAAGCGTTGCAGTCAGGGGTTGACCTAATCTGGATTAGATTGGGAGCCAATTAGTCTTGCAAAGAAGTCAGTTGAATTGGAGTCAAATGTCTATAGTCGGTTCGAGAGCTCAGTTCGGCTAATCCTAAGTTATCTTCTATAATAAAGGATCGTTGCTGGGTAAGAGCAAATCTAATACATTAAGAATCTCATAGCTAGGTTAGCAAGAGATCAGTTCGGAATAGAAATTCTAGTATCAGATATGGCTTCAAGCTAGTGTTCTCCAAGCGAGTCCTTAGAGTCCTCTAGGTTAACTACGTGTGATTGGTCTAAGGTGCTAATTCCTATCAATGTCCCTTTTCAAATTCCTTCTCTTTTCCTCCTTACTTTATCCTTTGATAGGAATCAAATCACAAAACCCTTGACTCGAACCTAAGTACGAAGGCTCATGAAATTAATGAAGCAAGTTCTCTTTCACCAACCCGTATGACAAGACTCGAAGTTGCTTCAATCTACCAACTTGCTACCATGGCCGAGTTGAACTCTTCCATACTTGACACTTATCTCTAAGTGCCGGCCTAAAGAGCACCTTACGATAACTTAACTCATCAGTCCACCAGTTCAACCAACCTAACTTTAAGCTGCCAAGGGCATGCTTAAGTAGAATTTGCCTTAGAAGGATCCTCTACTCAGCTCTGTAGCATCTAGACTGACCATATGTTTTGTTTGTTTCTACTTGTGAACTACCAATGCCGACTACGCATATGTCTAACAACCCCTTGTGATAGAATCTACTATTAAAACACTTTTTTCCTTAGATTTCTCTTTGTACCCTTTTGTATTCATTATATTTTACTTATTTTATAAAATACCCTTTTAGTCTCTTTCATTTTTAATTTATTTCCCTAATATTTCGAGTATAAATATCCTTATATTTTGTAGCCGTAAGAGAAGCTTCATCCTTTATTAGAATATACTACATTTTCCCTTATGAGCATCCTTATGCTTGCTTAACCTCTCTTACTTTTATTTTAACCCTTAAGCAAAACTAGATAGTGAGTTTTCTCATTATGTTAGCTTATGTGTCATATCGAGTTTATTCGTGAGTCGTTAATAGTTCCTTGGTACATCACATCCTATGAGCTTATTGTGGGTTTTTCTTATTTAGGTGCATTCCATCTTTATTTTCAAACCTTTTGTGAGTTTAGACCCATTCCCTAATATGGCCAACCTTATCCTTCCTTAGTGTGACCTATCCTCTTGGTATTAAAGTGGAGGCTCATTTAGGTATGCCATTGTTGTGTCAAGTTCTTGCATTGTTACATTAGTTGTTATTTGTGTTTGAAGCATATTGAGTAGTAAAGTAGCTATTAGTATTCGAGTGAGTAGTGGCTTTCACTTCGCTGTAATAGTAGTTGTGCAATGCTCTGTCCTCTTTTTTTTTTTTTTAATTGTAGAAAATAGAGCAAGTATTAGATGGGTATGTATGTGAGTATGTTTTTTCTTTTTTCTTTTTCTTTTTTTTTGTGAAGATCGACCTAGTTAGCTATTGTATTGAGCTATAGTAAGAAGCATTGGCTTATGTTCAAAGAAAGTTAGCTATGTTTTATGTAGTTGGTATGTTAACTAACTACTTAAGGATTATGGCTATGTTGTTAGTTAGGAGATACGAGTGTTGTATGTTTGTTGTAAGTATGAGGACAAGTAGGATGACTAATTCAAGTGTCAATGCTAGTATTAGGAATGATAATAGCGGAGTTATCCACCATGGTTGGCAACCTCAAAATACCCTTAGAAGCACTAATGAACGATTCAACAAAATGGATAATTCAATAGTCAACCTAACTAAAGCTGTTCATATATTAGTCTCTTGACCTACTAAGGTTGTTCAAAATACTCCCTATGTTGTTCTCGAAGTTGGAGGAGCTCCCTATGGTCTCTAATAGGTTGTGCCAAGAGCAAACAAAGGTAATGGTATCAAGGTAGGTCCAGGCTTGCAAAAAACTTGAAGTGATAGGTGATGAGATGCGAAAAACTAGAACAAGAAAATGAGATAAGCAAGCAAACCATGAATGATTCCAAGGATGTTTTGGAATTGTGATCAAATCTAGTTGGTCTTTACTCAATTCTCCTTTAGGTTGATAAGGGCTGAGGTGAACAATATTTAAGATATCGAAAACTCCATAATCGTAAGGTGATTCAAGTCAATAGGCATTGTTGTTGATCTTTTAGAGTTATAAAGCATAGTGTTTAGCTCGGCATTTCAACTTGGCGTTGTTGCTTGGCATCGCAACTTCTTGTCATTGATTTTAGTTAATCAGCAGCTCTTACTTGCATGTAAAGATACTAGACAACTCGGCCATCAGTGTTTGGAGCACCAATTAAAGTTGCAGCTCGGCATGTTTTGTGAGCTACTAGGAGATGCTTAGTCCTGCTATATTCATGGTAACTTAATTCCATTTCTCGACAAACGAGTTGCCCGAACTGTAAGTTGATTAACTCGGCCTCTACTGTTAGATGTCGGCATCTCGCACGCTGACTAACTTTTGCACAGCTCTGACTTGTTGTCCAAGTGGAGTTAAGCACTTGCTTGTGCAGTGAACTTTCAATATCAACTCGGCTTAGGATAAAAATTTAACTACTTGGCAAATATTCACGGCTACTCGGCTCGATCACTCCATACTTGACCCCCAGACCAAATTGCTCGACAAGTCAACAACTCTTGGATGTACGTTCGTTGAGATTGGTTCGAACTTAGTTCGATCGGTAAGAGTTGCGAGTAGGGTAGCTCTATTTCTGTTCAGATTGTCTCGAAGTATGAGTTACTACTTGGAGTCGCAAGCAATGTTAATGGAGCATTTGACTCAGCCTTGAAAAAGGTCCAGCTTATAAAAAGAATTCAACTAGAGCTAAAATAAGTGAAATTTCAGCGGAACTCAATGCTATTGAAGTAGGTCGACATGGTAGTAAATAACTAAGCTGAGTTGTTGCTTGGATGCATGCAAATGATTAGCTCGGCAATGGATAGCTCGAAACTTGGTTTGATATTAATCACTCACAATGCACTTCAGTCTGACTACAACTACTTAGCCTATCCATTTCATGATAGCTCGGCTTTAATTCTTGGCCATTCGACCAAAATAAAGGTAAGTAGTGTGGCATGCTCCAGTCACATGATGGCTAGGTATGTTAGTCACACATCTGATCAAATTGACGTAATGTTGTCGCCAGTGACATCCTTTGCTGACTAATACTCGGGCTATGAAGGAAGATAAATCTCTGACTTCACATAATTTAGTCACGATTGGGAAGAGCTCGGGGTTACTGTCCTTGAAGAGCGTCATCTGCTGTATAGATTTTGCACAAGGAAGAGCCCAGGTTGCACGCAAATTTCTGGCTATTACAAATCGGTTACGAACTCAATCAATGTAAGCTCAAAGAGTGTAGATGGTCGATATAATAGCTTAATTTGGACAATAGCTAATCTAGTCAGTCTTGCTTAGACGTGTTGGGTTCGAGTAGCTCTAGCTTGTTGGTATAGCTAGTGCTCTGATTCGATCACATTCAACTAGGCCTTCAAATGCGTAGTACGGCAACGATAGAGTGGAATAAAGGAAACCATTCAAGGATATGTTACCCAGCTAGGCTCGGATTTAATTGAAGGAAAAGAAGCTCAGGTCATTACCCAATAGGTTGTTAGTAAACACATTGAAACCCAGTTATAGAGGAGTTCAGGTCGAGTATGTGAATCAGCTCTGGCGTAGAGAAAACCCCAGTTCTGTTCATCCCATCACTGTTGCTTGAATGCGGCATGTTCAAAGTAGTTCGCTGATGGGGGTTAGAGAAAGCCTGTAGGAAATCACTCGTAAGGCATTTAAGTCAATTGAGACAATTCGGCATGGATATAGGCA
This sequence comes from Lumnitzera racemosa, assembly GCA_024138005.1. Taxonomy (NCBI): domain Eukaryota; kingdom Viridiplantae; phylum Streptophyta; class Magnoliopsida; order Myrtales; family Combretaceae; genus Lumnitzera; species Lumnitzera racemosa. Next base: position 74,258,454 of record JAMXBC010000002.1, read on the forward strand.
TAACGCTTTGGCTACAAAGAGTGCAGAGTGCAGTTTAGGCTGAAGATCCATTATTAATATCTCACCCCTAAAATCCACCATGCAGAGCTCAACAACAATGGTAATATCCAATGTCAAGTCACATAGAGAATCAAGCTTGGACAAATTACAACAGTTAGTCTAAGCTTCTCCCTACACTAGAATTGTAGGATACGGAAGATAAGTCAACTCAAAGAATAGCACAGTGAAGCAAAAAATCTGAGCAACAGCTCACTAAAGCGCTCAGTCATTTCTTTGAAAAATTTTGCTCCCTCGTTGCTTAATTGGAGGAGATTAGGAGCCCCAATGTGTTATTTTGCCCATTCTAAGGAAGTAGCTGGAGAATTCTATGATCCAGATCAGCTTGTTGTCCAAATTCAATAATTTGTTCGGCACAATCAATGATACCTTTTTACTTGCAAAGTCTTCTCGTAAAGCCAATCAAGCAAGGTCATGTAAAACAACTGCTATTCCAAGCTGTTGTTCGGTACAATTCATTGGGTGATGTCGAACTTGGCATCCTTGGAGTTGCTCCGCAAGTGCGAGAAACGAAGTGATGAACATGAGTTGGCATGGCATACGGTGTATTGTTCATCTTCAGTCGGCACGGCACCCAGATGGGTAGTTGCGCAGCACACTTGGACTCGCTCGCACCACTGTAAGCTCCAAACACAACTTGGACCAGAAATATAACTCGGCATCCTTGGTAGCTCGAGAACTAGTAATATACTTTTGTATTGTCAGCAGTTCGGCTATATGGAATGTTCGGCTTTAGAGATTTCTCGGCTAGCCATGCAAAGCTGCTCAGCAGTGCAGTTCAGAAGAGAAGTCCACCAATTGTTGCTGTTCAACTTATCATGTATTAGATAGCTTAGATTGATTTTTCTTTTCAAGTGGGTGCTCAAACCTTTTAACAGAAAACTTGAGGCTGATGCGCACTCTCCGACATGACCTTCATAATTTATTTGCACAACTTGGAATTGAGGGCACAACTTGTAAACCCCAAAAATTTTTTAGCCAACTTTTGAAGTAGACTCAAGTATGTTAGATAATCTAAGAGTTAACAATGCTAATGAATGTGAAAATTTTAAAATACCTAGTCAATCACGTATAAAATTTTTCTATTCTAAATATATGTAAATATTAAAGATTTCATTCAAAAGTGATAAAAATTCTAAAATTATAGCCTTAAAGACATACAAGCACTAATTCATTATGATATATCTTAAAACTCTAATTGATAATATGACCTTCGTATTTTACTAAATCATTAGTGAAAGATTAGAGATAACTTTCAATCATGCATATATATTTAGAATCCTTAAATATTCATTTAGAAACAAAGATATTATATCATAGATCATATTTATTTTCTAAGTATATAATTAGGATAGTAATACAGAGAGTTAAGAGATTAGGTTACATGTAATAAACTTTAATACCCTAATTGATATTTTTCATATTAGTTATACTAAGTAGCCTATCAAATGATGTATATAGGATATAAATACCTAAAGTAAAATCTCGTCATCAATTTTTACTAATCAATTCACCAAATGTCTTATTTCCTTAATTTTTCTCTTAAGTTTTTTTAATTACTACATTATGTATACCAAATGGTATATGTTTTTGGAAAGTTAACTAAGTCAACATATGTTGACCAAGGTCAAAAGGTTGACTAAGTCAATACATGTTGACTAAGTCAATACATGTTGACTAAAGTCAACATGTAGAAAATTCAACAAAAGACACTTATACTTTATAAAATATCTAGTTCATCTAATGATTTCTTTTCTTTTCTTTTAGTTTCTTCCCTTTAATTGACATCCACTTCTTTTCCCTTCTAGACCCCACTTTCTTCTTCTTTTCAAACATAACACAAAACAAAAATCAAACCCCTTACCCTATGTCCATTGCCGTAACCTTCCCTTTCCCTTTCACTTTCACTTTCCAAATTTTTCCAAATTTGCATCCATATTTCAAGAACAAACTAAGGTACGTTATTATGTATTACTTTATATTATTTACTAGTTTGGTGAAGAGGTACATTAGATGAGTAGTTATGTGTTATGACCTTACCCTGGCCCACGGGAATACTAGGTGTTGGCAGCGCTAACTACCTGAACAAGGGTCGAGTCTAGAGGCCTCTATTTAGAGGTGGGTGTAGACTGTGAGGGCCCACTCACAATTATACTAGAACTTGTTTTTTGTGAAAATAAAAGACTTATTTGATTTACGTACGAAACGTAGAGTTCCGTAGTAAAGTAAGTTCCAGTATAATACCTAAATTTGATTGGTGTCGTATATACTCCAATCCTGATTTCGAAGGGCATTAAATCTAAGTTACGTATATGGACTAGTTAACTATACGTATTATTTGGCATTCTATTTTATTATTCGTTCATATGCATAAATACAATGTATTTATAACTTACCTGTGGTATGACTAAGGGTTTTGCTCACTAAACTTAGGCTTATACCTCCTTAGACTTTTGCTGCAGGATAACTTGTTTGTAGAAGCTGGTCAAGGGATGCCATAAGTTAGCTTTAGGGACTTGGGCAAGAGTGAGCCATCCTGCGTACTAAGAGAGAATAGATTTTGTAGACTCTTACTTTTGTACTTTTGTTTTAACATTAGTATAGAATTAGATGTAATAAATTACTGTGTATTGTATACATTTTAGTTTAAATTTTATATAAATATGTTCATGTGATGATATCATATAGGTCTGTATGTTTTTGGGAAACTAATGATTGTAGAGCCTTGTATATTGTATAAAGAGTTCATAATTGGAAGGGTAACCAATCAAGAGTTTTTCATACAATATACGGCGTCTGCCATGATTAAGTGTAAACCCTTGAAAGTTTCGATCTAGTTTTTGAAATAGACTCAACTATAGTAGACAATTTAGGAGTCGACAAAGCTAATTAAAGTGAAAACCCTAAAAGACTTAATTAATCGCGTAAAGAATTTGTCGACCTTAAATGTTTCTAAAAGCTAAAGATTCAATTCGAAAGCGATAAAAACCTGAAAAATGATTTCATTAAGGACATATGTACACCAATCCATCATGATATACCCTAAAACCCTAATTGAAAATATAATGCTTATATTTTGCAAAATCGTTAGTAAATGGTTAGAGATAACCCTCATTCTTGCTTATATGATTCAAATTCTTAAGTAATCCATTAGGAACTAAGATAATGGATCATAGATTATATTTATCCCTTAAATATATGATTAAGATGGTCTTACTTAGGATTAGGGTTATAGTTGAAGATTAGGTTACATATAGTGAACTTTAATGCCCAAATTAGCACTTTTTACACTTGTTATCCAAAGTAGTTTATCAAATGAGATATATGGACTCTAAAGACCTAAAGTAAGATCTCATCAACCACATTTACACATCAATGCATCATATACCTCAATTCTTCTCAATTCCTTCATTTCTCCCCTAATTTCCCGTAATTACTACATTATGTGCACAAAATTACACATACTTAAGAAATGTTGACTAAGATAATACATGTTGACCAAATTTCAAATGTTGACCAAGTCAACACATGTTGACTAAAGTCAACATTTTGAAAAGTCAACAAATGTTAAGAGATAAGAAAAATATCTCTTATGTAATGATGTCTTCCTTTTCTTTTCTTTTTGATTTTTCTTTTTCTCTCTTTTCCTCTTGTTGCCGTCCACATATTTTCTTCTTAACCCCACCACATGTTACTTTACATTAAGAGAAACAAACAAAAGAAACAAAACAAAAAAAAAAATCCCTCTTTCATGCCGTGAGTTCCCTCCCCTTCTTTCCCTTTCATTTCTTCCCTTTTGTCTCCTCCATTTCAACATCACAAAAGGTATGTTTTTAAGTGCTTTATCTTACTTTATATTAGTCATTAGTTAGTTAATTAGGTAGATTAGATTAGTAATTATATGGTTAGTTTTGTCTTGAAGAAGAGGAAACAAAGTTTCCTTCTTTATGTGTAGAAACTTGAAGTTTGAAAGAGAAGAAAGAAAGACATGAGGATATGCTTCTATGTATGCATACATAAGGAAATACCAAAAGAGTATAAGTAGAAGAACCTTTGTACATAAGTATTTAACATGTACATAACCTAATTTAAGCTCAAATCTTACTAAACATACCTATACTACACTAAATATGTACATAAGAACACAAAAACATGGAATTAGGGAGCTTTTCTTAAGGAGAAATTTAGGCATACGAAATTTTAGTGTAAAATACTTATTCCACCGTATAGGTATACGGGTATGTATACCTTAGTATAGATACGGTATATACCTTAGTATAGATATGAGTATAAGTATGTATAAAGTATATGTACATAAGTATAAGAAAAAGAGATAATATGTACATAATACATATGTATATAACATAAGCATGATGGAAGGCTTATGTAAGCATATGATGAGGTAAAGGATGACATAACCACATGATGACATAAGCCATGACATAAGCAATGACATAAGCAAGTGATGATGTAAGCGATGACATAAGCATAAAATTAGAAAATAAGAAAACTAAGAAAAATGTAAGTGATTAGGTAACTAAATTAGTAAAATCTAATACACTTTCTAAATTAGATTCTACCTAATTCACTATATGAATTAGTAATAGCAAAGTAAAATTCTTTCATTAAAAGAACTTAAGGAATAAAAGATATAAACATAAGTAATAAAAGTACTTAGGTGGTCATAACTAAAAATTTCTATAAATTTAGCTCATAATATAAAATAGAGGTCTTAATATCCAAAATAGATATTACCATGTGAAAATATGTTCAGAACGATGAAAATCGATTATAAATTCATAAATATCAAAACTAAAACGGAAAAGTTACATACGATTGAATTAAATCTTACCGGGTAAAATTCAATAGTGATTTAAGTAGAACTAGGTACTTAGTTGTTTAGAATTAATAAATAATTCAAACACTTATTAGTATTGTTATCACATAATGATCAGGTGACTCTGAGGTGAGCGAGGACCTCCCGATCGATTATTACGATTAGGGCGAACCGCTATGGCCGAGTGAGTATTTACCCTGTGATTCCATGCTTGATTGTGATTGTAGATAGTGGACTTAAATATTATTGTTAATTAATTGCTGTGTGGGGTTCGGGATATGCTTGTGTATGTAATTGATTGTTGAGTTGTGAATTTACCTTAAATTCAGAGAATGCCTTGTTTGTTGCATGGTATTATAGAAAATGATTGTGTGTATTAATGGATGGTCACAGCATAATTTGAACTAGCTTATACTCGGCTATAAAAAGAAACTGGAACATGCATTAACATGCATAGCATGGATACTATTCCGGCCATCACATCACACGGAGGTAAAGAGAGGCCATTCGGGGTTGATATTATTAAGTTATTCGGTTATGTACGGTGCACTCGTACAAAATGACCTTACCCTGGCCCGCGGGAACACTAGGCGTTGGAGGCGCCAACCGCCTGGCTAAGGGTCGAGTCTAGAGATCTCTGTTTAGGGGTGAGTGTGGACTGCGGGGGCCCACTCACAATTATACTAGAACTTGTGTTTTTCTAGAAAATAAAGAGTTATTTGATATAAGTACGGAACATGGAGTTTCGTAGTAAAGTAAGTTCTAGTGTAATACCCGGATCTGATTGGTGCCGTGTAAACTCCAACCCTGACTTCGGAGGGCGTTAAATCCGAGTTACGTATATGAGCTAGTTAAGTATGCGTATTGTTTGGCATTCTGTTTGATCATTCATTCATATGCGTGACTCTAATGTACTTACAACTTGCTTGTTGTGTGGCTGAGGGTTTTGCTCACTAAGCTTAGGCTTACACCCCTTTAGACTTTTGTTGCAGGATAGCCTGTTCATAGAGACAGGACGAGGGATGCCACAGGTTAGCCTGGGGACTTAGGCAAGAGCGAAGTGTCCTGTGTGATGAGAGGAAAATAGTTTATGTAGACTATTCCTCATGTACTTATGTTTACCTTATCCTTATGAACTTAGACATACTTAAATACTATGTAATGTAAACTTTTGAGCTTAACTTTTATATAAATATGTTGTGTGATGATATTATGTGAATCTGGATGTACTTTAAAACTAGTAGTTGTAGAGCCTTGTATATTGTGTGAAGAGTTTTTTATTGGAAGGGTAACCAATCAAGGGTTCTTCATACAGTATACGACGTTTGCCACGACTAGGCCATCCTCAGTTCGTGACATTAAGCCGTCCTCAATTTGTGACACAACTCAACTGATCCATCGTATACGAGGACTTGGCTATCATTGCTCAGATTTTCTTATCGACCATAAGTTAGTTGATGCAGCTTTATGTGAAGTTTTGAGGCTCTGTCAGCAATTACCTTAGACGGTTTCTTAGACCTCCGTGTACACACTGGTTTTAAGGGATGAAGTAACCACTCAAGACACCGCAAATTCCAGTTGAGAATGTTGACAACCATCAAAGGAAAAAGTAAGATGACATCAATGTGTAGATTTCAAGCAAAGCAAAAGACAAATTTAAGGTGCCGACATAAACTAGCAAAATACTTATAGATTCTCCCAGAGCAAAAAGAAATAAAATAATTACACGTTTCAGGAATTTTTGTATCTCCATATTATATATTATAACAGGGTTTGTTACGGAAATGATAACTAGTGCTGATTGGTTTTATGTTAAAGAAATCCAAAGTCTCTTCACCACATAACACCGTTGCAATTACACCGGGTAGTTATTCAAATTCTATTGGTAAGAAAAACCAAATCTGGGAGTGATAATAAAGAGAATAGATCACCATCAATTAAAGTTAAGGAAATCCGTTAGAGAAAGAAGATCCTACATTGGCTTTTCACCACATGATTGTGGATTAAGTATTTTCAATAGATGGTACCAAATGTTGATTCATGAATTTTGTTCCAGTGTGCGAATACCTACAAAAGGAATAAACAGTTATGGGAGACACCGGAGAATGCTCTAGTGCAACCATTTTGATGCCTAAGTTAGCTTTCTTGTCATGTAAAGAGAATTGTCTAATGATTAAGAAAAATGAGAGAGTGGAAAAAAAGGACCCTTACTTAGGGGTCATGTGTGGTATTTTATAGCTAGTCAGGAAAAGTGGTGTCTGAACTGGATTATCTAACTAGGTTTAGGTATTGGGTCGACTAATATAAGCTTATGGAGTAGTTATCAAAAAATGTTATCAACATTTATGTTGATTGTTTAGGGACTTACGAAGGGATTGAACATGAGAAGTAAGATTGATTCGTATAGACATCAGGTAAGTTGGGATCGATGCTTCATAGCATGTTGAAGTATCATATTAAGATACTTGGAGAACTAAGAATGCTTGTCTCTTATTGTAGGTAGATTGTTTATATGTATACTATGAGTGTACTTATGATACTAATTGATGATTGGAATTTGAACTTCAAATGTTATTTTTTGCTTAAATATATCACGTCTAGTATGTATAAACTTGGTTGCTCACCTTATAATTTGGACTAATCTTAAATTGATTAAGATCTAACCTGACATTCATGATAACCCAATAGGAGTAACAATTAAGATGTCAGATTAAATATTGATACTTTAATGAGGATAGCAGAAATGGACCTTTTCACACCCTTCGTCGAACAATGTGACATGAGAGGGGGTTATGGTGTTATGACCCAAGGGGGCTAGTCATAGCTGATGGAAATCAAGCTATTGGACCCCTAACTTACAGGGAGGACTAGAGGATTGGCTCGATGAATCTTTCTATTCCAACCGACCCTTATTGAGGCCACGTACTTCCTTAACGAGTCACCCTTCATGCTAAGCTGTATGATTGCCCATCTTTCTATAGTGTACCGAATAAAAGATTACTCTTTCACACCCGACTCATCCAATTACTCAGCATCTTCCTTGTCAAGAAACCAAAAAGGAGAAACTCTAGACTTACAAAGCTATCCCTACTCAGACAAGCCAATTGTTCGTACTTTTTGTCCACATCTTCTAACAACCTCGCCAATATAGTATTGCTACGTATATAGTATCATGTATAGAATTTGTTATATTAATGATTGTTTTTCTTATATATTCATTTTTATCCTTTAATATCCTAATCTTTACTTCCTTAGGAAATGCCCTTTTATCTTGCATTTTTTAGGCAGTTACCTTAACTTATGGATATAAATACCCTTACACTTGTAACTGTGAGAAGATAGATAATTTTAAATACACTTTTGAGTACTTCCTTCCTTGCGTAAACACTGTTTACTCTTGACATTACTCTTATCCTAACCCTTGAGCAAGGTTAAGTGGCAAGTAACCTAATCAGACCGATTCGTACGTCATATCGAATTGTGCTGTGAGTTCTTAAAAGTTCCATTGGTACGTCATATCCTCTGGAGCTATTCATAGGTTTTACTTAATCTCGATCTATCATCCATTCATTTTTTCACTTTTGTCCATTAGTTCTTTTCGAGCTTTCTGCAAGGTTAAACCTATCCAGCAACAAATCTTATCTATTCTTCATTATGGTTCACAACATCTTAGTATTAGAGTGAAGGTTTCGTATGAATTGTAGTTAGTTCTTTTGAAGTTCTATTATGCTCTATTTTACATGTATGAAACAAAGAATTTTACTATGTTCATTTGATTACTGTGTTGTTAATTGTTAATTTCCTGAAGTGTTTGTTTAAGTTTTGAATCTATGAGAGAAAAAAAAAAATAATAGACCCAAGTATGAATGTTGGTACTGGCAATGATAGTAGAGTTGTCCACCATGGACGACAATCTTAAGGAACTCCCAGAAGCACTGACAAGAGACTTGATGAGGTAGTTAATCTCTTAGTAAATCTAACTTAAGCTGTTCATGCACTGTTTTGCAAACTCACTAAGGTCATGTAAAATACTCTACAAGCTACTCAACCTATTAAAAGTAAAAACCCAGCTCAACCCATTCAAGGTGGAGGAGTTGGCAGATGAGTAAGGTGAATGATAGACCTTAGAGAGCTTAATGAAGAGGAAGTAAAGTATTTTGAAGAAGAGCATATACAAATCCCTAGAACATCAGACCATGTAAAGCTTTGGATTCCAAGTTTCAATGGATTTCAAAATGCTAATGAGTATATGGAGTGGGAAGAGAAGGTAAAGCGTATGTTTGATTACTATCAATATAACAATTATGAGAAGGTGAGAATTGTTGCTATTAAGTTCTCCAAATTTACTACCATGTTGTAGAAGATTTTTCAAGCTATGAGAAGACAAGAGGGATACCAAGAGATTAATACTTGGCTCGAGATGAAGAGAGTGCTTAAAAATAGATTCGTGCCGAAAACTTATCTCCAAGACACCTTCACTCGGCTTTAGGAGTTGAGATAAGGACGCTAAATTATTAATGAGTATGTTCAAGAGTTTCAAATGCTCATGATCCATTGCAAAGTGGAGGAATCACTAGCTTGAACAATCTCAAAGTTCGTTACTAGATTGAGAGGAGACATTTGAAACGTTATGGAGCTTCAATGATTTGACATAATGGATAAAGCTGTTAAGATTGCCCAGCAAGTAGAGAGGCAATGAAGGAGCTGAGTACCAACAAGGATGCCAATTAGTCGACCTGGACAGATAAGTCACCAAGCTCAATCGAGTACAGAGCCGAACAGAAAGATTGATGTCCAAGCCAAATAGTAGGGCCGACTTAATGGAGACGTGTCGAGCTGAACTTATGAGAAGGGGCAAGGGTCTAGTAGGATAACGAGCTGGATCAAGTGCTTTAAGTGTTAAGGGATCGAACACATGGTTACTCAATGCTTGAATCGAAGGACGATGGTCATCAAAGGAGATATCCTAAAGCTAGAAGTAGAAAGTACTAATGAGGAACCCGAGGAGGAGAAGGTCCCTGCTGAGAAAGAAAATGTCGAGAAATAGCTGATTAAGGAGGACGCATTCACCTAAGATTTAGACAAATTATTCATGGTTATCCAACACACTATGAGCATGGAACCCTCGTGAGAGGAGGAGTAGAGAGAGAATTTGTTCCATACCACCTGTAAGGTAAATGATTAGGTGTATTCCCTCATCATGGATAGTAGAACCTGCACTAATGTGGCATCAACTGATCTTGATTCAAAGTGCAGTTGTTGACCGTTACACATCTGAGGCCATATAAGTTGCACTGATTGAGTGAGAAAGGAGCATTACATGTTACTCAGCAAATATTACTACTGATCATTGTAGGGGATTACTTTGACTAGATTCTTTGCGACGTACTATTTATGTACGCTTCCCAGATGTTGTTGGGTAGGCCGTGGGTGTTTAATAGGAGAGTTATATAAATATGTATATGTTCGAAAAGAATGACTGGAAGATCATGTAAAATCTGATGCTGCTAAGAGAAGTTAATAAGTTGCAAATGAAACTTGCTTGCGGATCGAAGAAAGCTCTAGTGATAAGTTGAGCTAAGCTTCGAGAGGCCATTAATGCAAATGAGCCAACCCTCTTGTTGGTTAGGCAACTGTTAGAAATGAAGGAAGAGGATGAGCTACCCTAGGAAATCAAGGAGTTGCTAGATGAATATGGTGACCTATTCCCAGAATAGTTACCTGAGGGATTGCCCCTAACTTGAGGCATAAAATACTACATTGACTTAGTATCCATCACTGCATTGCTGAATAAGCCAACTTATCAAATGAATCCCAAGTAGACTTCTAAGCTCTAACGACAAGTCAATGAGTTATTGGAGAGAGGTTATGTAAGAGAAAGTCTCAGCCCTTGCATTGTACCGGCTCTTCTAGTATCGAGGAAGAATGGAACCTGGCAAATGTGTGTAGATAGCTAAGCCATGAACAAGATTATGATCAAATACAGGTATCCCATCCCAAGGCTAGAAGAGATGTTAGATGAACTTAGTGGAGCCAAGATTTTTAGCAAGATTAATCTTAAACCTAGCTACTACCAAATCTGCATGAGGCTAGGAGATGAGTGGAAGACTGGATTCAAGACTCAACATAGACTTTACAAATGGATGGTCATGCCCTTCAGCTTGTTGAATGCCCTGAGTACTTTCATGAGACTAATGAACCATGTGTTGAGACATCTCATAAGGAAGTATGTCATAATGTACTTTGATGACATCCTTATCTACAATGCCGACATATTGAGTCACTATAAACATGTCAAAGCAGTCTTAGATATCCTCCGTACCAAGAGATTATTCAGCAATTTAAAGAAATGTCGCTTTTGCTCGGAAGAAGTGGAATTCTTGTTCCATGAAGTTAATGGAGAAGGCTTATAAGTCAATGATAAAAAGATCCAAGCAATTGTCAAGTTGTTGATTCCTACTACTTGTGCCGACGTGAGAAGTTTCCATAAACTAGCTTCATTTCACGAGAGATTCATCAAGATTTTAGCACCCTTGCTTTACCACTTACTGAACTAAAGAAGAAAAACACTAACTTCCTATGGGGAGAAAGGGAGGAGAGGAGCTTTGTTGAAATAAAAGAAAGATTTACCTCTACCTCAGTGTTAGTACTACCGCACTTTGATAAAAATTTTGAGTTGGAATGCGACGCATTAGGCATTAGAATAGGTGTTGTCCTAATGTAGGAAAGCCAACCAATTACCTTCCACAGTGAGAAGCTTCAAGGACCCCAGTTGAATTACTTCATGTATGACAAAGAACTTTTGGCACTATGGAAGAACTATTTACTGCCGAGAATTTGTTATATATACTGACCATGAATCGTTAAAGTTCCTTTGAAGTCAAATTAAGTTGTCAAAGCAATAAGTGAACTGGGTTGAATTCCTTGAAGGATTCAATTTTCTGATAAAATACAAGCATGGAAAGAGTAACGTAGTTATAAATACTCTTTCGAGGAGATATGTGCTTTTATCAAAGCGGCAAACCAAATTGTTTGTGTTTACAAATATTATAGAATAGTACTTCAAGGATCCATACTTCGAACCTATAATTTCATGATGCATCGATGGGAAGAAAGTTGATAAGTATCAAGTGGAGGATGGCTACTTGTTCTGAGGCGAAAAATTATGCATGCTAAATTGCTTACTAAAGGAGCTACTGATCAAGGAAGCTGATAGTGGAGGACTCTCTAGACATTTTAGAGAAAGAAAGACTTGTGAACTATTGAATGGCCGCTTCTTTTGCCGAGAATGAAGATAGATGTGTACCGAGTTGTCAAAAGCTGTGCCATATGCAAGAAGGCCAAATGTTAAGTCGAGCAAGGGAAATCAATGCCCTTGTCTCTTCCAATGAGGTTGTAAACTAAATTGAGAATAGACTTTATCCTTGAACTACCACGAACTACCCGAGGTAAAAATTCTATAATGGTTATTGTAGATAGGTTTAGTAAGATGGCATACTTTATGCCTTGTAACAAGACCAACAACACTTCGGCTATTGCTTCTCTTTTCTTACAAGAGATTGTAAGGATATATGGCGTTTCGAGAAGTGTAGTTAATCACAATTTGGGATCACTACTTCGAGCTACAGTAGGGAAGAACTTGGCTGATTAGGACATCTGCTTACCAGTGGTTAAGTTTGACTATAACTAAACAGTACATGATACTACTAAGCAGACCCTTTTGAAGCTGTCTATGGATTCAATCCTGAGTTGCCCTTCGACCATACCCTTGTACCAGTACCTGCACAAGAGGACCTTGATGCCTTGGCCAAAGCACAATCCCTTCAATACATCTATGATAAGGTCACTCAGCACATCGACGTGGTTGCTAGAAAAATGTAACAAAAGACCAAGGGTAGAATAGTTAAACAATTTTAGCTGGAAGACTTAGTATAGTTGCAACTCAACAAGGAACGGTTCTTGAATAAGAGGAGGAACAAATTATCTGCAAGAGCAAAAGGACCTTTCAAAATCCTCCAAAAGATCAATGATAATGCATATAGATTGGAAATGCCCGAGGGCTATGGGGTTTCCAACACCTTTAACACTACTGACCTCAATCCATATCACTTTGATGGAGAATTACGTGAAGACTATTCAGATTTGATCCCAAATAAAAAACAAACCAAAAGGAATGATGGAAATCAGGTTGTCAAACCCCTAACCCGCAACTGACCCCAAGGATTAGAGGGATTGGCTCAATGAATTCTTTTGTTTTATCTAACCCCTGCTGAAGTCGAGTACTTCCTTACCAAGTCACCCTTCATGCCAAGCCGTATGACCTCCTATCTTTCTATAGTATATCGAATTAAAGATTACTCTCTCACCCCTGAGCCAACCAATTACTCGGCATCTTCTTTATCAAGAAGCCAAGAAAGAAAGATTCTGAACTGACAAAACCATCCCTACTCAGATAAGCTAACTATTTGTACTTTTTGTTTGCATTTTCTAACAACCTCGTTAATGTAGCATCGCCATGTATACAGTATCGTGTGTAGAATCTATTACACCAATCATTGTTTTTCTTTCATATTCATTTTTACCCTTTTGTATCCTGATCTTTACTTCTTTAGGAACTGCCCCTACCCTAACTTATGAGTATAAATACCCTTGTACTTGTAACTATAAGAGGATAGATAATTTTGAATACACTTTTACGTACTACCTTCCTTACGTAAATACTCTGTTTACTCTTGGCATCACTCTTATCCTAACCCTAGAGCAAGGTTAGGTGGCGAGTAACCTTATCAGATTAATTTGTGCATCATATCAAATTGTGCCATGAATCCTTAGAAGTTCCATTGGTACATCATATTCTCTAGAGCTGTTTGTAGGTTTTGCTTAACCTTCATCCGTCATTCATTCATTTTTGTACTTTCTTCCATTAGTTCTTTTTGAGCTTTCTATAAGCTCAAACTCATCTAGTGACCGGCCTTGTCTATTCTTAGCCATAGTTCACAACAGTAGCAGTCGTCGTATATCGTATAAAAGACTGTCGATTGATTTCCCTTTTTAATCGACAACCCTTCATGTAATTACAAGGTTATTACTACAACTAATAACCTAGAGTTAGGTAAGCGTAAGTAATATCATTATATGATTACAATCACAATACTATTAAATTATAAATAACACACATTTCAAATAATTGCAGATAATAAGTATGTCATACTTCAAATTACAAACTAGTGAGACCTTACATTACATATTAAGGTTCAGAATCTAAATACAATAGTATAAGTTCACTCTCATCACCAATCTTACTCTCACATCAACCTATTGATGAACTACTAACCCTAGGCATCCTACACTCCGGATCCATGAATGAATCTACCCGGGCCAGTAAACTATAGGGGTATAAGCTAACTATCTTAATGAGATATTCCCTAAACCATACAACAAACAGGTTATACAACAATTTAATTCAATCAATTGAATGCATGAACAATCAGTATGCCATACAAATAGATGCAAGTGACTAAGTACTGTATATAACTCAAATTTAATACCCTTTGAAGTCAAGGTTAGAGATATATCAACACCAATTAGATCTAGGTATCATATTAGAACTTATATAACAACGAAACTCTGTGTTTTATATTAAAAAATATAATGGTATATCTATTTTCAATTTTAGTCAAAACTCAATTCTACATATGATTATAAGTAGGTTTATGCAGCCTTCACTTACCCCTAAACAAAGGCTTCTAGACTCGACCCTTAATTAGGCGGTTTGCAACTTAAACACCTAAGATTCTTGTAGGCTAGGGTATGGTCATATCGTACATGTACACATTATGAAACACTATAATCATAAATAATCAACCTACATATGGCCTCTTGCTACCTCCATATGATGTGATGGCTGAAATTAGTTATGTAGTGCATGATTATGCATGTTTCAATTTAGGTAATTCAAGTTTGATAATATTAAGTTCTTTATTAAGTGATCAACAAAATCACATACAAACCAATTCCTATTGAATTTACTATGCAGTAAACATTGCATTACCATACTTTAAAGTAAATTCACTATTATCAAGCAGTTTTATACACAAGCATAATTCAACCCCACACAACGTTCAATTATTAATAACAATTAGTATTTACTATCTAAATGCATAAGCAAGTACGGAATGATTAGAAATACTTACTTAGCTATCCTTAGAATTAAGGATCATAATAATCAATTAGTAAGTTGATGTCGATATTGTAATCACTTAACATTAAGGGAATACGAAAAGTAGTAGGTATAGGAATTAAATAACTAAACTAAAATTATATTTTGTGCTGTTTACTTAAATTAGCTATTGGTTGGTATGAAATGAATGATTCAAGCTTTTCAACTAACCGTATATAACTTTTTCGATTTAGCTCGGATTTTTATGAACTTATAGTTCATTTTGATCATTTTCTAACATATTTTCTAACATATTTTCTTGTAATAGAGTCCGTTTTAAATGTTGTAACCCGTAATTTCAATTATGATGTAAAAATATTACAAAATTAACTAGTTTGACTTAAATAATTACAAAATATTATTTTAAGCTTTTCTTAGTATAATTATGATTCAATAATTATTTAAGTCATGTAATTTGTAATTTTCTTATTTTAGGTCTATTTACTATAATTACCCATTTTTACTTATTTTTGAGGTTTAAGATTTATTAATTCAAATTTTTCTACTTTATTACTTTTCTAATTATCTAATTATTTTATTATTATTTTTAATTTCGAAAATTAATTAATTTATACTATGTGATAACGTAGTAGTATATGGGATTGCCACGTATTACCTTTATACTTTATCTTATATTTTTTTTTGTATTTTACATTATATTAATATTTATTACTATATTTTAATAAATTTTATAAATTAATTATTTATTATAATTTCCCTAAAGTTATAGTACATACATATATATATATACCTATTTATTTAATTACTTTATTTATTAAATTAAGATTATAGTATATTATATATGTATTAATCAAATATACATATATTTATACATATAATATGCTTATGTATTGAAA
Organism: Lumnitzera racemosa; assembly: GCA_024138005.1. NCBI lineage: Eukaryota > Viridiplantae > Streptophyta > Magnoliopsida > Myrtales > Combretaceae > Lumnitzera > Lumnitzera racemosa. The sequence goes on from JAMXBC010000002.1 coordinate 74,274,424, forward strand.
TATTCTAATCTTAAATATATATATATATATACTATACATATGAGCATAAATATATATGTAATTGTACTTTATATACCTATGTACATATACGGTTATATTACATGTATACATATATATATATATACTAAAATGCCTAATATATATAATATTATACAAAAATACATATATATATTTCTGTCACATCCAGCATACATTTATACATTCAAAATTTTATAAAATGAAAATACCAAATATATATACATATATCTACCATATATGCATACATACATGTATCATATAATAAAAATACTGGGTATATATATATATATATATATATATATATACACACACATACATATTCATGCATACATAAGGATACATGTAAATAAATAAAGAAAATACTTAGTATATACATACGTATATAAATAAAGAAAATGCATAATACATACATATGTACATAAGTAAAGAAACACATAGTACATACATATATATGTTATATAGGTATACATATATATACATATGCCTAAGTTTTTATGCAAATTATTCGTATAAACTACTATAACATGTACACTACACATATAAATATAATCTAATATTTTTACACATATATGAACCTAAATACTCAAATACATGTATGTATAAGAATATAGATAATAATTATTACAAAATACCTATAATATACATACTAAATAACCTACTTGTGTAGTATTTTTTAGTAAAGTTTGTAACTTCTTCTTCTTCTCCTTAATGCAATTTATAGTAAAAGAAGTAAGGAGTAGGGTTTGGAACTTACCATTGGAATTTGGCTTAGATAATAAAGTATAAAGCTTGTTCTAACTTTAGAAAAGTACGTGCATTGTGTGTGCTGCATTGTCAAGGAGAGCGTAAAAGAAAAAAACAAGGCTTCTACCATAATAGGAGCAGGAAATAAAGCAAAGGAGGAGATGGGTTTGTAATTAATTGAGATAAGACAATGTAATTATTATATTTGCTCCTCTTCTCTTAAATCAACACTTGTACAATTTGAATTATGAACATGGGCTGCTAGGAGTTCTTTGGAAACCAATGTGGAAGTAGGGGAAAAATAGGAAGAGAAAAAAGGGAAAAGAAAAAGACAAAAAGATAAAAGATAAAGGAGGAAAAAGAAAATAAAAATAAAAACATATAATTTTTCCAAACATAAAAATTATATAATTAGTATTTATAAATAATTTTGAGATTTTATAAAAATTTATTAATTAATTGTTACCGTTATGTTTATAATATTTATAAGTTATTTCGACGTGTTCATTAGGATTTATATGTGATTATGCATATTAGTCGATAATTACAATCGACTATAATTTTATTACTATTAAATTATATTTATTCATTGTATAAGCTTAAAATTATAGTTTTATGGTTTTTGTCAAGTTAGAGTTCGACAACGGGTATTTATGCATACATCGGATTTAGGGTTTTTTATATACGATTTAGGTTTTGATCGAGTTTCTAGAGTTTTTATTATTGATACTATATTCGGTTTCACAATTTAATACAAATTTTATATTACTTAGCCTTATTGACATATGATATCATCTATAATACTTTGACCTAGATTAAGGCTTATATTACTGACTATGTAGGGTTTACATTCTTCCCTACTTCAAATAAGTTTTATCCTTAAAACTTCAGAAGCATACCTGGTTCTTCGAATAAGTGTGGATATCAACGTTTTACTTCATCCTACACTTCCTAGGTTGCTGACTCTCATTCGTGATTTCTCCATAACACCTTAACGTAATGGATTTCTTACTCCTCAACTAATGTACTTTATTATTAGTGATCTTCACTGGGTGCTCTTTATATGTCAAATTTTCTCGTAATCTCACCGGTTCTAACTTAACAATATGGTTAAGATTGTGAACATGTTTCCTCAAAATTAATACATGAAAGATATTATGGATTCCTAATAGATCAGGTAGCAAAGCCAATCAATAAGCTAAATTCTCGACTCGTTCTAAGATCTCAAATGCACCTATATATCTTGGACTTAGTTTGCCTTGAGCTTTAGCATGATGAATACTCTTGATAGGTTTCATTCTAAGATACACATGATCTCCTACTTGGAACTCCAATTCCCTTCTTTTCAAATCGACGGGATTCCTTCATTTTCTACTTAATAACCATAATTTTGTCAATTGTTTCTTGAATTAGATCTAGTCCTATTGCAGCTTTCTCTATATTATCCCAAAATAGTAGAGATCAACACCTTCTCCCATGCAAAGCCTCATAAGGTGGCATTTGTATAGTTGAATGATAACTATTATTGTAAGCAAACTTGATCAAAGGTAAATGAGCATCCCAACTCCCTTTAAATTCTATGATTCATGCTTTCAACATATCTTCTAAAGTCTATATAGTCCTTTCAGTTTATCCATCAGTCTGAGGATGATATGCTGTACTAAACTGTAGTTTTATTCCCATCACTTTCTGTACACTTCCCCAAAACTTTAACAGAAATCTAGGATCTCTATCTAACACGATCACCATTGGAATACCATGTAGTCTCACTATCTCCTTTATATATATTATGGCCAATTTCTCCAAAGAAAAATTCATATTAATTAGTAGAAAGTGAACTAACTTAGTGAGTTGTTCAACAATCATACAAATCACATTAAAACTAGCAGTTGTCCTTGGCAATCCACTTACAAAATCCATAGATATCCGATCCCATTTCCACTTTGGAACAGGTAGTAGTTGCAGTAGTTTCCATAGATATCCTATTCCATTTCCACTTTAGAACAGGTAGTAGTTGCAGTAGTCCTCTTATTTGTTGATGCTCAACTTTTACTCTATCACAAGTTTCACACTTGAGTATGAAATTGGCAACATCTTGTTTCATCCCATTTCACCAAAAATTCTTTTTCAAGTCTTGGTACATCTTCGTTCTTCTTAGATGTACAATATAGCCTAAATAATGAGCTTCACTTAGAATCTCCTTTCAGAGATCTTCATTATCAAGTATACACAGTTTGTTGTTCATGGAAGTGCTCCATGCACATCTACTTTGAAATTAGTGTATTTTCGACTTTCCATTTCTTCTTTGATTCAAATCAATACAATATCATTTTGTTGTGCATTTTTTATTCTTTGCATTAGTGTCAGCTCTATCACCAAACTCGATAACTCAACACCTTCTTCATGCCATGTAAACTTCAAATTCAATCTTTCAAATTCCTTAATTAGCTCACTCTGATTAGTTAGAAGACATGCGACTTCTACATAGTTCTTTTTGCTTAAGGCATCAACAATCGCATTTACTCTACTAAGGTGGTAGTTAATCCCCATATCATAATCCTTAATCAACTTTATGATCGGTGAAAATTTCACATCGTTGTCCATACAAATAATATCACCATAACTTCAATGCAAACACTATAGAGACAAGTTCCAAATCATGAGCTGGAAAATTTTGCTCATGTGGTCTCAATTATTTATGAGCATATGCAATCACCTTCCCACCTTGCATAAGTACACATCCTAATCCATTTTTAGAAGCATCACTATATACAGTAAAAGAATCTTCATTATTTGGTAATACAAGGATCGAAGCAAATACTAATATCTTGTTTAACTCCTAAAAGCTCTTTTCTTGCTTGTCACCTTACTCAAATTTTACATTCTTTTGTGTCAACTTAGTGAGTGATCTTAAAATTTTTTAGAAGTCCTTAACAAACTTCCTCTAATACCCAGATAACCCAAGAAAGCTTCAAATCTCAATCACCATTTCTGGTCTCTTCTAATCCACTTTAGCCTTAATCTTTTCTAGATCAATAGATATGCCAACTCCTGTTATTATTTGTTCAAGAAAAGATATTTCCTTCAACCAGAAATCACATTTAGATAGTTTAGTGTACAACTTCTATTCTTGTAATATCTATAATACCATCATTAGATGTTCCTCATGTTGTTCAGGTATAGCAGAATATACTAAAATATCATTTATGAACATAATTACACACTTATCTAGTAAGGGTTTGAACATATGATTCATCATATCCATAAAAGGTACAAGAGCATTCGTTAAACCAAAAGGCATCACAAGAAATTCATAGTGACCATATCTTATTCAAAGTGCTGTCTTCAAAACATCTTCCAACTTAATTCTCAATTGATGATAGCTTGACCTCAAGTTAATTCTAAAAAAGACACTTGTACCTTGTAATTGGTCAAACAAATTATTAATCTGCGGAAGTGGATACTTATTCTTGATGGTCACTTTATTCAACTCTCTATATTCAATACAAAGTCTAAGTGATCCATCCTTCTTCTTAACAAACAAAACTAGTGCTTCCTATGGTGAAACACTCGATCTTATGAATCCTTCATCAAATAACTCTTGCAATTGCTTTTTTAACTCTTATAGCTCAATTGGTGCCATTCGATAAGGAGCTTTAGATATCAGCTCAATTCTTGGAATAGAGTCAAAACAAAATCAATTCCTTTATTCGGTGGTAACCTAGGTAACTCATTTGGAAACACATAAAAAAAATCCTTTACTACTCGAATTTCTTCTATGTTCTTCTTGGAATCAGTGTCCAGAGTATTCAACTAACCAACATCCGTTGTCAACTCTAGAGCGCTTAGCTCTTATACTCCTACTGTTGCAAAATTTCCTTAGAATGTAGCTTTAGTCCCTTTTGATGTCTTAAACATCACTTGCTTTTCTTTGCAGTTGACAATAGCTTTTACACTTGCCATCTAGTTCATTCCTAATATGGCATCATATTTATCCATATCTAGAATGATCATGTCTAATTTATTGTTGAAAGTTTGAATTTTCAAAGGACATTCTCTAACCATTTCTCTTGTAATTACCATGCTTCCTGTAGGATTTCTTACTCCTAAACTCGAGTCAATGGCAATTACAATTAAACCCATTTGCTTTATCACTTTTAGAGCTATGAAAGAATGCGTAGCTCCTGTATCAAACAAAGTATAGACTAAGTGCCTAACTATGTTGATATTCCCTAAATCATAATATTCTTAAGTTTCATTCTCATGTTATAGCTTCATAAGTTTTCATTTACAACTTCCATTTATGTACTACTGCTTAACGCTTCATACACTGTTCAGGATAACTAAAGCAATTTAACAATGAAGAATAAGATACATACCTACTATAAGCTCGTAGTCCACAAAATCATCAGTCCCTTCATGTACTTCTAAGTCTTCTTCTATATAATCTTCGTAACAACAATTACCCTCTAAGTTATATACTCTGGTAGCATTTGTTGCACCTAGATGTGCATTTCTTGCATTTGATCCTCCAATTGCTCTTCTGATAATAGGATGTCCAACAGTTGGGGGTAGCTTGGCTACTTGAGCATTTGCAATTGTATGCTATAGACAGGTGGTAGAATAGCATCCAACTTTATTGTACATGAAGCAAGTAACTACATTTCTCTTAAGGTAATTCGTTACCCTATGCTAGCTTTTGTTGCAATAAAATCATTTCCCTTGTAAATAGGGACAATCCTTAAGATAATGAGTCCCTTTACACTTCCAACACTTAAGTGGTCTACTAGTCTTTCTTTGGAACATTCCTAGTAGTCTAGCAATTCTCCTCATCTTGTTACTACCACTACTACTAGGTCTCTTAAAAGGTCTTTTCCTAAACATACTCATTTTGTGCTTTTCCATATCTTCACTTTGCTTCTTCTCATTGTCCAAAACTCTAAATTCCATAATTCTTCTTTTGATTTCAGAATCAAATCCTTTAGAAAAGATCTACATCTTCAATCTATCACTTGTATGATATTCTGATGGAGTGAATTATAACAACTTATTGAACTTGGCTTCGTACTGCTCTATAGTACGTGTCCCTTTCGTAATATCTAGAAAATCTTCACTGTACTTTAACCTTAAACTTCCAAGAAAGTAATACTTTAGGAATCCATGCCAAAAAACTTCCTAAGTTATTGGTCCTCTCAAATTCCTCTCTTTCGATTCCTACCAAGTATGCACTCTCATCTTTAACATACATGTACCATATATAAGTCTAAGATATGGTAGTACCTCGAATGCCTCAAATGATCTTTTGATTTAGTGTAACCAATCTTCTACTTCATCAGGTCTACTGGTTATACCCTCGAAGAATTTATTACACAGGTTAAACTCTAGCAAAAGACTATGCTGTTGCTTGAGATCAAGAGGTGCTTGAGGCATAACTCATGCTGATACAACTAATGGTAGTAAAGGTGGAGGTAGTAATAGTAAAGGAATCTCTAGATTTGTCATGAGAAGTGGTGCTCGGATAGGTAGCACAGGTTCCCAAGCCAAGTATGTCCTTCGTAACTCGTTTTACACATGAATAGTAGCAAGAATTTCATTGATTCTATCTCAAGGCCTACTGAGTTATCTTTCTCGAATAGGTAGGGCTTGATCATCCTGTTATCTCCTTCTATACCTACCTTAATTGAGAAGTTCGTTTTTTATTTCAGTCATTCAATTATAACAATCAACTTTATTCAAATTAGTTGTAGAAATTGCAAATACAAAATGAAGTCAACATATACACATATATACAGCAAAAATAATAATAAAGGCTGCATGCTTTCATTTTCGATCAACATAGTGAGGTTACATTGGTCGAGTGGTCACTTCTAACGAGTGAATCTCTATTGACAACAATATAAACCAAGTCAAAATATAGAGTTTTCAAAATACAAAAGATCTTCTCATAATACATAGATCCTCACAGTATATAAAGCTCTTAAGTACATCAAAACTCTCAAATACAATATAACCTCACTACAAGAAAACTCTCATAATACAAAATGATCAGTCATGATCCTAATATATACAACAAAAGGAGCATGCATGATCACTCTGATACTAGTAGCCATTACAAAAGTAAAAACTCTCAAACGAGCATCCCCACGTCCATCAAGGGTATGTAGATGGTCATGCAATTGTATCATTTGTATATTTGTACCCTGGAATAGAAAATGTAAAGCCAATACTAGAATAGTTGTCGAACTCCTTATTGGGCGCCTATCGGGCCCATTCCCTAGGTAGCAAAAAATCTAATAAGTCTGAGGTGATAGTAAGGACATCAGAGGGATCACCTCTTACTAGTACTATGGGTAGAAGTCCAAAGTCTACATAGTAGTACTTTAACTTGTCTATTAGAGGTATTGGCTATGTTAGCCTAATAGGCACAATAGGGGCCTCCAACTATACTCCTAACCCATCCAATCATAAACCTTATTGAGGTCCAAATAACTTAATCCCTTGAGTATGGCCGCACCATTACTCCATACTAGCCTAAAAGTAGTCAGTTGTAGCTTTAACCTCATCCTAAGCAATAACCAAACCATGATCATCATAACGATTAATAGCTAAGGCTACTCCATGACCAACTATCCTACTATGGCCAAACAATGGTAGCAACAAGAAGGAATCAATACTGACTAAAAATACCAACTCCTGGGTATGGTCAGTACTCTCCTCAAACTCTAGATAATAGATCATATCCTCATTAGTAGGTAGCCTATCCACTGCATAAAACACCCAATAAATCCTCCGCTCAATCCTATGCATATAAAATCTTGCATCCTATGTAGACAACACTTCACTAACAGTATGTAGTCTACCTACCAATGCCCAGTCCTCGTACACAATTTAGAGACGGCATCTAAAATCTCATAAACTCCCTCTCGGAAATGGAGTAAGGAGAAAGTGGTTCATAACTTTAACTCTGATCTTTGAATCAATAAGGCATAGGATTACTTTTATGATTATATTATTATAACTTTTAATACTCAAGTTGAAGTTTAAACACCTAGCCTAGTTCTAACTCTCTCAGTCTCCCTAAGTAAGTTATTCTAATATCTAGAGTCAAGTTTTATTTACCCTAGTTTAAGTCATACTCTAATACCACCTAACCATTATGACCTAAGGGGGCTAGTCATAGCAATCACTATATATCGTATAAAGGACTATAGATTGATTTCCTTTTTCAATTGACAACCCTTTATGTGATATACAAGGCTATTAATACAACTAATAACCTAGAGTTAGGTAGGTACAAGTAATATTGTTACATGAGTATAATCATAATACTATTAGATTATAAATAATACACAGTTCAGATAATTACAAATAATAAGTATGTAATACTTCGGATTACAAACTAGTAAGACCTTACATTACATATTGAGGTTCAGAATCTAAATGCAATAGTATAAGTTCACTCTCATCACTGATCTTACTCTTACATCAACCCATTGATGAACTATTAACCTCGAGCATCCTATAGCCCGGATCTACAAATAAATCGGCCTGTGCAAACAAACTATGGGAGTATACACTAACTAGCTTAGTGAGATAGTCCCTCAACCATACTACAAACAATTTAATTCAATCAAATCAATGCATAAATAATCAATATGCCAGACAAATACATGTAGGTCACCAGGTACTGCATGTAACTCATATTTAACGCTCTTCGAAATCAGGGTTGGAGATACATCTATACCAATCAGATCCGGGTATTATACTAGCACTTATATAATAACGAAACTCCGAGTTTCGTATTAAAAAATATAATGGTATATCCATTTTCAGTTTTAGTCAAAACTCGATTCTACATATGATTGTAAGTAGGTTCATATAACCTTCACTCAACCCTAAATAGAGACTTCTAAACTCGACCCTTAGCTAGGCGATTCACGCTTTCAGCACCTAAGGTTCCTACAAGCTAAGATAAGGTCATATCGTACATGTGTACCATACAAAACACTATAATCACAAATAATTAACCTACGTATGGCCTCTTGCTATCTCGATGTGATGTGATGGCCGGAATTAGTTATATAGTGCATGATTATGCATGTTTTGATTTAGGTAATTTAAGTCTGACAATATTAAGTTCTTTATTAAGTGATCAAAAAATTCATATACAAACTAGTTCCTATTGAATTTACTATGCAGCAAACATTGCATTACCATACTTTAAAGTAAATTCACTATTATTAAGTAGTTTCATACACAAGTATAATCCAGCCCTATACAATATTTAATTATTAATAACAATGAGTGTTCACTATCTACATATACAAGTAAGTACGGAATCATTAGGAATACTCACTTAACCATCCTCAAAATCAAGGGTCGTAATAATTGGTTAGTAAGTCGATATCGATATCGATATCATGATCACCTAACATTAAGGGAATATGAAAAGTAGTAAGTGTAGAAATTAATTAACTAAACTAGTATTGTATTTTGTACTATTTACTTAAATTAGCTATTGGTTTGGATGAAATAAATTATTCAAGTTTTTCAACTAATCATGTATAATTTTTCGATTTAGCTTAGATTTTTATGAACTTATAGTCCATTTTGATAATTTTTGAATGTACTTTCTCATAAGGAGATTCAATTTAGACATTGTAACTCATAGTTACGATTATGATGTAAAAATATTATAAAATTAATTATTTTCACTTAAATAATTATAAATATTATTGTAAGCTTTTCTTAATATAATTATTATTTAATAATTATTTAAGTCTTATAATTTATAATTTATACTATACATATGAGTATAAATATATATGTAATCGTACTTTATATACTTATGTACATATACAATTATATTACATGTATATATATATACCGAAATACCTAATATATATAATATTATACATAAATATATATATATATATATTTCCATCACATCTAGCATACATGCATACATTTAGAATTTATAAAATGAAAATACCAAGTATATATACATATATCTACTATACATGCATGCATACATAAGGATACATGTAAATAAATAAAGAAAATACTTGGTATATACATATGTATATAAATAAAAGAAATACATAATACATACATATGTACATAAGTAAAGAAACACACATACACACACACACACATATATATATATGTTATATACATATATGTAGATGTACACATGCCTAAGTTTTTATACAGATTATTGGTATAAACTACTATAACATATACACTATACATATAAATATAATCTCATAATTTTACACATATATGGACTTAAATACTCAAATACATGTATGTACAAGAAAATATATAATAATTATTACAAAATACCTATAATATACGTACTAAATAACCTACTTGTGTAGTATTTTTTAGTAGAGTTCCTAACTTCTTCTTTGTCTTCTCCTTAATGCAATTTATAGTAAAGGAAGTAAAGAGTGGGTTTGGAATTTACAGTTAGAATTTGGCTTAGATAATGAAGTGTAAAGCTTGCTTTTAGCTTTAGAAAAGTATGTGTGTTGTGTGTGCTTCACTGTCCAGTAGAGTGTAAAAAAAGAAAAAAAAAAAAACAAGGCTTCTACTGTAACAAGAGAAGGGAACAAAGCAAAGGAGGAGATGGGTTTCTAATTAATTGAAACAAGACAATGTAATTATTATGTTTGCTCCTCTTCTCTTAAATGAACACTTGTACAATTTGAATTATGCACATAGGATGCTAGGAGTACCCTGGAAACCAATGTAGAAGTAGGGGAAAAATAGGAAGAGGAAAAAGGGAAAAGAAAAAGAAAAAGAAAAAAATAAAGGAGGAAAAAGAAAATAAAAATAAAAATATGTAATTTTTTTAAACATAAAAATTATATAATTAGTATTTATAAAATAATTTTGAGATTTTATAAAAATTTATTAATTTAATTGTTACCGTTACGTTTGTAATATTTATAAGTTATTTCGATGTGTTTGCTAAAATTTATACGTGATTACGCGTATTAGTTGATAATTATAACCGCCTACAGCTTTGTTACTATTAAGTTATATTTATTCATTTTATAAGCTTAAAGTTATAGTTTTAGGGTTTTTGTTAATTTCAAGTTCGATTATGGGTATTTTCGCGTATATCGGATTTAGGGTTTTTGTACGTAATTTAGGTTTCGATTAAGTTTCTAGGGTTTTTATTATCAATACTATATTCAATTTCATAATTTAATAAAAATTTTATATTACTTAGCCTTATCGACTCATGATATTATCTAAAATACTCGGACCTACATTAGGACTTATACTACTAACCATGTAAGGTTTTCATGTGGTAAGGTTAGGAACCATGGTTTGAATGTTGTTTAAGAAGAAAAGTGTTCTCCAATGCATGGGCCAAGATTTAGTCTAATATTATCGCATTAGAACTCCTCAAAATCCAAGTTAGAGTCGATAAAATTTCTTTAACTTCACAATGGACCAATTAAACATTATGCGATGATCAATCATTTACCTGTTGCATTTGAATTTAAATAATCATTGAACAAACATGTTTATTAATGTGCTCTTATAGCTCTATCTCTTCTTATTGAGCAATGTGATCTTACATCCCAATAGATTGTTTTGTAGATGTAAAGTAGTAACTGAAGATGCCCTATTGCAATCATTCATAGGTTAGTTCTAGTAGGTCGAGGAGTATGGTGTTGAAGACTAACGAATAAAACAATGCTCATATTATTTTTTCTTTTCTTTTTGTAGGAGGACTATAAGGTCTTCTTAGGAAGCCTTATAGTTTTCATTGGCTCGTTAATATACTTAAGATATGTAATGTAGTCCTTCGATAGAGATGTATAGATCTTTTGGAAACTATAGAACTTCTGATGTATATAAAGTTATGTAAAAGATCTAAATTATCTTTATCTATGTGAAGAAATGTTTTTGTAAAGTGTTACTCCACAAGACTTATATACTATAGGTATATGTATGACTGCTTTAAAGTTGGTTGAGTTGTCATTTATCATGTGTAGATTATACCTACATTAGCAACTAAGGAGGATAGCTTCTAACCTCGGTTATTTTATATAGCAGGGCTATTATAACTCCTCGAATTTGAGCTGTGACAATTCTAGGTGGTATCAAAGCATAGTTCATAAAGAATTAAGCTTTAATGCATCTAATTAAAATGAACTAAACATTAATAATAATGAGGGTAATGAAAGTAAGTAGGCATGAAAGACTTACACTTATAGGTATATATCTAGGTTATTTATATATAAGAACCTAAGTAATAGATAATACTAATCTAACTCGTGTTGTTTTGTGTTTATTTTCATATTTGAAAGCAAGGGCTTATTTATGCTCAGTTACATTTTGGTTAGGAAGGAGAAGAATATCCTATTGACTATCGAGTTTGGTTGTAAAAGTTGTTATTAAAATTAGTTAACTAGATGATATTTTATACGATAGATGAGACTATAACCAGTTATAAGAAGGGATTATCTTAAAGTGTGAAGGATAATTGGAAGATTATGGGGGATAAGTTAGGTCCTTTATATAATGAATACACTATATTTGTAGCTTTTGAGAAGAAGTATATGCATGATAAGGGAATTGTATCCATGATGGTTTCGATGATATACTTTCCTACTAAAGTGGAACCCAGTAAGGATTATCCAATCAATTTTGATTAAGCACTTATAGGAATTCCCCATGTACCTAAGGATTATCCTCCTAGAATCATAGATTGGTTTCCAAGATTTTTATCGATTGGGAATGTAGGTATTAAAGTACTCTTGCAATGACATTAGCCTAAACTACCTATAGAACCTCTTGAAAATCTACTTCTAATTCAATAAGAAAATGTAGGTAAAAATATAGAAGAAGAATATCTGGAAAAAGATTTAGAGTATAATTTAGAAATAGCAATAGCTCAGGTGGAAGCGGAAAATGGGACTTTGAATGTAGTGATGGGAGAAAATGAGATTGAGAAGGAAGTTGAAATAGAGGCAATAGCTAATTCTAAATATTAAGTAAGAATTCAAATAGAAGCTGATGAATGACAATAGTGAGGATGTCTAGGAAGTTGTATGTGTTCCTAAAACACCTAAATATATAGCGATAAGTTCTGACTCAGAAGTAGGAAATGAAAATATAAATTTAAATGCTTATGAAAATTGTTTTCCTTTGGAAGGTGTTACGATGTTGAACGAATCAAATGGATGGAGTGAATAGGAGTTTGACTATTTTCGAAACTTTCAGATTGCATTGTATATGTTATATACTATGTTATTTGAACATTCTAACCTCTTTTTTATGTAAATAGTATTTTAGAATTGTAAATATATTTTTGTACTTATTTCAAGAATGATGTATTTAGAACTTATGTATTATGAAGTCCTCATGTAATTTTTGTTTATACAACTGTGTTTATATGTAACCAGTGATGGAAAAAAGTTCAGCTTAATGTAATTATCTTGATGTAAGGTTAACTTATGATGTAGTTCATTTCTTATGTAAAAGTTCAAGTTATGATGTATACTCTTGAGTTGTAAAATTGTATGACGAAAGCTAGTAATGTAGTATGTATAGAGTTTTGGTATATGGAATGTGCCCTAAGTTGAATATCTGCATGGAGATTTGAATGAGCAAGTCAACAACAGGAAAAACCAATATATAAATGTGACTTATGATAGGTTATTACCCATTATTATCATGTCCACAAGAGATACAATAGTATATAAATGTATACACATGATATTGTATTTATAGCGATTAATTCAATGCCATTCTTCACTGAATCGAGACTACATGTTACAAGGAATCATGTCTATATTGTTATGTATATACATGTTATGCTTAATTTAGACAATTTGTGAATGTGAATGGTCACTAGATGATGTGTAGTTTGAATTCTATAGTGTTAAAAATGAATAGAAAATACGCATTCAGGGGGATGTTCAGAGACTTTGGGAACTTATGCTAACCAATAAGTAAATGGATTTTGAGTACAAGTTAAGTGAAATATTGTAGTAATTAAGGAAGCATGGCAAAGGAAATATGAAATGTGGATGGATAACCTAGGAAAGGAGAACCACTTCCAATTCTGCCTACACTACAAGATCCATCAAGGAATGATTTATCATAATCTCTACCTCTCCATAATATGTTGGACCCTGCTCAATTTGGACAAATGATGGCAAATATGCATACTATGGTCCAATAACAAGGAGCTTTAATTCAATACCTCTTAGTGGATGGAAATACCATAAGTTGAAGGCACCCCAAAGTGGAGCCAAGAGTACACTAATTACTAGAAGTTGGTAAGCTCACAAACTTTATGAAAGCCAATTAGTACTTAAAAGGAGAGATCGGAAAGCTAGCTATAGTCGATGATTAGCTAACCCAAATTAAGTGAAGTTTCAAAGATTTTCGAGTACCAGAAGCACAAAATATCTGATAGGGAACTTTCCTATTAAAGTCAAGAGCTTGGATATGGTGGGACTCGAAAGTACAGACTTTACCAAGACTACTTACATAGCAAACATTTAGAGAAGAGCTCAAGAACGAGTATTTCCCTATGAATGTCCAAAACCAAATGACTAAAGAATTAATGAGTTTGAAGATAGGAGCTATGAATATGGTATAGTATGAAATGGAGTTTAATCAATTGATTTAATATTCACTACAATCATATTGAGATAACCTAGAGCTCAAGAAAGATCTTTTTTCTTAAGGGATTTAAGCCTACGAAGAGGTGTTGTAATGCACTAGGATTTTGAGCCAATTTAATAACCCTAGGATCTGAGCTCTTAAATTTAGAGCATCAGACTAAGTTAGTTTTATTGTAAACTTCACAGTATAGTTAGAAAAGTTAAACAAAGTAATTTAAGTAAAGTCAATTTCTCAAAATAAACTATATAAAAATGTTAATTTGAGAAAAATATTAATTTATTGAGAAAGCTGATAATCATAGAATTCAAGCCTTTAAATATAGTGAGATCTTAGTGATAAGTTCATTAACTTTCAAAAATAATAAATGAAGTTGAATTATACATAATATACATGTATTTACATGTGATGGATAGGTGGTGGCTGAAGGCAATTAGTACATGTGAACCAATTTTTTGCCCATAATTTATTTAATTTACTAAAAATATTAAATGTTTTCAATCAATTATGAAATTTGGTTTTCTAGAATTATTTTAGGTTTAGATTAATATAGTAATCTTATTTTAATTAAATAATTAGTGGAAATATGGGTTACTTAAGAAAATACCTTGTTTAGGCAAAAATTAAACTAATTTTTATAAATATTAGATGATGTTGTTCAAAGCTCAATTTTTGTATATAATACACCTAATATATACACATATATATTTAATTTTGGCAACAATAATTTTCGGAATTGAGCATGTTTACTATTTTTATAATTATTTTGAATAAAACTGTCAATTTTATTAAATTGTCGAAATGATTATTTTTTTATGAAATTAATGAATGAGTCTATCATGTTTAAATTTCTAGATGTTTATAATGATATTTCGAATAGTTAATTTTTATCTCATACATAAATTTGTTTATTTGCCCTAATTTTTCGTTATTTCTAGCTAAAATCGCTATTTTCACACAAATAGATACTAGCTAATTTAGTATAATTCATGGTCAATAATTAAACTACATATTTTTGTAAGCCTATAGGATTTTTCATGAAAGTAATTGGGCTTATATACTATTCATTACATATTTTCCTAATATAAGCTTATATATTGGCTTAATATGTAACATAGTAATTAGTACTAGTAAGATACTTGTCAAATTTAAGTAAAATGAACACATTGGAGCATATTTAGGGTTGCTAGACAAGTTTGGAAAAGTGTCATTTTCAGAGTTTTTAGTTTAGTACTAAAGCTTACTCGGGTCAATTGCAGAGTTAGGATAATGTACAATTGAGTTCTAATGAGAAAAGGGAATTTTCGAATCTTGATAATATTGATAGACTTGATTCTTAAGATATTTCAATAGCACTCGAAATAATGATCATAATGATATAAAGTTTATTGAAATCGGATATGAAATGAGTAACATATGGTCAAACAAAGTTTAAAGGCACTGTAGGGAAATTTATGATAATTTGGATTTAATTGATACTTAACTTGGAAGCTATGTTTATATTTTCATAAGTGTGATAAGTAAGGAAGGACCACGTCCTAAAGTATAGGATATTACGCTATTGCTAAGTCTACGTAAGTAGATCTAAACCATGCTTAAAGTAAATATATTGCTACTCATAATACTATATACTACATGATGCTATGTTGATTGAATATGAGCATATCTTGAGTGAACCGATATGCAACTATGGTGGATGTTGATGTGGTGATTTTGAATGATAGTAACTACATCTTGGTTAAATCGTTATGTTGCTATGTTGGGTGATGAATTGTGTTTACGAATGATTATGCTAATTAGGGAAGTTCAGTAATTGTTAACTTAATTTTTTAGGTGTTCACCTAAGTAAATCTTAAGTAAGATATTAAAATTTCGAGAGTTCGAAAACTAGAATCAAATCACTAGGTTGAATAAAACTGAAAGACTGGTTGTATTGAGTAATATACTTGAGTTGTTATTGCATATCATGGCATGGCATAAAAAGGACTATAGACACATAATTTTTGCCCCTCTTTTTATTTTTCAGATTAGGTTATCGAGTCCTAAATTAGAAAAAAATATATAAAAAAGAAAAAAGAAAATTAAAAAAAAACCCAAAAAATTTAGAAATTTAGAAAAAATAAGAATTGTGGAAAAATACAAAAAATTCAAAATTAAGAAAAAGCACAAAAAAAGTAAGAAATTTTAGAAAGAAATCCTAAAAGATAAAAAGTTTATAAAATTTAAAAATAAAAAAATTAGAAAAATTGAAAAAATAAAACATTTTAGAAAATAATTTTTATTGGGGTAGGTTTTTGTTTTTTAAATTTGGTTTAGAAGTTAGGTCATTAAACCTAGACTTAGATTTAAATCTGGCTTAGGGTAATCGAGTCTATAGGTGTAATTTAATTACTCATATGAACAAGATATAAGCTAATGGCCTAATGGTTAAGCACAGGGACTAAGCATGGGATTTGAATATGAGGCCTTAGGTTTGAATCTTAACAAAGGTAAGGAGGCCTTTTTTTCTTTCTTTCTTTTGTTTTTTTGTTAACTAGCATACTGCTACGTGTCAAGATCTGATTACGCCACATGTTCTGATATGTGGCAGTGTTAGGTTAGGCATCCTTACTGACGTGGTGCTATGTAGCATGCTACATCAACTACTATGTGTCACATGATGACATGTGGTAAGTTGGAAATAGTTGGTACGGTTAATGCAGCGCCACATCAGCACTTTCTCTCTTTTCCCTCGTTTTTGCCCTGATTTTCCTCCTTTTTCCTTCTCAAGAACAACCCGACCCCTTACTTTAGCCTTTGATTTTGTGCTTTTTCCTTGTTGAAATACACTAATTAATGGTGCAAATTCATCCTCTACATAGCCTACTATGAATCGAACCCATTAACATGTCCAAATCCAGTCAAAGGAGCATTCAATTTGAGCTCCAAAAATAAAAAAAAACCTTATTTTCTGGAATTTACATTCAAATCTGATTCAATCTTTTCTTAGTTTCTAAGTTGAATTTGATTATAAATTGAAGCTCATGGACCATCAACAAACATACACAAACATTCACGAGCTTTTGAATCAATTCCTAAGTCCCTTCTCTCTCTCGTAACCACTTTCTCTCTCTAATCTCTCTCTCTATCTTCGAATCTCTCTCTCCAGCTCACCATTACTAATCACCACCCTAACCCAACTCACCTTATCCTGCATCGTGCCCCCTAGCAGCTCTACCAAGTTCGCCACTACCCTAACCCTAACTGCCAAACCCCTTCTCCTTGAACCACCATCTCTAGCCACCATTTCCCCAAACCAACCACACAACTAAGCTTCTAGTGACTCCAAACCCCCATCCCAATCATCCAATCATACCCAAAAAACACCACCCTACCGCTATGTAAACCACCACCAGCGGCCACTTTGAGCCACCTTCAAAACCACCTCCAAATATTATGGCACTTTCCTTACCCCCTATCGCTAATAAGAAACATACAAAACACCCCTCACCTGTTCGTTTTGGTGGCTAAATCGTGTTGAATCGCCCCTAGTGCTATTGCTAAGCTTGAAGAAGGAGAGTCTAACCTATCCGACTTAACTAACCTGCCCAAGTTCGACCCGGGTGTCCAAAATCCGTTTAGAGTTTTTTTTTTATTTTTTTTATTTTTTTTGTTTATTTATTTATTTTGCTTATTTATGTAAATGTAATCAAATAAAAAAAAAGGAAGAAAAGAAAAAGAAAAAGAAGAAGAAGAAAAGAAAAAGGGAAGAAAAAAGAAAAAATTGATTTAGTTTTATTTTTATTTTAACAAAAAGGATAAGTAATAAAAACAATAAAAAATAGAAAATGAAAATAAAATAATAATAAATATATAATAAAGGAAAACATTTTACCACTTAAGAAAACATATTTTTCAAATAAATAAAAATAAAACGAATCCTTTCCAAATTAAGACACTTTAGATTTCCCAAAAATAAAATTTAATTTAAGACCTTTAGAAATTTTTTCAAATAAATCAAAATGGGTAAAAATGTAAACCTAGCTATTTTAAGAACTAAAATCAACTTAACCTACAAAAGTTTTCATTAAAAAGAACTAAGTATATTTGATCCTGAATAACAGGTATGTAAACACCTATAGGGCGACAATAAAAATGAAAAATATCTAATTTTCCTTTTTTAGTTTAGATTATTTCATTTATCCAATAACCGAGTTTTGTCTTTCAAAATTAAAGGTGATTTTTAAGTTTAATTGTAATTTTGGAAAGTCAATGGTACCTGTAAGATTTTAAAATTCTTAACCTTTGGACCTAAATCTCTAGTTTTCAATAACCATTTTCACAAAATTGGTTTCAATCATTAAACTAGTAGCTAAATAATGACCAATCCACCTAATTGATTATAACTTAACAATTTTTTGCCGACTCCAGTCAAATGACAACTCTAAAGTTCTTTTCAAAATAAAAAGAAACGGTTTTCTTTAAACCCTAATCAAGGATTGGTATTAAATGGGTAAGTTTTAATAATGGTCGATTTAAAGAAGGCCTATTTTATAAAAAGAACTGAAAATGTGAAAAACTAGGCTCAAAAGCTTAGTGACTCTATTAGGGAAGTCAAGAGTATTAGCCATTCGATTTTCCAAAATTAAGATTAATCTCTAAAATCACCTTAAATGCAATTTATTTACTCGTTTTTTTTATATAATTGAACTAATGTTTTTTTTTGTAGGTTTGGTTTTATGTATTTAATTATTTTAAGGGGAGGGGGGGGGGATTTATTTTACCATATCATAAATGTATAATAGATACGGTTAAACCCAGGCCATCTTAAGACGTAGGATAGGGAGCCAATGTGTAAGTTCTAAGTATAATGGGGTAACTGTCGTTTCGGGGCTGATTAGGCTACCCCACTTAAGCTTCGATGTGAGAAAGGAACCGTTTTTTCATAAATTTGTGAGGTCACAGAGTTTAAGGACTATTAGAACCCATCTTTCTCGCATACATTTTATGTTGTCAATGAATAAGTAACAAAGTGGTAACGTTATATATAAAAAAAAAATGACATGGTATAGAGTTTCTTTCCCTGTATTCTTCCGAGAATTGATGTACATAGAAGGTCTTATATATTTTCTTTTCATGTAATTAGTCTTTGTACTTTATGTTTTCTTTGTAATATTTCAAAAATGGCCAACTCATCCAATGCCAAGGTTTTCTACAAGGAGATTCATGTCCACAAACCTACAAGGCCAAAGCCCATACTTAGCCAGTGGTTTTAGACCTTCAACCTAAGAGAACAACAGTTCATTACCAACAAAATTAGATTCATACTCTTACTAGTCAAAGTAAAGGTTAACGTCACGTTACTAAGGGCCTTAGTCCATTTCTAAGAGCCCAAAGAAGTGGCTTTTCAATTTGGACCACACTTAATTAGCCTAACTCTGAAAGAGTACACCCAACTGCTCTAAGCTCCTCCTTTGGATGAAATATATGTCCCAGAGGTCAACTTCGGCCTAACCTTCATTTTTTCAAAATTCTTAGGGATCCATAAGACTGAGATAAATGAGGCCTTAGATGATTGCACCAAACATGCCATTAAGATGTGAGATCTAGTCCATTGGTTCCAAAATGAGCCTAACTCTAACAAACAAACTCTATTCATTGGAGATTGGAAAGAAAATTGAATCAAAGCCTATGTAATAGCAGTATTCGCCACTATCTTGTTTCCAAGTGAATCATTTCTTATACACTTTAGGGTGATAGAGTTAGTGGCTCAATTTCCGGAAGGGAAGGTTTACATTCCTACCTTACTTGCTGAGCAAATAAAGAACTTTAATTTCCTTAAGAAAAGGGGTTGTGGAGATCTCAGGTCAAGCATGGCACTATTAATGGTATGGTTCGTCAGCCACATCAAATGCTTTGGGTTTGACTTAATAAGGGGAGTGTTCACCAATAAGATTAATCTTATTGATTCTTCGTTGATAAGATCAAATTACCAGAGGATATCCTTACCATTCTCTAGATAGAGGTTCTCCAAGATTTCCAAGTAGAAGACATACTATGGACTGCCAAGTGGAGCAATTACAAAAAGGTCATACTTATTTGCAAAAATTACCATGTTGTACCACTGATTGGAATGAGTTAATGTATAGGCTACTACCTAAATAAGGTAAGACAATTTGGAGGGATCCAGGACATAGTTCACAGACCTTCATTAGAACCATTCACTCTTAATCTAGAAGAGTCTCACTCTACAGAAAAGGCATCCAAACTTCACAAGATTAAAGCTTGGTGGGATACCAGAATTATAAGCCCAAACATGGATTTGAGTGTGTTCATAGGAGAAGTGGACAAACACTAGGTTACCAAAGAGTATTTATACAATCAACTTCATAAGGAAGGCGTAATGCAACATCGAGCACCAGAAGTCCTTCAACCTTCCCTTATATGCCTTAACTCTAAAATGGTGACCTATATGGACCAAATGAAAGCTCATATGGAAATCCTCTATGATGAAAAAGACAAATGGGCAAACCTATGCCAAGAGTCTAGAAAAAGGTTGAATGCCCTGGAACACCAACTAAAGATGGCCTAGAAGAGAATTCAAGAGTTTGAAAAAGCGATGAAGCGTAACCAAAAGAAGAAGAAAATGTCATACGTCCCATAGAAAAGAAGAAAATTAGCATAGATGAATTTGTACCTTTTCCTTTCTTTCATGTAATAATACTTTAGGAATTCAAAGATAATAAATAACTTACCATTCTGTTAATTATTCGTTGATTCTCTCCTTTCCATCTGTATGACTCATTTACATTTTCTTCAAAAAATAAAAATATCCATGTGCTAACTTGTTCAAAAGTGGTTTTATCTAGGTCACCAAGATAGCTCCCAAACGTCAAACCCTCTAGAAAAGCCCTATCAAAACCCGGTCTCAAACCAGAATGGCTAACCAAGGAAACATCAACACCAACACCAACACCAACAATGGCAATGTTAACCCTAAGGTTATCGATCCCTTTGAGCTAAGGTTCTAGTCTTTAGAACAAATAGTAGGGAAGATTGCGGATCAACTAAGTTTTCTTGCTGATAGCATCTCTTTGGTTAGGTCCAAGCTCTATCAAATTAAAAAAGTTCTAAAGCTTGATACGGAAAGAATGTTGAAGCCTCACCCCTTGAAGAAGCCTACCTTAAGGTTAATCACAGCTTCGAATCTTTTGAAATCGAAGGGGTATTTCCAAAAGCCAACCCAACTTTTAAGCTGAATACTTACTCATTCTTGATCAACCCAAAGCTTAAAGCTGACTAGGATAGATTAAAGGAGCTTAAGAAGTGGCTAACTCAACAGATTACCCAAAAAAAATGAAAATGCTTAAGGGGTATGATGGATTCGAGCATGTTGGCATAACAAACTTCTCTACCTATGATTATAGAAGCTTCTTGGAAAAGTTCAAAGTACCTAACTTTGAAAAATACAACAGGACATGATGCCTCAAGCTGTATACCTAGTTGTATGTATATAAGATGGGTAAGTATGTAAAGTATGACTAGCTTATGGTCCAGACCTTTTAGGATAGCCTGACTGGCTCTACCTTGACCTGGTACGCTCAGTTGGACCTAAATCAAGTGAATGAATGGGAGAAGCTAGCTAGACCATTCTACGAGTAATATAGATTTAATGTCGAAGTGGCACCAACAATGATGGATTTGGTTGCCTTAAGGAAGAGGCACAATGAATCCTTCAAAGAATATGCTCAAAGATGGAGGTCCCTAGTTTCAAGGGTATCCACCCTTATGATTGAGAAAGAGCTGACCATAACTTTTATTAAGACTCTTGAGAGGCCTTATTTCACTCACTTGATTGGACAAGCCTCTTCTAGCTTTGCAGAAGTAATGGCAACGGGGTATTGAATTGAGACTATTGTTTCCTTTGGCAAGTTGCAAAAGACAGTAGATAGAAGACTGCCCTCTACTAAACCTACCACCAACAAGCCTAAAGAAGCTATTATCAACATGGTCAACTCGAATGCAAGGCCTAACTCTTGGGTTTCTCTTCGGACAAATCCTCCACCAACTCAACAGTAATTCAGAAGCTAACCATAAGCTAGCAGAACCCCAAGATAGTTCACTTGAATACTCGTTCAACTTAGTTAGGTACTTGAAAAGTTAATGAGAGATAATCTACTCTATTTTGAGGCTCCTAGTGAAAGGTACAAGTCGAGTTTTTTTCATCCCAATATAAGATGTTAGTATCATCTAGGGCAAGTAGGCCATTCAACTAACTCATGCTGGAGGTTGAAAACAAAAATTCAAAACTTGATTGATGAAGGTATAGTACAATTAGATTTTTTGGAGGCTCTTACTCCAAACGTCAACAACAACCTACAGCTAAACCATAGACCCATCATCAATATGATATCTGACCACTCAAAATCTACCATCAACATGATCGATCCCAACCAAGAACTGAAGGTTTATAGATTCTACAAAAAAGAAGTCCCATAAGCTAAAAGGCATACCTTCCATGTACCTGTAGCCCTTGAAAATTATAAAGCTGCCCCCTTTAACTACTAGACAATAAACAAGGGGCAGTAAAGCTCCCTTGTAATGGGGATCACTCGCTCTGGTAGAATCTATGATCTAAGGGAAGATTTGAAAAAGAAGGTTGTGTTGGAAATGCCAAGCATCGAATAAGCTGAACATGAAGAAAGATTAACTACCTTTACTAAGATGATTAAGTCTAATGAGCATAAAATAATGGACTAGCTTGCTAAGACTCCAGTACAAATATCCCTCATGAGTCTATTGATGACATTAAACCTACAATAAGAAGCTTTATTCAAAACACTAAGGGAAGTCAAGGTCCTTCATAAAATCCTAGCTGAAAGGATTAGCTCTATCACCAATTCCGTCTTCATTATGGATCAAATTTCCTTCTCTATCGAGGAATTGGGTGAAGAAGATACCTAGCACACAAAGCGTTTATTCATAACAGTAAGGATAAATAACATCATCATGACAAGAGTCCTCATTGACAATGGGTCATCTCTAAATGTCTATCCTCTGGCCACCCTGGATCTATTGGGCATTGATACAATTGCTATCAAGTCGAGTTCGACAATAGTGAAAGCTTTTGACCGATCTAAGAAAGAAATAATAGGGGAGATTGGCTTACTAGTAGATATCGGACCACAAACGTTCAACATCCCATTCCAGGTTTTAGACAATCTAAGGACCTTCAATCTGTTACTGGGAAGTCCTTGGATACATTCAGCAAGGGCCATACCATCAAGTATTCACCAAAATGTTAAGTTCATTTCTAGCGGTTAAGTTATCACAATTCTAGGTAACTAAGATTATGAAATCTACAAAGAGATGGCTATATCCTATATTGATATAGAAGAGCAAGAGAACTTTGGACTTCAAATGTTTGATGAGGTATGCATGATCACCAATCAGCAGAAGGATGAGAGGCCAAAATTCAAAGAAAGTTAGTTTGGGACCTATGGTCTAAGATACATTTTGACCTCGATGGAAGAGTTGTAAAGAATGTAAGCTAGGGATAGAAAAGGTGATAGGTTGTATCACACTCCAATAGCCTTCTCCTCATTGTTAGAAACTTTCATCTAGGCTAAAGTCCAAAAATTAAAGCCCACCAAAGAAGGCACTTCTAATAGAAATGAAGGGGCTAGCCTATCCAACAAATCCTAGCACTTAAATAAATGGTTCTCCATCAATGTGAATAACAATAAGTTTTTCCTATGGTAAAGCATGAATCATGATCCAGTATTTTGTAACAAATTACCTCTATTCTTCAAATGATTGTACTTAAAAGAGAGTTCCTCTAAATAAAATCAGTTTCTTTTCCCTTTACTCCTACCTTACTTACACTTTTTCTTTTACATACTTTTCTTTTTCTCCAGATCCTACTATCCGAATAAAGGCCATGAATACCTCGCGCAGATCGGTAATACAAATATTGATATCACTTTCGGCCCTACTGGGTTAGTCATTGGGAGTGATATCAATGACCATAATGATATGCACAAAAGCTGTCAAAAGCATAAAATCAGTAGAATTTCCATCGATGAGCCAACAAAGATAATTAATGTCAGGACCAATGACAACCTTAAGGTATTGAAGTTTAGGGGAAATTTGAAAGAAGATCAAAAGGCAAAGATGACCACATTACTATCTGAATACCAAGATATATTAACGTGATCTTATGAAGACATGCCTAGATTAGATCCATCGATCATAATTCAACATTTACCTACAAGAGAGGATATCAAACCCAATAAACAAAAGTTAAGAAGATTTTGACCAGATGTTTTGTTGAAAATCAAGGACGAAGTCAGAAAATTATTGGAGGTTGGTTTTATCGAGGTATCTAATTATCCTAAGTGGGTGTCTAACATCATGCCCATAACAAAGAAGAACAAAAAGATGAGAATGTGCATGGACTTTCAAGATCTTAATCAAGAAACCCCTAAAGATAATTTCCCTTTACCCCATATTGATGTCTTGGTCGATAACATAGTAGGAAACCATATTTTCTCTTTCATGGATAGATTTTTCGGGTATAACCAAATCTGAATGACTAAAGAGGATAAAGCCAAGACAATGTTCATCATAACTTAGGGCACGTTTTGCTATAAAGTGATACTTTTTGGACTCAAAAATGCTGGGGCAACTTATCAAAGGGCCATAGTAGCAATCTTTCATGACATAATGCATAAAGAAGTTGAAGTATATGTTAATGATATGATTGCTAAGTCTAATTAAGGAGAAAATCATATAGAAAATCTGAGGAGATTGTTTGATAGGTTGAGAAAATTCCAACTAAAGCTTAACTTAGAGAAATGTACTTTCAGAGTGACTTCAAGGAAATTATTGGGTCTTATAATTAGCTAAAGGGGCATCGAAGTAGACCCTAACAAGGTGAAAGAGATAGTTGACCTACCTCCGCCATGCATACTGAAAAAAATCAGAGGTTTATTGGGCCGTTTAAACTATATAGCCCGGTTCATATCCCAACTCATAGACAAGTGACATCCTTTGTTTGAGTTGCTAAGAAAGAACTCCAAGATCAACTTAGAAGAAGAATGTGATCAAGCCCGTACATTAATCAAAGAACACCTTATGAGCTCTCCAATACTAGTAGCTCCAAAACCTAGGATGCTGATATTCCTATATTTGACAATATTACCAGAGTCTATAGGAAACATGCTCTGCCAGAAAGATGAGGAAGGAAAGGAATGGGTTGTATACTACTTAAACGAGAAATTCACTAAAGTGGAGTAGAGATATTCAGAAATTAAAAGAACTTGCTGTACTTTGGTTTGGGTAAGGTATCGATTCATACAATACACACTCTACTGCTAAGTTGAATTGCTGACTCAGCACGATCCCCTAAAGTACTTGGCAAACAAGCCGAACCTAATTAATAGAATCTTAAAGTGGCAAATGTTGCTATTAGAGTTTGACATTACGTATATGAACTAAAATTTGGTCAAGGGGCAAGCTTTAGTAGATCAATTAGTAGAAAATCCCTCCGATAACACTCCCCAAGAGGTACAAGTCAATTTCCCTAACGAGGATGTCTTAGCGGTTGAGGGAAACTTTGATAAAGGAGAAAATGACGAGCTACCAAAATGGAAAATGTTCTTCGATGGTGCAGCTAACGTGTCTGGGTGTGAAATTAGGGCAATACTAATATCCCCTGAAGGTACTCAATACCTTGTAGCTGTAAGGCTCATTTTCTGATACACTAATAACATCACTAAGTATGAAGCATGCATCATGAGACTCAAGATGGCCATAGACAATGACATTCAAGAATTAAAAGTGTATGGGGACTCTTTACTCATTATTGGCCAAGCCTAAGGAGAGTATAAGACTAAAGATCCTAAACAAGTGCCTTATCACTAGCACTTAACTGAATTGGTAGAGAATTTCAAAGAAATCACCTTCAATCATATACCGAAGACTCAGAATTAATTTGCTAATGCCTTAGCTATGCTAGCATCTATATCCAAATATCCGATGGAGTCAAGATTCAGCCTCTTACTATTGAAATTGAAGACAAGCTTGCCTTTTGCCTAACAATTGAGGGTATGAACGACCAAAGACCGTAGTACCATGTTGTTAAGACATTCTTGCAATAAGGCACTTACCTTGAAGAGGTCGAGAAAAGGGATAGAAAGATGATTAGGAGATTAGCCACTCAATTCTTAGTAAGTGAGTCTACCTTATACCAATGCTCATTTGATGGTACACTCTTAAGGTGTGTAGATGACAAAAAGGCTGAGAAGTTAATGAAAGAAATATATGAAGGAGTATGTAGCCTTCACATGAAGGAGTATGTAGCGCTCACATGAATGGATACATGCTGGCGAAAAAAATTATGAGGCTAAGGTATTATTGGTCAACAATGGAGGGTGATTGCATCAAACACGCTAAGCATTGTCACCTAAGCTAAGTTTATGCAAATAAGATAAAGGCCCACCTCAAGAACTACACACCCTCACAATACTATAGCTTTTTTCAATGTGGGGCATAGATATCATCAGCCTAATCACTCCAAAAGTATCCAATGGGCATTACAAACCTTACTTTTAGCGGGCCTATGATTTTGACTAAGAGTACTTCCCAAACGTTCCCAAGGATCAGCTACACTAAGAACCCATGTTTATGATTAGAAACAAACTTACTTTCCTAATTCAAAAGCTTATTACCGATAAAACCCGAACTTGAAAAACTATGAACTCTAAAGTCACCTAAAACCCTAAGCCCTAAAACAATTAAGGACTTTTAACCCTAAGTGACTAATTGATAATTTAATTTGAATAATTTCATTCAACTTTATAAAATTTCATAATTTTATAAGAATTAAATCATCATTTACAAAACAATTCAAGAAGTAAATCCTAAAACAATTTCCTATAAGACAATTCTCTTATCTTTATGCCTAAGCCTTACACTTGCATAAGTAGACCAACTAATCACCCTAAATGACTTATCAATTGAAAGTTGGAGTCATTTATCAATTGATAACTTATCAAAATCTAGTGATAAGACACTTTCCTTATCAACCCTTCACTTGTACTACATATAGATAAATTATCACAAGATTTCACATGTTTCACTTTAATAAAGGAGACAAGACATTTCCATGCCTAAAAGGACACTATATGGCCGGTTCTTACATGGCGTTAAGGGGGGCTATACTCTTGTCTTTCATCCATCAATCACTTTATCTTACACTCTACTATTCACCCCTTAATGCTTACATCATCAATAGTTTCAATTGTTAACTTTTATGCATGCTACAAGACAACAAAATCAAGCTTATTAAACATACTTCCTACCCCATTCCCAACCGGCTACTCTTTTCCCATTTTCTCTCACTTTCAATTTCATTTTCACTTCCTTTTCTCTCACTTTGAAAACAACACAAAGGAAGAAATAACCATACCCCATAAAAACCTTCACTTGCCGCCACATTCAAAGCACACATACACTTACGACACTTTCAACTTCTTCTTGTCTTAAATTTGCCAACATTCAAAGCCCTTTAGGATCCTTAGAACACTCCGTAAATTCCACTTCAAAAGACCATAACTCGCGTTTCAAAAGGGGTGCAAGAAGGAGGATGTAAGATGAAGAGCATAAGTGGAACCTTAGTACACAACCACTATATTTTTTTTTTTTTGCTTTAAGGACGAATAAGTATATCTTTATTAGTTAGTTACTATTCATGTTAGGAGACTATAATTTCGTGAAGATATGAGTATGATCATAAGTTGATATAACATCAAAGACTACTCTAAGAAGCAAACTCATGAAAACCTTACATGGAAGTTGAAATATGAGCATATAATGTTAGTGTTTTGTAGAGGTACTTATTTAGCACTTGGAATGAAAGATTTTAAGTTAAGAAAATCTTGAAATGAGAACTTGAAGGAAAGAGAAGCATGCTATATGTGAGGATTTAAAGGTTATTTGGATGTTGTTTTCACTTTCATTGAGTTAAACATACTATAATCTAGACTTAGGTAAAGGAAAAATCCATCATATGAAGTTTTATGAGGAAATCAACTTTGTAAGACATGAACTAAGGTATGAAAGGTATGATGAAAGTGAGATCCTCTATTTTCTTGTAAAGTATGAGCCAAATAATCATTTCATGAAAAAGAAGTCAAGTTAAGATTTGAATACAAGTAGCTTAAGTTTATGATCTAACACCTAAACTTAAGAAAATGATGAAATAAGTTAGAAGCTCTCATACTCAAACTGACTAGATCTAGAACATCCCTAAAAAACACTTAAGAATATGATAAAAGTAAGTAAACAAAGTGAAAAGACCAACCAAGGCAAGTTTAATAAGTATAGTAAGCTTAAAACTTAAAACCAAGATTAAAACTTCAAAAAAAAAGGCCTTGAATGTCAAGTTGAACTACCCTTAAGTTTCTGACCAGCAACTCGACACATCAATAAGGGTTTTTTTAAGACCCTCAAGAAGGCCACAAGATACTCCTTAAGCCTAAGAAAGTGACCATCTTTGAATTGAATAAAAAAACAAGCCCATTTGACAACTTAAGCCCACTTAAGAGCCCAAGCAGTTGTTGATAGCCTTAAGAGTGTAAATCAAAGTTGTAAATCTAACCTTAAGGAGTATTTTGAGCCTAAAATGAAATCTGAAGCCCAATCCCAAAGGAACTCCTAAGTTATCGAAATGCCCATTAACCAAACAAAGCCTAAAAGCACTCCAAATAATGAAGACCACTATTATTCTGACCTATGGATAGATTTACATACCTCATCTCAAAAATCTATCCTCATCATATTAAAGTATACTCAAAACCAATGAAGATTTACTATAGGATCATAAAAATCGGATTTAAAACGAGAAAGTTATATGCGATTGAACTTTTAAGTAAAACCGGAAAAAATACGAAAACTAGTTAAGAGTGTAACTTAAGGGGTTTTAGCTTAGTTCTCCAAGTTTGTTTCAAATCCTTATAGTGCTATGATTGCGATGACTAGGGGACCCCACATATGGAGACGACCTACCCTTGAGTTACTTTAACTGACCCACATGACTGAGTGAGTGAATTCCTGATAACTCTTTACTTGATTTTGCTTGTAGAATAAATACACCTAAACTTATATATATAAATTTGGATGCTTGTGGGATATAATAAACGTATGTGTATAAATTTGTGAATTGAATGCTATGGTAAGTTAATTATATAATAATGGGAATTGTTTGTGATAATTTATACGTACGATTGTATGGAATGAAATTGTCTAATCACCTTGAAAATCGAATTAACCACTTTTACGATTAAGAAATTAAATGGATCATGCAATCCCCAGAATTGCATTTCAATAACACTGACTGCCACTTCATGCAAAAGATGGGAAGGGATTCATAGGAGGAGGGCCTCCTGCAAGATTAGACACTAACTATGTCATCATTTTATTGAGTTTTTGCCCTAAGCTGACAAGCTTACTAAGCACTGAGAGATGCCAACCGTCGATGAGGAGCCATGTCTTATGGCTTCTACTTAAGGTGTGTGTTTTTGGATTGTAGAGGCTACCATACTGTTAGACTTAGGATTTTGAAAATATAATTTTATATTCAGTAAATAAAGTATATATATATATATATAGTTTTGTTTTGACTTAAGCACAATAGTGCAAATGAAATAAAACCCAAGGGCTAGAACCCTGGATTTTGCTTTGGGTTGCTTAATTATCTCTAAACCTCGACTATAGGAGGTACAATTCTGAGTCGTATACAGTTCCTAGGCTACTACGTTGTTTGGCATATTGATTGTTCATGCATTCATATGATTGTACATTTAACAAATTTCTACCATGCAATATTGACGAAGGTATTTATCTCACTAAGCTTAAGCTTACACTATGATAGATTTCTTTTGCTGCAAGAAAATCTCTTCATTCATCTAGGTAGAGGGATGCCTGAGGTGAGTCTTGTTTGGAGATAGGTTGGAGCGATCAGGGAGTGAAGAGGAGATTTTGTAATAGTTTAGTAGATAACCATTTACTTTTTCATTTTTGTTTATATCATAGATTAAAGTTTCTAATGCAATTCCCTTTATGAATTGCATTTGTTTGTAATATTCTTTTGGTGTGGAACTTGCGAGTCCATACGTTTATTTAGTTAATTTACACCATAGAAGTTAATTTTGGTTAAATTGCTTTATATTACTTATCTATGAGCCTGGTAGTAATGTATAGTAGAAGGAGGCTTATGTATCATATGAAAGGCCTGCGATCAATAGGGGGTTGATAGTAGACCTTTATATGGTACACGAAGACCCACCACAACAATGGTACCATTAGGTCGTGATAGGCATTGCTTCATACTAGTTGCCATTGACTACTTTAGCAAATAGGTTGAGGCTTCATCTTACTCAAATGTTACTAAAGGGGTTGTAGTTAAGTTCATCAAGAGAGACATTTTAGCCCGATACAGGACTCCAGAAATGATCATCACTAACAATGGCACCAATCTCAACAACAAGCTTATGTTAAAATTGTGCTGACATTTTTGGATCATTTACAGGAACTCTACTCCTTATTGACCCTAAATGAATGGAGCCATTGACATAGCCAACAAAAACCTCAAAAGGATCATTGAAAAAATGGCTATCACATATAAGGATTGGCATGAGATGTTACCATTCCTACTCATGGCCTATCGAACTTCCATTAGAATGTCGATTGGGCCAACACCATACTCTTTGGTATATGGAATTGAAGCGGTGTTACCAGTTGAAGTTGAGATTCCATCGCTTAGGGTACTATCAGAAACTCAGTTAGACAAAGCCGATTAGGTGAGAAAACGCACCAAGCAATTGAATCTAATTGATAAAAGGAGACTAACAACCCTATATCATAATCAGTGTTATCAACAAAGGATGGCTCAAGCCTTCAACAAAAGGGTACAACTTTGGAACTTCAAAGAAGGAGATTTGGTGTTGAGAAAAGCTCTCCCTAACACATAAGATTGTAGAGGGAAATTTGTTCCCAATTATAGAGGTCCTTATGTCATGAAGCGAGTATTAACCGAAGGGGCTTTGATTTTGTCCCAAATAGATGGTTCAGATTTGAGAGATCTTATAGATGCCGATGCTATAAAATTGTACTATCCGTAAGATGTCAATGGAAATTTTACTCAAAACATGAAAATGCTAATCTTTTTGAACGTCATTATGGTCATTATCTACAAGAAAATTTGATATCCTTGGCGATTGTCTTCATTGGAATAATCACCCTCTCCATGGAAAGGTTTAATTCCCTTTACTCCATTTAATTGAACCCATACACTGCAAACATGAGTGGAGTTAAGGAATGAGATATAGAACCTTAGTAATTAACAAAATTCTTTAAAATAATTTATTACAGATTAATCCCCCCTTGATGGGGAGTTTTATTATCTATTTTTTAGGGGAAGGCAAAACCTGAGTAAGTGGTCATGGTAGATAAGAATAAGGCTTTTGGTTCATAAAAGTTCTAAATAGAAAAAAACAGTAGGCAACTTTCTGTATTGGGTTAATTTCCATGATTTCTCTAAAAAAACCAACAAAGTTTTAAACATTATGCATCAAGAGCATCCAGGTGGGTAACATGGGACTAAAACATAAGTCAATGATTTCTGATGGGGCATTTCAAAAAGTTTGACAGTTTTGGGCTCTATTGATAAAGACCAAGTAAGTATTTCGACACAATGTTAGCATACCAATTCTTGAATCTTGTACTTGCATTTAGACCCTTTTTTTTTTTTACTTCCAATAATCTTTCTGAATTAACCCATAAGGCATTCACTTTTTACATTTAGTGTTTAACTAGCCTTTGAAGACACGATCTTAACTCGGTTCATCCTTCTTAGTATTCTCTTAACAAATTCATAAGGCACTTTCCCTCACTAAGTTTCTCTCAAGCAAGGCGATAGGGTATTTCTCCTCTATTCACCAAGTTCCATAGGGCACTTCTCTTCATTGTTTCCTTTCAGCACAGTATTAACACCAATTTAGGGTTGCTAGTCCTTAAGAGATGCTCCCACTTAGGTTAATGAGCCTTGTGAAGCACTATTAGGTTTTAGATTGACTCCAATTTAGGGTTACTAGTCCTTGCAAGAAGCTTCTGCTTAGGTTAGTGAGCCTTGTGAGGTACAACTAGGTTTTAGATCTATTCCAGCTTAGTATTGCTAGTCCCTCAGAAACGCTCCCGCCTAGGTTAGTAAGCTTTGTGGGGTACAACTAGGTTTTAGATAGATCCCAACTTAGGGTTGCTAGTCTCTGAAAGACGCTCCCGCCTAGGTTAGTGAGCCTTTTGAAGTACGATTGGGGTTTAGATGGATCCCAATTTAGGGTTGTTAGTCCTTGAGACATGCTCCCACATAGGTTAGTAAACCTTGTAAGGCATGACTAGGTTTTAGGTCGATCCCAGCTTAGGTTGCTAGTCCTTGAGAGATGCTCCTACCTAAGTTAGTAAGCCTTATGAGGCATGACTAGGTTTTAGATCATTCCCAATTTAGGGTTATTAGTCCTCGAGAGATGCTTCTGCCTAAGTTAGTGAGTTTTGTAAGGCATGATTAGGTTTTAGATTGATCTTAGTTTAGGGTTGCTAGTCCTCGAGAGACGTTACTGCCTAGGTTAGTAAGCTTTGTAAGGTACGACTAGGTTTTAGATTGAGCCCAGCTTAGGGTTGCTAGTCTTCAAGAAACGCTCCCGCTTAGGTTAGTGAGCCTTGCGAAGTACAATTAGGTTTTAGATGGGTCCTAGTTTAGGGTTGCTAGTCCTCTAGAGACGTTCCTGCTTAGGTTAGTGAGCCTTATGAAGTATGACTAAGTTTTAGATTGATCGTATCCTAGAGTTGCTAGTCCCCAAGAGATACTCCTGTCTAGGTTAGTGAGCCTTGTAAGGCACAACTAGGTTGTAGATCGATCCCAACATAAGATTGCTTTATCCACTAGAGACACTCCAGCCTAGGTTAGTAAGCTTAGTAAGGCACGACCAAGTTTCTTTTCTTCATCCAAAACAATGTTAAGATAATTATAGTTGTTTTAAAGTCTTTTTGAGGGCAAAAATAGTGTCTATTTTATCTTTATAGTAAAGTTTTGTTTAAACTTCACTACAAAGAAGGGCAGCTATAAACACCTAATTTTACCCTCCTTTTTATTTTTTAGATTAGGTTATAGGGTCCTAAAGTAGAAAAAAATAGGAAATTAAAGAAAACCAAAAAAATTAAGAAAATTAGAAAAAATAAGAATTATGGAAAAATACATAAAATTCAAAATTAAGAAAAAGCACAAAAAATAAAAAATTTTAGAAAGAAATCTTAAAAGATAAAACGTTTAGAAATTGAAAAATCACAAAATATTAGAAAAATAAAAAAATAAAATATTTAAAAAAAATATCTTTTTATTGGGGTCAGTTTTTATTTTTAAAATTTGGTTTAGAAGTTGGGCCATTGAATCTAGGCTTACATTTGAATCTAGGCTTACATTTGAATCTAGCTCAGGCTGACTAAGTCCATATGTGCAATTTGATTACACATATGGATATGGTACAGGCCAATGGCCCAACGGTTAAGCATATGGACTAAGTATGGGATTTGAGCGTGAGGTCTTGGGTTCGAATGTTGACAAAAGTAGGGAGGCTTTTTTTTTTCTTTTTTTGTTAACTAGCATACTACCACGCATTAAGATCTGATTGCACCATATATCCTAATACGTAGCAGCATCGGGTTGGGCGTCTTTGCTAACATGGCGTACCACATTAGCTACCACATGTCATATGACGACACATGGTAGGTCGAGAGTGGTTGGCACGGCTAACGTAGCACCATGTCAACACTTTCCCTCTCTTTCCCTCCTGATTTTCCTCCCTTTTCCTACTCAAGAACAACTAGACGCCCTTACTTTGGCCTTTGATTTCATGCTTTTTCCTTCCTAAAATACACCAATTAATCGTACGAACTCATCTTCTACATAGCCTATTGTGAATCGAACCCATTAACATGTTTAAATGTAGTCAAAGGAACATTCAA
Organism: Lumnitzera racemosa; assembly: GCA_024138005.1. NCBI lineage: Eukaryota > Viridiplantae > Streptophyta > Magnoliopsida > Myrtales > Combretaceae > Lumnitzera > Lumnitzera racemosa. Next base: position 74,308,900 of record JAMXBC010000002.1, read on the forward strand.
TTTGAGCACCAAAAATTGTAAAAAAAAAAACTGATTTTCTGGAATTTGCATTCAAATCCGATTTAAGTTTTCCTTAGTTTATAGGTTAAATTCTACTACAAATTGGAGTTCATAGACCATCAACAAGCAAAAAAAACAATTTATAAGCTTTTGAATCAATTCACAAGCCCCCCTTCTCTCTTACGATAACTTTCTCTCTCTCTTCGAATCTCCTTCTCTCCAGCTCACCACTACAAACCACCACCCTAGCTAGCTTTGCTACCTCACAAGCTCCCTAACCCAACTGACCTCGTCCTTTACCGTACCCCCCTAGTAGCTCTACCAAGTTCACCACTACCCTAACCCTAATTGCTAAACCCCCTCTCCTTGAACCACGACCTCGAGCCAGCGTTACCCCAAACCAACCACACAATTGAGCACCTAGAGACTCCAAGTGATCATTTAGCTACTAGTTTTCAAAAAGGACCTATGTCTAAACTTTCCGAAAGAGGCTTCCAAGTAATCATAGGAAAAGCATGGATTTATGAACTCGGTTTTTGGAAGCATATAAATGGCATTGCTTGAACATTGTGACTATTTTGATATTAAAATTTGGTAGACTACAATGTGTGGTCTAATTTGGCAATGTTGCCACTTTGATTTGGTGAACTACAATATGTAGTCTAATTTTGTAAAGCAAAGTTAGGGGTCTTACTCTCAAGTAGCTCCTTGTTGCCTTTTTTTGAAAATGGTAGACTACAATGTGTAGCTTAATTTAGCGGAGGTTCTACTCCTAGGCAACTCTTTATTGCCGATAGGTTCTTGGACATTATATCTAGATGCTCGGCTATGTCAACTAACCAAAAGAAGTTTAGAAGGGCATAGGATATCAGTATCGATGCATGTCACGTGCATGAACATAGCATGCTACATTGTTAGCAGTAAATGCCTAATAAGGCGAATGCATATGTGAAGTTGAACCTGCAGTTATGATTAAAATGTTTCAATTATGAGATGCAATATTGTCTATCATATTGTATATATTATGTTGAGTGTTATCTACTCTTACTTAGCTTAAGTAGCTGAGAGGATAAAATGTTTTATCCTAAAGTTAACTGCATCGTCAAGGGCCTAATACTAAGAAGGGATATATATATATATACATATATACTAAGAGCATCAGTTGAAGTCAGGGACTTTTGTATGGAACTTGTACTAAGTTAGGAATCCTATTATTATGACGATGACAAAGGAAAAGGTTGGTTCATATTTTGATGTAAATATTATGTTGTATACATAAGTTGTAACAAAATATCCAGTTAGGATTCGATGAAGCAACCCCTTTATCATGTAAATAATGTTATCTTTTGATAAATGAGTAGGTTGAGTTAAGTTTTCAATAGGTATTCCTGTATGATGGTGCATTCCATGCTAAGCTGAGATGTGACAAGTGCAAGCTTATGGACTATGGTTTTAAAACCTATAATGAGGTAACAAACAAGGCGTATTAGCTTGAGAACAACCAAATACTAATGTAGTTGGAGTGGAGTAAGAAGTTAAGTAGGGTGAATCAATTTAGTCCTACTTTTAAGAGATCTTTCTCTAGTGCTGGAAGTAGCAGCTTAAGTCGAAAAGAGAAGAAGTTAACTACAATGACTGGTGGAGTAGCACAATCAAACAAAGGATACAGTTTTTACTCACTAGTGTATGCAATTGAAAGAAAAATGTTAACTGTGTCAAAATTAAAATCATTTATTTAGAGAGTGGTCAAGGCTAAAGAATGTGAAATGTTATCATTGTGGATGAGTTAGACACTTTTCAAGATATAGTATGCAGTCCGGTCCTAAAGCTAAGAATTTTATAGGAGCAGATACTATGATGGTCCCTTTATGTGTCTTTACGTTATAAAATATGGATAAAGACATTGAAGAATTTGACGAATGGATGGAGGAATATTTCTATGAAAGTTCGAATAATGATGATGATGGTATGGATGGAGGTGAACCAGGCCTAATATCAAGTATGTGCACTAACGTTAACTACTAATTAAGTGTTGTAGCATAAATTATGCTTAATGAGATAACTATATGCGTTAAGCAGTATAGTCATTAGTAGCATCATAATAGGTTCTTAAAACTTGTAAGTAGCCATAATAATGGTATAACAGGTCATATAAACATAAATAGATGAGTTGCATATGAGTTGTTTGATGCAAGTGCTTCTCACTCATTTATCAATCATGAATTTGTGATAAACCACATAATGGAAGTGGTTGAATTGAAAGCCACCAATAGAATAAGGATCCCTAAAGGAGAGCATGTATCAACTTGAAAAGTAGTAAATGAAGGGTAAGTGACAATTCAGGAAAGAGAATTCCAACTAAACTGATGGTACTACCTATAAGTAGTTATGATTTTATTGTGGGGATTGATTAGTTATCCAAACATAAAGCCAAAGTGGATTATAGGAATAAGGTGGTGATACCAGATTATGGAAATATTGTATTTACTAATAGGACTAAGAGTTGTAGTTTGAAGTTGATGGTCATCGAAGTTATTGAGGAAGTGAGAGTAGATGATGGAGGATGGCATTATTGCCTACTGTTTGCCTTGGAAGGAAAGAAGGAAACCCTAAGTGTGTTGGAAATACCTTTAGTTTATGAATTTCCTACTGTATTTTCGAATGATTTTTTTAGCTTAACATCACTAAGGGAACTGGATTTTACTATTGAGTTAGTTTCTAGAATTGAGTCAATATCCAAAGCTCCATATAAAATGTCATTAATGGATTTAAAAGAATTGAAGTGACAATTATAGGAACTTTTGGATAAAGAATTTATTAAGCCAATTGTCTTGTCGTAGGGATCACTTGTGTTGTTTGTAAAGAAAAAGGATGGAATAATGAGACTATGTATCAATTATAGAGAACTCAACAAAGAAGTAATTAAGAATAAGTACCCATTACCAAGAATTGATGATTTGTTCGATTAGTTACATGTAGCTACGGTAATTTCAAGAATTAACTTAAGGTCAAGATACCATCAATTGTGGATTAAGTTAGAAGATATACCTAAGATGGCATTTCACACATGATATCGACATTTTGAATTTGCGGTAATGCCATTTAGATTGTGAAATGATGTGTCTCCGGGGTTGAACATATGGAGAGACACCACAACAAAGCAAATCGAGAGGAAACAAAAGAAAAGCTAGCATGTCTAGGAAACTACTAATTGGATATGATACACCAATTGATCTTACTCAGCCTACAATCCACCAAATATGACTCATCGGTCTAAACTGAAGGCTTACTCACCATTATTTCTTGCTAAATGGACTAGATAAGAGTTAAAAAGGTATTAAGAACGCTTAGGTTGCTCAATGGAAAACTTAATTAAATTATAATATTGATTGTAGCGTACAATTAAGTAGGGGTTTATATACCTATCTACTAGAGTTACTTCACATGTATGAAAAGACAAAAGGGTATTCTTATAATTAGATCACACAATACATACTAAAAAAGGTAAAAAAGGCAAACAATATTTAGTATAGAAAGTAAAGAATCCTTCTAGAATGTTATGCTAAAAAATGCGTATCGTTCAGTGGCTAGACGTTAAAAATATGGTATGAAGTGGATGAAAAGGAGAAAAGAGAGTTTGCAATTAGGGGTCTGCCTAATCTGGATTAGGTCAGGGCCCAATTAGTCATTCACTATAAAGTAGTCAACTTAAGGGCGGGGTTAGACATCTATTGTTGTCTCGGTAGATTGGCTTGAATAGTCTTAAGGTTGTCTACTTAGATATTCTATCATTGTATCGTTGTTCGGCAAGTCTAGTGTACTTGAAGGCTTGGCAGTCAGGTCAGCAAAAGAGGGAAACAAAGAGGTTAGAATAGGAATTTTTGTCTCGGATGGGGCTTCAAACTAACATTCTTTGAGTAGGTCCTTGAAGTCCTCTAACTCTGCTTGATGTGATCAATTTAAGGGGTTGATTCCTATCATTTCCTATAAGTCGAAAAGATTTTTCCTCAAATCCAAAGTGGTCTCCAATTCTTGTTCTTCTAGGGCTCCTGTAAGATCTTCTTCTTCTAGTTAGTGGGGGAATCACATCGGATACATTGAAAGTAGAGGAAACACCATTGTCATCAAGTAACTCAATTAGTAGGCATTGCAGTTGACTTTCTTGAAGACCATAAAACCATCAACTTGAAGGGATTGCTTATTCTATCTCAAGTGTAGAAATCATTCTTGGTTAAGGTGAATCCATACTAAGTCTCCTAGCTAGAAAGAAATAATCCAATGGCCTAACCTACCAATCTCTTGTTGTCTCTTATTAAACCTAGCGATCTTGCTAATTACAAACTGGTATAGCTCATGCAATTCTCGAGCTTAGTTAACTCCGAATTGACTCTCTTCAGCAACTATAAGGTTGATGATTAGGTTTAATGGAATAATGGGATTAAGGCCATAGATGACCTCAAATGGGGTTTTCCCAATAGTGCTATGGGCAATTTGGTTATATGTAAATTCCACAACTAGTAGATGCAAATCCTACTCTCTCAAGTTCTTTCCCATGATAGCTCTGAGTTAGTTGCCTAGCATCATGTTTTCAACTTCAGTCTAGTCATCAGTTTGAGGGTAGCTATTGGAGTCAAATACAAGTTTAGTACCAAGTCTTCTCCATTGAGTTTTCCAAAAGTAATTTAAGAATTTTTTGTCCCTATCCGAAACAATACTTTTTAGTACTCTATGTAGTCGTACAACTTCCTACAAAAACAAATTAGAAATATATAAAGCATCATTAACTCAATGGTATGGAATGAAGTATGCCATTTTGTTGAAGCGGTCCACTACAACAAATATAGAATCTTTTCCTCTAAAAGTCCGAGATAACCTTAGGACAAAGTCCATGTTAAGGTCAACCTAAGGTAGGGTTGGTGTTGGAAAGGACATATATTCTCCAAGGGGCTCTCTTTTCCCCTTAGCTTACTCACAAACTTCACAAGTACCAACTACTTAATCGACATCTTTAGCTAAACTAGGCTAGTAAAAGCTTTCCTTTAATAAATTGGCTGTCTTAGTCCCTCTAAAGTGACTAAATAATCGACCACTATGAATTTATCTAACTAACAGCTCATAAGTAGAACAATTTGGTATGTACATCCTTGTTTCCTTGAAGAGATAGCCATCTCCAAGAACATTTCTATTTTTGTACAACTCTACAATAGGACTGAAATGAAGATCATGAGTATACTGCTCAGTGATACACAAAAATCCCAATAATTTTCTCTATGAAGAGGTCAGCAAGGTTTACCAACGTGACAGACCATCGATGACCACATTTGCACTTCCCTTTTTGTAATGAATCACATCTGAAAATCCTTCCATAAACTTCAACCTCTTGGCTTATCTCATCAAAAGTTTGTTTTAACTTCTAAGATGCTTCAATGATTCATAGTCAATATAAATAACAAACTCTCATGGTAACAAATAGTGTTTCCAAATAGTAAGGGCTTAGAAAAGAGCGTACAACTCTTTCTTGTACATAGAATAATTTAAGATAGCACTACTAAGCTTCTCACTATGGTAGGTGATGGGTCATCAGTCTTGCATCAAGATAGTGCTAATTCCAACACCTAATGCATCACATTCTAATTCAAAGGGTTTGTCAAAATCTAATAGAGATAAGATAGGGGTAAAGGTGAGCTTCTCATTGATCTCCCTAAAGCTTTGTTCAGCTCGTTCATTCCATCTAAACCCATCACTCTTCCTTGTTAGTTTGATCAAGGGGGTGACTATAGTATTGAAGTTTTTAATGAGTCGCCTATAGAAAGAAGCTAGACTATGGAAACTTCGAACTTCAATGACATTCTTTGGCATTAGCTACTCTAAAACAACTCAAACTCTTCCTCATCTACTTAGATTCGTTCTTCTAACACCACATACCCAAGAAAAACCACTTCACTCTAACAGAACATACACTTCTTTAGGTTCCCATATAACTTCTTAGCTAGTAATATTTTAGAAACAACTCAGCGATGTTGAACATGATTGTCTAAGTCGACACTGTACACCAATATATCATTGAAGTACATGACCATACATCTTTTGATTAAGGGATGCGTCACATTGCTTATTAACCTTATGAAAGTGTTTGGTGCATTTGTAAGTCCAAATGGCATAACCAACCATTTGTACAGACCATGCCTAGTCTTTAAGGAAGACTTCTACTCATCACCCAGTCTCATGTGAATTTGGTGGTAGCCACTTTAAAGGTCAATCTTTGAAAATATTTTGGTTCCATTAAGTTCATCCAACATATCATCAAGCCTTAGTATTAGGTACCTGTATTTGATAGTGATTCGACTAATTGCTCGACTATCGATGTACATATGCCATGAACCATCCTTCTTCGGAAGGAGTAGAGCTGGTATGGTATAAGGACTCATGCTCTCCCTTACATATCCTTGCTTTATGAGCTCATCCACTTATCTTTTTAGCTCGGTAACCTCCTCAGGGTTCAGTTTATATGCTAATCAATTCAGTAGGGCAACACCTAGCTATTTATCAATGAAATGCTCTATGCCTCGAACTAGGGGCAGTCTTTTAAGTAGTTCCTCAAGAAATAATTCGAAAAACTCATCAATTAGCCTTTTGATTTCATCTAGAACATCTTTTAGATCTCTCATTTCCAGCAATCTCCTAATTAAGAAAAGCATAAGCTCATTAACCTTCTCAACAGTTTGGAGCTTTCTTTGGCTTATCACTAGACCCTTCTTCTAACTAGGTCTGGTGAGTTGATTATGAGTCTCATTCACTTAAGACGGAGTCATGGTTTGCAACACAATTCTCTTTCTATGCTTAACAAAGGCATAAGTGTTCTTATATCCATCGTGAGTAACACATTGATCAAACAAATAAGGTCTTCCTAGTAATAGATGTGAAGCTCCCATAGGGACAACATCATACACTACTTCATCCCTATACATACTCCCAACACTAAACGATACAGTTACTTGTTCAGTTACATACAAAGCACCCTTATCATGAAGCTAATGTATCTTGTAAGGTTAGGGATGCTTAGAGGTCGATAAACCTAACCTCTACACAAAAAACTGTACAAGTACATTAGTAAAACTTCCTCCATCTACTATAATGGTGCACAACTATCCTTTGATGGTACATTTAGAATAGAAGAAATTTTCCCTTTGGTTTTCCTCGAGGTTTGATAGGGACTCAGTACTCATCTTAGGACTAAGGTCATCACTTCTCCTTGGTCAATATAGATACAAGTCTCCTCTTCCTCAGCTTCGGCATTTTAGACATCCTTCTCTTCCTCAAACTTGCTCTCATCAGTGTTATCAACCATATCCCCTTAGAGCACCATCATACATCAATTTGGATACTTAGCAGCTATGTGTTAGAAGCCTAGGTGTTTAAAGCACTTCACCTTGTTAGTCTTCTATCTAATGGTATGCCCTCTTTCATATGTCCTTAGTGTCAGTTTTTTATTAGCTCGGCCTTGCTAGCTTGCTCGACTATCATTAAGTTGCTCATTCCTTTCCTCAACTTGATATGGCCTCCTCATCTTCACTTAAATAAGCCGGCGTAGAATAGGGGTTTAAGAAAATGTTAGCCTAAGTTGACTTAGAGCACTTCTCCTTTACTTGTTAACCCTCTATGCTATCTTAATCACCTCTTCTAAGGTATAAAACCTCTACACTTCTACAATATTACAAACCTCATATTTAAGACTGTAAATAAACCTCGAGACTGTATGGGCTTCTGGTTCTCCCATGTCGACTTGGATCATAAGCATCTAGAACTTTTCCACATAGTCATCAATAGATCAATCGCCTTAGCTAAGTTCTTGAAACTTTGCAAATGTATCTTGTAAGTAGGTCTCGGCTACGAATCTACCCCTTAACAACCTTTTCATCTCATCCTAAGTCCTTGCTCCTTGTCTTCCATCCCTTACTCTAGCTACATTTAAATTTTTCCACCTCATTGTGACATACCTAGTAAACTCCAGTGTAACAAGTCAAACCTTGACAACATTTGTATACCTATAATGGTTAAGTACCTTCTTGACCTTCTCTTCCCACTCCAAGTATTGATTTACATCTCTACTTCTGTTGAAGGGTAGAATTTGGACTTTGACATTGCTTAGTTCTAGAGCTTAGCATCCTCATTCCTATGCTCGATAATAATTAGCCTTTTCTTTTTCCTCAACATACTTTTTGACATCTATCTCCCCATCATCTTCCTCAATCTCCTCTAACTCTAATCTTCATTTGGTAGCTTCGTCTACTACTCCTTCAGCTTGAGGGGTCGAGCTAGGCAATTGACTCGGTTACCTTGGCTATAGATTCTCTCAAGAGCATTTTCTAGTAGATTATGGTGCTGTATAACTTGAGGTTGTTGTTTGTTAACTTACATTATGATGACTAGACTCTTAACAAGGTTAATGAGTCTATCAATTTTTTCATCAACTAACCTTAGAATATTACTACCATTATGACTACGACCAGTTTTAGCACCACTACTCTAGTTACCAATAACACCCTGAACACTCAAATCTGATATGGTACTAAAACAGATTAACAGTACAATACATGGAAAATACTACTACCGTACTACCTAAAACTTCAATTAACACACTTTAACAACTTCAATACTCAATAATCACTTGAACAAGACAAAAATTGAGCATACTCTATTTTCATAGTGAAAAATAGAGTAACAATAGAGTAACAATGGAACTATAACTACCAACATACAAATCTTCACTACAAAGATCATAACTCTAAACTTACTCCACACGAACACACTGTAGTAGCTACAGAAGGAACATAGTAGCCACTAATAGCAAAGTGAATCAAAACTTTACTAAAACTTCACATATTCCCTCTTAGAACCATCCTCTAATACCAGCGAAGCAAATGTGTATCTGAAGCTAGACACATAGAGAGTTACCACAACAAAATAAACCGAAAGTAAACAAAAGAAAAGCTAGCAAGTCTAGACAACTACTAATTAGATATGATACATCAATTATTCTTACTCAGCCTATAATCCGCCGAATATGACTCACTAATCCGAACTGAAGGGTCACTTGCCACTACTCCTTACTAAAGGGAATAAATAAGAGTTAAAAAGCTATTGAGAACACTTAGGTTGCTCAAATGAAAACTTAAGTAAATTTTGATACTGAACAGTGATTGCGGCGTACAATTAAGTAGGGGTTTATATACCCATCTACTAGGGTTACTTTACATGTATGAAAATAAAAAAAGGGTATTCTTATAATTAGGTTCCATAATACATACTAAAAAGGGTAAAAGAGAAAAAGAATATTTAGTAAGGAAAGTAAAGGATCCTTCTAGAATGTTGTACCAGGAGACACGTGTAGTTCGATTGCTAGACATTAGAAATATGGTGCAAAGTAAATGAAAAGGAGAAAAGAGAGCTTATAGTCAAGGGCCAACTTGATCTTGATTAAGTTAAGGCTTAGTTAGTAATTTGTTATAGAGTAGTCAACTTACTGGCAAGGTTAAACATCTATTGTCAGCTTGGGAGATCGGCTCGGATAGTCTTAAGGCTATTTGCTTAGATATTTTATCATAGCATAGTTGTTCAACAGGTCTAGTATACGTGAAGGCTTGACAGTCAAGTCGGTAGAAGAGGGAAACAAAGAGGTCAAAATAGGAATTTTCATCTCGGATGGGGGGTTCGAGCTAGTATTCTCTGAGTAATTCCTTGGAGTCCTCTAACTCCACTTTGTATGATTGTCCAGGGCTTGATTCTCATCATGAATGTACTTACAATTTTCATAGACTTAATGAATCGAATTTATCAACCTTACTTAGATAAATTTGTTGTAGTGTTTATTAATGATATTTTAATCCATTCAAAGACGAAGAAGGAACATACTGACCATGAAATTGAGAGATAATAAGTCATATGCAAGGTTGAGCAAATGTGATTTCTGGTTAGAGAAGATAACATTCTTGGGTCATATAATTTCTAGTGAAAGGATTTTGGTAGATCTAGAAAAGGTCAAAGGTTGTAGCTGATTGGAAACAACTTTCTACAGTTTTGAAGTAAGAAGTTTTCTAGGGATGACAGGATACTATAAATGGTTTATCAAGGATTTTTTGAAGATGGCTTGACCTTTGATAACTCTTATTTTAACTACATTTTACATGGTGATTTTATAGTATTTCCCTTACATCTTTGTTTTTTTTAAAGAAATTGATACTTAATTGAGTAAAATTTTGGTTTCAAGGTTTAAACATGTTCTCGGATTAAAAACGAAGAAAAGTAATCAAGTTTAACTCAATTTAGAGTTCAAATGAATGAGTTATGAAGTTTTGATGTTACATAAACAATAGGAAAAAGTGACAACTTTTGGTCAGAAAATTACACAATTTGGGATACAACTGTATCCCTAGGCTGCATCTATGCAGGATAATTTTTTTATGCTAAGGTTAGTAAGTTACACAACTTGGGGACACAACTGTGTCTCAAGCTATGTCTAGTGAAAAAAAAAAAAACTTCATAATATATTATATAAGGACTTGTGAGGGTTTTACACATAAGTTTTGACATCAAAAAGAAAAGAGACTTGAAGAGAAGGAGGACAAAAAGGTAGAAGCAACACCTAACTTTAAGATTGAAGAAGATTTCTCATCAACAAAAGGGGCTTTTCATATTTTATTTCTTGATTTTATTGCAATTCATTTTTAGTTTCATCATGATAGCTTAAGATTATGGTATTTAAGATTATGGAACTATGGAACCTAGGGTTTCATGTGATTATTAGATTTATTGATAATTTTTAATAAAGTTTCTATCTTTCTTGATTCAATTATATGTTTTAATTGTTAATTGATATTTCTAAGGTATCAATCTATGATATTATGCATGATGATTGAGAAGTTACATGAATAATGAGATCTTGACATAATTGGAGAGAATTGCATGTGTTCTTAGAGATAAGATACATGATTCTTCTGGAAAATTGTTCTTTTTGGTGAGAATTCACCGCACCTTAATGCGATTCTAAATTATATTATTAAGTGAAGAGATTTTGGTAAACAATTTAGGATTAAGGTTAATATGCTTGAGAAAGGTGTTAACTTCAATTGTGAATTCCTCTGGTTAATAATAGAGATGGAATTGGATATATTTTTAGCAATCACATGTTAAACACTAGGGGAAACAATTTCTAAATACGTTATTTGCCTTCTTGAAGTCGTTCTTAATTTTATCGCTTCTTAAATTGCTTAGTCATGTCTCATAATTAGATTAGTTTATTAATTTTAGTATTTTTAATTCATTCAACCCATCACAATTTTTGGATTAGATAATAGAGTTAAGGTTAATATTAGTACTCGAGGTCTCTAAGGGATCAACTCAAACTCACATCTGCTATATCAAAACTGATATGTATACTAGCCTTGTATCAACCTTTAACTCAATTAACTTAGAAAGATGTTAAATACGAATAGATTGACAACTGTAAGCAAAGTTTCAAGAGTTAAAAGATCACTTGATTTTAGCTCCAATACTTATCCTTCTTGATTCGAGTAAGTCCTATTGTGTTAATAGTGATGCCTCTCAAAATGGGTTAGATGGCAAAGTAATTGCTTATCCTTTTAGGTAGTTAAAACCTCATGATTCAAAATTAGCCAACACATGATTCGGAATTGGTAGCTACTATTGATTGTTGGATTTCACCCGATACTTTACTCATCATCATGGCCTCCAACATACCAACTAATGTTATTTTTAGTTAAGGCCTTTAAGGGTTCAGTCCATCTGATGGGCCTCAAAACCCAGCCTACTTTCTAGATCTAGTTTAAATTAGAAAGTGGGGTAGATAGTTTTAACTTTGTGTAATCCCATTAAATGATGACTTACTACTCCTATCTTTTAGGCATGTGCGTAGTTATGAAATCTCTACGAAGTCTATGACCAATGATTATCTACTATTATAAACACTCGATATTTTCCTATAAATAAAGGGAAAAAAGTATTAGAAGAACTCTCTTACACCCTTCAATACTTAATAGGAATCAACCCCTAGACCAATCACATAAATCCAAGCTAGAAGACTCGAAGGAGTCACTCAGAGAATACTAGCTAAAAGCCCGATCTAAGATAGAAATTCCTATCTTGACCTCTGCGTTCCCCTTTTCTATCAGCCTAATTACCTAACTTTCATGTATGCTAGACCTATTGAACAACTGTACTATGATAGGATATCTAAGCAGATGGCCCTAAGACTATTTGAGCTTAGCTCCTAAGCGTACCAAAAGCATTCGACCCCAACCCAAGTTGATTACTCTATTACTAGACTAATGGGGCGTCGACTTGATCCAGATCAAGTCAACCCCTAACTACAATTCTTTTCGTCCACTTGTACTATATTATTAACATCCAGCCACTAATTGACATGTGTCTTCTAGTACGATATTCTAGAAGATTCTTTACTTTTCCATACTAAATATTCTTTATCTCTTTTACCCTTTTTAGTAAGTTTTATGTAACCTAATTGTAAGAATATCTTTTTGTCTTTTCATACATGTAAAGTAACCTTAGTGGATGGGTATATGAATCCCTACTTAATTGTATGTAGACATCAATCCTCAACATTGGAATTTAATCAAGTTTTCTTTAAACAACCCTACTATTGTCATTACCCTTCAACTCTTATTTATTCCTATTAGCAAGGAATAGTGGTGAATGACCCTTCAATTTGGACTGACGGGTCATATCTAGTAGATTGTAAGTTAAGTGGGATCAACTGGTATGTCATCCCCAATTGGTAGCTATCTAAGCTTTGCTAGCTTTTTCTTTTTCTTTCTATTATGGTTACTTCATTGTAATGTTTCTCCATTTGTCTAACCTGGAGATGCATCAACACTTTACTTACTTATCTACTTACTTTCCACATGAACAATCACTTACTTAGGCATTCAAGTGGCTACATTGGACTAACCTTAATAGCACTTAGCCTTTTGTACTTTTGTAGGATCAAAGCTTTACACCAAAATCACCTGACAACAGTTGTCCGATAATATTCACAATGCCAAAAACATATGACCTTTTGCTCAGTGGGGATTGGACATACTCTAACTATTTCCGAATTCTACAACCTAATAGCAATTCATCATAGTTGGCATAGATTATTTCACTAAGTGGGTTGAGGCCGAAGCGTAATTAAAATCACTAAGCAGAAGGTCAAGGCTTTTGTTTTCAACATCATTATATCTAAGTTTGAGGTTCCATTTATGATAGTTACTAATAATGGACCATAGTTTGAAAAGGAGAGTCAATTAAGTAAAGGGTAACTAGGCTACCACCTATAAGACTCCGCCTAGTGAAACACCCTTCAGGCTTACATATGGTTTAAAAGTAGTTTTATAGATTGAGTTGGATCTACCCAATCTTCAAATACAAAACTTTAACATTGTCAAAAATCAGGTAGGCCTTATGGCTAATTTTGATAGAATTGAGGAGATTAGGGATATTGCGAGGGTAAGAGTTGTTGTACATTAGCATAAAGCAACCAGGTACTACAACTAGAAGGTGAAACACAAGCTATTCAGCTTAGAGACTTGGTTTGCAAAAAGTTAGAGGCAACTACCATATGAGGAAATGAAGGGAAGCTCTATACAAAATGTAAGGATCCTATTAGGATCCGAGAAGTCATAGGCAACAAGGCATATTAACTAGGAAGGTTGGATAGAACAATCATACCTTATGTATGGAATGCCAAGAATCTAAAGCTTTACTTTGAATAACTCCTTTTCAACTAAAGTTTATTTCTGTTTTCCTTTTTTCTTTTGAACTTTTTAAGGCAATGGCCTACTTCTTATTCAAATATGAAATGTTCATTTCAAGTTTACAAATATCTCTACTTTCTATCACTTTTTTTCCTAATCAATGCATGATTAATGGATTAACGAAGTTTTAGCTATATAGTGAATGAACTAATACCTAGTAAATTCTTACTTGTAATAGTTAATGAGTGTAGTATTGATTGACGAGTAATGTCACCTATTCTCTACCAAGCAATCAAAGCTAATGAACTCTAAGTTGCCTTTTGCAAGCAATTTCATAGCTAACAAAATAAAAATTGAACACTTAAGGGTTTATGCCCTATGTGGCTAACAAAGACTATATCTACCAAAAGACATTCAAGTATAAAATGTGTGTAAAATAAAACGTACCAAAAATTAAATGTGTTAAACATGAAACAAAGGTTTACTACAACCAAAGGTCGGCATCCCAACCACATTAAGTCCATAAAATAATTGTGGAAACAAAAGTACAAATCATTCAACTCCTTAAGAGACTTGGATATTTTTGCTCTACGACTGGGCAAAAGTATCATCTTGATCAGTAAAGCTCAGGACCTTCTTGGAGCCCATTTCTCTATCAGTACTAAGGTCTTATTGGAGGAGTTGGAGGTTTCTTTGCAGACATAAGGAGTCTCCTTCAATGATGGCTCCTCGACATCATCAAAAGCCTTAATGTTGGCTTGAACATCATCACCTTGCTTTTGAACCTTTATCTCCTCTCCTTCGCTAATCTATTCATTGGCACTACCAGCATCACCATCATCAATGCTGGAAAAGTCAGGGTAAAATAGTCTGTAATCAAGGTAAAACTTTATAATTTCTTCCCTCTTCAATTAGACCCCTTGCAAGAACTCTTTCTAAAGCAATCTTTTATATTTCCGACTAGGAGTTACAATTTCTAATGCTTCCTCTATGGAGGGCTTCCCTTTTGTTGCCTCCTCTAATTCAACAACATGAGCTTCTAGTTTAGAATGGTTTATCTCTAAGTTCTTTATTTAGACCCTTAGCTTGTTGCCCTCATCACTCATCATGGTTATCATTATTCCTAACCCCCAACATTCTTCTCGTTTTTTGTGAAGCTCCCTTTCAAGTCCTTGATCTCTTTGTAAAGCTCTTCATTCTAGCTCTTAATGCTTGCAACTTCATCGGTCGCCAAAGAATGTGCTAGCTTCTCGATAGATGGCTTTTCTTGCAACTTCCTAGCCTCCATCTTAACCTTAGTCCTTGCATTCTCAACCGCAATAATTTAAGCTTTTGAAGAGTTATAAGCATCCTCAAGCTTTTCAATAAATTAACAAAGTTGAATAAGTTAATCACTTCTAGGCAAAGCAACAAAAATTTGGATAATACCTTCTTCATTTCCTTTACATCTTAGTCTAAGGTTGTCCAAACATGGCTACTATTATTCATGTAGATAAAATTTGGTCAGCAATGGGACATAACCAATAAATGAAAAAGGTCACGATTATTAAACTTACATCATATAGTTTGGTAGCAATATGGCCTTTATTGCAACCACCTACCCTATCAACATCCTTCTTCACAATCTCTCTATTCCTAATAAGAATGACTCCCTCCATCAAGCCTAAGGACTTTATCTTATCACCTAAAGTCAATTTAGTATGCAAGATATCGTGACTCCAACATAACACAAAATATTCACCTACTTCATGATTGCACATAAACTTAGCAGAACTGATGTCGAGAGTTTACTTCTTAGAGCCTCCTTCATCTTCTTGTCCAAACCCTTGCTTTTCTTAGACAAAGGTTAGTTAGCAAGCTATTTCCCACTTCTCTTCTTAAGACTCGACTCAGCATTTATTTAGTCTAGTAAGTTATCTACCATCTCTTAAGGAGTAATCTCAGCATTGCTATTACCAACAATATCCCCACTGGTTTCTCCCTACACTTCCTCTCAAGGGGCACTTATTGTAGAAGGAATTACCTTAGGTTGTACAGTCCCAATAGCTTGTATCTGCTTAATACCCTTATTCTTATTAGTAGGAGGGGTTTCCTTCTTCTTTGGAGTAACAATCTCCTTCATGGCCTTCTCTTGAGGAGTCTTTTTTTATGTATGTTGTCAACTAACAGGAACATTAATGGCCATACACTTATCAAGCTTTTGTTTATTGGCCTTGCTTGAGCCAATAATTTTATAGGATCTACATTCCTTGTACCCATGCTTACAAAAAAGAAATAAGAGTATTATAAACAAGAGAAGGGAAAAATTAAAAAACTTATAAATCTGTGCCAAGTGAAGTTTAAAGGCTACTATTCTCCCCTTAAGTCATGAGAATGGCTTTCCTCCTGTAGCTCTACTAAATACAGCAAGTCGACAAACACCTACCTTCATTGTTAGAAAAGATCAATTCCCCTTTTTCATATCATCTTATAATCCTCTTAACATCGTAGAAGAACATCTTATTCGTTCTCCTCTGATGAATTTTCTTAGCTATAGAAACATCATTCAGCAATAACTCAATGTCTTTAGTGCAAATGGGCTTGGTCCATTGAGTCCAAAAATCCAGATTCTCATCTAACCTAATAGAGACATACTTGCCATACCACTTGTGGATTCTGGACTCTAACCTATCCATAAATTTATGCCCATGTTAAGATGCTACAAAGTACCAGTCATCAAGCTACCTTCTTATTGGGAAGAAGTACCTAAATAATTGAGGTGTAACCCAAACCTTAACCTCTTCACATATGATCTGGAATGCAATAAGAAGCCTATAAGTATTGGGATAAAACATACTCGATGTAACTTGGAAATAATTGAAGAACTACTTTTGAAAAGTAGAGAATGGAAAATGCAACCCAAAATTGAGATATTTCAAATATACATGGAATTCGTTGTTTATCAGAAAACACACCCTTTCATCCTCACTTGGCCTATGCAGATGCCGTGCATTAGGGAGATCTTGCCAATACTTATTATACTTTGTGATAAGAGTCCTAATGGCACCACTCATTACTCCATCTAAAGAGTCAATGTTGTAAACTACATTATTATATTAATACCTAGTAGTTGACCTTTCCTCTCTATCGATGGGGGAGTTATCTACAAGAAGAGCATTAATACGAGTGAGTTTTTCCCATCTCTCCATTGTAGTATCTGCTGAACTACCAAAAGAGGATGCCAAGTCATTCCTATTTTGGAGGGGTGGGGGGGAGGGGGGGGGGAAGAGAATTGGCGTTGAATATAATCATCGTAGAATCTAAAGGTATAAGTTGATAGATGACACTTCAAACCATACCTATTAAAGTTTAAGTTGTCAAGCATTACTCAACAATACAAGGAAGTTGCTCGCTATTTAGACAAGAACTTGCAAAAAGAAATTTTAAAAGCAAAGGAAAATGCTGAAAGTGGATATGAATAAGAAAGGAGCAAGAAATGCTAATCAGAATGAAAAAACCCTTTATATGGATGGTGCCCTTTCAAAATTCTAACATACTTTTGATAAGGATGCAAGCTCTAATTAGACAATCAAGCATGGATGGATGATACATGTCAAAGGTCAGATATCCAAGGGATATGGCATTACTGATAGTTGATAGACCCTATAATGCAATAATGAATAGCGTGATAGCTATCATGCATATCTTTCTAGAAAGTGAACGATAGGGAAAGTTAAAAGGTTGTGACCTTTCACTTAGAATCTAATTCGACGCATTTCGAAAATCAAAATACATATACAAGCTAATTTGGAAGACAACCCAAATATTGGCATGTTACTTGGCATCTAGAGAAAAATTGATTTTAGTCTTCACCATCTAACTACTTAAACTCAATATTAGATCTTGTTTACTCCCATAATTGAAGTCTTGATTATGAAGCAAATGTTGATAGTTAGATTTTACCCTGATACTTTACTCGACATCATGGCCTCTAACATGCTGCCTGATATTATTTTTAGTTAAGACCTTTAAGGGCTTGATCCATCTGATGGGCCTCAAAACCCAGCCTACTTCTAAATATGTTTTGAATTTGGAAAGTGGCATGGATAGTTTTAGCTTTGCATAATCCAATTACATAACCACTTACTACTCTAATTTTTTAGGCATGTGCTTAGGTACCAAAATCTCTACTAAGGGAAAGAAAGCATTGTAAGAACTCTTTTACACCCTTTAATACTTCATTTACTTATCTACTTACCTTGTACATGAACAATCACTTACTTAGGCATCGAAGTAGCTAGCTAAACTTGCCCTAGCAACACTCAGCCATTTGTTTTATACTTTTTCCATATCAAAGATCTACACCAAAATTACCCAACAACAGTTGTTGTATTTTCTTTGAAAATATGGAGACATTACCTATATGATTAACATTGTGATATTTATATTGATCACAACAGTTCGAAATAGTTCTTCACTCATAAATAATTAAATTTGAGACAAAGGTGATGGTTAGAACTAATTAAGGACTGTGATTTGACTATCAATTATCACCCTGGCAAAGTAAATGTGGTAGCTGATGCTTTAAGACATAGAAATCATGACAGAAGAGCTTCTTTACTAACCACTCAACATCATTTGATCCAAGATTGACAAAATTGCAAATTGAATTTAAGGGGTATGATGAAGAGGTACAATTGATGAACTTATTTGTACAACCAACCCTATTGGAGAGAATTAAGTTACAACAAAAACAAGATCTAAGTTTAAAATTGGTGAAAGAAAAGTTGAAATTAGAGGATGCACTGGACTTTCATATTGATAAAAAAGGATTATTGAGATTCAAAAGTTAAGTCTATGTACCTGATGATGTAGAACTGAAGTGAGAGATCATGGACAAGGCACACGTGACTAGATATACATTGCACTTTAGAGGGAATAAGATGTATAAATACGTGAAAACTGTCTACTGGTTTAAGGGAATGAAAAAGGATGTGATTCAATATGTGGTAAGTTATACTACATGCCAACAAGTAAAAGCTGAGTGTGAAAGACTTAGTGGCATGTTGTAGCCATTAGAAGCAACCTAGTATAAGTAAGATCATATCATAATGGATTTTATGGTAGGACTTTCTAAAACTAGGGCTAAACATGATTCTATTTGGGTAGTTATTAATAAGTTAATGAAAGGCGTACACTTCTTGGCTTATTGAATTAGTGACTTAATGGAGAAATTAGCCAAGTTATACGTATGGGAAATTATTCAGTTGCATGGTGTACTAGAGAGTATTGTTTCCAATAGAGATAGTTGGTTTGTATCAAAATTGTAGGAAAACTTACATTAGCCTTTAGGAACGAATTTGCACTTTAGTATAGCCTATCATCTACAAATGGATGGTTGATCGAAGAGAATGATTCAAATACTAGAAGACATGCTTAGAGGATGTATACTAGACCTTAAAGGAGATTGGGATCAATATTTACCACTAGTAAAGTTTCCTTATAACAATAGTTACCAAGCAACCATACAAAAGGCACCATTTGAAGCATTGTATAGAAGGAAGTGCTAATCACCACTATGTTGGCATAATAAGGAACATGCAATGATAGGACTTGAATTGATTCAACAAACTAATGATAAAGTGAAACTTATTCAACAAAGGATGAAAGTAGCCTAAGATCGTTGTAAGAGCAGGGCAAATATGAAGTGAAGACCCATAGAATTTTAAGTTAAAGACCATATATATGTGAAGATATGTCCATTTTGAGGATTTAAGTGGTCTGGTATGACTGGAAAGTTAAGTCCATGTTACATTAGACCCTTTGAAGTACTGGAAAGAGTAGGAAATGTAGCGTACTAGCTCGCCTTACCCCCAATTCTATCAAGATACCATGATGTGCTCCACATGTCTATGTTAAGGAAGTTTGCAAAGAATTCAGATATGGTAGTAGAAATAAATCTTGTAGATCTACAAAAATATTATGTAGTGAAAGAGCAACCTATTCAGATACTTGATAAACAAGTTCAAAGATTACGGAACTGAGATGTGGAATGCATAAAAGTTTGTTGGGGAAGTTGCCCTTAAGCAAAATTGACTTAGGAACCAAAGATAGCAATGCAAAAGAGATACCCAAGGTTGTTTTAGAAATCTGGTTAGTAAATCTTCTTACTTTGGTTAATGATAACTAAATAAGTAAAGGAGTATTTAGATGTTGTACTAGGTAGAGTAGGTAATTAAAGTTTTGTGGAAAAAAATTTTCCGAAGGGGGATGGAAATGAGAGCCTCATAAACTCACATATTGGATTCCAAGAGCCAATAGCCTTACATGTCGCATTCCAAGCAAATAATTCAGAGCATACGTGAAAGTTAACTAATTAGGGTAATATTTCACATATAAGTTATAGGAGTCAAACAAGGATATGTCACGAGTCTAGAATATAGAAAAATAATAATATGATAGCTGAAAATAGTAATTTTACTAAACTATATTATATTATAATTCAATTATCGTAAACGAGTAACTTAGATAGTGGAAAATAATCAAATATTAGTGAGAAATTATTTGGACACTAAATTATAAAGTTACATAAAATAATATATAAATATAGTACGTATACCTCAGGTATAATAGTTTTATATAATTACATGCTCGAAAATGCTTATAATACACTAAAATAAGTATAATTAACTAAATAATTGTGAGCAAAAATATAAAAATTTACTAAAAAAAATAAAACTAGATTTTCTTAGGATTAGGTGTAGACAATTCCATGGACAATTGTTGGATGATCAAAGTAGCTTAAGGACACTTAACAAGCTTGGGATTAAGGGTGCAAAATCCTTATATGAGAGAGAAAATGTCATTTTATGCTCTACAACTTAGGAAACATTACAAATTCTCTACAGAGCATCAATTAGTCTCTTAGGATTATGGGAAAGTTAAAAAAATACAGGTAAAACCATCAAGGAAAACATTTGGAAAATTTAAAACCTACACCATGCAAACCAAACAATTAATGGAACCTAAGTCCGGAGGGTAGCTGAAGGCAAACTGCCACCACCATCCCATAGTGGTTGCAATGCTTGGAGTGGCCAACAACTAGGGGACGTTGTTGGCGGCCAAACAACCACCATTGCAATAAGTGAAAATTTCTATTCAATTTTCCCTTAATTTTTAAAAATATTAATTCATTTCCAAAAATTTTGAAAAAATTTATTCTAACATATTTTTACTTGTACTTTTAAAGAAAAATATCAAATTATAATTTTTTTTCATTGGGTATAGAACTTTCTTAAGAAACTAAGCAAAATTGATCAATTTTTTAGGTTTATTTGAATGACCCAATTGACATAGTTTCAAAGCCAAACATTTTTTGGAGAGTCCTTACACTACATGTAAGCATTGCATGAATAGTTTTCAAGAAAAAAAATTATTTCTATATTTTTTAGGAATTTTCTAGCCTCTAAATTTGATGAAATATGCCATTTTCTTAGAGATATTGTATAATTAATTTTGAGGAAATCCTTTTTATCAGTTTTGGAGTTAATTTATGTTATGTTATACCATAGGATATGATTTGGAGTTATGTGGATTAAGTTGAAGTGTAGTTTTATGAAAGTTGGTAGATATGGTCAAATTCTCATATTTACATATTAATGCATTAATATGTTATACCGTAGGTCAGTAGTTTTTGGATCTCTGGTCAGCTCAACGCACCCTTCCTAAAACAGCTTAAAGGAATCTTTGTAACAAGTATATGCTTGGGAGATGGAATTATCCTTAAGATAGGTTAGTCAAATAGGTCAACATTCTTTAAGCAACTCAATTTCTCCTAGATCTTGTTTGAGTTAAAGGTTGAACAATTGATAGCATAGGTATAGGGCAAGATTAGTTTGGCTTAGCAAGTTTACCTCTTTTAGAGTTGGACAACACTTAAGAATCCATTGAGCCATGTTACCTGAACCCTTCGCTCAGGTACATATGAGAGGTCCTAGGGGATTATTCATATCATTAAGTAATCCAACAAAAAGGGAAATGAAAGTTAGTTTGAATATCATAGTCTTCTAATAATAATAAAAGCTAAGTCTTTGGAAAAGTAAAAAAATTAACCCTCCTCTTCTCTAGAGAAACCCTCTTCAATCTCTTATGTATCACCTTCATCCTCGAAGTCTTGGGTAGGGGATGGTGATGGCGGCAAAGGGAAGGCAGTAGTGCTCCATAATCGCCTCGCACATGACCTCGTATACTTAAGCTCATACTCCGGCGTCTTTTCCTTTTTGATTAACTCCCCATTATTTTTTGAATTTTTCCCAATATTGAAGATCTTGGTTAATGGGATGATGTTTAAGGCTCATTTCCTTCTAGCATTGGTAATAGAGCATCAAGTGCTTTATCATAAAATTTTCTACCTTAGGTGCTGGAGGTGCTCTAGCTTTATGGCATGAATTAACTCAAGGCTCATGGTGGTAAGGTAGTTAATCAACTACATTGGAGGGAGGCATTTTAACATGCCAATTCCCTTCACTAGCTAAGTGATAAAAGGTCTTATTAAAATAAACCCAACTCTTTGCTTTAATAGCTTAGCTTCCAAAACCTTTTAAGACCCTTAGAATCTTCCATAAACCCCATTCCAAAAGACCAAAAGATTCAGGTTCCAAAAGGTAACAAAAAGGAAGAGGCAAAGTTAAGAGCTAAAGTGGAACCTTAGTGCACAACCACCAAGCTTCGCGTTAAGGACGAGTAAGTGATTCTTGTGATGTGTGGATTAGTATTTATGTTAGGAGACTTGGATTTCTTGAAGATATGAGTAAGGTTTAAGTTGTTATAACACCAAAAATCATTTTAAGAAACAAACCATGAAACCCTTACATGAAGTTGAAATATGAGCATGTAAAGTTGGTGTTTTGTAAAGACATTTGTTTAATGCTTTGAATGGAAGATTTTAAGCAAAGAAAATCTTGAAATAAGAACTTTAATGGAGGATAAGCATGATGGACGTAAGGGTTCCATAGTCATTTGGATGTTGATTTTGTTTCCATTAAGTTAAACATGCTCAAATCTAGACTTAAGTTAAGGAAAAATCCACACATGAAGTTTTATGAAGAAACCAACTTTATATGACATGAGCTATGATATGGGAGTTGTATTAAGTATAAGATCTTTTATTTCTTTATGTAGAGCATGAGTTAAAGGATCATTTGATGGAAGAAAACTTACGTTAACATTTGTATACAAGTAGTTAAGTGCATAATCTACCACCTAAACTTAAGGAAATGATGAAACAAGTTGAAAAACCAAGTAAGGACCCCTTGCAACCATAATATGATAAAAGTGAAAGAACAAAGTGAAAAGATTAACTAAAGCAAGTATAGTAAGCATATAAAGCCTAAAACTCAAAACCGAGCTTAAAACTCTCAAAACAAGCCTAGAACTCTAAGTTGGGCCTTCAATAAAAATCTAACCAGCACCTTAAAGTACCAAGAGAGGTGGTTTTGAAGCCCATAAGGAATCCACCTAAGGCCCTATAAGCCCACCAAAGTCACTAACTTTAGTTTGAACCAAAAACAAGCCCATTTGACAACTTAAACCCACTAAAAGGCCCAAGAAGTGGTTGTTAGCCTTAGGAATATAAATCAAAGTTATAAATCTGATCTCAAGGAGTATTTTAAGCTTAGGATAAAATCTTAAGACCAAGCTTAAAGAGTTTCTTAAGTTATTAAAAAGCCCATTTACCAAACAAGGCCCAAAAGCACTCCAATACATGAGGAACGCTACTATTTTGACCCATGGATAGAATTGTATACCTCATTTCAAAAATATAACCTTACCACATTAAATTACACTCAAAAAGGATGAAGATAGACTATAAGATCATAAAAATTGGATTTAAAACGAAAAAGTTATATGCGATTGAACTTTAGGTAAAAATCGGGAAAAAATTACAAAAACTAGTTAAGAATATAACTTAAGGAAATTTTACTTAGTTTCTCAAGTTTGTTTCAATTCCTTATAAAAATTATTTCAATGATCAGGGGACACTGTTTACGGAGACGACTTGCCTCCGGATTACTTTGATTGACCCACATGGCAGAGTGAGTAAATTCCCGATGACTCTTTACTTGGTTGTGCTTGTAAAGTAGATGCGCCTAATTATATATATATAAATTTGGATGCTTGTGGGATATGAGAGATGCATGTGTATGAAATTATGGATGAATGTGATGACTTGTTAATTATAGATATAATAATGGGAATTGTTTATATCAATTTATACATGTGAATTGTATGGAATGAAATTGTTTGATCACCCTAAAAATCAAGTTAATCACTTATACGATTAAGGACTCAAAATGAATCATGCATTCCCCATACTACATACGGATAACACCGACTGCCGCTTCATGCAAAAGATAGGAAGGGACTCATAGGAATACGAGTTTCCTGCAGGATTAGGCACTAGCTATGCCATCATATATATTGAGTCTCTATCTTAAGCTAACGGGCTTACTAGGCGCTGGGAGACGCCAACCATCAGCAAAGGGCTGAGTCTTGAAGCTTCTGCTTAAACCGTGTATTTGTGGACTGTGGGGGTCACCACACCGCTAGACTTGGAATTTTAAAAGTTATGATTTGATTTTGGTAAAGGAAGTATATATATATAGAGAGAGAGAGAGAGTTTTGTTTTGGCATGAGCACGATAATGCAAATGAAATAAAATCCAAGGTTTAGAACCCGGATTTTGGTTTGGGTCGGTTAATTCTCTCTAAACCCCGACTTCAAGGGGCGTAATTCTGAGTCGTATACAGTTCCTAGGTCACTGTATGCTTTGTTTGGCATACTGAGTATTCATGCATTCATATGAATTGTGCATCTAATAAATTTCTATCATGTGGTACTGATGAGGGTATTTATCTCACTAAGCGTAAGCTTACACCCCTATAGATTTTTGTTGATGCAGGAGAACCTCTTCGGCAATCCGGGCCGAGGCATGCCCGTAATAAGCCTCGTGTAGAGACGGGTTAGAGCGATCAGAGAGCGATGAGGACGTTTTGAAATAGATTATAGATATTTAGATACTTTTATGTTTTTGTACATAACTTAGATTTTATGCAGTTCCGTTATGAACTTCAATTGTTTGTAATATTTTTTTGTGTGGGTCCCACGAGCCCGCACAATTAGCTAATTTATAACATAGAAGTAATTTTAGTTAAATTGCTCTATATTACTTATTTATGGGCCTAGTGGTAACGTAGAGTGGAAGGAGCCTTGTGTGTCATATGAAAGGCATATGATCAGCAAAGGGGTTGATAATAGACCTTTATATGGTACACGGTGATCTACCACGACAACGGTACTATTGGGTTGTGACAAAGTTAGTTGAAGTGATTCAAGTAAAATGGAGGAGAGTCTCTTATCTGATATAAAGCTAAGATGTGAAGGTTTTTGTTAGGATTGGTTAGTTGGAATATGTTTAATATTGTAGATGAGATTATTGAAAAGTCCATTGATGAGATTTACTGTAGTTGATGAGACTTATGGATATTAATGGGAATTGATTTAGGATTTATGGCTTAGAGAATGTTAGTAAGATGCTTTTAGTAAGAGTAAAAGAAAGAGACCTTACTTTGTTAATACGACCTATATTCCTACTAGCATATCATATATGTTTAGACGTTACCCTTAAAGGATTATTGAATGGTTTCCCATATTTTCCTAGATCAACTAAAGTAGGTATAAGCTAAAAGGGTCTCACCCTAAACCAATAATATGACAAATTGTAGGTAAATTAGGAACTTATAAAATTCCAAAATGATATTAGCTTGGTGTTTGGTATAAATATGAGATAGTGTAGTAGAGCGTGAAATAAATTATGGTATAGAAGAGAATCCTAAAAAGACCAAAAAAAAAAAAAAAGCAATGAAATATGAATCAAAACCTATATTAAGGTATAATCAGAACCTAATTTTGAAGTAGATCTTGTATAGGATGAGAATGTCGTATATGAGATAATAGTTAATACTAGTATAAAGGAGTCTAATAATGATAAGATATATGGAATAATTACTATTTTTTATTTTCCTATGGAGGTATAGAGTACTAAATCAACAAGTGGAAATAATGATTATTTAATTGCAAGGTAAACGTAGTGGAATTCTTTCAATTAAATGGTTGCTATTGGTGATTTGAACAATGGATATATTATGATAGTTGGTTATGTTTTGTTAAGAAGTTAGAGTTAATCCTACATTAGTTGTTTATATATGTAGATATCCTGCTGACCTCTTAATAGATAATGTTGTACTTCTTGATGAATGTGTATTATTTTGGATATGTGCATATGCTATAATGTTTTCTATACTTGTGGTTAAGGGTGTAAAAGGATTAGATGTATTTTAGGTGACTAATATTCAAAGTCCTTTGCATATGTAAGAATGGTTGTAGAAACTACAATATGAGGCAATAATCAGGTTATGAATCATTTAGCCCTTAATGATTAATGAGTTAAAGATTTATACTTTAGAGTTGTAAGTAAGTGCAAGTGAAGTAAAATAAGTATGAAGTGAAAAGTAGCATCTTTAAGTTATGTTGAGACAAATGGAATGAAATCATTATGTAGTACTTATGTCCAGTTATAGGAGATAGATGACTATTAAATGGTACATGAGAAGTGAAGTAGGATTATCAGGTAAATTATGATCGAATATATATCCAACCACCCTCAAATAGTAGTAGTGAGATGAGTAATGATTGACGGTGGAAATGGGAATTATAGCAAAAAGTTTGAAGAGGATCAAGACTTTTGATTAAGCATCTATTAGCTATTCTAAGATCAATCTAGATAGAACCTAACCTACCAAGAAGTGAACTTTATAAGATGATTATTTACTGGTATACTTATTATGATATAATGATAAGAAATAATAATCTAGTATCTTGATATGGAAAGAATTATAGGAGATAGAAGTATAATTCAAAGGAAATGGTAGGATGTCTAAGATCATCAAGCAATATGATATCATAAGACAAGATGGATAAGCCTGTTAGATCAATTAATTGTTAATTAAAGAGCGAGAAGTTTAGAACCCTTAAGATTTTAGAATATCAAAGATTAACTTATGGTATAATCATATTGAAGCTAGTAGTATGAGTAGGAGAAAAACTTAAGAGCAGTGTGATTAAAAGCAAGGATTGGATTACTTAACAAGGGTTTAGTAGTAAGTTATGACAAGATATTTTTATAATGGTATTCAGACAAAGACCATATGGAAATAGTTCCATATTAAATTTGGTTCAATTAGGTGCTATGAGTAGGAAAGTTGTTGTTTTACCCCTAATAATGAATTTATAGATCTAAGCTTAAAGGAGTCAAAAGATAAGTAGTGAATTTTACTTAAGGATTCTCACTTAATCATATTTGAGTGATGATAACTTCGAACAAAAGAAGAAGTTAGTAACTCTAGTAAATAAAAATTACTCAATCTATGCTTAGTTTGAATTTTGTGATAATAATAAAAATATCAAGTATTAGAACAAAGAGTATTTCCTCATATATTATAAAAAATATTTAATTGTGGAGGTAGGAATTATAACATTTATAAAGGTATGACAATGGAATTGGTGAGAGTCATCAATGTTAGAAGAGTAAATATTATTCTAAATCTTGTCAGCATATAGAAGAGGAACTAAAGATATTAAGAAACTTAGTAATACTAATTTGAGTATTCAAATGCTTATTCTAAGTCTTGTTAGTATATAGAAGAGGAATTAGAGATAGTAAGGAACTTAGTAATACTAATTTGAGTCTTCAAATACTTATCATAGAAGACATGATGAATGAAGAAGGAAATTGTGCTAAAAGATGGAAGAATATTATCATGATGACTATGTAATAATTTGAGAGTTAAAGGTGAAATCACAATGTGTCATACAAGTATCTTGATCTCTAATTTTAAGATAATAATTAACATGTAAGTTGAACTTATCTAGTTAGAATTCAAGTTCTGTAAATAAGAGTATGGGTTGATAATCATAAGAATAATGTACAATTATTATAAAATATATGTATAAAAATGGATAGAATTTAAGTACAATATTGATATTGAGATGTTCATTTTCTACAAGTCAGAAGTTAGTAGATAGAAAAGAAACTAAGGTGATTGGGATTATCATTACCTATCAATTTAGAACTTATATTGGAGGAAGGATATTAACCCGAAAATCTATAGAACATAATTAAAGTCGAATTTAGGAGAAAAGTTACTAAGGGTAAATGATTAGAAGTTTTATGCATATTTACAAGTGAGAGGCTGAGGAAAGTATCTACAAGTACTCGATCTATTAGTAATATATAAATGTTCAAAGGTGTTTCTAAAGACTTGTTTAGTGTAGCTTGATCCTGAAAAATTGAACTTTATGGTTAAGTTAGTCAAGAATCAAGCTTATAGCTAAAGTCCTATATTAGATATTGCAAATGAAACCTTCAAAGTTAAAGGAGTGGCTTCAAGGAACTATTTGATAAGAGATTTACATGAGCAAGTAATTCTTCATAAAGGACATTTGTATTATTTGAAGAGGAAAAATATAGCTCACTATGAAAACAGGGTAAAGGATAAAGTAAGCCAATTAAAATAAGTATCTTCAACTCTAAATTCGTGAATTGTTTAATTAATTATAAGGAGTGATAGTGTGTTTTTATTTTTTTAAATAACTTCAAGTTAGAATGTTATCAATTTCAGATTAAGTTGGACAAAGTCTCTGCAACTACAATACGATACGAACATTATGAATTCCTAGTGATGTCTCTTAGTTTTGCATTGCATAGGTTGTATTCGTAAAATTTGGAGAATCACATATATGTTAACTATATAAGAGAAACTTGTTGTGATAACTATCAATAGTACTTTGATTTACTTAACAACTACAGAAGAATAGATAAGGTATTTGTAGATGACATTACTAAAGTTAAGCACCATTAGTAATATGTCAAATTGAAGAAGTGTGACTTTTGGAAAGGAATGTTTCCTTTTTAAATGAGTTATATTTAGAGAAGAAACTTCTGTAGATACTGAAAATGTTAAAGCGGTGATCGAGGGAAGATACATAACAAACACTACTAAGAATGAAGATCCATTAAGGTAATTGAATGTATAAGAAAGGTATGAAACAACAATATACTTCATATAAGCAGTTGTAATAGGTAATTCAATAAAGGAATGGCAAATCTGAGATCATTCAAATTTCTTATTTGTTGAGTCTCTTGTCATGTTAACCTTATAAGTGTATTATGTCATGTTGAGTCTTGTCAAGTAATGAGTTCTTGTCAATACCACCTCTCTTAATGAATCTATTGGTCAAGAGTCACATTCAATCTTATCGAGTCAAGTTGAGTCAAATTAAGTTGATCCAAAATGTTAACTATCTCATTTGAATCCAAAATGGAGGAAAGTTAAGATTTTCCAATTTTACTTTTATTGATCCTATGCTAAGCTATATAAAGAAACAAATGAAAAACTACAGTAATAGTATAGTCATTGTGAATAGAAGATTATGAATCAAAGAAAAGATTAATGGTATGAGGTGGATTAAAAAACCATTGATAATCATAAGTAAAACCTAGGAATCAGTATAATAAAGAGTAAAATGGAGGGTAAACTAATAAGAGAATTTGTATGGTTATGGAGCTAAATCATAAGATAGTATAATATAACTAAAGGACAGTAGTGATGGAATAAGGCATGATTGGTATCAAAGTATGGAATGCAAATGAAGAAAATTGGATTTAGAATTTAAGAGATAAATGAAGAATTCAAATTAGAAGCTTAGATAGAAGATAGTTTGGAATCTCAATTAGAATATCATTCAAAAACCTAATTAGATGATAATTTGGAAAATACAAAATAGATTGTAATCTTAAGAATATATATACCTCCTTCTAAGAAAGATTTAGAATATAGGAGTTTTGAGTATGAAGCTATTTGTAAAGGAGTAAAATGTAAGACCCTACAAAAATTGATAGTTAATTCACAATTAGTCGATTTAGAGACAATTCATAAAATTTAGGGCGATCACGTAAATTATCCAATTGAGTTTGAATTGTACAACGAAGTTAAAAATATTAATAGAAATGGCCTTGTAAGCTTAGAAGTAAGAAAATAAAATAAAATAAATATGAAATTATTAAGTTATATGCATAGTAATCGTTATTTATCAAAAATACATAAAACAAGTTTTAATAATTAATAAATCATTAGAGATAAATTATATGCAATTATATAAATTAGTAAAAAATAAAATGAAACATTTACTACTTGAGACATACTTTAGAAATTACGACTTATATCAATATTCTTAGAACTAAGTTGAACTCTCATGATGAAGGTAAAGAAAAGAATTAAAAGAAATAACTATATAACTTTAACATCTCAAATTAAGCTCTTTTATATATTATTTCGTTATAATTATTAAGTTTATCAAGTCTAATAATTATAACGTAGAGTTTTGTAATTTGAGATATACCTTATAATAAATCTTTTGAAATCAACTATGTGATCTTAATAATTAAAATTAGTAAATAAAATTATATATAAGATGTATATAAATAAGTCTCAAATAATTAACGAAACCTACCCATATATCATATATTAAATAAAAGTATATTTAAGGCCTTACTTTAAAATATAAGACCAATGAAAAAAAAAATTAGTTTCAAATAAGGCCAAATAGTAATATGAGTTTCCTAAAAGTTATAAGAAATAATCTTGTAGAGTCAGATTTCAAAAATAAGTCCAAATACAACAAATATGATTATAATGTAAAGTCTATTGGATTACATTTTAATTAATCTAAAAATAGAAATTTCAAATTAAATATATAATATAATATTCTACTATTTTTGAAATATATTATGGAATATTATAAATAATAAATCATGATAAAATTATACTAAAAAAATCACATAAAATTATACCAACAAAAAAAAATTAACAATGATAATAATATATTTATCACTACCTTAATCAAGGTAGTGAAACCTTTCATAAATTAGAGTAGAGAGGGGCATGAGTCAGACATGAGAAATATAGAGAAAGAAAGAAAGGGAGAAAGGAGAGATGGAGAGAGAGAGAGAGAGAAAGAAAGAGAGGTTTAGAGAGTACTGGGATTAAAAAAAGAAAAAAAATTTAGAAGATTTAATTTTTCTAGTGTCTGATTTTCTAAGTAATTTCATTTTCATAATTATAAGTATTATTTATTTATTTAATAGTCGTATAAAAAATATATTCGTAATATTGCTATTTTTTCTAAATGAAGTGTTTTATCTATACAATTTTATAAATTACTCCTTTTTCCAATTTTAAACATAGAATATTGATAGTTATAGTTTCACTGTTTCAATTTAATAACTCGTAAAGGAGCTAGTTAAATATTTATATATATATATATATATTTGTATGAATCATCTTTCCCACATATATATACATATATATATCTGTAATATTAAAGGAAATGGGACCTTAAGTATTCACTTTTTTTTAAATTACATATTTACCCTCTGTTTACTATTATTTAACAAAAAAAGTAACAATAAAATAAATTATTAAAATTATAACTAATAGATAAATATATCCACTTACTCCTTTTTCTCTCTCTCCATTTCTTTACTCTCTAACTTTTTCTACTCTTCTACTTTTCTACGCTCTTTCACTAATTGTACTTATATCTCTTTTCCCACTCCCACTAATTGCACCTATATATCTCTCTCTCTCCCCTCATTTTGTATTTTTTGCACACACAATGCAAGTACATCGACCACTAGTATATATATATATACAAGCGATGCATTCAAAATAACGTCTAATTAGTCCCACCATTAGTATGTCTGGTACAATATGATGATTTTATGTATAAAATAAATTATATATTATACGATATTTTAAATATAATTAATGCTACTAAAAGAATATAAACATACGCTATAGATATATATTACTTATTGAATGATACTTTCACTAATATCATTATGTTACAATTATATATATATATATAATAGGGGTTACACAATAAGTAATATAGAAAGGATAGTATATATTCAACATATATATATGTAACAAAATGATATATATTTAATAAATTTTTTATTATAAATAACATTGAACTGGAATAACTAAGTAAAATTAAAAATTTAAATTAAAAATAATAATTTAAAGCTTATATGTAATAAGGGTATAAATACTAAAATGATATCTATATTATAAGAGCAAACAGCAACAATACAACTTACATCAAACTTAAGTGAGCAAATCAAAGTCTTTAAGTAAGTTAAGATCTATGCTTCATGGCATGATGGAGGATTATGTAATAGTTCTCAAAGACTTGGGAGTGCTTTTGATTGTGCTTGTAACTTAGTTGAATGTGTGCATGCTTAATGTGTGATTGTTACTTGAATCGTGGACTTAGAGTGCTGCTTTATATGTTTATATTTGATTTACTTTGCTTTGTGAAATGGTTTATCACCACCTAACTGGACATAACTAAAGACTGATCTTTTACTAACTAGATATGCATAGCAACCATTAGGAGAAAACAATTGGGATTTTTAGGCTAAACACAGACCCCATTTGATGAGGATAATCTTAGTCAAACTAAGTGACAAGAGAGGAGGTTGTAGCAAGGTTGAGGGCTATAGTTCGAAGGGATTCACAGGTAAAGGGTGTACTCCATTGTATAAGCCTTGGTTTAGTTTCGATTTCCGAGTACGCAACATCAAACTCCTTAACTTGAATTAGAGTAGATATAATTTCTCTAATCTCATGACTAACCAGATAACGTCATGTAATAGCCTTTGCTTGTTTACATTGCATTTCATTAAAATAAGTTTATTGAAAACCATGTTCATGCTTGATGTGCTCTTTTGTCTCCATCTCGCTTATTGAGCTAGTTGGGCTTATATCCCAATAAACCTTACTATAAGTTGCTAATGATTAAGGAGGCTAAGCTATAACTACTCTCAAGATAGTGTACTTCAACTAGGGAGTGAGGACAATTGAAAACTTATAAGAACCAAACTTTTTCTTGGCCATCTTTAGCCTTTTATAGAAACTAACTTACAAATGATACTCTAGAGATGCTACTAGTTTCCAACGTATTGTATGTAATCACCAAAACCTATGGTTTTGGTAAGCATTTCAAGAACACTAAAAACTTTAGATGTATGGAAATACAACTATTTTATTAATTTGAAAACTACTATTGTTCTTAAGCAGGTATCTTGAAAAGCTTTAACATAAGATTCACTAATAATAAGTACAAAATTGGATACGTTAAAGCGATTGAGTCGAGTACGCTTTGTATGGGCTAAGTCTATGGTAATAGTTATAAGGCTCACTTCTACCCTATGATAGTTCACACGATAGAGCTATTATGATTTCATCTCTTTAGGGTGTAATACCATGCAAGCACCTAAATTAAGTAGGCATTACGTTACCAAGTTACGTAGAAAACATTATCATTCAAATTGACAACCCTTATACTATTTTTCCATGCCGTCACTTGCCTTACAAGAATCTAGTGAATAATTCTTAGAATAGGGTCTATTAAGGTTGAGCCTTTAGACTTACATTGACTATACACCTTACTACTATAGCTCATTCTAGTCCAAACTTAAGCGTCATTCACCTCTATTGGTAACTTCACCAGTAAATTATGGTACTTGACCATAAAAGCTTATTCCTTAGAGTATAGGCCAAAGGTTACTAGTATTCTATTGAAACACATTTTTACAAGTTGCTCATTGACTTTGAACCTCATGGTATTTCGAGTTCCATTTTCAATATGCTTGAAGTCCAAGGTGAAGGTACTAAGGACATCTAAATTGAGCTCCTTATATATTAGCTCATTAATGGTTAGGAGCCTATCCTAGTATCCTACTTCTAGGTACCTTTGCACTATAGTTTCATATCTAACCTTTACTAAATTATCCTAACTCACTATGGCATTCTCCTTAAACCATTTCTTACAAAACTTATTGTAGTGCTTTCATTGCCATGCTTTGATAAACCGAAGTAATCAATTTTGTGCAATACTGGTGCTTATCCTTTCTAGCAACATATTTGACTTACGGTATGATTTTGAAACAAGAAAATCAATGAATTCATATAATCATGTTTCTAAAAAGATAAGAATTCAAAGATTAATTTATAAAAGAATTGTTAAGGGAAAATGTCATGCTTGTCACAATCCAATTGATTCTACACCAATATTGCATACTAAATTTTCTTCATCAATAAAAAAAATCATGAACTGACTTTTAATGATCAAGAGAACATGGAAATTTTTTTCCGCTTAGATGTTCCAAGTCAACAATCTTGTAGAATTTAAAACACGCTAATAAAATTCTTATCTCTATTATAATAGTTTAAGAATGATTAATCCAAGAGTGTTTCTCTAATTTTAACACACAAATGATATGGATTTATCATGCATGAGCAAGAATAAATCAAAGAAAACTCCTCTTCATATTCTTCTCTAATAAGCACTATTCATATTCTTCTTCATTCCTACTTCAAGATTACGTTCCTAAGAGAGATTTTTAACCAACAATGTAATAGCAACAATTTGTATCAAATATAGATTCAAGAATCACTCCTAAAACTATGGATCTTCATATATGAAAATCACTTACTCTTGCATCAAACCCCAACTAAATGACTTGATTTCTTTGAAAATAATAAGTGAAACAATAAAATCAAGTAGAGATTAAGTTTTATGTACCTTAGATTTATTGATTTGAGAAGAAATCGTAGCAAGATTGTAATGATAGTAAGCTTTGTAGTTAGAGAATATGAGAATGTAGTGTATTGAAGAAAAAGAGTATAGAATGAAAAGGAAAGAAATTACCCATGGTTTTTTAATAAGGAGAGTAAATGGGCAAGAACAAGGGCATAATGGTGACCGTGTTTCTTGTCCTGACACATGCACTTACCATTAGGCATGATTATAAGAAAGGATTGTAGGCGTAATCTTAGTCATGATCTTCTCATCTTATAATTTTCTTGCTTCCCCCACTTTTAAATTGTTTACAAGAGGAACACAGCCATGTTTACAGCTATAAACTTGGGTCATGTTTCTCTTTAACTCTTGAATTTGTTGATTTGTGAATTGCTTTAATCGTTCACCTGAAAGAACTTCTTAAAAAATAAAAAATGTGACGAATTGAATTGCTAAAGATAAAAATTCAATTGAAATGCAAATTATTGGAAACATTAATTTGTTTTCAAAGGCAAAAATTACTTACAAATTTAGCAATTGGCTGCTTTATCAAAATCGAAAATCATTCATGCTAGAAAACAAATTAATGCTTATTCGAAATAGCACTAACAAGATAATTGAACTCAACCTAAACAATAAAGTTTAAAACAATGATTATTTAATGAAACTCAAACAAAAATAACTAGGTTGCCTCTTAAAAAGCATTATCGTGTAACATTGTTGGCTTAATAATTTCATTCTTCATTCAATTTGTTCAAATCCCATAGAGCTAAGATTAGGTTCAATATTTCCCAATAAGCTTCCTTGTTGTCTCTCTATAACCATTTCAGCTAGTTGTCCTAATTGATTTTTAGAAGTTAATGGCAATAGATAATAAAAAAAATAAAAAAACAAAACAAAAATTATAAGGATGTAATCAATTGAAATATGTTAAAATAATTAGTGAAAGGGATTTTTCTAGTATTCAAATTAGTTTACTCTTTTTGGCTGCTTAGTAACGTTGCCAAAAAATTGATGCAAGCTCCAATGCTATGGGGACAAATACTACCCTTAGGCAAATACACCTACTCAA
The DNA here is from genome assembly GCA_024138005.1 of Lumnitzera racemosa. Classification (NCBI taxonomy): domain Eukaryota; kingdom Viridiplantae; phylum Streptophyta; class Magnoliopsida; order Myrtales; family Combretaceae; genus Lumnitzera; species Lumnitzera racemosa. The sequence goes on from JAMXBC010000002.1 coordinate 74,344,489, forward strand.
GTTATAATTTCTTTTTCCATCAATTAAGTTATAGTATAAACACGAATTTAAGTCTAAGTTGTCGATCTCATAAGCAACCATGGAATTTAAGAAAACCCTAAATTACTAGCAATCCTCTCTAAAATCACCAATTACATAACTTATCAGTTCAACTAAATAATGGTAAAAAATAAATAAATAAAGCCAATGTGAGAACAAAATTTCACCTAGTCACATCGAGTGGATAATTTAAAGTGTTAGTGAAACTAGCCTAATTAACTTAGAAATTTGCGAGTACGCTTGAGACATTAGTCGATGAGATCCCGTAGACTCAAATCTTGAAAATATAATAGGATAATAATAAAATAACAAAAATATTATAATTTTATTATATTACTGAATATTTAGGAATCGCATAGAATAGGCTCCAAAAGCTAGTAAGTATTTAGAAATAAATTATATATGTAACAAAAATATTATGTGACATAAAATAACATGTAAAGTATATATGTGTACACCATATGTAACTTTTATGTATTAATATATACTCGTTTATAACGAAAATACCCGATTATTCATATTTTAAGCCAAAATGGGTTAAGAAAATCCATAAAAAAATTCTAAAAATCCTAAATCAAATGGGAATAGTTAGGAACCTCTTAATTTAGCTGTGTGGAGTCATTTAAATAGGTGTTAAGTAGTTAATTAGGATTTGCATGCAATAGGCTTTAGTATATAAGCCTAAATTCTTGAGAGAGGAAAAAAAAATTCATTTGCACCATCCAACTTGCTCTAAAAAATCTAAAACCATTCTCTACTAGATATTACATGAAATGGAGGATCTAAAAAAATTTGATTTAAGGTTTAGAGATTGAATAGGAAAATTAGGAAGAATTTAAAAAATTAATGCGTAAACTGAGATTAGAGGCATGTAAGTACCTAAGGAGTAATTAAGAGCCAACTGCTGCCACTAGGTGACAGAACACTTACAATATAGGCCGACCAACAAGTAGATGCCTATTAATGGTGGCTAGAGAAGCTGATCTTAGTAAGGACCCATTTTTACCCTGATTTTATATAATTTTGTAAAAATATTAAATATATTTAGAAAATTATGAAGAAAAAATTTCATACATATTTTCATATGTAGAATCTAGAGAAAAAAATGTTATTTTGTACAAATCTAATAACTACAATATTTGTCCTTAAGAAATCAATGAGAATAGATGATTTCCAATATTGAAATAAATAGGTTTAATGGCGTAGTTTTGCCTTTGAAATTTTTCTATAAACTTTCCTATAATTATATTGAATTTCCATGAAAATATTTTTCATGAACCTATTTTCTATATTTTCTCTTAATTTTTAAACCTTCAATTGTGCCCAAAATTGTAATTTTTAGCTAAAATTAATATATTTTGCTGAAAGACTTTACTTAGATTTTGTACTCAATCATTTGCAAAAGTAATTATGACTTGTTGAATCTATTGAATGAGGCTATACAATAAGGAGTTATGGGAAAACATGATTTTGTAGTTATATGTGAAGTATAGTAACTTGTGTATTTGATGGATTTCATAAAACAATGAGTTAGGATATGTTATATGAGGAGTTGGAAAGTAAGGATGTTATATATTGATGAGGAAAATGCTATTAAATACTAGTCTTAATAAGTGTTAGAGGATGAGTGAGCAAATCAATTAACAATAAGAAGTTAGTTAAGGATAGAGGATAACTTAGAGGAAATGGAAGGCAAGTATTCTACTAGGTATTAACTCACAAGTTAAGTTAGAGGCAAATTTCAAAGGGAAATATAGTTAAGGAGACTCAAAGGCTAAGTAAGATGGCAAAATCTTAGCTTAAAAGAGAGTTCAAATGGTATCTTGCCAAAAGATCTAAAATTAAGTAGACTACATGGTCGGTTCAAAAGGTGACTAAGAGGATATTTAAAATAAAAATGCATGAATGTAAGCATTTAGAAGTTGCCTCAAAGGGTAATCCATAAGAAATCTTAGGTACTTATCAGACTCAGAGAATGATTCAAAGGTTAATCTTATTAAAACCATAACTCCGATATGGCTTTGTGGCTAATTCAAAAGCTTTCCAATTTAAGAACTACATGGGTGACCTAACTCAAAACTTAGCTCAATGGGTGTTGAATGTAAGATTCAACTCTAACTTCTTACACTTATGAATACATAACCTATAAATTGAATTCCAAATCTACTTAATGCTTAAGAAAAACAAATTAATGGAATATGATGTCTTATCTACAGTAACTAAAATAATTGATTAGATAAACATGTAGGAATGTTTGAAGGAGGATTAATTCAGTAACCAAATGTAGCAAGCAATCTAATTCTAGGTAAGTAAGATCAGTACTTCACCATACTTCAAAGTATTGTTTCAGAATACTTAGGGGCATGTACTTACTTGTAAATATAGTTAGCTGTTTATGCATTTGCAATGCATGTCTTTGAATCTAATTTTGCCATGATAGGAGCTGAGCTCCATGTTATGTTTTCTTGGTGAATTGTTGTTCCATTTGAATTAATTGAGCCTAGTTGATAACCCTAAAAATAAACTAACTTAAACTTAGCCTAACGTTTAACCTGACATCCATCATAACTTACTAGGAAAAATGATCTGGATTCTCAAGCCAAACACAGACCTCTTCGATAAAGATAGCTAAAATGATTATTTTCCTACCTTTAATCAAACTAAGTGATAAGAAAGGAGCTCACGTACATGGTTGAGGGCCATGGTTCGAAAGTAGTTTTAAGCGAAGAGTGTTCTCCATTACACAGGCCTTAGTTTTGTTCCGATTCATGAGTATGTAACGTTATACTCCTTAACTTAGATTAAAGTAACCACAATTTCTCTAATCTTACAATGAATGAGGTGACATCATGTAATGGCATTTGCTTGAACATACATTGCATCTAACTAAAATTGCTTAAAAACCCTAGTTACTCTATATGACATACATACTTTTGTCTCTATCGTACCTACTAAGCAAGTTATCTCTTACCCCCTTATAACTATTTTGTAGGTTCAATGGATGCATCACCCAACTCTATATGATAAAATACAGGGTCGTAGAATGAGATTTAAGATGGTTTGGCTAGATTTGTATTTCCATTGTTAATTTTTTTCTAATTGTTTTTAGAAAACTACATGGGTCTTCTCAAGTAGGTTGGTAGTTTTCAATCTTCTAGTTTGCAAACTAAGTAATATGTACGTATAAGCTTTACTACTACTCTCCTAAAAAGTTAATCTATAAGTTTACTTTACCAGGTATCTTTAAAGATTATTCCATTGGTTTATATGAAGCAATTATCAAATTGGATGCTTCAAAATGATAAAGTCGAGTACGCTTGATATGAATTAAGTTTACAATAGTAGCTATTAGGCTAACTTTTATCTTAGGATGGTTTACATGATTGGATTGTTACAACTCTACCTTTTCAAAACTTGAAAATTTTAAGTTACAACTCTGCTGAGTGTCACTTTTAAGGTTATTGTTAATAGTAATTGATACAATAATGTTTTTGTATGATAGGGTAATGCTTAGTGAATCTTATTTGGTAAATGTGGTTTTAATCCTCATGGGTATATCAAATATTTAGATGGTAATCGTTAAGTCTAGGCAAATAATTGTTATGTTCTCATTTTAATGAATGCAAAGATTTGGTAGGTTGTTAAGGATATGTGGAATTAGGCTAAATAATGAATTATTTATTGTACTAAATTGTTACTTGTACAATTGAATGACTCATAATATAAGAATTTTAGTGGAGGTTGATCATAATTGATGAGAAGTACTTTAAGAGGGATCATAAGGAGGATTAAAGTGTAGTTGAAACTTGGAGTATGAATTATGGTTCAAATATGAGGTGTAGATTTTGTCAAGTTCATGATAATAGAGCATAATATAATTTAGAGGATATTGTAGAACTTGATTCAAAGGATTGAATAGAGGATTATGAGATAGCCTTAAAGATTAACTAGTGTAAAGTAATAAAGTTAATTGAAGGATATTTTATGTTCTAAGTAAGATTACAGATACATATTGTTATACTTATTTTATGGTGGTAATTCAAAGATAATGGAGGAGAAGTCAGAGTTTATATTTCAAATGTAGTTTTAGAGAAACAATACTTGTTGACTAAGGACACTACATTAGTAATGGTTTCAGTCTATTAATTAAGGAGACTACATTTGGTAATGGTTTCAGTAATAGAAATTCCAACAATTGAAGAGTAGGAATGGAACTATTGTGGAAATTACAACCAAGTTACGACAAAAAGTATCCCATGTTATGAAAGATTTCCATCTTAAACCATAATTTGGTCTTGTAAACTTTCCTCTATAAAGGATATTAGCATAGAAGCTTTACTCTAATAAACTTGAACCATTAATTAAATCAAAAGAAACCCTAAAGAGATAATTGGCTAGAATTTAGATGAGGATTCTGAGGAAGATTTCGATTATGCTTTTAGCTCTTGCAAATAGCTTAAGCTGAGAACTAGAGATGAAAATAAATAGACGTACAAATCAAAAAGTATAGGATAGAAGAGAAAATAGATCTTTAAATGAAGAATATTTCCAAGGCCCAAGTAGAGCATTGTATAGGGAACTAAAGAAGTAAATTGTAAAGATTGAATATAGTAGAAGATATTGGTAATGATGATGAGGTCTATGGAGCTTTAATGACTTGAATCTTAACATAGATGTGAAGAGTCCTAATTCTAACTTAAGAGTTAGCGGTGTATAGGTGAGTAAGTATAGAAATCGACTTTCATTAGACTAATGTAACAATATTGAAAGAGTGTAGAAGTCCACAAGGTTAAAGTTAGTAGGATTTTGAAATAACTTTTAGTAATTGGATTCTTTTTTATAAAGCTATGGATTAGGAACTTAGTCACATTTGACATGTATTGGTTATAATTTTTATGGTGTACCAAGTGTTCCTTAATGTATTTCAATTCTTTTAAATAATAAAGATATGATCTTATACATGTAACTACCTCGCAACATTAACTAAAAATAAGGAATTTGGAAAGCAATTAGAGGATCTTTTAATATGTACAAGTTCATTTATAGATCTTAGTCATGGAAAGATTTAATTCTAATATGATTTTGCTTGATATAAGGTTAAGTTCTAGCATGAATTGTTGGGGTAAAGTTTAGATTATGAAATATTTCAATTCTTTTAATGATATGGACATGATTCTATATATAGCTAACTTAAGTTATTGTTAAAAACCATATACACAAGAAGAGAATATATGATCTTTTGGTGTTTATATGTAGACTTTGAAATGAAATTTTAATTTTAATATGATTATCCTATGAGGTGAGTTAGGGTCTAGAGTATATTATTTTGTAAAAAAGTCTAGATTCTGATATATGTATTTGAGGGTATAAATTGATATTTCAAGTATATGATTACAGCTAATGTTAATTGTATTTCGAATGATATAGGGATCAACTTAAACAGACAGAACCTAGGAGATTGGTACTTAAATATGGTATTAGATAGGGGAACTACTGTTACTATCTTTAATAAAGAGATAATACAACACCTAGAGAGTACGGATGCTATTATATCATAGGTATGAATGCTGGTGATATGTTATAGATGTTGAATTGTATTCAATTCCTAAAGGATTGGAACTTAGAAGCTATGAGAAATACTTTGTTATCATTATTACATACACATGGTGTATTTGATATAAACAAATGTAGATGTCAAAATGTCAATTAAAGACTTATGTCAGGAACTGGGTAGCATTAGATTAGTAAGTTATACTTATCAAAGATATTATGATGATATTAGGGAGAACTAATTCAAATTTACATTCTAAAACCTATATGATATTGATAGAATAAGAAAAATCTCACTTAAAGGAGTTAATTAAGAATGAATTTTGCACCCACTTGTGTGTCATATAGGATTGGGTGTAGGATAAACAACCATATACGAAAATGAGATACTTAATTGATGAAGTAGTTAGAAACTTAGGGGAAACGATTAGAGAATGTAAACTCACTATTAAGTACTTTTACAATATAAGATTTATTAAGCATTAATCCCCACTACCTTAGGAAAGAATGACTGACTCAACATATGTTTGACAAATGAGAATCAATACAAATACCTAAAACAATATAGGGTATGATGTATATACAATAGTAGACCTCGAAACCCAAAATGAGGGCAATTTGAGTTCGAATGAAAATGAGAAAATAGGGAATGAGGAGGGGGGTTTGACAGTGAATGTTTATGGATATTACACACTAAGACATAAACACAATCAGGGGTTGAGCTTGAGATAAGGTTTGATACAACTCACAAATACTAAATGTCATTCGGGTGTCAAATGAGAGGTTAGATGTAACTCACTAACACGCCCAAATGAAGGGTTCACCACAATCTTAAAGGTAAGATTGATAAGAACACGAGAGAGTAAGGAGTAAAGCATACTCAATAATCTGAAATGCCAACTCAAACGACTCAAGAATGTCCTTACTTCTAGAAGGAACGTTCATGTATAAATTCGCTGTATGAATATTCTTCAATGTCTTGATTCGTTTCCATTAATTACAGATGTTGCTATTTATAATAAATCCTAAAGCCCTAATGGCAAAACTATAAATAACACACAAGGCCTTAAAACCTAAATAATGGCCCACAATCGAAATAAGGAAAATATTTACAAATATACAAAACTGTGCACTTAACGAAGTGTTGCGCATGTAGTCATCCGAGCTCTCTAAAGGCCCAAGCAGGGGCTAGTTGGCAATCGGGTGTCCGAGCCAAGGTGGAATCTTTGGGAGTCTTATTAAGCTTGGCCGAGCTCTTAGTAAAGTCAGCCCACAGTTGCTGTACTCATGGATTGCTTAGTGCAAACTTTATTGTGTTGTACCAAGTTGTTCTTTGGCTTTGAGTATTCGGCCATATAGTTTCTCGGCTTTTTGAAAGACGATAATCTTGAGGCTAAGTGGCTCCTTTCCTTCCCCTCGGTCTTCTAGTATTAGCTTGGCCTCAGCAAAAATTGTTTGGCCTCGACTTTGAACAATTTGGCCTAAGGTTAAGATAGGTTGGCTTCAGCTTCTGGTAAGTCAATGTTGGCTTAAGATAGGTTAACCTCAACTAAGAGATCATCGTGGATAGATTCCTATCAGGGTATTACCATAACATTTATTAGTTATTGAGTATGTTTTGAGTAGAACATAGTGAAGGGTGATACTAAGAGCTTCGATTTTAGGGAGTCACTGAATATTGTAAATTTGTTAAGATGAATTGATATTTCAAATAAAATAAGGAAAGCAGATTTAAACCAAAAGTCGAATAGTCTAAATTGAGCTAAAGTAAGGGCCTTTAGAATTCTTAAGCATTGGAAGAGGAGTGCTCAATTTTTAAATGAAAAGATAGAAGCTAGATTTTGATAAGATGTATAGATAAGGGAATTTTGAAAGATCTATACTATAGAAAATTTATGAGATAAGCTTGAGAAAGGTACTTCTAGGGTAATACAAAGGATGATATATGGATAAATAGAGGTGAATGATCAAAGACTTATAATAGAAACCAAAGATAAGATCTCTTTTATTTATAGCTAAGATGTGAATTCATCTATAAAAGTAAATTATTTGTGCCTTAAATTAGGAAAATCAAAGCTTCCTTCCCATATGTTTTACATCTAACACACCTTGTGAACAAATAGAAATAGGAATGTAATGTACTCTAAATATAAGATATTTGTGAAGTTAGTATGGTTTGAAGTAAGAGATAAAGGGTAAAATTGAGTCATGGCTAAGGGTTTAGATCAAATTTTTTATAAGAGGGAGATAAGTTATAGTAAGAAGCAACATAAGTGAAAGTAAATTTCACTAGGGTGACAAATTAGAGAAAATGCTTGAAAACTTAATAAACTTGAGTTGATAATTAAAAGGGAGAATTCTCAGAAGATTGGAAGGGTTATAATTTGAAAACAATGCTAAGAAGATTTTAGCGAATATATAGAGTCTGAATCAAGAAAAATATGAGCTAAACTATGATTAGGGATATGGAAATGAAATGATAGTAAAAGAATATTACAACGAAGAAATGTATGATGACATTTGAAATGAATTGGTGCAATTCACGGAAATAAAGAGTAATACTTTTTTGTGTAGCCAAATAAATCATGGAATAATCAACAAAGTTGTACACTACATACTAGTCATGGAAGCAAAAGAGGAGATAATCAGATATATTAGATTATAATGTGAGGATTGTACAACAACATTCCTTAAAGGCTCTTTTAGGTACATATGAGCATGCAAATACAGGATAGCTCAAATAAATGATAGCAAATCTATGATTCTTATTTCTCATATTAAAGTGTTGGTCTATTACAAGTCGTGTGTTTGTAAACCACTTGTCCTTAAGTTTCCACTGACATGTCGTGTCAGTCATAAAGTCGAAAACTAGTTAATGTCCTTATCATTCTAGACTTGTGTCAATTCTGTTAGTTAAATTAAATTTGTCTATCCAGTTGGTCTTTGTTTCATTCAAGTGCAAGCTTGTGAATGGATCAAGATTTTCCAAACTCAACTTTGCAATTGTATGTACTAACATGTGGAATGTTAAGTTTTTGATTGAGAAGACAATATAGAGTTAAGGAAGAACCCAACCAAAGTGGTAATATTAAGAGTCAACAAGCTTTATTAAGAGTATACAATGAGGAAGCAATCTCTCAACATACTAGATAATCGGGTTCAAAAGTTAGTAAAGAGTGATAAAAAGTAAAACAAGAGGCCAGATATACACTAGTAAATAGAATTGAGTTAGAGGAATGCTCAAATTGAAGTTCTAACTGTATTAGGAATTAGAAGATGAATCATAGTAATCGTACTTATGTATGAAGGACTTGTAGGATTTAGAACTTAGTATCAAAGGTACTCAAAACCTGAGTTAAAAGAAAACATTACATCAAAGACTAATTTCAAAGGTACAAACAATTAGGAACTAAGTGAAAAGATGAAGTGAAACTCTAAGAACTTATCAATATGAAGATGACTAATGAATCTATTATATTTTTATAACTTATATGAGTGTAGAAAGATATTAAACATAGGATGACCATCAACCACATAAAATCAATATGGAGAGATGTTCTATGAAGAGCCTTATCAAAACTTTTACGTGGAAGAAGTAATAACTCATCCTATCAGGAGATAGAAAGTTGATCATAATATGTCAACTTACACAACACAGGAATATAATAGGGTATCATGACATATCTTATATATCAATGCTATAAAAACTTATAAGAAATCAAAAGGAAGTATTGGGATATAAACTAATAGATCTTAAATAGAGTTATACAATGGAGAAACAACCTATATAAAAGTAGGATGAATAAATTTCCAAGATCAAGAAGCTAAAATCTAAAGTATGCGGGAGTATAGTAAGGAAATGTTGTCGAGTAAATTTGATTTAGGAAACTTAAGATAACAACAGAGAAATGGTATATTGTTATTTTAGCTATTAAGTTAACAATACTTTTATTTTGATACATGGTAATTGACAATATTGGAAGTCTACCAGATTTGTGATAGATTTAATTGATCATTAAAGTTTTGATGACAAAATTTCTTTGTAGGGGGGTAGAAATATGAGACCTTATTTCATCTAATCATATCAAACAAATAATTTAAGGCATTTGTAAAAGTATCTTGATTAACCTAAAAATTTTCAAGTAAGCTCAAGATATTTGTCGATGAGATCCCATAGACTTGGACTTGGAAAATATAATAAAATAATAATAAAATAATAGAAATAGTATAATTCTATTATACTACTTAATATTTATCGGAATCGTGTAAATAGGTTTCAATAGCTAGTAAGTATTTAGAGATAAATTATATATGTAACAAAAATATTATGTGACATAAAATAACATGTATAATATATATATATATACACCATATGTAATTTTTATATATTATTATATACCCGTAATTAACTAAAATATCCAATTATTTATATTTTTAAGCCAAAAATGACTTAAGAAAATCCATAAAAAATTTATAAAAATCCAAAATCAAGTGGAACAATTGGGAACTTCTTAATTTAGGTATGTAAAGTCATTTAGAAAAATGTTATGTAGTTAATTAGGACTTGCATGCAATAGGTTTTAGTATATAAGGCTAAATTCTTGAGGAGAGAGAGAAAAAAAAAAAAAAACCATTTGCACCATCCAACTGGCTCTAAAAAATCTAAAACCACTCTCTGTTGGATACTACATGGAATAGAGGATCTAGAAAAACTCAGTTTAACGTTTGGAGATTGTAAGCCCAATAACTTCATATAATTGTTCGAGAGGGTAATTTAAGACGTTAGTAAAACTAACCCGAATGACTTAAAAATTTACAAGACTCAAAACATTAGTCGAAAACACCCTGCGGATTTAGATGTCCAAAATATAATAAAAATAATAACAATAATATAGCTAAATAATGTCATTTAACTAAATACATATTATTTATTGTAATATATAGAATAGATTTCATTAATCCGTAAACTTTTAGAGGTAAATTATACACATAATAAAAATATTATATGACATGAAATAATATATAGAACATATGTATATACCCTATGTGTAATTATTATGAGTAATTATAAACTCGTAATTAACTAAAAAAATTCGAAAAACTACATTTTATGCCAAATCAAGTTAAATAAATTTATAATAAAACGGATAACACTTGTCAAATAACATAAGCAATTGGATTAAGTAGAATTAGGTGTATAGATTAGTATTAGATGGGTGTTAATGAATATAGAAAGGATAAACATGCATTTAATTTAGAGAGAGAGAGAGAGAGTAAATTCATTTTAGCACTCTAAATAGTTTTGGAAACTTTGAAAGTACTCTCCAAAGTTTCATATAAACAAAGAGGGATCTAGAAAAGTTAAACTCAAGGCTTAAAGATTTAAGGAAGAAATTAGGAAAAATTAACAAAAATTAATATGTAAATAGAGCTTGGAGGAGTACGAGTATCTAAAGAGTAACTAAAAGTCAACCATAACCACCAAGTTATAGAGTACCCAGTGGTTAGGCCGGCTGACAAGAGGGTAGTTAGAGCTAAGGTTTTTAGTAAGGGTTTTATTTAATCCGATTTTACAAAATTTAATAAAAATATAAACTATAATCACAAAATTTTGGAAAAAATTATTCATACCTATTTTCATATGCAGAATTTAGGAAAAATAATTTTTTTATAAAAACGTAATAGTTATAGTATATGTGCTTAAGAAATCGATGAATCGAACACTTTTTGACATTGAAATAAATAGATCTAACGACGTACTTGAGCCTTTTAATTTTTTTTGTAAACTACCTTATATTTATATTGAATTGATATGAAGAGAGCTTTCACATAACTATTTTCTATAATTTTTTTGAACTTTTGAGCCTTAAATCATTATTAAAACGATATTTTTGGAAAAGAAAAAAAAAAGTATTTTTCCTATGAACTTCACTTGGATTCTAAGCATCACTGATTATTAATGTATTTTGTGGTATATGGGTGCCATTGGAAGGGTTTTTATTGGAAGAAGTTAACAAAATCAAGTAAGTGCCACTCATATAAATAATTTGGTGATATGGGAATTGGAGAAATTGGTGAACAATAATATGTTGTACAAGGAATTTGGATGTAACGAAGTTGTGAAGTATGGATTGGAGGGTTACTTTGATTGTTTTACTAGAATTTGGGGTAGAAGTAGATGAATCAACAAAGTTGTATGTAAAATTGAACTTAGGCAAAGGATAGCTTAGAGGATTTTGTAAATGAGTTTTGCACTAGAATGGTCCTCAAAGAGTGAGTCAAAAGCAAAACCTTTGAATAAAATATAAGAACAAGAGATTTAGAAGCTTGGTTAAAGGATGATTTAAAAAAAAAAAATCTATAGATAACAAAGTTAGAGGATATCTCAAAGGAAGTTAAGGGGCACATGTTATACTTGATAATCACTTAGAAGTTCAATCAAGGCAAATACTCCAAGAGAAGTATAGCTAAGGAGGCTCAAAGGTTGAGTCAAAAGGCAAACTCTTAGGAAATTGAAGTTGGTAGGGTTCAAAAGATAGCTTAAAGAATATTCTTCCAAAAGATATAAAACTAAGTAAACTACATGGTTGGTCCAAAAAGGTGTCTTAGAGAGTACTTAAGGTGAAAGTATATGTGCAAGAGAATTTAGAAGCTGCCTCAGAGGATAATCTGTAAGAAATCTTGAATAGTCACCAAATTCAGAGGTTAACTTAAAAGTTAGTTTCATTATGAACTTTTACTTCAGTAGGACCCAGTATAAAAGCTTTATAGATGATTTCACTCAAAACTTAGCTTAAAGGGTATTTTTTTAAAAATCTTAGGTATTTGACAACCTCAGAGATTGACTCAAAGGTTAAATGAGCTATGAACTTCAATATCCATGTGGTTCAAAGAGTAGTTCAGAAGCTTCTCTAATTAAATATGCCAAAGGCGTGATAACTCAAGATGTAGCTCCAAAGGTAATAAAGTTAAAATATACATATAGTACCATATTGAAGTTTCAATACTTAATGCATAAGACAATAACCTAGCAACCAAATAACTTAATATTTATATAGACACATAAATTTTCATAATTTTCATGCAAAATAAAGTACTAAATCGGGGTTAATATCAAAGGATCACTGATAAAGACAAGTTAGCAATTGTAGTTAATGAGCAATTGAGTTCTAACTAAGTAGGATCAGTATTTCACCGTACTTTGGAGTATTACTTAAGAATACTCAAAGGCCTTAGTATGTGTCTTGCTTGTGATTGTAAGTTAGTAGCTTATGTGTATGTAATGTGTATGTTTGAATATGCTATTGTTGATATGGAATGATGGATTGTATATATGAGTTGTATTGTGGTATTACTTACTTTGGATTGTTTAAAATTGCTTGATCACCCTAAAGCAATATAACATAAACTCGACTTAACTACTAACTGAACTTACATCACATCTCACTAGGGAAAACAACTAGGATTCTTAGGCCAAACACAAACCGTTCGATGAGGATAGCAAAAATGGTCATTTCCCTACCTTTAGTGGAACTAAGTGATAAAAAAAGAGTCGTAGCAAGGTTGAGGATCACAGTTGGAAGGGAAGTCTCAGGCAAAGTGTGTTTCTCTATTGTATAAGCCCCGATTTGGTTCCAATTATCGAATGTATAGCATTGAACTCCTCAAAACCCGGATTAGAGCGAGCACATTTTCTCTAATCTAACACCGACCAATCAACATGGTACAACGGCATTTGCTTGAACATGCATTACATCTTATTAACCTTGCTTGAAAACTTGGTTTATTGATGATAGATATATGTTATTGTCTTCGTCTCACTTATTAAGTAAGTTATCACTTGTTCCCTTATACTTGTTTTACAAGTTCCTAGTAGACTCACTAGTATTACACCATGTTCTAAAGGACTAAAGATGGGGTCAAGGAGAGAGATTTAAGACTAATGGACTATGTCCTTAATTATTTGTTAGATTTACTAACTTATAAGGAAGCTAATAGAGTCTTTATTAGTGAACCTCTAGTTTTCAACTATGAATATTGTTACTATACTCTATAAACCTGTGATCTTTTGTAAACCCTTTACTAATTGCTCTATTTTCTCAAATCAACTTACTTTTAGATTTTTTGTTGAAATTGAGATATTATACTTTAAATTATTTGTAAAGCTTAAATTTTCTTAGTCATTTGAGCCATAAGTTTATTTTCCAAAGCTATTTTGAAAAATTACATCACAGGTTAATATCTATTAGACTTAGAATAAATGCCATGTGTAAGCTTTATCTACGTTAGTGGCTAAAGTGGCTATCTTCTAGCTTAAGATAGCTTAAATAGTGGAATTATTACGACTCTCTGGTTTGGGGTGTAACAAAGATTAAAGAGGAAGATTAGGAATCATTTAAAAATTTGATGCATAAACTACAATTAAAGGCATTCAAATACCTAAGGAGTAACTGGCAGCCAACCGTCGCCACCAAGTGACAAAGCACCCAATAGTTAGGTTAGTCGACAAGTGGGTATCTATTGGTAGTGGCTAGAGAAGTTGATTTCCATGAAGACCCATTTTTTACCTCAATTTTATATAATTTTGTAAAAATATTAAACATACCTAGAAAATTTTGAAAAAAAAAAATTTCGTCCTTATTTTTATATGTAGATTATAGGAGAAATGTATTTTGTATAAATTTAATAGCTATAGTATACACCCTTAAGAAATCGATAAAATTAGGTAATTTTTTATATTGAATTTCCATTATAAGATTGTTCGGGAAACTATTTTCTATATTTTCTAATAATTTTTTAACCTTAAATTGTACTTAAAATAGTAATTTCTAGCTAAAATTAATATATTTTCTTAAAAAACCTCACTTAGATTTTGTCCTCAATCATTTGGAGGAGTAATTATGACATGTTGAATCTGTTGAATGAGGTTATATAGTAAGGAGTTATGGAAAAACATGATTTTTTAGTTATATGTGAAGTATAGCAACTTATGTATTTGATAAAATAATGAGTTTGGATATGTTATATGAGGAACTGGAAAGTGAGGATGTTGTATATTGATGAAGGGAATGCTACTTGATACTAGTCTTAATGGGTATTAGTAGAAAAGGGAACAAATTAATTAACTATAGGAAGTTCGTTATGGGCAAAAGATAACTTAGAGGAAATGGAAGGTAAGTATTCTACTAGGGATTTACTTAGAAGTTATGTCAGGGGCAAACTCTTAAAAAGTTTGAAATTGGCTAGACTCAAAAGATAGTTTAGAGAGTATCCTGCCAAAAGATCTAAAATTGAGTAGACTTCATAATTGGTTCAAAAGGTGACTTAGAGGGTACTTGGAATAAAATGCACGAATATGAGCACTCAGAAGTTGCCTCAAAGGGTAATCCGTGAGAAATTTTAGGTACTTATCAGACTTAAAGGATGATTTAGAGGTTAATCTTATCAAAAACTTAACTCCAATATAGCTTTGGGGATAATTCAGAAGCTTTCCAAATTAAGAACTCGAAGGGTGATCTAACTCAAAACTTAGCTTAGAAGGTGTTGAAGGTAAGATTCAACTCTAACTTCCTATACGTATGAATACATAACCTATAAATTGAATTCCAAATCAACTTAATCCTTAAGAAAAACAAATTAATAGAATCTCATGTCTTATATACAGTAACTAAAATAATTGATTGGAAAAATAAATATAATTTGTTGGATCATAATTCTTACTAAATCTACTATCTACTACCTAATTCTATATAACTTTCGATCTCAATTGTACTTTTGGATCATGGAGAAAGCTAATGTGAATTAACTAAACTAATGTCTCTTAATTAATTCCTAATCTTGAAGATACTCTATCTAAATCGCTTCTACAACAAAGTATCTCAAGATTGCAATAAGATCTTTAATCCCTCTATTAAGTTGCCTTAATCTGAATAAATTGAATATCTAATCACTTAGCTTATTCAATTACTTCTAATTGCACCAATCCATCTACTACAAGATTGAGAAAATTCTATAGTCAATTCAATAATAATTCAATAGCTAGCTATATTGAATTAAAGTCATCATAAAGTAATGCAATTATATCACAAAACACTATATCTTAGATCAAAAAAATGAAATAATTGTCACATTGAACTAAAGCTTAATAAAAGATTTACTAAGAAGATCAAATTACAACATAAAAATGAAAGAGACTAAGAGATATGAGAAAAACCTTTGTACTTTAGTCTACAAATGTTCCCCTAGGGGGCTCTCTTTGAATACTAAGTCTAAGACTATATATTGGTTTTGATTTGCATAAATTGAATTAGAAAGCCCATTAATCCAATGCTTTAGCTATTTTATTTCTTCTCTCAAAACAAATTCTCCTATTTAAGATTATCTTGATTTGATTGAAGATTTTCATTATCTATTTACAATGCTTCCTTATGAGCTTTCAATATATCATTCTCTTCTACTAGCAAGTTATTTTTTCTAAATTAATTGTTATTTTCTATTCTTTAGAATCTCAACTTCACAATTAGTTTTAGTTAATTTTACATTGGCCTTCTCAAGTTCATTTAGTATATTTTTTATTTGTTTATATACTTTTTGATGCATCTCATCTTTAAAATCAAAAGTTGCCTTAGACAAAATCATTAAACATAAATTGGCTTCTTGTTCATCTTCTATTATATCTTTTGATTCATTCTCTAATTTGCCCAAGTCTTGTTAGGTGGCCAGCAATGCATTTTCTTTTTTCTTGTATTTTTTAGGCTTATTAGTCAGAACTAAGCATTTATATTTGATATGCCTTGCCTTCTTATACATTCATAGCATACTAACTCCATCTTATACTTCCTTTTTTATAGTTGTTTCCTACAACACTTCGATTATTATTAGATATAACCTTTTGGAGCTATAAGATTTCTTACATGTTTTCCTAAGCAATTTGTTCAAATGTCTTACCAATCATGTAACCTCTTCTTCCTCATTAGATGATTATTCATCTTCTAAGTCATTCTTAGCCTCTTTGGCCTTAAGGGCAATAAACTTTTCTTTTGGATCCTCTTATGTACTTTCTACCTTAAGGAAATCCACTCCATAGGCCATCCATGTGCTCCTTAGTTGACTTAATGAAAACTTCTTTATATCTTATGCTTCTTCTATCGTTGTCTTCTTTACATTCCAAGGTTTGGGCAAAACTTATAACATTTTACACTCTAGGTCTACATCATAATTTTCTTGCCAAGAGAAGAAAGCTCATTAATAATAGCTGTAAATCAACTGAAAGAATCTTTAATTTCTTCACTAGCCAAGATGCGAAAAGTTTTATATTGCTACATTAGAGAATTGATCTAAGTCTCCTTAATGGTCTCAATGCCTTCACAAGTTTGCACCAATGTATTCCACATTTCTTTTGCTGAACCATAAGAAGAAATTTGATAAAATTCAGTTTGAACAATAATGGATAAAAGGAGATTGTTAGTCTTTAAATTTAGCTCGACTTTTGTCATATCACTATCAAATGTAAATATTGTAGGAACTTTAGCATGTCCATTTTGAATGATTTTCTATGTTTGATAATTCGTAGCCCTTACGTACCTTTCTATCCTGAATTTTCAGTAAGGAAAATTAGTGTCATGAAAGAAAGGTGTCTTTCCAGGTTGGACTATTATACAATCACTACTTTTAGCCATGATCTTTAAACTTTAATGATATTAATGTGAGGCTTTGATACTTAATGTAAGTCTTAGATATGTAACTAAGAGGGGGTTAATTGGTTACTATTGAAAATAAAATATTTTATGACTCTTTAGAAATAATAAAACCTCTTGATTACATAGTTATATTGATATGAAAGGATTCATAAATATAATAATTAATGAAAAGATAAAATATGCACAAAAATAAAAAGAGAACAGGAGAAAAAGCTAGGTAAATAGAACTGTAGTACTTTGACCTTATGCCTACTGCACTCTTCTAACTCTACTACCGAAGACTTAGTACTCCATGCTAGAGTCATTCCACTAGACACTTGAATTAACCAAATCAACATAAGAGATTACAACCAATTCCATTGCTCTAATGCCCTAACTTAACATTAGCTAAACTTAGATCTATAGAGATACATGTAATCTTCTCACTAACACAAGTTCTAACACTCACAAGACTTAATAAAACGATGAGGAAGTATTACAAATTGATCCTATACAAATAGTACAAAAAACAGAACTAAAAATTAAAATTGTAGGTGTAGTAGTATCCTTTGATTTTTCCTCTAAATTTGCTAACACAAGAGTTCTTTCAAAAATTGAATTTTGAATTGCTGATCATTTCAAAGCCTTGCCAAGATATAATATTCCTTACATGTTGCTCTCTTGCCAAGAATAATTGATTCTTCCTTCTTCAAATAAAACTCGTAATTCTTGAAAAGTTAAATCTTGCCTTGAATTTGTGCCTTGTTCTTCATTTATAATAAGCATGATTTTTGAAATTTGAATCTTGCTTGACTAGCTATAGAATAACTAGGTTTAAACTTGCTTGGCATCTTCCATTCTTGTAAAAAAATAAAGCTATTGAAGCTTGAAGAAGAAAGATAACTTGCCTTTTGATTTTCTTGAACAAGAATGCATATAAATTTGATTTTCCCTTTGATTCTTAACTTGAGATATGTTTGAGTAATCTACAAATTTGGTCTTCCAAAAGTATTCCTACATATTTGATTGTGATACCAATCAAGTGGAATGATATGAGTTGTATTCTTAGTAATATGAGTTGTCTTTTACAAGAGTAGACCAGTCCACCCATTATATTTTTCCAAAATATCAAAAGTAGTGCTCTTTGAAATTTTTTACCTTTATACTAGTATAATAACTTAAAAGCTAGGAAATTAAATTAATTTCCTAAATTTAATCCTCATGGACTTTGTCCAACTTTAGTGGAATGCATTGGATGTATTCCTCAAATATTATCCAATAAGTGGAGTGAAGCCTTTAATTCAACCAAAATCTAACTTATCACTTGTATTATAAAATTTTGTAAAAATCCAATTTTGTTCAGTTCCTTTTATTTATCTTTTGATTTCTTTCTTGATTCTTAGCTTTTCTTAACAAATACTTACTATCTTTTAATCTGAACTAACAATAGTTAAGTATTATTCCTACTCACTAAGTAAGGCTCATTAGCTATCTTTAGACTTTTTAGTTATCATCAAAATACTGAAAAAAGAACTCAACATTCTCTTCCTTCTCAATGATAACAAAACATTGCACACAAAAAATACCTTTTCACTCTCCCTTTTTGTTATCATTAAAAAAAAAATCTTAAACATTTTGAAAACTACCCTACCTTCGTGTATACCTAACCCCAATGCCCATGCCCCATACCATTCCCCCATCCAACCCCCCCCCCCCCCCCCCACCCCCCCTCCTTTCCTTTCTTCCTTTTTTATTTAAACTTAATCATTTTTTTTTAAATTACATGATACAACTATTTGTTTGTTAAAAATATCTCCCCCTCAATATAATAAACCATTACCAATTTTCCAAAGGATAAATTACTTTAAAATACTTTCTTTTCTCCCCTTTTAAAAAATTCTTTCTGAAAATATAATCGCTCTCAAAATGATACCAATTGTTGTGTTTTTTATGACAAAGAATAAAGAAACAACGTATAAAGGATAAATTAAAAAATAATAGAGATTAAAACATGATTACCAAATTGTATATATCACCGATCTCATACCTTTAATTCATGAGGCTTTTCACTAGTTGAGAATTATCTTCAATTAAATTTTACCTTATGGACCAATAACTACTGAAAAATTATCAAATCTTCTTAGGAACCCAATCAAGCTTGGAGACTTTGAGATTTAAGCTCACATTCTTGCTATTGACTTAGCTTTTGCTAAGCTTGTAGTTTTTGCAAAAATAATATTTTTTCATGTGTCCTAATTTGTTACACAAGAAACAAGCATAGGGAGGAATAATCATATTGTTACTTACTTATCTCTTTAGATTTCGTCTTAGGTATCCTCTAATATACCTTTTGACTAATTCCCTAATGTATACTCTAACAAGAAACTTCTTAATTTGGTTAGGGTATCGTCTAACATACCCTTTACCTTATATAACAAATTTAGTATTTCCAGAACTTCTATCATTTTTAGTTATTTTATTATTAGTAGTTTCCTTCCCTTTAACAAAAACTTTCTTCTTAGTTGAATATATTTAAAGACTAGACCAACCTTAGATTTGTCCATTTGTTGAGAGGAGATAGTCATTTGCAATTTTTGATTCATTTTTGTAGAACTTATGGAAGGTTGAATTAATTGAATTAGAAAGCCCATCGATCTGGTTCTTTAGCTCTTTTATTTCTTCTCTCAAAACAAGATTCTCCTTTTCAAAATTATCTTGATTTGATAGAAGATTTTCTTTATCTATTTGCTTTGCTTCCTTGTCAATTTTCAATATATCATTCTCTTCTACTAGCAAGTTATTTGTCTAAATTAATTGTTCTTTTCCACTCTTAAAGTCTCAACTTCATAATTACTTTTAGTTAATTTTACATTGGCCTTCTCAAGTGCTTTTAGTAGGTTTTTGATTTGTTTAAATACACTTTTAGGCATCTCATCTTTAGAATCAAAAGTTACCCCTAACAAAGCCATTAAACATAGATTGGTTCCTTCTTCATCTTCTGCTATATCTTTTAGTTCATTCTCTAATTTGCCCAAGTCACTCTAGGTGACCAACAACACCTTTTCTTTTCTCCTGTATATTTTGAGCTTCTTAATCAGAACTAAGTATTTATATTTGACATGCTCCAGCTTATTACATTCATAGCATGCTTCTTTTGTGGCATAGGCCATCAATTTGCTCCTTAGCTGACTCAATAAAATCTTCTTCTTATTGCATGCTTCTTTCATGACTATCTTCTTTGCATTTAAAGCTTTTAGCAAAACTTATAATATTTCATGCACTAGATCTATGCCATTAATTTTCTTATCGAGAGAAGAAAGCCCATTAGCAATATTGTAAATTTACTAAAACAACCTTTGATTTCTTCACCGACCAAGATGTGACAAGTCTTGTATTGCTGCATTGGAGAATTGATATGAGTCTCCTTAACGGCCTGCATGCTTTCATAAGTTTACACCATCATGTCATATATATATATATATTATTGAAATACAAGAAGGAATTAGATAAAATTCATATTGAGCAAAAGTAGAAAAAAAGGAGATTCTTAGCCTTTAAATTTAGCTCGACTTTTGTAATACCACCATTAGATGTAACAATTGTAGTAACTTTAGCACCTCCATTTTGAATGATTTCCCATGTTTGATAATTTGTAGCATTTACATACTTTCCATCTCGAATTCTCGATGAGGAAAATTAATGCCATCAAAGAAAGGTACTTACTAAGGTTAGACTATTAGACAACTACTTTCATCCATAATCTACGAACTTTAGTGATATTAAAGTGAGGTTCTAATACCTAATATAGACCCCAAATAAGTAACTAAGAGGGGGTGAATTGATCACTATTGAAAATAAAATATTTGATGACTTTTTGTAAATAATAAAATCTCTTTATTACTTAGTTATGTTGGCATGAAAGTATTCGTAAATATAACAATTAATGAAAAGATAAAATATGCACAAAAATTAAAAGAGAAGGGAAGAAAAGGCCAAGCAAATCAAAATATAATGCTTTAACCTTATGGCTACTACACTCTTCCAACTCTACTATCAGATACTTCGTATTCCACACTAGAGTTGTTCTACTATCCACTTGAATCTAACAAATCAACTTAAGAAATTACAACTGATTTCACTACTTTGACTCCCTAACTTGACCTTAGCAAAACTTAGATCTATAGAGATACACATAATCCTCTCACTAACACAAGTCCTAACACTCAAAAAATTTAATAAAACAATGGGGAAATATTACAGATTGAACCTCTACAAATAAGCAAGAAAATAAAGTTGAAAATACATATATATATATATATAGGTGTAGCAATATCATATGATTTTCCTATAAATTTGCTAATAGAAGAGTTGATAACTCTTATTTTAAATGCATTTCACATGGTGTTTTATAGTATTTCCCTTACATATTTGGTTTTTTTTAAAGAAATTGATACTTAATTAAGTAAAATTTTGATTTCAAGATTTGAATACGTTTTCAGATTGAAAATGAAGAAAAGGAATTAAGTTTCACTTAATTTGGAGTTCAAATAAATGAGTTATGAAGTTTTGAAGTTACATAAACAATAGGAGAAAGTAGCAATTTTTGGTCAAAAAGTTACAATTTTTGGTCAAAAAGTTACACAGTCTAGGACACAACTGTACCCCCAAACTGTGTCCATGTAAGATGATTTTTTGTGCCAAGGTCAGTAAGTTACACAACCTGTGGACACAACTGTGTCCCAGGCTGTGTCTGGTGATGAAAAAAGAAACTTTACAATACATTATAAAAAGACTTATGAGGGTTTTGCACAAAACTTTGGATATTTAAAAGAGAAGAGACTTGAAGAGAAGGAGAAAAAAAAAGGAGAAAGCGACACTCAACTTCAAGATTGAAGAGATTTTTCATCAACAAAAAGGGTTTTTCATGTTTTATTTCTTGATTTTACTGCAATTTGTTTTTAGTTTCGTTATAATAGCTTAAGATTCTTATATTTAGGATTGTAGAACCTAAGGTTTCATGTAACTATTAGATTTATCAATAATTTTCAATAAAGTTTCTATCTTTCCTTGATTCAATTATGTTTTTTAATTTTTATTTGATATTTCTAGGGTATCAATCATTGATATTATGCATGATGATTGAGAAATCACATGTGTAATGAGATCTTAACATAATTGGAGAGAATTACATATATACTTAGAGATAAGATACATGTTTCTTCTGGAAAGTTGTTCTTTTGTGTGGGAATTCATTATACATTAATGTGATTTTGAATTATATTACTAAGTGAAGAGATTCCGGTAAATAATTTAGGATTAGGGTTAATATGCTTGAGAATGGTGTTAACTTTAATTGTGAATCCCTTTGGTCAAGAATAATAGATATTGAATTGGATACAGTTTAAGTAGTCACATATTAAACACTAGGGGAAATAATTCCTTAATACGTTATTTGCCTTCTTAAAGTCGTTCCTAATTTTATCACTTTCTAATTTGCTTAATCAAATCTCATAATTAGGTTAGTTTGTTAATTTTAGTATTTTTAATTCATTCAATCCATCATAATTTTCCGGTTAGATAATAGAGCCAAGGTTAATATTAGTACTCAAGGTCTCTAAAGGATCGACTCGGACTCACATCCGCTATGTTAAAACTGATAGGTACACTTGCCTTATATCAAGAGTTTTTTGAAAATTTTAGTGTAGATCTTTGTAAATCTTGATTTGTGTAAATATGGAGAACATATACTCCTTTATGCATCTTTACAAACATGGAATTTTTAATTGCTAATCATTTCAAAGCCTTATCAAGATATAATATTCATTACATGTTGATCTCTTACCAATAATAATTGATTCTTCCTTCTTTCAATAAAACTTGCAATTGTTGAAAATGTAATGAATCTTGCCTTGAATTTGTGCTTTGTTCTTCATCTATAAGAAGCATGATTTTTGAAATTTGAATTTCATTTGACTAGCTAAAAAATAACCAAATTTGATCTAACTTGGCATCTTCCATTCTTGTAAATAATGAAGCCATTGAAGCTTAAAGAAGGAAGATAACTTGCCATTTTACATTCTTGAACAAGAATGCATATAGATTTGATTTTCCTCTTGATTTTTAGCTTGAGATATATTTGAATAATCTACAAATTTAGTTTTTCAAAAGTATTCCTACATATTTGATCGCGATACCAATCAAATGGAATGATATGAGTTGTATTCGTGATGATATGAGTTGTCTTTTGTAAGAATATACCATATCTTTCCAAAAATATAAAATGCAACTTATTCTTTGTAAAAGATCTTCTTTTTCCCTTTATAACATGAGGCTTATCACATCTAACTCATCAAAATAATTACTTAAGTTGCTCTTTCAAATTTTCAACTCCTATAGTGGTGAAGTAACTTAAAAGCTCTGGTAAAAATTAATTTAAGTAAATTAATAAAATAAATTCTTAGATTTAATCCCAATATATTTTGTCTAACTTTAGTGAAACTCATTGGATGTATTACCCAAATACACCTAATAAGTGGAGTTAAGCTAATAGGAATTAACCTGTAACTATCTCCAAGACAAGGCCGACCTATCCCAAGCTAATGCCAACCTATTGGTAGCTAAAGCCAACCTACTCTAACCTAAGGCTGATCAACTTCTGCCATGGCCAAGCCAATACTAAAAGGCCAGGAGGAAGGAAAGGAGCCACTCGGCATCAAGTCTATCATCTATCGAGAAGACGAGAGACAACACAACCAAAGACTCAAGGTCAAACATCCACTTAGCATAGTACGTAGAGACTAGTGTTGACTAATTATAGTACTCAGCAATTATGGGCCGACATCTCTGGTATATCAGCCAAGCACTATAAGACTTTAGGGACTCTTCCTTAAACTCGAATATCCAACTGTCGACCTCGCCTAATTTAGATCTTGCTCCTTCCAAGACAGGCCAAATGACTACATGTCGACTTCTTCTATTAAACATATAGTTTTGTTTTCTTGTACATATTTTCTTTATTTTTAATTATAGGCTTATTCCTTAAGATTTAAGGCCTTGTTTATTATTTACAATTTTACCACTAGAGTTTTAAGACTTGCTATAAATAGCAACATTTGTAATCATCAGGATTATGATCACATAGAAAAGAACATACATACACTTGGAACTTTATTCTTTTAAGTAAGGTGATTCTTGAGCTCTTAGAGCTATAATTGTCAAATTATTGAGTGTACTTTACTCTTTAATCTCTCTCATATTCTTATCAATCTTACCCTTAAGGTTGTGGCAAACCCATCATTTGAGTGAGTTAATGAGTCACATCTAAGTTTTCATTTGAATCCCAAGTGACATTTACTATTCGTAAGCCATATCAAACCCTATTTCGAGCTCAACCCCTGATTGTATTTATGTTTTAGTACGTAATATCCATACATATTCACCGTCAAACCAACCCCCCCCCCCTCCCCCCCAATTTACTTCCCTGTTTTTCATTCCCACTTGAAACCTGATTACCCATTCTGGTTCCCAACCCACCGCTGTATCATAAGCCTTCGATTCATTAAAAATCCAACTTATCACTCATATTGTAAAATTCTATATATATCATGTTCTATCTACATCCTCTAATTTAGTTTTTTATCTATCATTCGATCTCTTTCATGATTCTTAGCTTTTCTTAACAAACACTTGATTTTCTTTTAATCTAAACTTATAATAGTAAAGTATTAGTCTACCTACCAAGTAAAGCTCATTAGCCATCATTCATACTTATTTTACCATAAAAAAATTTTGAATAGAGAATCAAGACATCACATATGTTAAAGATTTTTTCTTATACTTAGCTTATATCTGGAGCATGAGTACAATGTTGCATAATAGACTTATATCAATCATAAAAATTCTTATGTTGCATTTGGGAGATGAATGAGTTCATGTATCATGAACAATCAACACTAAGTTAGTTGGAGTTTATGACTAGGGTAGCTACATGTTATCCTCCTTATGTGCATCTTCACCCATTGTATTTACATTTTTATATTACACTTAGATGAAAGAAGCTGCCTCATGGTAGGTCTTTTCATTTCACAGAGTTTTTGCATTTCTCTCAAACTTAACAATATGCAAAATGTAGTCCCAACAAGGGAAGTAACCTACTAATTATAAATTTTGGAGGCTAATCTTGATTATTGGATTTTTGTTATGTAGATGGTTGAGTTTTGTTATTGGTATCAATTGTTAGATTGCTTTTAATGATCCAACAACTCATATTTATCCTTTCTTTTCTTATATAGACCATAGGCCTAAGCTTACATCCAGCATGGATTAGATAAGCCTAATGACTTATAATGAAAAGGAGAAAGCCCACCTTTATATAAAATAAGCAAAGTCTTCATTTTACTTCACCTAATCCTTATCAAAGTCAAACAAAGCCCAAATAAGCTTAGGAAGAAGCTTTCAAGCCTACTTTTTGCAAACAAGATGATGGAGCAATACTTGAGACTGGGAAAGTTAGTTTAATGATCCTTGTTCCAATTTCCAAGCCTAACAAGTCAAATCTCCTTAAAACATCCTTAATGGGTCTTGGTTTCTTAAGCCTATTACTAGCCCATTGAACTGATCCATGGTATTAAATGTAGTTAAAAGCTTAATTATTGAAATTACCTTCTATAGTTCTTATACGAAAGTAAGGTGGAGCTAATTGTATCAAACAATTTAGGCCTATTAGGCTTGCATCACCTTGTACAAAATGATTTTGAAAAATTTGTTCAATGGGGTCAGACCTTTACTTGAAAACTTAATCTATCCTACATAAGCAAGTTTTATACCTAAATAAAAAAACAAATTAATATTACTTTAATAATGAAATTCTTCATTGCTACTAGAGAATGAAAGATATTTGAAGATAAATGGTTATCAAGCTTGTCTTAGAAAAGGTCTATGATAGTATGGAATGAGATTCCATACACTAAACCTTGCAAACTTATATTTCCTTGATCAGTGAATTAGATTAATAGACAATTATTTATTGCCAATAGCATTAGAAGTATTGATTAATGGTTCTCCCTTGTCAATGTTATTCCCTATTGACAAGGTGAATTCTATTACCAATCTTTATTTTAGGGCAAAAATTAGAGGATCATCTTTCTAATTATCTCATTTAGCTTTTATTGATGACATTGTCTTATTATCAAAGTTCCATGAAAAATGCTTTGATGATTCAGGAAGTAATCAATGAATTCTCATTGCTATATGGATTGAATGTAAGTGCTATTAAGTCCTCTAACTTTTTCTAAAAAGTATATTGTAGCTCATGTGATGAAATTATTTAAAGTATGGGAATTGGATTATTCTCTTAATAGGTGGCTGGACCGAAAACATCTCATTTTAAGTTTGTAATAGAGAAGTACAGAAAAAGCTTATTGGTTAGAATGTTAGGCACTTTAGTACAAAAGGACGGATAGTGTCAACTAAATCTGTCTTAGAAGCCCTTCCTATTTATTATATGAAAGTGAGTACTTTGCCATAAAAACCTATTAAGAAATTTGAGCAAATACTTAAATTTTCTTTTCCTTTTTTTTTTAGAATGGCATTATTGATAAGGAAAGAGCTTACTTGGTAAGTTAAGGGGAAAAAAAAGGTTATCTTAGAAGATCTTAATGGTCTATGCAACTAACTTAGAAATAAGACACTAATTATGTAGTAAGGAGATTTTCAGAATTCAATGAAAAAAAAAAAAAAGAAAGTACTTTAAGCCAATCTATTAGGACAAAATGTAGGAACTATCTCATAAGAGAGAAAATGTCTCTATATGGATCATCATCAAATAGTTACAAAGAATGGTGTGGTATTCATTCATGGGTCTAAGAAAGAGGATTTTATGTTCTAAGGAATGGAAGAAACATAAATCCCTGGTTTGATTGGTTAAAGGTGTAAAAGTATAGTTAGATAAATAATTTACAGTCCTTTACATTTTAGTATTGCAAACTTTTCAATAAGAAATTATTAATTAGCTGAAAGAAAATGGAATGATGATAAATTGATATTCCCATTATCATTTGTCCTTGTAATATAGCTAAGTCTCGTACTATCAAAGAGAATCTACACCCAATTATAAGATCCTCTCTCTAGATGCTGGGATGGAACCATCCTTAGGACACATATATTTTTAATTACAATCATAAGGACAACAAATTTA
This sequence comes from Lumnitzera racemosa, assembly GCA_024138005.1. NCBI lineage: Eukaryota > Viridiplantae > Streptophyta > Magnoliopsida > Myrtales > Combretaceae > Lumnitzera > Lumnitzera racemosa. The sequence goes on from JAMXBC010000002.1 coordinate 74,371,951, forward strand.
CAAGAATCAGGAATGGATCTAGCCTTCGACCTTTCCTCCAAAAGTTCTTTTATGATAGATTATTACAACAAACTTAAGAATCTATCCAAGGTGTGGAAAATCAAATGAAAATCTACAATATGTTTTTGATGATTGCTCTATATAAAATGAAATATACAAACAATGGAAAATGGTAGAGGTTAAATATCACACCAAAAAAAAAAAATCTTATTTTTGATTGGATTAAGTTTAATTATCATATTAGAAAAAAAAAAAGATTTCTCGGAAACACATCTACTTAAACAAGTAATCCTTGGTTTGATACTTTAGAAGACATGGAGTAATAGAAATGTTTTGGTTTTTAAATAAACCAATATACAACTTTCTCTTTTTGACCAAATAAGGTAATAGGCTTTTGAATATTAGGCTTATAATAAGAAACTCAACCTAAGTTAAGAATACAGGATGAAACTACTATAAATCTACTGCAAGAAGGATGGGACAAGTTAAATACTACTGACTTAGTTATTTCTTTTATAAGAGTATCAATAGATGGATATTTAGTTTTGCAAGTGTTGTTGTCAGAATTTGAGCTGGTGTTTATGATCTTTAAAAGGACAAATGTAAGCTTTAGGGGGTTCTAAGGTCAGTTTGACGTAACCACTTTAATACCTAAGTTAGGTATGTGTTTGAGCTATAAGGAATAAATAAGTAAGTGAAAGTATGGACCACATAGAGAGTTCATATAGATGTTGATCTCTCATAAGTAAGTAAATTGTATTGGAAGGTAGTTGAACTGCTAGTAACATGTGGTACCTCCTACATTTATCCATGGGCAAGTGGTGGGGAAGAGTAGGCAATTAAGTAGTTGTTATCTCTACCAACCTGTTCATACCTTTATTTTGATATTTAAGTATTTGAACTTGATGATCTAAGCCTTGGTGATTTGGCATTGAAAGTGTTGGTTGGAAGAACTATAATAAGCTATAGAAGATCCATCAAAAGGTCCATAGTAGAATTGACAATCTAGTCATTTTGATCAAGTGAGAACTACAATTAAGCTCAATTGAGCATCTAATTATTGCACTTAGTGTAACTCCCAATCAAGGAAAGGTCAGTATAGTGTTGAGCAACCTATAGAGATGAAAATCCACTCAATTATAGGGAAGAGTAGCAAAGTGAAAATCCTCACTACTAAAATCTAGAGAAACTATTAGGGAACTATGTTTATTGACCTATCTTTTCCCTCTTTCTTCACTAATTCAAAGGACCCACCCTATTATTTCTCCCTATAGTAAGCTCTAGTGATTAACACAGCTCTTAGGCACATCATAACTTGGGCCATGTGCTTAAGGAGGAGAATTGACTCAAGCATAAAAGCATGTGGCATAAGCCAACAATAAGGAAAAATAATTAGATAAGTGCAAGGAACTCGTAGTTTCATTAATCATAGCAATAGTTACAAATGTCACAAACACATTACAAAACTTATATGAAATATAGCCTTAGGTTATCTATGTTATAAGCTCTAGGGATAGGCTACCCATCGAGGGTCTCTAGCCTGTATGCCCTCGTGCTTGTGTCTTCTTTCATATATACTGGGTCTTCCCAACTAGGGGCAAGCTTGCCCTGCCCTTCTCATGAGCTAGTTGCCTTAACTTTTTGCACACCAAGTGTCTAAGGTAGAAGATTGTGCTTTACTTTCTTATTGTAATATTAAGCCACTCACTACTAATAAGCTACCATTTAGGTACGTACTATTTCACATACTTCCTCAATTATGTCAATGCTCACCTAGAGGGCCATGTGGTTTGTGTTTACATCGAAGTTCTGGACCTTATTAGTAGGCAACTCAAGCTTGATAGGGAGAACAACTTTCTATCTAAAGGCAAGGTAGAACAGGGTCTCTCCCATAGACATTTTGAGAGTCATGCAATACCCCCCCTAAAGAATGTTGGGGAGCTTGTTTGCCTACCTACCCTCAGTGCACTCTACCCTTTTCTTCAGGTTATTGAGGACAATCTTATTAACTAGCCCAACCTAGTTATTGGTTTGTAGGTGTACATTGGTTTGTCGGTGTACAATCGAGGTGTAGCAAAGCTTTATATTATGCTTGTCATAGAACTCTTGATATTTGTTATTATTGAATTGCCTGCTATTATTCATGATCAGTGCATAAGGTACCCCAAAACGGGAGAGGATGTGCATGAAAATGAAACCTTCTCTAACCTAAGCAATAATGGCTGGTATTGCCTAAGTTTCCAACCCCTTAGTGAAATAATCAACTATTACCAAAATGAATTGCCAACCTCTGGATACTTTCAAGAAGGGGCTAACCACATCTATCATAACCAGAACAACATCGTTTTCATGGTAGATCGTCGTATGCTAGATAAAGATCTACAATCAACCCCTTTGTTGATCGTAGGCCTTTTATGTGACACATAAGACTCCTTCTACTCCACGTTACCATTAGGCAAGTAAATGAGTAATATCAAGCATATTAACTAAAATTACTAATTAATCATGGAAAGTACTAAAGTTAAAGTGTAGACTATAGAATACTACAACAAAATATTACATTACATATTAAATCTAAAAGAGTTTGCTTTAAGTCTATCTAATTGCTGAATTGATTTAAGTGAAAGGAATAAACAACTACTAGCCAATACTATATAATTCCCTCTTTGCACTCTAAATCACATAGCCCTGTCCTAAAACAAGAATCGTCTCAAGCATTCCTTGGCCTGAATTGGTGAAGAGGTGGTCCTACATCAAAAGAAATCTAATGGGGTATAAGCTTACGCTTAGTGAGCTAAACCCTCCATCATGCCACACAAATAGTTTATTAAATGTACAATCATATGAAAGCATGAAACACTTAGAATACCAAACAATATATGCAATGACCTAAAAATCGCATGCAACTTAAAATTATGCCCCCTATAGGTGGGTTTAGAGCTAATTAACCAACACAAATTATCAACTGAGTTCTAAAACCTGAGTTTTTATTTTACTTATATCAACATACTCAAATCAACTCAAACATATAACATATGCAAACTTTACTTTTCATACGAAAAATATGTTATTTCCTTTTTAAAAATCAAAATCAAAGCCAAAATCAAGTCTAGCAATGTGATAACCTCCATAATCCACATCACATGCCCTAAGAGGAAGTCAAAAGCCATGGCCTTTCACTAACGATTAGTATACCCTAGCACCTAGTAAACCCAAAAGCTAAGACTGAGACTTAATAACATATAAATGGCATAACTATTACCTAATCCCTGCAGGAGCCCCTACTCCAGTGAGTCCCTTTCCACCTTCCCCGTAAGGTGGCAATTGGTATAGTTATGATGTAATCATGAGAAATGCATGATTCAATGAATCCCTTAATCAAATGGCTACTTAATCTAGTGTTCATCATAATTAAACAATAGCATTCCATAACAACGATACATATCTATCATCACAAATAACTTCGTTTATTTTCTGATTAGTACATCATGGAGTTCAATCGCAATATCACATACATGCATTCAAGTTCATTAATAGAATTTTAGTTGTCTTTATACTACAAACAAAACTAAGCACGAAGTCATCGATAATCACTTACTCGAGCATAGCTGATCAGTCGTAGTTGTCCGAAGGTAAGTTGTCTCTAACAGTAAGGTCCCTTGAACATCATAAATACGATATTATAAGAATTTGAAATGAAACACAAAGGTTAACTTAAAATATTTTAGGTTATATTTTCAACTTAGTCTTATATTTCTTCCGGTTGTACTAAAACTTCAATCATGTATAACTTTCTTATTTTAAATCTGATTTTTATGATCATATAGTTGATTCTATCGTTTTCAAGTATAATTTAACATGGTGTGGTTAGATTTTTCAGATTGGTCCCACAATTCTTTCCACCAGTCAGAATAGTAGCGTTCCTAATGGTTTATTTGTTTTTTTTTTTTGGCTTAATTTGGTGGTTGAGCTTTTTGTTACTTTGTGTAATAATTTTGGCTTGGGCTTGAAACTTTGTTTTAGGCTTAATACTTCCATCAAGGTCAAATTTCTATCCCTTATTCATGACCGTAGTGCTATCTTAATTTCGTTGGATTCCTAAATGGGCTTATGATGTCAAAATAGGCTTGTTTTTGTACAAATCCATGTTTGTGACTTTATTAGGCTTTGGAAACTTTATGTAGACTTCTTTTAGGTCTCAAAACAACTTTTATTTCGTAGTTAGGGTACTGGTTAGAAATTTCATGAAGGCCAAACTAAAAGTTTAAAGCTTGTTTTTCCCTTGGTTCCAAATCTAGTCGGTTTGGTTTGGGTGGCTTCCAACTTGGTTTCTCTAATTGATTCATCATTTCCTAAAGTTTAAGCAACAAATGAAGAGCCTATATTGTTGATAGTTAGTTTTCATCCACTCAATTTGATAAACGTTGATATAACTTCACTTACTCATCCATTCGATTGCCGACTGGTCAGGTAATTTACACTCTAGACATCTCGTCAAGTAATTGACATTTTCGGCATTCCATCAAATGACACAAATCAGTTCTTGATTTGATTTCAAGTTCATGGCACAAACAATTATCAAAAGCATAATTATATTACATAACTGCTTACTCTCCCTACATTTCAAGGAAGGTGTTTAATTAGGAAACTTCTACGTATCCCAACAATTATTCCTATAACTACGACTTTAGACATGACAGTCTCCTATAAATACGGGAAAGAAACTTTATAAGAGACATCAGATAACTCTTGACCATACACTTTTACTTTCCTCATTCCTGCTTATTGACTAAGGCATTGGAGTGGCCATACCAGACTAACTCCGGTACCAAGCAATTTTCTTTTCTTTGCAAGACATTGCCGACTTCAAAAATCCACCAACAACATTTAGCGCCATCTATTTTTCCCTACATGCACCCACATGGTTAAAACTAAGATAACCAAAAGTACAATTACTGGCACTTCCTCCCTACAGCATAAAGGGGAAGGGGAGGAGTTAGTATACTGATAAGTAACAACTAGCTAGACTTGAGCAACTTTGACTCAATTTAGCTAAGGAAAACTTGAAATTAAACAAAAAACATGAACAGATTTGTAACCTCCTTCATAATAGTATTCATCTAAACAAGAACAAAGAGCATGGTAATCACGACGCCAAGAATAGTAATGATTCAATTCATTTACTTGAGTTGCCAAAAAATCAAGTTGAGGTTATGAAGGGACCCTTAGCTCCTGCATTCAAAAAGAATGACAAAGCAAGCAACCACAGTAGGTGCACCATGCGGGACCCTCACATGTCAACACCCCTGCTGTAGTGAGTAAGAAATTCCAAACCAAGAAGAATCCCTTTATTCCTGAGATTTTAAAGGAAGTGATACCTCGATACATCAAGTTGCTACAGTTCAAAACTTATGACGAGATGAAAGGCCTCGAAGACCACTTAAAGTACTATCATACATTGGCCAAGTTGCATGGTCTTAGTGATGCAATAGCCTATCAAGCTTTTCCCTCAACTTTAAGGAATGCAACCAGTACGTGGTTTAAACACTTAAAACCAAACATCATTTCTTCTTTTGATGAACTAAAGGAAGTATTTTTTTCAACACTTCCTTGCAAGTAAGCTTCCTATTAAGGATTCCTCAATCCTTAACACAATCAAACAAAGATCAGATGAGTTAAACAAAGATCAAATGAGTCAATCAAAGACCAATTGGCTAGGCTTATGGCAAAGATGGTTAAAATCCTAGAATTAGATATGAGTGTAGCCCTCAACACCATAATCGATGGAGTTAAGCCCCATAAAGACTTTTTCAAGTCTTTTGCAAAGAACAAGCCGAAAACTTTTGCGGAGTTCAAGGCCAAAGCCACCTTATACATTCGTTAAGAAGATAACATAAAGGCCCGATGAGAAACTGATCAAAATAAAGGAGATAAGAAAAATGACAAGAACAAAAGTGCAAAGGACAAACTCCATATAAATGATGATCAAAGTTCGAATGCTAAGAGAAAGAGACCAAAGATTCTGACATTTTCATCTTACATGCTTGTCAATCATCCAATTTCGAACATATTGATGGAAGTACATGGATAGAGAAGTGTTCTACAATAGTTGGAAGGAATAAGAGGAAATCCCTCAAGGAGAAATTCCAATAAGTACTGCGATTTCCACCGCGATAAAGGTCATAACACAGATGAGTGCATCCAACTCAAGATTGCAATTGAAGATGTAAGTCAACATGGGCATTTGCAAAAGTTCCCAGCATATGATGTCGAGAATATTGGGAGACCGTCTCAAAGGAGACATGAGGAATAGGAGAATGACACTCGACTAGCTATTGTCAGGAGAGATGTAAGGGATACAAATTCCAGTAAAGCACCCAGTGGAGTAATTAACACCATTTTCAGTAGACTTACTATAGGCTAGTCAAGCTCTTCGAGCCTAACAAATGCCAAAAATTATGTTTGCAACATCCAAGGCAAGAAAGTCACGATCAACAGCACAATCTCTTTCGTAAAGGAAGACTTTGAGGGCATCTAGAGGCCTTATGATGATGCACTCATTATCAATGCAAGAGTCGCTAACTTTGAGGTCAAGAAATTTTTTGTTGACATAAGAAGTTCGATAAGTATCATTTTCAGCATGCATTCAACCATATGAGACCCAAGATCAAAGCACAACTAAGATCTTATCAGTATGATCTGTATGCCTTTAAAAATCAACCTATCAAGTAGCGAGAGTAATTTCTTTGTCGATACAGATTGACAATGACAAGCATGTCATAAAGGAAAAAGTGGACTTCCTCGTTGTCAAATGTTGTTCCCCATACAACATGATCATGGGACAACCGTGTTAGCATATATTCAACATTATCCCTTCAAGTACACATCTTAAAGCCAAGTTCCCTACTCCCATAGGAGTCGACGTGTGCAGAGGAGATCAACAACTAGTAAGGTCCTTATATATGAAGGCCTTAAGATGAGAAGAGGTATTTCTAGTAGAAACCTATCTAGAAGGCAAGTCAATTAGCATATAAAATGCCAAGAGTGGTACTAAGGAAATTTCTTTGGGAGATGACCCTAGGAAAACAACGAGGATAGAGAAACCCTTGTCAGCAGATATTCAACAAAGTTTTATCAACTTCTTGTGAATCAAATGTGTTTGCTTAGTTCCCTTTGAACATGCCAGGTATCCTGAGAGAAGTCATGGTACACAAGCTCTAGATTGATCTAAGTACGAAGGTGATCCAACAAAAGAAAAGGCATTTTACATTGGAGAGATAAGCAGCAATAGAAAAAGACGTCTATAAGCTATTAAAGGTGGGATTTATTCGAGAAGAGTCTTATCCAATTAGGTTAGTCAATTGTATACTACTCAAGAAGTATAACAGCAATGGCGAATGTGCATAGACTTCACGGATCTCAACAAGGCCTGTCCCAAGGATTGTTTCGCACTATCAAAAATCAATTAGATGGTAGATTCAACCACTGGACACGTGTTACTTTCTTTTATAGATGCTTTATCTAATTACAACTAATTCAAGATAGATAAGAAGGATGAATTTCATATCTCATTTGTTGCTCATTTTAAGACATATTGTTAAACGGTAATGCCCTTTAGACTGAAAAACGCTGGTGCAACCTAATAGAGACTTTTACCAAGATGTTCAAACCCCAAATTCATAGAAATGTTGAAGTATATGTTGACGACATGATTGTGAAGAGCATGAAGGAAGATCGATATCTTGCTAATCTTAAGGAGACATTCACTACACTAAGGAGATACGACATAAAGCTTAACCCACAAAAGTGCATCTTTGGTGCAATTTCAGGAAAATTTTTAGGATACATAGTCACTTGTGGCGATTATAAACATGAAATCCCCTTGTACAGTTAAGGAAGTGTAAGAACTCATCAAGCAAATAGCTGTCCTCAATAGGTTTGTGTCTAAAAGTGAGAATAGGTGCCTAGAATTCTTTAAAATCTTAAAGAATCCAAAAGAATTCAAATGGTCCAACAATTACAAAAGAACTTTCAATGATCTCAAAGAATTCCTTGCATTACCCCCAATACTCTCGACACCCATCTTTGGAGAGAATTTATATTTGTATATATATCTATCAGCTACTAAGCTCTTTCTTCTGTATTAGTCTAAATTGATCACAAAAAGCATTAACTCGTTTATTACATGAGTCATGTTTTGCATGGGTTAGAGCTTCGATACATGATAATTGAGAAAAAAATTTTAGTAGTGGTTCTCTCGGAAGGGAAGTTGAAGCTGTATTTTGAGGCTCACCAGATCATAGTGCTTACTAATTTGTCATTGCGGCAGGCATTGCAACGCCTTGAATCCTTCGGGAGGATGATGAAATATGCCCTAGAGCTAAGTGCCTATGGTGTACAATACAAACCCAGAATGGCACTGAAAGCTCAAGTGTTAGTAGATTTTATGGTCGAGTTCACTGGTGAGGAAGATAGTATGGAGGTTGCTGAGAAACCTATTTGGTACCTTTATGTAAACGGTTCTTCAATGAGACAAGGAAGTGGTGCAAGCCTCATCCTTTAAGGCCCCCACAATGTCAAATTTCATTATGCTTTAAAATTTGAATTCCCAACCAGCAATAATGAAGCAGAGTATGAAGCTTTGATTGTCAAACTGAAACTAGCAAAAGAGATTAGTGCCAAGAAACTAGAAGTGTTCTCTAATTCACAATTGGTGGTGACTCAAGTTATGGGAAGTTATGCAACAAAGGAATAAGAGATGAGAAAGTACCTGTTGATGGTACAAATGCTCATAGAAGAATTTCAATCTTTTCCATCCACAAGGTTCCAAGAAGTAAGAATATTACTACCGATAAGTTGTAAAAATTAGCTAATATAGCATTCCACGACTTGAGCAACAAACTTTTTATTGAATTTCTTCCACAAAAAAGTTTATCCACTCTCTTACAGAGCTATGAATTGGCTCCTTACCTAAAAGAAGAATCTTAGATGGATCCCTTAGTAGATTATTTGAGAGAGGGAACTCTCCCTGACAACAAGAAAGGAGTGTAAAGAGTAGTTTACCAAACTACAAATTACACGCTAATTGATGGTCAACTTTACAAACACAGCATATCGCAACCCTATCTTCAATGCCTTCCTCCGAGAGATGCCTAGAGGGTATTATCCAAACTACATGGTAATGTTTGTAGTAACCACGTAAAAGCATCGACATTGTATGTTCAAGTATTGTAACTCGGCTATTATGGGACGACTATGACAGAAGATGCAAAAGAAGCTATTCGGCTCTATTCATAATGTTAGAAGCACGAGGTACCGAGTCAAGCCCCTACAACTAAATTATGCAGCCTATCTAGTCCTTAGCCTTTTGCCTAATGGGGATTAAATATTCTTGGCCCCTTTTTGAAATCTACCATCCAGCGGCAATTCATCATTATCGTCATGGATTACTTTGCCGAATGGGTAGAAGCCAAAGCGATGGCGAAAATCATCAAACAAAAAATGGAAGCACTTGTTTTCAAGTGTTTGACAACAACAAGTTCTGAACATTTTGCGAGAAGTATGACATTAGCCTAAACTATACTCCTGTACCATGCCCTTAGATGAATGGATAAGTTGAAGTCATGAATAAGATCATCTTACATAGCTTAAGAAGGAAAGTAGATCTAGTTAAAGGGAGATAGGCCGATGAACTGCTGAATGTCTTATGGAGGTATCGAACCACCTATAGAATTACGATAGGAGAGACTCCCTTCAAGTTAGCATACAGTATGGAAGCAATCTTGCTAATTGAGTTAGATTTTTCTAATCTACGGATGCAAAACTTCGACGTAATAGTTAATCAAGTTGGATTAACAATAAATTTAGATACCATTGATGAAATTAGAGATATTGCAAGAGATAGGGTTACGACATACAAACATAAAGTGACAAGGTATTATAATCAAAAAGTAAAGCATAAGGTTTTTCAAAGTAAAGATCTGGATTGCCAAAAGATGGAAGCAACTGGCACGCGAGTGGGTTAAGGAAAGCTCAGTGCGAATTGGAAAGATCTTATCAAGGTCTAAGAAGTCATTGGCAAGGGAGCCTATCAACTAGAAAGGTTGGATGCATCAATCATCCCTCAAGCATGGAATGCTGAGAATTTAAAATTATATTTCAATTGATTGTTCGGATGATTTTCACCTACATTTATTTGTAAGGCGATAGCCTACTTGCTTGCAAGAAAACAGTTTACTTATTTATGAGAATTATATTTGAAGTCTTATAATGTTTCTTGATCTTTTTATGATTGCTAAGTTAATGAGTTCTAGACTGTACAGCAAACAAAATGATGTAAGTTCTAGCTTATCACAGTTAACAAACTACAGAAATTAATCTTACAATCAAGTAATGCAATTAGTCTACATCTCAAATGGCTAATGGACAATGTATGTAAAAGATGCAAGGCGTGTGAAATAAAACATGCCAAAATAATTAGGTATGTGAAGTAAAACATGCCGAATAATATTTAACATTTGAAATAAAACACACCAACGAATAAGAACATATGAAATAAAACACATATATCATACATATCAGGAAAATGTGGTGCATGAAATAAAACATATTGGAAACAGTTACATGAAATATACTTTTCATTCAACAATGTATTGTTACAAATATTCAGACTATTTTTAGAACACAATGTACAAGGAATACAAAGAAAATCCTACGACTTATTCTTAGAGTTAATAGAAGCAATTTTTGGATTGAAGGCTAAGGCTTTTTCTGAGCAAACTTCTTTCTCGGCACTTGGGGTCTTAGAGCCAGTGGATTTCTCTTTCCACACATAAGGGATTTCTTTGGATAGATGTTCTTCATCTTCCCTTAGATCCTCGACATGAGCTTCATTATCACCCTTAGTAACAATGTTGCCGCCTGCTTCATCGTCATCGTCCTCATTGTAACTGCTAAATTTGTCATCGACATTGGCAAAGTCAAGGTAAGAGATATCATAATCAAGGTGAAGCTTCGGGATCTCCTCTTTTGCTGCTTAGACCCCTTCCAATTCTTTTGTAAAAGTCTCTCATACTGCTAACTAGGAGTGACTCTATTGAATGCCTCTTCAATAAAGGGTCTTCTCTTTACAATCTCCTCTAGCTTGGTAACACAACTTTGTAAATTCATTTTATTGGCCTCAACTCTTTAATTTGCATTCTAAGTTTATCCTCCTCGTCGCTCATCATGTAAAGAGTTCAGCCTAGCCCCTAACACTCTTCTTTCTTTTTCTGCAACTCCTCCTTTAGGTTTTCATACTCCTTGTATTACTCTTCAATTTTAGCCTTCAGGCTCAAGACTTCATTGGCAATCAAAGTATGTTCCAACTTTTTGGTAGCTGGTTCTTCTTAGGGCTTTCTTGCATCCATCTTAGCCCTTATCCTTGCATTCTTGATAGCAATAGTCTAAGCTTTAGAAGCATTATATGCATCCTGGATTTTCTACAACATTTTCATTTAATATAATGACTATTAGAAGTGACTCGACAAAATACAGGAAGACTGCTATGGATATTACCTTCTTCGTTTCTTTATTGACCTCATCTAAAGCCATCAAAATGTGGCTACTTATTTGAAAAAGAAAAAGGAGTGTTAGCAACTAAACAAATTCAACAATTAAAAGATGGTTATGGATACTCATGTCATACAACTTGGCTGTACTGTGGGCCTTATTAGAACCATCAACCCTATCAACGTCCTTTTTGGAAATCTCTTTGTCCTTTGGAAGAATAATTCCTTCCATTAAAGCTGAAGATTTTTTCCTATCTCCTAGGGATGAGTCAATATCTAAGATGTTATGGCTTCAATACGGGACGAAGTATTCGTCGACTTCCCTGACGGCGATGAATTCGACACTGTTGATGTTGAGAGCTTTGGACCACATTGCCTCCTTCATCCTCTTGTCCAAATCTTTAGACCTTTTAGTAGGTGGTTGGCCGACAAGTTCCTTCCCCAGTCTCTTATTAACACCTAGTGCCGCCTCCACCATCAATAATGACCCTTCAACGGTAATGGTATCTTCAGCCTCACTATAGGGTTGGGTCTCTCGACCACCCTTTCATGGCTCGATAGCAAGTTAAGTATTCTTAACCAAAAGCTCTACGGAATGAGCAACCTCGACCAGTATAGCCTTCTCACCCACCTTCCACTTCTCAGCCAATTGGGAGGTTTTCTTCTGTACTGCTTGAAGAACACTAGGCTAAACTCAAGAAGAAAGGTGAATTGAGTTATAGGACAATATGCAATTCTATTTTAAATTTCCAATTAAATGTAATAACAAGAGTGATAATAAAAAGGATAATAAGTACAAAAATGAAAAGAGATAGGGATAGAGAAAATCAAGCTTAGATATAACATAGAGTTCGGACTGCCTCCTAGTCTCCACGGACTCATAATACCTCTAATAGAGGACTTCACGCCACTTTATTAATTACTCAATACAATACTCCAAGAGCTTACACAAGCTTATACACAATCACTATTTCACACAACTATCTCTAGTGTAGTGCTCTTCTTTGTCTCAAGATTACAAAGTATATAAACATTCCAGCACTACACACTAAGTCTCTTTTGTTTGATTGCAAGTAAAGAGTACAAGAGACAATTTGTAAGTAATGAGACTAAAGAATGTGAAAGAATGTCTTTTGATTGTAGTAGAATATCAAATCTTGATTCCCTTAGGTCGAGTTGTTGAGCATTTATATCAACTTATTGAATTCTTCCCGTTATCTCCAATGGCTACTTAGATCAGACTTACTGGCATGTCGATACCTTGCCCTTCTTAGCAAGCTAGTAATAAATTGCACTACCGAACTCCTTTAGGCAAGTGAACTTTTCATTGTATTTTTCAAAGCTTTACACCATCAACTTAGTTCTTCCTTGAGCCGTCATGCTAGTAAGCCAAATATTACCTGAAAATACTTTTGACAACCAACAAACAAATTCAGTTTGCAATCTATCTTTAAGATCATTTGATCACCACTCAAAAGATTAAATTTCTTGTAGAGATAATTGATATAATTAATTATTAAGCAAATTAATCTATCTTATTGAATTATCTTAATATGGTCAAATAGAACTTATGTTTAATCATTCACTTTTCTTTCATTCTCATCAAAATCAATTAATGAACCTTAGGTTCAACAATCTCTCCTTTTTTATGAGGATAAAACTATTATATATCTAAGAAGTCCCCTTCAATTCAACATGGATCGCAAGATGTTTGATAATTGATCCTTTTCATGACAACTTAATATATTGGATATATTAAATTTTCAAGTGCTAAGTTATATTATAAGTCCAAAAGGTTAAAATGGAGATTGCCCAATGAATTAAAAAAAAAAAAGCAAAAGAGTTGATTTTCCAATCATCTTATCGTTATCCAATCGACTTAACAAAATAAAAATATAAGACCAAAAGGTTAATAACTTAACCATTACTTTTAAGTTAATGACTTGAATCAAACAACTAATGACTTAAATATTTCTCCCCCTTTGACCTCATCAAAAAGAAGAAGATCGAAGTAGTAAAGAGAGAAGAGGATTCAAATCAAAAATTCAGTAGAGTTTTGGCTTATACCAAAGAGTTTGCCCTCTACAAGAAGAAGATCAAGGATATACAAGGCTCAAAAGGAGCAATAAAACAGCAAGCAAATGATAACCAAATATAGCAAAGCAAGTTCATGTAAGACTAGGGTTCAGCAAACATACTACAAAAGCTACAAATATCTAACAGGAAGAGTGGGTCCATCAAAGACCAAAGTTCACAATACAACAAAATTATAAACTAGCCAAAGGCCAAGTTCTTAAACAAAAATAATAATAATAATAATAATAATAAAGATAGAAAGTTGAAGTGGATAGTGAAGCGGTAGAAGGATCATCATCCTAAGTTAGAGGAGGAAAAGGATAAGAAGAGCAATGATAGTTTACCTGGAAATGACTATAAAGCCCTTGAAACCCACTATGTAGATGATCGTGAATGTCCTCTTAAAGCTAATTGAAGCACATCTCTAAGTATTGATAAAAAGGATGCAAGATGTTAAAGAAGTAATCGAATCAAAAGAGGGAAACCCATAATCAGGTGGAGGTTGGTAAGAGGACCCCTCAAGTGAAGGAGTAGCAACATGACTCGGAGCTACACTAGAGTGAGTATGAACACTAGGACTACTTGGCTCATTAGAAGATGTAATAGGATCCTGTCGACCGCGCTTAGAGCCAACATCAAGAGGAGGAAGGTATTTCCTCCTGAGGCAATTTTTCCCTGTTTTCTTCCAAATTCCCCTACAAATATCAATCAATTCAAGGTGTTTGACTCAAGCAACCCGTAGCGGTGAAGGAAATTGTACACCCTTTTCGATAAGTGATTGTGTAACTAATAGCCTAAAGTGAAAGAAGGCTTCAGATGGGTTATTGGTGACAAGTTTAAAGCACTAAACCACTATACTAAAAAAATCAATTTGCTTAGTCATGAACAAATAATAAAGAATCCATAAATCTTGAAGGGTAACATTAGATTACTAGCTTCGTCGAGGGTAATAGCTATAGATCACAATGTGGTGGAGGATTTTTGTTCTAAGGTCTAGTTGGATGGCAGTTGAATTTTTGGCTTTTCCCTATTTTCCTCCAATACCCTTATATCTAAAGACTCGTTCATAGAATTTTACCCCATAATAATTGACATTCATGTCTAGTCCTCCAACAATATCACCAATGAAGCTATAGATATCCTCAGGAGTTATAGTGATTAATGTACCATAAACATATGTGTAAAGTACATGACAACGTAATTCATCACTTGGATTCATTTTCAATTTAGGCCAACCTTATTCATCTAAAGAATCTAACATGTTACAGTAAAAATATTTAAGAGCGTCATCATGTACCTCCTTAGGAAGGCGAAGGGTATTAAGAACATAGTTGGTGATGACGCCAAGAATAGTTAGAATTCAAAACTCCTCGAGTACCTCAAGAGGATAGAAGATGTCAGTGTCAACTTTGAGGTTGGAAAACTTTTCGAATCATTAGGCATGCTAGCATGAAGGAAAAAGGCGATGGTCATAGGCCGGGGGTACAAGACTACGAGCAACACGCGGTGCCATGGGTTTTTAGAGCAGTATAGGTGATGGAGATGGGAATGGACGTATGTAGTGAAGAGGATGAGCGAGATGGGTAAAGGGGTATATGATAGTAGGTGGAGAGCATAGGTGATGGAAGCCGGTGTGACGGTGGAGGCATGTAGACGGTATTTGGTGGTGTAACAGTTGAAAGGTATAGTTAAAGAGACAAAGTAAGGAGAAGAAGATGAAAAAAGAGAAGTTAGACGCAATGAGGAGAGAGAAAGATAGGTGAGAGAGTAGGGAATTGATTTAGGGAAGAAAAATGAGATTTTGATAGAGGAGAGGTGGTAGATCGAAGAGAGAGAAAGGGACTAAGGTTTGAAGGAAAGGAAAAGGGGGCTTTTAGGAAGAAGATAGAAGGAGAGAGAAGGCTTAGCATGACTTAAGTTACGCCTATAAACTAATGAACCAGCATGCTAGTATGGTAAGGAGCCAGCATGCCAATGATGCAAACAGAAGCAAGACCGAAAGTTTAACAAAAGGAGTATACCGACATGCCGATGGTTAAGTTACCTAGCATGCCAGTTCTTTAAGTAGAACCGAAATTAATTGGAAATGTAAGGGACTATACCAATAAGTCAATGTATGAGAATGCTAGCATACCGATTAAGTGAATAGAAACAAAATCAGTTTGTCATTTATGGGGGTGTATCGGTAAGCCGATGATTTTAGGAACAGGCATGTCAGTTGTTTGCAATTCTGCAAAAAATCAATTAAGTCCTCTTTTTAAACTAAGTTACCAATTTAAATTATTTTGGAGTGATTTAATGAACATTCTAACAATTCAATCAAGTTTATTTAAGTCTATTACGGCTTGAAAAAGCTACATTTAAGCAAGATTTGAAAGATTTAGCCAAATTAAACTCTAAAACCTATGAAGAGTATAACTAAGAAGAAAAGTGCATATATAAGCATGACATATGAGTAGCCATTGAGTTTTAGCACACTAATACTTCCAGCAATTTTCAAATACATATTTGAGCATCATGAAAGCAAATTATAGCTTTGAGGCTCTATAAAATACAAAATCAATACATGAGTTCCTTAGGATCAAAGCTAATCATGTAAACAAATAGTGAGCAAGTAGAGATCTTTCTACAATTTCAAGATATATTCATGCTCTAAGTATGATTGAAGTTATCAAGAAGCACAATGACTCATGATCAAACCAAATAGCAATCATATTGGGAAAAATACGCAAGAAAAGCTCCTCATAGCATTTTAGTGTCTAATAAAGGTCTAAAGAGGTCAATTATGCATAAAATTCAATTTAAGCTAGTTTAACCACTTAAGCATAATTTAAAGATGAAAATAAACATGTGAGGCTTAGTTTTGGGCATAGAAACCAATATATGACGAATTTGTGCATGTGTAAACATGAATACTTTATGAATGACTTCAAGTGTGCCTAAATCATGCTAAATGTGATATTTAATACATAAAAACCATATGATCGTGTTTCTTCTATTTCATAGCATAGATTTTGCCAATCAACCTACTTAGTATGTTATTTTTGCTCAAAAATGCTATCTTAGTTATTATGTGTCTAGCGCTCAATTTGCATGATCATTCTTAATTTTCTTCTTAAAGTGCAAAATCTTTCCTTACTCAAGGGTTTAGTGAAGATATCAGCTATTTGATTGGTAGTATCAACGAATTCTAAGCAAATATCATTGTTTTGCACATGATCATAAATAAAGTGATGTCTAATTTCTATATGCTTACTCCTAGAATGTTGAATTGGATTTTTGGTCAAGTTTATAGCACTTACATTATCACATCTTATTGGGACATTGGTGAATTCTAAACCATAGTCTAGCAATGTTTGCTTCATCCATAATACTTAGGTACAACAACTACCAGCCTCTATATATTCATCCTCAATAATAGAAAGTGCCATTGAGTTTTGTTTCTTTGAATTCCATGATACTAATGAGTTACCAGGGAAATGATATGTACCGCTTGTGCTTTTCCAATCAACTTTGCAACTGGAAAAGTCAGCATCAAAATATCCAATAAGATCAAATGAGGTGAACTTAGGATACCACAAGCCGATTTCAATGGTTCTTGTAAGATACTTAAAAATATGTTTGACTACATTCAAGTAGATTCTTTAAGGCAATATTGAAATCATGCACATAAACATACAGCAAACATAATATCGAGCCTAAATGTAATTAAATATAAAAGACTTCCTATCATGCCCCTATGCATTTTTTTGCAAATGTTCTTTCCACTTTCGTCTTTATCAAATTTTAAAGTAGTGCTCATTAGAGATGGCTTAGTCTTATAATTTTCCATTTTGAACCTTTTTAAGAGCTCCCTAGTATATTTAGCTTAGTTGATGAAGGTTCCTTCTTTAGTTTGTTTAACTTGAAGACCTAAGAAATAGTTAAGTTCTCCCATCATACTCATTTCAAATTCATTTTTCATGCATTCGATAAACTCATTAACTAAATCCATATGAGTAGCACCAGACACAATGTCATCAATGTATATTTGAACAATTAGTATATGATCATTATGTTGTTTGATAAATAATCTTCTGTCAAGTTTCCCTCTAGTGAATTCATTCTTTATCAAGAAGCTACTTAATCTTTCATGCCAAGCTTTAGGAGCTTGCTTTAGTCCATACAAGGATTTATTGAGCTTATATACATGTTCTAGGAATTCACTATCCTTAAATCCCGTTGGTTGCTCTACATATACTTTTTCTTTGATGTAACCATTTAGAAAGGCACTTTTAACATCCATTTGATATAGTTTAAAGTCTTTATATATGGAAAACGCTAAAAGCATTTTAATGGCATCTAATTTTGCAACCAGAGCAAAGGTCTCATCGAAATCAATTCCTTCTTCTTAGTTGTAGCCTTTTGCAACTAGACATGCCTTGTTTCTTATTACTATTCCAATTTCATCTAACTTGTTTTGAAATACCCATTTAGTTCCAATTATAGGTCTATCTTTTGGTTTAGATACTAAGTTCCATACCTCATTTCTGATAAATTGATTTAGCTCTTCTTGCATAACTTATATCCAAAATTCATCTTTTAGAGCTTCATGTACGTTTTTTTTATTCAAGTTGAGATAAGAACACTACAGTACTTAGATTCTTAAGTGAGGCTCTACTTTGCACCCTATTAGATGGTTCTCCTATTATTAAATCCTTAGGGTAATTTTTCACAAACTTTCATTCTCTAGGTTAGAGTTGTTAACAATTCCATCTTGCCTAGAAGATTCCTTCTTAATCGAATTGGATTGATTCTCATTAAGACCAAAATTATCCAAATGAGCACCAATGTTTTCTATTTCATCATTAGACTCTTTAAATGCATATGAATCATCAAACGTAACATGAATTGATTCTTCTACAGTAAGAGTTCTTTTGTTATATACTCTATAAGCTTTACTAGTAAGTGAATAACCAAGAAAGATGCCTTCATCTGATTTTAAATCAAATTTACTTAGTTGTTCCTTTTCATCATTGAGAATATAACATTTTGTTCCAAATAGATGAAAATATGATATGTTAGGTCTTTTTTCTCTCCAAAACCCACAGGGGTTTTCTTAAGGATTGATCTTAAGAAAACACAATTTGATGTGAAACAAGTCGTATTAACGGCTTCGGCCCAAAAATGCTTAGGTAGGTTATTATTACAAAGCATAATCCTGGCCATTTCTATAAAGATTTTTCCTTTCGGTAACTCCATTTTGTTGTGGAGTTCTAGGTGCTGAGAAGGCATGTTCTATTCCATTCTTATTACAAAAGTCTTCCATTTCATGATTTTCAAATTCTCCCCCATGATCACTTCTTATTGAGACAATAGAAAGATCTTTTTCATTTTGGACCTTTTTGCTATAATTTAAGAATACATGATGTGTTTCATCCTTTTAAACAAGGAAAAAGGTCCAAGTGTAACTAGTGAAATCATCAACTATGATCAAGGTATATCTTTTTCCTCCTAAACTTAAAGTTTGGGTTAGACCAAATAAATCCATGTACAGTAGTTAAAGTGGCCTAGAAGTTGAGATGGCATCTTTTGATTTGAAAGATGACTTGGTTTGTTTGCCATATTGACATACTTGACATGTTCTATCTTTATCAAAACTAATCTTAGGTAATCCTTTAATGGGATTCCTTTTGGCTAGTTTTAATAAGACATCCATACTAACATCTCTTAACTTTCTATGCCACAACCAACTACCATTGTTTTGGGCAGATAGACAAGTTTCAAGAGAACATGAAAACATATTGAAGTCAATTTTGTAAATTTTTCCTCATCTATACCCCTCAAAATGGATTTAGTCATTGTTAATGTTTTCAATGGAACACTTTAATGCATGAAAAATTACTTTATATTCAATATCACACAATTGACTAATACTAAGTAAATTGTGTTTTAAATTATTAACGAGTAACACATGCTTAATAGTAAGATCATTATTAATGCAAATATTACCTTCACCAATAACATAAGCTTTCCAATTATCTCCGAAGGTCATGCTTCCTCTATCCTTCAAGTCCATAGATGTAAACTTAGATGTATCTCCAATCATATGTCTTAAGTAACCACTATCTAGGATCCATTTATTGTAGTGCCTTAAAGGGCCCTACAAAACAAATGATTATCTCTTTGGCACACACTTTAGCTTGGGTCTTTTGGAGTTAGTTGTTGTAATGTAAGCTTGTCCCTTAAGGACCCAAACCATTTTGCATTTTTTTTTATATAAGGAGAGATTGAGACATAATGCACATGTATGCACAATATGACCATATCTTCCACAATAGTTACAAGTTTTATTTGATGCCTTAACAAAGTAGCTTTTGTATGATCTATAAACATTCTCTTTAATATAACCTATTCCAATTTTGTCTAAGCCTAGCCTTTGTGTTCCAAGGATTTTATCTAGATTCTTTTCTCCATCTATAAATTTTTCCATTGTTTTCCTTGAATCATCTAAGCTAGATCATAAGATTGAGTTTTCAATTTCAAGACAACTTAGTTTGTCAATCACACCTTTATCATCCTTTGCCTCAAGCTTTAGTTCTTTCATTTCCTTTTCAAAATTCTCATTAGCTTCTTTTAATCTACTATTTTCATCTATCAATTCATTGTTTCAAGTGCTTAGCTCTACATTCTCCTTTGTCAATTTCTTATTCTCAATTTTCAAGTATTCACTTTCTTCTTCTAATTCTTCTTTTACATCAACTACTCTATTGTATTCACTTTTGATGATATCAAACTCATCACTTACTTTACTCATCATTTGCTTCAATACTTTATTCCTCTTTTGCACTTTTATGAATTCTTTCAACAACTCATCATATATACTCCTAAGTTCATCAAAGGAAGAGTCATGTGAAGGAAAGCATACCTCTTCATTGAGAGCCATGAAGCAATTTTCATTGTCGGAGTTGCTAAAGTCCCCATCACTTTAAGTAGCTATCATTGCTTTCTTTTTTGACCCTTTATCAACCTTCTTAAGCAATGGACAATATTGTTGAATATATCCTAACTTTTAACAATTGTAGCATTTGATGACTTTTCTCTTTTCCTTCTTGAACTTAGAAGGTGATCCATATCCATCCTTATCTTTCTTAGTCCTTTTATTGAATTTCATGAACTTTTCAAACTTCTTTGCCAACATTGCAACCTCATCATCCTCTTCACTTTCTTCTTCACTTGAGATCTCCTCCATTACTTTTAGAGCAATTGTTTTCATTATAAAACCCTCTCCTTGTCTCTTTACCATCTCATATGTCTTAAGTATTCCAAGTAGTTACTCTTTTGACATTTCATTAAGACCATGAGCTTCCTCAATAGCAGTTCTTTAAGCTTCCTCAATAGCGGTTCTTTTGGCTTTCTAATCTCTTGGCAAAGACCTAAGAATTTTGGAATTTATCTTAAGATTAATAAATTTCTTTCCAAGAACACTCAAGGGGTTAATGATATTGATAAACCTATTATGAATCTCATCAATTGTTTCATTAGGATCCATCCTAAAATTTTCAAATTATCTACATAATAAGCTTATTTTTGTATCCCTTACTCTACTAGTTTGTTCATATGTGCTTTGTAATTCATCTCATATTCCTTTAGCACTTTTACATGTACATATCCTAATGAAGTCATTTTCATTTATGGAACAATGCAAATATTCATAGCAACTTAATTTAGATCAAGTAATTTCCAATTATCATTCGAGTAATCTCTTCCTTCTTTTCCTTCTATCTTAAACGGTCCTTAGTTAACTACATGCAATAATAGTCTATTTTGTGCTTTCAAGAATATAAACATCCTATATTTCCAATATGGATAGTTGCTACTAGTTAAAAGAGGAGATCTGTTAATTGCTCATCCTTCTAGAAAGCTTAATACATTAGATGCCATGACTTTTGCTCTAATATGTGGTTAAGCAAGTGATAAGATTCTAGGTACCGATTTGATGATGTGGCCTGTAAAGTTAAATACACCTTACTCTATCCTAACCGAGCTCCACTACAGACCTATTTATGAACTCTAGGAATATCGAATAACCCAACATGCTCTCTAAGTTCTGTCCTATCTTACTATTTATGCCCTATTTTGCTAGGTCTTCCTTACTATATTATATTCACCCCGCCCTACTATAGTAGGGTTTGCTCTATCCTTCTAAGTCTACTTAGGTGTGATTTACTTTAGTCTAACAGCTCTATCCTGATCTAACCATCCGCTCTACTTTGCCAAGATCGATAAGCTCACCCTAGTATGTTCGGTCAAAACCTGCTCAGTATGCTAGGACTATTCAACTATTCCATATCTGCTCAACCATGCCAAGTTGAACCAAAACAAGTCAACTAATCCCATGTCAGGTTGGCCATAGGCATATCAAATAGACCTCGAGCAAGATAGATTATCTAGAAGCTTAAGCTTACCCAAGCCAAAGCTCCAAGGTCTTCAATAACTCCTCAGAATCCAACATCAGCCCCTCACCTGAAGATCTCACTTAGCTATCTATTTTACTTATGTATTTGAATTTTCTATTTCTTGTATTTTACTTGTAATTAGCCTCATGTCTATCTTATATTTATAGAATTACCACTAAGGCATTCTTAGTTATTTTATTTATTTACAACTTTACCACTTTGTATAAATAAAACACTTGTATAGGGTTTTAGAGAGACTTTTGACATTTAATGAAAAACCCTTAAGACTTTTCTCTTGGAAAACTCTCCTCTACCCGTTCTTATCAATCCCTTTAGTAAGGATTATGGTGAGCAACCCTATCACACGGACCGGTACGTCACATTCGACAAGTCTTAGGCCGTGTTAGATCTTGTTAGTACATCATATCTAGCTCGATAGCTCATAGATTTGCTAAAACCCCCATTTTATTTTCTTTCCTTGTTCGTTGTGGTGCCTCTCCGTGTGTCTAACCCCAGAGACGTATCAACAAGTGATTAGATACTAGCTTTGATACCAATTGAGGGAAACTATGCTAAACTTAAGAAGGAGGGTGAATTAAGTTACAGAATAATATGCAATTCTTTTTTAAATTTCTAATTAAATACAATAACAAGAGTGATGATAAAAACGATAATAAGTACAGAAATGAAAAGCGATAGGGATAGAGAAAATCAAGCCCAAATATAACGTGGAGTTCGGACTGCCTCCTAGTCTCCACAAACTCACAATGCCTTTAATAGAGGACTTCACGCCACTTTATTAATTTCTCAACACAATACTCGAAGAGCTTACACAAGCTTATACACAATCACTATTTCACACAACTATCTCTAGTGTAGTACTCTTCTTTGTCTCAAGATTACAAAGTATATAAACACTCCAGTACTACACACTTGGTCTCTTTTGTTTGATTGCAAGTAAAGAGTACAAGAGACAATTTGTAAGTAATGAGACTAAAGAATGTGAAAGAATGTCTTTTGATTGCAATAGAATATCAAATCTTGATTCCCTTAGGTCGAGTTGTTGAGCATTTATATCAACTTATTGAATTCTCCCCGTTATCTCCAACGGCTACTTAGATCCGACTTACTGGCATGCCGATACCTTACCCTTACCAACAAGCTGGTAATAAATTACACTACTGACTTGAAAACCGGCAAATGAACCAGTATGCTGGCTCCTTCAGCCCAGTGAACTTTTCTTTGTATTTTTAAGGCTTTATACCAAAAGCCTAGTTCTTCCTTAAGCCATCATGCTAATAAACCAAATATCACCTGAAAATACTTTTAACAACCAACAAACAAATACACTTTGCAATATATCTTCATGATCATTTGATCACCACTCAAAAGATTAAATTTCTTGTAGAAATAATTGATATACTTAATTATTAAGCAAATTAATTGATCTTATTCAATTATCTTAATATGGTCAAATAGAACTTAGTTTTAATCATTCCCTTTTATTTTGTTCTCATCAAAATCAATTAATGAACCCTAAGTTCAACACTACTACCTACTTTGTTGTATCCTTCGCCGCTTTCTTCACCTGCTTATCAACCTTTGATTTATTAGCCTTAGCTAAGGCCAATAGCTTGGCAAGATTAACCTCACCAGCACCCATATCTGCAATGTGAGTAAGCATGTTAATATTAATGTAAGGAAAAAGAATGAACTTACATTGCTAAGAAATGCTCAAAGGCAACAATGGTAGTTACTCTTCATCGTACCTTCCTTTTTAGAAAAGAGCGGCTCTTCGCTTTCATAACGCCTTACAATTCCCTCGGCATCCTAGAAGAACATTTTGTTCCTCCTCTTCTCTTGAATTTTCTTCGTCGATGCAGTGTCATTCAACATCAATTCTGTATCTTTTGTGCAGATAGGTTCATTCCATTGAGTCCATAAATCCAAGTCCTCATCTAACACTATTGACATGAATTTGTCTTATCACTTATAGATCTTGGACTCCAACCCAACCATGAACTTACACCCATGTTTCATAGTGGCAAAGTACCACCTGTCAGGTTACCTCCTAATTGTGAAGAAGTACCGGAATAGTTGAGGCATAGCCCTAACTTCCACTTCTTCATAGACTAAAGCCGCTAAAAACAGATATGTGTTTGGTGAGAATATACTCGGCGTGACTCGGAAGTAGTTGAAAAAGCCCTTCACAAATGCTAAGAAAGGGAAACGCAACCTAAAATCCAAATCTTTTAGGTATATGTAGAATTTGGGCTCCCTTAGGAAACATACCCTTTCCTCCCCTCTTAGCCTCCTAAGATTCTACGATTTGGGAAGGTCTTGTCATACTAGTTATATTTCATGACAAGGATTTTGTCAGCAGCATTAGCAGTTCCATCTAAAGAGTCATGGAAGTAAACTATATTGTTGTATAGATATTTCATCGAGGATTTCCCTTCTTTGTCTTTGAGATAATTATCTACTACAAGAGCATTAACCCAAGCAAGTTTACCCCTACCTTTCCTTAATGCTATCTACCAAGCTACTAGAAGAACAAGCTGCCTCGCACCTCTTTTGGCGAGGGGGGAGGGGAAGGGGAGTAGCCTCAAACTTGGTTGCATCTAAATCTAAAAGGATGAGTCGATGAATTACATTACGGACCATACCTGAATGGTTATAAGGAATGATGTTATAGAAAGTCAAAGAATTTCAGAGTGAAGACAAGATGTCGAAAGGAGATGAAAGTTTGTAGATGCAATTGGAAGAACCTTTAAATATGGACAATTCACCCTCATAACTACAAATTTGTTTCTAATGGTAATGATGTGCTAATTAGATAGTAGCGTAGATTGTTGGTTCATGTTTTGAGATAGAAATTTGACAATTGACAACTTTCTAACTGTTATTAAGCTTGCGGTATAATGATGACCGAGGTGACAGGTGTTATGCCTCCTATTTTTTGGTATCTTAGATAAGCTGGAAATTGAAAATTGTGACTTTTCGATTGGGATGCAATTTGTCTTGCTTCCCACCTCACTCGACATCTAAAGAACTACTCCCCACTTAGCATGTAGTGCATTATATATTACTCCTTTTGTTGAATTATCAAACATAGGAGTTAGGAGGGCAAATGTTGATAGTCAATTTTCGTTCACTTGATTTGACAAGAATTTATATAACTTCACTTACTCGTCCATCCGATTGCCAATAGGCTGGGTAATTTACACTCAGCATCTCATCGAGTAATTGACATTTTTTGCATTCCGCCAAGTGACACAAATCCGTTTATGATTTGAATTCAAGTTCATGGTGTGAATAGTTATCACAAGCACTGTTATATTACATAACTATCTGCTCTCCTACATTTTAAGGAATGTGTCTAATTAGGAAACTTGTATATGTCTTGACAGTTATTCCGATAACTACTACTTTAAACACGACAGACTCCTATAAATACGAGAAAAAAAACTATGTAAGAAATATCTAATAACTCTTAACCATACACTTTTTCTTTCTTCATTTTACTTATTGACTAAGGCACTAGAGTAGCTATATTGAACTAGCTCCGATACCAAGCAATTTTCTTTTCTTTATAAGACATTTCCTACTTCCAAAATCTACTAACATATACTACTTGTATTCTAACTCTAACTTAACTTCTTCTTTATATGAGGTTTATTTTTCTACAATACTATGTAAAATTTATAGATTACATACTTATTGTAGGTGCTACACTTTAGTTTAGGTCTTTAGGAGTTGATTTCTACACTAAAACTTCATATAATGGTATTTCCTTCACCTAAAGTTAGTTTTAAGCATATGAAACCAAATGGAAGTAAAAGTAACACTTAAATACACTTCAAATGTAATTGTTTTATGATTTCCTGAAGTCATGAACTTCTATTATAAGTGATAGACAAGTATTTTACATAACACTAAACCTAGTATACTCATACTCCAACATTCATGTAAAAGATTCATAAACTTATCACCTAGTATAAACTTAGCTAAAATATCACCTTATGTACATGATAATGTCCTCATAAAAATATAGAATCTCTTAGGTATAGTATTCTAAATGTACTGAAATTTAAAACTTACTTTTCCCAAGTAAGTATGAAGGGTGGATTTTTGGTGTCCTCCTTTGCTCCTTATTTTTCCTCCCTTTTTGTGAGCTCCTTAAGTTTCCTAAAGCCTAAGTGTTTAAGGTTGGTTTTTAGGTGTTCTAAGGTCTCTTAAACGGAGTTGTGCAAGTTTCCTAAAGTGGTCTTTTGAGTAAACTAAACTAAAGGAACAAGATGGCACTTTTGTGCCATGAAAGTATGTATATGTATAGTAGAAATGAAAGGAAAAGAGTAGGGCTTGTTTCCATTTTTGTTTGTAAGTTTAAAGTGAGTGAGAATGAGAATATTTTTTAGGGAGAGTGGCCAATTGTGTTTATGTGTTCTGCATCTCCAAAACAAAGTCTATTTGTTGCTTCTAAACTTGTAAAGTAACGATTAGATGGTGTAAGCAATAAGGAGTAAATAGTGCTTGTGAAAGATAAGAGAATTGATGTTTGATTTACAAGGAATGGTCTCCCATTCCCTCTTCTTCCAACTAGCCATACTATGTCCTTTAGGGTCATAGCCTTGTCACATCCTCTTCATTTGGAATTAAATTGATAATGTAATTGATAGCTTATCTAAGTGTAGTATAACTTATAATGGATAAGGAAATTGTCTTATCATAAGCTTTTGAAGAGTTATCAAATGATAAGTAAATCCAATTCTCATTTGATAAGTTATCTTATGTGATTAGTTGGTTTACCTATTTATGAGTAGTATAGCTTATAAGGAGATAAGGAAATTGTCCCATCTTATATTTATGGGAAGTTATCCTATGATAAGTTAATCTAACTTTCACCATTGTCTTTAGTTTAAATAATTTCCAAATTGAAATTGAATTGAATTGATCAATTAGAAGTCTTATATGTATGATTCTTTTAAGGTTCAATTTTTATAATAGTTCATACATTATGATTTGCCTCTTATAGGAAATTATAGTTTCTAGAGTTAAGTAAAATTGGTTAAGTTCAAGTTTTCAATTATTCATTTAGGGTCTTAAAATTCTTAAGTATCAGGTTTAGGGTTTTGGATGATTTAGGGTTCATTGTTCTCGTATTAAGGTTTTAATCAACATTGAAACTTTTGAATTGAAAGACTAGGTTCAATTTCTAAATGAAATTCTAAGTTTTTAGTTTAGTTGATCCTTATGAATGATTGAGAAGCACTCTTGGTTACTTGGATATCATCTAAAGTAACAAGGTTTACAATGCTTAGTCCCCATTGGGTAAACGACCTTGGGCTTATCATAGGACATAAGTCGAAGCTTGATGTATGAGAGATCAAAGCATGTTTCTAGCACTTAGGCATTTCTGGATCAAGGTCTTGGAATCTTACTTCATTGTTAGCCAGTAATAGCATAGTCGGACGACTCAGAATTAAAATGCACGTGGCTGAATGTTGTTGTTGCATTCCCCAACATAAAGGTCTTGTAGCACATGTATGCCCTCTTCGAGTTTGAGGCACCTGAAGAGTGGCATGCTTTGTCTTCAGTAGTATAGCATGCCATCAATAAGTGTATAGTTAGCGAAGGCATAAGCCAACCTTTTTGTTTCAACTCGATCCTCTAGCAGTACCCCGGTCATCAGATGCTCTATTATTGGATCCATCCAACATGGCTCGAGGTCTATAGGTTGGATCTAAAAGACCACTTGCTCTCATCCTTTTGTAAATCTTTACTTTTGCCTATCTCTCCTTCCTTTCAAAGAGGATGGTTTGGTGTCTTTCAGGCCTAATTAATCTTTGATTAAGCCTTAAGCATTGTTGTCGACTTAAAATCTTACTTTGATGGCATCCTCTTAGGCAACCTATTACTCGACTACTTTCGTAAAGTCATCAAGCAAGTCTAGTTTGTTAAGGGATACTAAATCAAAGAGCTTTCTAATAAGGCCATTCCCGTATCAAGCTTGGAGGCTTGAAGCTTTACATAGTTGAAGTGTTCCAAGTATGCAATCAAGGACTCATTGGATCATTGTCTAAAGTTGTAAAGCATCAAGGAGTCTTTACATAAGACTTTAGATCTAAGGAAGTATTGTTGAAATTTCTCACCAAATCATATCAATAGAGCCATCGACTAAGGTATTAAACCACAATAGAGCTACCCTCACCAATATGCTAGGAAAAGCCTTACACATGATGGCATCTAAGAAGTTGTGGAGGTTCATCGTAGTACAAAAGTAGACTAGGTGATCATTTAGGTCACCAGCTCTATCGTATGTGTTGAGGTAAGGAAGCTTCATACCTTAAGGTAACAAATTCTCAAGGATAAGTAGTGTAAATGGGCTCTTTGCTGCTGTTAGGCACAACGCTCAGTTGATCGCTTAACCTTCTTCTAGTTATGCATGCTAGACGCATAACCGATATGTTCATCTAGTTCTTGGACATTTACGTCCTCAAACGCCTTTAGGGATCATCTTGGGGATAAGTCTATGGAGGGTCTGCTTGTTATAAAACACTTGCCATATGTTTGTGTTTTCTCACAATTGTGGTTTAATTGATCACGTAAGCCCTTAGAGGTTTGCTAGTCCTACTACAAGTGGTCGCCTGAACGCATTAGGCATAAAGCTCATGGGTTATTAGTTTTATTCGATTGGGAGGATAGCTGATCATTACTTCCTCACTTGGTTTTTTTGGGATGCATTTTTAAGTTAAGCCATGTCTCTATGGAGAGTGATGTTAAGCTCCTATGTCTTGCAATTGTCTTTAAGTACTTGTTGAACAAGTATCCTAAGTTATTGAATATCATAGGCTTGGTTCCCGGTTTAGGGGGGTTTAGTGAACATTGCAACGAATGCTACTTGTTACCATCACCTAATAGTGAAGCTTATGGATTGTTGTTTTTACTTTTAACTATCTTGTATGGATCTACCCTAAAATGGTGGGTATCAAAATTTTGATTATAGGCAAATCAACTAAGTATAGTGAGAAGAATTAGGCTTCAGTTCCTAGGATTGGAGCATCAACAGGCTTCAACCTTAGTTGGATTCCTTGCTCCTAGTCACTTACCAAAAGCCCCCTATAGGTGTGTTCACAAGGGTACTCTAATGCTTAAGTCAATAAGGACGATCAACAGAAAGGGAATTGGGAATTATCCGAGCAGTCTTAATCCTCAAGGAAGGTGCTCGAGTTCGGTCAGGTTTAGTATGTCAAGGGTAATATGGAGTGTAGAAGGTTCAAATCCCCTTGCCTATTGGCCTCTTGTACTACTTTATAGTGCAAGGAGTACAACTACCTAGGGTACATATTAATTTAGGGTTTATCTGTACTAATTGCTGGTCGGAGATATGCGCTAAAGGGTTGACAAGGTGGCTCTAGGTGTTAGTCAGCTATGACCATGCTAGTAGTTACATCTATAAACTAAGACTCTAACATCTTCAAAGTATATTGAGTATGCTAGCTGTATTACCAATGTTAGGTTGCAATTAATGAGCTAAGGAGGGTGTTATGTGCTAAAGACAAATGTTTCTAAGGATGCAGGAAAGATGGTCTAAATGATCTGCAAGCTAGAGGCTAGACTCAAAGGGAGAGCCCGCTAAAGCAGAGAGGTCCTCACACAATGGGCTCGAACGTAGAGGTAAAGTGGTCCCTCATGGCTCGAGGTCACCCGAGTGGCTAATTGAGTCCTCGAGGATTAGGTGCTCAGAGAGTAAGCCTTTAGAGTGTTTGCTAGCTAGCTTAGTGCTTAAGCACATGAAAGTGCTTGAGTAAGGTGAAGAGTTTAGTTGCCCAACTGTAAGGGGGCCTCCAAAGGCTTCTACTCAAACTCGGGCCTTGAGCCAGCCTAAAATGAGGCATGAATAGAGGAGAAGGAAAATGTAAATTTCAAAACACTTTTCTTTTTATAGAATTGGAAGGGCAATGGGACATGGTAGATTTAGGACAAAAAAATTTCCTTAAAGCCACTATTTTTTGCCCCTCTAAATTGGTGTGGTTTGGGGGATAAAGTTACATAAATTTCTATTATAATCTTACTTTTTAAATTTTTATAAACCTTTTAAGACAAACATAGCAATTAAATTGTTTAAAATATTTTTAAATATTATTTTGAAAATCATTCCTCTCCTATTCACTCCTTCATCTTTCCTTCAACTAAATAAAAAAAAAAATTGTATTAACTCTTTCCTTCTAATTTCCTTTTACTCTAATTCTTTCCTTCCATTTGCCTTATCTCCTAATTACTTTCCCTCTCCCTAAACATAGTGTAAAAGGATTTATTACAATCTTATATAAATGTTGACCGAAAGGGACAATCGATGTCACAAAGCAAAGCAAGCATCTTCTTTAGAAAAATGGAAATAGAAAGGGTACATTTTGCAATGGCGAATTGCATCTAATGGGATCCATACGGGCAGTGATGTGCATGTATTATATATATAGCCATCGATTCAATACAGTGAAGCCTCATTAGTTCTAGGCTCAGCCTATTGTTATTATTATTATTATATAAGCTCATATATTTGAAGAGAAACCTAAAGTTGAACTTTTTACTTTTGCATTCATAAAATAGTTTTGTTAGGATATAAAGCAAGATAGATTCGAATGATAGAAATGATTATTGTTTACCACTGTTTGGCACTGTTAATCCAACAATTCAACAGTCTTATTTGTTGATTTTCTTTTTCTTTTCTCTTTTTTTTTCCTCATATCATCACAGCGCATTAAATAATGCTGTACAGGACGGTCTATTTTTATTTTTTTTTCTAATTTTCCCTACATACATTTTACTAATGAAATGTACCTCATAGAGGGAAAAAGATATTTCTTATATATATATATATATATATAAAAGAGGAAGCTAAGACAGAGGGACTATGTATGGGTTAATAGAGTGGTATTACTTGCATATATCTGATTGATCCTTGATGTGGGGGAAATGAGTGGAGGCTCAAAGCGACCGTGTTGATGTATACATCCCGATGCAAATTAGGTTAGGAAAAGAGCTGACCTTCGGACCGTCTTTTCCAACAAGGACCAAATTATACCGTTATTTACAGAATGGAGAGAGTGACTGGGTCCAACCACATGTATAAATGAATTTTGCTGGCCGTTGGCCGTCCCTGTCCATGTCGCACGTGTAGGGTAGGTGGGCCCCTAGGGTGCATCATTCGCAGGGTAGGTAGGTTACGTCAAGATTATAGGAAATGACATCGGATGATGTTTTCGTTAAGGCATTTCTTCTACTTTTTTGGACGATATTAATGGAATATCTATTTGAATTCTAAAAGCATAAGCGATGTCAAGCCTTCTTATGTAACTGGAGATTTAAAATCTCAACATTTAATTTCTTTATCTAGAAAAAATTATCGAGTCCATCCATCACTCCTAATGTACCCTTCTTATCTTTCCATAGCTAAAATATTTAAAACATGTATAGTATCAACAGAGATTTAAAAAATTAATTTAAAATAGAAAATAATAAGATAACACATATTTAAATTTTATTTTTATATTTTATTTTTATAACAAAATCAATTTTGTATTTAGTTTATTGAAATAGAATCGTGATTTTGTTTTTATTAAATATAAAATAGTTATTTCCTAATTGATTTGCATAAAGATATACTATATAAAAAAAAAAATCTATTCTAGATAACACGGAACTGATAAGAAATTTCTTCTTTTTTTTTTTCATTCATAGAGGTAATGTAATTGCCATTTGAATGTAACTTTTATTTGAAAATTCTTTCTAATCATAAAACAAGGCTACACGAAAGGAATTGCTATTATTTTCCAATCTTATTATGTTTTTATGTGACTGGATCGATAGCATAAAACCACAAACTCTTTATAATATGTGCAACGAACAGTGATTATAATATCAAGGTGTTTAAAGGGTATTTTGGATGATTTTAGTAATATTAAAATTAGATATGAACGGCTACTAATAGAAGTTTCAATAATCAATATGAGGATATTAAAGTTCCTATTTCGGTGTAACTCATAAACGTTAGAATTTAATGGGTTTAATTGGAGTATCACAGTATTATAGTATTTGATTAATAAGATTCAAGAAGCTTATGATAAGTTAGGGTTTAACTCATTAGAGAAAATACTTGATAACCGAGAAATAAGACTTGATGTCTATTATAGAAAATTTAAAAAAAAAAAAAAGCTTAAGTACATTCCAAGCCCTAATGCCATTACTATAATTAAAGACACAAGGTAAATAAAACAAATATAAAGAAAAAAAAAAGCTCAACTAATTCAAGGATTATCGATTAATAGATATTTATATAATCATTTGATTAATACAAATTTAAAACAGGTCATTTTGTAGGCTTGGCAAGTCGATGGTAGACATCCTATTGACTAAATGCTAGGTATGATATGACTTTTGAACTTTAGATAGTTCTTTTTAGGTATTAGTAGCCAAACATAACCTAGTCTACTGATTGGTTGGTAGCTCTTATAGACTAGCCATTGTTATATCTTCATTATTTGATCCACTTACAAGTCCTTGACTCCATCTTTAACACTTTAATTCTTTCCTTGGTGTAAACTAGATTTAAAGACCCTAATTCCGATCATCCACTTGGGGTTGCAAATAATTTACCCTTAAATCTTACAATTATTTTGATCTACAAAAATTAACATTCTATTTCCACATGAACAAACTTTTCTATCCTTCCTTCATTTTCCATGTTGCAATCTGATCGTACTTAACCTTTGTAGGAGTCATAGGAGTCAAAACAATCTACTTCCCACCTTTGGCAAACATAAAGGTATTTTTAAATCCATAATAGATTACTCTCTTATCACACATCAATGCCTTCTAAGAAGAAGATGTAACAATTCTATGACTATGAGATCGCATAATTGCTTGTCTACATATTTCTCAATCGTTAATGGAATTGTAACCTACTTAGTGACATGAATTTTACCTTTCTCTCCTAAAAAAGTGCAAGGTGTAGGGTTGTGGATACAATGTCATCTTTAATCCTAAGGCATGGATAAAAGCAGTAGAAGTTATGTTTGTACAACTTCTATCATCAATCTCTAAGGAGCAAGTTTGGTCTTTCACAAGACATTGAATAAAGAAAAAGTTTTCCCTCTAAACCACACCCTTTGGTTACCTTAGCAAAGTGGAAGTCTAATAATGTGTCTAAATTTGCAATACCTGATCTAATCATGACCAGGATCTCTTAGATGAGACATTTAAGACCAATAATCATTGAGGTAGTAAAGATCAAGAGATAAGGAACAAGATTTAAGGTGAATTCAACCACTAGATCAAGCACAAACAATTGCTTATGAGTTATTTGATATAATTGCATCAAAAGTAAAGTAAAAAGAATATGGATGACTCCTCTGATGGATATGATGTACTAAGGAAAGATTGAACTATACACAAGCTACTTGATATGACGCATAAACTAATTGTGTAGTTTGCTAGCCGTGATCTCTCAACAACAACAAGAATGATAAATGGAAGAAAATTATGGTATCATTTGCTAACTTTTACCCATGAGGTTACATTGTCTTTTTATATTAGTGCAAATATAAAAATAGGAAATAATTGTAATGGAAACCCAATATTGTCTAATCAAGAAGGTACTTAACTAGGAAAGTAAATAAATTAAAGTAAGGAAAACAAATATTGCATAATATCTTATAGTATCTTCTTTAGTCATGCTTTCACATTCATTCATGTAATAAAGGTAACGTCTTTCACTGATCTAAGGAATACCCCCTTTAAAATATTGTTTTTAGCACTCTCTTCAAATAAATTAGAAGCTCACCTTCCTTTTAGAAACTAGCATCTCATCAAACCTAGAAATTGGATTATAAAACTTTCTATGGTCTTCTAATTAGAGACCTCTTCAAAACCTCCCTCATCATACTCAATACGATGCAAGAATAACTCCTCAGGGTTAATTGCCACTAATCTTGCTCAAAGGTTAGATAAGAGTAAGTTTGGACTTGGAATAGCAAGGGATATAGGCAACAATAAGAAAGAAGACAAGTTAAATATGCATTAACTGATGATGTGTGACTGATACAATAATCCATATTTATACAACCCTATTTAGGGCAACGACTAGGTTTATGCAATTACCAAAAGGGATATTATACTAGAAATAGTATACATTATGTTTTATAAGGAAAAAATGGGCAAATGACAAAGAGAATATGTGTTTGACATTCATACAAGCAAGGATAATGTCAAAGGCATGTATCATTAGATAATTGGTTTTGGTTCCAAGATTGTCTAATAGATTCCCTATGGTAGGGTGATAGGTTGGATATATACTCAAATAACTTAATTTCATGGATAAACGGCCTAAAAACTCTCCAGTCAAGTTGGTGGTGAAGTCTACCAAACTATTCAAGTTGGATTAGAGGTAGTTCCCCTCTACCCAATAAATAGTAAAGTGCAAATAGGAGATCGAGTACTTAAACAAGTTGGACAACTTCAAGAGTCTTGCCTCCTTGTATATGAATTACTAGGAGAGAGCTTGAAGAACCAATACAGCTAACACACAAGCTCTAGATTAACTCAACAAGCCTTGATTTCTATCATTAACCCTATTATGCAATAAGATATAGTTCGCTGCTTAGGCTTTACAGCTTCATATTTCATCATCAGTATGTCAAACCCTTTTACATACCCTTCCCCATTGAGATGGCCCTATCTTAAGTTTGTAATTACATATATATCTCCAACTCGTTGTATTTAGGTACAAATCTTATGCACATGCTACACTTCATCTCTTCTCAAGTGTCTACCATACCTTCTCCTCTTTTCAACCTAGAGCCCTTGTATTCTTCTAGCATAAAGTAGTGTATCTACTAAACTCTAGTGTTGCCAACCTAGCCTTTACCCTTTTATCATAGTTATGATAGACAAATAATATATCTACTTTATACTCCCAATCAAGATACTTCTACAGACTTACACTCATTAAAAGTAGGATTACCATAGTTATCAAAATCTTGAGTGCACTCATACATTTCTATAAATTTATGATTCTAGAAGTCTTTTTCAAAAAATTGTATACAAAATATTTTTTTATAAACTCATAGTAGAATCATAATTTTATGTGTACGATTTTACAAGTTTACAATTCTACCAGTTCTATGCGATTCCACATGATTTTATATGATTATATACAATTTTATGTGATTCTACTTAATTTGGATGTAATGAGCTATTAAAACTAAGAAAAACAATTAGACTTTTGTGATATTGAGTAAGGGAATAAAAATTGTAAGTGAAATGACTCTATATTTTCTTCTTTAATATAAATTGATAACATTACCAGCTTCACTGTTTAAGATCTCTCATCGAAAAATGAATAAATAATTAAGGAAGAAAATATATTTAATTTATCAAATAATGATTTGTTAAGTATCCTTTTAGATGCAAGAGATAAAAAAAAAAAAAGATGAACACAATACTATACAAAAGGTTGGTATACTGATAGATATAGAGAGTCATGGCTTATTAGATTGAAACTAAAGATGATTAAGAGATTCATTACATTAGTACTTTTAAAAATAAAGTTTAAGCAGATGTTTCAAGGGACTTAAAATGCAAAGATATAGATACTATTAATAGTAGTACTAATAATGGTTGACAATGATGATAATAATAATAATGATAACGATTATATTAAGAGAGCTTGTAATAATTTTGCTAATGGAAAAACAGTCGGTGATTAATATTTTATTTTATTTTAGAATTTTAACATAATAATTTATGCTGTAATGTAATTTATATCAATACTAATAATTATATTTTAGTTTTATACATTAGCATAATAATTTATACTTAATTATTTGTACTGTAACTTAATTTAAAAAAAAAACAATTATGTTGAATTTCTTTATTTACATCATATATTTAAATTTTATTATGAATTTATAAGCACATTCATAGTTTTTAAAAGCTAATTCATTTCGATTCTATAGAACTCCTGGCGATTTTAAATAAAATCATAAGTTTGACAACTTTAGGGATCTTTAACTTAATATCTTTTATATCCACAATCCACCTATTTACTTCATTATTTCTCTCAACTTTTGAGTTATCCTCCATGACCCTCATCATGTTCTTCAACTACTCTTCTAGCCTAATCAATATGTACTCCTCTATAAGCCTTCAAAATGTCCAATCTCATATTCATGACCTTGATAGACTCTGTTAACTCTTACAAAGTATTCTCTAAGATAAATTAAGGAATATTGTTCGCTCTCCTATGGCCATTGTCTCTAGATATTCTCATAACTTCATACAAAACACACTCTTCCAATTATACCTAATACTAGTAAGCCACTCTATCATTAGCCATACCCTTTACCAAACTTGGCTTTGATACCAAAATATAATGTGCTTAAATCTATGAAACCAAATCCAAACATGATCAAGATCTCTTAAAAGATATGGTCGGGATAATAGTCACTAAAGTAAGCAAAGATTAGGAGATTACAAACAAGGTCTACAGAGAATTCAGCCATTAGATAGAATGCAAACGAGTGTTATGAGTTTCTTATTATAAATGTGACGAAAATAAAGTAAAAAGATTATGAACAATTCCTCCAATAGATATGACACACGAAGAGAAGATCTAACTTACACAAGTACTTGATATGACATACAAGAAAATTATATGATTTGCTCGCCATAATCTTACATGAAGACTTATAAAAGTGGAAAATATTGTATGAGAGACAAGCTTACGCAATATGGAAGAAAATTATAATATCATTCACCAACTTTTACCTATAAGATTCATTATTTACTTATACTAGTACAAATACAAAAATAGGAAATAACCATACTAGAAACTAAATCTCATCTAATCAAGAAAGTAATTAACAAGGAAAACAAATAAAATAATTAAGGAAAAGAAATATTGTATAATATCTTCTAGCATCTTCCTTGATCATGCTTCCCTATTCCTTAGTGTAATAAAGTTCCTTAATAAATCTAAGGAATATTCCACCTTTTAAATCTTTTCTCAATGCTCTCTTCATACAAATCAGAACATCATCTTCCTTCTAAAACTAACATCTTATCATAATTAGCAACTAGAGTAGAATTAGAACCTTCTATCATCTTCTGATTAGAAACATCTTCAAAACCTCCCTCAACTTCTAACAAAAGTACGTTTCTACTAAGTTTAATGTTATAGACTAGGAAGCCTTTTGTGAACTTCTGCTCTTTGGCCAAGATAAAACCACTCAAGGTCTGACAAGTGCAATTTCTTTATCATTAATATGTTTTACAATTTATATTTATCTACTAAATGTTTCAACCCCTTAGTTTTTGACTTAGTCATCAATCCTCCTTCGTTCACAATCTCATTTTGAAACTCGTTCCTATCATATGTTTACTGCAAATGATGAGTTTGATTTGTTTGTTGGATCGAGATGGGAGCATTGACGGTATAACTATTGGATAATAGGTAGATTTTGATAGATTTAGTTTTAATAAGTTTTCCATATTATTTATATGTATTAGGAGATTGTAAGGTTTCTAATGAAGAAAAGTGATTTATCATAAAAGTTAAAAGATTAATTTATGAAATTGTGAGTTTAATAGTAGGTTTTGAGTCTTGTATATTCTTATCAAGATAGGGATATACAATAGGTTGACCATGACTAATAGTTTTCAGATCTGACAAAGTGTTCCTTTTTCCCAAAAAAAACAATTAAGATCAAGATTGAACACAGGTTGTACTTAGATTGATAAATTTGTCTAAAGATTTTTCATATTATCCTTAAGTTAAATAATGACAAAAGTTAGACATTTGTAATTGAGCTAAAAATTCCATTTTTGTACGATCTTCTTCTTTTAATTGCACCTAAGAACTCTCATCTTTTGACTTTTATATTTAGACTTAGATTTTCCTTTCAACCATAACCTTCATTTTTAAAATATGGGTTAAAAATAGAGCATGCATACGAAAGATAATGTTTACAAAGAATATAATAGTAGTTTGATTTTACCCTACATTTATTAGTGTCATATATTTTGTATTGATCGAACCCACTTAGTAGCTGAGTAGAAGGAAAGAAAAGCAAATGTCCTAAGGTTGTTAAAATAAATTCAAGCTAAAAGTTAAGTTGAGCACATCACCTTCTAGCCTAAAGGAGCCAAGTTTGGTTGGATGTGTAAATGAGTCAAATTACTAATAGATTACTCAATTTCGAATCAATATTTACTCCAATTTGAATTATAAACACTTGAGTTGAACTACTGAGTAGTTGATAGACTTGGGGTAAAGCTTCATAACAAATGGCTTAACCAACTAACAAGCTTAATTGAGCTCAAGTATTAGTCAAGTTCTAATTGAGTTAAAATAAGTTTAATTGTTTGAGCTCTAACTTATTAAGTTCCATTTCAAGTCAAGTTCAAGCTCAAAATTTGAAGCTAGATTAAGCTCAAGCTTAGTATTATATTGTTTTAACTCAACTCATTCATAACCTTAAGTTTAGCTCATTTCTTGAGTTGTCCAGAATACAGATTTTTGGAAACAAAAAGAGAAAAAAAAATTAAAAAATGAAACATACCATTACACATACATTTACGTCACTTAAAGGAATAGAAGAGATTGGGCATACATAATACACAAGTTGCTATACCACTAACAAAGGAGAATATAAAGCACATATACTCATAGAAAAGAACAAACAAATATGGACACTAAATGCATGGCTCTTTCTTTCACTTTCATAATATTTGGTTGTCATATTTTTATAATACAGTACTAAACAAATTCTTTAGTCAATTGTTTGGTTTACACCTTAGCTAAAGCTACTAGACAAAAAGGTCTTGAAGTATTAGTGTTATGGTAGCGGGTCTTGAACTGAAATGGGTATTGGGGGATTCAAGTAGGTATGAAGAACAAGAAGCAAAATAAGAGATTTTAATGGTGAATATGTATGGATATCATGCATCAAGACACAAATACAGTTAAGGATTGAGCTAGAAATAAGGTTCAATATGACTCAAGAATACTAAACATTACTCGGGTTTCAAATGAGAGGTTAGATATGACTCCCTGACTCGCTCAAATAAAGGAATACGCCATAATCTTAAGGATAAGATTGATAAGAATGTAAGGAAAATTAAAGAGTTAATCAACAATCAATAATTTGGCAAATGTTGCTCTAAGAGCTCAAGTATAGCCTTGCTCGAAAGAGGAAAGTTCCAAGTATGGGTATATTCTTCATTATCTGATTCTGCCTCTCTATATTACAAATGTTGCTATTTATAGCAAGTGCCAAAACCCTAGTGGCAAAGCTATAAATAATATATAAGGCCTTAAACCCTAAAAAATAGGCACATAATTAAAAATAAAGAAAATATGTACAAGAATACAAAATGGTGCATTTAACAAAAGAATTCAATGTATGGTCATTTAGCCTATTTTGGAATGAATAGGATTTGAACTTAGCAAGGCCAACAGTTGGATATTTAGGTTCGAGGAGGTGTCCCTGAAGTCTTACAGTGCTTAGTTAAGACACCCCAAACGTCGGTCCACAATTGCTAAGTACTAGAATTAGTCAGTACTAGTCCCTCTATGTCGTATCAAGTGGATCTTTGGCCTATAGTTCTCGGTAGTGTAGTCTCTTGTCTTCTCGGCAGATGATATGTTTGATGCCAAGTGTTTACTTTTCTTCCTCCCAGATTTCTAGCATTAGCTAGGTCTCGATAAGAGCAGATCAACTTCGGCTTCATATTAGTCGACCTTAGCTTAAAAATAATTATAGGCTAATTCCTATCATTGCCACAGGGTTAAAAGAAAGTTGTTTTGACTTTAGATAATGAGCATAGGTCTAGATGTTAAACAAACTTCTCTTCCCGTTTCTCTTCACCATGGGTGCCGAGTTGCTCTTGATTTCCTCAACACTCATGGAGGTTAAGCAATAGCTCTTTCCATCCTTTCGAATTGTGTAAGTGTTAAGGAAACCATAATGGATCACTTTTCAGTCATACTCCCAAGGTTAACCAAGAAGTAAATTTGCAGCATTCATAGGGACCACATTGAAGTTAATCTTGTCCTTATACTATCTTGCTACAAATGTTATATGAGCCTTCTTATACACATGGACTATACCCTTGTCATTAAACTACGTCAATTTATAAGGTCAGGGATGCGAGTAGGTCAGTAATCTCATCTTCTCTACTACCTTGGTAAAAACGATGTTGGTGTAGCTTCCTCCATCAACAACTTAGGAACAGGTCTTCCCATTCACTAAACATCAAATATGAAATAAATTTTTCCTTTGTTCAGGATCTACCTTCAAGTCGTCTTGTTAGCTCGTCATGGCTAAGAGTTCATCTAAATTCTTAGCATAAACATCCTCCTCTATCAACTCGTCTCTCGATCTCTTGTCACTCTAACTCTCTATTTGAGCTTTGGGTCCTTCACCTTTCAAGACCATGATCCTTTTATTCAAACATTGGGCTGCAATATGTCCGTAGCCTAAGCATTTGAAGCAGTTCACTTCTCAAGCCTTGTTACCAGGTGCTTTTTCTTTCTTGGCCCTCTTTATCTCGGCTTGATCAGGTTGGCTAGACTTACCTTTCTCTATCTTCTTCTCTAGCCCTCCCTTAACATACTTCTTAAGCTTGGGGTTGATTTGTTGAGGTCGGTTAGTCGATCTCTAGTGCACCCTCCTCTTTTGATGCTCTATACTCAAAGATAGGTTGATCAGCTCATCCAATGAATTGAACGGTCAGAGTTTGACTATGTCGATAATGTCATCTCGAAGTCCACTTAGGAACCTAGTAATAGTTCAATCCTATGGCTTTATAATCTCACATCTCGTCATCAAGGTCTTAAACTCTTACAAGTACTCTTCAATAGTGTTTCGGCCTTACCTCAAGTGTTAAAAGGCATAGAGAATCTCTTACTTAAAGTAAGTTAGCACAAAGTGCTAATTCATCAATCGTTTCATGAGCCTCCAAGTCTTGATCAGCTCTTCTCCTTCAGCATCTCACTTAGCAACCAATTTATCCCACCAAAGACTTGCATATTCAACAAGGGCTAATGAAGCCAACTTAACCTTTGTTCAGTCATCATACTCATAGCGCTCAAACAACTTTTTGACTCAAGGAACTCTTTAGGTCAACAACTTTCACTGAAAGTTAGCAACTTAAGCTTTATATCATAATGTCCTTGACCAAGTGTTCGAGGTCCATCCCTGGCATTCTAAGCTTGTCGGTTCACTTCAGATCGACTACTTGCTACTAAAGTTCTACTCAACCATATTTCGTCTCGGCTTTAGCTCTCTTCTTCAGTTTCCTTAACTTGCCTTGGAGTCAATACTCTTATCATTTCTTCTTCTCAACACTGGTTGGTTTTCACTTCTTGATTGTCACTCATCATTATCAAGTTCATTGGAGCCACTTCTATTGATGAGTGTTTTCTTCCTTCTTCCATCTCGACCATTATGTCTATAGCCTCTAACTAAACCAGTGAGCTCTTAGATAGAGTTAGCAAGATTCTGAATATGATATTCTATGTTATCAACACGTTGCCTCAAACTTTCGTAAGGACTATCACCACTGTTATTAATACTATCTTCAAACATTTTTGTTCGTATAGTAACTTTCAGAGAAATTTGAACTATAGTAACCCAGAAATGACTACTACTCAACTTTCGTAGCTTCCCACTACTGACAAACATTTTCATAGCAATTAGAATCAACTACTAAAATTACTATTACTCATCTCAACAACACAATACTATGACTACTAAAAAAATGCAAACTACACACTACATTATAGAATGGCAATGAGTAGATGTTCAAATGGCTAAACAAACTTTAAAGAACATCATACATGTATTTCCTTAAAGCTCTGATACCAAGATATTACAACAGCAGATCTCGAACCAAAATGGGTATTTGTAGATTCAAGTAGGTATGAAGAATAGGAAGCAAAATGAGAGCTCAAACGATAAGCTTGATGTCAAGCGTTTACTTTTCTTCCTATCAGCCTTATGGCATTAACTAGGTCTCAACAAGAGCATATCAGTTTTGGCTTCATACTAGTTGGCCTCGACTTGGAAATAGTTGTAGGTTGATTCCTATCAATTAGACTATAAAAATTTACACCACATATTTAGTAGTACAGAAATCCATTTCATAGTATAGAATCAATATATCATTAAAATTCTAAAAATAACCCTACACCAAGTTTTTATATCATGGTATTAAATTTTATTGTAATTTATAATATGAATAATTTTTTTAATTTTTCAATTATAAATACCCGCATTTAGTATTGCATATATCAAATGTGGTATGAGAGGAATATATGACCTAATATCTTCATACTATGTTGTATAGTTCTATTCAGACTGTTTGGTCCTAATAACTAAACGCTACCTTTTTGTATATGCTTAAGCCATTAAACCCTTTAAACCTCTACCACATTTTCTTAATCTTGAGGATATGCAAACTTTGAGAATCACCAAGATAATTTGTGAAGATGGATTTGAAAACCATTTTGTACATTAAGACAATTTAGGTGTCTTAATTTTCCTTTAATTTTAATGCACATTCATAAAGTTTCATGTGTTATTCTTATTTCAAATAGGAACTAGGTCATAGATTTATTGGGATTGTAATGATTGTTTAAAAGTTTTGTGGTTTTATGATGCTATTATATTCTACTATTTAGTTAGTTGCATGTTTAGACAATCCTAAGTGCACGATTCTTGAACTTATTGATTAATCAATTATATTTTGTAGATGAAACTTGAAAATTTGGAAAAGGACTGGATTGTTTGCATGAATTCAAACTAAATTTAATTTCAACATGGATACATGTAGATTAAACTAATTTTATGGTTCATGCGCTTAAAGCAATGATGTTGAATTTTGTAATATAGACATGTGTACAATTTTTAACACTAATTAAGTAGTTAACGTTGTAAGAAGAATTAAATATTTAACTGGTAATTATAAGTAATTAGGAAATTTACAAGTTAAAAGGGAAGTGAGTCTTTATAGATATAGGTAAAAATCTGCTATTGAATTTCAATATATTTTAGATGAAATCCAGTTTTTAGAAATAGCCTAGTCATAGTCTAACATTTTTAATCTAGTAATTTTTCTACGTCATTAACTTATACTTTTGTTTAATTAGTTTCAATTACCTAATGCTTAATTTTTATAGTTTAGCTTATAAGAAAATTGTAATTATCTGATATTTAGTTCTAATCCTTAAGGAATATGACTTTGTACCCTTTTTTTTTTTTACCACATAGTGTGAAAGGATATCCTTGCCAATGGTTTTAACTATAAAAATCTTATCTTCAAATCTTAAATGTAGCCTAGTAGCAAGACAATCAGCTATGCGTACTGAGATAATGTTGTAGTGACTTGATGCTAACAATAACGACAGTAATGCTAGTAAGGTAGTGGTAGGAAGGTCTTTAACAAAAAGGAGTCATCATATCCCTAAGTTTTTAACCCATCAAAAGGAAAAATAAAAATTTTTAAATTTATCCTATCATATAAAGGGGGTTCCATTAGATACTAAGTTTCTTTTTTAAACTAGGTAAACTACAATAAGTTGTATAAAAGTTATGAACTAAATGGTACTTCGCTAAATCATTCTTCTTAGGGAGAAGTATAAATTTAGAACGCAACATTTTATACATTTTCTATTAAGCATTTCAAAAAATTTCTATTTAAGTCTTCATTTATGAGACCCTATCTTCGACATACTATCAAAAACTTAGAGCAACGGACCATTTGACAAGCATAGCAAAGGCAAGTAATAAAGAAAAAACATTAAAAAAAATTTATGAAATAAATTAAGTCAAATGATCATACCCAAACTATTCAGTATCGATGCGAATTAAGACATTCAGAATGATTTAGGGTCTTCGAATATTTTTTTCCAAATTAAGCTAATATAAATTCATAAAAGTTAGACAAATAGCCTTAGTAATATTAATTTCTCAAAATAAAGTATTTATAATATTTAATCTTAATAAAATGTATTTTTATCGAGTACAATTGGTAATTATTAAAAACTCAAAAATTAAAGTTTTAATAATTAACAAAACGTTAGATAAAAATTATATATGAAATAAAATTACTATTGGACATAAAGTAACATATGAAATATATACATACGTATCGTGTGCAATTTTTATGTATACACGGATACTTGTAATTAGCTAAAATACCTTAATATTTACATTTTGGACTAAAATAACATAAGAAAATCAATAAAAAAATCAACAAAAATTATTAAAAATTAAGGGAAAAACTAGGAATTGAACATTTTAGGCATAAGTAAGCATGGACAAGTGTTTAGGAATTAAGCCAAGTTTTTATGCAAGGTTTAAGCTTGATATTTAAGGGGAAAATGCACAAAGATGGGGAAAGAAACTCAATTCAACACTTAACTAGCTTAGGAAATCCAGAAACCCTCTCCAACATGTTGCTTATGCAAAGTGAAGTTTAGGAAAAATTATAGTAGGTTAAAAGAATCAAAGAAGGAAATTAGGAAAAAATAGTAAAATCAGTGAATGAATAGGGTAGTTCGATGGTCATCAATACAAGGAGTTGCTAAGCATGA
This sequence comes from Lumnitzera racemosa, assembly GCA_024138005.1. Classification (NCBI taxonomy): domain Eukaryota; kingdom Viridiplantae; phylum Streptophyta; class Magnoliopsida; order Myrtales; family Combretaceae; genus Lumnitzera; species Lumnitzera racemosa. Next base: position 74,416,671 of record JAMXBC010000002.1, read on the forward strand.
ACCAACCCTACCACTATAAGGAGTGGCATATGCCCAGCAGTGCCAACAAGGTGGTAGCCACCACTAGTGACCGGAGCTACATTTTCCGTTGAGATCAATTTCTAGTCCAATTTTGTAAAATTTTGTAAAAATATAAAGAGTGTCTAGAAAATTATGAAAATGATTACTCCTATATATTTTCATGTATAGAATTTAGAAAAAATGTCATTTTGTATAAATTTAATGATGGTAATATACATCCTTAAGAAATCGAAGAAATTGGATAGTTTTTTATATTGAAATAAATAGGGCTAATAACATACTTTCACCTTTAAATTTTTTCTATAAATCACCTATATTAATATTGAATTGCTATAAAGAGATTTCTTAGAAAACTATTTCCTCAATTATTATTGATTTTTTAGCCTTAAATTACGCATTGAATCATGTTTTTTATGGAAAAATAATCTATTTTCTTAATAATCTTACTTAGATTTTAAGTTGGGTCAATTAATGAAGTGTTTGTACTATTCTAGAGTGGTTGGGTTGATTGATAAAGTGAGAAGTTATGGAAAATGGTAAATTTGCCTTAATTAATGAAGTTAGTATTTGACTAATTTAGTAAACTTGAAACAATTGATGAATTGTGATGTAATGAATAAAGAGCTAAGAAGTAATGAAACTAAGGAAGGTTGGTTCAAAGTGTTATTCGATGCATAAATTTGATTCCATAATTGTAACTAGGAAGGAAGTTGGTAAATTAGCTACTTATAGGACATTAATTAAAGGTAAATGATGATTCAAAGGATTCTGGTCATTAAATTTTCACTAGATTGATATTCAGATGGTAGGTTAGAAGCAAAAATAATGAGTAAAATGTAAAAACAATGGAAGTAGAAGGTTAGTTAGATGATAATTTTATTAAAAATTATATAGCTAATAGAGTCAGAGGACAGCTCATATGATATTGTAATAAAGGGTTTAACTTAGAGAAGCTGAGAGGCTGTCTCAAATGATAAAACTAAAGTTTAACAAATGAACCCTGAGTAGCTTAGAACCTAACTTAAAGGAATTGGCAACTTATAAAAATCATTGATTGATCAAGAAATTATGAATATAAAAGAGGATAGTACAATAAGAAGTTATTTTAGAAGCAAACTCAGAATCAAACTCAAGAACTAAATCAAAAACAACTTATAACGAACTAATTACCAACAAACAAGTATTTAACTAATATATATAGATATATATATATAACCTATAATTAACCTTAGAAGTACTTACTCTTACTAAGTGAATTCGTAAAAGAGGAAGCTTATATTAACAAGTAAGATTAGGAATGTACCGCTAACCAGGTAAGTGGATATTTGTGTGTGCTTTGAGTAAACTTATGTCTACTCCTAACTTTGTGTGCTCTATGATGTTTTGGCTTAACTGAATATTAGTTGCAAGTTGATGTGCTATTCGATGACTTAGCTAAAATTAGCTATGAATTAATGTATTACTTAGTGAGCTATGTTACCTATTATATTTATTACTGATTGAATAATGACATGATATTAAACTGGATTGTTATGTCGATGTTGATGAATGCATATGTGACATTTACTACGGTCTGTGTTATCTTGGAAAAGAATCTACAAACTAACTCTATCTCTTAAGATATTCACCTAAGTGAACCCGATACCAAGATCTTAGAATTGACAAAACTATGAAGTAAAGACTGGATAACAAATGATGAATAAACCTACTTAGATTTGCTGGATATTGCTTGGTGTGTGATCTAATGCATTCATGCCGTGGTATGAAAAAGGCTTACATGCTAAGTTTTCTAAAAACTGAGATATTGCTAGGTCGGTTTCCATATGAAAAGCTAGGTTTATCAAGTGAACTACTTGATTTGTAAAAGCTGGGTTTTTGAGCATATAGAGACTGCATTGTATCTACTAGGCTAGCTATTTACTGGATTTTCCAACTGCTCTATGGTAGCGTTTGGTTACACAATTTTCGTAATATTGGATTATATAAAAAAAAAATTGTCTTATTGTTGGTTTGTAAATTTACTTGACTATTAGACAAAAATTAAGCTAATAGACTGGATAAAATACCCAAAATTTGTTACATCTAAACCACAATACAAAAATGAAATTTACTAGACAAAAACAAAAAATATTTTGTATTTCTAAAAATATCCCTCCATGTTATAATATTAAGTTAATGAATATTATTTTTATTAAATATTAAAAAAATTATTTATTTATGATATAAATAATTAATTTTTTAGTATAAATTTTGTGTTTAATACTGTTCAAACCAAACATAGTACAATAAGCTTGTACTATCCAATCCTCCTTATATTTATCATATCTAATTCTCTTTATCCCATCTAGTCCTTACAACCATACACTATATGTGATTATTGCTAGGCTAAAATGTTTTCTAAGTTCCTAGATTTATTATCCAAATGCCTGGTTTGAGTAAACCGAACCAAATGAATTGTTAGGCTAAGCTATGATATTGGTACCGATGCATGTCATGTGCATGAACATGACATACACTTATTGCATTTGCATTATTAGGCTGGGAAACTATAAGATAATGTAATTAAACTAACTACTTGAATGATATGCCTATTTTGTTATACTTGTTGTATGCTTATCCACTCTCACTCAACTTATAGTAGTTAAGGGGATAAGTTTATCTTATTCTCATGTTACAGATGAAAAAAAAGAAGAAGGTATCAGAGTGACAAGGAGATTTTAAAACTCTAGCTAAAGATGGGCTCTTAAGAAAAAGTTTTTGACTACATGATATGGCTTAAGCACATGAAGGTGACTTTTCAAGAAAGCAATGGGTGTTACACTTTCACCAAAGGTTTAATATAATTATAGTAGTCTAAAAATATGTATTTGTAAAAGAGATACTATGTTGTATAAGAAGTTTCTAGTTGTGATATTCTAAGTACGGCTTACTAATGTAGAAGCTTTTACTATGATTTGTCATATTGAATAAGAACTTATTAAAAAGTAGTTGTTTATAAAATAAAAGATCAAGTTGGATACGAGTTTTGCCTTATCCTTAACTTAAGGATGGTAGTAATGAACTATTTTCAAGTTCCAAGAGTTTGACAAAAATCTTTAAACGGACACATAGAAGGTAGGGTGTTACATCAACATTTGTAAAAAATTTCAAACAAGTTCTCTATTAGTTTGTTGTTAACTTTTCCGTTGATATGACACGTGGTACTATCTTATTAGTCTATGAAAAAAGCATAAATTTATGACAACCTTTTATACATTTTCTGTTCAAGTCATAAGCATTTGCAAAAATTTTTAAACAAATCTTCTATTAGTTTGCTGTTAACCTTTTAGTTAACTATAGTACGTAGCACTTTTTAATTGGTTCATATATTTTTATTAAATAATTACTATAATAACATAATTAATAAATTAATAAAATAATAAAGACAATAATAATAAATTTTAAAAAATTCAAAAAATAAAAAATACAAAACTACAAAATTAAATAATAAAGATATATATACATGTATAATGTAACAAATGTATAAACATGAATATTTATTATAATTTCAATAAAATAAAAAAAATAAAAATAATCCTTCCAGCTACCTTCTAGCATCAGAGTGGCCAAAATAGCCAAAAGGAAATGGAAGGTCATGATTCACATACTAAAATTGATTGAATCGACCTACTACTAGCCATGTATTTGAAAAAAAAAAAAGAAATAAAGTGAAGCCTAATTGAGTTTCCAGTTAAGGTGGGCATCAGCCTACATGTAAATATTTGAATTAAAATGCAATTGGGTTTTAATCTAATTTTCCTTTCCTTTTTTTTTTTGTCTGATTAAATTCGGTACGTAGGTAGCTACCTACTTTAGTATTAAGTCGCAACCCATCACTTCCTTTTGGTCAATCTCAATGTACCTTAGTTTTAGGGTAACTGGAACAAATATTTTTATTTCTTTTAGCTTTTTTATTTTTCTAAATTTTCTAATTTTTTAACTATTTGTTTTATTGAAATTATAAGAAATACACATGTATGTACATTTATAATATAATATAAAATATTGAGATTTGGAAAGAAATCCACAACATAATTTAAATTTCTTATAAATCTTTAAAGTTGATTTTTATCGTTAATTTCATTAGAAAACTAAGATGTAAATTGTATTGACCTTTGATTTGAGATTATTGTACTATTATATATTTGATACTCTAAGAATTTAATCTTGGTTTGGAAAAGAGAAATCTTAGAGGGTGACACTACTAATCTATTTTTTCTTGCAATATTGATGAAAATCTTAATATGTTTAAAATGTTGATTTATATTTGGAGAAAATATTAATACATCATCAATGTATACAACTAAGAAATTTGAATAATCATTAAAGATTTCATTCATTATTCTCTGAAATTCAAAGAGAGCATTTTTCAATCCAAAAGGCATTACATTTCATTCATACTAACTAACAAGGATAGTAAAGGCATTCTTATACTGATTAGTTTCTTTAATTTAAATTTACCAAAGTCTAGATTTCATGTCGAATTTTGATAATATTTTAGCATTATGAAGTCTATCAAGCATATATTTTTTTTATTAGGTATTAGATACCTAATCCATTTCAAAGCATTGTTAAGAGGTTTATAATTTATTACCAATCTTAGTACTCTTCTTTTAATTTTAGCATTTTTATAACATAAAAGGCAGAATAACTCCAAAGTGATTTACTCTTGTGAATTAATTTTTTTATTAAGTAAATCATTAATCTCATTTTTGCAATGGTTTATAACCTCATTATTCGTTTGAGAAGGTTACGCTTTAATTAGAATATCTTTTTCATTAAAATCATTTTCATATGGTAAATCAACAATGTGTGATTTACGTTCCTAAAGAGCATTTATTAAAGTTGAACATATTGAAGTTTTTATTTTTAATTCCAAAGCAGAAATTCTTTTCTTCAAATTTTCATTTGAAAGTTGAGTTTCAATTTTCTTGAACTCAAGATCATTTTTTTAAAAAACATTAAATGTTTCTCTTTATATTTAATTAAGCAATTTACTTCTAAAATTGAATTTTCTTTTAACACATTTAAATATTTAGTTTAAGGTTTTCAAACAAAATTAAAAAAAATTTTCCTTTTCAAATAATATGTCTCAATACCTTTATCAATTATAGAAAAAGATTGAATTAAATTAAAAAAAATATTTCTAAAATAACATTTTGTTTTAAATTCTTAATAAGAATAAAAACAGTTTTATAAGAAACATTTTCGTTTATAATTTTAGCATTGGATAATTTAAAATTAATCTGCAATTTTATTATCGAAAGGAGAACTCAGAGATTGAGTTGTTTTTTCAAAATACTTTGTAAGTATCAACCCTTCTCTGATACAATTTAAATCAGCACCAGTATCAAATAATGTAGTGGTTTCTAAAATAAATTTATTGTTAATTTTTATTGTAACACCAATAATCCATTTTTTTTATTGTTATCTCTACGAGTTGTAAGAGATAATCATAATTATTTTCAGAAAATTTTTGGACATCATTGTTTGAAGCTTCTGCTTCATCATTAAAACTCTCTTGAATAATCATTTTTTGTTTTATTTCAAGAAAATCTTTTTGTAATTTTAATTGTATTAGTTTTAATTCATTTATTTCTTATTTTTGAACATTTATTTCATTATGAAGATCATTTATTGAGATAGATTTTTTTTTTTTTAGATTTTTTACCTCTTACAAGAATTTCTTTGAGATTGTACAGTAAACTATGCGTAAGTGAAAAAGTGTTTTTGTTAACATTTTTTAAACATTCAAATTTTTCATTACCATTAGATAATTAATCTATTTTCCAAAGAATTTCTTCTTCTTTATGTGTTTAAACATTTAATTCATTATCATCTTTAGAACACAATGATATTGATTCAACATCATTGACTTAAATCCTATCATCATATTCTTCTTCAAATGTTAAAGATTCATTTTCTGCAAAAATTTGCAAGATACTTCCATTGTTTCTTTATTAAATTTTAATTCATTAATCTTATTATTGATCTTACAGAATTTTGTGGTGTGACCAATTTTTCTACATTTATAACATCTTAATTATTTAAGATTTTTTCTTGTATTTTTTATCCATTGGTTTCTTTTCAAGGATTTCAAGTGATTTTTTCTTAAAATTCCTTCTTGATTTTTTCTCTGAACATTGTGAACATTTGGTAGTCTTTTTCTTCTTTTTATTGACAAAAGATGGATCATGTTGTATATAAAAATCACCAAGATTTTAGTATTTCATACGTTGTTCATTTTTCAATTGTTTTTATAATCTTGTTGTGGTACATAAATTTGTTTCAATTTTATAAACATAAGATGTTAATTCTCCATATGATAAATTATTATAGGGAATTTCACCATCATTTTCCTCTCTAATTTTATCGCTAACTTGTTCTTCTATAAGTTTAGGTAAATTAGTTAGAAATTTTTCTTTCCAAAAAGGTTGATTACAATCATTTCTAAAAAAAAAAATTTGGAAGAAAATATCTTTGTATTGATGGAATTCTCTTAGAGATCTACATTTCATATTGGATAGAAGAGCTATGGTTTTGTCCTTAATGTGAGAAGGATCTCCTATAAAATGTTGAATAATTGAAAAAATTAAAGTGTTAACCATATCTTAGATTGGTTCATCATTTTCGTCAAGGATTTTAATTCCATTTTCATCAATTTTATATGAAGTTAAAAAAATTAACTCTTCGTTCCTCAATGAGATAATTATCTCGCCAACCTTTTGATTGTCTAGTAAAGCTAGAAATTAAAAGAAGTGTTACTTGATAATCAATAGTATTTGGAACAGTTCTATTAGTATTTGAAAACATTATCATTTAATTAAGAATATTAAGAATTTTTTTTTTCTAAGGCTTCATCTATATTCCATTTATAGGTATATCCTATAAAATATTTATTTTGAAAATTATTTTTTTCTTCAAAAATTATATTCGGAAACATATCTCTCTAATAATATAATTTTTTAGATTCCTTCCAATTAATTTTATTAATTTCTTCATTAAATTCATTTACCTTTAAATCTTTTAAAGAAGCATTAATGGTTAAATCATTTTCTGAATCATTATCAGTTTCATTAAGAATATTAATCTTTTTTGAAAGTGTATCATTTATGAAAATACCCATCAATTTTGAAGTGTTAACTGCTGTTTCTATTTTTAAAATATCAATTGGTTTTGTATCTTCTTTTATCATTTTATTTTGTAGCATTCTTTTCCTATCTTCCAAAGCTTTTAAAAATTCATTACTTAGATTTTTAGGCATCTCGAAAAGTTTGAATATGTAAATCTCGCAAATTTAGCTATTTAAGAGTGGAATTGAACTTTAATACTGTAGATGACTTAATAAGTCATTAAAGCCGAGAAAGATAAAAATTTAATAAATCATAAATTTAAATATATTATAAGTAGTAAAAATCTTAGAAATTGATCAAAACCTAAATCGCATACTAAAACCCTAAAACTGACTTATACACCTTTAATCAAAATTGAACCCGAATTTAATCGAAACCTTAAAATTATAAATATAAACCTATAAAATAGTTAAATATTACTTAATAGTGATAAAATTATAGTCGATTATAATTTTCGACTAAATCGCCTATTCGTGTGAAATTTTAATGAAATCACTATAATAACTTGAAAAAATTATAATTGTAGTGGGTACCAATTAAATTGATAAAATTTTTAAAAAAATTAAAAATTAATTTACGATGAGAATTATTATAATTTATATGTTTCGAAAAATTACATATATTTATTATTAATTTTTATTTTCCTTCTCATTATTTTTCAATTTATCTCTTTTCTTCCTTTCCTTTCTTTCTCCATTTCTACGTCCTGCAAAAACAAAGAAAATATTAGTAAAATGAAGCAGCCCACGTAAGGAATTGGGTTGACATGTGTTAAGTATATAATAAAAGAGAAATGGAAATGATTAATTTTGTCATGTTCTCATTAATTATAAATTATCTTAGCTTATATTTTAAGCTAGTTACTTACGTAGATAAAAGAAGACAAAAAAAATCTGGGAACCCAATTTACAAACACAACCGAAAACTAGAAAGCAAATCGAGAGAGAAAAAAAAAATTTCTAGACGCAAAAACGTGAGAAAAGGGAAAGAAGGAAAAGAAGAAAGAAAAGAAGAAGGAAAGAAGAAGGAAAAGAAAAAAGAAAGAATTAAAATCAATAGGTAAGTAATTTATTTTTTTAGTATAGATACATATTATACAGTATACACATGTATAAATATAGTATTTGTATGGTATTTTTATAGTATTTTTACATATAACATTGCTATTACATGTCTATGTGCATGAATACTTAGATTTAATTAACTATGTATGTATAAGGTTATGTATCATACATGTATATACATAGGTATATTATACGAAAGAGTATGTATTATGTATTTTTTTAGGAATACATATAATTAGTATTATGTATTTCATTAAATGACTATAGTATATGTGTATATATATATTATATATATTTTTACCGTAAACTATGTATGTATATATGCACCCATGTATAATTATTTTTGTATATATATATATATATATATATAATCGTATAGTATTAATATATGTATATAGGACATATATATATAGGAATAATATAGAGTATATGTATGGTGGTATATGGTATATACCATATACTACATATATAATATCTAGAATACATATTTTATAACAATACTATATAAATATATATATACCAAATATATAATATGTACATAAGAGTATGTTTATTTTCATAAAATAAGTATATACATACATATAACGTATAACATATATTATAAATATGTATTATACCAAAAATATATATAGATATATATATATGTATGTATAAATTGTGAAGTACATAAAAAAATAAGAAAATGAGAAATAATAAAAATAATAAAGGAAATAATAATAATAATAATCATAATAAAGCTAAAAATCTAAAAACTAGGAAAATATGCTCAAAATAATAAAAATATCAATTATATGATTTAAATAATTATTAAATCATAAATATATTAAGAAAAAGCTAAAATTAATATTTTATAATTTTTAAACTAAAATAATAAATTTTTTGATATTTTTATGTCACAATTTAAACTATTAGTCATAACGTCCAAAATAGACCTTGTTATAAAAAAATACACTCGAAAACGATTAAAATGGACTATAAGTTTATAACGATCCGAGCTAAAACGAAAAAGTTATATGCAATTCGATAAAAAGCTTGAATTGATGATTTCACATAAATCAATAATCAATTTAAGTAAACAGTACATTTTAGCATGCTAGTTTAGTTATTTAAGTCCTAAACTTACTACTTTCCATATTTCCCTAATATTAGGTGATCTTGAGATCGAGACCGACTTACCTTTGGACTATTACAATCCTTGACATCATTTATGATCAAGTGAGTACTTCCGATGACTCTATACTTCTTTTGTGCTTGTAGTTAGTGCACATGAATTAAATATTAATAACTTGATGCATGGGGTTTCAGGTTACACATGCAACTGATATCGACTGATTACTGTGCAAAATACTATTAAATGTAATATAATTGATTGTTGCATTATTTGAATGATTTGTTAATAATGTTTGACCAACTCATAAACTGACTTAATCATATTCAATCCAACTAAAATTAAATAGTTCATGCATAAAACACGAACATTGCATATAATGTTCCGACCGTCACCTCATGCGGTTGGTAATGAAGGGCCTTGGAGGGATGGATTCCCACATGATTTGATTAGTACAATATAGGAGCATTGGTACAACAAGACCCTACCCTTGGCTCGCGGGTTCTATTGGTGCCAGAGACGCTAACTGTGAATGGCTGGGGGTAGCGTCTAGAGTCCATCGCTATAGGGTGTGAGCATGGACTGTGGGAGCTAGCTCACCGCTAAACCTGAATATATATATATATATATTATAATGATATGAGGGTAAAAACCCTAGTGCTAGAGCCCGGTTGTGATTGGTGTTGATATATCTCCAACCCTTACTTCGGAGGGCATTAAATCCAAAGTTATATGCAGTACCGGTCAACTGCATATATACTGTTTGACATACTGCTTGTTCATGCATTCATATGTTTGGTAATAAACTATTTGATAACTTATTTGCTAGTATAGTACAAGGGTTAACTCACGAAGCTCTTGTAGCTTACTCCGTAATAGTTTTCTCTTGCAAGTTGCTAGATGATCGAGCATGAGTTAAAAACTGAGGGTTGAGTGTTAACGTTAAGATGCATAGAAGTTAAACTCTGAGAATAGACTACATGGTTCATTTGAATTATTATATATATAATTATTAATACTACATTTCAATTCTGTGACTTTAGTAAGTTTGAGTTTTGAACTTTACTATCTAATCTTATTGTTTGGTAGGGGATATCGATTCTCTACGGTTCTATTAGACTTTGGCTTATCAGATATCCATAATCACATATATGTGGTCGTAAGTTAATTAAATAAATAAATAAAAACTTTAGTGACTAATTATTTAGAATCTTGTAATCTCTTATTTGCAAGATGATTTTCGAATCATGGATGCACACATGATATGAAAATTTTAGGTAATCCTACTAGGCCCCCTTTAGGGTAATGATAGAATAAGGGTACATTTTTCTTGGTTGGAATTTTTTCATAATTTTTATTTATCTTATTATTTATTACATTTTTCATTTTGTCTAATTGTTTTCCTATTGTGTATAAATGTTGATTTGTATAATTATTTTGGTCTTTTTTTTTTAATTCTTGTTGCTTGATTTTTTGTTGCATTTTTAAAAGGCGCAAGTTTTATCTTAGTATTTTTGTGAATATATTTTATATTATTAAGTAGTGGATAATTAGATTCTATGATCTATCAATCCCTTAATTGCCATTTGAAATATTGATTTATGACATTAATTTCTCTAGGCTTCAAATAACATTCTTCAAATCATTAAAAAAAAACATATTTGAAAGTTGTTTTTATACATAAAATCATAATATTCATCTTTTATTTGTTTTGTAATACTATTGAAAGTATTAAAAAACCATTTTCTAATTTTTTTATTTTTTTGGTGAATTGAATTCTTTATTTAGAAAAACTCTATCTAGTTCAAAGGATTTTTCTATGACATTAAAGTCTGTGTCTCCTAAAACAGAAGTAGATGGTTATTTATATTCTAGTTCATTGTTGGGTTAGTAAACTAGTCTAGTTATACCTACCCTATTGCTAACTATTCCACTAAGTGAAGGATTATTTTGAATATTAGTTTAATCATTGGGTTGAATATTTATTGATTGATGAATCATAGGAGGAGGTAAATCTCAAATCTTTTAGATGAATATGACATTAACCTTATTTCTAAGGGTTTTTTAGGATAATCTAGAGATCTCCTAGCAAATTGAATTGTTACCTTACCTTTAAGATATTGCATTACATTGGAAGGTTCGATATTATAAACTAGTTATTTTGGAAGCAGATTATCTATTTTCTATTGTTTAGGCAAATCAACCTAATCCATTGTATCATTTTAAGCATTGAAACATTAGCTTTAGTTAAGTCTGTATGGATTAAAAGTGTTTGACTTTTTTTTATCAATTTTATAATTTTTAGATCCAAAAGAAATTTTTATTAATTTAAAAAACATTCTATAAATTATAGCCACTAGTAAAGCTTCTTCTAGCATTTTATAATTATGTGTTTTGATTTGAAAAATTAAGGAGTTCATTATGGTCTTATCTCTAAGATCAAGGATAACATTTGGATGACATTCAAATTGGATTGGACCATTACTAAGACTAGTTTCAATTGTAACATGAATTGACCTTTCATACTCTAATTCTTTAGCATCTCTTAGGACCATTAAAACAAAGGTTTCTAACCTTAAATTAATAAGAAGTTTAATTCTTACTTGGATTAGACCTATATGTATATAATTCCATTTTATGGTTAATTGATTCATTATTTAAAAATTTTATTGTTGTTAAGCCATTAAAAATGGGGATATCTTTTTCTTTTGTACCAATCATATAATCATTTTTTCTAAAAAAATTTCCATTTAGACGTTTGATAAATTTGATCTAGGAAGTTTTTGAAATCTTCCAATTATCTATTGCTTTATCAAAATCTTTTATATGTATTATATCTCTATTATTTAATATCAATTCTTCTATTTTCTCCGTAGAAGTAAAGTTAGAAAAAGATATAGTTCTTTTGAGTAAATTTATAGTTTTCACAAGACTATTTTAAAAGCTCATGTTATGATCTCCAATTATGACTCATATGCTACTCTATCATTTGGGATTTATATCAAGTCTCAGTAGAAAATCATAGTACAAGATATTCTACAAAGGAGATCGTCCCAAGTGAATAGTAAATATAAGATATAGATTTCTACAAATGAAATTGTCTCTAGTGAAAAATAGAAAAAACTCATGAAACTATATACTCTCTTTGACTTTAATACCATAGAGGACCTAGGAGAAGCTATCTTAAATAAAGATAGATGCAAGATAGAGGAAAGATTAAGAAACAAAAGATTAAGAGATTAGAAGACAGAACTATAACATATAAAACATAACATTAAAGGAAAATGCAACATTAAAAGAAAATCACCACATGCGGCATAGCTAAGGCTAGTAAAGTTTATACATAAATATAAACAACATTAAAAGTAACATATTAAAAGAGATATATCAAAAGAAAACCATCACAAGCGACATAGCCAAGACTAGTAAGGTTTATGCATAAATATAAATAAATGAAATATTAAAAGAAAACCACCATAGACGGTGTAACCAGTTAAAGATTATGGGGTCTATTCATAAAGTATTAAAATTTTATAGAGATACACTCATCTAAGATGGAGATTCCTACCATAAGATAGATAAGAAAGAAGATGTAATTTGAAAATGAAAGTTTATTTTGTTATAAAACAAGAGCATTATATTTAAGATTATTATACCATAGAGGTTTACATTTATTATATAAAAGTTTTGTTGTTGTTAAGCCATAAAAAATAAAGATATCTTTTTCTCTTGTGGCTATCACATAATCATTTTTTCCAAAAATTTTTCATTTAACCATTTGATAAATTTAGCCATAGAAAGTTTTTGAAATCTTCCAATTATTTATTATTTCATCAAAATCTTTTATATATATATTTCATTTTTATTATTTAATATATATTCTTCTGTTTGCTCTATAAAAATAAAGTTAGAAGATGATATAATTCTTCTGAGAAAATTCATGATTTTCACAAGACTATTATATTATATTATGAATGTATATATCTTTGTTATTTTGACTTTGCATTTTTTTATATATTTCTTTTTTTTGAAATTTCCAAAATTTTTAATTATTTTAGTTATTATTTTGTTAATTTTTTAATTATTTCATTCTAATAATTATTTAATAAAAATATGTGAACTAATTAGAAAGTACCACATAACATAATTAACCAAAGAGTTAATAACAAACTAATGAAGACTTCTTAAAAAACTTTTGTGAAACTTAAATAGAAATTTTGAAACGTTTAAAACTCAAATAGAAAATTTACAAAAAATTGAGTCATAAATTTATACTTTTCTCATAAACCAATTAAAAAGTAACATGTGTCATATTAACAAAAAAGTTAATAACAACTAACAAAAGATTTATTTGAAAACTTTTGCGTATATTAAAGACTTAAATAAAAATCTTGAAACATTTAGAATTTAAATAAAAAAGATACAAAAGATTGAATCCTAAATATTTAGTTCTTTATTCGTTTTATTAAATCGTTCTTCATGTCAAATGTGCTTGTTTCACGAAAAAATTAAAAAAAAAAAAATAGTTGAATTATTTTGGAAATTTGCTTCAACCAAAAAATTGAAATTGCGAAAAACTTCATTAATGATATTTGTAGGTTCCTGATACTAGTGACTTTTATCCGTAAATGATCGTGGGAGACAAATGTAGAACCTTATGGCCAGTAGTGGTGATCAATCATAATTAGCAAAACCTCCATACAAAATGAGGAAAACGATTTTTCTTTTTTCTTTTTTCTTTTTTTTTTATTAACGAAAATAGGAATTTCTTCTTCAGTCACTTGTAATCTTCAGTGACTGTTAACCGCAGCGAGTGAAAATCAACCACTACGGTTATCATCAACAATCGTTTACTGCTAAAAACCACTAATATCTATAATCTCTTAATATTATCACTGTAAATTTAGTAATTACAGAATTTAAAAAAATAAGCACACCTTAAAAGTTTCCATGTTGACTACGCATACATAGCTCAAAAAAGATTAATGGAGAGTAAAAGAATACTAGTGCTCAAAGTTCAACATCATTACCTTAAGTCGATAAACACTTACCACTCCAATTCCGAATATATTGTCAATAAAAAAAGGTTCGGAAAGTATACTAGTCGCTCTCCATCCGATTTGTAATGTGGGCTCAAATATGCAGTTGTGTATAAGCATAAATTAAGTTTCATAATTAGGAGGAAATCACCATGATCATGTCCCCTGCTAGTATTGAACTCTTGAAGTGTTGCAGCAACTGCATAATTCCATGATCATAATTCACAAGCATTGTCACTGCCCCCGGACTGAGAGCGCATTCCACCAATGCGGACACTCCCCGGTGATAGAATGATTTTGTAATACGCATCCTTAATCCCTCCATTTCTATCCTCTATGGATAAATTAGACATTAGAATAATGCCGTCCAGTCTGTAGTCCATGTCCAACCCCACAAGCAAGTCCCCAGAGGTTCTATATTCTTATAATATAAACCAACCAATAAAAGACCTCCATGGCACTTGGTTGGCAGGGCCGTTGCATGTGCTTGTGTCGCATTTCTCAGCCACCATATGCTCCGATTAGGCATTTCAGTTCTTTCGGAATTTGTAAAATCCACTTATAAATTATAATACAAGAAGGGAGAGGAACTCCAAATTGCAGCACTCGACCTAATAGGCATCTCTAGCCTTACCTCGCGTAGAAATAAAGAATCAAGAAGTTATTTTCTGTTAACGCACTAATCTCTTGATCTCAGGATCTCTTTTTTCTCTCAAACATCTGCTCATGGTAAGGGCATAAAAGAACCTTATAAAAGCTTCCAGAAGACATCCAGACAACCAATGTCCAAGTTACAGAAGTGACATCTGCGAGTGAGAACTTAAGTAGGACTTATCCCAAAAAAGGAGGAAGGCCAAAAGTATGTAAACCTCACTCTAGGGAAGACACATTAGCAAAGGGCAATGGGAGAGGTTTCATTCTCTCCAGTGTAGGCATTTTCTAATTAAACACCATTGAAAGGGACTGCACTTTCCTAAAGAATTTATCTCCCGTATGAGAACAGCATCACAGATTATACAAGTTTCTTTAGTTCATTTCGCTCTATCATAGGAACTTACTAGTTCAACCCAAAATAAGCTGCCAATTTCAAGAGATGAAGACCTTACTTGTCCAACAACATCGGATCAATGAAAACCTCACTGAGACAAGACATGCTAGGCCATGGGCATACATACACGAGAACACAAGTAGCATATTAACAACAGAAAACATCTTCCCATATACTAGCAACTGAAGCAAATAAAAATTATGAATATATATTAAGTCATTCAATTTAAGAATTGACCTAAAAGACACCTTAGTTTACTATGGCAACTCCCCCCTCCCTTTCCCCCAATCCCCCACACAAAAAAACAAGACAAACCAAAATCGCTGGGTAATATAGCATTTGGAGTGTTATAACAAGATTTCCTTAAAGTAAATGATTGGCTATAAAGCTATTGTATGCAACAGAATCAGATTTCTCCCACATAAGTTCAGAGAAACATTGGCAACTAAACAGGATAACTCTTTTTTCTATCATCTCAACTGCTTAGAATTCAAAATCCAGATGATGAAAGTTTGACAACTTGAGTCGCAAGAATTTATGACCAATTTGTGGATTTTCATAAGCCAGCCATCATTTCATTTTAGGTTAACTCCTTCCCCAGTCACACCCACAACATGCCTGCCCACGTACATATGCAAATTAGTATTCACATGCATATTATTCACCAAGAAAATTGATATAAGCACACTCAATTCCACTTAATAGCCCAATGTGAATGTGTCAATAAGAAATGATGAAGCACTATACATATATCATCTTCATTCAAATTTTCCAATCAGACAAGTTTCCACATAAGCTGTTGTGTAATATTACTCATTTCACAATTACTTTCTTCCAGGACTGGGTAAGTAAAATGAATAGTAGCGTATTCTTGTAGATCTCATTCTGATTCTACTAAAATAAATAAATAAAAACCAGTACTTTGGAATTTTCAGACAACAAACTTAATTATGATTTATGCATATTGTATAGGTGTCTAGTTTGCCATTGACACCACTCCCTTTGTCCACTTCATATATGAGACATACACAAATCTCTGCCTTTTATTTTAGTTAATTTATGTGCACCACCTGCCTAACTCACAACTATGTCTAGTTTTCCATTGATGCCACTTGCTTTGTCCACTTCATATACGAGACATGCACAAATCTAGCCATATATTTTAGTTGATTTATGTGAACCACCCACTTAAATCACAACTTGAATGGAAAAACCTATAAAAGAGCAGGACCTCTAATTATAATATATTCACCATGAGCAATTTATAATTTTAGCTTATATGCTTTAAAGTTTAAACAAGCAATACAGGCTATGTGATTATGTCAATCTATATATCTCCAAGGCCTTCCATAATATACATGAGAAATGAATACCTAGGATGAAGTCACAAAGAACACTAAAATGAAGCAGTTGACATAACATCTTTAAAGGGGATCCTCCATTACATACCTGGAACCTTTATAAACATACATTCTAAACGACAAACATAAGTTAACGAATGCAACACATGCTCAGCACACTATTTTTGAAACAGTTGTTGTACATGCTTCCAAATTACTATAAGAAATGACGTGGAGGGGTTTCAAAAGGATGTATGCTATATATTTATGAAACAATCTGCTTAAACAATACATGACTTTGGACCTACCTGCTTCCCATTCACTTAAAATAGGTGGCGATTACCAACTCTAATAAAAAAAATTTTCAGGCCCCTGCCTCGCACAATATAATGGCTGCAATGGTATGACTACAATCAGATGTCACCCGTTTTCTTTTCCTTACTAGGAAAGTCGAGAAGACAGGGTCCAGAAGGGCACCCTGCCTGCAGGACTAGGTTCAGTAGCAATTTCAGCATAGTGGAAAATACAACGGTAGTCTAAAGCAAACCATGATCACGTCAATCCCTTATGCTGTCCTCCCTGGGGCAATATAATTAAAGACAAAGTAGTACATAGCTACCTAACAAAATCTCCACTAGAACAACTTTTAAATCTTTAAATCATGATCCATTAAAACTTATTTAAACCAACAGGTGAATGACCTAATGATTTCTAAACAAAACCTTAAATGCATAAATTTTAACCCAAAAAAAAAAAAAGAAAAGAAAAGAAAAAAGGATACCAAAAGAACCCTAAAATATCCATTCCCAAGTATCATCAAACTTTATTTCAATTACACAAGGTCCACGTGAAATAACCCACGATATCCATACCATCATAACAACAAAATCAAGATCAACAAAAATTTATTAAACATACCAAATTCCATATTCTAGAAACCTAATCAGAATCACGAGACCCAGGAACCCTAACTCCTTCCATTTCGAGGCGTTGTAGGGCTTTTTGGTGGGCCCATGTTTCGATGGTGAGATCGGGTTTGGCGTTAAGACCAACACCAAGGATAACGATGGTGAGGAAACTGGTGACGTAGCAAGGGAGTTCCCAGTCCTCCCACTTGCGAGACTGCCCTGGTGGTGGTGGAATCCTGTTGAAGAGGTAGCCCTTGGGTCGTTCCTCGTGGCCTGGAGTGCTCCATCGGCTTGGACCGTGTGAGGATGAGAAGAAACGGCGCCGGATCACCGATGTGGCGGCGGTCAGCGGCTTCATTGGAGCCATTGTGGATGTTTATGCGTGTTCTGTGAGTGAGTGAGTCCGATAGGTGGGTGAAGAGAGAAGGAAAGAGTTGGGGGTTTGTTTTCTCGCTTGACAGAGTTGCTGGTAGGAGTGTCCAAACGACGACGTTAGTGTTGACAAAAATTGAAAATAAGTGTGCACAACAAGCCCACAAATACTATCCACGTAATATTTTCTCTAAGATGTTTGGCCCAAAAAATAAATAAATAAAGCTTTACGGCCCAACCACGTCTAAATTAATTATCGATTTCATAAAGATTAAGTTGGATATGATCTAGTATATTTTTCTCCCAAGATTATAACGTAGCACGCTGTAAATAATACTTCTGATATATTAACAATACATTTTATACTACTCGAACAATGCACATTTTGTATACATGTTAGGGGTGAGTGATAACCTGTTTTATAAGGTATATTTATATCTTATTTAATCGAATAAATTTTAAACGGATATTAAAAATCACATAATTAGTAGATTTTACCTATATATTTTTTAGAACTTGTTTTCATAAGGTAAGAGGGTACAAGGTCTTCCTATTATTGACCTACCCTAAAACCTAAACTTTAAGATATATGACATATAGATTTCAAGATACATTATATTTGCCTTATAAAAAATTATTAAATAAGTTATAAATGAATAATAAATGATAAATTATATTTCTCAACCAATAATGTTTTAGTAAAAATGGTGAAAAAAAAAAGACTATAAGTTAACAACCCTAAATAAGTAAACCTAATGATGCCTCATTCATTTTACATTTTTCAATTTTTTCCTTATTCTTTATTATTTTCTCCTCTAACTTCAGGTTTTCTACTCCTCATTAGTCTTTTTGAAGCACTAAGTAATAAGATCATATAAATTTGAAATAATGAATATAGGAAAATTACTCTCTCTTTTTAATTTCATAGATTCTCGCTACAAGTTGTATAAGTTTTATATATGGTGAACTTGTAACATCACATATAAAATATTTTTTTGATATCATACCAACTTTGAAATTATAGAAAAAGATAAATTAGGTTTCGATTTAAAAATTTTGAAACCTATATTTTACAAGATAGCGTATAAATAGAGCTTCACACCTTATCCATTCTATATCCACACACCCTTAATAAATGTGGTTTATTATATTCTATGCGTAATACGTGCATAATATACTATATAATTCAACTTATATACTTTGTAACACACTTATCATATAATAATTATATATAATATATGAATTGTCTTATAAATTATATACGTAGTGATATACATCTTATACATGTCACACATACATGTACACACTAATTAAAGAACTTGCACAATGCATAAACAAAAATATAATTTTTAGAAGGGAAAAATATAAATATAATTCTTATCTATTAAAAACACGCTAAAAAATTATGTAAGAACATGAGGTCTTGAAAAGCAAATAACTAGTTATATATGTGTTGTTGAAAAATACATACAAACTCTACCCCTTCTCCCACCACCCTCCCTCCCTCTCTCTCTCACTC
This sequence comes from Lumnitzera racemosa, assembly GCA_024138005.1. NCBI lineage: Eukaryota > Viridiplantae > Streptophyta > Magnoliopsida > Myrtales > Combretaceae > Lumnitzera > Lumnitzera racemosa. Next base: position 74,436,262 of record JAMXBC010000002.1, read on the forward strand.
TCATTAGCATATTTTTACTACCAAATTATGTACAATATATATAATTTTAACATGAAGAATGACTTAAGATGAATTACTAAATAGTATCTATTATTATGAGAAATTTCCAATAAAGATTCTTGCTTTGGGTTGTAAATATGGACCCATGTCTACAAAACAAAACATCTTAAAGGAACATAGGGGAGTTGTTCAATATAACTATTCTAATACTTAAGTCAATACATTATGAGATTATAGAAAGAAAAATTAAGGAGGCTAGTATGCATATGTGTAAGGGTAAGGTAGTACTTGAGGTCACGTAGCATATTAATAATTCCTACGAGTTAATATTGTAATCCTCTAGAACCCAAAATGTTGCAACCTACCATATGTCTATATCAAGACACTGACACATAAAAGTTCAAAACTTGCTAATAACCTCAAATGCACTTAATAAGCAAACTACATACCACACTATTATATTATAATCCCCAAACTATCCAATAGGTAAGCTTATAATCTCACCTTGCATCACATATGAAACCATAGAGTATCAACTAAAGGAGTCTAACATGCTCCTATGATACAAACTAGGATAGAAAATGTTTAGTAGAGTCTCAACTGATGCTACTACAGCTTCAACCTATTGAAAAACAACCACAATTGACATAGATAAGTGGAGTCCATATCTCTAATACATTCACCACATAAACATTGCACCATATAATTAACAGAACCCTCCGACTATTACATGCAATAGGTATAGTTGTCTCTATCATCAAGGTCATAAACGAGATCGTATCCTAAATCATCGTAGAAGTCTTGATCTCTTGCAATACCTACATCTAAGAACAAAGATCCTTGAAGGATAAGTGAATAAGCCTCGTATAAGAGTTACGCAACCATACACATATGAATAAGCATTTGATGCAATACATAAGAATGCAAAACATGATATCAATAGCTAGTCATTATCTCGATTAAAGTCCAACATACATCACAACTTTGTCATCCTAAAGTTTAAGGTATCTCATCACCTTGAGTCACACAAGTATCGTATATAATATAAGTATTTGGTGTTGGGTTCTTCCCCATACCTTGGAGTCATCAATCATCTCAGAGTCAACAATCATCCCTAATCTAACTTAATTGACTTGTTATGCAACTCTTCTCAAGACAAAGTCATGTTTGACTCACGAAGTGCCACCCTAGGATCATCAGCACTCTCAATCCCTTAAGTTAAGCTAAATATACTCAATACCATAATCAATATAGTTAGATATAGTGAAGTCTATTTTTCAACTAAACTCACATGTGCATACAACAGGCATGTAAACTCGTACCTAGGTTAGCAAACTCGATTAATACTTGATTCTTTAAGCAATTGTTTTTTAGACTAAAACTAAGATTTAATTGTATTTCACTAAGTATTAGAGTTAAATCCTAACATTGAAATCAACTAAAGTTAACTCGATTCAAATCTTATGGATTAGCAATTGAATGTTTTTAGTTATATGGAGTGTTTAATCTAGTGTTCTTAGATTAATTCTATGTTAGATTATGTCTGATCTTTATTTTATAATGTTAAGAATAGGTTTAGAATCAAATTACATAGGTTTAGGTTGAAAGAAATCAATTACCATCAAGCTAGCATGGTGGAATACCGTCAAGACAATTCAAAACAAAATGAAAACAAACTTACAAAAGAGTGCCCTTTACTAACAAGATGACTCTTAAAGCATCCGTTAAGTTGGTTTAAAGCTAGCTAAGGATGTAATTAAGGGATGGTCGATCGTTATAGGGTACTTAACCGGCTAAAAATCTTATAGCATACTATTTCATAGGATACTTAATCTACTAAAAACCTTATAGTGTACAATCTCATAAGGTTTTTAGGTATAACTAAAAGCCCGTTAGGATTTTAGGATGGGTTATGGCATTTTAAAAAACACCTATTAGAAAACTTATTATTTGATAAAAATAATAAATTAATAATATAATATTAACTAAAGTTTCTAATTCCTAAAATAATAAATAGATTAAATGGGGATGATAACAACTTTGATCATATGTACTATTTTTTATTAGTATTTATGAATATATAGTTATGTAGGGTTTTTTTTTTTCTTTATCGGCTAAAAGAAGATGGTTATGTATTTATTGTATTGTAGAGAAAAATAGTTAAGTAAACAACAAATTCGATGTAAGCATTAACTAAATACTTATAATCAAAACATAGAAAAAAGTTAAGATAGAGCCCAATTATTACATAACAATGCTATTAGATGCTCCATTGATAACGTGACAAGATACATAAAATGAAAAGGGTACAACAAATGAATTCTTTAATCTTGATCGTATTACCCATATTCTATAAATAATGCAAATTAACTTCTTACATAATGATTAATGAAGGAAAAAATAGTCATTTGGCAAACAAAAAAAAAATATAAATGGGATTGGCTAATTAAGAAGTAAGTACCCTATTAAGATAATAGGGAGCTTTAGGTATAGGGTTAAAAACCTTATAGGGTTGTAGGATGGGTTTAGGAACCACATTAGTGTAGCAAAATGAGTCATGGATTTCTATGGCCCATCTTGAATATGCCCTATTTACATCCCTAGAGTTGGTAAGTCGGTTCACTCTTAAACTGGTAAGCTAATTTATGTAACCATGTGCCGTCGACCATTAGAGTTTCAAGTTGCTGACTTTATGTTGCTAAGAGTATCACTATTCCTTACTTAGAGTATCAAAACAAAGATGAAAGAACTCACTTCATGTCTCACTACTTATTGTAAGATTGCCTTCTCTATACACTTCTTCACAACAATTTATGTAAGAAGTACATAACAATGCTACTAGATAACTATTTCAAATGACTATTTTTTCCTACCATAAGTTCATAACTCTTCTAGTGACTCTAAGTTGACTACATCATTTGTCTTATCAGTTTAACCTTACCAACAATGTCCTAAACCAACATAGGACCTAATACCCTCCTTTCACCTACTTCATCCCAATATATAGGAAATCTACACTTCCTACCATGAGCACTTAATTAGGTGTCATCTAAATGATTATTTGATAACTATTATTGTAGGTGAATTCATCTAATGGTAGATGGTCATCCCAGTTCCCACTAAAGTCCAAGGCACAAGCTCTTAACAAGTCTTTTAATATCTAATTTGGTCTTTTTGATTACACGTTGGTTTGTGAGTGGAAAGTTGTACTAAAATGAAGTTTAACTCCTAGGGCCTTATGTAGGCTTCTTTAGATCTTGTTAACAAATCTAGTGTCTTAATCTAAAACTATGGATGCAGGTATAACATGACGCTTTACAATTATAAATTTCGCAAATTTAATTATTTAGGAATAGAATTGAACCCTAATACTGTAGATGACTTCATAAGTCGTTAAAGCCGAACAAGATAAAAATTTAATAAATTATAAATTTAAATATATTATAAGTAGTAAAAACTCTAGAAAATTGATTGAAACCTAAATCGCATACAAAAACCCTAAATCCGATGTATGCGAAAATACTCGAAATCGAACTTGCACTTGATTAAAACCCTAAAACTATAACTTTAAACTTATAAAATGAATAAATATCACTTAATAGTGATATAATCGTAGTCGATGACAATTATCGACTAAATCGTGTAATCGTGTAATCGTGTAAAATTTTTAACGAAAACGTTAAAATAACTCGTAAAAATTATAATCGTGACGAGTACTAATTAAATTGATAAATTTTCATAAAATTCTAAAATTAATTTATAAATGTTATTTTTATTATTTTTATGTTTATAAAAATTACATATAATTATTTTTATTTTCCTTTTTCTTTCTTTTCTTTTCTTTCTTCTATTTTTTTTCCTTCTATGTTGTTGTGTTCATTCAGCTACTAGTGGATATGTTTTCTTTTCTTTTTCCCATGTGTTAAATGTGAGTAAGATTTAGAATATAAGATAAGGAATTGGGTCAAATCAAATAATTCTCATATCTTATTTCCTTCTCTTTTTCTTTTAATTCTTCTACTTTTCCTCCTATTTCATTTTGGCTGGCTACATGTGTACTCATTTTCCTTTTACTTTTCTTTACAAAACAAAAGAAAACACATGCAATTTTTTTTTTTTTTGCCACCGAAAGCTTTCCAACTTTTCTTCACTTTCATCTTATGATTTTTTTTTTCTCTTATATTTTCCTTCAACAATTACAAGAAGAAGAAAAGCTTGATTCAACCACTTTTCAAGACACTAAAAGAAATAATCAAGTAGTATTTTTAAGGTATTTATTGTATTACTATACATATACTTTTGTTATGTATGTCTATTTTATGGAAATATATGTGTATATATATATATACATACGCATATATAGTATGTATATTAGGTATTTATATTATATTTATATGTATAACATGTAGCCGAAAATAGATATGTGTATACATATAATGTATTTACTAAGTTATACATATGTATGGCAAATAAAGAAGTATATGTATACATATGTTTATTTGGTTATGTACATGTATGGTACTTAATAATATGTAAATAAAAGTATATGATATGTACACATTCATATAAGACTTAGTAAATTAAGTTAATATACATATGCATAAAATATGGTATAAGTAGCATAATTAAATATATGTAGAAGCATAGGAAAATAAAAGTATAAAAGTATATGTATAAGTATAAATACACGTATAGTATAAGTATGGTATATGGATAAGTATAAGTATATGTATATTCCTAAATAATACATGTACAAGTATACTAAAATACTAACTCCTTAAATAAGTTAATATAATATGTAAGTATATATACATACTGTGAGGTCAGAAGAAAAAGGAAAATAATTAATTTCCAAATTTTAATAAAGTAGAATAATAAACATAATTATATAAATATCGTGAAAAGTAATAAACTAAAATAAAAAAAAATTTGAAAAATATACTAAATCACGAAAATAACAAGTGGCACCTCCTCATGCTGCCACATCATCATTTAATAAAATATAATTAAATTTGTAATTAACAATAATAATAAAATAATTATAAAATTATAAAATTATTAATATAGCAAAAATTGAATTAAATAAGCATTTAACCCTAAAATAGTGAAATAAGTTACTTATTGAAAAATAAAGTCTAAAGTAATAAAATTTCAAAAATATAAAATTTACAAATTAATTGAATTATAAAATCATAAAGAAAAGCTTAAAATAATAACTTATAATTATTTAAATCAAAATAATAAAAATTCGTAATATTTTTACATCATAATCGAAACTGTCGGTTAAAATATCCAAAACGACCTTCGCTACAAGAAAGTACACTCGAAAATGATTAAAATGGATTATAAGTTTATAAAAATCCGAGTTAAACTAAAAAAGTTATACCCGATTCAATAAAAAATTTGAATAAATGATTTCACATAAATTAATAATTGCGTTAAGTAAACAGTACGACTTAGTATACTAGTTTAGTTATTTAATTCTCAAACTTGCTACTTTTCATATTCCCTTGATGTTAGGTAATCCTGAGTCGAGACTGATTTATCTTTGGACTATTACAATCCCTGACATCATTCATGACCAAGTGAGTATTTCCGATAACTCTATACTTATTTTGTACTTATAGTTAGTGCACATGAATTAAATATTAATAACTTAATGCATGGAGGTTCAGGTTATGTATGTAACTAATATTGATTAATTACTGTGCAAAATACTATTAAATGTGATAGTTGAAGATTTGGTTATATGATTTAGTATTGCATAATTTGAATGATTTGTTAATAATGTTTAACCACCTCATAAATTGACTTAATCATATTCAACTCAATTAAAATTAAATGGATCATGCATATAGCACGGACATTACATATAATGTTTCGACTCTCACCTCACGCGGTTGGTAATAACGGGCCTTAGAGGGATGAATTCTCATATGATTTGATTAGTATAGTACAAAAACACTAGTACAACAAGACCTTGCCCTTGGTTCGTGGGTTAACTTAGTATTGGAGATGCTAATCGTGGGTGATTAGGGGTAGCATCTAGAAAGCACTGCTGTAAGGTGTAAGCATGGACTATGGAGGCCACCTCACTGTTAAACCTGGATATTTGTGTACTATTGATTTTTGGAAATAGAAACCTGTTTCATGAAACGAAGAATTTCCACATATATTTATATATGGTTAAAAACCCAGGTGCTAGAGCCCGGTTATGATTGGTGCTGATGTATCTCCAACCCTTACTTCGGAAGGCATTAAATTTGATGTTGTATGCAGCACCGGTCAACTACATATATATTGTTTGGCATATTGGTTGTTCATGCATTCATATGTTTGTTAATAAACTGTTTGATAACTTGCTTGCTAGTATAGTATGAGGGATAACTTACTAAGCTCTTGTAGCTTACTCTCCAATAGTTTCCTTTTGCAGGTTGATAGATAATCGAGCATGGGTTAAAAGTCGAGTATTAAGTACTAGTGTCGATATACATAGAAGTTAGAATCTGATGTTAGATTGTATATTTTGTTTGAATTATATGTTATGACTTTCATAAGTTTAAGTTTTAGAACTTTACTACTTAATTTTATCGTTTGGTAGGGGATACCGATTCTCTGCGATTCTGATGGATTGTGGCTTATCAGATATTCATAGTTACATATATGTTGTAGTAAGTTAATTAAATTAAGAATAAAAAACTTTAGTGACTAATTTTTTAGAGTCTTGCAATCTCTGACTTGCAAGATAATTTTCAAATCATGAGTGCATACATGATATGAAAATTTTAGGTGATCCTACTAGGCCCCCAATAGGGTCATGAAAACAATCTCTTGAATATATAACCTTGCCAATTTCTTAAGTATTTACCTTGTCTTGATAGTTATGAATTGTGCAGACATTGTTAACCTATCAACTATTACGCACATAACATCATGTTCTACCGTTGTCCTCAAGAGTGTTGTAATGAAATCCATAGCTATATGTTCCCATTTATAATCTGGTACTAGTAACGACTATAACTATCCTGTAGTTCTCCGATGTTCAATCTAAACTAACTGCTAAGTCTAACATTGAGCTATATGTTCTACTATCTCTTAATATGTTGTATCCCTTTTCATGCCACTCCACCAATAGTGACTCTTGAGATCCTTAACATTTTAGTACTACTCAGGTGTATGGAATACTTATAGTAGTAAGCCTCCTCCAGTATCTCATTCTTCAACCTTAGCTTACTTTACAAAAAACCGGTTCCCATCTCTTAGAACACCATCTACACCCAAACTGAACTTTGGTGCTTTACCTTGTTCTATCCTCTATTTTATCTCTTAAATCCTTACATCTTATATATATGTAACCTTAATTCTATCAATCAATGCAGGCTATAGTCTCAAGTTTCCTAGTCAAGCCCCTAACCCCTATGTCACTAGTTCTAGGTCCAATCTATGCATGTCCTCTATTTAATGCTTTTGAGTAGTGACTAAAGTAGCTATATTACCTTATCTTCTTCTGCAAAGTACATTAGTCATTACATTCGTTTTACTTGGATGGTATAAGATTTCCACATCATAGTCATTAATCAATTCCAACCATCGCCTTTGTCTCATGTTAAGTTCCTTCTAGGTGAATATGTTCTTAAGGCTCTTATGGTTGGTAAAGATCTTACACTTCTCTCCATTAAGATATTATCTCCACAACATCAATGTTAATACTACATCAGCCAACTCCAAATCATGTACTAGGTAGTTCTTCTCATATGGCTTCAACTGCTTAGATGCATAAGCCATATCTTCTGATTTTGCATCAACATACAACCCAAATCCTGTAATGGTGCATTAGTGTAAATAGTGGATTCCACACCATTACTAGGTTGTGTAAGTACTAGGGATGCCACTAACTTCTACTTTAGGCCCTAGAAACTTTGTCACAATCTTAATTAAACTTCACTCCTTTCTAAGTCAGTCTTGTGAATGGAGTAGCTAACCTAGAGAATCCCTCCACAAACCTTTTGTAATATACATTAATAAGAAGCTTCTAATTTCAATAGATGTCTTTAGTGTTGGCCAATCCACTATAGCCTATTTTGTTAGGGTCTACTAAAATATCATCATTTCTTATCATATGACCTAGATATTTGATGAGTTCCTAATTGTACATATTTTATTTAGTGAATTTTGATAATTTTCCTTGATATTTGAGTTTATTTTTAGATAATAATACTTAATTGAGTAAAATTTTCCTTTCTAGGTTTTGAAACGATCTACACAAAAAAATGAGAAGATAGAAACAAATTTCACTTAAATCAGAGCTAAAATAAGCAATTTATAAAGGTTTAAAGATTGACACATTCAAATGACACAATTGTGTTGTTTCTAGGCGAATTTGAGCCAATTTTTATTTGTCACAGCCTATGACACAACAAAAAGACATGATCATGTCATCAGTCGTGTCATTTCTAGGTTTAATAATAATAATAATAAAAGATAAACATGAAGCACAGAATGTTATACAATTGAAAAACATGGTTGTATCCCCGATCGTGTCTTTTCCAACCAACCTATTTTTTTAATTCTTCATATAATAAGCCTTATTAGGGTTTATTAAGGAGAACTTTTTGGCAAAACTTTCAGAGAGTTTCTGAAGCCAAGAACAACCAAGAAAGCGAGGAGAAGTGAGGATTTCATTATGATTTTTTCCATTATTTTAAGATATGTAGTGAATAGAATATTGGTATCTAGGTTTTGTGAAACCTAGATCTATTCATGTGATACTATAATTATTTGATTAATGTAGTTCTTTATTAATTTCTTAATTTAACTATGTTTGTTTCATGATTTAAATTATTATTTCCACAGATAGTAATCTAGAGTCTGATATCTTATAAGAGAATCAAGAATTTTCTTATAAGATTAGATCTAGGCATAGTTGATGAGAATTATTGCAAAATTAGCGATAATTTGTAAGATTCTTCCAAATTTCAAATTAAAGTGTAGAGAGTTAATTGCTTGATAATGCGATTTTTAGATTATACTATTCAGAAGAGATTCTAATAGGTGATTCTATGGTTAAGGTTAATTAACTTAAGAAAGTGATATGTCTCCGAGGTTAGACACATAGAGAAAGCATCACAACAAAGTGAACCAAAAAGAAGAAAGAAAAAGTTAGCAAAGTCCAGGTAGCTACCAAATGGATATGACACACCGCTCGATGTTACTCAACCTACAATCCTCCAGATATAACACATCGGTCCGAATTGCAGGGTCATCGCTACTACTTCTTGTTAAAGAGAATAGATAAGAGTTGACAGTTAATGAGAACACTAAGATTGCTTAAAGAGAATAATTTTATATCAAAAGTTAGATGATCTGCATATAAAGAAAGTGGAGGTTTATATACTTGCCCACTAGGGTTATTTTACATGTATGAAAAGACAAAAGGGTATTTTACAATTACGTTACATTAATCATACTAAAAAAGGGTAAAAAGGATAAAGAATATCTACTATGGAAAAGAAAGAATTATTTTGGAACGTTGTATCAGAATGTATGTATCACTTGATGGTTGTACGTTAGGAGTATGATATACAGGTAAAAGAAGGAAGTGTTGGGAGTCAGAGGCCGACCTGATTTAGATCAAGTGGGGAGTCAATCGGCTTAGTAAAAAGGTTAGCTATCTTGAAGTCAAACACTAATAGGTCAAGTCGGTAGCTCGTCTTAGCTAATTTGGGTTTGTCTTCTGGATTAAGACTTCGCTGTTGGGCAGAAGTATGTTGGACATACATAAGGATCTAAGAGACAAGTCGGTAAGAGGTCGAATTGGGATAGGAGTCCTTATCTCGGTTATGGCTTAAAGCTAGCATTTTCCGTGCGAGCCCTTAAAGTCCTCTAGCTCAGCTTCTTGTGATTGGTCTAGGGAGTTGATTCCTATCATCTGCCTAAGGGTAAAAAAGATTTGTCCTCAAATTTGAAGTGGTTTCTGCTTGTTCTTTTAAGGTGCTCACAGGGTTTTCTTCAATTGGTTGGTAGGGAATTAGATTGGATACATTGAAGGTAGAGGAGACACCATAGTCATCAGGTAATTCAATTTGGCAGGTGTTATGGTTGATCTTCCTTAGGACCTTGAATGGGTCATCAATTCGAAGAGATAGTTTGTTTTGTCTTACATGCAGAAATCACTCCCAGCTGAGGTAAATCCATATTAAGTGTCCTGGCTGGAAGGAAATAGTTTGGCAGCCTCAATTGCCAATCTCTTGTTGTCTTTCATTGAACTTGGCGATCTTCCTCGTGATAGACTAGTGTAGCTCATGCAATTCTTAGGTTTGGTCCACTCCAGATTGACTTTCTTCAATAGCTGCTAGGGTATCGATCATGTCTAGGGGAATGGTAGGGTCAAGGCCATAGACAACCTTGAATGGGGTCTTCCTAATAATGCTATGAACAGTCTAGTTGTAGGCGAATTCCATAACTAGCAGGCACAAATCCCAATCCCTTAAGTACTTTCCCATAACAGCTCTGAGCAAATTGCCTAGTATCCTATTCACTGCTTCAGTCTGGCCATCAATCTAAGGATAGCTACTGGAGCTGAATACGAGTTTAGTCGTAAGTTGTCATGACCCTAAAGGGGGCTTAGTAGGATTACCTCAAATTTTCATATCATGTGTGCACCCATGATTTGCAAATCATCTTGCAAGTTAGAGTTTGTAAGATTCTAAACAATTAGTCACTAACATTTTTATTTATTTATTTATTTAACTTATGACTACATTTATGTGACTATAGATATCCGATAAGCTACAGCCCAACAGAACCGCAGATAATCGGTATCCCCTACTAAACAATAAGATTAGGTAGTAAAGTTCTAAAACTCAAATTTACTAAAGTCACAAAATTTAAATGTAGTATACAATAATTCTAATGAACCATATAGTCTGTCCTCAGAGTCTAACTTCTATGCATCTTGACGTTGTTACTCAACTCTCAGTTCTTAACCCATGCTCGATCATCTAGCAACCTACAAGAGAAAATTATTGGGGAGTAAGCTACAAGAGCTTAATGAGTTAACCCTCTATCTATACCAGCAAACAAGTTATCAAACAGTTTATTACAAAACATATAAATGCATGAACAAGCACTATGCCAAACAGTATATATGCAGTTAACCGATATTGTATATAACATTGGATTTAATGCCTTCCGAAATAAGGGTTGGAGATACATCGGCACCAATTATAATCGGGCACTAGCACTTGGGTTTTTACCCTTATATCATTATATATATATCAATTTCCTGTTTCACTAAACAGGTTTCTATTTCCATCAGTCAATAGTATACAAATATCCAGGTCTAGCAGTGAGCTGGCTCACGTAGTCCACACTCACACCCTACAGCAGTGGTCTTTAGACACGACCCCCAGCCACCTACAGTTAGCATCTCCGGTGCCAATAGAACCCGCGAGCCAAGGGTAGGGTCTTGTTGTACCAATGCTCCTGCACTGTACTACTCAAATCATGTGGGAATCCATCTCTCCAAAGCCCTTCATTACCAACAGCGTGAGGTGATGGCTAGAACATTATATGCAATGTTCGTGCTTTATGCATGAACCGTTTAATTTTAGTTGGGTTGAATATGATTAAGTCAATTTATGAGGTGGCCAAACATTATCAACAAATCGTTCAAATAATGCAACAATCAATTATCTTACATTTAACAGTATTTTGCACAGTAATAAGTCAATATCAGTCGCATGCATAACCTAAAACCTCATGCATGAAGTTATTAATATTTAATTCATGTGCACTAACTACAAGCGCAAAATAAGTATAAAGTCATCGGAAGTACTTACTTAGTCATAAATGATGTTAGGGATCATAATAGTCTAAAAGGAAGTCGGTCTCGATCTCAGGATCACCTAACATTAGGGAAATATGGAAAGTAATAAATTTAGGGATTTAAATATCTAAACCAGCATGCTAAATCGTACTGTTTACTTAAATCGGTTATTGACTTATGTGAAATCATCGATTCGAGCATTTTATCAAATCGCGTATAACTTTTTCATTTTAGCTCAAATCGTCATGAACTTGTAATCCATTTTGATTGTTTTCAAGCGTATTTTCTCGTAGCGAGTTCATTTTGGACGTTATGACTCGCAGTGTAAATTGTGACATAAAAATATCATAAAATTTATTATTTTAGTTTAAAAATTATAAATTACTAATTTTAGCCTTTTCTTAATATATTTATGATTTAATAATTATTTAAATCATATAATTGATATTTTTATTATTTCGAGCATATTTTCCTATTTTTGAGATTTTTAAATTTATTATTATTATTATTATTATTATTATTGTTGTTTTTGTTGTTGCCTTTATTATTTTTATTATTTCTCATTTTCTTCTTATTATTATTTTTATGTACTTCACGATTATACATATATACCTATTCATATACTTATAATATATTTTATAATTTATTTTATTGAAAAATCCTTAATTACGGTAATATATATATATATCTACACCGTACATATTCATGAATTTAGTAAATAGTATATATCACATATGCTAATATATATTTAGTATATTACTTATATATATATATATACATTATACGCGTTATATATGAATATGTATTTATTGAAAATAAACATACTCTTATATACATATTCATGTATTTGTATTTATATATATAAGTCTTACACGTGTACATAAATATAAATACATACATATATATTTGGTATATATATATTTATATAGTATTTGTTGTAAACTATGTATATTAAATATTATATATGTATTATATGGTATATGCTGTATACCATAAAGCATATACTCTATATAATATATATTTATATGTCATATATTACCATTTATGGAAGTATACTACTATATATATATATATACTATATGATTATATATATTTATATACTAAAATAATTATACATGGATAGATATATATATATTATAGTTACGGTACAAAAAAATATATACATATATATTATAGTTATTTAATAAAATACATAATACTAATTATATGTATTCTTAAAAAAAAATACATAATATATACTCTTTCATATAACATACGTATGTATATATATGTATACATACCTAGCCTTATACATATATATATGATTCAATTTATGTATTTATGCACATATACATGTTATTAGTAATGTTATATTTATAAGAAAATACTATACAAATAATATATTTGTACATGTATATACTATATAACATAAATCTATACAAAAAAATAAATTACTTACCTATTTATTTTAATTCTTTCTTCTTCTTTTCTTCTCCTTTTCTTCCTTCTTGTTCTTCTTCTTTTCCTTCTTTCTTTTTCATGTTTGTTTCCCAGAATTTTTCTTGCTTTAAGTTTTGTTTGCAGGATTTGATTTCCAGATTTTATGTCTTCCTTTTTGTTCATGTGATTAGCAAGTTAAAAGGGCAAAATAAGAAAAATATCTTATCCTAATCTATCCATTTATGAGCATAGGACAAAGTTAATCATATGTAATCTTTTTCTTTTGTTTAAGTTCAACACTTAGCAATTTGTTTTAAAGCAGGTAGGCTACTTGTTTGATTTTCTCCATAACATGGAAATTGGATAAAGAAAGGAAAGGAAGAAAAGAGATAAATTAAAAAAAAAAGAGAAGGAAAATAAAAATTAATAATAAATATATGTAATTTCTCGAAACATATGAATTATAATAATTCTCATTGTAAATTAATTTTTAATTTTTTTTAAAAATTTATCAATTTAATTGGTACCTGTTATAATTATAATTTTTACAAATTATTATAGCGATTTTGTTAAAATTTCGTGCGAATAAACATTTAAATTGAAAATTGTAATCGACTATAATTTTATCACTATTGAGTAATATTTAACTATTTTATAGGTTTATGTTTATAATTTTAGGGTTTCAATCAAATTCGGGTTCAATTTTGGTTAATTATGTGTAAGTTAGCTTTTAGGGTTTTAGTATGCGATTTAGGATTTTGATCAATTTTTTCTATAGTTTTTATTCCATATAATATATTCAAATTTATAATTTATTAAATTTTTATCTTGCTCGGCTTTACTGACTTATCAAGTCATCTACAGTATTAGGGTTCAATTCTATCTTAAATAGCTAAATTTGCGAGGTTTACATAAGTCTTCTCTAAAGAGTTTTCTAGAAATAGCTCAAAAATTTTGTGTCCCAATTTGAGACAATAGCCTTTGGTACTCCAGGTAGTCAGACAATCTCCTGTAAAAACAGATCGATAATAGATAAAGCATCGTTAGTCCAATGGCATGGAATGAAGTGTGCCATCTTACTAAAGTGGTTCACTAAAACAAAGATGGAATCTTTCCTTCTGAATTTCTGGGGCAAACCTAAGACAAAGTCTATGCTAAGGTCGGCCTAAGGTAAAGTCGGTGTTGGCAGTGGCATATACTCTCTATAGGATTCTCTCTTCCCCTTAGCATGCTTGCACACTTCACAACTGCTAACCACCTTATGGATATCCTTGGCTAAACCACTTCAGTAAAAGTTCTCCTTCAACAGATTGGCCGTCTTGGTTTCCCCAAAATGACTAGATAATCCTCCACCACGAGTGAGAACTCTGATTTTAAACATATTTCATATGGTGATTTTATAGTATTTTCCTCACATTTTTTGTTTTCTTTATAGAAATTGATACTTAATTGAGTAAAATTTTGATTTCTAGGTCTGAACGCATTTGAGGATTGAAAACGAAGAAAAGGAATCAAATTTCACTCAATTCGGAGTTCAAACGAAGAAGTTATGAAGATTTGAAGTTACACAGTCCATGCAGAAAAAATTGGCCAAGGGCAGAAAGTTACATGACCTGGGGACACGGTCATTTCCCAGGTCGTGTTTGGTAAAGAAAGCGAAAACCTTTTGATACACTATAAAAGGATATATTAGGGTTTCACAAAAAAGAAGAGACATTAGAGAAGACAAGAGACTTGAGGAGAAGGAGAAGGAGAAGGCGAGAACAACACCGGCTTCAAGATTAGAGAGATTGTTCATCAATTAAAGGGGTTTTCCATGTTTTATTTTACGTTTTTGATGGAACTCGTTTTTAGATTCATTATGATAGCTTAGAATTCGTGTATTTAGGATTATGGAACCTAGGGTTTCATGTGATTTTTGGATTGATTTAGAATTTTCAATAAAGTTTCTATCTTTACTTGATTCAATTATATTGTTTAATTGTTAATTGATATTTCTAGAATATCAATATATGATATTATGCATGTTGATTGAGAAATTGCATGTATAATTAGATCTTTACATAATTGAAGAGGATTACATGTATACTTAGAGATAAGATACATGTTTCTTCCAGAAAGTTAATTATTTGTATGGGAATTCATTATACATTAATGCAATTTTAAATTATATTACTAAGTGAAGAGATTCCAGTGAATAATTTAGGATTAGGGTTAATATGCTTGAGAAAGGTATTAACTTTAGTTGTGAATCCCTTCGGTCAAGAATAATAGAAACCGAATTGAATATATTTTAAGTGATCATATGTTAAACTCTAGGGGAAATAATTCCTAAATACATTATTACTTTCTTGAAGTCGTTCTTAATTTTATCGCTTTTTCAATTGCTTAATCAAGTCTTATAAATAAGTTAGTTTGTTAATTTTAGTATTTTTAATTAATTCAAACTTTCATAATTTTTCGGTTAGATAATAAAGCCAAGGTTAATATTAATACTCGAAGTCTCTGAGGGATCGACTTGGACTCACATCCGTTATATTAAAACTGACAGTTGCACTTGCCTGATATCAATGAGCTTCCCTAATCAACAGCTTATGTATGGAATAGTTTGGTATGCATAGCTGTCGATCCTTGAACAGGTAGCAGTCCTTGAGATAATACCCCTTGACAGCAATTCTAGCCTTGTACTGTTCTCTGATGGGGCTGAAATGAGAATCATGAGTATAGTGCTCAATAATCAGTGAGAATCCCAATAATTTTGTTTGCAAAGTGGTTAGTAACATTTGTCATTGTGATAAAGCATCGGCGACCACATTTGTACTTCCTTTCTTATGTCGGATGACGTACGAGAAACTTTCTATGAACTCCAACCAATTGACTTTCCTCCTTAAAAGCTTGTTTTGACTCTCTAGATGCTTTAGAGACTCATGGTTTGCATAAATCACAAATTCTTGCGGCAGCAAGTAATGTTGCCAAATAGTAAGTGCTTGGAGAAGGGAGTATAATTCTTTCTAGTATAGAAAATAGTTTAGTGCAAGACTACTAAGTTTCTTACTGTAGAAGGCGACTGGCCGTTGTTCTTGCATCAAGATAGCACTAATTCTAACTCCCAGTGTGTTGTACTCCTATTCGAAGTGCTTGTCAAAATCTAGTAGTGATAAGATAGGAGCCGAGGTGAGCTTCTCCTTGATCTCCCTGAAGCTTCGCTCAGCTCGATCGCTCTACTTGAACCTTTCATTCTTCTTTATCAGCCTAGTCAATGGGGCAGCTATTGTACTGAAGTCCTTAATAAATTGCCTATAGAAAGAAGCTAGGATATGGAAACTTCAAACCTCAGTGACATTCTTTAGCGTCAACCATTCCAGAACAGCTCGGATCTTTTCCTTATTTGCTTAGATTCCTTCCCCTAATACTACAAACACTAGGAATATCACTTCTTTTTAGCAGAACATGTACTTCTTTACATTCCCATACAACTTTTCAGCTTGCAAAATGTTAAATACTTCGCGAAGATGTTGAACATGGTCGTTTAGGTCGACATTATATACCAGTATGTCATCAAAATATATGACCACACATCTTCTGATCAAAGGGCGCATCACATGGTTTATTAACCTCATGAATGTGCTTGGCGCATTAGGAAGTCCGAACGGTATAACCAACCATTGGTAGAGTCCATGCCTAGTCTTAAAGGCAATCTTCCACTCATCCCCTAGTCTCACACGAATTTGATGGTAGCTACTTCGTAGATCAATTTTTGAAAATATCTTTGCACCATGAAGCTCATCTAACATATCATTGAGCTTCGGTATCGGGAATCTGTACTTGACAATAATTCTATTAACTGCCCAGCTATCGATGTACATGCGCCATGATCTATCCTTCTTCGGGATAAGCAAAGTTGGTACAACATAAGGGCTCATACTTTCCTTCACATATCCTTGCTTAATGAATTCATTCACCGATCTTTTCAGCTCAGCAGCTTGCTCAGGGTTAATCCTGTATGCAAGTTAGTTCGGTAGGGCGGCACCTAGCTGCAAATCGATGCAGTGCTCAAGCCTCAAACTGGCGATAGTCCTCTAGGAAGATCTTCCTGAGAACAGATCGGAAAACTCATTTAGTAAGCTTTAGATCTCTCCTGGAACATTCTCTAATTCCCTCACCTTCAACAATCTTCTAACCAAGAGGAACATTGGTTCATTAACTTTCTCAGCAAATCGGAGCTTCCTTTGTCTCATCACCAAAGCTTTCTTCTTATTAGCTTGAGTTAGTTGGTTATGAGCCCCATTCACTTAGGAAGGGGTTAAGGGTTGTAATATAATCTTCCTTCCATCTTTAATAAAGGCATAGGTGTTCTTATACCTATTGTGAGTGACACGTTGGTCGAACAACCAAGGTTAGCCAAGAAGTAGATATGAAGCTTCCATGGAAACAACACCGCAAACTAAGTCATCTCTATATACATTCCCAACATTGAATGGCACGATCACTTGTTCGGTTACGTACAAAGTACCTTTATCATGAAGCCAATGTAGCTTGTAAGGTCGGGGATGCTTTGAGGTCGACAAACCTATCCTCTGCACAAAGGAATGTGCAACGACATTGGTACAACTTTCTCCATCCACAATGATTATGCACAGTTAGTCTCTGATGGTACATTTGGTATGGAATAGGTTCTCTCTCTAGTCCTCCTAAAAGTTCGGTAGGAAACTAAGGACTCACCTTAGAACTACGGCCATTACTTCTCTCTGGTCGGCATAGACACATGTTTCCTCTTCCTCTTCCACCTTGGGTTCTCTAACATTTTTTTTTTTTCCTTGGGGTTACTCTTGTCAGTACTATCCACCACGTCTCCTCGAAGTACCATGACACACCAGTTCAGACATTCAGCACCCATGTGTCCAAAGCTTAAGCATTTAAAACACTTCACCTCACTGGTCCTCCATCCGAATGGCTGGCCTTTCTCATAGGTTCTTGGGGTTGACTTAGTCGTGGGTTGGCTTAATTGACCTGCTCGACCCTATTAGTCTACTCAGCATTCCTCAGGTTGGTCATTCCTTTCCTCAGCTCAATATGGCCTCCTCAGGTCAGCTTGAATAGGTCGACGCGATACTGGAGCTCGAGAGAATGTTTACCCAGGTCGGCTCGGACATTCCTCTCTGCTTTTCGACCCTCTATGCTATCTTGATGGCCTTGTCTAAGGCATAAAATCTCTGTAATTCCATGATATTGTGAATTTCAAATCTAAGTCCAGAAATAAACCTCGATACAGTGCGTACTTTTGGCTCTTCCATGTCGGCTCAGATCATAAGCATTTGGAATTCCATGGCAAAGTCATCAATAAATTGGCTCCCTTAGCAAAGCTCTTGCAATTTTGCAAACATATCTTGTAAGTAGGTTTTAAGCACAAATCCACCTCTTAACAACCTTTTCATCTCATCCCAAGTTTTAATACCTTGTCTTCCATCTCTAGCTCGGGCGACATTCAGATTTTTCCATCACATGGTAGCATATATAGTAAATTCTAACTTAACAAGTTAGACCAGCATCTTCATACCTATAACACTCAAATACTTTCTCAACCTTCTCTTCCCACTCTAAATATTCATTTACATCTCCACCTCCATCAAAGGGCAGGATTTTCACTTTAACATTGTCTAGCCCTTGAAGAACTTAGTGTCTTCATCCCTGTATTCGGTAGTAATCAACTTCTTCTTAACCAAACTCTTCAATATCAATCTCTTCGTCATCTTCCCTAATCTCCTCCAACTCTAGTCTTCATGGTCAAATTGGGTGATTGGTTTAATTACCTTAGCCATAGTGTCTCTCAAGGGTACCATCTTATGGGTGATGGTGTTGAATACCTTAGGGTTGTTGCCTATTAACTTGTATTGTGATGACTAGACTCTCAACAAGGTTTGTGAGTCTGTTAAGTTTTTCATCAACAGATCTTGGGGTGTTACTACCATTATGACTATGACCTGGTTGAGCACCACTACCCTGGTTGAGTACTACTACCCTAGTTACTAATAACTCCTTGAACACTTGAATATGACATAATGTAATACATTTTCATACAGATTAACAAACTACTAACAAACTTGCTCTAGTGTCGTAATGGAAAATAAAGTAAAATAGAGTATTAATGAAACCGCACTTATGAACACTCAAGCACACTATAGTAGCTATGGAAGGAATACGGCAACCACCAACAGTAAAGCGAACTGAAACTTCACATACTCCATTACGGAACCATGCTTTAATACTGTGAAGTTGATGCGTCTCTAGGGTCAGACATACGGAGAAAGCACCATAATGTGGTGAACCGAAAAGAACAAAGAAAAAGCTGGCAAAGTTTAGGTAGCTACCGAATGGATATGATACACCACTAAATCTTACTCAACCTACAATGCACCAGATATGACACGCTGGTCTGAATTGAAGGGTCACTCACTACTACTCCTTACTAAAGGGGATAGATAAGAGTTGAGAGTTAATGAGAACATTAAGGTTGCTCAAAGAGAATAATTTTGTATTGAGATAGGAGTCCCCGTCTCAGCTATGGCTTAGAGCTAGCATTTTCTATGCAAGCCCTTGAAGTCTTTTAGCTTAGCTTCTTGTGATTGGTCCAAGGGGTTGATTCCTATCAGAAAGTAATTAACTTCAGTAGAGAATTCTCTTAGTTAAGAAAAATTAAAGAATAAATCAGATTATCTTTAGGAAAATCACATATTAAATCTTGGGGAAGTAAGATCTAGGTACAATGTTGAATCTTGATTTAATTAAACTACTTTCTTGTTAATTCTTGAATTTCATCTTAATTACTCTTTAATTTATTTTTAGTAGTAATTTAGATTTACATCTTTAAGTTTCTTGAAATTTAAATTGTTGCTTAGATAATAAAGACCTAGTAAGTACTAGTAGTCAAAATCCTTAAGAGATTGACACTTGGACTTATTCCGTTATATTATAAATTGATAGGTGCACTTGCTTCGTATCAATATTCCACCTACTCCAACCAAAACTCATATTTCTTAAACTTGGCATATAATCTCTCTTCCTTTAATTTGCCTAAAACCAACTTAAGGTGCTCCATATGCTCTTCGCAGCTCTTGGAGTATACAAAATTGTTTATGAATACTGCTACAAACTTATCCAAAAAGTCCTTGAAAACCCTATTCACTAAGTCCATAAAGGATGTTAGGGCATTTAAGCTCAAACTACATCATTCTAAGCTCATACTATCCATAATGTGTCCTAAATGCTTTTTTCTATATATCCTCCTCTTTTATCTTCAATCGGTAGTACTCCGAATCTATCTTAAAGAACATCCTTACACCCATTCAATTGGTTAAATAGGTCATCAATTCTAGGGAGGGGGGTACTTATTCTTTATGATGATCTTGTTCAATTATCAATAGTGTATACACATTCTTATGCTTCCATCCTTCTTCTTAATGAACAATACTGGGACTCCCCAAAGCAACACACCTAGTCTTATAAATCCCTTATCTAATAAGTCTTGTAATTGGGTTTTCAATTTTGCTATTTGGTTAGTGCCATCTTATATGGCACTCCAAAGATAGGTAAGGAAACTAGTACTAGGTTAATCCCAAACTCTATTACTTTACCTGGTGGTAGTCTTGACATATCCTCTAGAAATATTTCAAGATACCTTAGTACCTAATTCAAACTAGCTTCTTGACATTCCTTTATTCTCATAGTTGCTACAGTAGCCCTTTCCATAACTCATAAGTTAGCAAACTCAATAGTCTCTATACTTCAATCTTATAATTGAATGGTACCTCCCTTGGTGGTTTGAAATGTACTAATAGATTTGTACAGTCAATCACTGTATGATGTTTTACCAACCAGTTTACACCTAGTATCACATCAAAATCATTCATCTTCATTACTAGAAAATCAACCGGTAATACCCTTCCTTATACTTCTACCCTTACATCTCTACATATGTAGTTTAATACAACTCTACTACCTAAGGGTATACTTATATAACTAGACTCGATTCCAACATTTTAGCACATAAACTGCAAACATGCTTAAAAGTCTCAAACCCAGGGAATGTGATGCACCAATATAGAAAAGAACATGCGCACTAGTAAACATACGCACTAATAGAGCGTATAGAAAGTGTACCTACTATAGTGTCAACATCAAGTAGATCAAGTAGATCCTAGTGTTGTGATGCATAAACTCAGCCTGCAGCTCTCTAAAGTGGTCCTCCTGCATTTTACCTACTCCCTTAAGCTAAACTCTAAGGTCCATCAGTCAATACTAATGGGACTACATAATCACCTTATTATAATCCCTTTGCTTACACTTGTAATAGAACACTAGTGGAATGGGTACAATTCTTAATGTTGTGACCTGTCTTCCCACATGCAAAGTAAGCTCCCTTTGTCCATTTATAGTCCTGCAAGTCGTAGGGTCCAAAGCATTAAGTGCACCTCTTCTCCATAACTGCCATGGCACTCTCATCTAAACTAATGTTAGCATGGCCACAAGTTCAATTAGTATCACCATTGATCTCTTCTCTTTATCTAACAATCCACAATCTAGTGTTGGCCTATTCCTTAGTGTCCGTACCCTCTTAGCGAACATCTCATCTGTCAATTTGTAACTCTACTTTAGGTGTTTTGTCTTATTAACCACATTCACATATCTATTTGATTAGAAATAATCCACTTCATGCTATAAGTTCAACTTTAACCCAAAAACAAATGTCTAGGCATGTGCTATATCATTAACTCTCAAAGCTTCTAGCATGAATCTGGTCAACCTGTTTAGTTCTGATTCGTACTCTTCTACACTTTGTTCCCTTGTTGACAATAAAAGTAAGTGGCCACCATCTGTCCCTAAACACTGCTAAGAAAATATTTCTTCTAGAAGGCTTGCCTAAAAACTTTCCATGTAATAGGCTCCTTAATTAACCTCTACTCTGTTGCCTACCTAATTATAGCATCACCTCTAAGCAGACACACAACAGTTAACTCTCCTATCCTTCGGCACCTCAAAGGCTTTAAACACTTTCTCCAAATCCTCAATCCATGCCTTTTTAGCTAATTAATCATCAAGCTTTGAGTGGAACTTTCTAACTAGTTTTACAAACCTATCCAAGGTAATCACACTACTTTGTCTATCCCTACCTTGACCAATCTCCTTCTGAACCTGCACTTACCTCTCATATCTTCAAGCATTAGAATGATTTTACAGGACTTGAACATCATCCTAAATTTGATAGTGTTATTATATCATTACCCCAATCAAACAATTCATAGCCTCCAACAATTGAGCAACATTAAGTGGATGTTGAGGTTGAATCTATGTAGCATTCTCCTCCTTAAGGTTCATACTCCTTGAATCTCATGAGGAACATCTCGTAGATCCATACTAAATAGAAGGAAATAAAACTAAGTTAACAATTGTTAACTTAAATAATGAACAATTGAATGCAATGGTTACGTCATTGCATACCTTCTTCTACTCTTCTAGTGTTTTTTATACCTCAGCCTTTGCCTAACTCTCTACTTACTGCTGATATACTCGGTTTTGCATAAGGACAAAATCTAAGAGGTTGTAGAGCTGTAAGCACAGTATACAATTGGTTAACAAAGCAAGACTAAATACTTTAACAAAAACTACGAGCAGCTCACCTCATTATGCCTCCTTAACAATTCCATCGAGGCCTCCACATTACTCTTGTTAGCAAATAGCCACCTTAAATTGTGCCTATAGTTGCTCAAACCACTATATAGGCTAGTCTATGGATAGAGGAGGAGTTGCTTGTCTCTTACGATGAGCCAATGACACCACGTCTTCATCATGAAGGATTTTGATTGTAAGGACCCTAACATTTTGAAGGGTTCATTCTAAACCCTCCTACTTGGACCTTTGACACTATAACCATAACCACTAGGCTTCAAAAGCAATGCCTAGATGGATTGACAAAGCCTAGGTGGTTGGAGCTTATGATCCAATGAGTTTTGATTTTTTACTCGATTTTCAATAACTTCTTACAAATAGTAAATTAACTTGAAAAATTATGAAACTTGTATTCCTAGATTATTTTCAGCATACTTTCATAAAAAAAAAATGTTAGTTTTTCAAAATATGTATGGCTCATAGATCACTCTTAAGAAATAAGCTGCTTCAAGCGAATTTTTGATCTAATTTTCAAAAGGGAAAATAGTATTGTTTTAAGCTAAAACTTTTTTTGCAGACTCCTCATAATATTTATTTTAAAGCTATGTCAAAAGTTTTCCCAATTTGCTTGGTATATTTTTATAAATTTTAATTTACAAAAAATTGCCAAATTTGGAAATTTTGAGAAAATGGTTGATCTTCAAGTATCATTGGTCGAATATGATTTCTTTTCACATTTTTAGTATTAAAATGATGTTTCATGAAGTTGCATGTGATTTTGATGCCAAAAGTGGTTAAAGGGGTGATTTATAACGATTTTTATAAGCTTAAAGTGTCTTTTTTGCAAAACCAGAACGACAATGTGTCGAAAAACGAGCAAGCACAGGTTTTTGAAAAGTTTTCCAAATCCAAAATCTGATCTTTAGATGGTTTTATTATTGGTTATGCCCAAAACTTGGTAATTCCTAATAGTTGTATAGAGTTTTAATAAGTTTAGACATTATTTGGCCCTGTAAAAACTTGTATAGAAGGTTGCCCATGAAGGCCTTAGTCTAACAATCAATAGAAGCTTTTATAAAAGGTTTTTAGTGAGATACTTAATTAAGTAAACTAAAATGTATCCAAGTAAAAGCTTGAGTAGAAGATTCCTTGGTGAAATATAAAGTAGAAACTAAAAGTAAATATGAATAGAAGCTTGAGTAGAAGCTTTCCTGACCATGAATTTTAAGACTAATCTTAAGTAAAAGGTTAACTAGAAGATACAAATAATGAAGTTAATGAGGACCCTTTCCTAATAGAAGGTTATGTAGAAGGTTAAATAATAAGGACCTAAACAAAAATGATCATGTAAAAGGTTGTGTAAAAGGTAAGGACCTTAACTAAAGGACCATGTAAAAGGTTTGTAATAGGTCCTAGGTACTACCAAAGTACTCTTACCTAAACACTTAAGCTTTAATAAAATGTTTATGTAACTTAGATAGATACTGAAATACAACTCTTAATTCTAGGTTATTGGAATAACGAAGAACTCAAAGATGCTATTCAAAGCGAGGGATACTACTTAGGTAAGTGTATATTGTGTGTTAGGAGTAGACATATGTCTACTCACTATGCTTTAAATTGTGTAGTTTACTATTATATGCTTGGTTGCTTGTGTTTAAACTCAAACTTCTAGGAGAAGGTTGTGTAAAAGGTAAGGACCTTAACCAAAGGACCATGTAGAAGGTCCCAAGTACTACCAAAGTACTCTTATCTAAACACTTAAGCTTTAATAAAACATTTATGTAACTTAGACATATACTGAAATACAACTCTCAATTCAAGGTTACTAAAATAACAAGGAACTCGAAGATGTTATTCAAAACGAGGAATACTACTCAAGTAAGTGTATATTATGTGTTAAGAGTAGACTTATGTCTATTCACTAGGCTTTAAATTATGTAGTTCACTGTTATATGCTTGGTTGCTTGTGCTTAAAATCAAAATTCTAAGATCACATTGTCTACTAAATATGTGATGCTTATTTACTTATTTAATTAAACTTGGTTATGAAGCTTGAATGTGTTACTTGATGACTATAAGGATGTTGTTGGGATCTAGGAAAACACTAGGACATGGCTTAACTTTCAAGTTGTTTGCCTAAGTGAACCTAATACAAGGTTTTAGTTTATGACAAGACATTAAAGTAAGACTAAGATAATTAAATGGTACTTTATATGAAGCTTGGATATTGTATTATTATATAAAAGAAAGACTAGGCTAAGTAAGCATTATGAAATGCTAGATTCGAATGCATACTCGGAAAGTATGCTTGGTATCATGTTGATATATCACCAGTACAATCATAGCATAAGGTAACATGGTACAAAAATGACTAACAAGTTAAGTTTTTTTGAAAATGAGACAATGCTAAACTAGGCTGGGTTTTTGTAAGCTTATAGATTTACATTCCTCAATCATTCTAGCTACTTTATGTGGTTTCAGTTTGGCCAACTACGTGCTAGGTATTTCTGGCCACTACGTGTGTTTTCAACTAGGTTAGAATCTTTGGTAACTTATTGTAACCCTAAGCTTGAATTATTCAAGGATCCCTTGGTAACTTCTAGTTACCTTAGGTTAGGCTAAGATATTGGTATCAATACTTTTGTTCATGTGCACGAGCATGGCATGCATTCTTTGCATTAACTTCTAGGTTGGGCTTTTATGCATCATGGTTGAAAATATCTTATCACTACTATGTTGTTATGTGTTAGAAATGTTTATGAAAGCTAACTTGGTTGGGCAATTTTTGTTACATGTGAAATATATAAGTATTGGATCAATTATTAGTACTATACCTATTGTAGCTTATTTGTGTTTATCCACTCTTAGCTCACAAAGAGTTGAAGGGATGTTTATTTGTGCATCCTTAAGTCACAGGTGATACAAGATAGAGAATGGTAGGACTTGGAAACGAGAATAGGGTAAAGAGAGTATTTAGCTAGAAGATTATATGTTGATACCACGATGTGAACACTTAAGAAGATCTCCATGCTACTCGATAAGTTTTGATGAATTCACTTAATTGTAATGATGTAGTCATGAATTGGATATTGTACTGTCTTTGGCACAATTGAAAGTGATACTCCTTGGTGAAGCTATGTTGTAAAGTATTGACAAGTGATATCTATTATCAATAAAACAAAAAAGAAGTA
Organism: Lumnitzera racemosa; assembly: GCA_024138005.1. Lineage (NCBI taxonomy): Eukaryota > Viridiplantae > Streptophyta > Magnoliopsida > Myrtales > Combretaceae > Lumnitzera > Lumnitzera racemosa. The sequence continues at coordinate 74,462,365 of JAMXBC010000002.1, forward strand.
TTATGATTATAGTTATATATTGAGATGGTTATTGTAAAAACAGATTGACTTCGCTGTATCCCTAACTTAGTGATGGCATGTAGCAAACCATCTCCCCAACATTAAGAGATAGTTTGAAGGAAAAAGTAAAAGTCGATGCCTTAGGAGGCGAAGCACTACAGGCACCATGAAGTCTCCCCCTTCCCCTCCACAACAAGTTGTTTTCTCTTCTGAACAAGCTTGGAAGCAATTTCAAGTCGCTTGCTCTATACAGTAAGTAGCTTTGCCCTTACCCTCTCGGTAACCATCTCCATAGCTATAGAAAAACCAACAAACTTCTTAAGTAAACAAATCAAATGAAGACAATGTACTTACTGCATTAAGGACGAGCAACCCATTGTCCCCCACTCTAAGAACAAAGTAATATGACCTAACAGATAGCCAACTACCCTTCCTCGATAAAATGCAACAAATACCTATCTCTACCTCAAACAACGGCAAGCTATTCTTGTACTTCTAATAGATTGACTGAGGATTGAGCTTCTTCCAACCCCCTAAATTTAGTAGCTTGATATTAGTCACAGTGTCCTCATCTCCTAGGCTGTTCAACTTTCTACCTCGAATAGGACACCCTTACTAAGACGGGAAATCTAGAGGCTCAAGAGCACGAATACAGTAGAAGAATTCTTCTAGCCTTCCACCGTGTTCGATGGCTTATCGAAGATCCTCAATGCCTTACCTCTATTAGCAACATATATCTAATCGTCAGCCACCCTCTTTACGTAGATAAAATGCTTGAACAATTGTACTATCGGCCTCCACAACTCCCATAGGCATAGTACTTGAAACGTGAGTAGCTATACCCATGCATTGGCATTAAGACTCTTAAGAGTAACCTTAAAGTATTAGAAGAACTCCACCAAGAACTCCGAAAAGGGCAGTCAAATACCAAGCTCAAAAAGCTTCATGTATATACTGAATGATTGGTCGTCCCTTATATCATACATTCGTTGTCTAACCATAGGTACCTCCACTCACCACCCAAGCACTCCCCCCACTACTAGTCTCACTAGACTTAATTTCTTCTCCTGCGCCACATATGTGATGTGGGCATACGCATGCTCATTGCTATTAATCATGTACAATAGCTCACCTACATCATCTTCCTTGCCATCCATAGAATATACATCACAAGGCCATCGTTGCATGCATTCTTGTCTCTCTTCCCAAGACAGTATCACTCCATCCTTGTCTCTTGCTATTGTTGTCATTTTGAGAGAAGTAAGGTTATTACCCCTTTCTTGAGCCAAGTCCTTGCAACCCTCATCCACCTTCCTCGAAATAGATAGGTGAGGAGACTCACTCTACTGGTTGATTGTGCTCTAATTAGCCATTATGAGTAATTGATTAAAAAGTAAAAATGCAATAAAAGAGAACTAGCTCGCAAGTGAAAATTTTAGCAGAGTCTCATCTAAGTTGACAAAGCAAAGTGAGGAATAGGGACCTGTACTCCCTTTTAAATAGACAACTAAGGAGAGAAGGGGAATGATTTCTCTTACTCTTAGAGCATGAACCTACGAAAAGATGTACACCAAACCTCATCTGCCCATGTATCCCACTCCGTAAGCTAAAGGCCCTGATCGATCTGTATGGATTGTTCTCCTTGTGTCTCAAATGTTAAGGAGAATGAGTGTAAACCCCTAAAATTTCTGACCTAAATCTTAGATTAGATTTAAGTGTGTTAGGCAATCATAAGAGTTAACAAGACTAGATAAGATGAAAATCCTAAGATAATAATCAAAGACTTAATCGCGTATGAATATATTAAACCCTAAATACGTAAAAACATTAGAGATTGTACTTGAAAATGATATAAACCTTAAAATCCTAACTTTAAGCTTAAACAATGTGCTTATTCATTAGAATCACACTAAAACCTTAATTGAATGTAAATACTTAACAATATGCTAAATTATATAAAATCATCAATCAATGATCAAAGATAACTTGTAATCATTCATAAATGTGTACAATACTAAGTTAATTTATTAGAAACTATGATATTGCATTAAAGATCATATTATAACTTCCAATCATTCATAAATGTATACAATACTAAGTTAATTTATTAGAAACTATGATATTGCATTATAGATCATATTAATCTCTTAATTATATAACTTAAGTTAGTATTATATAAATTTAAGTGTTTAGTTAATATTAATACTACATATAGTCCATGTTAGTATTCTAAATTGCATTTTTCATGATAGTTATGTTAAGTATTATATTAAATAATATATATAGGACATGAAAACTCATACATGTATGTGTTGGTGTAGAAACACATGTATACATATAGTATATACACTTGTGTGGACTATAATATGTATATTTTAGTAGAATACATAGTATAAATATACATACACATACGTAAGAATAGGAAAAACAAATGTATATATATATAGATACCCTTATACATAAATATCTTTTATACACATAACCTAAAATAAGGAAAAATACTAAGTGTACATACATATAGTTTTCTAATTGAATCCATAATATGCAAAAAATATGAATTATATGAAGGTTTCTTAAAGGTGTATGGGGGACATACGAAAATACATATAAAAATGAGTATATAACTGTATGTATATACGAGTATATGTACAAGTATATTAGAAGTATACATACATATAAGATGTATAAATACATAAGTATAAAGTACATATGTAAATTATAACATAATTATTTAATATAATAAAACATAATACAATATAATAAAGCAATAATATATGATATATATATATGTACATATATGGGCCGAAACCCCAACAGACCCCTAGTACATATATCAACTAGTATTACCCTTAATTAAGTACACATAATAGTAATAACGATTCAAAACTATAAAGATATAAGAATCTAATGATTAAGTAGATCATAAAATAATAAAATAAGATATGAAGATTGCAAATAAGAATATTTGAGTCATAATAATTAAGATTATAATAATTCTAACCCATATTGTCAAACACGGGCCTTAATGTCCAAAATGAATCCTACCATGTGAACATACATTAAAAAACAATGAAAATCCACTATAAGATCATAAATATTGAAAAGAAAATGAAAAGGTTACATATGGTTAACTATAAGGCTCAATTAGAGGGATACTAATAGGAACCTAAGTAGAATTAAGTAAATAAATAATTAGAATCATTAGTTAACTTAGTTACTTATTATCGTCTTTATCTCGTAATGATCAAGTGATCCCGATGAAGGTTTAGATCTTTTGATTGACTATTATGATTAGCATGAGAAATGTCACGGCCGAGTGAGTACTCTCAATGATTTTATACTTATTTTGTACTTATAGTTAGTATACTTAAATTGAATATTAATAACTCAATGCATGGAGGTTTGGGATATGCATGTGCTTGATATTGAATGATTACTGTGAAAAATATTATTAAACACAATAATTGAAGATTTGATTTTACGATTGATTGTTACATGATTTGGATAGTTTGTTGATAATGATTGATTGCCATATAATTTAACTTAATTATATTTGGCTTATCTTACATTAAAAAGGGTCATGCATCAACCATGCATTACAGTTCTTATTTCAGCCATCACTTCGCATAAAGGTAAAGAGAGGCCATGCATAGATTGTTTATATACATTAAATTAAAGTGTTTAGTATACTACACTCGTACAACATGACCTTACCCTAGCCTACGGGTTTACTAGGTGCTGGAGACGCCAACCGTATGGCTAAGGATTGAGTATAAAGACCTCTGAGGTAGGGTGTAAGTATAAACTGTAGGGGTCACCTCACCGCTAGACTTGTGATTTTGGTGTACTATTAGATTTCTTAGAAATGGAAATGTATTTCATGAAATATGAAATTTAAATTATGGTTAGAAACCCAAGTGTTAGAGTTCGATTGTGATTAATGCCGATGTATCTCCAATCCTTATCTCGGAGGGCGATAAAATCTGATATTATATACAACATCAGTCAACTACATATATTGTTTGGCATATTGCATATATATACATTCATATGGTTGTAATAATTTGTTTGATAACCTATTTGTCAGTATAGTATGAGAGATAACTTACTAAACTCTTATAGTTTACTCCCCAATAGATTTTCTTTTATAGGTTAATAGATAATCGAACATGCGTTAAGAGCCGATTGTTGAGTGTAAGTATTAGGATGTTTTAGAGGTTAGAATTAGAAAAAGATTGTAAACTCATTTGAGGCTTTAAATGTAACTATCACTTATATATTTAGATTTAGTAATTTCAATAAGTTTGAATTTTTAGTTTACATTACTTGATCTTATCATTTGGTAGGGGATACCAATTCTCTACAGTTTTGAGGAGCTGTAGAATATTGTATATCCATAGTTATTTATATTTTACAATATGTTTATTTATTAACAATTTAGAAACCCTAGTGATAAATTATTTAGAGTTTTGTAATCTCTGACTTATAAGGCAATTTTTATATCATTGGTGCATATATGATATGAAAATTGTAAAAAATCTTACTAGGCTCCTTATATGGTCCCGACAGTGAGGGGATAAGTGTTGATATCTAATTCTTACCTAGACCAAGGCCCAACATGTGAAGCCTACCATGTAAGCGAGTCGTCGGGGTATGCACAGGTGAAAAGTGACCTTGCCTTCTATACTACAACCTACTCGGTGAAGCCATGTAAGCCTATTAGGGTATACGTGAGTACACAACGAGCTCACCTCCTGTATCGTACCTACTTGACGAGCCATACAACGTCATACCTAAGCAAATCAACTTAACCACCTAGCCCATGCATGCTAACCACTTAGTATCAACTTGGGTCTTAACTCATTCTTAGCCAAGCACCAGCCGACCCTTTCCTCGACATCATAACTTAACTTTTTTTTTTTAGCTCCTGCTCCTCACTACAACCTATTAACGAGCATTTGATATCCATAGTACAACTGGTACACCCGACAACCTCTATGAATGTCAAATCTCTGTGCTGTGGATTTGGTTCCAAAGTCAATCACAACCGATCACTCCTAAAGCTACTCAATCTCCACTACAGTGCATGCTATCTTCCAATGACTAATATGAGCGAACCTTAGATCGCTAATTGCTGTGAAAGGAGGATCCTTCTCTAATTCACCTCTCTCTCGTCTTCTCCCAATCTCGATAGCTCTCATTCTTTCTATTTGACCTCAACACACAACCTAAATTCTGTACTATACATATATAGAATGAGCACTACCCCTCGAGTCCTTAGTACTTACTATCTCTCTCTCTTAGTCCTCTTTACTAACTTAAATATTAAAGGGCTCCCATGGCCATACCTACAGGGGGCTTTTTTGTAGGAATCAAGAAGTAGAAGGTGAAATCTAGGCCCATTTCACTTGAACTCCACACAAGCCCACTTACCCTAATTGATTTGATTATGATCAACAACATTAATCATCATTTTCACTCAATTACAATTATGTTTATAGCATCAAGTCTAGAACTTACTCATAAGAATTCAAGTCTTCCACTTGTTACCATTAGTCATCTTCAAAGATTCAATTTGCTGCTTCAAGTTCAAGAACTCACAGTAACGATTATCTAAATTACCAAAACTTAAAGATTCTCCATGAAAACATCACCTTACCTTCCTTTAAAGATTCTCCATGAAAACATCACCTTACCTTCCTTTTCTAGTTCTTCTTGTGCATATGGGTTAGCAACTATTGTCGGTTTTAGAAACACTATGATAGGAAATAAGAAGAAGGAGGGTAGGTGGTGTGTTGTTGGAAGGGTATTTAATATAAAATTATTTTTTATGGTTGAAATCATGTGTAAAGCATGTGCCTCTTCAGCTTAAAAGACCATTTTACCTCATCCTTTCATATATTTACCAACTTAATAAATTCTTTTATTTTATTATTTATTTCAAAATTTCAGGCTATTAAAATCGTAACACAAATATAAAAATATAAAACATATATTATTAATATTAGTGTTGTTGAACTTGGAGTAACCTCTACCATTCAACCTAACTCGACTATAAAATTGGTGTGATTCTACCTTTATCTCATCCTAGTTGAACAGTGATTGAACTTGATTCCACTTCTTTAAACTTTAGCCCTCTCATAGATCCAAATTAATCGCCTAGGTTGGATCTGACAACATTAATCAATATATTATGACATATATCATTTATTGTTATGTTATATAGATATCAAATTGTATGATATATTGATATAATAGATAGACATGTATCCATGGTACCTATACCAAGATTAAAGGGATTACATCTAATGTGAATGACCATAAAAGTTAAAATTTCCAATTTGTTTTCTTTAATTTGCTAAAGTCTAGTCTATTTATTTAAAGTGGAGAACAAGATATATATTAAAATTAAAATTGCAAAGTGGAGAAATTATTTGATTTAGTAGAAAACCTTCAATTGTTTGTGAGACAAGAGTTATAGTTTCAAAAGTAATTGAAAGAACTTACTTAGAAAAGTTAATTTTTGAGAAGTCTAGCAAGAAAGCCTCTCTCCTTCACATTGAAATTTTATTACATATGGAAAAAGAGTACAGATAAATTGCTATACGTGTGCGAGTGCAACATTAGCGTCAAAGATAAAATATATAATAAGTAGAAACAATAGGATTACTGGCTTCAATTCCTTTGTTATCAGAGGCTTAGCATTTTTGGGCTTTATTAGATAACATTTATTTAATATGTTTCTTGGATAGTTTTTTTATTTTAGGAGGAGAATCTGTCCACTGGATTAAAGATAAAGCCCCAAATTTTTCCTCGGGGGCTCTTTTTAGAATTTGTTTCATTGATGCTATAACCAACAAGGCAGCAACACTTCATGTGCTCAATTTGACAGTGGGTTTGAAGATTAATGAAATCGTCTGTTTCTTGCTGAGGAAAAGGGGAAACGAGACAGAGAGAATACGATTGGAACCATATTGTTAGTTTTTCGATGTAGGCCAATAAAAGGCAATAAACCTTAAGAATTTATTTCCAATCGAATTGGGAGCTCAAATCGCTATTTTAGAATCGTAAACCCAAGTTGTGGAAGGTAATGTCAATTATCGATCATCATTTCTAGGCGGGTAAAATCATTTTTGAAAAGTAATTTTTGGTTTTCATGGAACAAATGGCATGGTGCAACTAACCCTATAACTCATTCTATCATACGAGTTATTTATGCCATGTTGAAGCCTAATAGCATGTAAAATATATTGAAAATATAAAATATCTTTTCTTCCTCTCATATTTATTTATTTTGTCAAGAAAAGCAAAGACTACAACATTGACAGAGCTATATCAATTCAAGAACAATTATATTAGTGAAGCTTTGTGATGTTGAATGAGCGCTGAGATTAGTATAATCGATTTTTCTATTAGCAATCTGGTAAAATCTTTTCTTCAATCTGTCAAAACGATCTCGTTTGTTATTGTTAACAAGGAAACAACCAAGCAAGTAAGCAAGTATTTCGATATTACCATTTCGACCTGTCAATTTCTTCAACCACTTTGCGCTTGCTTTCTATGCCCCATTTTGTTGTCAAAGTCGCTTCTTTACTAGATTGACCATAGGACCTTTGAGATTGCAGCGACCCGATAAGAGAAGCAGTCCCTTTTTCTCTTTGTTTAATTGAATCCATCACCTTCTTTTGTCATTTTTCATTAAAACGAGAAGACATCCAATTGAAAAAATTTGAGCTGTGTAGAGGTTGCCGGTCCACTACAGCTATGCCCCTCCGCTGCGAAAAATAGATCTTTGAGAAAGCAGTACTCTCAGTTGCTCTATCTCACACCCACTGGCTTTTCTTCTCCTCCAACAGCTTTTATCACACCATTGAGGGACTGACTCAAATTTAAAATTCTATTATAGACCAAAACAAAACACCTTGATTTCTTGAGCTTTTCTATCGACTTGGCTTCAAGTATATCCCATGATGAGAATAATAAGAATTCCCAGAATTGGAGCATTTCTTCCCACTGATTAATTTCATCATTGAATCTAAATTTTCCCTCATATGCATTGAATCATTAGTGCTTGTCATAGTTTTCCATGATTCAATCCATCTAGATCTTGCTTCCCAGCATGGACAAGTGAACAAGAAGATAGGATAGCTTGACGCCAATGGTACCTATTGTGGAAAATTCAACCCACGCCAACATTGATTAGAAATTACCAGTAGTCTTTGCATGAACAGCTTCCTCCAACAATGTGATGGAACCGGTTTTTGTCTCTCAGGATGATTTCCCTTGCATATAATTTTGATAAAAACTTTGCAAAGTTGTGGCAGTCGACGCATATTCGAAGATTTTTTATAACACGGATTTTAACTCCTTCAGGAGAAGCAATCAGCCCGAATGCCAAGGCCAGTTTTTCACTGTGAGCTAGAAGTATCTTCTCCTTCTGTTCCTCATCGACATCATATAATACACAACTTAAATTGGGCATATAGCCAGCTTCTTTCATTCTAACTGACAAATCCTTCACCTTTGCAAATATTTCTTCCCTTCTTGGGTGTGAACGATCACTTGCATGAAATGTATGGAGGATCTGGTCAAGCTCAATCCAGCTTCTTCCAGGATCCTTCATGACAGCCTTCTCCTTCATCAAATCCCTTAAATTGTGAACATCTTCCCACCTCCCTGCTGAAGCATATAAATTGGAGAGTATAACATAATTTCCAGCATTTTCAGGCTCTACCTTGAGAAGTCTTCGACCTACAAGTTCACCAATATCAACATTTGAGTGAACTCTACAAGAGCCAAGTAGGGAACCCCAAATAGCAGCAGTAGGTTCAAATGGCATGTTTTTGACGAATTTGAAAGCTTCTTCCAGTCTGCCAGCACGACCAAGCAAATCAACAACACATGCATAATGTTCTATCTCAGGTTCAACCCCATATTTACCACTTATCATCTCATAAAATATCTCTATCCCTCTTTCCTCCATCCCCCCATGGCTACAACCAGATAGAACTGCCAATAGAGTAACATTATTGGGTTTAATATTGTTTTCACTTCTCATTAATTTGAAAAGCTCCATCACTTCTCTTCCCAATCCATATTTACTATATCCCACAAGCATTGCATTCCATGAGATAACAGTTCTCTCAGACATATTGTTGAATATGCTCCTCGAATAAGCAAGGCTTCCACATTTGGAATACATATCAATCAGAGAATTCTGAAGAACTACATAGAAAGGCAGTTCAGACCTGAGAACATGGCCATGGACCTGCTTACCATGATCAAAAGCAGCAAGTCCAGACAAGGCAGTCAAGACACTGGCATATGTAACATGGTTAGTATCCATTCCTTCTCTCTGCAACCTACGGAATAGATTCAATGCCTCTTCATCAAAACCTAACTGGGCATAACCAGATATAATAGCAGTACATGAGACAACATCCCTCTCTGGTAGGCATTCAAAAATCTCATTTGCTTCAGAGATTCTACCAGCTTTGGCATACATATCAAGAAGCGAGCTCCCAACAAATATGTGAGTAACCAAATTTCTTTTCACAATTAGAGAGTGGACTTGCCTTCCAAGATGAAAACCACATGACCCCACACATGAAGGAAGAACGGTTGCAAAAGTGAACTCATTTGGCTCAAGACCTGTGAATTTTTCGCAACATCACCGAAAAATATATAGCAAAGAGAGCATACTGCTAGCTTTCTGGTGTAGTGACTGGCCTTTGAAAAGGTTTTTGTAAATGGAATTCAATCTTTCTATTGGTAATTAATAAAATACAATATCTTCCTTGTCATTCCACCAAAAAGTGGCTTGCCACAATCCATCAATCCTTTAGAGGCATAGATATATGTGAAAGGATAAAAACGTGTTTCTCCAGAAAGACATCTCATTTTTCTAAACATATCGATGGCATGCATGTATTGACTAGATTAGTAGGAAACCTCTAAACATAAAATTGCAGTCACATCAAACAATCAGCCAAAAAAGGACTACAGTTATCTATTCTTTGCTGCTTACATGATAACCTAATAAGATCTTCTATAAAATCGACACGAACCATAATACACTCGATTAAAGAAAATCCACAACGTTTCTTGGAGCAGTTTTAAGATTCGATATCCACAACATGGATGCATCTATCCATTTAAAAGGGGCAAGAAACCGTGCAACAGTCAACATGTCCTTATCGAAATTTAACCTCTAGTTCAGGAATAGATAAGGCAAACAATTTATTGGCACACGTTCATCAAAAGTCAAGTATTTAACTGTGTTTCTGAAGAGAGTAATAGCCATTTGGCATGATGCTATCATGGTTAGAAACTTAGATTGGAAGCATAAAACTTTGTACTGACAGCCTATAAAAAGGAAGAATGTACCTGATCCTAACATCTGTACAAAAAGATGTAGAGCTTCAGAAGCAATCCCCTTCTGAGAATAACCCGAGATCATAGCTGTCCACGAGACAACATTCCTCTCAGGCATTTCATTGAACACCTCCCGTGCACATTCCAAATGCTCACACTTGATGTAAAAAATAATAAGCCTTGTACTGAGGAACACCGGAGTGAAATAACAGGTTTTGATCATGTGGCCATGTACTCTTTGGCCTTCTCTAAAAGCCCTTTTGTCTAAACAGTCATTGAGCAAGGCGTTATAATCTCTGAACTTCATTGCAGTGCCCTGAAGGGCCATGTCTAGTAAGGCTTCTTTTAGGTGACCGTTGGGCCATTGAGTTTTCGACCCTTGTAAATTTGGCGGGGACGAAGTGGTTCCTAATTGACGAGAAAGCGAGAGAGAGGTTATGCGTAATACGTATATGGAATGGTGGAAGATTAGGGGTGTTTTCGGCTTGGTCAGCATTTTAGTGTTGACTTAAGTTCACGTCACCTAGTAGTGGCAATTAGGCCGAGGCAGGCAGGTAGGTCCGCCATAACTTCGCGCCCAGCTCCGTCGCCGGACTAGCCTGGTCTACTTCAATGTGCATCCTTTTGTTGAGCCAGCCTATCGAATAAGCATGCCACTTATGGGTTCATAAAATCAACTTATACATTAGTTGCGGTGTCAGATGTGGTTCTTTTGCGAATGGCCATGTTTACCAATTATCGTTAGTTATATGATTTTAATTATTTACAAATTAAAAAAAGAAAAAAAAATCTGTAGAAAAAGTAATTATAAAATAAATAGATTTATGGTAACGCGATTTTTTCACGTCTTAAAAGCATATTCGACATATCAATTCCACTAGAAAGGTAAAATAAAAATAATTAAAATGTTCATAAAGCATATCTTGTTTTAATATATCATTACTTAAAATACTCCTCAACAAGTTATTATAAAATATTCAAACCATTCGGTCTCATAAAAACTTAAGAGGTATGACCTGATAGGACCTGGAGGGTTTCAAATCAGGTTTTAAGATTTTAAAAAAAAATCTCATAAAAAAACTAAACCCAATAAGAAATAAAATAATATATAAATATATATATTTAATTCTACATGTCATTGATATTGTGTGCTACACATAAGTAAAAAAATAATAATTGATACAAATAATTACTCTCAGAAACGTAGTCCAGTTTCATTTATTTACTTACTGTAGGTGAAGAGGAGCACATTTTAGGAGGTATACTAAATATAAGGAATTGAATATCTATATTATCGGGTGGTTATATTAAATAAGAACTCAGGAGCAAATTGCTGATCAAACCAATTAATTTGATAGGCATTCGAAACATATAAAAACAAATTAATTTTACCCTATTAATTATCAGTTTAATAAAAGTCTCAGAATAATGATATCCTTCTATATAATGTAAAAATTAGATATAAGTTGTTTTAACATTAATTAAATATGATCCTATCCATTTGTCCAAATGCATAAATGTAAGCAAATTGTCACTGTATATGTAATTGTCATTATATATATAATTGATTTAGGTTGAGTTGTTAATAAGATTAGAAAACCCTTAAAACTAGGTTTTAAAAACAAAGTAAAAATCCTTATCATAACTGGGACGAGTTTTGAGATGTCTTGTAGAGTAACGAGTTAGGTTTACGTTTTGTAAAATCCATCTCAAACACATTCCAATGGTATCTTTAATATTACTATCGAATAGGTTTACACATATAAATACTCTGGTTTTGAAACCATTGATATAATTTATTTTGCACAACACGATTTTTTGAAGAAGAAAAAACTTATGCAATTAACCATTGATTTAAAAAATAAAAGTATATAAAGTTGCTAAGTTTTATAGTAAAGATTTTGATAAAAATGAAATAAGACAAGGTAGAATATAATATACATAAGTAATGGGAGCATAAAATGTAAATCTACAATAATATATCTACAAGTCCAAAATCTACTACATGATAGTTTGCCACGCTACCAAATTAAGTGATCACATGAGGCTTATTACATTCAAGAGCGAGTTTCTAATCAATTTTAAACTTTGCAAAATTGTTATTAAGTTTACAGATTCAAATTTACGAATGAAAAACTCTTTGTTAATAAAGGAGGAAAAACATATAACTCATAAATATCATATTGCTTATATGCATATACAAATATACATATATATATATATATATATATAAAAGGGCAAACCATGCATCAAACCATGAATTGAACCGAAAAATCGATTTATTACGACCATTTGATTCGGGTTCAGTTCAATTATATATAAATGATTTATGATTTGATTAAAAAACAAAACTGAACCAAACCATTTGGTTGAAAAAAAATTTATATAATTGTTTTGTAATATTTTTTCAATCAATCTTCGCAGATTTCACCAAATTTTTCATATTTTATTATTCTTTATCTTATTTTTGGGTCAATTATTAAGATTAGATTGAGTTAATTCTATATGAAATTTCATATATAAAAATTTTTCTTTTTCTAAATTATCCTATTATTATATGTTTTTAAATTAAGGGTCTAATGTTAGTACTCTTTACATATCTCTCATCTCTTTTCCAGTCTTTAATATGTTTCGTTTGTTCTTTTTTTTTGTGTTTTTTTTTAGATGGGCAACTTTACTTCTCCCTCCTTATTGCTGTTTGTTGGAATAGTTTCTTGTTCTCGTCCAATTAAGATGGGGTTATTAAAATCTTGTGTAAATTTTTGCTATATATCATTATACATGATAGATATGTGAGAAATTAACAAGAAATATATCAAAATTTAATGAAAAGGAAAATATGTTACTGAAGATAAAAATGTTTAGCGAAAAAAATGGACTAAATTGGTTTTAATTAAGTTTGAAAAATTTACAAATTGAATTTTATGGTTAGGTTCGATTTCAAAAAAATACCAAACCGTTATATTAAGTTCAGTTCGGTAAAAAGAGGCAAATTGTAATGAACTGAACTAAACTTAATCGAATTGAATCGAATTACGTCCACCCCTATATATATATATATATATATATATATATATGTATGTATGTATATGTATATGTATGCCAAATAGTAACTAAGATAAAAAAAGTGTCACATTGCTCTCCAAAACTAAGCATGTAAGCCTACCAAAATCTTTGCTTGGAGTTGGGCTTAAACATATATCAACACATACACATATATGTACAATCATCTATAGTATCTCAAAATCCTCAAAATTGTTTACAATAGTAAGTTGATAAGGGTATAAGAATGAAAAAACTAAGGTAATAAAAGGTTAATAAGACGACTGTGAGTCTGCTAAATGCGAAGTCCATCATCATCATCTCTACAATCTCCTAAAACATCATAATACGTGTAATAATTGGGACTCAATTAAAATTTAGCTACGTCATCCTCATGTGAAAAAGAGTTAAAGGAATGTACTATGAAGAATCCAGTACATTAGCAACCATAATCATCACACCACATGTCATAAGGGTTTATCCTAATATAGTAGGTAATTTCCATTTAATATATCAGTATTAAAGTGAAATAAGCTATATAGAAGTACTCATGACTCTAAACATCATGATAAGGAATGAAAGGAGTTCGATCCCAAATGGCTATTAGGGGTTGTAGGAGTAAATCTAGACTCCACATCAAAACATAGAAAGTACTTTCATACTGAGGCCTTATGTTTCATGTAAACATCATAGTATCGAAGTTGATGTACCTAGTAGCCAAGTTGATCAATAGGGTTTACAGTAGGAAGAAGTAATTATCATGAACTGAGGACGGTCTAGTTGTGATAGATGTCGTATACTATATGAAGAACTCTTGATTAGTTACCCTTCCAATCATAAACTTTTCACACAATATACAAAGCTTTACAATCACTAGCTTTCCAAGAACATATAGATCTACATGATGTCATCACATAAACATATTTACATAAAATTTAAACTACAAAGTTTTCAGTAAGTAGTAATTTAGTATATCTAGGTCTATATTTCTGACAAAACAAAAGTACATAAGTAAAAGTTCACATAATCAATTCTCTCAATACATTGAATCGCTCACTCTTGCTTAGGTCCCCAAGCTAACCTTTGGAATCTCCTAACTAGCCTCAACGAATAAACCATCCTATAGCAAAAGTCTAAGGGGGTGTAAGCCTAAACTTAGTGAGCAAAACTCTCAGTTACACCACAAGCAAGTTATAAATACTTTATATTCACACATATGAATGCATGAATAAATAGAATGCTAAACAATACGTATAATTAACTAGTCAATATACATAACTCAGATTTACGTCCTCTGAAGTTAGAGTTGAAGTATATATGGTACCAGTTAGATCTGGATATTAGACTAGAGCTTATTTTACTACGAAACTCTACGTTTTATATTTAAATCAATAAATTCTTTATTTTCATAAAAACCAAGTTCTAGTATAATCGTAAGTGAGCCTCCGTAATCCATAGTCACCCTTAAATGGAGGCTTCTAGACTTGACCTTTAGCCAAGTGGTTGGTGCCTATAACGCCTAGTATTCCTACGGGTCAATGTAAGGCCATTTTGTATGAATGCACTGTATAGAACCAATAGATTTATAATAACAACCCCCGAAAGGCCTCTCGCTATCTTCGTATGATGTAACGGTCGGAATTTAAGTCAATACGATGTATGTCAATACATGTACCAATTTCTTTTTATTAGTTAAGTATAGTTAAGTCCAATTATATTGTGACCAAACAATATCGTACGCAATCATCATTTATACTATTATGTAACAACAATTTGTTATCCATATTTAAGGTAAATTTACAAATCAGTACACAATAGCACATACAAGTATTTCCCAACCCCATACAATATTCAATTAACATAATCGTTTAAGTTCATTAGCTACAATTACATACAAGCATGGAATCATAGAATAAATATTCACTTGGTCATGATGACTCGCTTTAATCATAGTAATTAATTAGAAGATCCTCGCATTGGGATCACTTGATCATTACGATATAATAACGATGATAAGTAATTGAATTAATTAGTGGTTTTAGATATTTATTTATCTAATTTTACTTAGATTACTATCAATTTTTATCCGATTGAACCATATTACTAATCTTTGTAACTTTTTCATTATATTTTCAATATTTACAAACTTATAATTGTTTTTCATCGTTTTCGAACGAACGTTCACACGATGATATTTGTTTTGGACATTAAAACCTATGTTTTATGATATGGATTAAATTTATTGAAATTTTAACTATTGAAACTTAAATATTCTTATTACTTGTGTTTATATACTATTTTAGTACTTAATGATTTAATTAGTCATTAAATTCTTATACTTAGATGATTTTACATCGTCTTTATAAATTTATGTACTTAATTGAGACTAATTCAATTTAAGATGTGTATTAAGAGCTTAAAGAAGTTTTGGTCCATATGTA
The DNA here is from genome assembly GCA_024138005.1 of Lumnitzera racemosa. Classification (NCBI taxonomy): domain Eukaryota; kingdom Viridiplantae; phylum Streptophyta; class Magnoliopsida; order Myrtales; family Combretaceae; genus Lumnitzera; species Lumnitzera racemosa. The sequence continues at coordinate 74,478,222 of JAMXBC010000002.1, forward strand.
TGTGTATACATATATATATATAATTTCCTTATGCCATCTTAGGCTTATGTCACTACTTATGTTATTCATTGATTATGTCATTGTTTACATATATCCATACTTATCCTTATGTATTTATGTATCTTATACATATGTTATGTATATATTTATACTTCTAATATACTGGTATGTATACTTATGTACTTATTCATATACTAGTATACGTACCCATATATACATACGGTTACATGCATATTTTTATATGTATTTTTATATGCCTAGTATACCCTTTTAAGAAAGCTTTACAAATTTCATATTTTTGTACTTTAAGACTTATTTAGTAGAATATATGTATGTATAGTTAGTATATTCATCATTTTAGGTTATGTACATAAAGAGTACTCTTGCATAAGAGTATCCATACATGTGTTAGTATATTCATCATTTTAGGTTATGTACATAAAGGGTACTCTTGCATAAGAGTATCTATACATGTGTTTATCAAGTGTATTCTTGTATACACATACTTATACATATGTATATGTGTTCCTTTTCTATTTATTTAAGGATTTCCTACACTTCTAAACATGTATACGGAGACTTCTAAACATGTATACGGAGCTTTCTACCTTCAACAACACATATGTACATATTATACAAAGTTTGTACACTAACCTAACTTATAGATCTAACTACTAAATAAGATGGAAAATCACACGAAACATACCTTTTGTCCTTGATATATGTAAGAGAGGTATTGATTTATCTAATGTATAAAAAGTTGTTGAGATATGGAAGTAGATTTGAAAAGTTTGAGAGAATGGGATGAGACAAGAGAGTGACGGTTTGCAATGGTGGGGAAGGAAAGGAGTTTGTTTTGTATATTTTGTGTTTTATATTAAAGAAAAGTGGGGTCTAATTGTGGGAGGAAGTGGATATCAACAAAGGGGTGATTAGGTATACATAATGAAGTAATTAGAGAAAATTGGGAAGAAAATTAAGAAAATGAAGGGAAATATGGAGTTTATTGAAATGATTAGTAAGAATAGGTAATGAGATGTTCCTTTAGGTATTTAAATCCTATATACATCATTTGGTAGGGTATTTAATGTAATTATCATGAAAAGTGTCATCTATGGTACTAATACTTACTATGTGTAGTATAATCATCAACTAAGTTCTTAACTTTATCTAACATTAACCTAGTTATATAATTAGAAGATTAATGTGATTTATAATGCAATAACTTAGTTTTTTACTAAATTAAATTAGTATTATATGTATTTATGAATTATTGAAAGTTTTCTTTGATCTTTTACTAATGATTTGGTAAAATACTAATGATATATTGTCAATTAGGGTTTTAGAGTAAGTTATGGTGAATTAGTACATTTATATTCTTAAAATGATAGTTTTAGGGTATTTATCACTTTCGGATGAAATCTTTAGTGTTTAGATATATTTAGGATATAAAAGTTTTATACGTGATTAAATCTTCGATTATTATCTAAGGGTTTTTATCTTAACTAACCTTGTTGACTCTTAAGAATATCTAATAGGCTTGAGTCTACTTTAGATATGGGGTCAAAAAATATAGGGGTTTAGAATAATCAGGTGGGTCCTTCAAGGAGTCGAAGAATGAAGGAATGGGTAAGTCAACAAATACAATAGCTTCTGTAAAGTTGTTCATAGCTTGTAACGTACCAACGAACATAACATGACTTAGTATTTTGCTTGATATGATGTACAAGCTCACATTAAGGTATACTCTTTACTAATCTCAAGCTATTTGATAAGATTAGATAAGAGTGTTAGAAAGGAAATGTACTTAGAGAAAGGTATCTTGTAAGAACAAGAACATTCATTAACTTATAAGGTATAAAATGATTGCAGCTATAGTAAAGAAGACTATTTATAGTAAGTTTTTTAGGACAACAATACAATAATGGAAAATTACATAAAGGACAATATAAGGAATAGATTCCTAATATATATATATATATATATATATATAAAGGGGTAAATAAGACAAAGGATAAAAAGGAATATAGTATAAGTGTTAGAAAAGCAAGGGATAGGTGGCGGTCTATCAACAGGTTTGCACTTTGGGATCTTAGGGCACTGCAACTAAGTGGAGTTGATGTTGGGGCTACTGTTGAGGAGATGTGCTGGGAGTTGCTGAGGTAAATGAAAAACATTGTAGTTCTGTGGGCTGGAAAGGTAGAGCTCAAAGTCCAGTAACCTCAGACTTAGCATTCAACAGGTCGACCTCAGCACTGGGCAAGTCACCCTCGATACTTGACAGGTCAACAGCCAAGTGAAAGTCCAAGTAGAGCAAAGCATATCTAAGTTGGGACCTTAGAGAGCTCTTTTACGACTCTTATGTATAAGAGCTCGTCCTTAGTAGGCAAACTAGAGAGAATCCTCCTAGTGAGAGATTAGAAGCTTCGGAGGCAGGCACAAGTCATAGGTCCGAAGGTCGGCAATCCATCAATTTCTCAAGATTGTTGAAGATTTACCCTCAAATTTTGGTGGCCTTCTTTTTCTTATTCTTCTTCTTTTGACACATAAGGCATCAGGTCAGAGACATTGAAAGTGGGAGACACTCTGTATCTTTCAGGTAGCTCTAGTTCATAAGCATTATCATTAATGTATTGAAGGACCATGAAAAGGCCATTCGACCTAGGTGATAACTTATTTATCCTCTTCCTTAGGAATCGTCCCCTACTGAGATGGATCCAGATAAGGTTGCTTGGGCCATAAATAACTTGCCTCCTACCTCAGCTTCCTTGCTCTCTCTATTAGGCTACCATCTTAGCTAATTGCTTAACAACTTTTTTATGCAGTTTTTGAAACTCTTCAACACACTGCAAGCTGGTTTGACTTTCTCCTAGGGGAGTTAAGTTGGTAATCATATCTAAAGGTAAGTTTGGGTTAAGTCCTTTGATGACCTCAAAAGGTGTCCTTCCTCTTAAGTTATGAGTGGAGCGGTTGTAAGCAAACTCAAAAATGGGTAGGTAGAGATCCTAATCATATAAAATTCTTCCTAACAGTAGCTTGAAGGAGGTTGCCTACTATTTTATTTACAACTTTTGTCTGGCCATTTGTTTGTGGATGGTAAGAGGTACTAACATGAGCTTAGTGTCAAGCTTCTTCCATAATGTTCATTAGAAGAAGCTTATGAACTTCAAATCACGATCAGATACAATACTCCTTAGAACTTCATGCAATCGTATTATCTCTTACAGAAAGAGGTTAGCAACAAATAAAGCATTATTGGTTTTGTAGCAAAGGATGAAGTGGCTCATTTTGCTAGACTGATCGACTATTACCATGATAGAATCATGTTTCTAAAGTGTTTTGGGTAAGTCAAGTATGAAACTGCTCAAGTATGGACAAAGGCGTATATTCTTCATATGGCTCCTTTCTCCTATTGGCTCACTTGCACACCTTGCTTTGTTCAAGAAATTTGTATACATCCTTCATCGTCCCAAGCCAATAGAAGTGTCCTTTGAACAACTCAGCAGTTATCTTCTCACTAAAATGGTTGACTAAGCCTTCAGTATAGGTTTTTAGACAAGTAATTCCCTAGTAGAACCACTTAGCATACAAACTTATCTTTCCTTCATAAAAAATCCTTAGCTCAAATAGGACCCATCTACTACTCCTCCAATGTTACATTTAGCTACTAAAGGTCTAAAGTACGGATCATGCTCATATTGATTAGGCAAGGTACCTAATCCAAGTGTTCTAACCTGTAATGTAGTGATGAGAACATGCCTATGAGAGAAGACATTAGTTGTAATGTTAGAACTTCCCTTCTTATACTTGATGACATAGTAGAAGGTTTTCAGGACCTTAAGCCACTTAGCATGGCTCAAGAGAGTATTTGTTGTCCTCTAAGATGCTTAAGAGATTCATGGTCTATGTAGATAATGAACTCTCTTCACAGTAGGTAATGTTGCCAGTTCTAAAGTGCTCAAACAAGGGCATAAAACTCCTTATCATATGCTAAGTAATTTAGTGTAACACCTCTAAGATTCTCATTAAAATATACAATTGGTTGATGCTCCTGCATGAGAACAACTCTAATGCTAACTTTAGATGTGTTACATTCTAGCTCAAAAACTTTGCCAAAGTCGAGCGACACTAACACTGGGGCAGAGGTTATCTTGGATTTGATCTCTTCCAAACTCTTTTGAGCTTTCTGAGGCCATTTAAATTCAGAGTTCTTCTTAATCAACTCAATCAGTAGGGCAGCTATGGAACTAAAGTTCCAAATGAATCTTTGATAAAACAAAGGTAGACTATGAAAACTCTTAACTTCTATAGTATTGGTCGGTGATGGCCATTCAAGAAAGTCAAGTCTTTTCATCATCAACTCTAGTTCCTTTGCTAAAGACAACAAACTCGAGGAATACTACCTTGCTCTAACAGAATACCCATTTCTTCAAACTACCAAATAGTTGTTTAGCTCAAAGCATATCAAATACTGACTTCAAGTGCTTGACATGAGAGTTGATGATGTATACTGTAGCCAATAACAAATAAGTCCAGTCGTAGCAATGGATCTAAGCTTGCCAAAAGCTTGAAAAGGGTAATGGGAAACACGCGAAAGAACATAAATGAATGAAAGTAATCAAACACATGAATAGCTCCAATGAAAATGACATACTAGTGGAACTTCTGCGAACTTACGGCACAGCTCAATATGATGCATAAGTTAGTTTGGCAAGATTACTTAATGGTTAGGATAAGAGTAAGATGAGAGTAAAACAAAGTTTACGAAAGGAAAATATCCATTGTAATAATGTTAATCCGATGTTTTATAGTTACATGTATAAGGGGTATTTATACTCGAGAATTTAGGGCAACTTATCTAAAAATGTAAAAGACAAAAGGGGTATTGTCCCAAAGTAGTAATGTACAAAGTATACAAAGGGTAAAAACGAATATTTAAGGAAAATAATTTTTAGTGTAGTAGATTCTTCATGTGGTTTAGGATACATGGTAACGAAGCATTGGTGATGCCATTAGAAGATGTAGACAAAATAGTATAGCCTGGTTAAGTGGTCGAATAGGTGTAGACTCGTCTGAGCAGGAGTGGCTAAGGATTTCTATAGGATAGATCTCTCGGCCTCTCAATTGTCATGGTGCTAAGTATGTAGTCAGGTAAGACAAGACCGAGTAGGTATGTGGAATTTAGCTGTTGTTAAGGCATTCTTCCATTCAACAAATAATTTCTAAAAGATAGGAAGTCATTTAGGACAGCATAGAGAGTTGATCAGTAGTAAGGAGCAAGTTGACCTCAACAAGTGTCAACTGGAGTAAGAGGATTTGCCTTGTTAGTCCCTTTAATTCTCGAGTTTTGCTATAAGTTAAAGGCCCAGTAATTTGATTCCTATCATTCCCTCCAAGTTGATTTAGATTTGGGATCAAATCTAACTATTCTTAGTTTAACTCTCCTTCGAGGTGATATGGACTAAGGTCGACAATGTTAAAGGTGTTCAAAACCCCATAATCTTCACGAAGCTCCAATCTATAGGTGTTATTGTTGACCTTCTAGAGGATTTTGAAGGGTCTTTCAACCCATATAGACAACTTATTTCTCCTCTTTCTCGAAAACCTTTCCTTGCTCAAGTATAGCCATACCAGGTCTCTGGGTTTAAACTGTCTCATCATCCTACCCTTGGCCTTCTCTCGTATTCTCCCAATAGCTTAGTTGATCTATTGAGTTACTTTGTTGTAGATTTGTTGTAGGGACTGTGCTAGAACACTCGCATCAGGGTCTTCTTGCTTAGATATAGGTATAAGGGTATGATCAAGGGACAACTTGAGATTAAAACCATAGACAACTTTGAAAGGGGTTTGCTTGGTGATATCATGTAGTGTTTACCTGTAAGAAAATTCAATCATGGGTAAACAGACGTCTCGATCAACTAAGTTCTTCCCTACTGCAACTCAAAGCAACGACCTCAAAGTACGATTGACTACCTTTATTTAGCTATCAATTTAGGGATAATAGGAAGTATTGAATAGTAGTTTGGTCCCCATCTGATGCCATAGGGTTCTCTAAAAATAGCTCAAAAACTTTGGGTCTCTATTTAATACTATACTTCTCGGCATGTCATATAATCGAACAATCTCCTATAAGAAAAGAGAAGCAATAGCCAAAGCTTCATTAGTCTTAAAGCAGGGCACAAAGTGTGTCATCTTATTGAATCTATCCACAACAACCATTACGAAATCTTTCCCTCAAGTTGGTAATCCAAGGACAAAATCTATGCTTATCTCAGTCCATGGTCTTGTCGAGATAGGTAAAGGCATTACTTTTCCTTGTTTGATTCAACATTTGGCTCTCTTACATACAGCATAGCCCTCAATAATTTAGTGTACATCTTGCCTTATCCTTGGCCAAAAGAAATGTCCACTCAGCAACTCATGTGTTTTCCTTTCCCCAAAATATCTAGACAGTTCTCCACTGTGGGCTTCCCTAATGAGTACCTCTCTTAGTGAACAGGTTAGCACGCACAATTTCCTACTTCGAAACAAATACCCAACTTCCATATGATACTCATGCACTATTCTTCCATCAACACAATGCCAAAGTATGGGTTTTGAGAATATTGGTCTTTAATACTCGTAAACCTAAATAGTCTAGTTTATAGTCTAGTTAAGAGTACAGGTCTTCTTAAAAGAACATTTGTAACCACATTACTCTTTCCTTGTTTATATTTTATTATAAAATTAAATCCTTTAAGGAATTTAACCCATCTCGCCTTCTACTTTGATAACTTTTTCTGACTTCAAAGATACCTTAAGGACTCTTGGTTGGTATAGATGACAAACTCTCTCAACAATAGATAGTGTTGCCATACTTGGAGAGCTCGGATAAGAGGTAAGAGTTCTTTGTTATATACAGAGTAGATCAATTGAGGTCCCCTAAACTTTTCACTATGGTAAGTGATTGGTCGACCTTCCTATATTAAGATAATGCCTATACCAATGCTTGACACATCATCTTCCAACTCAAATATTTTCTTAAAGTTTGGTAAAGCTAGTACAGGTACGGAGGTCAATCTTTCCTTCACCTTGGCAAGGCTTCTCTCCTCCTTTTCTCCCCATCTAAATTCGGTGTTCTTCTTTGTTAGATTAGTGAGGGGTATTGCTAAGGTGCTAAAATTCCTTATAAACCTCCTATAAAAGGATGTCAGTCTGTAGAAACTTCTCACTTCAATACAGGTAGTTGGAGTTAGCCACTCGACGATTGCTTAAATCTTCTCATCATCCACTCATAAGCCTCCTCCACCAACTACATAGCTTAGGAACACCACTTCCTCTTGGCAAAAGAAACATTTCTTAAGATTGCCGAATAATCTCTTGGTTTGGAGTACATTCAATACAGTATGGAGATGTTCGCAGTGACTTAGCATGTTAGCACCATATACCAAGATGTCGTTAAAGCACACCATGATATACCTCCCTATTAGAATTCTTAGCAACTTATTCATCAGTCACATGAAGGTGCTCGAAGCATTCGATAAGCAAAATGGAATTACCATCTACCTGTAGAGTCCATGTTAAGTTTTGAAAGCAGTCTTCTACTCATCTCTCGGCCTCATGCGAATTTGATGGCAGCCAGGCTTCAAATTAATCTTACTAAAGATCTTAGCTCTACTCAATTCATCCTACATGTCATTCAACATAAGGACAAGGTACTTATGTTTGATCATAATCTTGCTTATAACTCGGTTGTCAACATACATCTGCTAGGTACCATACTTTTTCCATATTAGGAGCACCGAAATAGCATAAGGGCTGAGATTCTCCCTTACGTACTCTCTTTCTAATAGTTCATTGACTTGTCGTTAGAGCTCAGTAGCTTGTTCAAGGTTCATCTGATAAACTAGTTTATTTAGCAAGATAGTGCTGAGTACCAAGTCAATGTAGTGCTTGATGCTTCTAAATGATGGCAATCCTTCCTATAACTGTTCTAGAAATAAGTCGACACATTTATTCAGCAACTCCCTTACTTCTAAGGGTAGTTCACCTTACTCCCTCAACTCTAATAGTCGTTTGACCAACATAAAGGTTAGTGTATTGGCTTTAATAGCCTCTTAAAGCTTGGCTCTAATCATTGTCAAAGTCTTCTTCAATCCTTGAGCAAATTTTGGCTTGCAATTTGTCGGGTTTAGCGTAATCTTCCTTCCATCCTTCTTGAACACATAAGTGTTCCTATATCCATCATGTATAACCCTTCAATCGAAAAGCCATGATTGGCCAAGCAATACGAGTGATGTGTACACGGGTAACATGTTAGAGTAATTTCCAATTATGATCGGTAGTAGTACTCTTCGAGTGACATGTAGTGCTCTCTTCTTATTCAGCCAATGTAACTTGTATGACTTCAGATGTGTGATAGTTGACAACTTTAATTTCATAATCAAATCAGCTGATGCTCGGTTGGTGCAACTACCACTATCCACAATGAGTGTATACAGTTTATCATTCACCTTACATGTGATATGGAACAAGTTCTCCCCTTGCTTTTCCTTGCGTAAGGGTTTCAAGCTCATAGTACGTTGGACAACTAGGATAAACTGATCCAGCTCCTTAGCAAATACATCTTCTTCAATCAGTTCATTCTCCTGTATGACCTCTTTTTTGGAAACACCCTCTTCTTCAGGTTCTTTGTTAGTACTATCCACTTCAAGCTTGAGGTGTCTCCCTTAATGATCATAGTCCTTTGGTTCGGATACTAAGCATTCATATGCCTAAACCCCTAGCATTTTAAACATTTGATCTAGCTTATCTTCCTTCTAGATCCTTATCCTTTCTCGTATGTCCAAGTCGGTACATCACTGTCAACTCGACCCTTTTGCTCGGTTTGAACACCTACTTTCTTGGTCAACTTGGTACTTAACTAAGCTCGGTAAGTTCCCTAACCAGATTGGCTTAGATGACTAGTCTGGCTCACTGCAGGTCGGGTTGACATTTTGCTTCTTCTCTACCTCTTTACTTACTAAGCTATCCATATAGCTTCATCCATTGTCGTAAATTGATGGAGTTCCATAATGTCTCATATATCACTCCGCAAACCAGTTAAGAGCCTAGAAACTGTTCATGCTAATGGCTCCTCTACTTCAAAGTGAATAATGAGCATATGGAACTCTTAAACATACTCATCAATAGTTCAACTCCTTATCTTAGCTCTTAAAGCCAAGTGAAAGTGTCTTATAGATAGGTGTCCAATACAAACCTATTTCTGAATATTCTCTTCATCTCAGGCCAAGTATTAATCTCTTTGTGTCCTTCTTGTCTCCTCATAACCTAGAAATTCTTCCACTACATAATGGCATATTTAAAGAACTCAACAGCAGCAGTTCTCACTTTCTCATAATCTTCATATTGGTAATAATGAAAAATACGCTCCACCTTGATGTGCTTAGGAGCTTAATTATCACTAGGACTTACCATAATAGATTTGAACCAATGGGTCTTTCAAAATATCAAAGAAACTTAGAGTAAGTAGGTTGACAAACTAACTAGAGTAGTTGACGTGAAGTTGCTCAGAGGATATGACCTACCCACAAGTAGAACACGACTTGACACTTCGATTGATACGATGCACAAGTTAATGTTAAGGTCCACTCACTACTAATGTTGAGCTACTCGATAAGATTAGATAAGAGTGTATAGAAATGGGCTTAGAGAGGGTTGTTTTGTAAGAATGGTATATTCAAAGTCTATTCTATAAGGTAAGATGATTTTGGCTTACAAATAGAAGAGACTATTTATAGTGAGTCCCTAGGGCAACAAAACAAACAAAGAAATTACAAAAAGGAGGATTCTTAGTACCTACGAAAAAGGGCAAAACGGAGAAACGACAAAGAACAAACGATAAAAAAGGGAAAAATAATACAATATTAGATGAAATTGATAGGTAGCAGTGCAACATTGGTTCTATATAAGGATTCTCTTATTACAGTAAGTGAGAGGAATCAAGATGTTGCAGTAACAAAAAGGCTATGACAACAAGGGTTGCCATGAGAATTGAGAGGAAGAGGCCCGAGAGAAGTACTCAGCTAGTATAAGACTAACTCTCGTTACTTAGTAGGAACTCTTAGAAATAGTAGGTCAATTCACTTAGTACGGAGTCTTAGGTTGGAGAAAAGTTAGCATCGGTATGATAGAGCATAGTATAACAACCCAAAGCTCTCAGTGAATTTAGCCATCTACCTTTTGCATATTATTTCTCGTCATCAATAAGTTGATGAGAGAGAATTCTTCAAGTGAAGCATTGGAGTTGTCTGAGGCGTATGCAAATGAGTGGGCCAATAGTCAATAACCCATTAGCTCCCCAAGGTTATTGGAGATTTTCCCTCAAATCATGAGCTTCGTTGTCATTTGATACATAGGGAATCAGGTCGGTGACATTAAATGTGGTAAATATGTCGTACCCCTTGAGTAGCTCAACCTCATAAGCATTGTCATTAAAACACCTTAGGATCTTGTGAGGTCTATCTAATCTGAGATATAGTTTGTTTGCCCTCCTGCTAGGGAAGCATTCCTTACTAAGATAGATCCAAACAAGGTATCTAGGGGTATAAACAACTCATCTCCTTCCTTAGCTTCCTTGTTCTTTCTATTGAGCCATAGTCTTGGCTAGTTGTTTGGCAACTCTCTAATGTAACTTCTGGAATTCCTCAAGTTGCTGTAGGCCAAGTTGGCTTTCCCTTTATATAGTCAAACTAATAATTAAATCTAGGGGTAAGTTCGAGTTAAATCCATAAATGACCTCAAATAGAGATTTTCCTATTGAGTTGTAAGCGGAGCAATTGTAGGCAAACTTAATAATAAGCAAGCATAAATCTCAATCATGCAAATTCTTCCCAATAGCTCCTCGCAAGAGGTTACTGACTACCCTATTTACAACTTCAATTTATCCGTCTGTTTGAGGATGGCAAGAAGTATTAAACATGATCTGAATGTTGAGCTTCTTTCATAAGGTCATCCATAAGGAGCTCGTAAACTTTGGGTTATAGCCAGACACAATACTTCTTGGTACTCCATGTCGTTGCATAATTTCCTAAAAAAAGAGGTTAGCGACGAATAAAGCATTATCAGTTCTGTAGTAGAGAATAAAGTAGCTCATCTTGTTAAACCGATCAATCACTACCATGATTGAGTCATGTCTTCTCAACATTTAGTGTAAGTCAAGGATGAAATCCATGCTTAGGTCAGTCCACAGCCGCTTTAGGATAGGTAAGGGTATATACTCTCCATATAGCTCTCCCTTTCCCTTTGCATGCTTATACACCTTGCACCTCTCAAGAATTTGGCGTACATCATTCATTATCCTAAGCGATTAGAAATGTTCTTTCAATATCTTAGCCGTTCTCTTTTCCTTAAAATGGCCAACCAAACCCATAACATGAGCTTTTCGGACAAGTAGTTCTCTTGCCGAACTAGTCAACACACAGACTTGCCTACCATTCATCAGGAACCTCTGATTCAAGTAGAATTCATCTAGGGCTCCCCCAACATTGCACTTAGCTACTAGGGCCTAAAATGTAGATCATGCTCACACTGATCAAGCAAGGTGCCAAAGCTATGTCCCTTGGCTTGCAATGTTGTGATGAGCATATGATACCGAGAAAGAGCATCAACTACGATGTTTTTGTTCCCCTTCTTATACTTGATGACTAATAAAAGGTCTCCAAGAATTCGACTCGTTTAGCATGATGTTGAGAAAGCTTTTATTGTCCTTGAAAGCGCTTGAGAGACTCATGATCAGAGTAGATGATGAATTCTCTTGGTAAGAGGTAATGCTACCAGTTCTGTAGTGTTCGGACAAGGGCATAGAACTCCTTGTCATAGGTCAAGTGATTTAGGGTAGCTTCTAAAGTAAGCAATTGGCAGTGTTCCTGCATAAAGATAGCACTAATGTTGACCCTAAATGTGTCATACTCAACCTCAAATACCTTCTTGAAATCTAGTAGGGTGAGTGTTGGGGCAGACATTAATTTAGATTTTACATCTTCAAAACTTTTCTAAGCTTTCTCTGACCACTTAAACTCAGTGTTCTTCTTAGTCAATTTGGTTAAAGGTGTAGTTATGAAACTGAAGTTCCGAATGAATCTCCAATAGAATGAAGCTAGACCATGGATGCTCCTGACTTCAGCAATACTAGTTAGCCTAAGCCACTCAAGAATAGTTCTCACTTTCTTGTCATCAACTTAAAACTCCTTTCCTTAAAATAACATATCCGAGGAATATAACCTTACTTTAATAGAACATACATTTCTTTAGGTTGCCGAATAATCTCTTGGCATGGAGAATGTCAAACATTGATCTTAAATGCTCAACATGAGTAATGAGGTTAGCACTATAGACAAAAATTCCCTCAAAATAAACCACAACACATTTGCCAATCAATGATCTAAGCATATGATTTATTAGCTGCATAAATGTACTCGTTGTATTAGTTAGGCTAAATGACATTACCATCCATTCAAATAATCCATCCTTTGTATTGAAGGCTGTTTTCCATTCATCTTCAAGTCTTATTAGTATTTAGTGGTAGTTACTCTTTAAGTCAATCTTTAAGAAGATGTGGGCACCATGCAACTCATTAAGCATATCATCTAACTGTAGGATGGAATATCGATACTTAATGGTAATTTTGTTGATGGTACGTCTATCGATATACATTCTCCATGACCCATCTTTCATAGGTATTAGTGCGGCGGGTTCAACACATGGGATCATACTCTCTCGAACATATCCACAGTCTACTAACTCATCTACTTGTTTCTTTAGCTTAGCTGCTTGCTTAAGATTAAGCCTAAAAGCGGGCCGGTTTAGTAAGGTAGCTCTGGGCTAAAGGTTGATGCAATGCTTAATACCTCTTAAGGGAGGTAAATCTTTCAGCATCACGTTAGGAAATAGGTTGGCATATTCTTAAAGTAGTTGCTGCACCTTGGTAGGTAAGCTCTCAAATTCTCTCACCTCTAAGAGTGTCCTGACTAAAAGGAGCACATAGTCTTTAGCCTTGACTTCTTAGGCAAATCGAGATTGAAAAATCTTTAAGGACTTCCATTGCAATGACTTAGCAACCTTCTCTTGGGCTTCCTACACTTCCTTAGGACTCATGGGTATCAGTATAATTTTCTTCCCATCCTTATGGAACATGTAGGTGTTTTTATACCCATCGTACAACACTCTTAAGTCAAACAACCATGGTCGATCGAGTAATATGTAAGAAGCACACATAAGAAAGATATCACACAATACCTCGTCCTTGTACCTATCACTAATGGTAATCAGTACTCTAACTTGCTCGACAACATGTAAGCCCCCTTTCTCATTCATCTAATGAATCTTATATGGCTTAAGGTATGGGATGATTGACAAATTCATCACCGTAACTACCCTTTATGCTATGAAATTGGTATAGCTCCCTTCGTTAATGATCAAGGGATATAGTTTGCCATTCACTCGGAAATTTGTATGGTAGAGTTTCTCCCTTTGCTCATTCTCATCAGTCATAAAAGCACTAAGAGACTGTCAAATCACAAAACAGTACTTGGCATCGCCCGTAGGAGATGTCTCAGCATCGGAGTCTTCCTGAAACTCTTCCAACATCTATTCAACTCCCATCTCTTCCTCTCCTTCAAACTGGGGCTTGTCTCCCTTTATAGTCATGACTTAACGGTTCGGACATTGACTAGCTACGTACCTATAACCGAGACATTTAAAGGATTTGATTTCTCGCATCTTTCTTCCCGAGCTTTGACCTTAGTCTCTTCGAACCTTAAGGTTCTCGACCTTGCCCTTACCTCGACCTTCTTCTAATCGAATTGGCACTTGCCTTTAACGTTCCACTTCAAAACTATTTGTTGCTTGGTCATTCCTTGGTCAACTTGGCATGCCACTCTTGTTTGGTAGCATAGGTCGACTACTCGGCATTCGACTAATTTGGTTGCACCTTTACCTTTTGACTTTCTGTGCCACCCAGATGATTTCATCCAAAGTTATAAGACTTTGTAGCTTCACTATTTTACCAATCTCATCCTTAGCCCAGAAATGAACCTTATGATAGTTTGCCTCGCAGGTTTGTCGACATTACATCGGATCATGAGTAACTGAAGCTCCCTTACATAGTTGTCCACCAACCGATTACCCTATCTCAAATCTTATAGATATTAGAAAGTGTCTTGCTCATAGTGTTTAGGAACAAACCTACTTCTTAGAACTCTCTTCATCTCATTTCATGTTTGGAATAAGTAACTGAAACTCTCGCACATATTCGTCTACCAACTAGTTATCCTATCTCATATCTTGTAGATGTTGGAAAGTGTCTTGCTCATAGTGTTCAGAAACGAACCTACTTCTTAGAACTCTCTTCATCTCATTCCATGTTTGAATTTTGCGTTGGACCCTCCGGCGAACATTTTACAGGTTCTTCCACTACATTGTTGCATATCCAAAAAATTCCAATGTGGCTACTTAAATACAGATAACGTCTTCATAATCTTAAAAGTTGAATATCTTCTCGATCTTCTCTTCTTAGTTTAAGTAGTTGTTAATACTATTAGACCCGTCAAACCTTAGAATCTATACTTCAAGGTGTTTAGTGCCCCTAGGAGCCTTAAGTTCACGCTTGTCAACTTCAACATACTGTTTTTCCTCTTCATGCTCCTCCACTTCATCCAATTATAACCTCCTTCTCGCCATTCCTTTGGTACGTTGTAGTGGTGCTTAGCTTACAAAAATGGGCTTTGGTGCATGTGGTTCATTCATCTGTCTTCTTGGCCTTTCTCTCATTTCTCGACCTTATTCAACAACTCTCTCTCACGGCCTAATCTCTAAGACTCTTTGTACTGAAATCGCTAAATTAGTCACAATAGTAGCAAGGTCTTATATCTGCTCATCAATAGTACATGGTGTTTGTTGGATAACTTGACTATGACTATGAGCATCACTCTTGGCATCGTTAATCTCTCCTTAAGCACTAGGATTTGACATTCTCAAAACGAAGAGTCAGAAAATACTCTTCATACAAGAAATCCTTACATACACAAATATCACACAAATTGTGAACTATAAACTTGCTCTATTCTTCCAAATGAGAATAGAGTATCATGAATAGCAAACTAGTTGGGACAACTACCACATAGCTCTTAGCTTGAACCTCAAACTTTGATACTAAGAATTATATGATGTGCTTAGGAGCTCATTTATAATTAGGACTTACCATAATAGATTTGAACTAATGGGTCCTGCGAAGTATCAAAGAAACTTAGAGTAAGTAGGTTGATAAACTGACTAGAGTAGCTAACGTAAAGTTGCTTAGAGGGTATGACCCACCTACGAATAGAACACGAATTAACACTTCACTTGATATGACGCATAAGTTAATGTTAAGGTCCATTCACTACTAATCTTGAGTTACTCGACAAGATTAGATAAGAGTGTATGGAAATGGACTTGGAGAGGGTTATTTTGTAAGAATGGTATATTTAAAGTCTATTATGTAAGCTAAGATGATTCTAGCTTATAAGGAGAAGAGACTATTTATAGTTAGTCTCTAGGGCAACAATACAAATAAAGAAATTACAAAAAGGCATATAAAAAGGGGGATTCTTAGTACCTAAAAAAAATGGCAAAAAGGACAAATGAAAAAAAAAAGGGAAAAATAGTATAGTATTAGATGAAATGGATAGGTAGCAATGCAACATTAGTTCCATACAAAGAAGCCAAGATCAGAAGGGTTTCCGTAAGAATTGGGAGGAAGATGCCGAGAGAGAAGTACTTAGCCAGTATGAGACTAGCTCTTATTACTTAGTAGGAACTCTCAGTAGCAGGAGGTTAAATCACTTGGCATGGAGTCTTCAACCAAAGTAAAGTCAGCATCAATATGACAGAACATAGTATAACAACTCGAAGCTCTCAAGGAATTTAGCTATTTACCTTTTGTGTATTATTTCTTATCATTGGTAGGTTAACAAGAGAGAATTCTTCAAGTGAGGGACTGGAGTCCTCTAAGGCATGCGTAAATGAGTAGGCTAGTGGTCGGTAACCCATCGTACCTTTTCCTCCCAATCTAAGTAATCATCCATACTTTTAAGCCCATTGAAGCTGGGAATCTAAGGCTTTACATGGTTAGACGTCTAGGGTACTTGAGCTTATTCTTCTTCCTCATCCTCTTCATCTAGATCCTCAAGTCAATCCTTCTTCTCACTCATCCACCTAATCCTCTACCTTAAACTTGTTGAGCTGGGTTCTAGCTCCTAATAGGTTAAGCAACTCGTGAAGTGTTATGCGCAGCTTCAATAAGTCTATAAGCTAATGCATGAACTACTTGGGTCAAGTCTACTAGGAGAATAACCACCTCATCAAGTATTTTGTCCATAATTCTAGGAGTACCTTGAGATTGTTGGCCAAGATAGACAACACTATTGTTATCTTCCCCAATGCCAGTATTAACACTTGTGTTCATCATTTTTCTTAGCAAACTTAATTTCAGTCTTCAAATATGAGCTACAATTAACATTATTTTCTCCAAATATAACAACACAATATAGTCTCTACACTATTAGTCAACTATGTTGTAATATAGTATCAATATCGATGAATAACTCACTAACACTGGAGTTGCTTTATTTTTTTTATGTTCAAAATAGGGCAAAATAGAGTAAATACTAAAGAACTACTTCAACTGAATCTCTACACAACTTACATAGAGATACCTCCACTCTAATACCAATCTTGTAAACCTTAGGAAAACAATAGTTGAACCCTAACTCAAGTCCGAATGTTCTAAACTGTATAATAAGTCAATAAGGTTAGTAATAATAAGAGATTATGAAGTTTAATAAATCAAATGTAACATCAATAACAAAACCCTAGGAATAGATCGAAACCCTAAATCGCATACTAAAACCCTAAAACTAGTTTACACACTATTAATCAAAATTGAACCTAAAATTGCTCGAAACCCTAAAATCATAAACATAAACCTATAAAATAGTTAAATATTACTCAACAGTGATAAAATTATAGTCGATTGCAATTTTTGACTAAATCGCCTATTTGTACGAAATTTTAACCAAATCGCCACAATAACTTATAAAAATTATAATTGTAACAGTTACCAATTAAATTGATAAAATTTCAAAAAAAATTGAAAATTAATTTATGAGGAGAATTGTTATAATTTATATGATTAAAAAAATTACATATATTTGTTAATAATTTTCATTTTCCTTCTCTTTAATTTCCAATTTATCTCTTTTCCTTCTTTCCATTTTCACTTCAAGTCCACGTCCTGCACAAACCGAAACCAAAATCAGCAAAATAAAATCCTAATCAAGCAGCCCACGTGATGAAATATATTGCCAAGTGTTGGATAATTAAACAAGCAAAAATATTGCAATGATTATCTAAGATATTAGCTTATAATTTAAGCTATTATACATGAAATAAAAGGAAAAGAAAAACAAATCTAGTAACACATTCAGCAAAAACAAAATCGAAAGGAAAAGAAAAGAAACCTGGAAGCTTAAAACCGTAAGAGAAGAAGGAAGAAAAGAAGAAGGAAAGAAGAAGGAAAGAATTAAAAGAAAAAGGTAAGTATTTATTTTTATGTAGATGTATATTATATAGTATATACATGTATAAATATAGTATTTGTATAGTATTTTCTTATAAATATAACATTGTTAATACTTGTTTATGTACACAAATACATAAATTGAATAGTGTATGTATGTATAAGGTCATGTATGTATATAGGTATATTATACGTAAGAATATGTGTTATGTATTTTTTTAGGAATACATATAATTAGTATTATGTAGTTTATTAAATAACTATAGTCTATATGTATATTTGTGTACCGTGAGAGTTATATATATGTGTGTATTCATGTATAATTATTTTAGTATATATATATATATTAATCGTATAGTATATATATATAGTAGTATACCCCCATGAGTAGTAATTATATGTATATTTCGAATATATATGTATGTATTTATATTTATGTACATATGTAAGACTTATATATAAATAAATGCAAATACATAAATACATGAATATGTATGTAAGAGTATGTTTTAAATAAATACATATATATCTACATATACATATATAATATGTATAATGTATAATGTATATATATATATATATATAAGTAGTATACTGAATATGTATTAGCATATAAAATCTTTAATTACGGTATCATATATATATATATATATGATACCGTAATTAAAGATTTTTCAATAAAATAAATTATAAAATATATATTATAAGTATAGGAATATACATATGTGTATAATCGTGAAGTACATAAGAGAAATAATAAATAAGAAAATGAGAAATAGTAAAAATAATAAAGGTAATAATAATCATAATAAAATAAAAATATCAAAAATAGGAAAATATACTCAAAATAATAAAAATATCAAATATATGATTTAAATAATTATTAAATCATAAATATGTTAAGAAAAAACGAAAATCAATATTTTATAATTTTTAAACTTAAATAATAATTTTTGTAATATTTTATATCACAATTTACGCTACGAGTCACAACGTCCAAAACGAATCTCATTACGAGAAAATATGCTCGAATCAACAATTTCATATAACTAAGCGAAGTAGACCTTATGAATTATAACACTAGTTAACTTTAAATTCTCAAACTTACAAATTAGCCTTATTCTCAAGTGATCTCGATATCAACCTTGAGCTGCTCCCGGACTACTACGACCTTTGAGCTAGCCATGACTAAGTGAGTTTTTCTTAATGATTCTGTACTTGTTTGTACTTGTAGTTAGTAAATCTAAATTATGATTTATAAATGAATATGTATGGGGTTGGGTTATATTTGTGCATGATAATTGTTGTTAATGGTGAATCTACTTTAAATTTCAATAATATAATGTTTGTTGCATAGTAGATTCATTAGATTGATTGTTTGTGACTTGGAATGATTACTGATTAAATATGACTTAACTTTTTATTTGACTAGAAAAAGTTAACTTAGATCATGCATAAATCATGCACTACATAACAAATTCCAGGCAGTCACATTACACGAAGGTAGCGAGAGGCCATATGTGGGTTAATTATTGATTGTTATTGATTTCGTACGGTGCATACGTGCGATATGACCTTACCCTTGCCCGCAGGATGACTAGGCGTTGGAGGCGCCAACCGCCTAACTACAGGTCGAGTCCAGAGACCTTCGTTTAAGGTTGAGTGAGGGCTGCGTGAACCTACTCACAATCATATGTAGAACACATTTTGATAAGGTTAGTAATGGATATACCATTACATTTTAAATACAAAACGCGGAGTCTCATTATGAAATAAGTTCTAATATGATACCTGGATTTGACTGTACCAATGAATCTCTAACCCTGATTTCGGAGGGTATTAAATCTGAGTTGCATGCAGTATATGGTCACTTGCATGTATTTGTTTGGCATACTGCTTGTTCATGCATTCATTTAGTTGAACTTAACTGTTGTATAAACTTGATTGCTATATGGTTGAAGGAAAATATCTCACTAAGCTAGTAAGCTTATACCTTTGTAGTCTTCTCTCGCAGACCAACTTATTCGTAGAGTCGGGCTACCATATGCCCGAGGTTAGTTTTCTGCACGGGATCAGTATGGGAACAGGATGAATTTAGAGAGTACTTCTGATAGTTTAGATTTGAATATGTAATTGCTATTCTAGTTTAACTTAAGACACGTTTTAGACTCTGTATCTGTAAACTCTTATACAAATAGACTATGTTATTATTTATCATGAACTGACATTGCTTAAGCTTGCACACTTTTAGTAGTTAGTAGTAGCTGTAGCCTTATGTATCGTATAAAAGGGTCATCGATTGTAAGGGAATTCAATCTACAATCCTTTGTACGGTATGCGGCGATTGCTACGTCTAGCCCTTTCGTGTCGTGACAAATCTAATGTGTACTGTAGCTAAGAATAGACAAAGCTAGTCGTAGGGATGGGTGTAAGCTTACCAAAAGCTTGAAAAGGGTTATGGGAAACGCATGAAAGAAGAGAAATGAATGAAAGTAAAAATTCCCACGAACAACTTCAAAGGATATGATGTACAATGAAACTTTTGAGGACTCATAGCATAGCTCAATATGATATACAAGTTGGTTCAGTAAGGTTACTCACTACCTAACCTTACTTAAAGGTTAGGATAAGAGTAAGATGAGAGTAAACAAATAATGTTTATGAAAGGAAAATATCAAGTGTATTAATGTTAAGATGATCTTTTGCAGCTATATGTACGAGGGGTGTTTATACTCGAGAATTTAGGGCAATTTGGCTAAAAGTAGAAAAGATAAAAAGGGTTATTGTCCTAAAGTAGTAATGTACAAAATATACAAAGGGTAAAATTGAATATTCAAGGAAAATAATAATTAGTATAATAGTTTCTTCATGTGGTCCAGGATATGTAGTAACAAAACATTAGTGATGCCATTGGAAGATGTAGACAAAATAGGTAGGTTGGGTGGTCAAGCAGGGGTACTTAGTAAGTGCAATCATAGTGCTAAGTAAGTGGTTAAGTTAGATAGGACTGAGCAGGTATATAAAGTTTGGCTATTGTTAAGGCATTCTTCCATTCGACAAATAATTTTTGAAAGATGGGCAATCATTCGGCATGGCATAGAGAGTAACTTAGCTTTAGTAGGTGCCGACTAGAGTAAGAGGATTTTCTTTTTTAATCCTTCTAGTCCTCAGGCTTGACAGTGGATTAAAGGCCTAGTAGCCCGATTCTTATCAGTTGAGGTCAACGTCGTTAAAATAAATAACAACACATTTTCCTATCCAAGATCTCAAAACATGATTCATAAGTCACATGAAAGTGCTCGGCACATTCATAAGACTAAACAACATCACCAACCACTCGAATAGGCCATCATTCATTTTGAAAGCAATCTTCTACTCATCTTCGATTCCACTCATCTTCGAGCCTCATTCTGATCTAGTGGTATCCACTCTTTAGATTAACCTTCGAAAATATTCGCACACCATGTAACTCATCTAACATATCATCTAATTGTGTGATTGAATATTGGTACTTAATAGTGATCTAGTTGATAGCTCATCTATCAATATACATTCTCCATGAGTCATCCTTCTTCAGCATTAGGACAGCCGACATGGTACAGGGGCTTATGCTCTCTCGGACATATCCATGCTCAATCAACTCGTTAACTTGTTTCTTCAACTCAGTTACCTACTTAGGATCAAGTTTATAGGCAAGTCGATTAGATAAAGTAGCTCTAAGTTGGAGATTAGTGCAATGCTCTATCCCTCTAATAGGGGATAAACCTCTTAGCAACTAGGCAAGAAACAAGTTAGCATACTATTGAAGCAATGCTTGTACTTCAACAAGTAAAACTCCAACTTCCTTTAACTCCAGTAATCTTCTTATCAATAAGAGTACATACTCTTCCATCTTAACATCTTTAGATAATTAGCCTTGAGAAATCACTAAGGACTTCCTTTGTAATGACTTGAAAATCTTTTCTTATGACTCCTAATCTTCTTTGGGCTCAATATAACTTCTTCTCATCCTTTTAAAACATATAAGTGTTCCCATACCCATCTTGGATTACCTTACAATCAAAGAGCTATGGTTGGGCCAACGATATGTGGGAGCCATACATTAGTAGTGATGTAGACTGGAGCCAAGAACAAATAAGGCTAGTCATAGGGATGGCTCTAACCTTGCTAAAAGCTTGAAAAATGGTAAAGGGAAATGTATGGGACAGATAAATGAAGGAAAAATAAGCAAAACCCATGAACAGCTCCAAGGGATATGACACACTAATAAAACTTTCAAGGACTCATGGTATAGCTTAATATAATGCACGAGTTAGTCCGGTGAGGTTAATCATTACTTAGCCTTACTTAAGGGTTAAGATAAGTGTGAAATGAGAGTAAATAAACAATGTTTATGAAAGGAAAATATCCAGTATATTAATGATAAATGTCATCCTCTGCAATTACATGTATAAAGGGTATTTATACTCAAGAATTTAGGGGCAACTTACCTAAAAAGGAAATGACAAAAAAGGTATTATCCCAAAGGAGTAACGTACAAAGTATAAAAAGGATAAAAATGAATATTCATGAAAAAGGAATGATTATAGTAGCAGCTTCTACAAGTGGTCCCAGACACGTGGCAGCAATGTATTAGTAGTGTTGTTTAAGGATGTAGATAAAGCAATACGAACTAGTTAGGTGGTCGAGCAGGGGTACTGAGTAGGTATGGACTTGTCTTAACAAGGGTGGCTAACGTATAGGATATTTCGGCCTTTCGGTAGTAATGTTGCCAAGTAAGGGGTTGGGGTGGATAGGATTAGTAGGTACGTAGAGTCTAGCGGTTGTTAAGGCATTCTTCCATTTGGCACATAATTTCTGAAAGATAGGTAGTCATTCAGCATAGTGTAGAGAGTTGATCAGCAGCAAGGAGAAACTCGGCCTCGATAGGAGTTGGTTGGAGTAGGAGGATTTGCTTCGTTAGTCCCTCTATTCCTTAGGCTTAACTATAAGTTAAAAGCATAGTAACCTAATTCCTATCAAGTAGGATGTTGCATAACACTTCATCCTTGCATCTATTACTAATAGTGATTGGCACTTAGGCTTGCTCGGCAACAAGCAGTCCTCCATTCTCATGAAGCTAGTGAATTTTGTAAGGCTTAGGATAAGGATAGGTCGGCGATTTTAAGACCTTCACCACTCCTTATGTTACGACATTAGTGAAACTTCCTCCATTTATGATCAAAGCACATAGATTAACATTCAGTTGGCAATTCATATGGAAGATATTCTCTTTCTAGTCATCTTCTCTTACAACACTGATACTAAGAATTTTGCGAACAACTAAATTGAGATATTACTCTCTCGACTTGAGTCAGGTCAGGGCCTCAAGATCTTGAAAGAACTCATCAATACATAGGTCAGCACTCTCTTCTACTTCTCCTTCACTAGCACTCTCTACTTTGAACTGGGGCTCCTTTCCTCTGATGGTCATAACATGTTACATATCCAAATCCTAGGCATTTGAAACACTTTATCTCTTGGGTCTTCCTATCAAAGCTCTGACCTTGATCCTTTCAAACCTCAAGTTCCTCAGCTTTAGTCTTTCCTTAGCCATCATCAAGTCTGCTTAGCATATGACCTTAGTGGTCCACCTCAAAACTATATTGAGATTAATCATATCCAAGTCGATTTGGTATACTAATTTTTCTCGGCAAGCTAGGTTAGCTACTTTATGCTCGATTGAGTTGATTTTACCTTTGCCTTTTGACCATTTGTGCTACTCAGATAGTCTCATTAAGATTTCCAAGCCTCTATACCTCTATTACATTACCAATATCGAATCTTAGTCCATCAATGAACTTGGCTACTATCCACGCTTCTGGTTCATCTACATTACTGCGATTAGTAGATCATTAGCAATTGGAATTCTTGGACATTCTCATATATTGATTGGCTACTTTGTCTAAGTTCTTGGAGACATCAGAAAGTGTCTTACTCATAATGTTCTGGTATAAATCTACTCCTTAGAACTCTCTACATCTCATTCCATGTTCGGATCTTACGTCGGCTCGCTAGCATACATTCTATAATTTCTTCCATCACATTACTGCATACTTAGAAAATTCTAAAGTAGCTACTCAATTATTGATACAAGATAAGTGCACCTATCAAATTCTAATATTGTAAATATGAGTCTAAGTCGAACCCTCAAAGACCTCAAGTACTAATACTACTCTTAGTCCTATTATCTAACCAAAAAATTGTGATGGGTTAAGTGAATTAAAAATGCTAAAAGTGACAAACTAATCTAATTATGAGACTTAACTAAGTAATTAGGAAGCAATAAAATTAAGAACAACTTCAAGAAGGCAAATAACATATTTAGGAATTGTTTCCCCTAGTGTTTAACATGTGACCTCTAAAAATCTATTCAATCCTATCTCTATTATTCTTGACTAGAGGGATTCGCAATTGAAGTTAACACCTTTCTCAAGCATATTAGCCCTAACCCTAAATTATTTAATGGAATCTCTTCACTTAGTAATATAACTTAGAATTGCATTAATGTACAATGAATTCTAACAAAAAAATAACAACTTCTTGGAAGAATCATGCATCTCATCTCTAAGTACACATGTAATTCTCTTCAACTATGTCAAATTCTCATTAGCCATACAATTTCTCAATCATCATGCATAATATCATAAATTTATACCCTAGAAATATCAATTAAAAATAAAAACACATAATTGAATCAAGAAAGATAGAAACTTTATTGAAAATTATCAATAAATCTAATAATCACATGAAACTTTTGGTTTTATAATCTTAAATACAAGAATCCTAAGCTATAGAAGAAAATTGCAACAAAATCAAGAAGAAAAACATGAAAAAACCCTTTTTGTTAATGAGAAATCTATTCAATCTTGAAGTTGGTTGATACTTTCACCTTTTTCTCCTTCTTCTCTTTAAGTCTCTTCTACTTTGAATATGCAAAGTTATGTCAAAAACCGTCACGAGTCCTTACATAATATATTAGGAAATTTTCTTTTTCATCACCAAACATAGCTTAAGACACAATTATGTCCTTAGGTTGTGTAACTTACTGACTTTAGGCTCTAAAATCATCTTAGGTGGCACATAGCCTGAGAACATGATTATATCCCTAAGTTGTGTAACCTTCTGACAAAAAATTGCTACTTTCTCTTACTGTATGGATATGGCTTGGGGATATGGTTGTGTCCTAAGTTACATAACTTCAAAACTTTCTAACTCATTCATTTAGACTTCGAATTAAGTGAAACTCGATTCCTTTTCTTTGATTTCAATTTGAGAATATACTCAAACTTTGAAATCAAAATTTTTCTCAATTAAGTATCGATTTTTTAAAAAACAACAAAAAATATACGGGAAATACTATAAAATCACCATGTAAAGTATATTTAAAATAAGAGTTATCAAATATGCACCGAGTCCTCATATTCATAGAAGTTAAATATCTTTTCAATGTTCTCCTTTTAGTTCAGATAGTCATAAGCACTTCTAGAACCATTAAAACTCAAAACCTGCACTTTGAGATGCTCGTCTCTTCTAGGGGCATGAAGCTTATGTTCTTTGAATCCATCATATGGCTCCTCCTCCTCCATATACTTATCAACATCATCTAACTCAAGTCTCCTCCACATAGCCCTTTCAATATGTTGGAGTGGAGTTAGGTTCGCATTAATAACTTTGAAGGCTCAATGCTCACACACTTATCTTCTTGGCCTATCTCTCACTTCTCAACCTCGTTCCTCAACTCTCTTTTAAGGTCTAGTCTTTACTACCCCTTATACAGAAATAGCCAGGTTAGCCATAATAGCAGCAAGGTCTTGCAATTGTTCATCAGTAGTTCGCAAGGTCTGTTAGGTAACATGGCTATGACTATGAGCATCATTTTGGGCATCATTAATTTGTCCTTAAACATTACGATTTGACATTCTCAACACAAAACTTCAGGGAATCTACTACTTGACAAAAGGTTACACAAAACTTTGATAATATGAAAGTGCACAAATGACTAAAGGACTTGCTTTGTTTTTCCAGTAAAGAATAGAGTATAATAGAACATACACTATAATAAGAAGTAACTACTACAACACTTCGCTTTTGGTTGCAACCTTAAGCTTTGATACTAGAATTATATGATGTACCTAGGAGCTGAGTTAATCACTAAGGCTTATAGTAGGAAGTAGTAACCAGGTGGATCCTTCGAGGAATTGAAGAATGAAGGAATGGGTAAGTTGACAAACATAGAAGCTTTTGTGAAGCTACTCATAAGATGTGATGCACCAACGAATGTAACACAACTTAGTATTTTGCCTAATATGACACATAAGCTAATACTAAGGTCTACTCATACTAATCTCGAGCTACTCGACAAGATTAGATAAGAGTGTTAGAAAGGAAATGTACTTAGAGAAGGGTATCTTACAAGAATAAGGATATTCATTAACTTGTAAGGTATAAGATGATTATAGCTATAGTAAAGAGGACTATTTATAGTAAGTCTTTTAGGGCAACAATACAATAATGGAAAACTACATAAAGGACAATGTAAGGAAGAGTTCCTAGTATATATAAAAAGGGGTAAATAAGACAAAAGACAAAAAGGAATACAGTACAAGTGTTAGAAAAGTAGGGGATAGGTAGCAGTTTGTTAATGGGTCCATGCTTTAAGATCTTGGGGTGCTATGGCTAAGCAGAGCTGATGTTAGGAGTTGCGCTAGGAGCTGCTGAAGTGAATGAATGACAATGTAGTTTTGTAAGGTAGAAGAGTAAAGCTCAGTGTAAAGTGACCTCAGACTCAATACTTGGTAGTTCAACCTCAATACTTAGCAAGGGTACTCAGCAGGTCAACAATTGGTAAGAGATCGAGTAAAGTATAATGTATCCGAGCTAGGATGCTAGAGAGTTCTTCCACTGCTCTTCCATGTATAGGAGCTCATCCTTGGTAGGCTAATAAGAGAGAATTCTCTTAGTGAGAGATTGAAGGCCTTAGAGTTGGGAGTGAGTGATGGGTCTGAAGGTTAGCAATCCATTAGAAGTTAATGATAGTAAATGCCTACACAATTCCATCCTATTGACTACTTGCCAAGCCATCATAATGGCCTAATCTTTATCAATTGTATCATCTTACAGTTATGTCCGTTAACCCAATCCAAAGGTAACATTGCACTAAGATAAATGACTAAGTACTAATAACAAGCATTCAATTAGGTCGATTTTACATTTTTCAGTCTAGTTTAATATAACCTAGGATCTAGTAAGTAACACCTACAATCATTGTTTACTTGTAACGCAACGCTTGATCAACAAAGGAATATGTGCCTTGATATCTAACTTCAAAGCTAGTTAACCAATAATTAAAAGTTAATGTATTATTCTCTTCATTAGATAATTGGACTTTATTAGCTTATGCTTAGGTATTCATGTTTAGGCCTTGAGGTTAAGTTAAGATACATTTATGATTATTGGCCTTAAGGAGTTAATGGGCCTAATTACTTTTGTCACGACCCGAGGGGGCTAGTCATGGTAGTAACTGTATACCATATAAAGGATTGCAGATTGAATTCCCTTAGAATCGATGACCCTTTTATACGATACACAAAGCTACAACTATTACTAACTACCAAGAGTACGCAAGCTTAAGTAATATCATTTCATGACAAATAATAAAATTAATAAAACATAATACATTGTTGATTTGTATAAAGTTTACAAGTATAAAGACTGAAACATGTCTTCAGTTCAACTAGTATAACATTTATATATTCAAATTTATAAACTATCAGAAATACTCTCCGATCTCATCCACTCCCATACTGACCTTGTATAGAAACTAACCTCGGGCATGAGACGGCTCGACTTCACAAAAAGCTTGGCCTGCGAGAAAAGACTGCAAGGGTATAAGCTAACTAGCTTAGTGATATAATTTCCCTCAACCACACAACAATTAAGGCATACAATAGTTAAGTTCAACCAAATGAATGCATGGCAGATAGTATGCTAAACAAATACATGCAGGTGACCAGGTATTGCATGTAACTCAGATTTAACACCCTCCAAAGTTAGGCTTAGAGATTCATCGGTACAGTTAGATCTGGGTATCATATTAGAACTTATTTTATAATGAAACTCCGCGTTCTATATTTAAAATGTAATGGTACATCCATTACCAGCTTTATCAAACTAAGTTCTACATATGATAATGAGTAGGTTCACTCAACCCTTACTCACCCTTAAACGAAGGCCTCTGAACTCGACCCATAGCCAGACGGTTGGCACCTCTAATGCCTAGTCATCCCGCGGGCCGGGTAAGGTCATATCGCACGTGTACACCTTACAAAATCAATAACACTCAATAATCAACCCACGTATGGCCTCTCGCTACTTCTATGTAATGTGACTGCCTGGAATTAATTATGTAGTGCATAATTTATGCATGATCCATGTTAAATTTTCTACTCGAATAAAATTTAGTCCTATTTGTTCAGTGATCATTCCAAGCCACAAACAATCAATCTAGTGAATCTACTATACAACAGACATTATGTTATTGCAATTTAAGGTAAATTCACCATCAACAACAATTATTATGCACAAGCATAACCCAACCTCATACACATTCATTTATAATTCATAATTTATGTTCACTAACTACAAGCACATATAAGTATGGAATCATTAGGAAATACTCACTCAGCTACGGCTAGCTCAAAGGTCGTAGTAGTCTGGTGACAGTTCAGGGTTGATATCGAAATCACCTGAGAATAATGAAAATTTTGTAAGGTTAGGAATTTAAAGCTAACTAGTGTTAAAATTTGTAAGGTCTACTTTACTTAGTTATGTGAAATTGCCAATTTGAACTTTTTTATTGAATCGCGTGTAACTTTTTCGTTTTAGCTCGAATTGTTATGAACTTATAGTCCATTTTGATCGTTTTCGAGCATATTTTCTCATAATGAGATCCATTTTGGACGTTATGATTCGTAATTTAAATTGTGATATAAAAATATCACAAAATTATTATTTAAGTTTAAAAATCATAAAATATTAATTTTCGATATTTTATTATTTTGAGTATATTTTCCTATTTTTGAGATTTCTACTTTATTATGATTATTATGACCTTTATTATTTTTATTACTTCTCATTTTCTTATTAAGTATGTATTTCATGATTTATACATACATATATATATCTATATATATTTTCAGTATACTACATATATCTAATATATGTTATACGCTATATGTATATATATACTTATTTTATGAACATAAACATACTCTTATGTACATATATATATATATATTCATGTATTTGTATTTATACATAATAATATACCCATATAATTTTCGAAGACCTAAATATATATATATATATATATATATATGATTTACAAATATCTATTCTTATATTATATATATTTACATAATATTTATTATAAAATATGTATACTATATATTATACATATATTTTATAATATATGCTGTTTACAACAAAATATATCCTATATTATATATATATATGTTCTATATACATATATTCTTACTTATGGAAATATACTACTACATATATATACTATACGATTACATATATACATATATATATGAAAATACTTATATATGGATACATATATATATAGCTTACAGTACAAATATATATATATATTATAGTTATTTAATATAAATACTTAATACTAATCATATGTATTCTAAAAAAAAACAAATACATAATACATACTCTTCCATATACCTATGTACATACATGTATACATACCTAACCTTATACATACATATGTAATTAAATTTAAGTATTCATGTATATAGAAATATAATAGCAATGTTATATGTAAAAATACCATACAAATACTATATTTATACATGTATATACTATATATTATACATCTATACTACTAAAATAATTACTTACCTATTTATTTAATTTTTCTTCTTTTCCTTCTTTCTTTTTCTCTCTCTCCCTCACGGTTTGCTTCCCAGATTTTTGTGTTTATGCAGAATTTTTTTTTTCTTTTTTCATATTTATACTTTCTCCTTTTTGCTTACGTGATTGGTAGCTTCAATTTTAAGCTAAGATATCTTCCAATCTTTTGCACTAATGTAAATAAAACAAAAATAATCATTTTTAATATTTTCTTTTTATCTAAGCTCAACACATGGCAATTGGTTTTTCTCATGTGATTTCCATAACGTTGTAATTAGAAAAAGAAGAGAAGAGAGAAAACAGATAAATTAAAAATGAAAGAGAAGGAAAATAAAAATTAATAATAAATATATGTAATTTTTCGAAACATATAAATTATAACAAATCTCATCAAAAATTAATTTTTAAATTTTTGTGAAATTTTATCAATTTAATTGATACTCGGTACAATTAAAATTTTTACGAGTTATTATAGCGATTTTGTTATAATTTCACACTAATAGGTAATTTAGTCGAGAATTTGTAATCAACTATAATTTTATCATTATTGAGTAATATTTAACTATTTTATAAGTTTACATTTATAATTTTAGGGTTTCAAACAAATTCGAGTTCAATTTTGATTAATAGTGCTTAAAGCAGTTTTAAGGCTTTAGTATATGATTTAGGGTTTCGATGAATTCTTAAAGTTTTATTATCAATATTATATTTGATTTATTAAATTTTATGATCTTTTATTGTTAGTAGCCTTATCGACTTATTGTACAGTTTAGGACACTCGGACTTGAGTTAAGATTCAACTATTAATTTTCTTAGGGGTTACAACTTTTAAATGGAAATTGGGTCCATACCATTTTGTTTATTTAATTAGGAAAATTAAGAAAACTATTTTTAATTGTTAACCTGTCAGTGCTTAGTCATTTATTAGGATTAAGGCTTGACTCTAAATAGAGCTCATTTAGGGTACAGGCTCTTGAAAAGGGCCATCGGCCTAAGTAAGTTTTGGAAATTGATCTTTGCCCATTATGTCCTTAAATTAATTTAAGTCTATGGTTCTTTATTAAGGGCTATAGAGTATTAGGTTTTAACTAGGTGGATAAGCCCAACTGATGTTGATATTAAGCTATTAGGTTCATATTAGTTACTTATCTAATTGGTATAATTATTTTAGTTTAGTTACACTAATTAGTTTGGTCATCCATCTTAAGCATATTAATAAATTTAATTAAGTGTGGTTATTCTAGCTTAACAATTATGTCCATAGCTTTGATTAATTTAGGCAAATGTAGATTATGGGATAGGCTACTATTGTATAGATGAATAGGCCCATTTACAAAAGTCTAAACACGTTTTGAAAACCCATGTTAGTTACATGCCATCATAGCCCATAATTAGGTCATGTTAGTTGATTATTTTGTGAATTTCAAGAGAATTGATTATCAAGTAAGATAAATCAGTCCCTAGTGGACTAAACTTTAATCATGGACCAATCTAGAGGTTTGATGGGTTGATTAATTTTAAGGTCTAACCAATAAATATTTGTTTCAGTTTATTTTATATTAAGTTTATGCATTTATAATCAATTTAACATTAAGGCCTACTATGCATTTTTTAAGCCCAAAATCACTTTAAATACATTCTTGAGTCCTAAAGATATTTCATTAAAGTAATATATTGTAAAAATCACTATATATGCATTTAAAAACGGCATAGCAAAAGGAAAATACTATAATCAATATTCACTTATAAATATCTTATTTTATGCATTTTATTTTACTAGTTTTATTATCTAATCATAAGATTATCAATTATAACATTAAGGGATCAATTCAATACCATAGTCATACTTTATTAAGAGGTATAACATGTTGAAACTCTAATTAAATATCATTAAGATGGTCCATTAACACCTTAAACACTTTATATGTGCAAACTAACATGTTATTCAACATTTATGCATCATTGACCTCTAAAACATCACATAACATACGTTTCTTCATCTAAATCATCATTTAAACATGTCAAGGCATTGAAATTACACAACAAAGAAAAAATGGTTATGGTACTAGCAATTAGGATGGTGCAAAAGTGGTATAATGTGGTTAAGCTTTAATTTTAAGCCCTAAATCAAGCACTAACCTACAACACACTTGTCAATCAACAAGACTAGCACAATTTTAAGCTATATTAATTATTAAACCAACAAAATCAACATAATCTCCATCACATATGTGTTGGTCTAATTCTATTTTTGTAAATCTATTAGTTCAAACTCATTAAATCAAGTTTTTAAGGGTCAAACATTCCAAAACCACCAAAATAGACATGTTTGTTCAAATTAGTCATACTTTAGTACATGGAATTCTTCATATAAGGAATGGAGCCACCAATGAATCTCTTGAAAGTTTGTTTAACCATCTTAAAAAACCATTTAAACATACCAAATTATCACATCTCCCCAAAGCTTACATCTAAGATACTAACTTATTAAAATGTGCTAAGTTACTTTAGGAGCAAAGCTTACCTCTTGAAGAAACCACACAACTCCCTAAGCATAGTAGGTTGCCATTGAAGAGAGTTTAAGATGCAGTTTCCTTTTTAATTATATACGTCTTGTTGTTTTTTTAACCAATAGATGCCATAGTATTAAAGTAGAATAAAGACTCCGATATGGTTTAATACATTTCCAAAATTGTGTTTCTAAAATATTAACATGACATCAATAGAAGAGATGTTTAGAAGGTGATAGATTCCATAATATGAAGCAATCTAGTTTTGAACATCCTTAGCATAATAACATAATAGGAAAAATTTAAATAGCCATTTCATACTCTTAAAAACAATAAACACATTATGAAACAAGTATCCAAACTCAATTGGAAAGCATTTTATTACTCTTAATTCACTAGATTTAAATATCTATTTTATAAATTCAATGTACAAGTTCCAATATTTGTTTACAAACCATAGGTCTATAGTTTACATGTACTAATTATGGTTTACTGGTTTTAATTGCTTGGATTTACTATGGTAGCTATCATGTCTTAAACTTTTTTCGCTTGTTTATTCTAAGTATCTTGGTTTCCTCTATTATGTAACTTTGTTCATTTCAAAATTAAATTTGAAAGTTCAAATTACTAAAAGTTAGATTTTTACAATAGGAAGATTGGGTTTCAATTTCCATCATCACAAATTATTATCTTCATGCTTAGTGAAATTTAATTTTGTAGTGAATTATATAATTACTCACCTCTTTGAGTTTGTAAAAAGTTTCCAAAAATTGTTTTCACATAGCTAGATAAAAATGATAAAATAGGTAAGTTGTTAATTTTCTGAAAATAATTATGCAAGAATAATGATAATAACAATTGAAATTAAAATTGGGAATAATCTTAGTAGTTTTTATAAAAAAAACTACCCCAAATAAATCTAACTACTTATTATATCAAAGAAACAAGAAACAACTCATAAAAATAAACAAAAAAACTCCACAATTATGAATCTTTCTAAATGTATTTAACTTAGGAAGCTAAACCTATTAGAGTTCTATTAAACCTAGCACTTATACAAATAAGGAATACCTTTGTGGCATCTAAATTAGTTAACATATGGATATTTTCTACAATATGCACCTTCTTTGTCCAAGTCTCATATGGTGAAATTTAGATTAAGCTAGAGATGGATATGGAACTATGTAATTATGGAGAGGTGGGGGTTGAATTTATCATATTTAACTCAATATTAGAATTATTCATAAAAAATTTTCGCTTATTATTACAATTATAGTACAAAATTTTTTAATATTCAATAAGAGAAAAAAAAATCTTGACCTTTTTAACAAATGATTTAAGGGTACTTAGTGTATTTTGTAAAAGATTAAAAGAAAAAACAATTTACCTTTTCTTGTAGCATATATGTTTAATTGAAATTTATTTATCAATTTATAAAAATATGGGATTGATACAAAAAAACTTGTATATGTTTTGTTATCTTATAAATATATCGCAGAAAATATTCAAACAAAAAATGATAAGTCAAATGAAAAGAATAAAGTGGCAAAAAAAAAAAATGAAAAGAACGACACTGCATAAAGATAAGTATTATATAATTTTTCTGATGATGAATTTGTAAGATTGTTTTGTTAGTAGTAGCAAATGCTACAATAAATATCCTTAATACTATGCAATTTAACAATTAATTCTTCAAATAATACCATTCATTTTCATTATTATTTATAGAAAAAAAAAATTAGTACATCATGTAATGTAGCCGTTATTATTTATTATTGCTTTATATGATAAGAAAAAGAAAACCATAACAATGACAATATACTAATTATTTTTAAATATAAGTACTAATAAATAAATGGTGGCGCATGAGAAATTACTTTGTTACACATTATTTTTTATGAATAGAACTTAGTTTTATTAGCTATTATGAAAAAAAAAATGCGATAATGAAAACCATTTACTAAGAGACAAATAACATATGTAACTTAAAATGGAAAAATAACTCTAATGGAAAGTTTACAAGAACATAAACTTGATCATTTAGCTATGAATAAGATTATATTAAGATTACTTTTTAAAATGTAAATATAAAATGTATTCGAACCTTTAATTTTACAATAATAAATTGATAGTCATTTTTCTTTTGATTTTAAGAGATATGTGCCTCTTCTAATCCCAATACTAGGTTAATCTTCAAACGAAACTTTATTCTTTAGAAGATATGACTAAGTATGAGCTTTTAAAAGTAGGGAGACTTCGTTTGGAGATATGGGAATGTTTGACTTAAGTTCTTTAGGGCTTCTTTTAATTGCTTCTCACTTTGCTTGAATCTCCCTTCTTTCTCAACTACTCTTCTTCTATTGCATAATATTCAAATTTCATGAGATGAGTTTTATATTTTTTTGTTTGATGACTTTTTCCCTCTCTTTTCCAATTCTTAAAGTTTGTCTAATCTCATCTCATTTATATATGCAAAAGCATAAAAGCACATAAAATCATAATTAAAAATTTAGGTTTTCACATGCAAAAACATGATATATATATATATATATATATATATTGCTAGCATACCCTTAAGAAAGACTTTGTTTAGACAAGAAAGCTAAGACATTTTGACAAAAACCGATCATTGAATAAGGACTAATACAATATTATAGAGATTAGCCATCAATTGGCCTTTAGTTCATAGTCACACTCTTATTTTCACTCATATCAAAAAGCAAATGTATACATAGATTGGTGTATCAATTTATCTAAACAATGATATCTCAATTGAGTAATAGAATATTTGCTTTTGCCAATTTTATTATATCTTTAATACTAAAGTTACTTGAACTTATTTCTAACTTTACTCCATACATTTTTTATTTAATTTAGGGACTTTATTTATATATGTGCTCTATGATTGTAAAAGACACCTGTTTTGTGGCATAATAGTTCTTATATAGATATGCACTATATTTATACCTATTATAAGTTGTAATACATAAATTATCTTCTTTGTATCTATTTACTTTCCTTTTAAAATTTTTCTAAACTTGTATATATACATGTATCATATTACTTAATGGAATATGAAATAAAGTATTTTTCTTCTCATAAATATGGTATTAAAGCTAGGTTTAGTGAGAAAAAAAAAATCAAGAAAGAATCTTATTGTAAAGAAAACACTAATTCTCTAATTAGTTTGGCAAGGATTACTACTATAGGGTCATCATTTTTTTCTCACTACCACCTTAGAAGGGAAAACTATGTTAAGTTCGATCAACCACTAGATTTTAGCCACCATTTGCTAGCATGTGAGCCTTGCACACCATTTGGAGTGCCCAATAAGGGTATTTCTCCTCTCTTATTGCAATTTGATCTATGTGTCTCTCATCTCTTGCAATCTATGTGTTGTTTTTCTATAGTCCATTGTCATGGTTTGTTGTGTGGTAGAGTTAGGGTTTGGTATCTTCTTAACCTTCAACTTCTGTGAGTAGCGTTTTTAGTTCATCAATAGTTGTTGCACCAATATTTAGATTCTTTCTATACACTTTTTGGTCTCTTTTTTATCTAGGCTTGTCACCTCATCATTGTTTAATTCATTTGGAATTTATTTGGTTAGTGTAATTTTTGGTTTGTGATTAGATTTCAACTATCTTTGTGATATTTATTTAGATTGGTTATCACGGATGATGACAAAAAAACTATATTAGTATCTAATGTGGTTCATATGATGTCAAAAATCATAGAACATAAACTCAACAAATCTAATAATTTGGATTGAAGTAAAACTGTTAAGCTCTATTTATAGAGTATTGATAAGGATGATCATTTGACTAAAGATCTACCTAAAGATGATATAAGGAAAATATGGTTAAGGGATGATGCTTGGTAATGATGTAATTGGTTTAATTAATCCTTATGAATGTGTTAAGGAATTGATGGAATATTTAGATTTCTTTTACTTTTGGAAAGGGAATGTTTCTCGCATTTATGAGGTATGTAAGGCTTTTTATGGTGTAGAGAAACATGATAGGTCGCTCACGAGCTACTTCATAGATTTTAAGAAAACTTATGAAGAGCCTAATATGTTATTACCTTTTAGTCCTAATGTAAAGGTTCAACAAGCTCAAAAAGAATAGATGGCTATTATGAGTTTCTTAGCTAGTCTTCCATCTAAATTTGAAAAAGCTAAATCCTACGTTCTC
Source organism: Lumnitzera racemosa (assembly GCA_024138005.1). Classification (NCBI taxonomy): domain Eukaryota; kingdom Viridiplantae; phylum Streptophyta; class Magnoliopsida; order Myrtales; family Combretaceae; genus Lumnitzera; species Lumnitzera racemosa. Next base: position 74,514,491 of record JAMXBC010000002.1, read on the forward strand.
TTTGGTTCTAAAATATCTTCCTTATAAGACATATTTAGTAGGATACTACATATAGAGAACTCCAATCTGTTCAGCCTAGCAGTGTTTTTGTGAGTTGGTATAATGATTCTAAATCTTGAAGACATTAATATTGAAGTAGTAGTAGAGGAGCTAACACTTAGGGATAGAACTCTAGAGTAGTGGTGTATCATTATTGTCATAAGCATTGACAAATGAAGTATGATTAGAAAATTGCATACCTCTACTAATGATGCATTTGACAAGTCCGTTATGATTTTTATAGATGAATTTGCCGAATTCTCATAGTATCAATAATTATTAAAGTCTTCATCGACTCAATTGTCTGCCATTATTGAGTTAGATAAGCCAAACATATGCCTTATGTCTTCATGTTCTAAATGCGTCACTGATTCTAGTGGCATAAATCGTATGATAGGTAATTCTAGCCTATTTTCTATTTATCAATCACATCCTTCTTCTTCTCCTATTACATTAGCTGGTGGAGTAGAATCCCATGTTCTAGGATTTGGCATAGTTAACCCAACTCCATTGATTCATTTGTCATCCATCTTACGCTTACCCAATTTGTCTTTTAATTTAATGTCTGCTAGCAAGCTTACCCATTCTTATTTGTTATATCTTTTTTTCTTCTTCTTTTTATGGACCAATGTCTGTTTTAAGATCTTATGACGAAGAAGATTATTGGTAAAGGACATGAATTTAGTAATCTTTACATTCTTGACATTACTATACCAAAGTTTGTCACTTGCTTTAAAGTTTTGTTCCCTTTGAAGCACATTGTTGTCCAGGTCATCCCTCTCTTCCTCTATTGAAGAAAATGTATCCTTAATTTCATAGCATAAATTCACTAAATTTTGAGTCTTATCAATATGTGAAACATCATCATGTTAGTTTAAGTCATCAAGTGAATAAATGAGTAAATGCTCCTTTTGAGATGGTTCGTTTTGATGTATGAGGTCCTTATCTAGTTACATTTAAACCTAGATTCAAGTATTTTGTTATTTTTATTGATGATTACTCTCGTATGACTTAGCTGTATCTAATGAAAAGTTGATCTGAGTTGTTCTCTTACTTTATGCTTTTTGTGTCGAGGTTAAACCCAGTTTAATATCTTGGTACAAATACTGCGAAGTGACAAGGAAAAAGAGTACTTATCGGAATCTTTTCAATCTTACATGGTTAAAAATGGTATTATTCATCAAATCTCTTGTGTAGATCCACCATCTCAAAATGAGGTTGCACTCAAGACTGCTAGAGCCTTCTAGAGCCTTATTATTTCAAATGCATGTTTCCAAACTCTTTAAAGTTGACATAGTATCCATAACTTGCTTTCTAATTAATTGGATGGCTTCATTCATTCCTAGTGGTGAGACTCCTTGTCATACACTTTTTCTGAAAAGGCCTTTATTTACTGTTGACCCAAAAATATTTGGTTATACTTGTTTTGTTCGGAATGTTCAATCTTAGCTTAAAACTTGATCTAAAGTCACAGAAATGTTTTTTTCTTCGATATTTTAAGGTTCAAAAGGGATATAGATGCTATTATCCTAGTCTTAATGTGTATCTTGTATCAGTATATGTCATTTTCCTTAAAGATATACTTTTCTCTCCATCTTCCACTTATGTAGTTTAAGGGGAAGATGATGACTTGCTCATTTATACTATTACCTCTTCAATGTTTGCACCTAAACCTCCCCTCTAGGTTTATTCTCATAGGTAACACCCTTTTACTCTAGCACCTGATACATGTCCTAAACTAGCTTCTTCATCGTCAAATCCACTTTCACATAATGAACTTCTAATTACACTTTGCAAAGGTAAGCACCAATGTACTTACCTTATTTCCTCTTTTGTGTCCTATAACTACTTGCCAACCTCTTTTGTTCTTTTATAGCATCTCTTAACCTTATCTCTATTCCTAAAACCGTTCACAAAGCTTTAGCCTATCCCAAATGGTGTAATGTAATGACTGAGGATATGAATGCTCTAGATGAAAATGGTACTTAGGTTTTGGTACAATTACTTATAGGGAAGAAAGCTGTTGGATGTAGATGAGCTTTTACAATTAGGGTAAACCTTGATGGGTCCATTACTCAATTGAAAGCTTGTGTTGTTGCTAAAGGGTATGTTTAGACATATGGAGTAGATTATTTTAACTCTTTTTCTCCTATTGCTTAGTTAACATTTGTAAGATTATTCATTTCCATAACAGTTGCTCATAATTAGCCTCTATATTAGTTGGATATCAAAAATGTTTTTTTTTTTTTTTTCATGGAGATCTTCAAGAGGAAGCTTATATGGAGCAACCTATAGGATTTATTTCTCAGGGGAAGTGTAGAAGAGTTTGTCATCTTCGGAAATCTTTATATGGTTTGAAGAAAAGCCTTCATACTTAGTTTAAAAGGTTTAGTCAAACAGTTGAGAGATTTGAGATGCTAAAAAGTAAATATGATCATTATGTTTTTTACAGACAATTTAAGGTTGGTATTATTTTGTTAGTAGCATATCTAGATTATATTGTCATTATTAGTGATGATACAGTAGGTATTTTAAACCTTAAATCTTTTCTTCATTGTCAATTTCGGACAAAAGATTCAGGGATATTCAAATACTTTCTAGCTATTGAAGTAATGAGAAGTAAGAAAGGAATTTCAATTTCTCAAAGGAAATAAGTGCTTGACTTATTATCTGAGATGGGAAAATTGGTGGCTAAGTTGTGCAATGCTCCAAAGGTTCCTAATTTGCAACTCACAAAAAAGGTGAATCGTTTGAGGATCCCGAGAGATATAAAAGATTGGTTGGGAAGTTGAATTCTCTTACAGCAACTCGTTTAGATATTGTACATTTAGTCAATATTGTGAGTTAATACATGTATCCTTTAGCAGTTGATAATTGGGCAACTATAAGACAAATCTGATGCTATTTAGATATTCTGTATAAGAATCATGGTCATACTAATATGAAGTGTTTTTTAGATGTTGATTAGGCAGGATTTAAGAGATCTACTTCAAGATATTGTATATTTGTTGGAGGAAATATAATCTTATGGAAAAGCAATAAACATAATGTTTTATCATGATTGGGTGCTAAATCAAAATATAGAGCTATGGCATAGTAAGTGTGTGAAGTAATATGGATACATCAGCTCTTAACTGAAGTAGGCTTAAAAAGCTTACCACTTGTGAAATTGTGATACAATGATCAAGTTACTCTTCACATTGTATTAAAGCCAATGTTCTATGAACAGGTAAACACATTTAAATATATTGTCATTTTTGTTTATGAGAAAATTTGATAAGGGTTGATCTCCACAAGGAGACTTCTTTACAAAAGTTTTGAATAGGGCTCCAATCGATTATTTTTGTAATAAGCTAGCATTATTAATATCTATACTCTAACTTAAGGAGGGCTCCAATCGATTATTTTTGTAATAAGCTGGCATTATTAATATCTACACTCTAACTTAAGGAGGAGTATTATAGGTTGTAATATAGAAATTATCTTTCTGGTACTTATTTATTTTCCTTGTTTACTTTTTCCAAACTTGTATGTATACATGTATCTTATTACTCAAATGAAATATAAAACAAACTATTTTTCCTCTCACAAATATTTCCAAACCTCAAGTTTGTGTTTAGGGTTTGAAATGCCCATGCTACATCTAGGACTTTAACTTGGCTCTCGGTCCCAGCACCCAATATAACAGCTCCGCTGGATGTATGAGGGATGATATAAGAAATTGGCAGACGAAGATGATGCTTTTATGAATGTTGCTGCTGCTCGTTCTTTTTCTCTTTTATCTATTCGTTTATATTTGCTATCTGAGGATTTGGGTTGCATGAATGAAGCGTAGAGATTTATGGGTTGTTACATAATAATCATCTGAAAACACATAATAAATCAGGGGAGTAGGAGCTCACTTCCGTCACAGTTTAGATTTTCATTATACAGAATGAATCAGCCAATCGCCTCAGAAGGAAGTATTCAATTGGATGATCCTCACACGTCAAAAATATATACCTATATAAATATACTGGAATTTCCTCCTCGAATTCAGAGGGACATGGTCTGAGCCTCTACTTAAATATGAATTCTTTAGACCAAAATTAGCAACAAAAAATTAAACAACGAAAAGGGAAGCGTGGAACCCAAGTTACTTGAATGCCTTCATCTACTTCTGCTTACTGCTAATATTAGGACTGCCAATATATACACATGACATGCTTCTAGTAGTTCTTTACTCTGCCTTCATAGCTCCATCTTCAGCTGCTCTTGGATGCAAAGACACTGTTACCACCAAAATCTTCCACTTCATAACATTAACAGCAGAAACATTTCCAACTGAGAAGATTGTCTCAGCTCTTGAATAATATGCAACATCACCATGGGGCAATTTTCAAACATTGAGACCCCAAAGGGTCTTCACAAGATCAATTCAGATCAATTCACCTTATGTTATATGACAGGAAGCTTGCATGAAGGGTTATGTTTTTAAATAATATATGAATATTCGCCTTTCAAAAATTCTCTCTTTCATTACTCTCTCCAACAAGGACAGAAAGATACCTTTCAAATGAAATCCAAAGGCAACAGTGTCTAGGGCAAAAAGTAGATCTGTATAGAAATGTAATTTCCTTTACTGCCCTAATTCTGTCATGCTTGATTCACAGTAATCTGAAGCTTCAACCGTTTGAATTGATCTTAATAAGTTCCTTTTAGGACATGCTTTTTGTTTCATCTTGTCCATCTCGTTTTAATTAAGACTGATAGATGCAAATCTAATTAAGCATCATTCTACCAATAAAAGCACATATCACGCATGTTTCTTACTCTCTTCTAAGAGCCTAAATGGGAGATACAAAAAGCAATTTTACCTGAATTCGTGCAAGAGTCATAACTTATGAGTGAATTATCTGTGGCTATAAAGGGGTGACTGTCTTCTACTCTCCCCCACATAGGTTGTTGTAATGTACTAGTATGCCACTGCTGTTGGTATTGTTGTCTATTTCCACTAAACTGGAGTTCGGAGGGTATAAGAGGCATGACCATGCTAGAAAAAGCATTGTCTGCTACAGGTGCATTTTGCCAGTTTTCCTATAGAAGGGGGAAAGAAAAAAGGAAATAATAATAATAATAATACAAAAAGGAAGATACTAATGAATGATGGTTTGAACTAATCAAAAGTTCAAATATAGAGGCTTTAAGATACACATAACAGTTCTTATTGCCATTGCAAATATTAGGAAGGTGAGCCTTCTCAATGAATCCCAGCCCTACAAAAGGATTTAGGGACAAAATAATGGGTCTTATAAATAAAGAAACTACTTGAAGAAATCTCAATCAAAAACTTGTGAAGGAAGTAACCAGCAAGTGCAGGAGGCCCATTATTAATTCGTCTCAAACATATAAGTACATAACAACTAGAGAATTCATAAGGAAAATAATATGGTTCCAGCAACACCTCTTAATCCCTTTGAAGAATAACTAAGGATTTATCCTATTATCCGATGAGAGACACTGAAATAAAAGCAACCAAAAGCAAGTACTTACTTCAGCAGCAAATAAGTTATCCAGGTCAAAATCGATCCTTGGGTTAACTGCAGCTAGTCTCATTGATAAGAGCTGAAAAACCAAAGGGATTTGCCCAAATAAGTTTGCAATCAAAGCAAAGCACAAGAGTGTAATCAATCGAAATTCAACAAACACCGGCCTATATGAATGAATGTATGATTACATAATCAACTATATAAACAGACATGCCACCAAAAATAAAGAAGTCACTGGGTCCAAGTAGATGCAATGTCTCCTTGAAAATATCCCATTGGTGTAATATGATGAAGGAAAAACTAGCCTAGGTCATTTAACTACTTTCCCCTGAATAAGTTGACTTAAGATATATTGCCAATCTAGAGCAACAAGCATTGAGCATTATAGGTTTGACATTGGTTCATCTTAAGTCTACTTCCATGACATGAGAGCACAAACCCTACACTGATAGGCTGAGTTTGGATTGGCACAAAATTAGTTTATAGGAAACAATTCCTTTCTACATAATATAACAACATAGTGAAAATAGAATTATACTCTACATCGGTGTTACCACTTGTCGAATTTGGATTAACCTACTTGGTCTAACCCAATTTGAGTTGATCTTTCTATGAAACCGGTTAAGTTATTTATTAGACCCTCATTGATAGTGACTCTGGTTTGATTCAGTTGACCTAAATGGTTCAACTTGAATCTTATAAGAATTTTTTTTGTTAAAATATATTATTTTTCTTATATTTTATAGAAAATACACCAATTTCCTAAAAAAATTAAATATAGATTAAATAAAGAAAAAATATACGATCAAAAGGTTTTAACTTTCAATTTTTAAGAATATAGGTAATTTTTAATACTTTATAAATAGATATAAATTATGTTATAATACTTTTATTAACCCTGTTTTGATTTAGGTTCCATCCCAATTAACCTTCTTAACCCTTAACCTTTTCTCATTTCAAGGTTAAACTTCTATTTTAAGTTTGACAACATTGCTCTACACACATACACGTGTACACAAAAAAAAAAAAAAAAAAAAAGAAAGCAAAAAGAAGAAAAAAAGAAAAAAAGAAAATTTCAAACATACAAAAATATACATAAGAGATACGGTAAATGACAAGACAAGTGCCTTTCCCCAATTCTGTTGGACATAGGGTAGGATGTCATTTTATAGCCTTATCTATAGATTTTCACATGGAGAAATTTATATTACTTAACCATTAATATTGCATAGAACTTTGAGTTACTGTGCAGTATTTCTGAGTATAATAATTAAAGAACAAACAATTGTATGAAAAGTCAGTGAAAGTATAACCTCAACTTGGCGTTGCAAGAACTGTACATGGTTTATGATTTCATCCAACACCAATGCTGTGCCAGAAATCTGCAGAAGCATATCCTTTGCATCAATAAATTTCGAGTGTACAAGCTCCAGATCAAATCCATACATATTTACTATTATAATATCCCTGTCTGCAGTTAAGAATGATTCTTAAAATGCCAATCCAACACCAATGCCATGCCAGAAATCTGCAGAAGCATATCCTTTGCATCAATAAATTTCAAGTGTACAGGCCCCAAATCAAATCCATACATAATTACTATTTTAATATACTTGTCTGCAGTTAAGAATGATTCTTAAAATGCCAAAAATTCTCTCTCCTGATATATTCTAGAGCCAATAGTTTGCTGGATGCTGGTTACTCAATCATACATTGGGGTTGCATACTGGAAAGAAAGCTCACTGTCAAAAGAAATGATGTGAAAATGCTATCAGGTTTTAGTGTGCAGTGATTGGATTGCACTTCTCCATATGATATTCCTCAGAATAACTGATGGCAGTAAGGAAAGACTGAAGGGTAGTGCAAGTAAATGTCCATTCGTTGGAACCATGGCAGATAGGGACTATGTCTATGTAATGTACTTACAGAGAATTGCAAATGACAGCAAATTAATGTTAACAGTTCCTTAACAAAACTATTCAGTAATCCAATTCAGGTTACCCTTAGGAAAGAACGAATGGGATTTTGTCTAATATCAGATTAACGAAAAGGTTTACCTTTTTCTTTTTGTTCTTCTTCGCAACAGTGAAAAAGTTTATATAATGTAATCCAAATGTCAGTGAAATATCCCGAGGAGGTTCAATTATCCACGATTCGATAAGCAAGTCAATTCCTCTACACAGGCAGTGAAACACAAAAATCATGTCTGCATTCAGTTAGTTTTGAATTCCGACAGAAGCCATTTGTTAGGGGATTGTTCTTTCACTTATCTCTTTCTGAACAAGGATGTAAGCCCAACATGCTCGGGAGGAAAAAGGTGGACCCATGCACCTTTTGTTAGGGGATTGTTCTTCCTCTTATCTCTTACCACCATGCACCTCAAAAAGATCACTTGTCATCTTGGTTACGTGGACCCACACATCTATAATCCTACCAAGGCAGTGTCGGACATCAGACACATGCCCCAAAGACCTAGCGAGTAAAAACAACAAAGACAAGAATTCTATCCCCCCAAGGCATTATCGTAATTTCAGAGCCCAAAGATCCAAATTTAGAACCCAATTGATAAAATGCCACATTAAATGTTATATTATGAAAAACTATAAAAAGATAAAATATGAAAATCTCGAACTTCTCCCGTGCCAAAATTGCATAAACTGGAAACTCCACTCCATTACTCCATGCAAATGCAAGTACAGCACCAACCCATGCAATGGCGAAAACGCCCTTCAAAAGGGACGTATAACCAACCAACCAAAAGAGTAACAGAAAAGATGTGCAAGAGAAAATTTTTTTCCTTCAAAAAAAAAAAAAAAAACAAAAGAAAAAGGAGAAAAGGATGGACATAATTACTGAACTGCCACTTTGATGCCCCTGGGGCTGGGGCTGTAGCACCTTTTTCTCTTGGTACAAAAGCAACCACTTGCTTGAAAAGTTTAAAGTTTGACAACGACCAAACCGTTATTAAAACCTATATGATTAACACCCATAATTGCACTTTTCAGCTAAAGCTAAAGACAATCATTACCCCAAAGATTTAGATTTTTATTCCCAAAATCTTCTTGATTGCGATGCCTAGTCTGGGATCAACAAGGCAACATTACGTGAAACTCAGCATCCGTATGACACGTATCCGTTGTCGAGGTTCACTTTTTAACATAACACAAAGTTAATTTTAATATAAATAAATCAATTCATTTACATGTTTAAAGGAACTTTTTTAAATGACAATTATTCATTTAAATGTTTAATAGAAGTTCTTTCATCATTTTAATATTTTTTTTTTCAAATTTTAAACACATATCTGAATTCAAGAAAAGATTAAAGAATTACTAAAAATAACATTAATAGATGGATGCCCTAGACAAAATTAATGACTTATATTTTGAATAATAATTATTATCATATAAAAAAATCGACCTTACTGCATCCGGGGACCAGCTCCTGCAGTAACTTCATCCGAGCATTTATTTTCTCTCTCCTTGCCTACAGTACCCAAAAACATAATGCAGTGTCGTTGTAATATTAATGATTATGTATTGTCTTAAAAAGTGATTAATAAAGTTTAATGGACATAATTATACCCTCTCTGCTAAGCTATGGCTATCTGTGGCCTGTCCTCTTCGAGCTCGAACATGGACGTAAGGAAGCTTCTCCGCGCTTTCAGAACCCTCGTTTTTGCTCTTCTTCGGCGAACCTTTTCCCTGAATTTTTCAATTTCCCCGAATTCCACCCCAAAATTCGTCAAAATTTAAGGGAAAAAAATTTAATCACAAAGCACACAATTTTATCTTATTAAATTACCAAACAACCACAAGCTAGCCCTTTAAAAGGACAAATCACGATTATCTCTCTCTCTCTCTCTCTCTCTCCAATTTCCAAATAGACCCCAAAATAATTGAAAATTACATAATCCGACCAGAAATTGGAAAAGGGGAGACTCTCATCTTCATTTATAAGCCCTAAAATATAAATAATTATATTTTTTCCTACCTTCTTCTCTCTTTCTTTCCTCTTCGCCGACTTCTGAGACTTACACTCCTCCATCGGATCAGAAGCCAAAGGCTGAGACGAGGAGTTAAGATTGGAGTTATTGCTCTCCATAACCGGCTCGTCCTTCACCTTCTCCGGAGCGGCTTTGCTCTCGCCGAAAGGGAAGACGGAGTACTTGGCGGCACGTTCAACGAGGCCGGAATTCGCGGGAAAAGCGAAGCCGTTACTGCAAAGGCAGTGAAGGTAGGGTTTGTCAGAAGGAGAAGAAGAGGTTTCTGTGGAGTGGAGAAGCTCGACAGCTTGAGTAGGAGGAAGTTCGAGCAACGCCGTGAAAGAACTTGCGGTTTCGGGTGGTTGAGAGATGAGTTGGTGGAGTTCTTCGTTGAATTGAAGGGAATCGAAGTTGGTGGGAGTGGATCTAGCTAGGGTTATTGCAATAGGCTCCATAATTGAAGTTGGTGAGGATTTGTAGTTGGGTTTTGGTTGGGGAATGGAGGTGGTGTCGTCAAGTTGATGTTTTGTTTTGAAAGTGGTGAGAGAAGAAGGTAATAATAATGAGTTTTACTGCCATATGAAGTAGAGAGAAAGCAACGTCGCGATGGCCTTATGTAGTGATAAAATCAGGGAAAGGGAAAGAGAGAGAGAAAGAGAAAAGAGAGAAGAGAAAGAGAGTACGGGGTTCCGTTTGTACAGCTAGTTGTTTTTTGGGGGGTGGGTGGGTGGGGTGTGGTGGGAATTGGGAAAGGATTTTCTTGTTAACTTCGGGAGTGTTTTTCGGCCGTCCATTTCCAATGCTTCGTCGGTTAACTATGCAATTTGGACAAGGCCCAACAAGGAAGACGGTGATAGATGTGTGCTATGCTATGCACCAAATAAAGTTTCTAATTTTCAGGGTGAAAAGAAACCAGTGATGAAATAGTTTGTTGAATTATAATGTAATAGGATGTAATGATACTTAATATTGAAAATTATTTTGGTAATTGGGTTTTTAGCATAATTTAATGGTATAGATGGATATCTTAAGATCAGTGATAAAGTTTAAGAAATTAATTCGATAGGGGATCTTTTAAAAAAATTCGACTTAATAGACTTGGAATAAGATTTATTAGGTCAAATTTTTCGCTTTCAATCTTACTTATTTATTTTGCACATAAAAGGTAGACTTGAAAATGATTTTTTGAGTTTATTTAGGCTTCGTTTGGCTTTAATGGTATTTAAGGAATCTTATATGTGCTTCAAGCCAATTTATAACAATAATGAATTTTTTTAAATAATTATGAGCCATTGAGTAAACCATGTCCAAGTTTATGAAAGGAAAGGATAAGTTTCAATAATGAAGTTTAATCTCGATTGTTAATCTTAGAGCCATATGATGGATAATATTAGCTTATAAATTCTATAAATAAAAGGATTTTTCTTTTATTTGATTCATTTAGAATATTGGTAAGTTTAGGACAAATACTGAAACTTTGTTGAAATTACTTATCAAAAGATCAAACAAGTAGTTTATTAAGAATAAGTCAAGAATAGTTAACAACACCTAGTTTAATTCACTACTATACGGGTACATTTGAGATACCGAATTTATCTATTATTCTCCACATGTTTCTTTTTAACAATATCTTTCTACATATCATTAGTTCAAGACTTCTCCTATGTTGACTAGCATACTCATTATATGTGATTGACTAACTATAGCAACCTTAGCTCATAAAATATAACAAAAACAAAATAACAAATCTATTTGGAAATTTTGGAATTATTGATTTCAAAATAGTATAATTCTATTTTTCGTTGTATGCTGGGAATGAAATGTAGCATGCATGTATTATTATTTGTTAAAAATTTATAAATGTTATGATATGTTATTTATTAGTATAAGATGATCTATACACGATATAATATATTATTATTATTAATAATAATGTATTTAAATGTAAAATTACAGTTGATATATTACGTATACTATCATACCATATAATGAATATAAATATAATGCAACATGTAATGATAAACACAAATGTTTGAGAGGAAAATACCTCATATTACTTTGTACTTATCAAAACAACTTCTCTTTTAACGCTATTTATAATCCTTAAGCCCTTGAACCAATAAAGAAGTACAATAAATTTGAAGAAATATAAAGGAAGCAAAAGAAATAAAGATAAAACTTTCTAAATAGAAAAACTCTTTCACACTTGCTATAACTTAAAAGCATGAAAATTTGACTTCTAAAAAAGCCATCAAATAACAAGTTTGCATTATGCTATAGTAGATGCAAATATGCTTTTATTAATATATTATGGGTCTCATAATTCTCCGTATGAAAAAGTTGCAGTCCTTCAAAGTTGTTCTATTCATAAGTTTAAATTTTTTTTTTTTTGTCTTTTTTTTTTTCAGTATTTTGACGTTGACTCTAATGTTACATTTGATAAGAACAGGACATAAAAAATGGAAGTATAATTTCCTATATATCTCTCTTCTAAAATTAAATATCTAACAAATTCTTATAAAATTGAATTTATCTACTTTTTACTTTATTCGTATTTATAGAAGTATCAATTAAAGTAACCATTTCTAATTACAAAACATATATTTTTCTTAAATCGTTTATGTTAAAATTATGTGAATTTTCATTTCCTAATTATCATACTTTAATAATTACCTTTATCATAATTAAGAAATAAAAATAGACAAAATATAGATAAAATAATTTTCTTAATATCAAATTTTAAACATATACATATAAGATATAAATAAAATATGGATGAAAAAAAGATGGTCTAAATCATACCTAAAATGATGTTTGCTCTTCTATTCTCTTCCCTTTTGTTTTTGGAACATTAGTTCTGATTAGTTCTATTTCTAACCTACTCATAATCTTGACCAAGTTCATGCTAATCATCCTTTTAATCCTTCTAACTATTGATGTCCAAAATGTAGCCTAAGCCCTAATGCCTAGAAGAGACCAAGAGGCCCAACAAGAATGACTCATGCTTAGTACATAGAGGGAAGCACTTTGGACGACCAGGAAAGTGCTTGACCTCTAAGTACCTTGCCAATGCATCCTTTCCCCTATGGTGACCTTAGAGCCTCACCATAGCAATGGGACGATTATTAGGTGCTTGGCCCCTAAGTACCTTGCTCTTGTTAGAGCCCCATTTCTAGTAGGGCTTAAGAGATGAAATGCATTTAATGCAATGGGATAATTTAGGAGTACAATGCAATTCTTCCTCTTGTGAGGACTTAGATAATGGGCTCAAATTCTTAGCTTACCTCCTATGGACTCAAAGGAGGGTATGTATAGGTACTGTACTTATCCATGTAGCCTAGGAATTTAGGGATATTAGTAAGGCCTCTTGTCAATGATGAGGGAAACAATTGCTTCTTAAGCTTTATGATTATCCCATCCATCTCATTATTGTACACTTCCATATGATTGGGCTATGCTTAGGTGATATGGATTGAGTCACCAATTGTAACATCACATTAAGTATGATGTGGATGTTGTGTGAGTGGGAATGTCCTAATGAGGAGTCATATCCTAGATGTTACGTGTTTATGTAGGGCTTATCGCCATGTTAACTCTATGATCGGGGTACCTTGCGGTTTGAAGGGCCTAGATTAGGTTGGGGTAAAGATCAAGTGGGGTGATGTTGGCTCCATATTTGGCTAGAGGCTCCAATTGTGCCAGTTGGGTTAATGGCCTCCTAGTTTTGTAGACCAAGCCTACTCATGACTCTTACTAGGGAAGTATTCCTAGGAAACATTATTCTTGGGCTTTTGGTTTACTAAGCCATGTCTAGTAACTAGTATCAACACTTATGACCTTTCTTAAGAGCTTGAAGATGATTTATTAAACACTTTACCACCCTCTTTGAGTTTTCTTTATCGATTAAGGACTTAACCATTACAGTCACTATGCAATAGAAAACATTAGAACATTTTTATGCATTTACTATTTTACAAGTCTAAGGAAGCCAAATACGAGCTGGATGAAAAATCAATAGGAACATTTGGTGCTCAATATGTAAGTGGCACATTGAAACCACTTCTAAACAACCCAAACACTTCAAACACTACCTATAAACCATTAACACAGTGGTTAGAAATACAAAAAATTCCAAAAAAAGTAGGTAGGAGACCCTTTTATCACCACTACTAACCTAAATAAGCCCCTTAGAAATAGCTTCTTATACGAAGCCATTAAATAACTTAGTTCCACCCTTACTGAGGCTAGAAGATAGAGCTGATAGCCTTATTGGGGTTGAGCAGCTACTCTAAGGCCTCATCATACGCTTCGGCAATTTAGAGAGAGGTTAACTAAAAAATCTTGCTACATTAGCCAAAAAGAGGATGTTCAAGACTCTATCTACTCACCAAGGGATGATGCTTAAGCATAAGATGGTATTGTAAGAGGAAATGATAACCCAGTAGCCTTGGGAACAAGTTAGACCCTCTTGTCAACAATCGAGTTAAGACCTCTAAGGTTTGCTCATAAAACATTATGATTGTTAATCCAGATAACATTAACCAAGGCATTAAGCGACTCACTGAACATCGAGAGTCTTGTAGGTACAAACCCCAGGAATCTCTATTTCTTATCCAGTCACCCTTCATAAGGGAGATCTAAGAGGAAACATTAACACCCTATGTATGAATACCAACTATAGACTTCTATGATGGACTTAGCCTTGCACTTCACATATTTTCACTCTCATATGGATCTCTACGATTATAATGAGGCAAAGATGTGCAAAGCCTTCCTAGGTATCCTAAAAAAGACTATCCTTACATAGTACAACTACCTCAAGCCAGGCTTGATCTCTTCATTTGACTAGCTAGCCAACCAATTCCATCAGTGTTTCTTGGGAAGCAAAGTGCCTACGAAGGAAAGTGTTAGCCTTAACAACATTAAGCAAGGCCTAAATGAGTCCCTTCAAGACTGTATTCATTGCTTTACAGTGACTCAATTAGAATTATCAAATGTTGACTTGAGCATCACACTCAATGTAGCCATACATGGCATACACTATGACAATGCCCTATTCCTTAAGTTTTATAGGAAGTGACCAAACTTTATGGAGGAATGTTAAGAGAAGGCTACTTCCAATATCATCTAGGAAGATAACCTAAAGGCCTAGAGGACCTTGATTACTAGCCCTCTCGAGTAAAAGAAGGAAAAAGGTTAACTACCAATCAAAGATTGCTTGAGCTTCCTTCAGAAATCTAATATCAACTCATTTAGAGAACGATATAGCCATAGCCATAACTAAGGTTGAACCATGAAGTTCACATCATATACTCCACTCACAAAGTCCTGAGGTCAACTACTACTTGAGATATAATACATAGATATCCTGACTTGGTTGATCCCAATGAAGGGTAATCCTACTAAGTGTGATGTCAATAAGTCTTGTGACTTTCACAATGATGTCGACTACGCCACTAATGAGTGTAATGTCTTAAAAACCACCTTAGAAGACACCTCAGATTGGGGTTATTTGAATGTATTCATGGCTCAATGATGACTTATGACTTAGAATGGTAAAACCCACCCTCCATAATGTAAATGAACAGATGACAATCCTTGACCCTAAGATACCTGTCAGTGAGATGACAACTAAGCTACTATCCCTTACCTTATGCTAAATTGTTGAGTTAACATCATCATGGGTAGGCCGATACTTGGAGGATGCTTACATTCACAAATGAAGGCTATTATCCCTTACCCTATGCTAAATTGTCGAGCCAACATCATCGTGGGTAGGTCAACAATTGGAGGATGCTTACATTCACAAATGAAGGCTTATGGCTAACATAAGAAGTATTATGATGTCCTCGATGTCTAAAATAAAAAGCATTTGATTGACATCTCTATCGCATTTTAGAAGATGATATCTAAGGCATCTAGTACCCCTATGACAACCCTCTGGTCGTTGAAGCAAGGATTGTAGTTAGTTAATCTTGAACGTCAATAAGTAAAAACTGGCTAGGATTTAGAATTTAGTTAACAATTAATCCAACCCTCCTTTCTTGATCGTTCACTAGGACTAACATAATCTTCTTCCATAAGCCTCAAGCATTAGTAATTCTTGCATTGAGTTAAGATATATAATTTCGTGCTCCGAAATAGATATTTGTCCTCCATTAAATAATCATCAATAGTTCATCCCTCACAACATCTCACAATAATCGAATGAAAGTGCTAGTCTTAAGCATACAATTCCTTGATTATAGATAATAAGAGAACCTTAGTCTGTTGGTTGATGAGGAGGGGATGTCTCTTTAATAGAAAGTTAGTAACTGCATGGTCAACAAATCTATGGCATATTCAATGCCTCAAAAGAGAGGTAATCCCTTTGAGAGCTCTTCGAGAAACAAACTTGTGAATTCATCAACAATCTTTTACACCTTAACAAGCAATTTTTCCATTCGTTTCCTTATCTCCAATAACATTTGGATCAATAAGAAGGTTGGGGGTATTTGGCTTTAACTCTTATGACAACTATAAGCCTAGAAAAATTTTCAAAATCAAACTCGAAATGGGTAAGCAGATCCCATATGAGTTCCTTGAGCCTTATAAAGGGTAAACTAAATTAAAAATGAATAATAAAATAGAAAATCCTAATGATACAATCAAAACCCTAAAACCAGAGTTAAAGCCCCAAATGTGCCTTCAAATCCTAAAATCCCTAATTAAAATCCTAATTGGTGAGAAACCTTAAGCTAATACCAATATCCTAATCTAGTATCAAAAACCCTAATTTAATTAATTAACTTTAGTTATATAGTTAAACTATTCATTAATTGCTAATAGTTTACTTAATCATTATAAGGTCTTAATTACCTTCTGAATTGTAAGCAAATAGTAATAATTGATCCTAACCCTTAAAAACCCTAAATTATTTAGATTAAATGGTTTAATAAGGTTAATTAACTTAATTAAATGTAACAAACCCTAAATTATGTCTAATTATGGTTATATATACTAATAACTACGGTCATAAATCTAAATTGCATCATAATCATTTACATGCATTCATGCATTATGATTAGTTAAGAGTTAAGCACAATTAGCCATAAAAGACAAAGCAATTAGGTTTATAGGAGACATGATTTAACAAGGACCTTACTTTTGGCAAATAGATCCTTACCTTATTTGGTGAAAATTTTAAAAGTAATCAGTCCCCACATTATGCTTATACCACGTAACCAAATTAAGTAAAGTCTTGTCCCCTTCTCACCTTGTGCACAACCGACTGTCCATACCCATCTAATCCCCACTCTTATTCCTTCTTCTTCAAGATAAATCCTAGAAAAAAAAAATCTCTAAATATCTACCATAAAAAACAAGATAAAAAGGAAGAAACAAAGCCTAGAGCTTTAAATTTCCTAGACACCCTCACTGCCTAAGCCCTTAGTTACTACTGCATGCCTCCAAATCACAAGCCACCACCATTACCCACCATTCACCTAGATGACCTTAGCCTACCGACATCCCCTCCCCTACCTTGGAGCTCATTTTAGCCTTGGATTAGGAAGGAAAACTAAGAGCACCTTATACTCCAAACTAAAGTAAGAGCATCCAACTTAATCCTTATTTTAGTGCTAGTTTAAGATCATTTTATTTAGTGGTTTAGGAGTATAAGAAACATTAAAATATCATCTTGATGTATGCATATCATATAGGGTTTATGATGCATTCATATGAGCATTTACATGTAGAAAACTTGTTATGTACATAGAGTAGTGTTTTGGGATAGAGTTAAGTTGAAAACTTGATAAAATGAGGGAAAACCACCATGAAATCTTTCTTCATGTACATGCTAAGCCAAAACTTATAGGTTTTTCACTCCATCTTATTTTTTATTTCTCATGTTTATCTAAGCGGAAACTAGTTTAAATTGCATTTAAGTAGTGACTTAGGCATGTTATGTCGCATTTAAGTAGTGACTTAGGCATGTTATGTCAAGATATGAATAAGTGGAGTTGAGATCCCCTCGAAAACATAACCAAATCGCCCCCAATGTTGATGAACAACTTGTAAATTTTGGTTTATTTAGTTAATTACATGTTTAATCAAAGTTAACTAGGATTTAGAGCTTAATCTTGTATGATAAGTCACTAAACAATGTTTAGGATGCATGATTAGGCCTAATTTGACACTTTGTTTTAAAAATATTAACATAAGCTTAGTTAATCAATATTACCTATGAGCCCTATTACGATTTTTCTTGATTTAATTGATATTAAACCCAATTCACTTAATATAAATTACTCGACATAAAATTAAGGATGCATTTTTCTTTTAAAAAATGTTCTAAACAAAATTAGAGTTGCTAACTAGTTAAATTGGTAAAAATGAAATTAGGGTTTTTGGGTGGAAAAACCTACCCAAAAACCCTAATTTGGTCATTGATCTATGTATTTTCTAAAAAAATAATTTTTTAAAAACTAACAAGAAAAACTAAGTTTGGGAGTTAACTTATTAAGACTAAGTTACAATGTAAAAAAAAAAAAAAAATCAATTAATAGGCTTTATTTTTATTTTTCTAAAAATACTAAAATATATACCTAAATATACAAAATATAACTAAAGCGATATTTTTATTATTTTTTATTACAAACTTTTCAAAAAAAGGCAAAAAGATTTTATTTTTTATTTTTTATACGGTTGCCTTGAAAGTGCCTACTTACCCGCTAGTCGGGATTAAATTGATCATAGTTCTTTTTTATAAAATATTTAGTGTGTGAATTCTTTTTATTTTGAAAATCGAACTAGATTTATGTTTATTTAACTATTTATTTATTTAAAAAAATCTAAGAAATCTAATTTCATGAATTAAAGAAAATCCTAACTAACTAAATCTTTTAAAAAAAAAACTCCAGTTAAGATTTTTAATTTTATTTAAAAAAATCACTACGTGTCAAAAAGATATCTTTTATAAATCCTATATGTAAGATCTACTAAGATACGATCTATGTACGCATTTTCATGCGTATTTTTTCTAAATCCCAATTATAAAATATCATCTAGATACATATCTTTTCTAAATTCTAAATGTAAAATACGTATCTTGATTCGTATCTTCTTTGAAGATACGTATCTTGATTCGTATCTTCTTTGAAGATACGGATCTCGTAGACATGCTTATTTTTTCAAAAATTCAATTTAACTAAATTTTATTCAAAATTAGGATTATCTAAAAAAACAAGCATTATGAACATAATATAAAAAAACCTAGACTTAAACAAAAAAGTAAATTAGTAAAAATAATTGAAATAAGTAATAAAATAAAATAAATAACAAAATAACAATTTTTACCTACACGTTAAGTTGTACGCAATTAGTGTTGTAATCGTTTAGGTATCGTACTTGTGCTCGTGTGCAGCATGCACAACAATGGACGGTGTATGATCAATGTGTATGTGCTATGTTAGAGCAGTAGATGTGCTTGGTGTATGAAATTGTGATCAGTAATTGGCGGTATGTGTAAATTGTATGTGGATGGTATTAGGTGTTGCATGTAGTTGTGTATGAGGAGCCTATTCAGTGTTATGTGGTAGTGTTTGGTTGGGGTGTGTGGAGTATCTACTTCGGTTAGGCGGTCTTATGGTAGGGGATTAGACTTGGGTCGTGTGTGGAGATTAGAATGTTAGCGTGCTTTAGGATGTGGGCTTTAGCGTGGGACGTGGTAGCTGTATACATGTTCGATGGATTGTTATATGCTTTAGTAAGGGGATATGAGAATGCATGGTTGTTAGGCTGTTGGTTTATAGGGTTCGGTTGGCATTAGGTAGTTCGGTTAACAGCTTGTGTTTGTTAGGCAGTGCATATGTAGACGTTTAGACTTGGAGTATGTTGGTGTGATGGAGTGTCATTTGTTGTGGATAGGGACTACTGTCAATTGTAGGTAGACGTGTCAATTGTGGCAATCACTGTGTTGGATGAATTGTTGAAGGTGGTGTAATCATGTCGTAGGATAGTGTTTTGTGATTGGAGGTTATGTAATGAAAAAATCGTATTTACTATCACTTGCTAGCTTACTATTTATAAACCCAAAATTGAATCTATTTTTTATCTCAACAACCTTAGATATGATAACGAATCATAGATATAGAAGATACAAATGAAATTCTTTTGAAGATTTGACTTAGTTTCTTGAAATCTTATATCAATTTAGGCTTTCTATCTTCTATGCTTGATTTAGTTCAATTCGATTTAGCTCAATAACTTATTTAATAAATCTTAAATCTAATCTAGCCTAATATAAATTAGATAAAAAATCCATTCTATATCAGATCGGACTAAAATATTTTAACGAAGTTTAATTTTTTAACGACTTAAAATTTACTAATTTGATCACTCATTCTTATCCAATTTGATACTAAATGATCCTACTTGATATAACTTAACTCGATATGACTCAACCTAACTCAACTAGACTTTCCATAACTCGACTAAATATGACTGGAGTCAATACGACTCGACTTGATATGACACAAATTTTTTATTATTATTTTTAATTTTAATTTTATTTATTTATTTATTTATTGTTTCTGACTTAATAAAAATAATAAAATGAAAATGACAAAAATAAGGTCTCTACATTACCAAATTTGAAATGTCATGTAAAGTAGGTCATTTAGTGAGCTTATGAAGTTATTTGGCTCATTATAATAGGTTAGAAACAAGTTTAGGACTTTAAGATGTAGATTAGACTTAAAACACATTAAAAGGCCTAAGAATATACTGTAGGCCCTACTAGAAATAGCATGGAAGCAGGTATAGCAAAAATCTACAACTTAAATGAGAAGGCCAAAAGGTCTAGCAAGCATTATAGGAAGCCCATGTTAGGTTAAAAGATGAACAAAGCCTATAACTAGTTAAAAATGGCTAGTTTAGACACTAAATCCATAAGAATCGAGCTTGAGCCTAAACTTGAAATTAGTCCAACAAAGTCAACAAAGTTAATAACCTTAAAATAGTGCATTAGAGGTGCAATAATAATTAAGGTAAGACTGCTAACTTAAAAGTGGCCATAGGCTTAAAAACCCTTAGACTAAGAAGTAAGAAGGATGAGTAAGATATAAGAAAGCCCATGGACCAAAATTGATGAATGCATAAATGTATATATTTTATAGTTAATTTTATAATGCTTTTATAAATTTTCTTAGTGTTTGTATTGAATTCAATGCTTAATTATTTATATTTTGATTTTAGGTATCATTTGGTTGATTTGGTGATTTTAATCAAGTATTGGATGATTTGAAGAAGACTTAGATAATTTTTGACGCTTAAGAAAGGATTACACCCATGAATAATTACCATAAATTAAAATTGTGGGCAAAAGAGAAAGGAATTAAGGAAGAATTTGGCTACCATGAATAACACGGGCAAAAGCACAACTATGTTTTTGGGCATGTTCTTTTCTTATCAATTATTTTGCGATTTTTGAAGTATAGAAAGATCAAAGCCATGTTCTAGGGCATGAACATGCCATTCCTTGCAAATCTTCTTATTTATGCAAAGATTTGAAGTCTTGAAAATTGTCATGCTTTCATATAGCTTTGGAGCTAGGTTTAAGAAGAAGAAATATTGAAGATGCATTGGAAGATATATTTTCAAGATTCCTTGTATGATAAATAGGACATAAGTGTTGTAAATTAGAAGATATGCATATCTTACAATTCATCCTTAGGAAAGAAGGTTGTCTCTTAACCCTTTTGCACTTATGTTTCTTTTCCATTTCCTTGTAATGAATTAATTTATTTCTTTTTATCATTTAGATATTGAATCCTAGAATCTACGTAGAATTATTTATTTGTTTTTATATAGAGTTCATGAGATTTTATAGTAGATGGATAGGTATAATTAGAAGTAATTGAATACAGTAAGCGATAAAGTATTTGATTTCTCTAAATTAGGGCAACCTAATAGTATTTTCAAGGACTTAATGTGATTTTGAGATATTTCATTATATAAGTGCTTTGAATAGAATATACTTAAGGTTAGGAGTTGATTAATAGAGGTAAGTTCGATTAGCTTACTTTAGAAACTCTTATGGTCAAATAGTAAAAATAAGATTAAATTTATCATAGATTCTAGCAGGAAATTCAATATTTAAATACCAAATATCATGTGTTCTCAATAAGTTTTGTATATGTTCTATTTTACTTTCATGTTTTAGTATTTCTTTTATTTTATTGTTCCTTTATAATAGATTAGATTAGTTTAATTTATATTAAATACATTGATGATATGTGCTTAATTGTTAGGTTAGATAATAGGAATATTGAGGGAAGTATAAGTATTTGAATAGTTACTCCTTGAGAAATCAATACTTGGACTCACATTTGCCATACTACAAAACTTATAGGTTCACTTGCCTCCCATAAAAAAACTTAGCCCAATAAAAAATATATAATTGATTAATAATAATTAACTAGAATAAGGCCTTTTACCCTTTTAACCCCAATTCAATTTGAAAAACCAAGTTGAGAAGAATATATATAGAACTCAAATTTGATCCTACTTAACTTTATAGTTGTAGTTTCCAACTTCCAGAATGGACCCAACCATGCAAAAGTATGTCCAAAATTGTATGAAATCAGCTATATAAACGTGAAATAGAATAAAAATGTTATAATGAAAGCAAGTTTTAACCATGCCTAAAAATCATATAACGAGAAATAGAATAATTAATTAGAAATTTAAGGGAAAATTGCAAATAACTCTCCTAAATTTTGACTTGGTTGCGAATTGACTCCCTGAACTTTCAAAGTATAGTTTTTGGTCCTTAAACTTTCATAAATTGCCAAAGAGTCCCTATAGTTGAGAATGACCTCTTAAATGTTGATTTTGGTGTATAAACAACCTTCTAAACTATGAGGAGTTTAGGGGCTTGTTTACATACCAAAATCAAAATTTAAAGGGGTTATTCTTAGCCTTTGAGAGTTGTTTGCCAATTTATAAAAGTTTAGGAACTAAAAAAGCATACTTTGAAAATTCAAGGATCAATATATACCTGAGTTAAAGTTTAGGAGGGTTATTTGCATTTTCCTTGAAATTTAATACGATCTTAATGATATTACTATTGTTTCATTACCAGTAAGTACTAATTTAGACCTAGATCTACTAGAGGATTATTAAGACACTTGACTACTATGGTTGAGTGAGTATTTTGTCTGTGATATCCATACTTGTTTGCATATGTAATATAGTAGCACATTAATGCAAGATAATAAATTCAAGTATTTCTGGTATTGGGATTTATGCATGTATATGAGAATGCTTGATTTAGATGTCAAGATACTTTAATTACAAGATAATGTTCCTACTCAATATTTGTATATGTGCTTTACCATACAAATCTGTTCTAAGTATCTGTGAAATTGCTTGGTTACTTAATGAACTAGACCTAAATATATTGGGCCGAATAATGAAGTGGACATGCTTGAACATGGCATCACATTATCATTAATCGATTGTCACATCACGTAGAGGTAAAGAAGTATCTTGTGGGTGGTTGTATCTATTGTTTGAGAGTCTATGTTATAAAAGTTTATATAGTATGGTGTACTTATATGATAAGTGCCCTACTTTAGCCTATGGCCTTATTAGGTGCTACAGACGCCAATTGTATGGCTACAAGTCAAGTTTTGAGACCTCCTCTTAGGGGTAAGCTATACTATGTATGACATTCACAATCTCACTTGAACTTAGGGTTAATTACTTAAGTAATTAATAATAAGATAATAAGTAGAAATAGTAATACTGATTATATAATTGATTAGTACCTAGGTGATATAAACCAAGATATGATGACTGAAATCCTCTAACCTTGGCTTTGGAGGGCATTAAGTTGAGCTACATAAGGACTGGTTAATCGTATATACTTGTTGGCATCTTGTTGTTTACATGCATATGATTGAATAATAATACTTTCTTAATCTCACTTATATGGTGTGGTTTAAGAAATTTGTTCACTAAGCTAGTTAGCTTACTTTGCAATAGACTTTTATTGGCATAGGTTCATATATGCTCATACTAAATGAGTTTTACCTCAGGTTAACGTCTTTAGACATGGGTTCTAAGTAGTGAGATCAAGAATATGAGAGTACTCTTGACTATTTAGATTTATGTTATATGTTATTGATCAATAGCATACTTAAACTATGGTTTTAGCTATTATGCTGGTATTTGAATTTATATACTTATTTGGGAACTTGTGTGTCTTGAGATATTTCCTTATATCATATACTGGACTATTGAAAATAGTTAATTGTTTGATTATCACTTGAATTATGCCCATTGATAGAGTATTATGATATGTAGTAGTAGTCCTACATGTCGTACTGTAGATTCTAGATTAACGAGGACGTTGATCTAAGATCTTTGTATGGCATACAGCGTACCACCACGACCATCATACCCCTTAAGTTAGGATAGGTATTATGTGGTATCAGAGTGTTAGGTTCAATTAATTTGAAACTTGACCATAGACGTTAGGACAACTAACTTAATGAGTTTAGGAGGTGTAGAACTAGGTTTGCTTTGGGTAAACATCTTAAAGTAATGTGAAAAATCTTTAAAAACTATAATCTTAAGAATGTTAAACCCTTTTCCATTTAGAGGGACTATTTGGAGCTTATGGTGGATTAGGTTATCTTTTGCTAAAGAGAGGATAAGACATCCTACCAATGTATGGATTGGGTTGTATAATGTCCTACTAATGTGTGCCTTACACATACTTCTTGGCTAACATTGGTTATTTGACTTTAGAGTACTTCACGACGGATGTAGGAACACTTACATGTTAAGGCTGACCCCCATGAGCCCTAAAGAGGTTCAAGAATCCTAAGTTAAAATCTTCAAGTCCTTACAGAAGAAGTCCTTGGAACTTTCTCGAGCTTAATTCTCTAAGGAAGTTAAGAAGGAAGAGTGTGTCTACCTGTTGGTCAGGAGGCTACTCAAGCTGAAGGGGGATGGAGCTCTATTAGTTGATGTGTAAGCTTTACTTTAAGAATATGCTGACCTATTTCTTGACAAGTTGCCTTGAGGGTTACCCCCACTTAGAGGTATTGAAAATTATATCAACCTCTAACTTGAAGCGGCTTAGCTGAATTGACCAACCTATAGACTCAATCCCGAGAAGGTAGTCGAGCTCAAGAAGCAAGTTGATGAGCTGATTGATAAAGGATATGTTAGAGAAAGCATAAGCCCTTATACCGTACCTACTGCTCGTACGAAAGAAGGATAGCTCATGGTGGATGTATATTAATAGCTAAGATATCAATAAGATCACCATCAAATACCAGTATTCAATACCTCGATTAGATAATGTTAGATGAACTACATGGTGCATAGATCTTTTCAAAGGTAGATTTGAAGATTGGCTACTAATAGATTCGAATAAGATTAGCAGACGAGTGGAAGACATCTTTCAAAATAAGAGGGTTGGAAATACCCTTCGGATTGACTAATACCTTAAAAACTTTTATGTGCCTCATAAATCATGTCTTGAGATCATTAATTGGTAAATGTGTTGTAGTTTATTTTGATAACATCTTAGCATGTAGTGCCAATGATGTGAACCAAAAGTTAAAAATTGATAAGGTCGATCGTAGGGGTAGGTCTAAGCTTGTAAAAAAAAATGGGGAGTATGTGAAAACAATAAGAAAAGTAAAGAAGAAAATACGAACAGCTCTAAGGATATAATGCACCAGAGAACTCTCGAGGACTCATGGTATAAATCAATATGATATAGAGATGATTCAGTGAGTTACTCACCACTTAGCTTTGCTTGAGGGTTAAGATAAGAGTGAAGTAATCAAATAAGATAATGAGAGCAATGTTCACAGAGAGTATATCTAGTATTGATGATGATGATAAGGTGATTGCAACTACATTACAATGGGTATTTATATTTGAAAATTAGGGCAACTTACTAGCCTTTGGTGTTTGGCTTTTACCTGTTGATATGTAGTACATCCTAACACATATTGTGCTATCTCATTTTTCATGCCTATCCACTAAAATAATGATTTCAAATCACGATACATCTTATTCCCACCATGATGTAAAGTACAACTAGTAATATGAGTTTCATCTATAATTTCCCTCTTTAGCTTAGCATCTTCAGGTATATAAGTCCTATTCTTATATCTTAACACTCCCTTCCCATCAATTTGGAAATCCAGTACCTCTTTTGCTTTTAACCTTTCCTTAATTTCCTTTAAACTCATATCTTCATCTTGTTGAAATTTGATCCATTCTATCAATGTTAGTTGCACCATCAAATTCATTAACTATACCTCTATCTCATGTCATCTAAATCCAATCTCCAACTTCTTAAATTCCTGAATTAACTTTTGTTAGGAAGTAAGTAGTGAAGCCACTTGCTTATAATTCTTATGACTTAATGCATCCACTACTACATTAGCTTTGCTAAGATGATAATTAATAGTCAGATCACAATTCTTAATCAGTTCTAAATATTGCTTTTGCCTTAAGTTTAACTCCTTTTGAGTAAAGAAATATTTCAAACTCTTATGATTCATATAAATTTCACAATGTTGGTCATATAAATAATGTCTCCAAATCTTTAAAAGTAAAAACCATAGTTGCCATTTCAAGTTTATGTGTCAGATAATTCTTTTTGTGAGGCCTTAATGCCTTGATGCATGCGCTAATACTTTACCATACTACATTAATACACAACCTAGTCCATTTTAAGATGTGTTACAATATATACAATATGATTTATTTCGATCTAGCAAAATAAGTATCGGGGTTGAGATTAGATGGTTCTTTAACTCCTAAAAACTCTATTCACATTCATCACTTCATTCGAATTTAACATCTTTATGTATCAATTGGGCTAAAGGTATTGCTATCTTAGAAATTTCCTTTAGAAAAGACTAGTCAAATTAAGTGTTTTAAATATCTTAGATATGGACATATGGTTGCCTAGTGCTCGAATAGGCAAGTCATGATCATGAAGGGTGATGAAGTAGATAGTATAGATGAGGAAGAATTGGTCGAGAATGCTACAGATGTAAAACTTGAGGTAGAGCTCGAAGAAGAGCCTTGTGTTTATGCCAACCAGGGTGAAGTATTAAGCTTTGTTCTCAAAAGGGTGCTTAATACTAAGCTAACCTCTAAAGAAGAGTAATATGAAACCTTGTTCCATATGAAGTGTACGATTAAAGGGAAATCTTATTCTATTATAGTAGATAGAGGTAGTTATACCAATGTAGTTGTTTTGTCACTCGTGCAAAGAATAATCTTGCTAACCTCTAAGCACTTAAGACCCTATAAAGTACATTAGCTTCAAGATCAAGGTACCTTATAAGTAATTGTGTTGATTAAGGTACCCTTTGCAATTGGAGGCCTATCCATAGGTGCTTCACATGTGAGCTGTTAAGATGACTGGTTATTTCACTGACGTGTTATCTATGATGGATACAACAACATGTATGCCTTTACAAAGGACAAGAAGAAGATTATTTTACAACCTCTAATACGTAGCTAAGTCAATGAGGCTCATAACCGGCTAACCTTAGCTTTTATAAATAAAGTTTTGATATTATCCCCATATGAATTGGTATAACCTACGAAAGTTGATGAGCCTATGTTTCTATTAGTCTGATGTTTGTTGGAGTTGAGTTATTTTGAATCCATGCTTGAGGAGTTGAGAAGACTGATCGATGAATTTGCTTACCTACTCTAGAAGAGCTACCTAAAGGATTGCCACTAGTTTGGGGAATACAACATTGCATTAACCTACAGCTTAGTACTAACTTGTGTACAGAATGAATCTTAAGTAGGTAGCCAGGTTAAAGAGGCACCTAAACAAGCTCATAAAGCATAGCTACGTGAGAGAATATGAAGCCATATGCCATTTATGGTGCATTTAGATCGATAGCTGAGTAATCAATTGAATTACAGTAAAGGATAAACATCTAATATTAAAGCCCGATGGCGTGTTGGACGAGTTCCATAGTGCCTAAGAATTCATGAATATTGATTTGAAGAGAGGTTACCATCAAATACATATGAGGTTGAGAAATGAATGGAAGACTACTCTTAAGACTAGGCATGGCCTATAAAATTAGTTGGTCATGCCTTTTGGCTTGACAATACTAAGAATGTTCATAATGCTCATGAACTATATTATGTAACCTTTGAATAGGGAAGTACATGGTGGTGTACTTTAATGACATATTGGTCTATAGTACTGATTTGTCTGACCATGTAGAGTATCTCCAATCTATTTTGGACATACTTTCATGCTAAGAAGCTGTGCAAAAAGCTAAAGAAGTGTACGTTTTGCTAGCATGATGTTGTCTTTCTTAGTTTTGTAATGTGATCATGCTTCAATATATATGATTTTACCTAACTAAAGAATTACATTTACAAATATATTAAAGGGAAAATTGACCAATTTTATATAAAAAGCAATATTTATGTACAAAATGAACTAACTTGATCAAAATTGATTCTATGCATGATTAAGGTTAATATTTGATAGAAAAATACTAAATTTATCTCATATATGTAGATGTACGGTGTCATACCCCAAATTAGGGAGTTATAATAGCCACGCCATCAAAACTAACTTAAGCTAGAAGCTAACCGCTTTAGCCGCTAACATAGGTATAGCTTACATAAGGTGTTTACCACTCTATTGCTTCGAGCCATCAAATTCTGAATCTAATTAATATCAACTTATAGGTATTTTTTAAAAATAGCTTCTAAGAATAATATTATGGTTTAAATTTTTGAGAAAATCATGCTTTATAAATCATATAGGGTACAAAATTGCAATTTTTAATAAAAAGTTATAAGAATTAAATGGGTATGAAAAGAGGATCGATTAGTAAAGGATTTATAAAAGTTCACAGGTTTATAGAATATAGGATCAATTACCAATAATTGAAAATGAGAGGGCTACTAGTGGAGACCCTATTAGTTTCCTTATAGGTTAGTAAAACCGACAGTTAAATAAGAATTCAGCCAATGAGTCTTGAATCTCACTCCCTGGTCCTGGTCTTTAATTTACTGAAACTTGGAGAAGTACCGGTAGTTCTGTTAGAAACATGAAAAATAGCTATAAAGGAATGAGCAACAACCTACTTAATAAGTAGGATGGAGACAATAGGATACATCTAACATAGAGCAACCAGGCTTATCAAGCATGTTTAGCTATATGCCATACATATATAAGCAAGTGTCATCGTATGACGTTATCTAGTCTATTATAAGATTAGAAAAATTTTGCCTATTTTAATTTAGGTTGAAGAGTTTGACATCTCATATACGAATCGGAACCAAATCAAGACTTATGCCATGGTTTGAGTCTTCACTTCAAACCATGGCCTCCAACCTTACCACGACCTCTTCTCCTTTCCCTTAGTTTAACTAAGGGTAGGGAGAGGACTATTTCAACTATCTTCATTGAAGGATCCATATTTGGCCCAATAATCCTAGTCGTTTTCCTTAGTGGTTTAGATATATATCCAATTAAAAGTTTGAACGAGTTTGACTTAGATTGCTTTTGGAGTGATCAAGCGATTTTAGATAGTCTAAAGCAAGCAACATCAAAATGCAATCAATACATAAAGTCCATCACTCCAATAACACAACCATATTCAAGCACACATGTTACATAGGCTCAAGCAACTAACTTATAATCATAAGCAAGACATATACTAAGGCCTCCAAGTATTCTTAAATAAAACTTCAAAGTGTAGTGAAGCACTAATCCCATTTACTTGGAACTCAGTTACTTGCTAACTTGTCCTTGTAGGTGATCCCTCAATATTTATCCCAATTTAATAGTTTATTTTGCATATAAATTATAAAAATATGGCTAATTTACTTGTCTATATAAGAATTAAGTTAGTTAGATTTCAATTTATTGTCTTATGCCTTATGTATTGAAAGTTTAGTACAATGCTATAAGCATATTTTATCTTTATTACCTTTTGAGCTACGTTTTGAGTCAACGCATTCTTGGCGTAATCAACTAAGGAAGCTTTTGAGCTACTCTATGAACTACATGGGCATTGAAATTCATAGCAGGTTTAGCTTCTAAGTCAATCTTTGAGTTTGATAGATACTTAAGATTTTTTAATGTACACCCTTTGATACAGCTTCTGAAGGTTCATATATTTATAGTTACCTCAAATACTCTCTATGAGTTACCTTTTGAATGAGTTGTTGAGTTTACAAGAAATTTAATTTCTTAACAGATGACCCTCTAAGCTATCTTCTAGGTGTATCGGCCTGTGTAGGTGGTGGGTCTGGAGTGGGATGGTGGTGGTGGCTCGATCCTAGGTAGTAGTGGTATGTGGGTTTGATTCACTAGTCCCTACAATACAAATTTCCTTATTTTTTTTTACCTTAATTTTTTCTTCCAATTTTGATGCTCTCTATTTTTTTTTTTTTTTACTTTTAACTGTCCAAATGAGCTTTGTAATTTTTTTCCCTATTTATAGAGCTTTGTAGTAATTATTGTGTATTTAATTGGATAAGGTATTGCCTAAATCCCTTAATTTTTTTCATTTGTATTGCTTGATTTTGATTGGTTAATTTTTTTCTTTACTTCCTAACTTCCTACGACCAAATCCACATCATTCCTTATTCTTCTAATTTTTTTTTCTGATTTTTTCTTAATTAATTAATTAATAATTTTCTTTAATTATTAAATAAGTTTTTAGCCAATTTAAGTAATTTCGCGTATTTTTATCTACACTTAAATACCTGTGAGGTACATGTGAACATTCTTAATTATTATTTAGGTTATTCTATTATTTTTAGTATACATATAATATATCTCTAGTAATTTATTAGTTATTAGATTACACTTTTCACCTTTTCGATAATTAACAATTATTATACTTAAAATTTGAAAATTTTATAGTCTCCTATTTTATTACTTATTTTCTTAAATTCAAGTTTATGGGGTCATTTTTACTAATATTTCTATCTATAGTTCATAATTTAGGTTTGATTGGATCCTTTAACCGATCACCCTAAACTTTGTGTTTTAGGTTTAAACCTACGATCATTTAACTTAACTTTAGGGTTTATAGACGTCTTGGACATAATAGCCTGCAATAGCAACTCCATCTCTACACTACTTTATAAGATGATCAAAATGAAGATCATGAGCATACTACTCAGTAATGAGTGAGAATATTAATAATTTTACCTACAAAGTGGTCAGTAAAGTTTGTT
Source organism: Lumnitzera racemosa (assembly GCA_024138005.1). Lineage (NCBI taxonomy): Eukaryota > Viridiplantae > Streptophyta > Magnoliopsida > Myrtales > Combretaceae > Lumnitzera > Lumnitzera racemosa. The sequence continues at coordinate 74,545,301 of JAMXBC010000002.1, forward strand.
GTGTTAATAGAGTGTTGGTGACTCCATTTGTGTTTCTCTTCTTTCATCAGATTATGTATGAAAACCCTTCTATAAACTCCAATCACTTAGCTTGTCTCTTAGAGAGTTTGTTTTAATTCCCAAGATGCTTCAGAAACTCATGGTTTGTAGAAATAATAAATTCTCGTGGTAGCAAATAGTATTGCTAAATAGTGAGGGCTAAAAAAAGAGTACATAACTCTTTCTCATATACAGAATAGTTCAAGGCAGCACCACTAGGCTTCTCATTGTGGTAGGCGATGGGTTATCACTCCTGCATCAGGACGGTACCAATTCTAACTCTCGATGCATCACATTCCAATTCAAAGGGCTTGTCAAAATTTAGTAGTGATAGGCTAAGGGTAGAGATGAGCTTCTCCTTGATCACCTTAAAGCTTTATTCATCTCGGTTGTTCCATTTGAACCCATCACTCTTCTTTGTTAGCTCGGTTAAGGGGGTGGCTATGGTAGTAAAGTTTTTAGTGAATCACCTATATAAAGAAGCTAAGGTATGAAAACTTCAACTTTTAATGACATTTTTCGACATTGGCCATTCCAAGATAGCTCGAACCTTCTCCTCATTTGCTTGAATTTCTTCCCCTAACACTACAAACCCAAGAACAACCACTTCATCTTGGTAGAATGTACATTTCTTCAAATTTCCATATAACTTCTTAGTTTGCAAAATGTCAAAACTGCTCGAAGATGTTGAATATGGTTGTTTAGATCATAATATACCAATATGTTATTGAAATACATGACTATGCATCTTCTAATCAGAGGGTACACTACATAGTTCATTAATCTCATGAATGTAGTTGATACATTAGTAAGTCCAAAAGGCATAAGTAACCATCTGTAGAGGCCATACCTAATTTTAAAGGCAGTCTTCTACTCATCACCCGGTCTCATACGAATTTGGTGTTAGCCATTTTGTACATCAATCTTTGAAAATATTTTGGCACCATAGAGCTCATCCAACAAGTCATCGAACCTTGGTATTGGATATCTATATTTAATAGTAATTCAGTTGATTGCTTGGTTATTGATGCACATATGCCATGAACTATCCTTCTTTGGGATGAGTAGAGTTAGTGCTACGCAAGGGCTCATGCTCTCCCTCACATATCCTTACTTTATGAGTTCATCTGCATGTCTTTTTAGCTTAGCAACTTAATCAAAGTTTATTTTGTATGCAAGTTAGTTCGGTAGGGTAATGCTTAGCTATAAGTCAATACAATGCTTTATACTTCAAACTAAGGGTTGTCCCTTAGGTATCTCTTTAGGAAACAAGTCAATAAACTCATCAATCAGCCTTTGGATTTCATGTGGAACATCCTTAGATCTCTTATCTGTAGCAATCTTCTAATTAATAGAAACATGGGCTCTTTGGCTTTCTCAGTAGCTTAGAGCTCTTATCAACTCACCACTAAGGCCATCTTTTTACAAGAACGAGTGAGTTGATTATGGGTCTCATTTACTTAGGATGGGGTCATGGGTTGCAACACAATCTTCTTTTCATCCTTAACAAATGTGAGCCTCTAAAATTGTGTTTAAGACAATCGAGCCTAGGATATATATACTTGTATATAACTAAATAACTAAATATTAATAAAATATACTTAAAATACTTAAATAATTGCAATCTTATCTAACAAATTCAATTATGGCAGGGAATTTGCCGAAAAACTTCCATAGCATGCTAGAGAAATTGAAGTAAGCTAAATCAAAAGCTCAATACTTAGGATAATCACACCACCTACTAGAGAAATTATGAAACAAGTATGCATTTATGAAGGAAAAAAATTATGGATGTCTTAACTAGTATAAAATTAATTCTAAGACATGACTTAAACACTTTAGAACCTAAAATATCTAAAGAAAATTGGAGAAAAAAATTTAAGAAAATCACACCATTTTAGAGAAATTATTCAAAAACAGAGCCAGAATTGAGTTAGGATAGAAAGCAAACCTATTGTGAATCTGCTATGGAACTTAATTGGCCACCACTAGTCTACGCTATACCTTGGACATCTAACAATCCCTTACCACCTCATGGTTATCAAAGTACCTAAGAATAGTTAGGTCAATTTTTTTCTAAGTTTTTCGATAATTTTCATAAAATAGCAAATCCACTAAAAAAAATTTGAAAATTTTCTTATTTAGATTATTTCATACATGATTTTGTGTGATATTTTTATTTTTGAAAAATTTGTAATATTTAATATACTTGCTTAAGAAAGTCACTATTCATCCGAATTTTGATTTTCAAAATAAATATATCAAATGATGTTGTTTCTAACTAAATTTTTTTTTGTAAGATGTGTATGACATATAGATAATTTCTATCTAGCTTGATTTTTTATTTAAATATTTGTAATATTTATTGTATTTTTCAACCTAAAAATAGCTAGAAATGGTTGAAATTGTGAAATAAATAGGAATTTATGAAATTAAATGATATAATGAACCTATACTGATTTTTAGTGAAGTATAACGATGTTTGGATAGGTTGAAATCAATTTTGTGCAAAAAGAATCATAATTGGGTAATTTAATATAATTTAGGGGTAAAATTGTAAATTCGAATATAGAGGTGATAAATTGAAAACCTAAAACCAAGTGATGACTGAATTCTTCATATTTTTATGAGTCTATAAAATTTTTCGGGGAATTATTTGGTGGCCTAACCTAATTGTTACGAATTTACATAATAAAATGGCTTAATTTACGAATCGGGACGTATTTTTAGTAATAATAGGTTAATGTAATAAATAGTTGAATAAAAACTATCTAGATGTGTATTGGTTAGATTGGATAAAGAGTATATTTTTAATATATTTAATAATATTTTAATGACTGGAATACATTATAGGAGTATTGGGGCTAAATAATAGCTATATTATGAGATTAGATCATACTTATATTATAGGGTTACATTGACAAATTAGGTAAAATGCAATTTAATAATAAAAAATACGTATAATATGATAATATTAATATAGATACATATAATTGTATTAAAAACTTGAACTATCTGTTAAAAGTCATATATAGAAATAGGACCTGTAATACATACCGTCAGGTCTGTATAAACCCAATGACACTATTTTTACTAAAATTGGATAATCTTAAGCAATATAACCTATAACTCTACAGTATTATTAAAATGTTCATATTACGATAATCCTACTAGATTTGAAGAATAATTTAACTAATTAAATGTATGTTTCAATACGATAAAACGATATATAATACGTAATAGTATAAACTACGTATATTATTAATGATTAATAACTTAACTCGATATATATATATAATAAAACTATATATTATTGTGATAATATATTTTTATATATATAACCATTTTAGGTAAAACCCTAATGTTTTCATAACTATTACGAAAACTAAATTTGGGTTTTGTATATATAGGATTCCCTAGTGGTCAAACTATTAACAACTCGAGTCTTCCGTAGCAAGCTTTTACATAGGTAAGTTGGGATTGTAGCTTTATTGCTTGTTGGGATATTGTATTAAAGTATCTAGAGACTTGAGAGTACTACTATTTGTACTTGAAATTAGTTGTTTGTGTGCATACCATGCGTGTGTATGATATTTAGTTGTAAGAGGAGTTGCACGCCCTTAGACGCCTACCAATTTTTTAACTTATTATAAATAGTCTACAAAACCTATGGTTTTTTGTAAACTTTGATTGTAGATTATAACTATGATCTAAGATGCTTATGTAAGTACTATTGTATTACAAAACATGTTATATAGAATAGGTATTTTGTAAAGTTATACTATATGTTTGGTTATTCACAGATATCAGAATGGACACTTTAAGTTGGTTGAGTTAAGTATGCCTTGTGCGGACTGTATCTATGGTAACGGTTGTGAAGTCAGCTTCTATCTTAGATTAGTTTATACGGCGGGATTGTGATGACTCTTCCTATTCAGGGTATGACAACAAAGTCATAGGTGTTCTTATATTCATCGTGAGTAACACATTGGTCGAATAACCAAAGTCATCTAAGTAACAGATGTGAAGCTCCCATAAGGACAACATCGCACACTACTTCGTCCCTGTACATATTCCTAACACTAAATGGCATGATTGCTTGTTTGGTTACGTACAAAGCACCCTTATCATGAAGCCAATGTAACTTATAAGGTCGGGGATGCTTAGAGGTTGGTAGTGCTAACCTCTACACAAAAGACTATGTGACAACGTTTGTGAAACTTTCTTCATTTATAGTGATTATGCATAATTGGCCCTTGATGGTACACTTTGTGTGGAATTAATTTTCCTTCTAGTCTTCCTAGGAGTTCGATAGGGAACTCAGCACTTGTCTTAGGATTAAGGTCATTACATCTCGCTGGTCGGCATAGATATAGGTCTCCTCTTCCTCTTTGACTTCGGCTTTTCTAACATTCTTTTCTTCTTCTAGCTCACTCTCATCAGTGGTATCTACTACATCTCCTTAGAGCAACATGACATGTCAGTTTAGATACTTAGCAGCCATATGTTTGAAATTTAGCATTTAAAGCACTTCACCTCACTGGTCCTCCTTCTAGAGGTTTGTTCTCTCTCATATGTTCTCGAGGTCGGCTTAGCTTCGGTTTGGCTTGGCAGTCTTACTTGGCCTTGTTGACTTACTTGGCTATCATCAGGTCAGTCATTCTTTTCCTTAGCTCAGTATTGCTTCCTTGGCTCAACTTAAATAGGTTAGTGTGGAATAAGGGTTGGAAAGAATGTTGGCCTAGGTTAATTCGGAGCACTTCTCCTTTACTTTTCGTCCCTCTACGCTATCTTAATTACTTCTTCAAAGATATATAACCTTTACATTTCCACAATGTTGTGAATCTCATACTTAAGCCTAGAAATGAACCTTGATACTGTATGTACTTCTAGTTCTTCCATGTTGGCTTAGATCATAAACATCTAGAACTCTCTTACATAGTCATCAATAGATCAGCCTCCTTAGTGAAATTCCTGTAACTTTGCAAATGTATGTTGTAAGTAAGAGTTCTGCATAAATCTACCCCTTAAAAACCTTTTCATCTCATCTTAGGTCTTTACTCCTTGTCTTCCATCTCTTGCTCTGGCTGTATTTAGATTTTTCTACTATGTTGTGGACTACCTCATAAACTTAAGTGCAGCAAGTTGAATCTTAATAGTGTCTATATAACCATAACAGTCAAACACGTTTTTGAACTTCTCTTCCTACTCCAAGTATTCAGCTATATCTCTACTTCTACTAAAAGGTAAGATTTGGACTTTAACATTATTTAGTCTTAAAGGAGCTTGATGTCCTCGTTCCTATGGTCGGTAATAATTAGCCTCTTCTTCTTCCTCTCTATTCTCCTTCACATCAATCTCCTCATCATCTTCCTTAATTTCCTCTAACTCCAGTCTTCGTCTAGCAGCTTGATCTACAACTCCTCCAACTTATTATGATGGAACTAAGCAATTAGCCCAGCCTCTTAGACATAACCTTTCTCTTGAATATTTTTAAGTAAGTTGTACGGTGGCATACCTTAAGGTTGTTGCCTATTTACATGCATCGCAATAACCAAACTCTTGACAATATTAGTAAGCCTATCTAATTTTTCATCAACTGACTCTAGGGTATTGTTATCATTATGACTACGATCAAGTTGAGCACCACTACTTTGGTCACTGATAACACCTTGAACACTAGAGTCTGACATCATATATTACTTTCAAACCAATTAACAACATAATACATGGGAAAATAATGCTATCGTATTACCCAAAACATTGATTGATACACTAACAACATTGAAATGAACTTACTTTACTTACATAGTGAAAAATAGAGTAAGAACAGAGTAGCAATTAAACTATACTTACCAACACACAAATCTTCGCTACATAGTTCATAATACCAAACTTACTCTATACAAACACACTATAATAGCTATGGAAGGAATATAGGAGGCACTAACAGCAAAGCGAACCAAACTTTATTGCAACTTCACACATTCTCTCTCAGAACCATGCTATGATACTAGCGAACCTAATGCATCTCCAGGGTTAGACATATGGAGAAACACTACAAGGAGGCAAATTGAAAAGAGAAACAAAGAAAACTTAGTAAAGTCTGGGCAATTGCCGATTAGATACAACGTACCAATCGATCTTACTTGGCTTACAATTTACCGGATATGACTCATCAATGCAAATTAAAGGGTTACTTGCCATTACTACTTGCTAAAGGGAATAGATAAGAGTTGAAAGATAATGAGAACACTAAGGTTACTCAAAGGAAACTTGAATAATTTATGATATTGATGATTAATTATTTGTGTATAAGTAAGTGAAGGTTTATATACCCATCTTTTAAGGTTACTTTACATGTATGAAAAGATAAAAGGGTATTATTACAATTAGGTTATGCAATACATACTAAAAAGGGTAAAAAATATAAAGAATGTTCAGTACAAAACAAATAAAAATCCTTCTGGAATATTGTGCTAGAAGAAACGTATTGATTACTGGCTAGATGTAAAAAATATAGTACAAGTAGACAAGAGAGAATTTGTAGTTAGGGGCCAACTTGGTCTAAATTAGGTTAGGGCCTAGTCAATCTCATTGTAGAGTAGTAAGCTTGGGTTGAGATCTAACATTTGTTGTCGATTCAGGAGTTTGGCTCGGATAGTATTGGGGCTATCTACTTAGATGTTTTGTCATAGCATAGTTGTTTGATAGGTCTAGCACACATAAAGTCTTGGTAGCCAAGTTGGCAGAAAAGGGAAATATAGAGGTTGGGATAGGAATTTCCATCTCAGATAAGGCTTCGAGCTAATATTCTTCAAGTGAGTCCTTTGAGTCCTCTATCTCGACTTCGTATGATTGGTTTAGGGGTTAATTCCTATCCAAATTCAATCTTTGTAACTTCTTTAGTTCCCCATACAATCTTCCACTTGTGCCTTAGGATTATTTCGTGCCTAATTATCTACTTTCTCTTCTATTTTATGCTTTTCAATTCGTATTTTTATTTATTTCATTTTTAGTTCTCAACTTCAATTATTTACATTAGCTAAAAACATAATCAGAGTCTTCCTTAGAATCTTCATCTAGATTTTAGTCAATTATCTCCACAAGGTTTCTTCTTATTCAATTAATGATTTAAGTTTGCTAGAGTAAAGCTTCTAGGCTAACATTCTCTATAAGGGAAAGTGCACAAGACCAAGTTATAAGATTGGAAGGAGATCTCTGACAATATAAGATACTTTTTTTTTTTGTTGTCACCTAGTTATGATTTCTACAATAGTTCTTTTCTAACTCTTCAATTGTTGAAACTTCTATCATTGAAACTATTGCTAACATAGTCTTCTTAATCAACTAGTATTGTTTCTCTAAAACTATGTTTGTAATATAAACTCCAACTTCTCCTCCATTACCTTTCATTCGACTATCTATTATAAGATAAATACAATAGTATATATCCATAATCTCATATAGCGCATAAATCAATCTTTCAATTAACCATATGAGTACATACCAATAAATTTTCAAGTTTATCTCATAATCCTCTACTCAATCTTTTGAATTAGATTAGGCCTTACTTAATATCATGGATTTGAGAAAATTTACAACTTACATTTCATTTTGATCACAACATACTTCTCATCAACTACTACCAATCTCTCTAGAGCTTCTCAAATTATACATCATTCAATTTTATAGATAATGGAGTTGCACAAAAATAATTTATTATCACTTAACTCTATGGTTCTTAACAACTCGTCAATCTTTACATTCATTATAATGAGAGTATCATAATCAATTGTCTAAACTTAATGATTACCACCTAAATATGTAATATAATCATGAGAACTAGACCTACCTTTACCAACTAAGATTCACCAAGCGCTCTTATATCATCCAAAACACTAACATCTCAACTACTTCCAATAATAATGTTGGAAATTATATCATTAAAACCATTATAATCATGACCTCCTTATTGCCATAATAGTAATATAAATTTCCATTCATCCTCCAATACTCCCAATCACCTAACATCTATAAGATAATTCACTTAATATATATATGCATTGCATATAATTTCACCAGGATCATAGAATAGCACTTAATTAGTCCATCTTAAGATAACTCCTATAATTAAACCTTACAATTCATAGGCTCTTCACCATCTATTATCGTCACCAAACATAAACAAGTCAATGGTTCAGAATCTAAAAGTACTCACGACATAGATTAAATTAGCATTACCTATTACTTTATATTATTTTATACCATATACAATCTCATATCTATATAACTTATATATAATCTTACAAGTCTAAGTCTTTTATGTCCTACTTAATTTCTCTAACACTTAATGTTCCTAAAGTGTTTTAATTTTTTTGTTTGTTATGACGTCTCGAAGTTAGTTTAGAAAAGTTGCGCTTTAAGTAGATTTCCGAGATCCATGCTTTGATACTGCCCAGAACCGTTACACCCTAAACTAGAGAGTTGTAGTAGCCCCACTATGTAAACCAATCAAAACTAGATGCTAGCTACTTTAGCTACTAATGCAAGTATAGCTTATACAAGGCGTTTATCACTCTACCACTTTAAGTAATCTAATTCTGAATCTAATTAATATCAACTTGCATATATCTTTTAAAAATAGCTTTTAAAAATATTTTTTTAGCTCAAATGTCTAAGAAAATCAAGCTTTATAAATAATATGGGGTATGAAATCTCAATTTTTAACAAAAATTTTTAAGAACTAAATGGACTTGGAAAGAGTAATCGATTAGTAAAGGATTTATAAAAGTTTTTAGGTTTACAAAGCAAAATATTAATTACTAATAGTTGAAAACTAGAGGGCTAATAGTGGAGGCCCTATTAGTTTCCCTATAGGTTAGTAAAAGCGACAATTAAATAAGAATTTAGCTAATGAGTCTTGAATCTCACTTCTTGACCTTGCTTTCTAATCTTTTGGAACTTGGAGTAGTGCGAGTAGTTCTATTGGAAACCTGTAAAACGACTATAGGAGAATAAGCAACAACTTGATGAGTAAGTGGGATAGAGGTAAATCATATATCTAACATAGAGCAAGTAGGGTTTTTAAGTAAGTTTAGTTAGATGCCATACATGTATAAGCAAGTGCCATCATACAACGTTATTTGGTCCATCATGAGATTAGAGAAATTTCGCTCGCTCTAATTTAGGTTGAAGAGTTTGACATCTTACACATAAATCGAAACCAAACTGAGGCTTACATAACAGAGAACATACTTCGCCCAAGACTTCACTTTGAACCATGGTCCCTAACCTTGCTACAACCTCCTCTCCTTTCCCTTAGTTCAACTAAGAGTGGGGAAGGGACCATTTAAGCTATACTCATTGAAAGGTCTATGTTTGGCCCAAGAATCTTAGTTATTTTCCCTAGTAAGTTAGATGCATGATTGGTTAGAAGTTAGGCTGGGTTTTAGTTAGATTGCTTTTAGGGTGATTAAGTAATTTCAAATAGTCTAAAGCAAGCAACATCATAACGCAATCAATACATAAAGAGCATCACTCCAATAGTACAAACATATTTAAGCACATATACATTATATATGCTGAGGTAACTAACTTATATTCACAAGCAAGATATATATTAAGGCCTCCAAGTGTTCTTAAACAATACATTTAAGTGCGGTAAAGCACTTATAATACCCCTTACATGTTTAGAGAAGGAACTCTAATCATTGAGGTACCTTTTGGTATAACAGCTCGAAGTACATCAAAACTCTAAAGTTAAGTGTGTTCAGGTCGGAGCAATCCTAGGATGGGTGACCTCTCGAGAAGCTACTGCATCAAGGGACAAAACTATGTGGCGTTCTACGCTAAAGTAGACAATACTTCAGTAGGAGGAGTTCTAGTCGAGTCATTACAGGTGGTATTAGAATAATCCACCAATTGGAAGGGTAGAGCCCTGTTTGGTGGTTGTCTTGGACCTATATAATGAAATTGATGAGGGCATTAGTTTTGTAAGGAGGATAGATTGTAATATCCCTTATATGTTTGGAGAAGGAACTCTAATCATCAAGATACCTTTTAGTGTAGTGGCTTAGAGTACAATGAAACTCTGAAGTTAAGTGTACTTAGGCTAGAGCAATCCTAAGATGGGTAACCTCTTGGGAAGTTGTTGCACCAGGAGACAAAATTGTTCTGCATTCTGTTCTAAAGCAAATAATACCTCAATAGGAGGAGTTTTGGTTGGGTCATTACAGCATTGATCCCATTTACTTAGAACTCAGTTGCTTGATAACTAAGCTTGCTGAATTGTCCTTGTTGGTGATCCTTTGATATTTAAATTGATTTAATACTTTATTCTATATATAAATTATGAAATTTTACTAATTTACTCATCTATATTAAGTTAGTTAGTTGCTAGTTTATTGTCCTTTGCCTTAAGTATTGAAAGTTTAGTACAATGCTATAAGTATATTTCACCTTTATTACCTTTTGAGCTACATCTTGAGTCAATTCACCTTCGATGTAATTAACTAAAGAAGCTTCTGAGCTACTCTTCACATAGGCATTGATGTTCATAGTAGATTTAGCCTCAGAGTCAATCTCTAAGTTTGATAAATATCCAAGATTTTTTAATGAGTACCCATTGATACTGCTTCTAAGGGTTTACATATCTATAGTTACCTTAAATACTCTCATTGAGTTATCTTCTAAATGAATTGTTGAGTCTACAAGAAATTGAATTCCTTAATAGAGGACCCTTTAAGCTATCTAATGAGTTCAGTTAGCTTCATAATTTCAAGGAGTTTACCCTCTAAACTTTCTTCTAAGATTAACAACTTTAAAGTTCTTTAAGAATATGCCTTCTAACTTAGTCTATGAGATCTTACTATTTCATTACTCACTCAAAATTTTGCCTCTGATTTAACTTTTAAGCGAATATCAAGTAGAACATTTTCCCTTAAGTTCCTCTAAGTCACCCTTTGCCTAAGTTCAAGTTACATATAACTTATTGATTTATCCACTTTTACCCTAAACTCCAGTCACAACAACATATTGACACTTCATAGAACATACCTCGTCTTAATTACTTCTTGAAACTCACGCATATCATCACTCTCCAATTTTCAAATCCATAACTACCTAAACTTAACTTATAACGGCATTTCTTGATATATGTAATTCTTACTCTTAAAATTCACTCCATCAACACTAATAGACACAAATTACTCCAATAACCAGGTTACTACATATTTTGAGGTCAATAGGAAGAATATATTGATTTTTACTAAAATTTCCACTATATTCACAATTTAAGGCTAAAAAATTGATTAAAAATATGGAAAATAGTTTTGATGAAAAAATTTTCATAGGTTTCTAATATAAGTAAAGAAAATTTTATAGAAATTTTTGGACTTGAAACTACGTCAATTAATGAGGTACAAACGGGAGAATTTATCCTGAAAGCAAAAGTAATTTAATTTGATATAAAAAATTGCTTAGTTTTGCTGATTTCTTAAGGATGTATATCATGAATACCAAATTTATATAAAGTAATATTTTTCCTAGATTCTACATATGAAATTAGGTAAGAATAAAATTTTCCATAACTTTTTGGTTATTTTTATTATTTTTATTGAATTTTGTAAAATCGGATGAAATGATGCTCTCATCAGAGTTAGCTTCTTTGGCCATCATTGGTAGCCACTCCCTTATTGGTTGGCCTAGCTGCTGGGTGCTTTATCACTTGATGGTAGCAATTGACTTTCAGTTACTCCCTATATACTTGTACTCCTCTAAGCTTAGTTTACGCACTAATTTTGTAAATTTTGCACAATTTCCTTCTTTAATTGCTAAACCTTGAGCTTAAATTTTTGAGAGCCTCCTTTTCATGTATGAGATGTTGGATGCTTTTTCTAAATTTTTTAGAGCTATTTGGAGTGTTAAAATGAATTAACTCTCTCTCTTTTCTAAAACTTAAGTTTAAATGCTAATCATCTTGTATGTTAAACCTCCCTCAATTGTTTAATAGCAGTCCAAGAAGAGTTACACGCCTAATCTAGATGTAATCTAGCTACCTTAAGTGGTTTTATTATCTTTTTATTAATTTCTATGAATTATATAGCTTAATTTAGCTTAAAATGCAACTATTCGAGTATTTTATTTAATTACGGGTGTATTCATATACGTAATAATTACATATGACATATATAGGTATATTTTATGTCACAACTTGAAAATATGAAGTCGTAACAGTCTCATCATGTGTATCATTCTAAAATAAAAACTGTCCTTATAGCTGCTATCTTAGACCTTATTCACACCAGGCGTACTCAACTCTACTCCTTTAAAGAGTCCAATTCAATACCTATTTGATATAACCTATAGAGTAATCCTTTGAAATAATTTGTTAAAAATAAAATTTGTAATTTGACCTTACAAAAGAGAGGTGATAAATCTCACAAGTACTTACCATTTCACATATAGACCAATATGTTGAAAACTGCCAAGCCCTTTTAGGAGTCTTGTGTAGTTTTCCTAAAAGGTAACAAGTTAATACTAAGGATAATAACTAGCCATTACTTGTTGCATCTTACTCCTCGTCCTAGTTTACTATTGATCTAGTGTTAAGTGGGCACTTATAATCCATTTGAGACCTATAAAAGAAACTATAGGGGATTGAGCAACAACTTACTCAATAAGTGGGGTAGAGACAGAATTATGCACTTAGCACATCACAAGTAGGGTTTTCAATCAAGTTGGTTAGATGTAATGCATGTACAAGCAAATGCGATCGCACAACGCTATTTGGTCTATAATGAGATTAAAGAAATTGTGCCTGCTCTAATTCGTATTAAGGAGATTGATGTCACGTACTTACGAATTAAAACTAAACTGAGGCTTATACAATGGAGAATACCCTCCTCTTGTGACCACCTTCGAACCACAGTCCACAACCTTGTTGTGACCTCTTCTTTTGTCACTTAGTTTGACTAAGGGTGGGGAAATGACCATTTTAGCTATCCTCATCGAAGGGGGTCCGTGTTTGACTCAAGAATCCTAGTCGTTACCCTTAGTGGGTTGCAATGCAAATCAGGTTAAATATTAAGCTCGGTTTGAGTTAGTTCATTGTTAGGGTGATTAACTAAGCTTAAATAATTCAAACATAATATTCATGGAACAATAATAACATAGAACTCAACTCCTATCATAGCAAATCAAAACCTAATCACAAGCGTTGTGTACATATAAACAACTATCTACAATCACAAGCCAGTACATATCAAGGTCTCTAGATATTCTAAAATAATACCCCACAATGCTGTAAAGCATTGATCCTACTTACCTATTCATATGTTCACTACATAAGACTTAAGTTGTCAATAGTTTGATTACTAGGGAATCCTATATATACAAAATCTAAATTCATTTTTCGTAATAGTTACGAAAACATTAGGATTTTATCTAAAATGATTATATATATTATCATAATAATATATAGTTTTGTTATTATATATATATCGAGTTAAGTTATTAATTATTGATAATATATGTTATTTATATTATTACGTATTATATATCATTTTGATTGTATCGAAACATACATTTAATTGGTTAAATCATATTTTAATTCCGATAGGGTGATCATAATACATACATTCTAGTAATATTATAAAGTTATAGGGTATATTACCTAAGATTGTTCGATTTTAGTAAAATTAGTGTTGTTGAGTTCTTATAAACCTAATGACACTAGTTACGGGTTTTATTTTTGGAGATGACTTTTAATGGGTAGTTTGAACTTTTAATATAGTTATACGTATCTATATAAATATTATCGTATTATACGTATTTTAGGCTATTAAACTGTATTTTACCTAATTTGCTAATATATATCTATACAATATAAATATTATCTAACCTTATACGTATATCACATATTCTAATTATTAAAATATTATTAAACATATTAAAAAAATAATTTTTATCCAATCTGACTAGTAAACATATAAATAGTTTTTATTCAACTATTTATCATATTTTAACCTATTATTACTAAAAATGAGTTTTGGTTTATAGTTTAAATTATTTTACTACATAAATTTGCAATAAATAGCTTGGGTTACCAAATAATTCTCTGAAAATTTCTATAGACTCCTAAAAATATAGGGAATTTAGCAAGTATTTGGTTTCAAGTTTTCGATCTATCGCTTATATATTCATATTTACGATTTTACCCTTAAATTATCCTAAATTACCTAATTATAATCTTTTTTGCACCAAATTAATTTCAACCTATCCTAACATTATTATTATTTACTAGAAATTAGTACATGTCCATTTCATCATTTAATTTTATAATTTCCTATTTATTTCACAATTTTAACCTATTTTTGAGTTATTTTTTGGTCGAAAAATACAATAAATATTAAAAATATTCAAATAAAAAATCAAGCTACATAGCAATTACATATATATTATAAAAATCATATACAAAAATCTTATGTTTGAAACTACATCATTTAGTATATTTATTTTGAATTTCAAATTTCGGGTGTATAGTACATTTGTTAAGTAAGTACATTAAATATTCATAATTTTTTTAAAATAAATTTACAAAATGAAAGTATATTTGAATTAATCTAGAAATTATTTTTTCTCATATTTTTCCTAATTAATTTAATAATTTTTCAAAAATAGAGAAAAATAAGCAAGAAGCTTGGAACCTAAGTTCATCAAAGCTTCGGCTGCCATTGGCCGGAGAGGGGTTGTCAACTAAACTGGGTGGTGGTTGCTCTGTTAGGTGGCAATGAGGGTCTACATCAAACTCTCTTTTGGTTTAGTTTTTAGCTTAGCTCGATAATTCTTATTTTTCTTATTTTATTTTCTAATTTTTATAAATTTTTCTAGAAATCCCCTAAGTGTCTAAAGTATATAATTTGATCTTGGGAGTCCTATTTATAGTGGTTTAGGTTAGTTGAGTTTTTCGTTAGCCATTAAGTAATTTTTTTATTTATTTATCTATTCTTTTAAGGAATTTGCATGTGTGATGTGTTAATTTTTTAGTTATTTACTTTTGATGTAGCCAGTTATTCTTTTTAAGTTGCTCCACATTTAATCTAATCATATTTTAGGTCATTTTTTAAAAATAATTTTTAGATAATATTTTAGGGTATTTTGGTATTTTATATTAGTATTTAATGATTTTGTTTATATACGAGTATATATCCTATATATATCATATACGTAATGAGTAATTATATACATGTAATCATGTTTCTAACATATCTTTTATTTTTAAGATACTTTTCGTACTTAATTATGTGATTTTATTACTTATTATGTATAATTATATAATTTTAGGTTAATTTATAGATATATTTATTATATATACCAAGTATATTTATAAAAATATGTATATACTCATATAGGGGTTTTGATCATTTTTACACTATATTGAATAATCACATTTCTAATGCTAAATTTGGGATTTTGAATCGTTATTTTTGAAATCTAACCTTACTAGGTCATTTCAACTAACTTTCTAACTTAGTAGTAAAGTTTGGACTCAATTGAATAACTTTTATCGAAAGCCTTAAATTTAGGTATGATTGCCCTAAATTCAACTTTATGGTCTCATTAGAGTAAATTCTCACTATTTTGATTATATTATTGATATTTTTATTATATTATGGATTTCCAAACGTATGAAAATTCTTCAATTAGAGTTATCAAATTTCTCGCATGTTTTTAACCTATTCGATTTACTTTCCTAAATGCCCTAGATCAACTGTTGACCTTAATTGTATAAGGATAGAGCTTTATCCTAATACTTAGGTGTTCCTGTTTTGATTGCTAATTTATAGGATATTACATTCTATGTGTTATTTCATGTCTTATAATAATTTTATTACATATATAATTTATTTCTAAAAGTTTATGAACTAATAGAGCCTATCTTATGTGATTATGATAAATAATACGTATATAGTTAAATTACACTATTTTAGTTATATTATTATTATTTTATCATATTATTGAAATCCAAGTCTATAGAATCCTATCGACTAATGTTTCGAGTCTACTCGTAAATTTTTAGGTCATTCGAGTTAGTTTTACTAACGTTCTAAATTACTTACTTAAAGCGAGTAGATAAAATTTTAGGTCTCACAAATAAGGGCTAGTTTGCACCTCGATAGCCCTTAGATCGATAAGGAGGCTAAAAAGTAAAGTAGACAAGAAACCCTAAACCATCAGAGAAAAATTGATGCCTATGGAGATCGATCAACTTCAGTGGATAAGACTTGAGTGACGATTACACAGTATTTTAGGATGGATTCACCTATGTCAATCAATTAGCACTTCTTCCCTCAGTTTATTGGTAGTATAAATGTGGATTAGGGTTTCCAATGATGCGTTGCATCATTAAGCGCATAGGATTTTAGGTTAACACGTATCTACTAATCAATTGGGCAACCTTAATACTGATCAATCGGTATCATAGAAATATAAGTACACAATTTTCTTCCAATTTTTGGAGCCTAATCAATTATGACATGGTTTTAGGATAGAGCTGTGCCTTATTTTCTTTGTTCTTGAATACTCTAAGTGTTGTTTGATGTTTGTTTAGTCATTTATTGCAAGTTTTATGCATCTTTACTTAGTCTAAACTTGTTTTTACCAATGTTTTCATCTTCTTCAAGTACTTCTTAGTTAGTCACTAGTATTCTTCCTTTATAGCTCATCTATGGAATTTTCTACCATTTATATGTTTATTGCTATTGCTTTTATTAATATCATGAGTAGCTAAGTACTTTATTGTGGGTTTGTGATTATGTAAATGATGTAGCTAGTGAGACATTGTAGTTTTGATATGGCTATGGTGTTTAGGTAGGAATTGGACGTTTCATACTCTATTTTAAGCTTGTTTAAGTGCTATAAATTATGTTACAATTTTTTTTTTTTAGTTTATTATGAGATTGAAAGGAGAAAGTCATAAGAATCCCTTAGGAGTTAAATGGGTTTTCGTAATTATGAAACCAAAAGGAGATTAGTCATGGAAATTCCTACAATTATTCAATTAGTTTTTAGAGTATTGATGAGTAGGTTTTTACAACCATGAGAATGGAAACACCGCATTAGCATATATTTTTTAAGGTAAGTTTGTATAGTTTTTTCCATTATCTATGTTAATTATTAATGATTTTGAGCTTAATTGGTTATTATTTCATTTATAGGTATTTTTGAATCTTTCAACAAGTTCTCAAGAAACTTTATAAAGTTATGGAGGTTTAATAAGGAAGTCTATTGATCAAGCTACTCAAAAGAGCGAATTCTAGATAAGAAATAATGTCTAGAGAAGAATATACACAAGAACATGACTATGTACCTTAGTTATGTAGCTCTCATTAAGAAATTTCATTGAAAAATACAGGTTGCACATAAAAATGAATAACATGCCTAAGATCACGGCTGTGATCCTGAGGCATGTACTTACCATAATTTATAATTTTTTATTTTTAGAAGGTTTCCTTGGCAATCCTAAGTCCAAGTCTTACATATAGAACCTTAGGTTTAGTATTCAAAGGAAGCCCTTGACAACAATCACGATGTAAGGTAAAGTACAGGGGGTTTATCATGTCTCTAACTCTCATTTATTTTATTTTCATGCCATAATTTTTGTAATATCCAACGACCTCAATCTACTAGCTTTCGAGTAGTTTATGTCTTTTATAGAAAAATATATACTTATAAAATAGATTAATAGGTATAAAATGATCTTTACTAGTTTTACTAGTAATCATGAGGAAATGGATCTTAGTAATAGAATAATAAATATAATGGTATCACTTGTTATATATATGAAACGCGAAATTTGGCTTGTGGAAATCAATAAGCTCTCAGAGAAAAACTATTTAAGTAAGTATAACTAATACTAATGGAGTGATACAAAATAATATGTAAAAGTAATGTATACTCATTTATCATAATAAAATACATACCTATAAATTTATAAAACCATATATATATATATTTGCATGTAGAATTATTTGGAAATGAAACCTAATTGGCCAGATATCTTTCCTTCATTGGATCGATTGGAATCACTTATAGGTGTAGAAATGTTTGAATTAAACCTAGACTTAAATATATAATTATATAAATTAATAAGAATTTAATCCAAAAGTTTAAAACTCAAGACACCTACCCTAGAAATCATGATGCATAATACTTTTCTAGGAATTAAGATAAACCTTCATAACTAAGCAATAAAAATAAAAAAAGTAATTACATAGCTTTAAAATCTTAAATTAAGTTCATTTATATAAAATTTTCTTAAAACTATTAAGTTTATTAGGTTTAATGGTTATAACCTAAAGTTTCATAATTTTAGATATAATTATAAACAAATATTTTAGAATCAATTACATGACCTTAATAATAAATATTAATGAGTAAAATTATATATAAGATATATATAAATAAGCTCTAAATAATTAATAGAACTTATCTATATATTACTAATATTTTTATTAATAATTATGTAAAACTTATCCGAAATAACAATATAAGGAAGAAGAAAATTGCAGTTGTGAATAAATAAAATATTCTTTGAATATTTTTGAGATTTAGATAAACATTAAAAAAACTATAAAAAATGTGCCAAAATATCTTAAAAGGAAAAAAAAAAAGTAGAAAAGAAAATACAAATCACATTTAGTAAGGTGGTGAATGGCCAATCTTTAGCTTATAAATATTATAGCCATTAAACATTTATAGGCGACCAACAAACATAATAATTACAAAGAGAGAGAGAGAGAGAGAAAGGTAGGGGAGGAAGGGGTGGGGGGCTGGAAAGAAAGAGACAGAAAGGACAAGAAAGACAGATGGAGAGGATAAAAGAAAAAAAAAAGAAATAAGGAGAAGAAGAAAAAAAAAAGAAAAAGAGCTAATTGATATTTTAAGTAATTTTATTTTTATAATTATAAATGCTGTCTTTTAATTGATATATGATAGTATTAGAGAAGATATATTAGTAACCTAATTATTTTTCTAAATTAAGTATTTTATCTATACAATTTCATAAATATTTTTGTTTTGAGTTTCGTACTTGGAATATTGATGGCTACATTTCTATTTCTTCCATCTAATAACACTTAAAAGAGCTAATTAAATGTATATCGATATAAATCATCTTTTCCTTATGTATGGTTGAAGGTGTAACCATATGATTCAAACGAGGGTAGCAAGATAACATAAAACTTTATTAATGATTTCATTGTAGTAAGTATCTATATTACATATAAATAATTAGATGAACCTTATAAAAATAAATTAACCTAAATTAAACTACGAATTCAAAACGATGTCTAATTAACCTCACTGTCAATACCTATAGTATATATGAAGAGTTTAGGTACAAGATAAATTACATATTATACTATATTATATATGCAATTAGTATTATTTAAAAAATAGACACATATGTTATAAACATATATTACTTATTGAAATGGTATTTTCATTAATAACATCATGCTATAAGTATATACATACATACACACACACATACATATATATAACAAGGATTATATAATAAGTAACATACATATTCCTTATATATATATATGCAATGGAATGATATATATATATATTTAATAATGCTTTATATTAACTATATGAGTTAATTAACTTTAGAACTACAAGGTAAAAATACGATAACCACATAAAGAAATATTGCAACATCTAATTTATCCTTAAAACCTATCTAACCTAAATCCTATAGATATATGCTAAGCCTAATAACTGGTTAAGACATATAACTAGAAGAGTAAGTATATTAGGTTTGCTTTATTCCACTATCATATGTATCTTAATTTCTACTTTATCTTATCTAGCATTAGTAGGATAGGCTTATAAACTATCAAAGACTTTTAAGGATTATTGGCTAGGAGGCAAAGTAAGTGGAATTTATGGAGACTGATGTGTTTGCTTGTAGTTGTAAGTAGTTGTTTGTGTGTATGCTATACCTATACTTGGTTACTAAGAAGATGGTTGGTAGCTAAGTTACATGTTTTGTTATGTTGATTGACCATGTTTAGTGTGTTATGAATTAGTTGATCATCTTTGACCAGACTAATTGAAACACAAATTAAAATTATAAATGGATATGCATTGCATCCCACTTAGGGACGGTTAGGTTTCTTTGGCTAAATTCTGTCACGTTTGATGAGGTTACAAAGAACTGGCATTTCCTTACCCTTGGTTGAACTAAGTAACAAGAGAGGATGTTGTAGCAAGGTTGGGGGCATTGGGTTTGAAGGTAGTTGTGGGTGAAGTAGGAGCTTCCATTGCATAAGCTCGGAATTGGATGTGAGAGGGTCTTATGGCCTTTATGATTGGCATTGTGGCCATCGTATCGTAATTGGTCAATTCGAGTTAGGGCGAGTGTAATTTCTTTAGCCTCATGATGGATTGATAACGTTGTGTAGATGATACATTGCTTGTTCATACATTACACATAATAATTGCTTGCATATGCTTTTTGCCTTTAGCCCCTTACTGAGCCCATGGTTCTTTGGCTCACTCCCTTATTGATTTTTTTGTAGGTTATTGAAGCTAAAACCATTGGTTGGGCTAAGAATCAGAGTGTATAAGAGCTTTAGCAATCTCTGCGAGAGGGTCAATTCCTAATAAGAGTATAGTTCATTCTAAGTAAGTCCAAATGTAGAAATGTGAATACTACTCATTTTACTACTTGGTAGGTGATTTCGATTCTCTATGATCCTGAAAGGTAGGGAGACATTGAATCCCATAGCTGTTTTATATCGTGTACTTATATATAATATCATTAGGTAAGATGATTAAATGAATAAGTTGAATCTTGTGATCTTTGACTCATAAGATAGTTGTCATGTAACGGGTGTACACGTAGTGTAACGGCTTTAGACTGCCTCTACTAGGTCCTTTTATGGGGCATTGCAAGAGTGATATAAGAACTCTCGGTTGTTGAATATAAGACAAGCCTACTAAATGATGAGATGGGGTACAACTGAGTAGATTAGTAAAGTATAGTTAATAAAAGATTTCGATTATAGACAGTATATATATACTTATCTCTGTTTATTACTATAGGATACTCTTTCAAACTAATAACTTACTTTAGAAATGTTGACTTAAAATTCTATAATCTCTTTTGAGTCTTATATCAAAACAAGTAAGGTGTGATAAAGAAATGAATAATCTAGAGACAAAGTATAGTAGTGCAAAGGAAGCATGGTAGAGATGTGACGCACTTAGAAATCTAAAACCTAGTTAAATAAATACTTGTAACAAAAGAATATTAATGAGTATGTGAAGTTCACATTCAACCAAAATTGTCAATATATCTAATGTGAAATCTTCTAATTAAAATAGGGAGCTAAACTAAGCAGGAAAAAAAGAAGAAGAAAGCGAGAACATTTAAGGAATACATAAGCTAATTGAAAAAATACTAAAAATATTTGGTATGAAGTTAAAATATTTCAAATGCTAAATAATGTAAGTAAGTATATTAACTATTTACATGAACAACCTACGTAAATATAGTCAAAAGCAAGTTTCAAGTACACAAACTTAGATAGCACTTGATACTTTGTGGACAAACTTTCCAATAATTACAAAGTAGACACTACTTATCAAATAAGGACATAGTCATTATGATAGGGATTAAGGGTTGATCACTTACTCTCGAGCTCAAGGGCTCTCTCACATAGTACGCCGTTCTATTTAAGGAGAGTTAAGCATTAAGGAGCAGCGTTTTCCCTAATCTAATCTACCAAGCTATTTCGCTTTCTATGCCATCTAGGAAGCTACTGAGGTGATTAGCCCACACATGGAGCCGACCCTTCCTTACACCTAGGTCCAAGCACTAAATCAGGAAAATAGCCATCTCCAAAGTACCGAGGCCAAGCTGACAATTATGAAGGGCCAACCAGCCGAGGCTGACCCGAATGTGAATTGCCCTCGATTTAACCCTTGTCCAAATTTAGCCGTCAGGGTGCTAAACTACCGATGTTGAATAGACTTGATTAAAGATCACCCTTGCTTGGCTCATAATATTTTCAGAATTGCAGATTGAGTAAAACATGTACTCGTTGTCCTTTCTAACACTTATATTATTCTTTTTGATAGAGGATGTTCTTTTACATGATTTCATTTCCTTGTAAATTATTTCTCTTTTTTTTTTTAAGCAAATAAGGATCCATTCTTTGTAATTTTTGTACTTAGGACTTAACTTAACCGAGTACTATAAATACTCTAGAATGTAATAGCTACATAATCAATATACATAGAAGAATATACTAAACTTTTTTACTCTCTTTTGAGTTAAGTGTCCTTTTTGCTTACTCTTAAGCTACTTTTATCTAGCCTATTCGAGCGTGGACTAGTTATGAGTGATCTTTGGCCATACTTATTTGTCATATCAAGTGTAACCCGAGCTCGTGTGAGGTGTTGGTGCATCATATCCATTGTCGATGTACAAGAATCCCTACTCATCCCTTGACTATTATTTACTTCTCAAGCCATCTTGCTACTTGAACCCACCTCCTTTGATGATGCGTGATATTGGGTTTATGTGTTTATCCATGAATCTATATCATCTTAGTATCAAAGTCTGGTTATGTTTGAAGCTAGATTCTGTTATTGTATTCCTTGAGTAGTTTGTTATTGCTCTCCTGAGATGTTGATTCTATTGTTAGATTTGAAGTTTAGCAGTTGAGAAGTGTTCTGGACTCTATTTTCCCTTGTTTTTGATATGCGAAACAGAGTGTAGTTGACTATTCATTTGTTGTGTGATTGTCATTGTGAAGTAACTAATAATGTCAAATTTTAGTGTTCAAGGAACTTTAGGAAACTAAGAAAGTGGTACTCGACGTGGCTAAAGATAAGAAGGAAGCTTCTCACTTCGGTTAATAGGTGACTGCTTAGATAGGCTTACCAACTTAGTAGCTAGTCTGGTGACTGTTATCTAAGAAGATAGGTAGTGAGCTAGAAATAGCCCCACTAAGGAATACGAGTAGCAAAGATGAAGCAATGGTTAGTTTGGCTAAGTTAATGCCCCAACTCGACCACCCCGAGCTGAAGGAGTTGATAGGGATGCTAGATAAAGGCTAGCACTTGAAGAGATTGAGGAGGAAGTAGAAGGAGATGATGAGGAAGAGGAGTACGATGAGCTTGAGGAGAGAAATGTATGAGCCCTTAAAGTTGAGGGATTGCGGATGCGTATTTTGAGTTTCTTTAGAAGTGGTGATGCCAAAGACTACCTAGATTGGGTAGATTAGATTGAAAAGCAGTTTGAATGCCACGAAGTGCCCGATAATGCAAAGGTTAAACTTACAGTGTTGGAGTTTACTTGTTATGCTGCCTTGTAGTAGAAGAACTTGCAAGCCACCAGAAGAAGGGAAGGAGAATGAGAAATTAGAAGTTGAGTTGAAATGAAGTGAATTGTGCTAAGAAGGTTTATGCTAAGCTATTATTCGTAAGATTTCTTCAGAAGACTGTAAGAACTGAGATAAGGAGGATCGAGTGTGGATACTTACGTTAAGGAATTCCGAATGTCAATGATTTGATGTGAAGTTGTAAAGCCATAAGGCTGAATTGTATCTCGATTCATTAGTGGGTTGAAATATGAGATTAGGGATGTCTTGGAAACCCTGGACGTGAGAATGCTTGATGACACAATTTGAGTCACCCAGAAGATAAAAAGCTGTCGAATAGGAAGATTCTGACCACCCGTTAATCGTCCTAGCAATGGCTCACTTGTTTTGAGTAGACTTATGTAAGCAGAACTAAGCAAGGCCATTGAGACTTGACCTACTCAGACTACTCGAGTAGAGGAGAAGGAACCTTTGAGGAAGTTTAAGAAAGGCTAGAGTTCAAAGGGGAAAACAGGTGAGATCAAGTGTTTGAAATGCTAAGGATTTAGATACATGGCTGTACTACCGAATAAGGTTACTTATAAGATGAACCTTGCATAGGCTGTCAAGCTGCATAGGCAAGTTGACGACCTTATGAAGAAAGGGTATGTGCATAAGTCCCTTAACCCTTGTACCGTTCTAGCCTTATTAGTGCTAAAGAAGGATGGTTCTTAGAGAATGTGTGTCAATAATCGAGCAATCAATCGAATCACCATCAAGTACATGTATCCCATACCTGAGCTCGATGATATGTTGGACGAGTTAAGTGGAGGAAGAGTGTTCTCCAAGATCGACCTCAAATTTGGATACCATCAGATGCAAATGCTTGAAGGTGATGAGTAGAAGATCGCATTCAAGATACGACATAGTTTACATGAATGGCTTGTGATGTCATTAGGGCTATCAAATATGCTGATGAATCTTGTGTTCCTAGAATTATTAGGAAGATTTGTAGTAGTTTACTTTGATGACATTTTGGTATACAACCCTGACCTAGAGGCTCACTAAGAGCATCTCCGAACAGTCTTCACGAAACTCTATGCTGAATAACTCTACGCCAATATGAAGAAGTGCGATTTTTTCCAACTTAAGGTGATCTTCTTGGCTTTTGTTGTAAGTGAAAGTAGCATTCGAGTTGATGATGAGAAAACAAGAGCAATCATAGAATGGTCTAAGTCAACCTATTATGTTGATGTGAGGAGTTTTCATAGCTTGACATCATTCTATTGTAAGTTCATAAAGAATTTCAGTATGATTGTGGCCCTACTCACTAAACTCTCTAAGAAGAATGTTAAATTCAGATGGAGAGAAGGAGAGGAAGAGTTTTGAGGAAGTTAAAGAGAGGCTAACTACAGCCCTCATCTTCGCTTTATCGAGCTTTGACAAGGTGTTTGAAGTTGAGTATAATGCATTCGGACTAGGCATAGGTATTGTGCTGATGCAAGAAGGTCGACCTATTGCTTACTTCAGTGAAAAAGTTTGAGGAGCTACACTTAACTACTTTATTTATGATAAGGAGTTCTACTCCTTAATCTGAGCCTTGATGGTATGGTAATACAATCTATTGCCTAAGGAATTTGTGATTTACATTGATCATGAATCCTTAAGAAATCTTAAGAGCCAACCGAAGTTGTCTAGTAGACAAGCCAAATGGGTCGAGTTCATAGAGGGTTTTTCTTATGTTGTAAAATATAAGAATAAAAGGATTAACATAGTGGCCGATGCCCTATTGAGATGACATACCCTCTTGACCAAGCTCTAAACAAGGATACTTAGTTTTTCAACGATAAAGGAGTTATATGCTAAGGACCCATACTTTGGTCCTATCTACGCTGGCTGTGAGGAAGGACGAATATTGGACGACTATCAAAAGGAAGACGGATACCTATTTAGGAAGAAGAGGCTATGTATCCTGACCTATTCCATAAGAGAATTATTGGTGCTGAGGCGTATGAAGGAGGATTAACAGGACATTTTGGCCTATGTTGAACCCTTGAAGTACTGTCTGTGAGATTCTTTTAGCTGAGAATGATGAGAGGAGTACAGTTTGTGCTGGAAAGGTATATGACCTATAGGAAGGCAAAGAGCCAAGCTGAGTAAGGACATTACTTACCTTTGCTTATCCTAACCAGACCATGGTCTAAGCTAAGTATGGACTTTATGTTAGGATTACCAAGGATGTCCTAAGGGAAGGACTCCATCATGGTAGTTGTGGATTGGTTTAGTAATATGGCACATTTCGTGCTTTGCTCTAAAACTAATGATGCTTTAGTTATCTCTTTTCCTTTCTTATAGGAGGTAATTAAGCTTTACGGCATACCTAAACCTATTGTTTCGGATCGAGAGCCTAAGTTCATGAGCCACTTTTGGAGGACATTTTGGAGGTAAATGGGAACTAAAATTTTGTACAATATGTCCTGCCATCTACAGACTGATAGATAAACCAAAGTTGTCATTTGAATTGTGGGAACTTTGCTATGGGTTATTGTCGGACGAAACATTGCCAATTGGGATCTGTATTTGCCAATCACTGAATTCGCCTACAATAGGACTGTCGATAGTGTAACTAGCATATCTCCATTTGAGGTCGCCTATGGATTCAATCTTAAGCTCCTAATGGACCAACTACCCCAATTGAGGCTTGATGATGATTGGCCAACTATAGAAAGAGTCAAAGCTATCAAAGCTATGCACCAAAAGGTTATGGAGCAATTGAGTAGAGCTACTACTAAGCTTGAAAAGAGGAGATAAGGATAGAGAATGAGAAATTTTCAACCAGGTGATTTGGTTTAGATACATCTCAACAAGGTTGATTCTTAAACTTGAGGAAAAGCAAGTTGTATTATAGGGCTGACGAACCTTTTAAAGTGCTTGAAAAGATCAATCCTAATGCTTATAGGATTGAATTGCCTAAAGGATATGGGGTTTCAGACTCCTTCAACATTGTCGATCTCTAACCTTATACTCCTAAGGACGAACAACCTAAAGCCAAACCCGATTTGATCCTAAATCTCAAATAACTCAAAGGGAACGATAGGGATCAAGGATCGATCACTTGCTCTTGAGTCCGAGGGCCTTCTCATATGGTCTACTATGCTGTTTGATAAAGTTAAGCATCAAGGAGCGATACTTTCCTTAGTCTAATTTGCCAAGCTACTTCATTCTCTACACTATTCAGGAAGTTGTTGAGGTGATTAGCCCACACATCGAGTTGACCCTTCCCCGTACCCCAATCTAAGGACCAAATAAGGAAAATAACAATCTCTAGAGTGTTGAGGCTAAGTTGACAATTTTGAAGGGTCGACTAGCCGTGGCTGACCTAAATGTGAATTTTCCTTGATCCAACCCCTATCTAGCCCCAATTGTTAGGGTACCAAACTACCGATGCCAAATAGACCTGATCGAAGGATCACCCGTGCTTGGCTCACAATATTGTCAAAATCGTAGACTAAGTAAAATAGGTGTGCGTTGTCCTTTTTAACACCTATACTATCCCTTTTGATGAAGGATGCTCTCTTACACAATTTCATTTCCTTGTAAATTATTTCTCCTTCTTGTTTAGTAAATAAGGATTCATTCTTTGTAATTTCTATAACTTGGGACTTACCTTAACCAAGTACTATAAATACTCGCAGAATGTAATAGCCGCATAATCAATATACACAAAAGAATACATTGAACCTTTTTACTCTCTCTTAAGCTAAATGTCCTTTTTGCTTACTCTTGAGCTACTCTTATCTAGCCCATTCGAGCATCGACTAATGGCGAGTGACCTCCATCTATACTTGTGCATCATATCAAGTGTGATATGAGCTCGTGTGAGACGTTGGTGCATCATATCCATCTTTAGTACACATGAATTCTTGTTTATCCCTCGACTATCATTTACTTTTCAAGCCATCTCACAGCTTGAACCCACCTCCTTTGGTTACATGTAATATTGGGTTCGTATGTTCATCTACGAATCCATATCACGTCATGTTCTCACCATACCATTGGATTGAAACCAAATAGAAATGGTGATGTGAATCTAACTTTGTTACCCCTATAATATCCTAGGTTGATCACAACATTATATGTTTACTAGAAACACCATCTGCATTTAGAAATGAAAGATCATATAGAAGTTCAAGATATGAAGCTTAAAATAAAATTTAATAAATTAGGAATAGTTGAAATAAAATTAAGGTAATATTATTATTAGACAATACCATAAAGAAGTTTTGAGGATGAAACTTCTTAAAGAGGGGATGAAAATAATATCCTACGACCTTAACCTGTTAGCTTTCGAGTAGTTTATATCCTTTATAGAAAAATATGTACTTATAAGATAGGTTAATAGGTATAAAACGGTTTGTACTAGTTTTACTAATGACCACAAGAATGTGGATTTTGGCAATAGAATAATAAATATAATAATATCACTTGTTATATATTTGAAACATGGAATTTGGCTTGTGGAAATCAATAAGCTCTTAGGGAAAAACCATTGAAGTAAGTATAACTAATACTAATAGAGTGATATGAAATAATATGTAAAAGTAATGTATACTCATTTATCATAATAAAACACAAACCTATAAATTAACAAAACCATTAGTAATATAATAAACCTATATTGGCATGTATAATCAAATAGAAATAACACCTAATTAGCCAGATATTTTCCCTTCGTTGGACCGATTGGAAGTATTAATAGGTATGGGAATATATTACCCCTTACATGCTAAGTAACTCAACTCTAAATTATCGAAGCGCTTTTTGGTATAGTGGCTTAGAGTACATTGGAACTCCAAAGTTAAGTGTGCTCAGGCTAAGTCAATCTTAAGATATGTGACCTCCTAGAAAGCTATTGTACCAAGGGACAAAATTGTACAACATGGAGCGAATAATATCTTGATAGGGGGAGTTCCGGCTGCGTTATAGGTGGAATCATAGCAATCCACTAGTTGGAAGGGTAGAGTCTTTGCTTGGTGATGATCATAAACTCATGCAAGTCAGTTTTGTAAGAGGGGTGGTCGTGGATTGTAATACCCCTTAAATGCTAGGTGATTGAACTCTAAATTATCAAGGCACTTTTTAGTGTAATGGCTTGGAGCACATCAGAAATCCAAAGTTAAGCATGCTCAGGCTAGGTCGATCCTAATATGTGTGACCTCTTGGGAAGCTATTACATTGAGGGACAAAACCATGTGGTTTTCCATGCGGAAGTATACAATACCTCGATGGGAGGAGTTCCAGCCGCATTGTTACATTAAATATTCTAGAAATTTGGATAAGCATTAAATAAAATATAATAAATGTACGAAAATGTCTTAAAAGAAAAAAAGAAATATGAAAAGAATTGAAAAAAAAAAAGAAAATACAAACCACCTTTAGTAAGGTGGTGAATGGTAGATCTTCGGCTTATAAATATTATGGCCATTAAATATCTACTAATGGCCAACAAACATAATAACTAGAGAAAGAGATAGAGGGAGAGAGAGAATGAGGGAGAGAGAGATGGAGAGGATTAAAGAAAAAAAAATAAAAAAGAAGAAGAAGGAAAAAAAAAGAGAAGGAGCAAAATAAAAAAAGAAAGGATAATATGTGGAAGAGACAAGTTAGAAGATAAGCTAATTTTCCAATGTCTAATATTTTCAAGTAATCTCGTTTTCATAATTATAAGTATTGTCTTTAATTGATATATAATATTGTCAGAGAAGATATATTAGTAATGTAATTATTTTTGTAAATGAAGTATTTTATCTTTACAATTTCATAAATATTTTTGTTTTGAGTTTTGTACTTAGAATATTGATGATTATAATTTTATTTCTTCCGTCTCATAACCCGTAAAAGAGCTAATTAAATATATGTTGATATGAATCATCTTTCCCATGTGTATGATTGGAGGTGCAACTATATGAATTAAAATGTAAGTAACAAGCTAGCGTAAAACTTCATTAATGATTTTATTGTAGTAAGTATCTATATTACATATCGATAACTAGATGAACCTTATAAAAATAAATTAAATTAAATTAAGCCATGTATTCAAAATAATGTCTAATTAATCTCACTGTTAATACCTATAGTACATACGAAGAGTTTAGGTATAAGATAAATTACATATTACACTACATTTTACATATAGTTAGTATTATTTGAAAATACACGCATACGTTATAAACATATATTACTTATTAAAATGATATTTTGATTAATAGCATTATGTTACAAGTATATACATATATTTATATATATATATATATAAAATAGAGGTTACACGATAAGTAACATACATATTTTGCATGTATATATGTAATAGAATGATATATATATATATATTTAATAATGGTTAATATTAACTATAGGGGTTACTTAGTTGACATTATAACTATAAGGTAAAAATATGATAATCACATAAAGAAATATTTCAATATCTAATTTATACCTTAAACCTATCTAGCCTAAATCCTATGGATACACACTAAACTAATCATCGATTTAAGACATATAACTAGAGGAGTAAGATGTTAGGTTTGCTTCATTCCAATATTATACATATCTTAATTTTTACTCTATCTTATCTAGGATTAGTAGGCAATGCTTGTAAACCTATCAGAGACTTCTAAGGATAATTGGCTAGGAGGCCAAGTAAGTAGGATTTGTGGCGACTGGAGTATATATTAGTTTGTAGTTGTAAGTAGTTTTTCTGTATGCTATGCCAGTGCTTGGTTATTGAGATGTTGGTTGGTGGTTGAGCTACATGTTTTACTGTATTGATTGACCTTATTTGATGTGTTATGAAATTGTTGATCGCCCTTGACTGGACTAATTGAAATACGAGCTAAAATTATAAATGGACATGCATTGCATCCTATTATGGGATGGTTAGGTTTCTTTGGCTAAATTTAGATGCGTTTAAGGAGGTTGCAAAGAACTGACATTTCCTCACTTTTGGTCGAACTAAGTGACAAGAGAGAAGGTCATGACGAGGTTGGGGGCATTAGGTTGAAAGGTAGTTGCAGGTAGAGTAGGAGCCTCCATTACGTAAGCTTGAAATTAGCCGTAGGAGGGCCTTATGGCCTTTATGATTGGTGTTGTTGCCATCATGTCATAACTCCTCAACTCGAGTTAAGGTAGGTGTAATTTCTTTAACCTCATGATGGACCAGATAACGTTGTGTAGATGACACATTATTTGTTCATGCATTGCATGTAATAATTGCTTGATAACTTAGTTATAACGCTCAGTTTGTATATGTTTTTTGCCTTCAGCCCCTTACTGAGCCCTTGGTTCTTTAGCTTATTCCCCTATTGTTTTCTATAGGTTATTGAAGCTAAAAACATTAAGTAGGCTAGGAATTGGATTGAATAAAAGTTGGTTTGGTAATCTCTACGAGAGGCTCAATTCTTGATAAGAGTATAGTTTATTCCAAGTAAGTCCAAATGTAAAAAGGTGAATAATGCTCATTTTACTATTTAGTAGGGGATTATGATTCTCTACAATCTTGGAAAGTAGGGAGATATTGAATCCCATAGTTATTTTATATCATGTACTTATATATAATATGATTGGGCAAAATGATTAAATAAATAAGAAGAATCTCATGATCTCTAACTTACAAGATGGTGGTCATATGATGGGTGCACATATGGCATAACGGCTTTAGATTCTTTTTAACAGGCCCCCTTATGGGGTATTACAATTTTATCATCTTAGTAAATCTTTTATTGGACCCTAATTTAATGTGACAATTATTTTATTTTCAATCTATGATATTGTGTTTTGTGAGCTAATTGCATTGCTTTATATTGTCTCTAATTCAATATAGTTGGCTATTGAATTATTATTTGAATTGATTGCAGAGTTCATGAGATCCTATAATAGATGGACTAATGCAATTGGAAGTATTTGGATAGGCTACGTGATTAGGTATTCAATTTCTCCAAATTAGGGCAACCTAATAGAGGGATTTATGATCTTAATGCGATCTTGAGATACTTTGTTATAGAAGCTATTTGAATAAAGTATTTTAGATTATGAGTTAATTAAGATATACATGTTTGATTAATTCATTCTAGGAATCCCTACAGTTTAAAGATACAATTGAGATTAAATGTCACATAGAATTAGCTAGTAAATAATAGATTTACTAAGGAT
Organism: Lumnitzera racemosa; assembly: GCA_024138005.1. Taxonomy (NCBI): domain Eukaryota; kingdom Viridiplantae; phylum Streptophyta; class Magnoliopsida; order Myrtales; family Combretaceae; genus Lumnitzera; species Lumnitzera racemosa. Next base: position 74,576,929 of record JAMXBC010000002.1, read on the forward strand.
TGAGCTCTCGCAATTTAATTAATCTTGCTTATTTAGTCTCATGATTTATTTTCCTATTTATTTTATTTGTTTATTTCTCATGTTTTGTTATGTTGTTATTTTTATCTTGTTATAACTATTTAATTAATTTGATAAGTTAAATAATTGGTAATTTTAGGGAGAATTGCTAGTAATCTAAGGTTTTCATAATATTCATGGTTCCTCGTAGGAACGGCAATTTAGATTCAATTCGTGCTTATACTATTACTTGACTAGGTATACTTTCCCAATGACGGTCTTTGTACCCATACGTTAGATCCTAACCAAGTTTTTGGCGCTATTGTTGGGAAGCTAACAAGAGTAAATTAATTAGAATACTAGGAAAATCCCTTTTTACCAATTATTTTAACATATTTTGATGTATTACGTCCTTCTTATTATTGGTATTTTCCCTTATTTATTATTCCTAACTTCTAAAACTTAGAATACTAGTTGGAACAACTAATTAGGATGGCTATAGAAAGACAACAAGGAAGCTTACCAAGAAATACAAAACCCAATTGAACAAAATCAATACTAAACAATAGCACTTCTTGGGAGGTAACCTAGGTCATTTATATTTTTATCTCATTGAATAATATTGTTTTAAACTCTATTGTTTAGGTTGAGTTCAATTATCTTTTTTTTTTCTCGCCTAAATAAGCATCAGTTTCTTTCCTTACATGAACAATTTTCAACTTCTTTAATGTAGTCACTTGTTGAATTCATAGTACATTTTGCCTTTGAAAACAAATTAGTCTTTCCAATAATTCATATTTTAGTTAAATTTTGATCTTTGAAAATATAATTTGTCATGATTTTTCATTGTTTAAGAAGTGTTTTCAAGTGAAGGAGTAAAACAATTCACAAAGTTTTGGATTTAAGAGTTAAAGAGAAACACTGTCTAAGTTCATGGCTATGAATATGATCATGAATAAGGTTGTGATCCTTAAGTAAACAATTTAAAAAGTGAAAAAGAAGAAAATAACATGATGAGAAGATTACGGTTAGGATCATACTAGTGATCCTTGCTAGTGATCATGCCTAAGGGAAATTGCATGCATCAAGATAGAAAACATGATTGTGATCATGCCTTTGTTCTTCCTGAGACTAAAAAATCATAGGTAAACTCTTTCCCTTTCATTCTAAACCCCTACTCTCTCTCAAAAGCATGCCTCTCTCTCTCTCTCTCTCTCTCATTACAAAACTCTAAATCACTATATTTTTGTTGCGATTCTTTTTTCAAATCAATAAATCTAAGATATGTATAACTCAATCTCTATTTAGTTTTGTTGTTTTCCTTGTTATGTTTAGAAAAATCTTATTACATAGTTAGGGTTTGATGCAAGATTAGGAGGGTTATATGTGTAATGATCTTTAGTTTAAGGATTAATTCTTGAATGTTTGTGTGATGTAATGTGTTACTATTACATTATTGGGTAAAAATTTTCTCCTAAAAATGTGATCTTGAAGTGGGTATGAAAAAAGAGCATTAAGAGTGTATGTTGGGAAGAAGATGAAGGAGAGATGTTCTTGATTTATTCTTGCTTGATTCCATGTTTTTAGTGTTAAAATTAGAAAAAACACTCTTAGATAGGTTGTAGTTGAATTTTTTTAGAATATGAATTTCATCAACATGTGTTAAATTGGATTTTGCAAAATTGTGAACTAGAGACATCAAAGAGAAAAAATTCCATGAATTTTTGATACTTGAAAACTAGTTTAGGATCTCACATCAATGCAAGATTTAGTATGCTATAGTAGGATGCTAGCTTTGATTAGATTGAAACAAGCATACATTTTTCCTCAATAATTTCCTCTAAAAAGTGATCTTTGAATTCCTATCTTCATAGAAACAAGAAAACAAAAAAAATTGTTGATTTTCTTAGAAGTATAATCTAAAGGAGTATGAATTTTTCTTGTTTGAAATCGTATTAGGAGTTAAGCATGTAAGCAGAAAGGATCGTGTGAGTACAAGTACCCCATGAAACTTCACTATAGTAAGTTGTAAGAAGGGGTTTAGGGAGAACGCTATAATAAGTTGGGATAATTTGGCAAAGGTTAGATATGAAACAATAGTATAATGATACCTAGAAGTAAGACATTGGGATAAGCTCTTGACCATCAATGAGTTAGCATATAAGGAGCTCACAATAGAAGTCCTTAGCACCTTAACTTTGAACTTCGAGCACATGGAAAATGGAACTTGAAATACTATGAGGTTTAAAGTCAATCAACAACCAATATAAATGCATTCTTATAGAATACTAATGGCCTTTAGCCTGTATTATGAAGAATATGTTCTTATAGTCAAGTATCATAATCTACCAATGAAGTTGCCTATAAGGGTTAATGATGCTCAAGTTTAGGTTAAGTTGAGCTCTAGTAGTAAGGTATATAATCTAAGTAAGTCAAAAGCCTTAACTCTAAGAGATCTCGTTCTAAGAATTATTCACTGGATTCTAGTAAGAAGTGTGATGGGGCGCACAAATAGCATAGGGTTATAAATTCAAATGATATTGTGTTCTTACATAGCTTGGCGATACAATGCCCAATTAACTTGGGCATTTGAATGGCTTTCTTCTTTAGAAGCTAAGTGATCGAAGGAAGAGCTAGGTTTATTTTTGTAAGACCTTTTATTACTTAGTTAATGAAGCAAATCAACTTGTTTGATTACCTCCCTCTAATGGAATCAGTCCACCATCTTACCCCCATGAGCCTTAAATCAATTTGTTTGATGAAACTCTCACCAGTACCTTAAGTGGAAGAATTCTAAGATGAAACACTCAATGCTCCATTACCAACGCTAGTGCAAGATGAGCCCTCCACATCATCATTATTGTTGAGAAAAATTAAAAAGATGGTAAGGAGGATAATCAAGAAGCAAAAGACATTATAGAATGAGCTTAGGTGTATGAAATCATGTGTCAAGGCTATTATGGAGTACCATCTCATTCCCTTACCACCATTGCATTCCCTTGCTGCCATCACCTTTGGCTTATGACTCTTAGGACGAAGTTGATATAAAAGAAATTGAAGAGGAAGATGCCTCTAGAAAATAAGAGGATTGATTTTTTCTTTTGTTAATTTTTCTAAAGACTAATTTTTTTTTTCTTATGACTAGATGGCTATAATATTTACACTAACTTTCATTTTCTTTTCTCTTAAACTAATTGATGTATATTTTCTTATCTTGTGATAACTCTATAGGAATACATTACTTAACATATTAGGTTTAGTATTAATTTGGCTTTTATTTTTCCTTAAGATGTTCTCTTTTGTAGTTTGTTTTCTTTTGCATGTTGAAAGGAAACTTCGATTTTGATTGGCAACATTTGGATGATAACAAAATTTATCAATGTTAATGCGAACGAAAATTGGGGATGTCTTACTTATCATTTACTCTTTTTTTCCCTTTTCTATTATAATGCTTTCATGATAGTGTACATTAAGGAAAATATACAATTTAAGTGTATGGGGGAAAGAATAGGAGATATTGAAATATAAATATATAAATATATATATAGATGAATGAGCATATTTTGATTAAATACTACGGACTTAAGTTTTCCTTTTAGGAAAGAATAGGAGATATTGAAATATAAATATATATATATATATATAGATGAATGAGCATGTTTTGATTGATTACTACACATCTAAGTTTTCCTTTTAGTTTTAATGGAAATAACTTTCGGAAATTTGCATTACACTATAAAAGCAAGTGATGGGATAGGTAAGTATACATAGTCAAGTTATAGTATAGTAAAATTGATTGAATCTAAGTGTCAATCCTTTAGGAATTTTCAATAATTGCAAATATTAGTACTTACCCATTTCCTAATATCCAACCTAATAAACAATTTTAATTAATTAAAGATAGCTAATAAAACAAAAAATAAATAACAAAATAACATATCAACTTCAATTAATTAAAGATAACAAAACTAAATTATTCTAATAAAATAAAGAATAAATAACAAATAGAATATGAGATAATTAAAATTAACTACGAATACATGAACTTAATATTCAATTATTGATTCCCTTAGAATAACTATACAATTTATCAATCTCATTCTTATTTATTAAACTATAGAGTACTTAATATGAATAATCTAGACTTACGTCTCTAGTTAATTTCTAATCCTAAGACTACTCTACCTAAATCACTTTTGGAATAAAATATCTCATAATCGTACTAAGAACTTAGATCCTACTATTAGGTCTCTTGCTATTAGGTTATCTTAATTCGGAAGAACCTAACCACTAAATAGTATAGTCAGCTCTAACACAGGTTTGTTGTCGTAACCTTATAGGAGGCCTACTATGATTGCTTAAAATTTTTATACCACATATGCACATATGATATAAAAATCGCCTTATAAGTTAAATATTACAAGACTTTCAATACTTAGTTGTCAGGGTTTGTAGTTTTAATTTATTAACATGTAAAATATGAATAACCATAGAGATCTAATATTTTATAGTTCCTCAGAACCGTAGAGAATCAATATGCCCTATCAAACAATACGATCATATAGTAAAGACCTAAAATTTATACTTGTCAAAGTTGCAAAATCTAAATATAAAGGTAGTATTGGCATTTAACATTTCAAATAAGCTATTCAATCTATCTCTAGTTTTGACCTCTAAAACATCACAATACTTACACTTAATGCTTGACTCTTAACTTATGCCTGATTATCTATCAACCTACAAAAGAAAACTGGTGGGGAGTAAGTTACATGAACTTTGTGAGATATCTCTTATACTGTAACTGCAAGTAGGTTATCAAACAATTTATTAACAAACATATGAATGCATGAATAAATTGTATGCTAAACAATATACGTAGTCAACCGGTATTGCATACTATATCGGATTTAATGCCCTCTGAGGTAAGGGTTGGAGATTCATCAGTACCAATCACAGCTGGGTTTTAGCACTTGGGTTTTTAACTATAAATTGAAATTCTGTATTTCACAAAATATATTTGCATTTCCAAAGAAAATCAAGAAACTCATAAATTCCCAATTTTAGTAGTGAGGTGGTCCTCGTAATCCATACTTACGTTCTATAGTGGTGGTCTCTAGACTCAACCCCTAATCACCTACAGGTAGTGTTTCGGTGCCAAGTAAACCCACCAGCTAAGGGTAAGGTCTTGTTGCACCAGTGCTCCTATATTGTACTAATCAAATTAAGTGAGAATCCCATCTCTACAAAACCCTTCATTATCATTCACATAAGGTAACAGCTAGAATATTATATGTAATATTTGTGTTTATGCATGATCCATTTAATTTAAGTCAAATGTGATTAAGTCATTTTATCAGGTCATCAACCAATATCAACAAACCATCCAAATCATGCAAAGATTAATCATATAATCAATTCTTCAATTACTATATTTAATCACATTTTGCATAACAAGCAAACAGTATTCAACCACATGCATATTCCCGAACTCGAAGCATTGATTTATTAATTTATAAAATTTAAGTGCACTAATTATAAGCACAAACAAATATAGGGTTATTGGTAGTACTCACTTCACCAAAGCTGATATGAATCCTAGCAATCAACAGGTAACTTGCGTTTTTAATAAATTTTTCTTGATAAATAGAAATAAAAAAACCTAATGAGTATCTAGATGTAGAGCTAAACAACCCAACCAACTTACTATCTTTCTTATGATTCTTGTTTTTATTTCGGGATTAAATCACATGTAACTTTTTCATTTTACCCTTTATCTTTACAATATTATAGTAGATTTTATCAAAATCTACTATAAAGTTTTATCAAAATTTACAGTATTATTTTATATTGCTTAACTTATTTATTATGATGATTTGGAAATCTTATTTTATTGTATAAGTAATAATATTCAACTTAGTAAATGTTATATGAGTTTAGATTTTCTTGCTTTTCATAAGTTTTATATTGGCATATTGTTATATTATAATCTAATTATAATTCCTACATATAGCAAAATAAATAGTAGTATGGTAGGATAAGTTAGATAAAGTAATAAAGTTAGGTGGAAATATTAGAATTGTATATGTAAATAACTAAAAACTTTAACTTAGTTATATAGTAGTATTATTCTCATATTATATTGTGTGTATATGTATACATATTTTCAATTTATTCCTTGTAATTGTGTGATTTTATCTTATTATTATTATCATCATCATCATCATTATTATTAGTTCTTATTATCATTGCTATTTTATATCAACATATATTGTCATTACATATAAAAGCATATTTTCTTCAAAATGCTTTGATTTTTAAGTATGAGTGAGTACATTTAACATTTTGATCTTTTGAAGAACTTTGTGTCCTATAATTATATTTACCTACATTTTATAATATGTATTTGTCGGTTTCTATTTGTAGGAAATCTTATATGTACACTTGTAAATAATCGTGTTTGGATATTTCTTTATTTGGTTGAATTTTTATCCTAATTATTTATTTATATGATCATATTACTCAAATAATGTAAACTATTTATTTATATCTCTCGGTTTTCTTTAAATTGCATATAACATTTTCATTTTAATTTCGATTTTGGATGTCAAAACTTGTATTTTTCAATATGGGTATAAAATATTATGAATTTTATTAGTTTGACTTAAATAATTTTATTTGTCGATTTTAAGATTTTCTTTATTATTTTTTGATTTAGTTATTTTCTAAATTTCATATTTTTATAATATTTTATTTATAAGTCCAATTTATATAAATTTCAATATTTCGTCATTTTAAAGCCAAATTTACCATTTATGTTAATTTTGTTATTATTGGATTTCTTCCTAATTAATTAATTATTATTATTATTTAATTATTTTGTAATTTTTAGTTCACTTGATCGTTTATGATAAATTCCTAATGTGGCATGTTCCTATTTGTCCAAGTGGTAATTTGTTAATTTTTCCTTTATGTCTATATTTCTTAAATTTTGTATTATTATTATTATTATATATTTTATTATAATTAATTAATTAATATTATATGTGCCTTATTTTCTTTTATGGGTTTTGGCCCAAACTTAGTACATATATATATTATTATCTTATGTTAAATAAATATATTATATACATACATATGTACATATATGTTCTTACTTATATTTTTATACTTAATATATTATTATATGTACTTATATATACATGTAGGTATACTTATGTTATACTAATATAATATGTATAGCTATACATGTATACATACATATATACATGCATTTATACTTTTAGTATACTATTATTATGTGTATTTATATACATGTATTTATACTTTTAGTATACTATTATTATGTGTATTTATATACATGTATTTATACTTTTAGTATACTATTATTATGTGTATTTATATATATGTACATATATATATGTATGTGTATTTATACTTAGTCTTGTACATACTTTTATACATGTATACATACACATATTTATATTTCCTCAGTATATTTTTAAGGAATTACAATTTAATATATATATACATATCTATATATATACTTTCGATTTTGTATATATATGTATAAATACCTATTATATCTTATATGTAAGTTTATGTACATGCTCTAATATATATATATATATATGTATAGGGCATATATGTATGTATTTATATATATTTCTTATCTTATTTTCTTATTTACTCCCATATATGTATATGTACTACGTATAAATATATATATGTACATAAACCGTATATGTATGTGTATATATGTACATATGCCTACTAAACTTATAGTGTATCCTTACATATAAGTATGTATCTATATGCATAATAACATATATGCACATATAAACATAATTTCCAAAAGAAATAAGTTTACATACTCTTAATCTAATACAATTACATAAAGTTTCAATTAGAAAATATTAAGTTACATGTACAATACATCTAATATAATATTATACATAAATATAAAAAAATAAATAAAACCTTATTTACATAATATAACAAATACAAAGGAAATGTATTTACTTGTTTTGAAGATGATTTGGTGTGACAAGGTGAGATGTGTAGTGTAGTTAGAGATGGAATGGTAGTTAGAGAAAATAAAGGAAAAAGGGAAATAAGGAAGATGAAATGAGAGAGAGAAAATTTCGCTTTGGAAGGGAAGATAAGATAAATGGATTTTATGTGTATATATGAGATTATTCAAGTAAATTAAAGAGAATTCTAGAGGGTTGAAGTGGACTCATGGCAATGGAGGAGAAGAGGGAAGAAAAAGAAAAGAAAAAGGAAAAGAAAAGAGAAGAAGTTACAAGAAAGAAAATTTATTTATCACATATAAATTAAAAAAGGAAAAGAAAAAGATAAAGAAAAAGGAAAAATAAGGAAACAAGTGAATAAATAAGTAAAATAAACTTTTTAATTTTCTATAAATATTTGTAATCCTATAAATAATATTTAGAATAACAAATAATATGGTTACAAATAAAATTAACATTATTATATAATGCATAAACATCAATTAAGTAATTAAATGAAGTTCAAATAGTTAAATATATATATATATACTCATTTAGATATATATAATAATATATATAGTCATTAATAATTAAATAATAATGTTTATCAATTTTGTAGATTACTTTAGTACTCTTTACGTTTATTAATATTTAAAAGTTACCTCTAATCATTTGTCAGTGATTTTACACAATTAAGCTTATTAATTGATAATTATACAAAATTAGGGTTTTATTATCATAAAAGCAAATTTGTATATTTATAGGCTTAAAAATTTTATTTTTGGGCTTTTATCATATTTAGGTTCAATTTCTAGTGTTTACGTACACATAGGGTTAGGGTTAGGATTTTCATATGCAATTACAATTTCAATCAATATATTAGGATTTTTCATACTTGTTTTAAGTTTTAAATTTAAAATTTTAATCAGTTTTAAACTTATTAACTTTGTTGAATTAGGAAAATCATCTACAGTATGAGAGTTTGATTACATATTCAGAAGGCTAGATTTGCGGGGTTTATATTTATTCACTGAAGGACTCACATACTCATAGCAAACTCAAACATCAAATTAATAACCCAAGTAAATATTAATTCAATGATAATATGCACAATTAATTATATGGGAATAACAAGATATCATAAATTGATAATAAAAGAAAATTAATTACATAGTAAATTAAGGTTCACAATAAATAAATACTAAAACTAAATTAAAACATTAAGAAAAATAAACAAAGATAAGGAAAAGAAATGGATTATTTATGATCTACTTTATTCTATGATGTATAATTTACAAGACTTGTATCCTATTTATAGTACAAAAAAAAAAAAAATTGCAATGTATCTTTAACATATCTTCTATATTTCTTGAGAAATCTTCTTACACATCTCTTTAATTTACTTTCCAAATTTTGTTCATAAAATAAAGTACAACAAAAGCATGGCATATTAGACTTCAAAACCATGCTCTAGGATCTAAGTTGTAGAATTGGGCATGATCTTGCACTTTATTAAAAAATCTTCAATTTTCAATGGAAATTATGAGAGGTCAATGGCCAAGGAATATGGTTGTGGTCTTTATTAGATTTTATTTCTTACTTGAAATTTTTTACTCTAAATCCTTAATTGATGTTTTTTGTGAAATGAACTTCAAAACTTGATAAAATCACTCAAAAATCTATTGAATGCTGCTAAAGTCCTTGAAAATGAGATTTAGACAAATTAACCTCTAAATTGCTATAAAATTAACTTAATTAGTATATAAAATTTCACAAAATTACTCTAAAATATGTATACTAATTACTTATTTTTAGTAAGTAATTTTTTATTTTAAAATCTATCCTTAATTTTTTTATGACTTTAGTCCACTTTGCTAAATTTGAACATTTAAATCTCCATGATCTAGAGTTCCCTGTTACTTAAACTTAGACTTAGACTTGAGATATGGATAGATATTAAAGGGCTAAGGACTAGTTATTTAGATTTCTAAGCTTAATTTTAGAAGGATAGTTATCAATTTCTATTTTCCCTAAAAGTTCATTTTTAGATTAGATGAACATATGATATTTGTCTTTTAAAAGTCTCTTGAGGAAATAAATCAAAGTAGTTGGAGGCAAAGGAAACAGTTACAGCAAATAAAATACAAATTAGTAAGGATTAACCTTAATCCCTTAAAAGAGCAATGTTCTTTCTTGTTGCTAACTAAAGGAAATTTGTTGAGATTGGTAAGGATAGGCCTTAGTCCCTTAGAAGAGTAGGGTTTCTTCTTATTGCCACCTTGCAAATCAAAACGGTATGGATCGGCATTGGTCTATCAGAAAAGCAAGGTTCTTCTTGCTACTGCTAAAGTTGTGCTTAATCAAAAGGAATTAGATTAGATCAAAAAGCCTTCCAATGAAAAATATAAACTAAAGAGGACAATTAGAGGATGAGTTGATGTAACATGCATTCGATTTGAGTTTTTGTAACAAAAATAGTATATGAAAGATCTCTCTCCTCTTGTGTTAGAGTGGTGAAATTCACATAACTCTTTCTTAGTTTGTTAATGTTAATTTTTGTTTAAGTGATAAGGCTAGCTTTAGATTATTTGGATTGAATGTTGAAATTTTATAGCTCTTTAATGATAAATACCTAAGTGTTCTAAGGGCATTACTAATAAAAGAAGAAAGGGTGGTTTTTGAGAAACAAACTACGAATCCCTTTGAACTGATGATGTACTTCTCTATGTTATAAAAGAATTGTTACTCTTGTCTTAGTTTTATTTTGATTATTTTGCTTGAGGACAAGCAAAAGCTTAAGTGCGGAAGAATTTGATCTTGCTCAATTAGTGTGTATATTTGAAGGTAATTTGCATAGTTTTATCCATTATTTGTGTTAATTATTGATGATTTTAAGCTTAATTGGTTATTATTTCATTTATAAGTGTTTTTAAGGCTTTTGATAAGTTCTTAGGCAATTTTATAGAGTTTTAGAGCATTAATAAGGAAGTGCATGTTGAAAAAAAACTCTTTTGGTACTTGATATATGATAGGATCTCTTGTATAAAATTAGTGCATGGGCAATATATAATTGAGACACATGTAGAAGCATACCTGTATCTATTAAAATAGCTTTTCTTCGAAGGTTATGGTCTTTTAGTCATGATAATGCCTACTCTTGATTTTCTCATTAATGGGATGTAGGAAAAGGTAGATAGAAAACCCTAAAAACACACTACTAGACTAGGGACCTTAACTCTATATATCTATGCGTCATTATTTTATTTCACTATGGCCCATTATAATAGGTGAAATAAAATACTTGAGTTTTTACACATTATGTCTATATCAAAAGTCCATAAAGATGAGTTTATAAGCCATATATATATATTTATTTATTTATCAATTAGATGATCACTTTTATTTATTGGCTTAGCTCCTTAACTTAATTAGATAGTCAACAATATACAATTAATTGATATAGTGACTGAAAAAATTACAACAATCTCCTGCTTAGGTCATATGTATCACTTGACAATTGCATATTATAAAATCCTTATGGGCACAAATTTTTACTATTTATACTAAGTCTCATCTCTAAACAATCTAGTCCATCATTAATATCAATATAGGATCAAAGTGGCCTTTGCCATCATTTATTGTGATAAGACCTATCAATGGTCATAATATTGATATAGTCAATGACATAGATCAAGTATAGATGTATAGTACGAAAATTACATGTATTGTGATCTTTAATATGTCTATTTCCAATAGGTCTTACTTTATAACTTATAATAATATACTCTACACTTTATGCATAATGGTAATTGGAATATATAAAATTTTATTCGAGAGAATTCAAGAAACAATTATATGTATGAGTTAATTATAACAAAATGCAATATACAAGTGAACATTAACTAAAAACTAATCTCTTACCATACTAGTACATCAAAATTAATAACATCTATACAAGCAACATGCTCATTAAACACTTTGGAGGTAAACCCTTGGTAAGCGGATCTACAATCATAAGATTTGTACTAATATGTTCAATTGACACTTTAGAACTTTGAACTCTCTCGTTAATAACAAGAAACTTTATGTAAATATGTTTTGATTTTGATGAGCTTCTATTGTTCTTGGAATATAGTTCATCAGCCTTATTATCACAATTAATCTTCAATGGTCTTTCAATACCCTCATCAATTTGTAGCTTAATGATAAAATTTTGCAATCATATTCCCTAATTTGATGCCTCATAACAAGTATGAATTTTGCCTCCATGGTAGAAGAAGCTATAAATGTTTGCTCGACACTTTTCCATGATATAGCCTTGCTAGTCATCATGAAAACATAACTAGAAGTAAACTTTCTACTATCAAGGCATCTAGTATAGTTGGATTTGGAATACCCTATGATCTCCAAATGATTAGACCTCCGATATGTAAGCATATAATCTTTTTTTCTTTGCAAGTATCACATAACATGCTTTGCTGTTTTCTAATGATCCAAGTTAGGATTACTCAAATATCTACCAAGCATTCCAACATTGTATACAATATTCAGATGTATACAAACTTGAGCATACATAAGACTCCCTATTATTGACGCATAAGGGATCTACTCTATTGCCTTTTTCTCAATGTCATTCTTCGGACATTAAAGCAAATTGAACTTATCACCCTTAGTTACAGGAGTATCTCCTGGTGTACAATCTTTCATGCTGAAACTAGTACCTTATCGATATATGCTCTTTATGATAAGCTTAATATACATCGTAAATGTTCACGATGGATCTGTATGCCTAATACAAAAGATACATTTCCAAGATCTTTCATTTTAAAATTTCTTAAAAGAAATATCTTAGTTTGATGCAATAATCCTATATTATTACTTACAAGTAAAATGTCATCAACATATAACGGCAGAAAAATGAATTTACTCCCATTAATCTTATGATATATACATAGATCAACAACGATTTCATTAAAATCAAAAGAGGATATCACTTGATCAAATTTTTGGTATCATTAACGTCATGCTTGCTTTAATCCATAGATATATTTCTTTAATTTGCATACTAGATGCTTTAATTGCTCAAATTCAAAATTCTCTAGTTGCACCATATATTTTTTTTCATCAACATAGCCATTGAGAAATGTAGTCTTTACATTCATCTAATGGTGCTCTAAATCATAATGAGCCACACGTGTTATAATAATTCTAAAAGAGTCTTTTGATGAAACTATAGAGAAAGTTTCTTTATAGCCAATTCCTTCCTTTTAAGTGAGACCTTTAGTGATAAGATGTGCTCTATATTTTTTCAAGTTGAATTTTACGTGGTCTTAAAAATCCATTTACAGCCAATTGGTTTCACACCCATAGGTAATTTAACAAGATCCTAAACATCATTATTTCTCATGGATTTCATCTCTTCCTTCATAGCATTAATCCACATTTGGGAATTTGCACTTTGTTTGGCTTGATTGACAAATGATGGATCATTTTCCAATCTTATAGGAAACTCATGCTCTTGAAGGTATATGATATGGTCATTTGGAATCGCACATCTTCTTTCCTTAGTAGATCTACGTAATGGCACTTCCACTTGAGGTAGTTGTGATTTCTCAATATGAGCAAGAGCTTCTTCCTCTACAAAAGTAGGAGGAGTTTTAGGAATATTTTGAACATTTGTATTTGCATCTTGAAAAGTAACATGTGTAATTGCTGTTACACTTTTAGTTACAATTATAGGAATATTAACATATTCCTCCTCAAGAAATTTAGCATTCCCAATCTCAAAAAAGGATCGACTTAAGTGATCATAGAATTTAAATCCTTTTGATTACTCTAAATACCCAACAAAGTTGCAACTAACTGTTTTTGAGTCTATTTTTCTCTCATTAGGCCTATATGGCTTAGCTTCAGCTGGATGCCCCTAATGTCTACAACTAGGCTTCTTACTAGTCTATAACTCGTATGTGGTTTTGGATACAACTTTACTTAGAACTTAGTTAAGGATATACACTACAGTCTTTAATACCTCTCACCAAAGTGATTTTGGTAAAGAAGAATGACTAATCATACTTCTAACCATATCCTTTAGAGTTCTATTTCATTTCTTAACTATACCATTTTGACTTAGTTGTCTAGCATAGTATACTTAGGAACAATCCTATACTCTTTTAAGTACTTCGTAAGAGGTTTAGGACGTTATTCACTTGATCCAACAAATCTATCGTAGTCTTCACAACTGCGGTTAGATTTGACAGCTTTAATTTTCTTATTAAGTTAGTTTTCAATTTCAACTTTATATTCCTTAAAATTGTCTAAGGACTATTTTTGTTGGGTGATTTTGGTATAGGGCTTTGATCCTACAAAAGCACAAATAAAAGGTTTAAGTAGTGTTAGGGCTAGTCTGGTGTAGTTATTCCGATGCCTAAGTAAGTGGTTGTTTAGGTGAAAGAGTAAGTGAATAAGTAAGTTGATTGTTATCAAGCATAAAAGAGTTCTTATAGTGCTTTCCTTCTCTTATTTACAAGTAAATGTCGAGTGTCTATAATAGTAGTTAATCATTGGTCATGGATCATGTGGCAATCTTGTAATTAAGCAAATGTCTAAAATGTAGTAGTAGTAGGTAGTTGTCTAATGAGATCATACTAGATCATAATTGTTCATGTCGCTTTCCTAAGTTCAAATTGAATATATGAATAGGTTAAGCTTCAAGGCTCATTAGATGGATTGAGCCTTTGCTGGCCTTAGTAGCTTAATGGCTAAGTAGCATGTTAAGGTGAAATTCAACTATCAACGTTTGCCCCCCAACTTCTGTGGTCAAGGATTCAACTATGGGATTGAAGAAGATTCATTACTTAGTCTAAGCACTCAGATGCTTAAGACGAAAATTAATTTTCCAGATGCCAAGTGATATGCCAAAGTTTGGGTTCTCTCTCGTATACGTTTTTTGAAATGCATTGTATTAGATCCTAAGTGAAATATCACGACCTTTTAACTTTCCTGCTCATTTACTTTTCAGCAATGACACTTATGACAACTGTCATACTAGTCATTATTGCACCATAGCCTATCATATCCCGTCAATATCTGACCTTTGATATGTGTTATCCATCTTTGCTTAACAATCTAATTAGAGCTTGCATCCTTATTAGAAGTGCATTAGAATTTCAAGACGAGATCACTCATGTAGAAAGCTTTTCATTTTGATTATCACTTCTTACTCCTCTCTCATTCATATCTACTTTTAGAATTTCCCTTTGCTTTTAAGATTTCTATTTGTGAGTTCTTGTGTTGCCAAGTACTCTTTGATAACTTAAACTTCAATAATCTTCGACAATGTTAAATGCCAACAGGTATAGTTCGAAGTGTTATTTGCTAACTTATATCTTTAGACTCTAAAGTGACAATGTCTAAGGTTACTTCTTCCCCCTTCCCCCTCTACAACCCTACCCTAAAGAAAGAACAATTTGGCATCCTCTGCAGATAGTTTGGCTGATAGCATGATGTAGTGATGAGAAAAACTCGCTCACATTAATGCTCTTCTTGTAGATAACTACCCAGATGATAAGGAATGTAGGTTAGTTGCCAGGTATTTGTACAATAATGTAGTTTATAACATTGATTTTCTAGATGGAGTTGTGAGTGGCACTATTAGGACACTTGTTTCGAAGTATAATAAGTATTAACAAGATCTTCCCAATTCATGGCATCTACATAGGCTAAGGGAGGATGAGAGTGTATGTTTTCCAATAGATTGTAAATTCCATTTATATTTGAAATATCTCAATTTTGGGTTATGTTTCCCATTCTCCAGTTTTTTGAAAAGATTTTTTAGTTACTTCCGGGTTGCACCAAGTATGTTTTCTCTTAATACATATAGGCTTCATGTCCCATTCAAAATTATATGCGGAGAGATCGAGGTTAGGGCTACACCTTAATTATTTAGATAGTTCTTCTCAATAAGGAGGTAGCTTGATGGTTAGTACTTCATGATGGCTTGGCATGGGCATAAATTCATGAATAGGTTAGAGTCTAAAATTTATAAGTGACATGATAAATATGTCTTAATTAGGTTAGATAAAGATTTGGAATTTTGGAGTCAATGGATTGAGCCTATTTATACAAAAGACATTGAATTGTTGTTGAGTGATGGCACTGTTGCTAAGAAGATTAAAGAGCGGTGAAGGAATAAGATATTTTTTAAGATGCCAAGAGGATTATAAAATGATATGAGAAGGGAGAGCCCATCTTTTCTGACAATGAA
Source organism: Lumnitzera racemosa (assembly GCA_024138005.1). Lineage (NCBI taxonomy): Eukaryota > Viridiplantae > Streptophyta > Magnoliopsida > Myrtales > Combretaceae > Lumnitzera > Lumnitzera racemosa. The sequence goes on from JAMXBC010000002.1 coordinate 74,593,198, forward strand.
GATAGGTGTTCATCTACTTACCATGTTAAGTAGAGCTATAGGAGGACATTTGTTCTCGTAACTTAGGGGGAGAATAGATGCCTTTGAGCTTTATTTATCATAGGCTTATAAATTTTTATTTTTTCCCTTTTCCTATTTATAATACTCTTATTTTCTTTTTCTATAGACATGGGTGTGAGGGATATAGATCCCATGAAATTGTTCTCTTAAGCAAAAGCTTGACAAGCATGCAACTACTAAAGTTACTGTTAGTTGGCTACTTATACTGAAAATGATCTCCTAAGAGAAGGTCATGAAGGAGGTAGCCATTCCAAAGAAGAAGAATGGAACCCTTCTTGCCAACAAGGAGAAGGGTATTGAATAGATGGAAGCTATTGTATCTAGACAACTTGAGGTGGTTCCTTCTATAATAAATACTACTTGAGAGGAAGTGCTGGGAAAGGCTAGCTGAGATATTGCTAATGATAGTAGCATTGAGGTTATTCCTTAAGAAATGGTAGACAACTAGCCAAACCAAATAAATGTTGAGTTAAGTCCTAGAAGAGAAGCAGGAAAGAACTTGCCAACTAACCTCTATCTAAGAAGAGTGAAAATTTGGACAAGAAGACAAAGGTGCCTTTAAGAAATAAAGCTCTTAGCATAAGTTCTGCTAAGTTTGTCCCCAATTATGAAGTGGGTGAATATTTTGTGCCATGCTTGGGCTACAATACCTTGTACGTGGATTCTACTTTGGGTGATAGGAGGAAGTCTTTAGCCTTGATGGAGGGAGTCATTCTCCTTAGGGATATGGAGATTGCGAAGAAGGATGTAGATAAAGTAGGCTATTGTAATAAAAGCCATATTGCTACTAAGCTGTATGATGTAAGTAATAATCATAACTTTTTTCATTTATGACTTATGTCCCATTGCTGACCTAATTTTGTTTACCTATAGATTAGTAACCATGCTTTGACAGCTTTGGATAAGGTCGAGAAAGAAATGAAGAAGGTATTATACAAATTTTGTTACTTTGTCAAGAAATGATTAACTTATTTAACTTTGTTAATTTATTTCAGAAAATAAAGGAGGCTTATAACTCCTCAAAAGCTTAAACTATTGCAGTTGAAAACATGAGGATTAAGGTTGAGGTACAGGTTAGGAAGTTGAAGGAAGAGCTCTCTACTGAGAAGCTAACACATTCCTTGGCCACTAATGAAGCCTTGGCCCTTAAGACAAAGAATGAAGAGCTCTATAAGGAGATTAAGGACTTGAAAGAGGAGCTTCGCAAGAAGTGAGAAGAATGTTAACCTTGATGAGTGTCAGGAGGACAACTTGAGAATCTAAATAAAGAACTTAAAGATATATTGCTCTAAGTTTGAAGCTTATGTTGTCAAATTAGAGGAGGTAGCAAAAAGGAAGCCTTTTATTGAGGAAGTACTAGACATTGTAACCCCTAGTCAGCAATAGGAAAGATTACTCCAAAAAAAATTCTTATAGGGGGCCTAGTTGGTAAGGAAAGAGATCCTAATGGTTCACCTTAAATATGAACTATCTTGCCTCAACTTTGCCGATGTTAATGATTGCAATTCCAGTAGGGAGATAATACTCAAGCCAACATTGAAGTTCCTATTGAAGCTGAGGAACTATCATCAAAGGAGACCCCCTATGTCTGCAAAGAGACCTCTAGCTCCTCCAAGGCCCCTAGTGCTGACAGAGATTTAAGTTCCAAGAAGGTCCTAAGCTTTATTGACCAAGACAACACTTACCCTTAATCTAAAAGCAAAAATGCTCCGAATTCTTAAGTGATAAGCTAATCTATACTTTGTTCTTATAATCATTTTACGGACATAATATTGTAAGGATGCTGACCTTTCCATTGTAATAGACTGTTTCACTTTTTATGCCTTTTATTCTTAACAAGTTTTATTTTCTGTGCATGTCTCTTCTTCTCGATGTGTTTTATTTTACGTACTTTTTTAAATGTCTCTTCTTAGACATAGTGTTTCTTAGCTAACCACATAGGACATGAACTTAAGTGTTTATTTTCTTAGCTATGAGATTGCTTGTTGAAGCCAGCATAGAGTTCATTAGCTCTAATTGCTCGGCATACTTTTTCAAAGAACATTTGACATCATTCATTAATATATACTAAGCTTGTTAATGGTTATAGGTATGAACTTATAAGGCATTAGTTTGTTTGCTGTATAGTTAGAACAATAATATGTTAATCATGCATTGATTAGGAATGAAGGAGGTAGAAAGTAAAGATACTTGTAAACTTAAAATAAACATTTTATACTTAGAATAATATGAAGGACATTTGCCTTACGAAGTTAAAAGAGAATATAAATATCATTAATTGAAAAGAAACTATTTGAAGTAGAATTTTAGATTCTTGGCATCTTATGCACGAGGTATAATTGTTCCAACCAGTCTTTCTGGTCGATAAGTTATCTACGACTTCCTAGACCTTAATAGGGTCCCCCCAATTTGCACTAAGCTTCCCTTGATTCTCCCATAATCACTTCTAACTTTCTATTGACCATATCTCTAGGTTGAAATACCTTGTGCTTCACCTTTTGATTGTAATACTTGGCTACTTTATGCTTATTTGTAGCAACTCGTGCCCTTGCAATATCCCTACTTTCCTCAATTATATCCAAATTAGTTGTAAGGCCAACTTAATTTGGCATAATATGAAAGTTCTATGTCCAAAGATTGGGTAGATTCAATTGAATCAATAGAATTGGTGAGCCTATACTCCTATAAAATATTTGGCAACTTATCAGCCCATCTATCTTTGCCTTATTGACTCTCCTTTTTAAACTATATAAGATGGTCTTATTAATAGCTTTGACTTGCCTAATAGTGCCTTATGTTTTTGGCATTGTGAACATTGTCGAATAGTAGATTTTGCATTTTCTTTCATAGTCAACTTGTAATAGTTGAGTCTCAATGTGTGAATATATAGGGTATGACCCTTTACATGGTTATTATAAACACTGCCATTCAGCTCAAACAATTTTCCTTAAGCATCATTCTGTGAAAGGCACTAAAGATAAGGTTGAGAAAGGCCATCTTAGTATAATTGGTTATCAATCAGTGTATAATTTGCCACCTGATATATCAACCTACAAGCTTCTTTTTTATTGTGGGTAAAAACTGTCCTTTAAATAGTCAATAATTAGATCCATCCAAGACTTCTCCCTTGGGAAAGGAGCCAATTCATAGCTTTGCTTGATAGTTTCTAAACTCTTACTAAGGAGATGATAAAAAGCTTGTTGTTCATATTAGGAAATGCCATATTGGCTAACTTTGATAGTTTGTTAACAATAATGTTTCTAGTCTTTGGTATTTTCTAACTTGAAAAAGATTAAAACTCTTCCTGAAGGGTTTGTACTATCAGTAAGTACTTGCTTGTCACTTCCTCCTTCGCTGCATAGCTTCCTTTAACTTGATTCACAACTAGTTGTAAATCGAAAAAAAACTTCAAGTTTCTTATCACTAACTTCCTTAGCTGGTTTAAGGTTGGCAATTAGGGCTTCATACTCAACTTTGTATAGTGAAACTTAAATTTCAATGTATAGTGAATTTTCACGTTATGTGGCCCTTGCAAAATGAGGCCTGTACCACATCTTTCTTTAGTAGAAGAGTCATCAACATACAAGTTCTATGTAGGTTTCTTGGCCGTCTCAATGTTTTCTTCTTCCGTAGTAAACTCTACTACAAAATCTACTAATACTTGAGCTTTTAATGCCGTTTTGGGTTTATACTATACACCATAGGTATTTAACTCTAAGGCATATTTCATCATCCTCCCTCAGGAATTTAGTCATTGTAAAAGCTTGTTGTAGAGGCTAATTAGTAAGGACAAATATCTGGTGTGTCTCAAAATATAGTATTAACTTCCTTGTTGAGAGGACAATTGCCAACACAAACTTTTCAATCTTTTATATTGGAATTATAGATCTTGTAACACATAGCTTATGTAATAAATTGGTTAATGCTCTCTGCCTTCTAACTAGACTAAGACAGATGAAAGAGCTCGATTGTTGATTGACAAATACATAAACAAATTTTCTTCAAGAATAAGTGTCAAGAGTATTAGTAGTGATGCAAGAAATTCTTTCAGCTTGTTAAATGCCACGTCACACTCATCAGTCTACTAAAATTCCTTCGAGCACTTCAATACTTTAAAATATTTTGTACATCTGTCTATGCTTCTTGATATAAATATATTTAAAGCGGTAATCCACCCAGTCAACTCTTGAACTCCCTTAATTGTGTTAGGGACTTAATGTTTGAATAACATCAATCTCCCTTAGGTTTACCTCACTACCTCACTTGGTGACCATGTATTCCAAAAATTTTCCTCAGGTAGCACCGAAAATACACTTTTATGAGTTTAGTTTCATATTGTATATCCTCAAGGTATCAAATGTCTCCTTAAGATTGGCAAGATGCCAACTTTTTGTTATGCTCTTCAAAATCACATCGTCAACATTAACTTTGATGTTTTGATAGATTTGGGGCTTGAACATCTTGGTTATGAGCCTTTAATAGGTCACATCGACATTTTGAGCCTAAAAGGCATTACCAAATAGCAATATGTCCCAAAGTTTGTGGTAAAAGATGTGTGAACTTCATCCTCCTTTTCCATTTTAATTTGATTATTGTAGCGACCCTAGGAGGGGCCTAGTAGTATTGCCTAAAATTTTCACATCACGTGTGTACCTATGATAAGAAAATCGCCTTGTAAGTCAAAGATTGCAAGACTGTAAATAGTTATTTGTTAAAGTCTTTAATTTTAGTTTATTAACTCATTATATAATATAAATAATTATGGATATCCAATTTTTTTTTTCACAATTCCTTAGAACTGTAAAGAATCGGTATTCCTTACCGAAATAGTGAAATAAGATAGATAATTTCAGAAAATTCTAAACTTACCAAAGATACTAAACTTAATTGAAACATTAGTTGTTTTTTGGAGCATTCCGAATTAACTACACAAGCTTTTCATCATACTGATTCAATGGTAGCACTCTGTACTTGATTCCTGTCCCATTCCCAACTATCGATCAACCTACAAGGAAAATAACTGTTGGGGTGTAAGCTTACGCTTAGTGAGATAATTACCCTCATCAATACCGTATGATAGAAATTTATTAGATGCACAATCATATGAATGCATGAACAATCAGTATGCCATACAACACATACAATGACCTAGGAACTGCATATAACTCAGAATTATGCCCCCTATAGTTGGGGTTTAGAGATAATTAATCGACCCAAACCAAAATTCGGGTTTTAGACCTTGGGTTTTAATTCATTTGTACTATTGTGCTTAAGTCAATCTAAGTCTAGCGGTGTAGTAGCCGAATAGTAAATCATATTTTCAAAATCCTAAGTTTAGCGGTGTAGTAGCTTCTGCAATCTACAAACACATGCCTTAAGAAAAGCCACAAGACTTGGCCCCTCGCTGATGGTTGGCGTCTCCCAGTACTTAGTAAGCCTAACAGCATAGGATAGAGACTCAATATATATGATGACATAGCTAGTGCTTAATCCTGTAGGAGGCACGACCTCTTGTGAGTCCCTTTCCATCTTCTGTGTGAAGCGGCAATCAGTGTTATCCGTATGCAATATGGGGAATGCATGATTTATTTTGATTTCTTAATCGTATAAGTGATTAACTCGATTTTTCAAGGTGATTAGACAATTTCATTCCATACAATTCACATATATATATTAGTACAAACAATTCCCATTATTATATATAATTAACAAGTCATCACATTCATCCAAAAATTCATACACATGCATTTCCCATATCCCATAAGCATCCAAATATATATATATATATAAGTTTAGGTGCATATATTCTATAAGAAAAATCAAGTAAAGAGTCATCAGGAATTTATTCACTCAGCCATACGGATCAATCAAACTAATCTGGGATAGGTCATCTCCCCAAATCTAGGTCCCCTGGACATTGTAAATACGATACTATAAGGATTTGAAATAAAGCCTAGAAAATTAAGCTGAAACCCTTTAAGTTATACTTTTGACTTGGTTTTATAGTTTTTCTCAGTTTTACTTAAAAGTTTAATCACACATAACTTTCTCGTTTTAAATCCAAATTTTATGATCTTATAGTCAATCTTCATATTTTTTGAGTGTACTTTAATGTGGTGAGGTTATATTTTCGTGATGAGGTATGCAAAATTGTCCATGGGCTAGAACAGTAGCGATCCTCATGTTTTGGAGTACTTTTGGGCCTTATTTGGTAAATAGGCTTTTTGATAACTTGAGAAATCTTTTGGGCTAGGTCTTAAGATTTTATTCTAAGCTCAAAATACTCCTTGAGATTAGATTTACAACTTTGATTTATACTCCTAAGGCTAACAACCACTTCATGGGCTTTTTAGTGGGCTTAAATTGTCAAATGGGCTTGTTTTTTTGGTTCAAACTAAAGTTAGTGACTTTGGTGGGCTTATAGAGTCTTAGGTGGATTTCTTGTGGGCTTCAAAACAACCTCTCTTAATATTTTAAAGTGCTGGTCAGAATTTTAATGAAGGCCCAACTTAGAGTTCTAGGCTTGTTTTGAGAGTCTTAGGCTCAATTTTGAGTTTTAAGCTTTGTATACTTACTATACTTGCTTTAGTTGATCTTTTCACTTTATTCACTTAATTTTATCATATTTTTAAGTGTCTTTTACCCATGTTCCAGATCTGGTCGTGATGATTCCAAGGGGTTTTCACTTGGTTTTTCAACTTGTTTCATTATTTCCTTAAGTTTTGGTGTTAGATTATGCACTTAAACTACTTGTATCCAAATCTTAACTAAACTTTTCTTTCATAAGATGATTCTTTAACTCATGCTTCACACAAAGAAATAGAAGATCTTACACTTATTACAACTTCCATATCATAGCTCATGTCATACAAAGTTGATTTCTTCATAAAAGCTTCATGTAATAGATTTTCCTTTACCTAAGGCTAGGTTTGAGTATCTTTAACATAATAGAAATGGAAATAACATCTAAATGGCTCACATGTACTCTACATCTAGCATGATTTCTCCTCATTCATGTACGCATTTCATGATTTTCTTAACTTAAAATCTTCCATTCTAAGTGTTAAACATATAACTTACATAATACCAACTTAGCATGCCCATATTTCAACTTTCATGTAAAGGGGTTCACAAACTTACTTCTTAAGGTGGTCTAGCTATTTTATCATTTTATGATCATGCTAATACCTTTATGAAAACATGGTCCCCTAACATGTAACACTAAACCACTAACACAAAGAAATAATTTACTCGTCCAAAAAGCGTAGAAACGGTGGTTGTGTAACTAAGTACCCTCTTATGTTCCTTGTTTTTCCTCCTTCTTCTTGAAAGCTCCTTTAGAACTAGAGTCTTGATCTTTGAAGTGGGGCTTTGGGGATATTTTAAAGTTCATAAAAGTGGTTTTTGAAGTTAACAAATAGAGGGCACAAAATGAAGCTTGGTGCCGTGAGTATGGAAGCAAAAATGGTGGCGGCAATGTTAGGATTTTGTGGAGTTGGATTTCTTCTTTTGATTTGTGTTTAAAGTAAGAGAAAAGGAAGTGAAAATGGGAGTGAAAGAGGGAGAGAGTGGCAGATTTTTGAATGAGAGAAAAAGTGTGTGCAAGAAGCTTTAATTGATTATCTTATAGCTTACATAAAAGTCAACAACTGAAATTATTGATGATATAAGCATTAAGAAGTGAATAGTGGTGTGTAAGAGAAAGTGACTGATGGTTGAAAGACAAGAGTATGACCCCCCTTTTCTCCTTGTTCAAATCTATCATATAGTGTCCTTTGGGGTCATGGAATGGTTTTGTCTCATTTAATGAAGTTAAGCATGTAAAATCTTGTGAAAAATTGTCCATATATATTATAAGTAAAGGGATGATAAGAAAAATGTCTTATCACTAGATTTTGATAAGTTTTCAATTGATAAATGATTCCAACTCTCAATTGATAAGTTATCTAAGGTGATTGGTTGGTCTACTTAATGATGTGTAAGGTTTAGACATGAAGATAAGGGCATGGTCTTATAAGAAATTGTTTTAGGATTTTCATCTTGCATTGTTTTGTATTTTATGATTCGATTCCTATAAAATTGTGAAATTTTATAAATTTGAATGAAATTATTCAAATTAAATTATCGATTAATTACTTAGGGTTAAAATTCCTTAATTGTTTTTAGGGTTTAGGGTTTTAAGTGACTTTAGAGCTCGTAGTTTTTCAAGCTCAGGTTTTATTGATAATTGGTTTTTGAATTGGAAAAATTTGATTTCTTTCTAAATATAAGCTTAAATTCTTAGTTTTGTTGATCCTTGGGAATGTTCGGACGGTACTTTTAATTGAATCATGAGCTCACTAAAAGTAGGGTTTATATTTATCAATTGATAAGTGATATGAGGCAAGCGCACCTATCAGTTTTAATATAGAATGAATGAATTAAAAAAAATACTGAAATTAACAACTAAACTACTTATGAGACTTGATTACGCAAATTAGAAAACAATAAACTACGAACGACTTCAAGTATGCAATAATGTATTTAGGAATTATTTCCCCTAGTGTTTAATATGTAACTTTTTTAAAATATATCCAATTCAATTTCTATTATTCTTGACCGGAGGGATTCACAATTAAAGCTAATATCTTTCTCAAGCATATTAACCCTAATCCTAAATTATTTATCGGAATCTCTTCACTTAGTAATATAATTTAGAATTGCATTAACGTGTAATGAATTCCCACACAAACAATCAACTTTCCGGAAGAAACATGTATCTTATCTCTAAGTATACATGTAATTCTCTTCAATTATGCTAAGATCTAATTACACGTGCAATTTCTCAATCAACATGCATAATATCATATATTGATACTCTAGAATTATCAATTCACAATTAAACAACATAATTGAATCAAGAAAAGATAGAAACTTTATTGAAATTATAGTTCAATCCAAGGGTTACATGAAACCCTAGGTTCCATAATCCTAAATACTCGAATTCTTTCCTATCATAACGAATCTAAAAACGAGTTTCATAAAAAACATAAAATAAAGCATAAAAAACCCTCTTGAATTTATGAACAATCTCTCTAATCTTGAAATCGATATTGTTCTCGCTTCTTGATTAATGTTCTTCTCAAATCTCCTCTCGTCTCTTGTGTTTCTTGTTTCTGTAATGTCTCTTCTCTCTTTTGAAACCTTAAGATATCCTTTTATATGTGTATTACAAAGATTCTGTTTTCGTCACCCAACACGGCCTGGGACACGGCCGTGTCCCTAGGTCGTGTAACTTTCTGCACTTAGGCAAAATTTCTACACAACTTCAAAACTTCATAACTTCTTCGTTTGAACTCGGAATTGAGTGAAACTTGATTCCTTTACTTCGTTTTCTAGCCTAGAACGCGTTTAAACCTTGAAATCAACATTTTACTCAATTAAGTATCAATTTCTTTAAAGAAAACAAAAAATGTGGGGAAAATACTATAAAATCACCATATGAAATATGTTTAAAATCAGAGTTATCAAATTTCCCTACACTTAAGCATTTGCTTGTCCTCAAGCAAATAAATCAAAACAAAACTTTCAGGACAAGAAACGTTAAATGAAATTTATCACTATTTTAGAAACCGGTGAACAAATACACTTGACCCAAAGAAAAGTAAGAAAATCATTCTCAACTAACTTGCAATAATAAAGTCAACCAATTTCATCTGACCATATTCGAATGCTCCAACAATACTTAATACTAGAGTTCACTAGTTAATTTATGAAAATCAAAGTTTACTCAAGTCATTTAACTAAGGATTCTTAAACTAAAAATTGGATTTAACATCTCGCCAACTGAGAAAGAGTCATAAAAATTTTATCCATTTGACTAAAGTGTATACAATTCTCTTTTTCATTTCACCAAGAACCATAATCTAAAACAAACACATTTTACATCCACTCATCCTCTGATCATCCCCCCAGTTCTTGCTTTTATTGAGAGGTCTTTTTAAATTTACCTTATTTAAGCACAATTGCGTTGGTAGCGGGAAAGAATCTCGCTCTTTTGACGGACCAAGACCGATCCATACCAACTTATTCCTTATATTGATAACGGGAAAGAACCTTGCTCTTCTGATGGACCAAGGCCGATCCATACCACTTTTTTCTTTCTTTTTTCATTTGAATTGGCATTAGGACTCAATCTCACTCTTCTGACGGACTAAGATGAATCTTTACCAATTTTTTCTATTCTTACACTTGTTATTACTTTTGACCTCCAATCATTGTGATTTTTCAAGGGTTTCTCAAAAGAAGAATTTCATTTGTTTATTTGCTAAAAATTATAGGACTCTTAAAAATTTCTAAGAGAAAGGTATACATAAAAGTAAATTTAAAAATAACCATGACTAACTCTCAACTAGTGATGTTGCTCTAATCTCAAGTCTTAAAATCCTAAGCTAAATAACTTGTAACTTTGCCCTTCACAAATTTGACTAATCAATTCTAGTAAAGTATAATAAGATTAATAATAATCAAGATGAAATAGTTAATTTGGCTTAATACCAATTAATCACCTATTGCAAGTTAACTTAAAAAGTAATTGGGTCAAATATGAATAATTGGTTTCCTAAACAGTAACAAATTCATATATATCCCTTCCCCACACTTAATAATGGACATTGTCCTCAATGTACCACAAAAAATCAAAGCAGCACGAAAAAAAAAACAGCATAGGAAAAAGGAAACATATGTAATGAAAAGAAACTGATACTTCCCTGCCAGTTGAAAAGAAGTGCAAAATGAAGCATCATCATCATTATATATATTGGAGTTTACAAGTCTTGATCAACAAAAGACAACACACAAAATTTGGAACTAAGAAGCATTATCAGAATCCGTTTCCTCAGCCTCCTCATCAGATGATGCCTCAGCCATAGTAGCATCATCATCGTCATTACCCTCCTCTTCATCCTCCTAATCCTCATCACTTTCTCTAGCCTCCTCATCATCACCCTCCTCATCAACCTCTTCCTCACTACTCTCATCCTTTTCCGCACTCTCTTCTTCATTAGTAGCCGACGCTTTCATTTTAAGAAATTCTTCCATTCTGTCCTGTCGGAGATGAAGTTTATCCATACTCTCTTGTATATAACGAACCTCAAACAGCAACAAATCAAATTTATCGTCTAAGCTAGTTGAAGACGTTTGGCCCCGAGATGTGCTGCTGCGAGAGCGTCGACCTTGACGTCTTGATGGTAGGAGGTTCATGAGGAGGAAGGAATTTAAGCGCATAAGAGTGACTTGGCTAATGAAAGTAAGTGAAGTCCAAGCAACAACCTTAGTCCTCATAGCCTGCACTAGTAATGTAATATAAGGGCCACAACAAATATGCCCTTTCTTTTGAGTAGTGGTGGCTTGATGGCTGAAGAGTTCGGCAATTTCAATGGCTAGATTGATGGGGTGATTATGGATGACACTGTAGAGATAGAGGCAATCCTTGTTAGGCACCACCCCGGTACTAAGGCCCTGGCCAGTTAATGTATGGGAGAAAAGCCAGTGAAGAACCCGGTATTCAGGCCTGACTAATTGAGAGGCCTTACTCCTGGCTGGATCATAGGCATTGCCAACCGTGATCTCATTCCAAAATGACCCTGCCGTGACGCCACAAGGAAAACGACATGAGAGACTTTGGAATTCTTCCGTCCGTGTATATCTTTCTACATATAAACCAAGATATCGGCCCAGTTGAACGATGGATATGTGGAATAGATGGCCACTCAAGGTGAAGTGTAATTTGCGGTTCGGGCCCATGTGAGTAGCACTGTCTTTATCCAGCTTATAAGTACACAAAAATTCCAGGGTTAGCTCTTTATAAACTGGAGCTTCAAAGGATAATAGGCGCTCCCAAATGGTACCATCCAAGAGCTCCTTCATTTCGGTGGTGAGCTCTAGTTGAGCGAGAACATCCTAATCCAACCGAAGGGTCTCGTTAAAGGGCTTAGACTGAAGCAATTGGTAGCGTTGTACTTGGTAGTCCTCCTTAAATTGGAGCATTAGGTGCTCCATAGGGAGAAGAGTCGCCAGTGGTTCAACAATTGCGCCGGATTGTGACGAAGAGGATGCCACAAATTTAGATTGCTGGCGATCGGAAAGCTTAGATCGATTAGCCATTTGAATACATGAAAAGAGGCAACAAACTAAATCAAACACGGACATCCATATCGCACATAGTTTGAAGCAAACAGAAAAACAGGAATGACAATGGGTAAGATTGTGAAAGGAATGCTCATTGGGGCATTTCATCAAACATATGGAGTGCTACTAGAAAACGAGGTGGTGGAAAAGAAATGAGTGGCAAACACTTCCAATGAATTCCACTACACACTAAGCAACAAGGAAAAACAAGCGTCTATACATATAAGAGACGCGAAATGACCCAGAATAATGATCGCCCATTGCTAACCCTAACTAACCTGAATGAAGAATGACAATCGAATTAACCAATAAAATTTAGAATTGACAGAGCATAATGTAAGCTCACTAGATGAGGCAGCATTTATAATATATAAGATCAAGAAACTCAAAGCAATGATGCATAGCAGTGACGAATAAGCAAAAGAAATTGGCAGGCCAAAAACAATATGCATAAAAGGAAGAACACACATAACCCAATTGCTGCAGCATAAGGAAGAGAAAGGAAAATTGAGGGTGAAAACTTACTTGGATCAAAATGCGAAATGCAGGAATTATAGAGAGAAGAGGGAGAATGAGAGAGAGTGTAAGAGAGATATGCGTGATTGTAAGAGTATGAGAGGGTGTGTAATTTAAATAAACCGGTTGTGTGTGAAAACCGTGTTATTTGGGTCGACACAGGCTGGGATACGACCATGTCCCTTGCCCGTGTAACTTACTATGCGAGTCGTATGGAGTCTGGTCGGACACGGGCTGGGACACGAACGTGTCCCATGCCCGTGTAACTTACTGTGCCATCGTGTCTAACCTGGAAGCACACGGGCTGGGACACGACCGTGTCCCACACCTGTATAACTTTCTGTGTGCGGGTAGGAAGGCTGGGCGCACATGGGCTGGGGACACGACCGTGTCCCACGCCTGTGTAACTCTCTATGGGCGGGTGGTATTGAAGTCTGGGCGGACACGGGCTGGGACACGACCGTGTCCTACGCCCGTGTAACTTTCTGTGGGTGGACATTTTTGAATGTTTGGATGCACATGGGCTAGGACACGACCGTGTCCCTTGCCCGTGTAACTATTTTTTCTTTTTTAATCTAAAGATAAAGGAAACTTAGAAATAATAAAATTAAAGAGAAAAGGAAAAATTAAAGCGAAGAGAAAGAATTATGACGAAAAAAAAAGTGAAAGCAAAAGAAAAGAAGGAAAGCAAAGTTAGATTGAATGAAAAATAAAATGAAGAAAACTTAAAGAACTAAAGCATAAATAGAGTTAGACATGGGTTGCCTCCCAAGAAGCGCTTTAGTTAATGTCCATAGCTCGATGGGATACGCCTTCTCATGTTAGTTCCGTCGGATGGAGATAAAACTCCTCCCGGCCAACATGCTCTAAGTTTCCACTCAAGTATAACTTCAACCGTTGTCCATTTACCTTAAATGTACCCTTCTCCGGGTGTGTAACTTCAACAGTCCCATACGGGAAAACTCGTGTAATTGTAAATGGTCCAGACCACCTGGAATTCAACTTACTTGGGAATAAACGAAGGCGGGAATTATACAAAAGAACATGATCACCTTCTTTAAATTGTCGACCTTGTTTAATGCGCTGATCATGATACTTTTTGGCCCTTTCTTTGTATAATTTGGAGTTCTCATATGCATGTGCTCGCTATTCCTCTAGCTTGTTCAATTGATGCTTCCTATGAGAACTTGCACGCTCAAAATCAACATTAGCACGCTTAATCGCCCAATAAGCCTTATGCTCTATCTCTATCGGCAAATGACAAGCTTTGCCATATACAAATCGGTAGGGTGTGGTGCCGAGTGGTGTTTTGTAGGCAGTTCTATATGCCCATAGAGCATCATCCAACTTTTCTGACCAATCTTTCCTATGATACTCTACGATTTTTTCAAGAATTCGCTTAAGATCGCGATTGGCAACTTCTACTTAGCCACTACTTTGGGGGTAGTACGGGGTGGCTATCTTATGTGTAACGCCATAATGTTTCAATACTTGGTCGAGTTAAGCATTGCAAAAGTGTGTTCCCCTATCACTTATAATTGTCCTAGTGGTGCCAAATCGAGAAAATAGGCCTTTCAAAAAATTTTTTACTACCCTAGCATCATTAGTAGGTAGGCCTTTAGCTTCCACCCACTTAGAGACATAGTCTATGGCTACTAAGATATATTTGTTTCCATTTGAATTCGGAAAAGGACCCATGAAATCGATCCCCCACACATCAGATACCTCAACCTTGATGATGGGGTTTTGTGGTATTTCATCCCTACGGGATATATTTCCCACTTGTTGGCAATGATCATAACTCTTAACATATCTCTGGGTATCTTTGAATAGGGTAGGCCAATAAAATCCTGCCTCTAGGACCTTATGAGCTGTCCTATTAGCACTATGATGCCCACCCGTCGGCCGCGAATGACAGTGGCTCAAAATTCGCCAACCCTCGAGGTGTGGTACACACCTTTGAATGACATGATCTGCACATACTTTAAACAGGTAAGGATCATCCCGAAAATAATGTTTTACATCAGAAAAGAATTTCTTCTGTTGTTGGTGTTGAAGTCCCTTCAGTATGATCCTAGCAGCTAAAAAATTAGCAATATCTGTAAACCAAGGAATTTCCATATCACTTACCTGGGCGATGGCATAGAGTCGCTCCTCAGGGAATTCATCCTTGATTTCGTTCTCGTCGAGCGATTCCAAGTTTGGATTCTGCAATCGGGATAGGTGATCTGCTGCTAAATTTTCAGCTCCTTTTTTATCTTTGATCTCCACATCAAACTCTTGCAGCAACAAGATCCACCTAATCAATCTTGGTTTTGCATCCGGCTTTGCTAACAAGTACCTAAGGGCAGAATGATCAGTATAAACAATCACCTTAGATAGAAGCAAATAAGAGCAAAATTTATCAAAGGCAAAAACAACGGCTAGCAACTCTTTTTCTGTAGTAGTGTAGTTCTCCTGAGCATTCGTAAGAGTTTTGCTAGCATAGTGAATTGGTTGAAAGTGCTTGCCTCGCCTTTGCCCTAGCACTGCCCCGACTGTGTGATCACTTGCATCACACATAAGCTCAAAGGGGAGAGCCCAATCAGGTACTACTATGATTGGAGCGTTGGTAAGTTTCTCTTTAAGGATATTGAAAGCTTTCAAATACTCTTGAGAGAAAACATAAGGCACATCCTTCTCTAAAAGCTTAGTCAAAGGGCGGGTAATTTTCGAGAAATCCTTGATAAATTGCCTGTAAAAACCTGCATGTCCTAGAAAACTTCTTATGGCCTTAACCGAAGTTAGAGATGGGAGTCTTGCAATCGCATTCACTTTAGCAGTATCTACCTCAATTCCTTGATAAGAGATCTTATGGCCCAACATAATACCTTCTTGTACCATGAAATGGCACTTTTCCCAGTTGAGGACAAGGTTGGTCTCTTCACACCTGGTAAGTACCTTGTCCAAATTATCCAAACAAAGGTCAGATGAATTGCCAAAAATTGAAAAATCATCCATAAATACCTCTATTATGTCCTCAATC
Source organism: Lumnitzera racemosa (assembly GCA_024138005.1). NCBI lineage: Eukaryota > Viridiplantae > Streptophyta > Magnoliopsida > Myrtales > Combretaceae > Lumnitzera > Lumnitzera racemosa. Next base: position 74,608,967 of record JAMXBC010000002.1, read on the forward strand.
AAATCATCAAAAATAGCTAACATGCATCGTTGGAATGTAGCCGGTGCATTGCAAAGACCAAAAGGCATTCTACGATAAGCAAAAGTGCCATAAGGACAAGTGAAAGTGGTATTTTCTTGATCTTCTGGTGCAATAGGTATCTGAAAATAACCAGATAAGCCATCCAGAATACAATAAAACATATGTCCAGCTAATCGTTCTATCATTTGATCAATAAAAGATAAGGGGAAATGGTCTTTTCGTGTAGCATCATTTAACTTTCGATAATCGATACATACACGCTAACCTGTTACCGTTCTCATTGGGATCAGTTCATTCTTTTTATTAGGGACTGCTGTTATCCCACTTTTTTTTGGAACTACTTGCACTGGACTTACCCAAGAACTATCAGACATAAGATATATCATACCTGCATCAAGGAGTTTGATAACTTCCTTTTTGACTACCTCTTTCATGTTTGGATTCAAACGTCTCTGGGGCTGTACAACCGGCTTATAGTTTTCTTCCATTAAAATCTTATGAGTATAGAAGGAGGGATTGATACCTTAAATATCGAATATTTTCCAAGCAATGGCCCTCTTATGCTCCTTGAGTACTTTCAGCAACCTTTCTTTCTGTTCTTTTTCCAAATTAGATGCTATAATTACCGATAATTTGGAGTCCTTCTCTAAGAAGGCATATTCCAAATAGTCAGGTAATTGTTTTAGCTCCAATACTGGTGGCTCCTCAATCGAAGGTTTTAACTGTGCTTCCTTCCTCTTTTCAATCTCTTCAAATCCTTTCTCCATAGAGATAGGTTTATTTGCCTCCAGTTGGGCTATCACCTTGGATTTGACAGGATCTTCCGAAGCTTCCTCCATGCCTAATTGCAAGCAACTCTCCAACGGATCCTTAAGAAGAACTTCCTACATATAACTTGAAACAAAAGTGTCAGTAACATCAAGAAGGTAGCAAGTATCATCCTGATCGACAGACTTTTTCATAGCCTCCGAAATTTTAAACATAATCTCTTCATCTCCGACTCGAAGAATGAGCTTGCTATCACTAAAATCAATGATAGCCCTAGCGGTAGCTAAGAATGGTCTACCTAGGATAAGGGGCAATTCAAAATCTTCATCTATATCCAATATCACAAAATCAACCAGAAAAATAAATTTACCTACTTGAACTAATACATCCTCAAATATACCTCTAGGGTATGTCACAGATCTATCAGCTAATTGCAAGCTCATGCGTGTGGGCTTAGGTTCCCCTAATCCTAATTTCTTAAAAAATTTATAAGGCATTAAATTGATGCTAGCACCCAAATCAGCTAAGGCTTTGTCAATTAACAGATTACCAATATGATAAGGAATTGTAAAACTTCCTGGGTCTTTTAGTTTCTTGGACAGCTTTTTTTGCACGATCGCTGAACACTTTTCATCCAAGATGATTGTATAAAGCTCCTCAAGCTTCCTCTTATTAGATAACAAATCTTTCAAGAACTTAGCATACTTCGGCATCTGTGATAGGGCATCAACAAGAGGTAAGTTAATATGTAGTTGTTTAAAGAGGTCAAGGAACTTATTGAATTGTTGGTCATTGCGATCTTTCTGGAGTCTTTGGGGATATGGGATAGGTGGTTGATATTCCTTCACCTTTGATGGCTCTACATCTGCCGTTGCTTTCGTCCCCTCCTTGCTCTTACTAGTTTCCCTACTACCTTTCCTCTTAGCATGCAACTCCTTCCCATTACGAAGTGTCACTGCCTTAACATGTTCCTTTGGATTAGGTTCTGTATTTCTCGGCAAAGATCCATGTGGTCTTTCAGAGATTAGCTTCGCAAGTTGACCAATTTGGTTTTCAAGATTGCGATTTGAAGCCTCTTGATTCCTCAGCGAGGATTCAATGTTGGATAAGCGAGCCTCATTGCCTTGAATGTATTTTGTGAGAAGTTCTTCCACATTAGACTTCTTTTCTTGAGGGAGAAGAGGTGGGAATGGTCTTTGAAATCCAGGTGGGCCAAAGTTGGTCTTCTGCTGGCCTTGGTTTTGGTTTCCCCATGAGAAATTGGGGTGATTCCTCCATCCTAGATTGTAAGTGTTGCTGTAGGGGTTATTTTGTTGCTTAGGTGGATTTCCTAGATAATCTACCTGTTCCAGTTTTTCTTGTGCTCCATACCCCTGCATACCAAAATCACTTATATTCGATTGCATTTGTTGAGGTCCAACAGAGAGTGCATCAATCTTCTTACTCAATAGGTCCACCTTGGCTGCCAAAGCAGTGGTCAAGTCCACATCATAAATTCCCATAGCCTTCTGTTTGGCTCTAATGCTTTCCCACTGATAATTGTTCATCGCTATTCCTTCAATCAGGTTTTGTGCTTTGTCAGGTGTCTTTGTGTTCAAAGTACCTCTTACGGATGCATCAATCAACTGTCTCGTAGATAAATTAAGACCATTATAGAAGGTCTGAATCTGCATCCATAATGGAAGGCCATGATGTAGGTACCTCCTAAGTAAGTCCTTGAATCGCTCCCAAGTATCATATAAAGTCTCCGCTTCCAATTGAGCGAAACAAGAAATATCATTCCGAAGTTTAGTGGTCTTTACAGGTGGGAAATACTTCTCCAAAAATTTCTCTACCAATTCATTCAAGGTTGTGATTGAATTTCGTGGTAGAGAGTTCAACCATTGTTTTGCTGTACCCCTCAAGGAGAAAGAGAATAGCCGCAGTCGGATGGCATCATCCGTGGCTCCGTTGATTTTAAAAGTATCACAAATCTCTAGAAAGCTAGAGATGTGGGCATTGGGATCTTCATCTTGGAGATCGTCAAACTGAATATATTGTTGCACCATTTGTATGATGTTAGGTGCAATTTGGAAGTTGTTAGCCACGACGGTTGGCCTTGCGATGCTAGAGTCACCTCCAATAAGTGTAGGCCTTGAATAATCGGACATGGTCCGATTTGCTTCATTCCCGTTGTTTGCCATGTGTGGTGGATCTTCCTGCTCGATGAATTGAGTATTGGGCTCTTCACCTTCTTCCATGATTTCAACAATTAACTCGTCGTCAATGGTCGCCACACTCTGTCTAGGTCGTGATTTCAAATTTTGAAGGGAAGTTTTCACAATTTCAGGATCAAGTTCTACCAAATCTTCCGGGTTACTTCTAGTCATGCACTGCAAGGATAAGAAATATAGAATCAATTGCAGGTCTAACTAATGAAAATAAATAATGAAACAAAGGAAAAAAAATGGTTAAAGTAATAAAGCAACTAGCGTTCTTAATATCAAAAATCCCTGGTAGCGGCGCCAAAAACTTAATGTAAGGCAAGCGCACCTATCAGTTTTAATATAGCGGATGTGAGTCCAAGTCGGTCCCTTAGAGATTTTGAGTACTAATATTAACTTTAGCTTTATTATCTAACCGAAAAATTATGATAAATTGAATGAATTAAAAAAATACTGAAATTAACAACTAAACTACTTATGAGACTTAATTACGGAAATTAGAAAACAATAAACTACGAACGACTTCAAGTATGCAATAATGTATTTAGGAATTATTTCCCTTAGTGTTTAACATGTAACCTTTTTAAAATATATCCAATTCAATTTCTATTATTCTTGACCGGAGGGATTCACAGTTAAAGCTAATATCTTTCTCAAGCATATTAACCCTAATCCTAAATTATTTACCGGAATCTCTTCACTTAGTAATATAATTTAGAATTGCATTAACGTGTAATGAATTCCCACACAAACAATCAACTTTCCGGAAGAAACATGTATCTTATCTCTAAGTATACATGTAATTCTCTTCAATTATGCTAAGATCTAATTACACGTGCAATTTCTCAATCAACATGCATAATATCATATATTGATACTCTAGAATTATCAATTTACAATTAAACAACATAATTGAATCAAGAAAAGATAGAAACTTTATTGAAATTATAATTCAATCCAAGGGTTACATGAAACCCTAGGTTCCATAATCCTAAATACTCGAATTCTTTCCTATCATAACGAATCTAAAAACGAGTTTCATAAAAAACGTAAAATAAAGCATAAAAAACCCTCTTGATTTGATGAACAATCTCTCTAATCTTGAAATCGATGTTGTTCTCGCTTCTTGATTAATGTTCTTCTCAAATCTCCTCTCGTCTCTTGTGTCTCTTGTTTCTGTAATGTCTCTCCTCTCTTTTGAAACCTTAAGATATCCTTTTATTTGTGTATTACAAAGATTCTGTTTTCGTCACCCGACACGGCCTGGGACACGGCCGTATCCCTAGGTCGTGTAACTTTCTGCACTTAGGCAAATTTTCTACACAACTTCAAAACTTCATAACTTCTTCATTTGAACTCGGCATTGAGTGAAACTTGATTCCTTTTCTTCGTTTTCTAGCCTAGAACGCGTTTAAATCCTGAAATCAACATTTTACTCAATTAAGTATCAATTTCTTTAAAGAAAACCAAAAATGTGGGGAAAATACTATAAAATCACCATATGAAATATGTTTAAAATCAGAGTTATCAATAAGTTATTTAGGATGATTAGTTGATTTACTTATTCATGTGCACAAATCTTATGCAAGAAGATAAGGAGATTGTCTTATATAAAATTCTTTCGGAGTTTGTCTCTTAAATTGATTTGTAAGTTATGATTTAATTCTTATAAAATTATGAAAATTTCTAGAGTTGAATAAAATTATTCAAATTAAATTCTTAATTAGCCGCTTAGGGTTACAAGTCCTTAATTGTTTTAGGGTTTTGGGTTTAGAGTCTATGATTCTCATATTCAAGTTTTATCGATAATAAGGTTTCGAATTAGAAAATTAAATTTGTTTTTAAATGTAAACTTGAATTCTTAGCTTAGTTTATCCTTGGAAATATTTGGGAAGTATTCTTAGTTAAATCACAAGTATACTAAAAAGTAGGGTTTACAACTTATCCATATACAACATGACTTATAAGTGAAAATAAGGGAATTGTTTTTTATGAAATTCTTTTAGGGTTTGGTTCTCAAATTAATTTGTAGGTTATGATTTGGCTTTTAAGAAATTTTAGTGTTTTCTAAAGTTGAATAAAATTTATTGAAATTATATTTTTAATTATTTATTTAAGGCTATAAGTCCTTGATTATCTCAAGGTTTTGAGTTCAAGTGAGTTTAAGTATGTTTTAGAGTTCGAGTGAGATTATGTATGTTTTAGGATTTTTTACCAACTCGAGAATAATTTACTTACACTTAGGAGCTTAAGATTTAATTAGCTTAATTATTTAGGAACATTGCTTTATTATGCAACATATATATATATAATTATATATATATTATATGATAGATTGAGAAAAGAGAAGGAAATTGCTTATTAATATATTTATATGTATATACATATTGTAAGGCTACTTATGTACACAAGTAAAATAATATTTGTAAATTTATTAATTTATTCCTTTAACTAGGTTAGTTTTGTTGTTTATTATTACTTGAAATAATCCTTAATTCGTTTGTTATCAATTTTATATGATTTCACAAAATTATTGATAATTTTATTGATTTATGGCTTTTTAAGCATTAAGATAATTTTATAGAGTTTTTAAAAATTTTTATGATTGCATATTTACAGTTTCTATTAAGTTTAGGTTTACATTTTTAAAAGTACGTGCATGTAGGGATTGGGGTTTTCTTACATGATTAGGATTTCTAAATTGTATAATAGTGTATTTCAAGTTCGTTTTAAGTTCCAAGTTTAAAATTTTAGTCGGTTTTCATTTTATGTGGTCTTATTAACTTAGGGAAATATTTACGATATTCGAGTCCAATACCATGTTTAGAAGGTTAAATTTACAAAGTATACAATTATAGTTGGAAAATGCATCCATAAACCTCGTTCAAATTTGTAAAGTCTATGTACATGCATCATTTAATGTTTGAATTCTTGACTAGCACACAATTGGCTAGTTAAGCTAGACAAGGCTCTTCCCTTGTGAACCTTGCCTTTAATAGCTTCTATACTTCTTCCTTAATGGTTGTCTACTATTAAAGGGTAAAATGCCTTTTCCTTTGCTGAATTATCTTTGCATTAGTATCAATCTAAAGCTTGTACATTGTAACCTCTCTAGGGATGCCTAGTATATCCAAGGGAGACCAAGAAAATACATTGGCATTATTATGTAAAAAGTTGATTAAACTTTGGTAGGTATTTGCTGGTAATGGCTTCCCTATCTTTGTTGTCTTCCTGAGGTAATTTCCTGATGGAATTTCCTCTGTCTTGTCCTCAACATTTTCTACGCTGACTAACTTTTGTTTTGGACATATTTTAACTTGAAAAACTTCTTTACATTGTAGCACTCTTAGATATAAGGATCTAGTTAATTGTTGGTCCCCTTTACATACTTTGACTTCATTAGGAGTGAGAAATTTTGCCTTAAGATATGTAGTTGAATGGATTATGTTGAATTAATGTTGACATGGTCGACCCATAATCATATCATACAAGGACCAACATTTGACAATAAGGAAATCCACCTTCTCTTCCACAACATGCTCATAGCCTCCAATTTGAATTGGGAGAGAAATATCCTTGGTAACCCGAATAGGTTGATTAATGAAAGCATATAAATCATAATTGTAAGTTCTAAGTTATGCTTTGAACTTTAGCTTCATTTGATCAAAGGCGTGTTGAAAAATAATATCTGCTGAACTTCCAGTGTTAACTAGAAACTTTTTGACCTCAAAGTTGGCAATCCTTACACTAATTATGAGTGCATCATTGTAGCGCCTTTGAATGCCTTCAAAATCTTCTCTTTAAAAGAAATTGAAATGTTGACTTTGACCTTCTTGCCTTGCACATTACAAACATAATGTATGGCGTTAGTTAAGCTCTAAGAGCTTTATCAGCCTAAGGTGGAAGGTTTATCGACGTTAGTATTTATTATACCATTTAGTGCTCTTCCATTATTTCCATCTCTCACATCTCTTCTTGCTTGAGAAGGCTACGTATTATTTTCTTGCTTATCACATTGTCTTTGAGTCGGTTGCTCAATATTCTCGACATCATAGGTGAGGAACTTACTTACATGTCCTTGTTGGATTGTATCCTTAGTTGCATTTTTCAACTAAATATATTCATTAGTATTGTTGCCTTTCTCATGATGAAAATCGCAATATTTATTAGAGTTTCTATGTGATAGATTTCCTCTCATTCTTTTTAGCCATTACAATAACCCCCTTTAATTGTGCACTTCCATAAAAATGTCTACATTTAGATGATTGAGTGGTGAGTAGATAGAATAAGTTAGGATGCATGGCCTCTTTCTCTTAACATTATTTCTTTCAAAACATTGATCATCACATGTTTTGATTCAATCTTTCGCGTTCTTCTTCTTATCACCCTTTCGGTCTCCTTTGCTTTAGTTGGCTTCACATCGAGCTTTAATGTTGTCTTCCTAGTGAATATAAGATGTTGCCTTAGCCTTAAACTTGGCAAAAGTTTTCTGCTTATTTTTTGCTAAAGACTTGAAAAAGTCTCCATGAGGTTTAACTCCATTAGTCATTACATTGAGAGCAACACTCATGTCTAATTCCAAAATGTAGACCATCTCGACCATAAATCAGGCTAAATAGTCCTTAATAGACTCATATAATCTTTGTTTTGTAGTGTTAAGGGTAGTAAAATCCTTAACTGGAAGCTTACTTGTAAGGAAGTGTTGCAAGAACACTTTTGCTAAATCCTCATAGCATGATATTGTGTTTGGCTTCAAATGTTTAAAGCATGTACTCGCCGCATACCTCAAGTTTGAGTGGAATGCTTGACAAGCCATGACATCACTCGAACTGTGATGCTTAACTAAGGTGAGATAGTACTTAAGATGATCTTTAAGATCACTCATTCCATCATAAGTCTCAAATTGCAGTAACTTGACATGCTACAGTATTACTTCTTCTAGAATTTCGGAGACGAAAAGACTCCTTTTTACATAGAATTATTTACTTTTGAAGTAGGGATGCTAACATGCAATGGTCTTATATGGTGCACCTATTGTGGTTGTTTTCCTTTATCATCTTTCTTAAGAGTAAGGGCCAAAGGTCTAAGTTTAACTTCAACCTACTTCTTAGGCAATTTAGGGGAGTAAATTGAATCTTTAGAATTCTTGGCATTGCTATCGCCATGTCCTTGGTTTTGATCTGGTTGAACATTTTTACGGAGAAGATTAAGTATCCCATTGCATTTCTTATTGAGTTCCTAATTTTCTTTGGCTAAATAAACTCAAAGTTACCCCAATTTAGTCAAGCATTATTAATCAGTATGCCTACTTCCCCCCATATGGTGTTGGGGTAAAGAACCAGCACCTACATTTTTTGTTATCCTTGTCATTGCCATATGGGTAGTGTCAAGACCTTAAAGGGGGCCTAGTAATATTGTTTAGAAATTTCCATATCACATGTGCACCCATGATATGGAAACCACCTTGTAAGCTAGAGATTGCAAAACTTTAAATGATTAATCACTAAGGTTACTAATTTTTAGGTAATTAATTTATTGTAAAATATAAATATAAATAACTATAGATGTTTGATATCCTACAATTCTTTAAAACCATAAAGAATCAATATCCCCTACCAAATGATAAGATCAAATAGTATAAACTTAAAATTCAAACTTATTGAAGTTGCTAAATCTAAATATATAAGTGGTATTTACATTTAAAGTTTTACATAAACTAAATAACTTCTCTTTAATTCTAACATCTAAAATGTTTAAGTACTTGTACTCAATGCTTGGCTCTTAGCCCAAGTATGATTATCTATCAACCTGCAAAAGAAAAACTATTGGGGAGTAAGTTACAAGAGCTTAATGAGTTATCCCTCATATTATAATGGTAAATAAGTTATCAAACAAATTATTACAATCGTATGAATGCATGTACATGTAGTATGCCAAACAATATATGTAGTTGACCAGTGCTGCATATAACATCGGGCTTTAACGCCCTTCGAGGTAAGGGTTGGAGCTATATCGGCACTAATCACAACTGGGTACTAGCACCTGGGTTTTTAACCATAATTTGAATTTCAGATTTCACAAAATATATTTCCATTTTTAAGAAGTTTAGTAGTACACAAAATCTCAAGCCTAACGATGAGTCAGCCCTTGCAGTCTACACTTATACCGTACAACAGAGGTCTCTAGACTCGACTTTCAGCTATATGGTTGGTGTCTCCATTGCCTAGTAAGCTCGTAGTTTGGGTAAGGTCATGTTATATAAGTGCATTATACTAAAACGCTTTAATATATAAAAGCAACCCCTATAAGGCTTCTCTTTACCTTCGCGTGAAGTGATGGCCATGATAAGTAATGCAATGCATAGATAATACATAACCCTTTTAATTTAAGATAAGCCAAACATAATTAAGTCAAATTATGAGGCGGTCAATCAATATCATTAAAACATCCCAATCATGTAATAATCAATCAAACAATCATTTCTTCAATTATCGTATTTAACAATATTTCTCATAGTAATTAATCATTATCAAGCACAAGCATATCCCGAACCTTATGCATCAATTTGTTAATATTCAATTTAAGTGCAGTAACTGCAAGCACAAAACAAATATAGAGTTATCTGAAGTACTCACTTAGTTATGACGTCAAGTACTAATTGTAGTAGTCTTTAAGAAGATCCCAACCCTTATAAAGATCACCTAATTATTATAAGATAAAAATGATATTAAGTAACTGAATGAACTAGCTATCTTAGGTATTTGTTCACCTATTTCTACTTAGGTTCCGATTAGTTTTCAATTGGTTGAACCTCATTGCTAACCGTATGTAACTTTTTTTTTTCGTTTTATTTTCGATATTTACAAACTTATAGTCGTTTTTCATTGTTTTCGGACGTACATTCACACGATGATGTCTATTTTGGACGTTAAGACCCTTATTTTATAATATGGACTAAATTTGTTGAAATTTTAACTATTGATGTTTAAATATTCTTACTGACTAGTTTTATATCTTATTTTAGTACTTAATGATTTAATTAACCACTAGATTCTTATAGTTTGATGATTTTACATTGTTATTACTAATTTATGTGCTTAATTAAGACTAATTTAATTTAGGATGTGTATTGGGAGTTTAAAGAAGTTTTGGACCATATGTATATGTATACATATATATATTATTTTATTATGTTATCTTATATTTTGTTATTTTATATGCTTATGCCATGCTTTTATCATCACTTAGGTCATACTTTACATATGTATACCTTATTCTTATGTATTTATGTACTTTATACATATGTTATGTATATATTTATACGTCTAATATACTAGTATGTATACTTGTGTACTTATACATATACCCGTATATACATATGGTTACATACATATTTTTATACGCATTTTCGTATTCCTTGTATATTCCCTTAAGAAATCTTCATAAAATCCATATTTTTGCACTTTATGAGCTTATTTAGTAAGGTATATATATGTATAGTTAGTACATTTCTTCTTTTTGGTTATGTACATAAAGGATACTTATGTATATGAGTATCCATACATGTGTACATCAAGTATATCCTTGTATACACCTACTTGATCATATGTATATGTGTTCCTTCTCTACTTATCTAAGGATTTCTTACACTTATACTAAGCATTTCACCAAACCCTTGCACCTACACTTCAAATGTGCTCACTTGTTCTATGTACATATGCATTTCTACATGAATCCTTAAGTATTTCTACACTTCTAAGCATAAGTATAAGGATTCCTATCTTCAGTAACACAAAAGCACATATTACATAAGGTTCCTACACTAACTTAAGATAGATAACTAACTCACTTGTTGAAATAAAAATTCAATTGAAATTATACCTTTTGCTTCTTTGTGATATGAAAAGGAGAGCAAGTATATGTGTTTTATTGGTTTATGGTGGTAAGTGAAGTTGTGTAATTGAAGTTATGAAGGGTTTAAAGATGAAATGGGCAAGGGAAGTTCATAGTTTTGTAAGAGGGGAAAAAGGGGTTGGCATTGTCTTAATTTATGTATTATAATTGAGAAAAGTGGAGTCTAGAAAATGGAAAAGAGTAGACGGCAACAAGGGAGTAAAATTGGAGAAAAACAATGTATAAAAAGTTAAGGAAAATGGAAGAAAACTCTAGATGACAATGATATTTGTTGACTTTATTAACATGTTGATTTGGTTAACCTTTTGACTTAATGTTGACTTGGTCAAATGTTGACTTAGTCAGGTCTCTTAAAATTGCAAGTAATTTGTCTGTACATAGTGGGATAATTAAGGATAATTGAGAGAAAGATTAAGGAAATGAAAGGACATGTGGAGTTTATTGAAATAATTAGTAAAATTGGTTAATGAGATCTTTCTATAGGTATTTATATCCTATATATATCATTTGATATGCTACTTAGTGTAATTATCATGAAAAATGTTATTTAGGATGCTAATATCTACTATATGTAATATAAACATCAACTAAACACTTAACTTTATATAATACTAACTTAGTTATATAATTAGAAGATTGATGTAATCTATAATGCAATATCTTAGTCTTTAGTAAATTTAATTAGTATTGTATACATTTATGAATAATTGAAAGTTATCTTGATCGTTTAATAATGATTCAGTATGATACTAAGAATATATTAAGAATTAGGGTTTTAAAGTAAACTATAGTGAATCAATAGTTTTATATCCTTAAAGTTATAGTTTTAAGGTTTCTACCACTTTTGGGTGCAATCTCTAATGTTTTTATGCATTTAGGGTTTAATATGTTCATTTGCGATTAAGTTTTCGATTATTATCTTAGGGTTTTCATCTTATTTAGTCTTGTTGACTTTTATGGTCATTTAGTACACTTAAATCTAATCTAAGATTTATGTCAGAAATTTTAGGGGTTTACAAGTAAGTTATGAAAAAATAGATGGTTTCAAATGTTATCAAATGATTTTGGTATAGGGCTTTGATCCTACAAAAGCATGGATAAAAGGCAAAGTAGTGCCTAAGCTAGTCTAACGTAGCTACTCTGATGTCTAAGTAAGTGGTTGTTTAGTGAAAGAGTAAGAGAATAAGTAAGTTCAGCGTTATAAAGCATAAAAGAGTTCTTACGATGCTTTCCTTCCCTTACTTTTAGGCGAATGTTGGGGTTTCTATAATAGCGGTTAATCGTTGGTCATGGACTACGTGACAATCCTATAATTAAGCATATGCTTAAAATATGGGAGTAGTGGGCGGTCGTGTAATAAGATCATACTAGATCATAATTGTTTGTGCCACTATCCTAAGTTCAAACCAAATATATGAGTAGGCTGGGCTTTAACACTCATCAAATGGGTTGAGCCCTTGTTAGCCTTAGTCGAAAATAACATCGATCATCATCTTAGCAGCCTAATGGTCAAGTAGCATGTTAGGGAAAAATCCAACTATCGACAACTGTGACTTCTTATGTATCAAGTATAGGTACTCATAATGAGAATAGTCGTCTATGAAAATAATAAAATACTATTGACCATTCCATGGAAGCTGTAGAGAATGGACCACATATATCAGTATGTATTAATTCCAAGATGCTAAAACTCCTTTTGGTACCTCTTTTCTTAATATTTATTTGCTTTTCTTTGATACAATAATCACATATTTCAAAATCTGAAAAGTCAAGGGAATTTAGAATTCCTTATGATAGAAGTCTATGAATCCTTTGTTTGGAAATTTGTCCAAGATGCTTATGTCATAACATAGAGGAATTATCATTTATTAATTTTCACTTTATACTACAATTACTTGTATACAAGGTTTCTTTTGTATACGAGGCATGCAAATTCAATTTGTATAAATTATCAATCAAAGTATCAGTAGCAATAATATTTGAATATTAAAAAATACTAAATTTTCCATCTCTAAATGAACAAAGATAACTAGATTTGTCCAAACGAGAAACATAAATTAAATTTTGTCTAAATGATGGTACATAATAAGTCTCTTTCAAATCCAAATAGCAACTAGATTCTAACTGTAATATAAAAATGCCAATAGCCTCAACTGGAACCTTATTGCCAGTGCCTATATAGATGAATTTGTCAACATCATTTCGCATTTGGCTATTTAGACAACCCTGCATAGTTACACTTATGTGAATGGTTGCACTTGTATCTATCCCCCAAGTATGGGTTGGTATTAAAGCTAAATTAACTTTTGAATAGGCAAAGTTGAGAAGTTTACCTTTCTTTGCAAGCCACTTTGCATATTTAGGAAAATCCTTTTTTACATGACCGACCTTCTTGCAAAAGAAACAAGTGATACCCTTATCCTATTTCTGTTGCACATGTGAACTCCCAACATCTGTAGCTCCTTTACCTCTATGATGCGTTTTTCTTTCTTAGGAGTCTTAACTTGAGAGCGAGTCATCATATGAGTACTTTTAGTTTTCTCTTGTTTCAATCTTTCTTCCTCTTGCATACATTATGCAATAAGCTCATTCATTGTCCATTTTTCTTTCTGAGTGTTGTAACTTATCTTCAAAGTACTAAATTGAGTAGGAAGAGAGATCAAGACTAAGTGCATAAGAATGTCATCGTCTAATTCCAACTTTAAAGCCCTTAGTCGTGTAACAAGATTAAACATCCATGTGATGTACTCCATTAAATTTCCTTTGACATTATATTGCATAGAACGAGCTTTGCAAGAATGGTGCTCATTTTAACCTTTTTAAAACCTGCAAATCAATCTGCTATTTGGCTAAGGAATCTCTGAACATTTTTCTCCTCAAGCATGGCTCTCCTAATGGTATATGGAATGGAATGCATCATGATCATTAGACACATGCAATTATAATGCTCCCATTTTTCATAATTTGCCTTTTCTTTAGTAGTACTTCCGTTGGTAGGGGCGTGAGGTTTACCAGTCCTAATCACATAGTCTAAATCTATGCATCTAAGCAAGATAGTGATATGCTCCTTCCATTTCTTGAAGTTCGTACCATTAAGTACTGGAATGTTATTCAAATTGGTAGAAATAGAGGTTCCATTGATTGAATAAAGACTAAAATATGCTCACAATTGATTATAATTTCCCACTTTAATGCATGAATAAATATATAATAAAAATTATCATCAATCTACACAAACAGACAATTAATATTGATGAGTAATAAAATAAATACTTTAATTGGGCCATTGTGAGACAGTTATCACATCATTGATATTTAGTCTTTAGACAGACATATTAGTTGTAAATGGCATTCTCAAAGCAATAATTAATATTGATAAAGAAATTTTGCCAACAACTTTTCTTCCTTTAGGTGACAAAATTGCATGCATGAAACCAAAATCATCACATATTTATTATCACATGTTTGTCATCTAGTCAAATAATAAACTTTCTTCAGGTCAATTACCATTCACATAGATATAAATATTTTATGCAAATTTTTTAACCTGATGTCTGAATATTTCAAAATAAATTTAAATGATAGATATCACTTTGGCAACATATTATTTCTATCTATCTTGAAATATTAGAAAAAATTTGCAAAATTTCCATTCAATAACCACAAAAATGCCAATTTTTCTATAATAAATATCATTGCGAAATTACACATAACTTGTTAAACATATGAAAAATATTGCTTTTGTGGCTATGTGTGTTATAAGATGGCATGACAATATCCAGCCAATTGGAATTGAGATAGTCAATTACTATTGATTTTGAAATCTAGCTCTTTCGAGAATATATATAAAAGATTACGTCCTTTGGATCGAGAAAATCATGGATCCAAATTGTCATGGAACAAAAACATCAACAATATGATGAAGATTGTAGCATATTCATCGCGTAAGAAGACAAAAGGACATAAGAAGACAAACCGCCATGTCAATTGATCTTCGTTAGTTATGAAATATATATTCATAAAAACAATGAAACCATCTAGATGATTTATATATTGCATGGCTAAAGAACATCGCAAGGTGCCGGTCCACCTTTGTAAGCAATACGAATTCTTGGGATGCAGAATTGAAATCAACCATGTGATACGTTATCGCAAGAAATAGTGAAACGACATAATTATTTCAATACTTGAAACCTAAATCCTCAAAATTAGGGAAAATAAAATCTAACATGAATTGCTTAAAATCTAACGATTTTAACTATTTTAGGGCTCTAATTTCACACATGATTGCATTGATATCACTTATTGAAAACAAACTCTTTAAATACTTGATTATAATAAAATCTCATGTGTAAAATTAGCACAAAGGTAATATATAACCTAGACACATGGGGAAGCGTATCTAAATCCATAGAAAAAACATTACTTTGATGGTTATGCTCTTTCAGTCTATGGTAATGCTTGCTCTTGATTTTTTTACTGATGGAAAGTAGGAAAATGCAAAGAGGAAACCTTAAAGATACACTACTAGACTGAGGACCTTGTTCCTATATATATAAGTTTTATTATTTTATTTCTCTATAGCCCATCATGATAGGTGAAATAAAATATTTGAGTTTCTACATATTAAGCCCATACTAAAAGTCAATCGAAAAGAGTCTATAAGCCATATGTATATATTTATTTATTTATCAATTAAATGATCACTTTTTATTTATTAGCTTAACTCCTTAACTTAATTAGAAAGTTAACAATATACAATTAATTGATATAGTGACCCACAAAATTATAATAGTACATTGACCAAGCTACTCAACAAGTAAAGTCCAGATAAGAAATGGGTTCTAAAGAAGAGCATGTGTAAGAACAACAGTATACCCTAGTTGTGTAGCTCTTGTCAAGGAATTTTATTGAAAACTACAAGCTACACACAATGACGAAGAACATGCCTAAGATCACGACCATGATCCTAGGGCGTGTACTTACCATAATTTGCAAATCTTCTACTTTTAAAGGCTTCTTTTGTAATCTTAAGTCCAAGTCTTATATATAGAATCTTAGGTTTAGTGTTCAAAAGAGGGCCTCGACAAGGAACATTATATAGGGTAAAGTATAGGGTCTCTCTTATGTCTCTCATTCTCTTTTATTTTATTTTTTATGTCATAATTTTATTATCTTAGTAAGTTTTTTTTTTAATTGAACCCTAATTAAATATGATAATTATTTTATTTTCAAACTATGATGTTGTGTTTGTAATCTAATTGCATTGCTTTGTATTATCTCTAATTCAATATGGTCGATTATTGAATTATTGTTTGAATCGACTATAAAGTTTGCAAGATTCTATAAAAGATAGACTAATACATTAAAAGTAATTAGATATGCGAGGTGATTAGACATTCAATTTCTCCCTAGTAGGGAAACCTAATAGAGGGATTTAACATCTTAATGGAATCTTAAGATACTTTGCTGTAAAAGCAATTAGGGGTTTATTAAGATATATGAGTTTGATTAACTCATCTTAGGAATCTCCATGGTCTAAAAGTACAACTAAGATTAAAGGTCATATGGAATTAGGTAGTAAATAATAGGTTTACTAATGATTGTGCTCTCACAATTTAATTAATCTTGCTTATTTATTCTTATTGCTTATTTTCTTTTTTAATTAGTTTTTTATTATTTATTGTTTCATTATCTTGTTATAACTATTTAATTAATCTAATAAGTTAGATCATTAGTAATTTTAGGGAGAATTGCTAATATTCTAAGGTTTTCTCAATATTTACTATAACTTGATTAGGTACACTTAGTTAAGGGTAGTATATGTCTTGATACCACTAGAGCCTGACTAAAGATTGAAAGGAGATTGGGAGTAGAGATACCATTGAATTTACATTTCTTTATGCGGTTTTAGGTGCTAAGACTGTTATGAGATTGAAAGAGATTGACCTCCTAATTTCTAGGACTAGAACATTTAATTTGTGATAGAAATCATGTGTTTGGTTGATCATATAGGAAAATGAGATGAAAAAGAGATTTATCACTATATAGTTGAGTGAGATACCATACCTGGATTAAACTTAAGTGGATTGCACTAAAGCCTAACTAAAGACCTTATCATAACTTCACCACTACATTGTAAGCATGTCCCGAGCCCATGTCTTTAATCTCTCGCACTAATTTCCACTTTCTTATGCAATGTATCAATTATTTATCCAATTAGTCTAGATTTGGATAGCAGATTAGGATCTAGAACTTAGACAAGCGCTTTGTCTTAAGGAAATGGATTAGTGAATACTTACAAGTATTATTACTAGAGACAATTTAGCAGACTAGTCAATTAAGGATGGCACTATTTTGAAAACTTTCATTTATAATATATATTACTTGCCATTGTTGTCCATATCGTTTTTTGGTATCTTTGTTAGGATTGACTTGTATTTTCAATTTTATTATTTTTACCAGTGCCTCATTTTATCGCCTAATCAATCTTTGGCATCATTACCAAGGAGAAGGCAATTGACTTAATATTGAATATACTAAGGATTTTGAGACTAGGCATTATTATTGTTGTAGTTGTTACTTGTAGCTTATAGTTAGCTTTGCTAAATTATAGATATTTTGAACTATTTGTTGTGAAAAGTTTTGGACCTTATTATTCAAATTTCCATTGAGTATTGTCCTTAGCTTATTTAATATCGAGCTAGAATTGTGTTGGATATGTTTATTGTTCTATTTACAGGTTGTAGTTTAGTAGTTGGTTGGATTGGATATGTGTAGGAGGAATTTTTAAGAGTGTAGGCAAAGCTGCATAAGGGAGTTAATTGAGGAACCTGACCCTCAGGTAAACCAAACCATTCATCATAGTATAAGAGAAAGTAGGAGTGACCAATTGAGAAATATGGATAATCAACAAAGGCAAATTGATGGAGCAATTGAAAATGGAGGTAATGGAAATAGAATAATGGGAAATGAGCCAATGGGAATGGGAATGGAAATAATCGTACTTTATGCAAATATTCAATTTCAAAGATAATGAAGTTGCACCATTAATCACTTGGCTAACTATTCAAGTAAACTAATATGCTGAACTTAACCTTACATTTTATAACAAAAGCATATTTTTACTAGTAAGTGCACTAGGTCACTTATGCAGTAATAAAACTAGTGACAACTAGGTCTAACCCATAGGAATGCTTACTGACTATTATTAGTATTAATTCCATCTAAATCTAGGAAAGTAATATGAAAGATTTATTACATAGTTAAATTTTAAAAACTAATCTATTCAAGTGAATTAATTGGGATATTCAACTTCTTCAAAGGATTCAATTGTAAATTAGATAGATAAGAAATTGGCTAATGTAACATTGAGTCTTTAAAAAGTTTAGTTTTAAAGAAACTAAGCTTTAGGTGGAATTTTTTCTTGTAAAGTAAGTAGTTACCCAACATTAACCAATTTATCATTTCTATCATTATATAAGTGGTAAACTAAATTAATCCTTTCATCTACCTAAACCTTAATTGAATTAAAGAGCATATCATTATCTTTGTCTTTAATCCAAATTATCTAGTTCATAGTAATCAATTAGAAAAGTTTTTACAACTTAACCCTAATTAACACATAGTTTAACGAAGTCAAAATATATGTTTTAGTATAAAAACTTCAACTAACAAGATTCATTAACTAATAATCTAAATGTATAATTAACAATAATGATTCTATACAAGAGAGAAATAATAGGTCAAACAATATCCAAGTTTGGCACTTTAATGACTGTTGAGCAATGTGCCAACTAAGTTCTACACTTTTGCCAATTATTTTCATCTTGCTATGGTGGCATTGCCAACTTAGTTTGATAACCAGGTAGACTTTAGGCTTGGCCATCCAATGAGTTAGAAAGCTTGGCCTACTTTAGTCAAACATTTGAATATAAAAGGAAGGTGTGAATAGTTTGGCAACTAATAAACCTAACTACACAATTACCCACTTTCCCTGACTTCTAGTACATGAATAAATTGAGGACTCGCCACATGTCTTAGGTACTTGACTTGCTTAACACTTCAATCATTAATTAGATGCCTATAAATATGGGAGCACAACTACTATAAGAACACTCTATACACTCTTAGTACTACCTACCCACTTACTCTTTAAGGGAGCAATTACAACAAACTCTAACTTAGGCATTAGAGTGGCTACGCTAGGCTAGCCTCGGCACCCCTTAAAGACTAACTTGTTTCTTTCATTTAAGAATTAATGCTTAGTGTGAAATTTGATTGACAACATTTTGGCATTGTTTTTTTTTCTTTTTTGAACCATTTTACTAATGGCTAAGATTAGGTTAACAGAGAGTACTGGTGCTGGAACTGCTTCCTAACATTTATTAATGGAGAGTAGGTAACACCTTGATGAAGAATAGCTAGCTAGATTGAAGTAGCTTTGTACTGATTTGGCTAAGGAAAATCAAGAATTATCTAGAAAAAAATGATGAAAATTTGAATTTGATCCTAAAAAGTAGCTTACCTAGCCAAAATCATGAGAATGAGAACAATAGTGCTGAGGATTTTAGTAATTTGGTTCATTCTCTTGAATTGGCAAGGAAGCAAGTTAGAGTAACACAAGAAACTCTAGCTGTTGCACTTAAGAAGGTAGATAAAGAAAAGTAACCACAACAAGTACGCTATGCTAGTCCATTGCATACAAGTACCCTTGCTTTAACTAGTCATGAATTTACTAAGAGTCCATTTATCCTAAAGATTCTTGAAGAAGTGATACCTCAACACATCAAACTCCTATAGTTTGGAACCGATGATGGGACAAAGGATCCTGAAGATCACCTTGAATATTACTGCACTCTTGCTAAGTTACACAACTTGAGTGATGTTATAACCTATCAACTGTTCCCCTCTACATTACGGAATGTTGCAAGTACATGGTTTAAGCACTTGAAGCCGAACATTATGACGTGTATTAAGGATTTAACAAAGATGCTTTTACAGTACTTCTTTGGAATCAAACTCCCTATTAAGGATTGCTGTATCCTTAACACTATTAAACAAAGATCTGAAGAGTTGATTCAGGAGTACTTGGCTTGGTTCATGGCTAAGGTGTTTCAAATCCTTGAATTAGATATAAGCGTTGCCTTAAATGTAGTAATTGATGTAGTCAAGCCACATGGAGACTTCTTTAATTCTTTAGCTAAGAATAAACTATAGACATCTGCGGAGTTTAAGGTCAATGCTACTTCTTATATTCAATAAGAGGATAATATAAAAGCCCGACATGAGGCTAACTAAAGCAAAATTGACCGCAAGAACAATATGAACAAGAGGAGTGTAAAGGATAGACTTGGTGGTCAAGATGATCAATATTCTGAAGGGGGCAATAATGAAAGGAAAAGACCCCAAATTTCGACCTACTTTGTCCATAGCCCCATCAATAGCCTAATATTAGACATATTGATGGAAGTATGAAATCAGAAGGTACTATAGTGGCCTAAAAGCATAAGGGGAAACCCATCATGAAGGAATTCAAATAAATAGTGTGATTTCCATTGTGATAGAGGATATAACATGTATAAGTGTATATAATTGAAGAATGCCATTAAGGATGCAATCCAAAGAGGCTACTTAAGTAAGTTCCTAGCTTACGATATTGAGAATATTGAGCAACTGAGATAGAGGAGAAGAGATGAGCAAGATTAAGATGATTAGCCTTATCAAGTTAGAAGAGAAGCTAGAGAAGGAGGTAACAATAATAGAGTCTTAAATGGTGTTATAAACACCATTATTGGCAGACCCTCCAATTTAGGCCAGTCTTGCCTTTCGAGCTCGACTAACACCATAAGTTATGTTTACAATGTGTAGGGTAAGAAAATAAAGGTTGACAATTCCATTTCCTTTAAAGAGAAGGATTTTGAAGGCGTACAAAGGCCTTACAATGATGCGCTAGTGATCAGTGAGAGGATTTCCAACTTAGAAGTCAAGAAATATCTTAATTGATACAAAAAGTTTGGTCACTATTGTGTTTCAGCATGCCTTCAACCAGATGAAGCCAAAGATATAAGCATAGTTTAGGTCTTATGACTACGATCTTTGTGTCTTCAATGACTAGCCTGTATGAGTAATTGGAGTGATCGCACTTCCAATCTAGATTGATGATGATAATAATGTGGTAGAAGACAAAGTGGACTTCTTCGTCATCAAGTATTGGTGGCCCTATAATACGATCATGGTTCAACTATGCCAAAACTTGTTCAGCATAGTTCCTTCAACAACACATTTAAAGGGCAAGTTCCTTACTAATATAAGAGTTGGAGTCTACAAGGGAGACTAACAATTTGCTAATCATCATACTTGAGAGCACTCAAGCGTGAAGAAGTTTTCCACATTGAGGAAAATATTAAAAGTAAGTCTAGTAGTGTGGAAAGCATTGAAGACTTTTAACTTAGAAGTGAGCCTGACAAAATTGCTAAGATTAAGAAGCTATTGTCGATGAAGATCAAATAATGCCTAAAAAAGTTCCTTTAAGATAATGCTAATGTGTTTGCATAGTCTCCCTTAGATATGTTGGGCATATCAATGGAGGTCATAAGACACCAATTGAAGATAGATCCTAATGCAAAAGTTATTAAGTAAAAGAAAAGCCACTTTGCTGCTAAACAACAAGCTACAATTGAAGAAGAAGTGCAGAAGATGGAAGCAAGATTTATAAGGGAAGAACCATACTCAACATGGTTAGCCAATTGTGTGCTAGTCAAGAAGTTAAATGGCAAGTGACATTTATGCATAGACCTTACTAATTTGAATAAAGCCTACCTTGAGGATTGCTTTCCCCTATCGATGATCAACTAGGTGGTGGACTCAACTATTGGGCATGCCTTGCTTTCTTTTATGGATGTATTTTCTAGATATAATCAAATTAGAATGGAAAGGGAGGATGAGGTGAATACCTCATTTGTTACGAACTTTAGGATGTATTGTGACATGGTTTTGTCCTTTAGGCTAAAATATGCTGGTGTGACCTATCAAAGACTTGTGATAGAGATGTTCAACAACATGTCAAGTTATATGTTAATGACATGATAGTCAAGAACAAAGAGGAAGATTAGCATCTTGTCGACCTAACATGACCTTCGATACATTAAGGAGATATAATATGAATCTGAACTCGCAAAAATGCATTTTTGGAGCTACATTAAGCTAAATTTTTAGTTACATGGTGACCCATAGGGCAATGACGCAAATCTTAGGATGATTGATGTTATTAAAAAGTTAAGGAAGTTTAGGAATTAACAAGTTAGGTTACCCCCATGAATAGTGTTGTTGCTGAATTTTGGGGGTGAGGAAATAGTCCTATAAAAGAGAGTAAGATACTTGGTACTAGGGTTAGTCCAGTGTGGCCACTCCGATGCTTAAGTCAGAAGGTAATTTAGTATAGTAAAAATGTGAATAAGAAGTGTTAGAGAGCTCTTACAGATTTTCTTTTCGATATTTATAGACGGTCATTGTATCTAAGGCAGTTGTAGAGGTAACCGTTAAGACATGTAGAGACCTCTTGACTTGACATCTCCCTTAATATGTAGATATAGCAAATGGTTGTAAAATATAACCGTGCTTATAATAACTGGTTGCGCCAATGATTTAAATTTAAACTAGGAGTGTTTCTTATATACAGCATAAGTGCCATATGTCTTCTTTAGAGGGCGAATGTCAAGAGATTTGATTACCCGACATCTTGGCTGACAAAAGGATGAGTATAAGTTGAGCAAAAACTGACTATCAACATTTATCCCCTAACTCTCATGTTAGAATAGTTGACAAAGGGAGTTATATATATATATATATATTGTAGTAGAGGCTGAGTAGGGAGAGATTCTTTGGATTCATGTCGGGTAACACAAGAAGTAGGACGTATTACATCCTAGCTAAAACATCACCATCTTAAAACTCCCACCCGTTCGGGAAACCAAAAAGTTGTAGGTACAGCATTTATCACCTAGGTCATCATTTTGTTGTAGGCCTAATAATTGTCAAAAAGTTTTCAGCCGTTAGATTTATGTCACGAGATACATGTCAACAATCCGCAGAATTATCATATCAACACATCAATACTAGCAAAAGCAGATTTACAGTTACGAGAATGGATCTTCCATATATAAGGTACTGTTCATAATCAAATTTCACTTCTCTAGTTGTACCTAAAATTTTCTTTCGTTTTCCAATCTTCAAAATTGACTTTTGTTATTTCATTTCATATAACCATTTAGGTATGGTTTGTAAAGTTGCATGTTAACTTGTTTTATCCGATTTCGAGGCAACGGAAACTAAGGTTACTCTTCCCTCCTAAAATAGGAGTAAGGCGGCATGTTCTTCAGGCGACTCGGCTGATAGTATGGAGGTAAGGTGAGATAAACTTGCTCAGATTAACAAGCTTCTTATGGATAATTATCCTAAGGATAAGGAAGGGAGGTCTTTAGCAAAATATCTGCATAACACAATAGCCTACTTTTCGCGATTCTCTTGATGGGACGGTCAGTTCCATTGATAAAGTTCTTATTATAAAGTATAATCAGTACTGGTGAGATCTTCCTAGAACGTGAAACTTGAGGAAGCCGAGAGATAGGGAGAGAGTATGCTTTCGATGGGAGCATAAGTTCCATATATACTTGAAGTATTTAGATTTTGGGTTACGTTTCCCTTTCTCGGCTTTTGTTTGAGGCTTCTTCAACTACTTCAGAGTTGCGTCGAGTATGTTCTCACCTAACACATATTGGCTTCTGGTGACTTTTAAGATAGTATGTGAAGAAGTTGAGGTTAGGGCTATGCCTCAACTGTTTAGATTTTTCTTCACTATCCATAGGTAGCCTGACAGATGGTACTTTACTACTACAAGGCCTGGGCGTAAGTTCATGGACGGGTTAGAATCCAAGATCCACAAGTGGCATGATAAGTTTGTGTCAATAATGTCTGATGAGCACTTGGACTTCTAGACCCAAAGGACAGAGTTAATACATACAAAGGATATAGATCTGATGTTGAATGATGCAATAGCAACGAAGCAGATTTAGGAGAGAAGGAGAAACAAAATGTTCTTTTGGCATGCCGAGAGAATTATATGGCATTATGAAAATGGTGAACCAATATTTTTTTAAAAAGAAGCTATGGTGATGTGTTACTACTGTGCCAAGTATAGCCACAAGGAAAGCTGTTCTCGAGACTTTGGGGGGGAGAGTGGCCTTTGAGCCTTGCTCAGCACAGAAAATGTAAGTTCATATTTTTCCCTTGTTTGTATTAATTGATTTACTCATCTTGTAGATATAGGTACCAGAGAGGTAGATCCTGTAAAGCTACTTGCTCAAGCTAAGGCTATGAAGTCTAAGACAGATAGGAGGGGGACCACCTCAGTAGCTATCATATGGCTTGTTGTCACAAAGAGACCAGCAAAGTAGACAGTTACATAGATCTCTCGTCTTGTCAAGAGAGTAAAGGAGAATGAGAATATATAGCCAATCGAGGTTCGTTCTAAGGAGCCTCCGATCATGATTATTCAAACTTCCGTCGAGCCGAGGAATAGTGAGCATCGAGAGACATACCCTGACTAAGAGGACGAAAATTCCATTGCTATAGAAGGCTCATCATAGGTGATTGTAGTAGCTCCAAGTAGTGAAAAAAGACCAGGGAAGGAACTTACAAGGCAACCACCTATTAAGAAGTCCAACCACTTAAAGCTTTTGTCATCGCTAGTGTTGAATTCTTTCTAATCAAAGAGGTTGGCGAGTACTTCATCCCTTGCTAGAGCCAACAAATTTTGGACATTGACTCGGCCTTGGAAGACAGGATGAAATCTTTGGCTTTAATGGAAGGAGTTATTCTTCTAAAAGATAAAAATATCGCTAAGTAGGATGCCGATAGGGTTGGCGGTTGCAACAAGGCCCATGTTGTGGCCAAATTGTATGATGTAAGTATCCATAAACATTACTTTTAATTATCGAGCCCATCCAAATAACTAACACATTTTCTTTTTCTAAATAAGCAACCACATTCTTAAAGCTTTGGACGAAGCTAACAAAGAGGCAAAGAAGGTAATATCTTCTGCTACATCTGTGTAATATCTAATCATTCTTAATTATAATAACTGAATTTGCTGCAAAAAGTTGAGGATGCGTACAATGCATCAAAGGCCTAAATTGCTACGGCCAAAAATGCGAGGATTAGGGTTAGGATGGAGGTAAGAAATCTTAAGGAGGAACTTGCTACTGAGAAATTAGCATAAGACTTCTCCGCTAATGAAATCTCTAGCCTTAAGGCTAAAATGAAAGAACAGTATAAAGAGTCCAAAAAGCTTGAAAGAGGAGCTATAGAAAAAAGAGGAAGAGTACTAGGGCTTGGGCCAAACTATTTGCATGATGAGCAATGATGAAGATAAGCTCAGGATGCAGATAAAGGAGTTGGAGACCAACAACTTGAACTTATAGAGCCGTATTGCCCAGTTAGAGGAAACTGTGAGGAGGGGGCCATTTGTTGAAGAGGCTCTCGATATAGTTACTCTAAGTCAGCAATAAGAGAAGCTTCTATGCAAAAAATTGTTGGAGGGAGTTCAGGTGGCAAGAGAAGAGGTCTTGAAGCTTCATCCCAATTATGATCTCTCATATCTTGACTTTGCTGACATCAATCACAAAGTTAGTAGTACCGATGAAGATGAAGGCGACGATACGGGTGCCTAGAACATCGATCAAAGTTATAATGAAGCTTAAGCTAAAGAAGTTGCCCGCTCTAATAACCCAACTGCCAAGGAAGTCCAAGCCAAAGATTTAAGAATCACTTGTATTAAATCTGAGAATAGGTCGTAAGACTTGTTGTATTGGCATATTGCATTATCGTATAATTAATAGTTAGAATATAATCAAGGCAAAGCCAAGTTCTTATGACTTTTTGACGTAACTACGCTTTCACAATTTGTATGGTTTATGCATATTGCTTCACGGTCTCATTTGTCGGCATGCTCTAATTCACACCATTCGTTTCTTGGCATGTTTTATTTCACATGCCCTAGTATCTTTCAGCTTGTTTCATTTCACAAGCTCGACACTTCTATGCATGTTTACATGCCTTATTAACTTTTGACCTATTTCATTTCATAAGCCCATCGTTTCAAGGCATGTTTTATTTCATATGCCCATGCATTTCTTAGCATGTATTATTTCACATACCCATGTTTATTGGCATGTTTTATTTCATACACCCATTTTTTCTAAGCATGTTTTATATCACACGCCCATTGTTTTATACTATCTATTAACTGTTTAAGGTGTGGACTAGCTACATTACTTAGCCGTATAGATAATTTGTATAGTTCTTTTACCGTATTAGGCTAGAACTTAGATTAGCTCATTTGCTGTGCAGCCTAAAACTAACTCATTTGGCAATTATAACTAAAACACAATGAGACTTCAAATATATAGTTGTCATAATTAAGTTTTACAATCATGTTAGTTGCTGCTAAAAGAGTGATGGCAGAAATCATTCGACATTAATTGAAATAAAATTTCAAATTATCAGCATTTCAAGCTGGAGGGATGATAGATCCATCTAACCTTTCTAATAGATAGGCCCCCTCACCAATGACTTCTCGGATCCTAATAGGATCCTCCTAATTCGCACCGAGCTTTCCCTAATTTGCTCGCTTGCTTATTGCTTCCATCTTATGGCAAACTAGATCTCTAGGTTGGAAAACCTTGTGCTTAACTTTCTGATTGTAGTATCTTGCTACTCTATGCTGGTATGTTGCGACCCTAGCTTTTGTAATGCCTCAAATTTCCTCAATAGTGTCTAGATTCACTATCAATCCAACTTGATTAAGCATAACGTCAAAATTATGTGCATGTAGATTAGGCAAGTCCAATTCAATCGGCAATAGGGCTTTAATGCCATATGCTAACTTAAATGGTGTCTCTCCCATTGCGGTTTTATGAGTTGTTCAGTATCCCTATAAGACGTTTGGTAGTTCATCGGCTCACTTCCCCTTGACTTGATCTACTTTCCATTTCAAGCTATTCAATATGATCTTGTTTATGGCTTTGACTTGTCCATTTGTTTGAGGGTACATTGCAGACATATAGTTGAACTGAATGCTATAACTTTTACAAAATGCTCGAAACCTATTGTTGTCAAATTACGAGCCGTTATTTGTAATTATCATGGAAGGTACTCTGAATCTTGATATGATGGTGTTAAAGATGAAAGCTTCCACTTTCTGCTCCGTGATGTTTGCTATAGCCTTAGCATTGACCCATTTGGTAAAGTAGTCTCAGCAACTTGTGCTGTTGGCATTGAGGACACTGTTGGACAACATCCTTCGCATCTTCTTTCATAGTTAGCCAATAATAGCCGAGTCTTAGTGCTTAAATATACAGTGTTTGCACCTTCACATGATTGTTGCATATGCTACCATGAAGTTCAGATAATACCCTCTAGGTATCCTTCGAGGAAAGGCATCGAAGGTAGGGTTAGGATATGCCATGCTTGTATAGTTGACCATTAATCAGCATGTAGTTTGTGGCCTAGTAAGTCAATCTTCGTTCTTCCTTTTTATAATCAGGAATAATACCTTCTTTTAGATAATTCACTAAGGAGTCCATTCATGATTCTTCTTTTGGGCAAGGAGCTAACTCACAGCTCTGCAAGAGATTGGGTAAGCTTTTGTGTACCAAAGCTTTAGCCCTTTCAAATCATGACTTATGTAATAAATGGGTAGATGCTCTTTGTTGTCAATTTGGACTAGTATAGAAGAAAGTGCTCGGCAGCTGACTGATAGATACAAGTATAAATTTTCTCCAGGAATAGGTGTCGAGAGTATCGCGGGTGACATAAGAAATTCCTTGAGTTCGTTGAGAGCTCTTTCGTAATCTTCGATCCAGTTGAATTCCTTTGGATTCTTCAAAATTCTATTGAATTTTGTGTACCTATCCGCACTTCTTGATACAAATTTGTTAAGGGCGACAATTCGCCTAGTAATTTCTTGTAAAAATTTAATTATGCGTTCCTTGTAGCTTCAATCTTTCTCGGATTTTCCTCGATGTTGCATTGTATGACTATATACCCAAGAAATTTCCCTGATGTTGCGACAAAGACGTACTTCTTTGGGTTGCATTTCATGCAATATCTCCACAATGTGGCAAATGTCTCCTCTAGATCTGCGAGATGTTGATCTTCTTTCATGCTCTTCATAATCATATCATCTACATATACCTCAACATTCCTATGGATTTGAGATTTGAACATCTTCGTTACTAATCTCTAGTATGTGGTGCCAGTGTTCTTCAACCCAAAGGGCATCTCTGTATAATAGTACATTCCAAAATTGGTAACAAAAGATGTGTAGACTTCATCTACCTTATCCATCCTGACTTGATTGTAATTAGAGAAAGCATCTATAAAAGAGGCAACGCATGTCCTGTGGTTGCATCTACCATCTGATCTATTTTTGGCAGCAGGAAACAATCCTTGGGATAGGCCTTAATGAGATCTATAAAGTCTATGCACATTCACCAGTTGCCATTAGACTTCTTGACTAGCATACAATTTGCTAGCCAAGTCAGATGAGGCTCTTCTTGGATGAATCTTGCCTTTAATAATTTTTGGAGCTCTTTCTATTGTTGCTTGTCTCTCTAGTGCAAAATTTCTCTTTTTCTATTGGACTACCTTTACATTCAAGTCAAACTGGAGCTTGTGTATTGTAGCGTTTCTTAGAATACCTAGCATGTTTAATGGTAACCATGCGAACATATCAGCATTGGCTTATAGGAAGTCAATCAGACTTTACTGGACATCTGCTAACATAGGTTTTCCTATCCTTGTTGTCTTCTCGGGGTCATCTCCTAAAGGAATATCCT
Source organism: Lumnitzera racemosa (assembly GCA_024138005.1). Taxonomy (NCBI): domain Eukaryota; kingdom Viridiplantae; phylum Streptophyta; class Magnoliopsida; order Myrtales; family Combretaceae; genus Lumnitzera; species Lumnitzera racemosa. The sequence continues at coordinate 74,637,771 of JAMXBC010000002.1, forward strand.
CTATATCATTCCTGGCATTCTTTATGCCAACTGACTTGCCTTTTAGGCAGGTTTCGACCTGAAACACTTCTTCTTGCCTCAAATCCCTTATATATAAGGAGCAAGCCAATTGTTGATCCCCTTTGCACATACTGACACTTGTAAGAGTAGAAAACTTGGCTTTTAGATGTGCTGTTGTAGGGACGATGCTGAATAAATGTTAGCATGGCCATCCCATTATCATGTTGTAACGACACCAACATTTGATGACGAGAAAATCCACTTTGTCCTCTATAACATGTTCGTCATCGCTGATCATTATCGGCAAAGAGATAACTCTGATTACTTAAATGGGTTGATTATTGAAAACATAGAGGTCATACTTGTAAGACTACAGCTGTACTTTAATCTTGGGCCTCATTTGATTGAAGGTATGTTGAAAAATGACATCAGTCCAACTTCCCATGTCAACAAGAACCTTCCTAACCTTCTTTCCGTGAATATTGCAAATTTAATTCCTAGCATTAACCAAGTTCGAAGAACTCAATTGGCCTATATTGGGTCCACTAATAATTGTATTAATTACTCCGTTGGGTGCTCTATTAGGATTAACATCCCTTGCATTTCTCATGACCATTGCTAGTTGAGTGTCTTCCTCGTGTTCCTCTCTTCTCCTCTGAGATGGTCTTTCGATTCTTTTGGCATCATGTGCTAGAAATTTTTATAGGTGCTCGTGTTGTATTGCATCTTCAATTGTATTTTTGAGTTGAATGCACTCATCCGTATTATGACCCTTGTCATAATGGAAGTTACAGTACTTGTTCAAATTTCTTCTTTTGTGATTCCCTCACATTCTTTCTAGCCATTGGAGGATACTTCTCTCCTTATAGACCTTTATCAAAATACCCGAGATTAAGCGGTTGACAGGTGTATGGGATTAGAACGTCGGGATCTTTGGTCTCTTCCTCTTGGCTTCTGAGCGTTTTTCGTTGTTCGTGCCAAGTCTAACCTTAGCATTTTTTCGTTTGTCTTTCTTTCCATCTCCTCTACTTTGATCAACCTTTCATCATGCCTTTATGTTGTCTTCCTATTAGATGTATGAGGTGACTTTAGCCTTAAACTCAGCGAAACTTTTTGTCTTGTTCTTTACGAGAGACTTGAAAAAGTCTCCATAAGGCTTGACTCTATTGACTACAGCATTGGGGGCCATACTCATATTAAGTTTTGGGATTTAGACCATCTCGGCCATAAATCTAACCATATAGTCCCTGATTGACTCATCAGACCTTTGTTTGATGGTGTTGAGGATTGAAGAACCCTTAATAGGAAATTTGTTAGCAAAGAAGTGTTGAAGAAACACTTCCACTAATTCATCGAAACATGAAATAGTATTGGGCTTCAAGTGTTTGAACCACGTGTTAGCTACATTCCTTAAGGTTGAGGGAAAGGCTTGACAGGCTACTGTATTGCTTAAACTATGTAACTTAGCCAGTGTTCGATAGTACTTTACGTAGTCTTCAAGGTCCTTCATCCCATCATATGTTTCAAATTGAGGTAGCTTAATGTACTAAGGTATTACCTCTTCTAAAACCTCTAGAACAAAAGGACTTTTATTGATTTGGAACTGTTTGGTCGCTGAAACAGGTGTGCTGACATGCGAGGGTCCTGCATGATGTACGTACTGTGGTTACTTGCCCTTATAAATCTTTTTGAAAGGAGGAGCTATGGGTCGCGCTGGAACCTCAACTTGCTTTTCTAGCAACTTAGGTGAATAAATGGAATCGTCGGTACTGTTGGCATCATGATTGCCATGCTCTTTTTCGCTCATGTTTTTTGTTTAACTTAGAATTTTCTTTGGCTAAATCAAGACAAAGTTGCTTGAATCGAGCCAATTATTTTTCATCTGCATGTTGACTCCCTCCTTCAAGGTGTTGGCAGGAAGTACCAGTACCTCGCACTTTGTGTCATCCTAGTTCTAGCCATGTAGTCATGTTTAGAGAAAAATAGATGGTGCCAAATGTTGTTGGTGAATTTTGGGGGTGAGGAAATAGTCTTGCAAAAGAGAGTAAGATACTTAGTATAGGGGCTAATTCGGTATAGCCACTCTCATGCCTAAGTTAGAATGATGATTTAGTATAGTAAAAATGTTAATAAGAAGTGTTAGAAAGCTCTTATAGAGTTTCTTTTCGGTATTTATAGATAGTCATTGTGTCTAAGATAGTTGTCGAGGTAATTATTAAGACATGTAGAGATCTCTTGACTTGACATCTCCCCTAATATGTAAGGATAGCAAGCGGTTGTAAAATTTCACCGTGTTTATGATAACTAGTCACGCTATAGATTTGAATTCAAACTAGGAGCGTTTCTTATATATGGCATAAGTGCCGTATATCTTCTACATAGGGTGAATGTTGAGAGAGTTAATTACCTGGCATCTCTGCTGATGAAAAGATGAGTGTAAGTTGAGCAAAAACTAACTATCAATAAATAGGTTCGTCTTGAGGAGCGCAAATAGATGTGTGGAGTTTTTCAAAGTTTTGAAAAAACCCTAAGGAGTTTAGGTGGACTGGTGAATGCAAGACTACATTCAAAGAGTTGAAGAATTTTTTATCTTCTACACTAATGCTTTTGAAACTTGTTCTTAGAGAGTATTTATTTATGTATTTATCTATTAGCAACCAAGCTCTCTCCTTTGTACTAGTTGGCATGAAGGGAAAAGAGTGCAAACCAATTTATTATGTGATCCACGTCTTGCAAGGGCCAAAATAGTGATATACTAAGATTGAAAAGTTTGTGTTAGCCATGGTGATTTTAGCATGAAAGTTCAGTTTGTATTTTGAAGTTCACTAGATTGTAGTTCTTACATATCAACAATTGCGATAGGCCTTATAACAACTTGATGCCTTTAGAATAATGATGAAATGTGCTCTTGAATTGAATGCCTAATGGTGTTTAGTAAAAACCCAGAACGGTGCTAAAAGAAAAAGTTTTGATAGACTTCTTGATAGAATTCATTGGAGAAGAAGATAGTGTCAAGATGGTTGAAAAACTTATCTAGAATTTGCTTGTAGATGGCTCTTCAACATGAGAAGGCAATGGAGTTGGACTTATTCTGTAAAGGCTGTACAATGTGAAAATTCGATACGTATTGAAATTTGGATTCCTGATAAGCAACAATGAGGCTAAGTACGAAAACTTAATTGCCAGACTAAAATTGGCAAAGGAAGTTGGAGTTGTAAAGGTTGAAGTGTTTTCAGATTCATTGTTGGTTGTTGATTAAGTTAAAGGATATTATTTGGAAAAAGAGGTAATAATGAGCAAGTACTTAACCATGGTACGAATACTCATAGAGGAATTTCAATCCTTTACCGTTATGGAGATCCTAAGAACACAAAATGTTGCTATCGATAATCTATCACAGTTAGCTAGTACATCGCTTACGAACTTAAATGATAAACTCTTTATTGAGTATCTGCCAAGCAAAAGTTTGAAAACGATGGAACAATGTTGTGAAGTGTAGTCGTATTTGATAGAATGATCTTAGATGGATCCAATCATTAAATATTTGAGAGATAGGGCAATTCCCCCTAATAAGAGAGAAGCTTAGATGCTTGTATACTAAGCTACAAACTATGCCATTATTGATGATAAGCTCCATAAGTGAGGCTTTAGTCACTTGTATCTCCATTACCTTGTACCTAAGGAAAGTCAACATGTTCTTTATGATTTGCATGTAGGAGTATGCAGTAATCACATCAAAGCTCAAAAATTGTATGTTGAAGCTCTAAGGATTTGTTATTATTGGTTAACTACGAAGGAAGATGCTAAGAGTATAGTTTGGTTGTGCCTACAGTGTCAAAAGCATGAAGTTTTAAGCTATGCACTATTAAGCAAAGTACATAACTTAAATAGCCCCTAGCCTTTTGCCTAGTGGGGATTGGACATACTTGGATCTGTCCCTAAGCCCATTGAACAACAATAGTTCATCATAGTTATAGTAGATTATTTCAACAAGTGGGTTGAAGTTGAAATAGTAGAAAAGATAATTGAGCATAAGGTTGAATCATTTGTATCAAACCTTGTCTTGACAAGGTTTGGGGTCCCTTATATGATTATTACTAAAAATGGTTCCCAGTTTGATTATTACAAGTTTTGTGCTTTTTGTGAGAAGCACAACATGTGATATCCCACAAATTAGCAATTAGGACATAAATATCTAAATATTAGAGCAAAGCTTCGTTCTTGTACAAGTAGGGTTAATAGTTGATTTAGGACTTTTGGGAAAGTAACTTAATTAAGTTAGAAACTTATGAGGAACATAATAAACCTAATTGAGAAATTTCCTTAGGCTTAAAATTTTAAAAATATAATAAAATATAATCAAAATAGTGAGGATCTACTTTATGTAAGCCCCTATAGTCGTTTTTAAGGTAACCATACTTAAACTTAGGTCTTTCAAGAAAGTTAGTAGAATTGACCTAATAAAGTTAGATTTTAAAAATAATATCCTAAAAACCTAATTTTAGCCTTAGAAGCATAATTATTTAATAGTATAAAACTTATTGGATCCGCTAAAACCAAGCCTGAAATGAAATGAAACTTTAGAGATAATTTATTTGAGCTATAAAGGGAAATAATATAACATAATATATTAAATGAATATATATGTTTTGATGAATATACCTGGTATATATAATAAATATACTCATAAATTATATAATTATATATGATAAGCGATAAATTTACAAGATTAAATAGGAAATAGATCTTAAAAATAAAAGACATTCTAGAAACATGATTATATGCATGTGATCACTCATTACATGCAATATATATATCTAGAATATATATACGTATATTAATAAAATTACTAAATATACATAAAATATTAATATTCTACTAAAAAAATCAATAAAACTTTTCTAAGCCAATTGGAAAAATCTAAAAATCATCTTGGTAGCTTGAGAAATAGTTGAATTGATGAATCAAAAGCAAATTTCCAAGAATCCAATACATCATGCTTTGAATTTTGTAAAGAAAAAGTGAATAAAAATTAAAATAATAATGTGGAAAAATCCTAGTAGGCCCAACTTAGTATAAATTAGACTCTTGACTTCATTTTACACATTTAGGAACCTACAACACTCAAAGAAAAATTTGTTAGAAATTTTAGGAAATTTAGAAAAAAAATTAGAAAATCAAAGCGAAGTATTAACCTAGCGTGTATCCCTGACCATCTATTAACTTGAAATGGAGCCTCGCATGTAATTTCTAAAAATATTAAACTAACGAGAAAAATTATGAAAAAAATTATTTCTAGGTTATTTTTTATGTAATTTCATTTTGCAAATTTATATTTATAAGATCATGAATATTTTATATAATTGCTTTATAAATATACTATTCATCCAAACTTTGAAATTTATAATAAATATAATAATTATATTATTTCAAGCTCAAAATTTTTATATGGGATACATATTACATGTAGCTTATTGCTATGTAGTCCAATTTTGATTTTATATATATTTAGTATTTATTGTGTTTTCAGGCCTTAAAAATGGCTAAAAATAAGGTAATTTGTGGCGTAAATTGATTTTAGGTGAAATGATTGATGAAATTAGAATCTAATTAATTTTGAATGTTTGTAATGATATTAAGACATGTTCGATTAGTTTGGTGTAATAATCATATTATTTGCCTAATTAATCATAATTTAAATGTAAAATAGTTATTTTACGTATATAGGTGATAAACATGGATGCATGAAACAAGTTTCTACTTGAATTACATATAATTTTATGAGTCTATAGGAATTTTGTAGAATTATTTGATGATCTATGTTATTTATTATGAATTTCCCAATTAAGTAGCTTAAATTAGAAATCGGGATATGTATTTAGTAGTAATATGTTGAAATATGTTAATTATGTGATTAAATTATGCTTAAACATACCCTAAATAGTTAGAGCTATCCCTTGTTTACATTATGTTTTGTGCTATTATAGATATCGAGTCATGATATATATCTATGTTAGGATTCAATAATATATAATTTACTATATTTTGTTGCAAAATTGTGTGAAAATATATATATTTTTCATTTATATAATATGATATTAGTTGCTATATAGCTTTATCTGCATACCAAGATTAAAAATACTAACTTTACTAAAATTAGATCACTTTAAGTATATAAACAGATGGTTTTTTTAATATTATGGAAAATATAGTCCTAGACGATCTTTCCATAATTAAAATGTAATTCGAGTAATAAAAAGTATATTTTGATACAATTAAAATGATAAAATATAAGTAGTAATAAAACTACGTATATTAGATAAAGGGCTACCCATAGAACATTGATAGGAGAAACTCCATTTAGATTAGCCTTTAGGTCGGAGGTTATTCTACAGATTGAGCTAAAATGACCTAATTTATACATGTAAAAGTTTGATATTATGGAAAATCAAGTTGCCTTGAGAGCTAACCTAAATACCATTAAGGAGATTCAAGGCATCATTAGAGCAAGGGTTGCTGCTTATCAACATAAGGTGGTTGTAAACATTGCAAATCTAGTTTTTTGAGTATAGAAATAAACTCATGTACTATAGATAATTTCCTTAATTTAATAGAGCTACTAAGTATAAAATCGAGTAAAATTTTAAATGTGAAACTTAAAATGAATATGAAAAACCTTAACTTATTAATTAAAACTCTAATCGCACATGAAAACCTTAAGTCCTAAATATATGTAACCATAAGAGATTGACCCTAAACTAGATAAAAACCCTAATTGCATATGTATACATATGAAAAGTTGAATCCGAACTTGATCAAAACACTAAAATTGAAACTTCAAGCTTATCAATGTACCAATTTGCTACAAAGACAATAAAATCGTAATTGAACAAAATAACTAAATGATACACTCAAGTGCATAAGAATCGCTAGTGAACGATTAAAGATAATTTCTAATGTTTATAAATGTGTATGTACTAAATTAATTTGTAAGAAACTATAATATTTTTTTAAAAGTAATATTAACCTTATAATTATACAAATAAGCTAATAATATGTAAGTTTAAGTATTTAGTCAATATTTAGACCATATATAGCAAATGTTAGTATTACAAATTTTACTTTTCATAATAGTTATGCTAAGTATCATACTAAATAATATATATAGGATATAAATACTCAAAGAAAGATTCTTTTAAGTATTTTTACTAATTTTTTCATTTAATTCCATATTTCCTTTCTTCCCTTTATTTTTTCTTCTAATTATCTTTAATTTCAACATTATGTACATTAATTACATGTAAATTTCAAGAGTTAATCAAATCAACATTTAACCTAAGTTAAAAGGTTGACCAAGTCAACATATGTCATTTTCAATCTAGAATTCTCTTCCATTTTCTAGAAAATTCTCACCATTTTTCACACGATTTTTGTTTTTCTCATTCTTATCCCCTCTTGCCACTTCCTCTCCCTTCTAGACTCTACTTTCTTCTTATATAAAATACAAATAAGACACAAGAAAACACACTTTTGGGTCCCCCATCCAAAACCGTAACCCCTCTTCTCCTTTCCCTTCCTGCACTTTCCAATTTCTCTTTCATAATTCCCACAATTCACTCACAAACTACTATACTATATACCTGCACTCCTCTTACATATTACAAATGGAAAAGAGGTATATTTTCAATTGATCTTCTTTTTTAATAAGTAACTAGTTATTTACCTTATGTTGGTATTGGAATTCTTGTGTAATGTGTACACATAGGAATACTCATATATATGTATAAGAGTAGAAATACCTGTGTACATATGGTATATGGATACATATGAAATATTTATGTACAAATTTTAGTAAAATACATAGTATAAATATATGCATATATAGATAAGAGTAGGAAGAACACATGTACACATGTATGGATAATCCTATACATGAGTATCCTTGGTGTACATAACCAAAAATAATAAAAATATTAAGTATATATATATATAGCATACCAACCAAACCTATAAGATGCATATATATGAATTATACGAAGATTTCTTAAAATTATACTATGGAAATACGAAAATACATATAAATATATGTATATAATTGTATGTATGTATAGGTATAGGTAAAAGTACCTATACTAGTATGTTAAAAGTATATATATGCATGAACATACACTTAACATGTATAAGCATGTGAATATAGGATGAATACATGTATATTATAACCTAAGTATTTAATATTAAATAATAAAATAATAATACATGATGTACATATATATGTATGTATGGGTCACAACCCTTAAAGGGATAATTCAAGCCCATGATACATTAAATTAAGTTATTCTGGTATTACATAAACATATGTAATAATTAGATAAAATTTAGGAAGCATAGAAATTAAGAAAATCTAGTAAATTGCCATATAGACTATTAAACTTATGTCACATTGGCAACTTACTTAGATATTCTAATTAAACTACAATTATACTAATAATAGTAATATATAATAATAAAAAGGTCAAAATTTCAAGAATATAATAATTTAGAAGTTAATTAGATTATACATTAACAAAAAGGAAACCTAAAATTTATAAATAAAAACATTTAAACTAAAATGACAAAATTTATAATACTTTAAGCCTAATCGTAAAATGTGGGTTATAATGTCTAAAATGGACCCCACCGTGTGAACGTACGTCGAAAAATGATGAAAATTGATTATAAGCTCATAAATATCGAAAATAAAATAAAAATGTTATATATGATTAACGAAAAAGTTTAACTAGGGGAAAATTGATAGAAACCTAAGTAGATTTTGGTAGACAATTATATGGAATAACTAGTTTACCTAGTTTCTTATTACTTTTCTATCTTATAATAATCAGGTGATCCTGACGAGAATTCGGATCTTCTTATGGATTATTACAATGTATGAGAAACGTTAAGGCTAAGTGAGTACTCTTGATGACTTTATACTTATTTTGTGCTTGTAGTAAATGCACATAAATTAAATATTAATAACTTAATGCATGGGGACTTAGGATATGTATGTGCTTGATATTGGTTGATTACTGTGCAAAATATTGTTAAATATGATAATTGAAAATTTGGTTATATGATTGATTGTGACATGATTTAAAAGGTTTGTTGATATTGATTGATCGCTGTATAATTTGACTTAATTATATTTGGCTTATCTTAAATTAAAAAGGGTCACGCATCAACCATGCATTGCATTTCTTATTCCGGCCATCACTTCATTAGGAGGTAAAGAGAAGCCATATAGGGGTTGTTTCTATACATTGAATTAAAGTGTTTAGTATAGTGCACTCGTATAACATAACCTTACCCTAGCCCACTAGCTTACTAGGTGTTGGAGGCACCAATTGTTTAGCTGAGGGTTGAGTCCAGGAACCTTTGCTATAGGGTATAAGTATAGACTATAAGAGTTACCTTACCGCTAGACTTGTGATTTTGTATACCATTAGATTTCTTAGAAATGGAAATGTATTTTGTGAAATACAAAATTTAAATTTATGGTTAAAAACCTAAGTGCTAGAGCCTAGTTGTGATTAGTACCGATGTATCTCCAACCCCTATATTAGAGGGTATTAAAATTTGATGTTGCATGCAGCATCGGTCAACTACATATATTGTTTAGCATACTGTATGTACATGTATTCATATGGTTGTAATAATTTGTTTGATAAGTTGCTTGCCAGTTAGTATGAGGGATTACTCACTAAGTTCTTGTAGCTTACTCCCTAATAGTTTTTCTTCCACAGGTTTATAGATAATTGGACATGGGTTAAGAGCTGAGCGTTGAGTGTAAATACTGAGATATTTTAGAGGTTAGAATTAGAGAGAGATTATTTAGTTTATATGAAACTTTAAATGTAAATACAACTTATATATTTAGATTTAGTAACTTTAATAAGTTTAAATTTTAAGTTTATACTATTTGATCTTATTATTTAATAGGGGATACCGACTTTCTACGATTTTGAAGAATTGTAAAATTGGATATCTATAGTTATTTACATTTTATAATATGTTAATTAATTAACAATTTAGAAACCCTAGTGATAAATTACTTAGAGTCTTACAATCTCTAACATGCAAGGTGATTTTTGTATTATGTATACATATGATATGAAAATTGTAGGCAATCTTACTACGCCTCTTATAAGGTCTTGATAGTGATATGATATTACAATAAGAAAGTCAATCGTAAAGTCTTTCGACCAGGAGATTTGGTTTGCATAAAAGTGGAAGTGATAGGCACATAAGATAACCATAGAAAACTCGTTACTACTTGGGAAGACCTAGTACCAGTTTGGAAAGTTATAAGGAATAGAGCCTATAGATTAGAGAGGTTGGATGGACAGATCATCCTACAAGCATAGAAGATTGAGAATTTGAAGTTGTATTTCGAATAGTTGTGTTTCATATGTTGTTTAAAATGTATTGTTTTCATGTTTTAACATTCAATAGTTATTTTAGAACTATGTATGGTAATAGCTCAAATTGTGGTGAAATGAAATGTTTGTTTTCTAATCTATTACATAGATCCATATTGACGTTCATTTTATGATCAAATCATGATTAATGGATAACATAGTTTAAGCCTATGCGGCAAATGAGGTAGCTTCAATAAAGTTTTGACTTAGTAAGGTTAATGCGCATAGGAAGTTCTAGCCTTATACGGTTAATGAGCTTAAATAGTTTTAGTAAGTTCAAACCTAATATGATTAATAAGCTCAACTAGTCTTGATAAAGTCTAATCTAGTTCAATTAATGAACTTAGACACTCAAAATAAGTTTTGATAAAAAATGATTAACAAATTTAATCCATCTACATCTATAAGGGTTAATAGATAGATGGCAACTTACTTAATCAAAACAAGGGTTTAAGCACAAATCATTAGAAGCCTTCTCAAGAGAGATTCATATTTTGATTCCCGAAGCACATGAAAAGGTATATTGAAATTAAACATGCAAATGTATTGGTAAAATAGTTCAATAAATTAAAAAATTATAGATAAAAAGATTAGCTTCTCAACATAATGAAAAGTTCAAATTATAAGCAAAATAATTAGTTTGATAGTTAATTAGTAACATTTTCCCTAGTATTAGTTGAGTTAGGATCCTAATCAACATTAATTACTTTAGTTACAATAGTGGGAATATCCTTTGGAGTAGCCAAAGGGTTCTCAGTTGTAGTAGGGAGATCATCATCTTGTCCCTAATCTTTATCTCCTTTATTGGTGCTAAACTCTTCCTTATCATCCCTATTACCTTCATCATTAAGCAAAGTTGAGATAGGAGAGCTCATAATCGGTGTGGACTTTTAGCACTTCCTCCTTATCAAGCTATACCCCTCTTAACAGTTTCCTCTAGAGTAACTTCTCGTGTTGTATCTTGGGGTGACAATCTCCAAACCTTCCTCTATGAAAGGTTTTGCCTTTAAAGCCTGCTCCACTTTAGTAACTCAAGCCTCAAGACTAGAATTCTTGTTTTCTAAGTTTTTTATTTAGGCCCTTAATTTGTCCACCTTCTTGCCCATTGAGACAATAGTCTATCCTAATCTCCACCACTTCTCCTTCCTCTCTCATAGTTGATCCTTTAACTCTTTGGTTTCTTTGAACAAATTGTCATTTTGAGTCTTTAAAGTTAGCAACTCTTCAAACACCTCCCGATGGGCTCTTTGCTTAAACTTAAGCTACCCCTTTAATTTTTCAGCCTCCATCTCGACCTTGATCCTGGCATTCTCAGTTACAATTGTTTGTACTTTAGAGGAGTTGTAAGCCTCATCCATTTTATGTATGTAATTGATAAAATGATAAAGCAATTAGCTTCCTTTGCCATATATAAGAAGGAGTATAGACACTATACTTACCTTCCTCATATCTTCCAATGCCTTGTCTATGGGCACCCAAACATGAATATATGCCTATAAAAATAGAGGCAAAAGATTAGCAACTGTATGAGTATTGTAAACTAAAGTGCTTCATATGGTTAGAAGCTTACATCATATAGTTCTATAGCAATGTAGGCTTTTAAACCGCTACTAGTCCTCTTAGTATCCCTTCTCAAAATGTTCTTATCTTTAAGGAAGATGATCCCATCCATCAATGTAAAAGACTTTTTCTTATCGCCTAATACAAAATCAGCATTTAAGATCGTCTAACTCCAACATGGCACATTGTAATAGCTCTCCTTAGCTTATGGGATGAACTTGACAAAAGTAATACCAAAAGCTTTCCCTCTACCTGACTAGGGAGCTTTATTTGCACCATCTTCTAGACCTTTGGATTTCTTAGCAGGAGGGTCTGTTGTAAGCACCTTACTCTTTCTCTTCTTTAGATCTTGTAAGGAGCTCAGCTTAGATGGAGCAGAACTCATAACAGATGGCTCTTGCAAAGCTATTTTAAGAATAATCTTAGGAATGGTTGTTTGGTTAGGTTCTTTAAGTGGTTTCTTGGTGCCAGTCTTCTTTAACTAGGGTAGAACTTTCTCTTTCATAGCTTTGGAAACATTCCCTTGCTATAAAGTCACCTCTTTCTTGGTAACTTGCTTCTTCTTAGTGTTCCTCACTCTACCTTGTTTAGAAGTATCTTTTGCAATATACTTATTAAGTTTCTTCTTCTTGGCCTTAGCTTGGGCTAACAGCCTTCTAGGATTTACTTTGCTTGCACCTATATTTATAGAAAGGAGGAACATTAAAATTTTAAGATGTAAGGAGCATAAAACTTACAAGCCTGTATCGAGCAAAGCTTAAAAGGTAAAGATCCCCCTATGAATTGTCTACATTAGCCCCCTCTTTGCTAGCTAGGCTCGGAATGATAAGAAGAATTAGTTTTACCTTCCTCATCAGAAAAAAACTAGTTCTCCATTCTCAGAACGTTAGATAATTCTTTCAACATCCCAATAAAACATCTTATTACACTGCTTATCTTAGATCTTCTTTACGACAGCAGTATTGTTCAATAATAGTTTTATATTCTTAGTCCTAATGAGCTCCAACCAAATAATCCAAAAATCAAGATCTACTTCCAACCTAATTGATATATACTTATCATGCCAATTATGGATCTTAGACTCTAACCCACCCATAAACTTTTAGCCATGCCTGAGCATATAAAACTATACATCAGCTTATGGTTTTATCTTAAAGAAACACCTAAAAAGTTACATAAGGTCTCTAACCTTGAGATCCTCATTGATTATTTTGAAAGCAACTAAGATTCTATAAGTATTCAAGGAGAACATTCTTGGTGAAACCTAAAAATAATTAAAAAAAGCCTTCTGAAAGTAAAAAAAAGGTAAATGCAAACCAAAATTGAAATACTTTAAATATGTATGCAATTCATGATCAATGGGAAAGTATACACTCTCGTCCTTCTTGGGCTCATGTAGTTTGTATTATACTGGAAGATCATCAAAATACTTATTATATTTAGACACAATTGCCTTAATAGAAAGTTTATCTACTCCATCTGGAGAATCAACGTTGTGCACAACATTATTGTAAAGGTACCTAATTGTCATCCTATCCTCCCCATCATCAAGGTAAATGTCCATTGGTAATGTGTCTATTTGAGCAAGCTTCTCATACCTTTCTATTACACTATCAATTGAGCTATTAGATGTTGAAGTTGATGTAGTCGCTTCATGGAAGGGAAGAATGAGTCACCTTTGAGTCATCTAGACTAGTCGAGCAAATTCTACTTTTTGCCATACCTGATCAAGTTTGAACTTTAGAATTTTATGAAGAACCTTTAAAAGGAAAAGAGCAAGAAGAAGAGAACACTGTAATGTGATAGCACCTTGTGATACCAAACTGTTGAAAATGATTTTTATGTTGTTGCTTTTGAGGATTTTTATAAGCATCAATTGGGTACAATTCTCTTTCTTAGAAATTAAAGATAACTATTGGGATCCAAACATGACATGATTGCGAAGTTGTTATGAAAGCCACGTGTCTCTTAATAAGGTTCCTATAGAAAAGATGTAGCCAATAGTTATAGATGTATGCAGGGTAATGATGGTTAAATTGATAGCTGTTTCATACATATGTATGGTACATAAATAGGTAGGAAAATGAAAAGTTGTAAACTTTGAGCAAGGAATTTATATGAAGCTTAATAGTGAATACTAGATAAAAATGTTAAAGTATCCACAGAAAGTTCGATAGCCATGCTTGATAGCTACATGGCCTGATAAAAAAGCATGGGCATAAACGCCTACCTACTGACCAAACACGTTAAAGATACCTTTTGATACAGATTCGTGGATGAACACACGAACCTAATGTCATCCGTAACTAAGGGATGAGTTTGGGCTACACGATGGTTTGAAACGTAAATGATAGTTGAAGGTTGAACAGGGGTTCCCATACATTGAAGTTAGATATGATGCATCAATGCCTCATACGAGCTTAGGACACACTTGATATGATGTACAAGCGTAGCCAAAGGTTTCTCGCCATTAGTCAACACTCAAGGGGCTAGATAAGAGTAGCTTGAGAGGAAGCACTAGAATACTTAGCTCAACAGAGTATGACTTAATTAGGGTAAATCCTATGTAAAAGTAAATTACAAAAAAGATTCCTATTGGTAAAAGAAAAAGAGAATAATTCATAAGGGTATCAATATAATCATGTAAAAAGAATATCCATTGGTTGTAAGGATAGTATGGATGTTAGAAAAGGCCAATGCGTACGTAATTTTGCTCATTCTATGGTCCTAATAACACTATGAATTGAGCAGGGGTAGGCCTTGATTAGGTGTAGTTGATGTCGGCAATTTGGCAACTTTAATTGTTGGGACTAGACAAGGGTTAGCTTAGGGACGACTCACATTTGGGTTAACTTCGGGTGCTTAGCTCTTGGCAGGTGTTAGCTCAGCTTTGGCAATGGTTAGGTTGACAGTACTCTGATTCGTTGATAGGAATGTTGCATGATTGAGAGGTTGGCTTAATACAACAACTAGTAATCTTGACAGCTTCTTAGATGATATAGTAAACGAAGTAGCTTAGTAGGTCGGACTGGGGTAAGCACTGCTATTCGATACTTAACTCACCTCAGGTAGCTCGGTAAACCATCTAAGCGAGCCCTAGGATTCGGGAGGGCATGATCGGTCCTTATTCCTTATCATTCCCTCTGGGTTATTTGAGATTTGGGATCAAATTTGGTTTGGCTCCAGGTTGCTCGTTTTTTAGAGTGTCAGGTTGGAGATCAATAATGTTGAAGGAGTTCGAGACTCTATATCCTTCAGGTAGTTCAATTTTGTAAGCATTAAGATTGATCTTTTCAAGCACTTTGAAAGGTCCGTCGGTCCTAGGGGATAACTTGATCCTCCTTAAATTCGAGAATAGCTCCTTGCTAAAGTGGATCCATACTAGATCACTAGGTTGAAACTCTCTCTTCTTCTACCCTTAGCCACACCTCTCGAGCTTAGTAATAGCTTGGCTTAATTGTTCTACTACCTTTTGGTGCATGTCTTTGATGGCCTTGACTCTTTCTACCGCTAACTAGTCATCATTAGCTCTTGGTTGGGGTACTAGGTCCATCGGGAGCTCGGGGTTGAAACCATAGGCAACATTGAATGGAGATATGTTTAGGTGAACTAATCATTGGCAGCATAGATCTCAATAAGCCATGTTTCATCTGATAGCAACCCATAGCAAAGTTCCCATGGCTCTATTAGTAACCTCAGTCTACCTATTGGTTTGTGGATGGCGAGACGTACTATACAATAGCTTGGTTCCCATTCATCTTTGTAGTGTCTTCCAGCATTGGCTCATGAACTTAGGGTCTTGATTTGAAACAATGGTTTTAGGTACATTATGAAGCTTGATTACTTCCTACAAGAAAAGAAAAGAGATAGTTGAAACATCATTAATTTTGGAATAAAGCACCAATGTACCATCTTGCTAAATCAATCTACGACCACCATGATGGAATCCTTCCCATGAGTTGTCCTTAGTAATCTTAACATGAAGTCTATACTCAGCTCGGATTAGGGCTTAGCTGGGATAGCAAGGAGAGATAGTAGCCTTACTCAGCTCGGCTCTTTACCTTTTGGCAGGTCGCACATCATTCCAACACGGACTTTACATCTCTCATCATTCTTAGCTAAAAGAATCTCATAGATAGTACATCGTGGGTTTGATATTGGCCAAAGTATTATGTCAACCCTCCTCTATGCACCTCGCGCGCTAGCAATTCTCTTGTGGAATAGGTCTAGATGCATAGCCTTCTCTTCCTAAATAAGTATCTATCTTCCTTATGATAGTCATCCAATGTCTGTCCTTCCTCATATTAGGCATAGATAGGAGCAAAGTGTGGACCCTCAACATACAAATTCTTTATTATTGAAAAGCCAAGTAGCTTGGTTTGCAACTTAGTTAGGAGGGAATATTGTCTCAATAAAGTATTGGCCACTTCATTGTTCTTTCCATTCTTGTATTTTATGACATAAGAATAGCCCTCCATGAACTTGACCCATTTGGCTTGCCTCTAAGACAACTTAGGTTGGCTCTTCAGATATCTCAAGGATTCATGATTGGTGTAGATCATAAACTCCATGGGTAGTAAATAATGTTGCCACACCATTAGGGCTTAGATTAATGAGTAAAACTCTTTGTCATATATAGAGTAGTTGAGTGTAGCTCCTTGAAGTTTCTACCTTAAGTAAGCAATAAGTTATCCTTCTTACATTAGCATGGTACCTATGCCTAGTTCAGATCACACTTTACTTCAAAACCTTTGTTAAAGCTTTGCAAAGTTATGATGAGTGCTATAGTCAACTTCACTTTCACTTCTTCAAAATTTCTCTTCCTTTTCTCTCCTTATCTGAGTTCAATGCTCTTCTTTGATAGTTAGGTAAGTAGGGCCACAATCGTACTAAAATTCTTTATAAATTTGTGATAGAATGATATTGGGCTATGGAAACTTCTCACATCTACAGTACAAGTTGGCACAAGCTATTCTATGATTACTCTTATTTTCTAATCATCGAATCGGATGCAACATTTACATACAATAAACCCTATGAAGATCACCTCGAGTTGGCAAAAGTTACATTTCTTTAGATTGGCATAAAACTGTTCAGCTTGGAGTTTTGGAAAAACTCTTTAGAGATGCTCCTAGTGAGTTTCTAAGTTGAGACTGTATACTAAAATGTCATCAAAATAAACTACGACAAACTTCCTTATTAATTCTTAAAGCAAATGATTCATCAAGTGCATAAATATGCTTGGCACATTGGACAATCTAAATGACATTACAAGCCATTCATATAAACCATATCGTGTCTTGAATATGGTCTTCTATTCATTACCCTCATACATTCGAATTTGATGGTATCCAGATTTAAGGTCGATCTTGGAGAATACTTTCACTCCATTTAGCTCATCCAACATATCATTAAGCCTTGATATGGGATACCTATACTTGATGGTAATGAGATTGATTGCTTATCTATCTATATACGTTCTCTAAGATCTACCTTTCTTTAGCACTAATAAGGCTGGTATGGCATAGGAGCTAGGGGATTTGCGCACAAACCCATTCTCCATCAACTCATTGACTTGCTTCTATAGTTTGGTAGCCTGTTTAGGATTCAGCTTGTAGGAAAGCTTGTTTGGTAGTGCGGCTCTTAGCTACAAGTGAATTGCATGCTCGATGCCTTAGATTGGGAATAGACCTTTCATTTTCTTCTCTAGGAATATGTTAGTAAACTCCTTTAGTAAGGTTTTTACCTCCGCATATAACTCCTTCTCTTCTGGTCTCATCTCCAAAATTCTTTGGACCAATAGATAAGTAGGTCCTTCGAGCTCCATTTCTCTTTTTAGTTAGGCTCGAGTTAGTACTAGAGTCTTTTTCTTCAAGGTTTGGCTTAGTTGAGACTACATGACCTTTACTTACTCAATAGTCATAGGACTTAATTTCATCCTCTTGCCTTCATGCTTCATAGAACATGTATTCTTTCTTCCATCATATATAATTTCTCAATCAGACATCCATGGCTGCTTAAGTAAAATGTAGAATGTATTCATAGGTAGCACATCATAGAGTACTTCATCTCGATAACTACTAATGCATATCGACACAGACACCTAATTGTTCACTTGTAGGGCTCCTTTATCACTAAGCTAATGAAGCTTATAAGGCTTTGGGTAAGGCTTGGTTGAAAATTTTAATTGCTGGACCATAAATGCAAAGGCTGCATTAGTGCAGCTCCTACCGTCAATGATTAGTGCATACAGAGACTCATTTACCTTACATTCGATATGGAAGAGATTTTTCCTCTGTTTGTCTTCGGATACAGGATTGACACTCATCATCCTTGTTAATACTAAAGTAGTCGGCATAAAGTTACCTTCTATACTATAGACAACTTCCTCGTCAAACAATTCGAACTATTTATCCTCTTTCATCACCTCTACTTCCTCATTAGTACTGCCAACTTCTACAGGCAACAGCTTACCTCAAATCAACATAGTTCTTCTGTTTAGATACTGAGCTGGCATGTATCCAAAGCCTTAGCATTTGAAACATTTGATCTCACTCGTTTTCCTCCCTAAACTCTAGCCAATCTTAAACTTCCTCAGGGGTTGCTTCTCTTTTGCTCAGGTTGTTTGAGCAAGTCAAACCTCAATAACCTTACGGGTTTCATTCGCACAGGTCTGTTTAGAATAGATCAACTACTACCAGGTCAGTCAATAAGTGGTTGGAACCTTCTTATTTGGTGCCTTTCTATCTTTTAGGTGGTTTAGATTGTATCATCAAGTGTTGTAATATCCAGGGTTTCTAGGATATCCACAATCTCATACTTTAGTCTATCGATGAAACGAGATACAGTTCGATCCTTTGGCTCCATGACTTTACATTGGATGATTAACATTTGGAATTCCTTAGCATTAGTGTCAACACTTGACCCTCATTGCCTCAGCTCCTTTAGTCTTTTGAAGGCATTATGCAAATAATAGCTTGATACAAACCTTCTTTACATAACCTAGTTGATTTCATCCTAACTCCTAATCTCTTATTCTCCTTCCCTTCTTTAAGTGGCTTGTAAGTTCTTTTACCATAGGATAGCATAACTAGTGAACTCTAACATGACAAATCTAACCTTTGCATTTTCGATTATATTGTGGTATTTAAACTGCTTTTTAATCCCATCTACCTAATCTAGGTAGTCTTTAGCATCACTACTCCCAAAAAAACTTGGAATACGCATCCTTAACCCTTTAACTCTAGGGGCTCATACATTTCTCTCTTAAAGCTTGTAGAACTTCTCTACTTTGTAGTCTCCTTCCTCTTCTTACTCAATTTCTTTAAGTGCTAGCCTTCTATTAGCACCCTATTGCATTCCTTCAGCTTGAGGTGGTCAAGTTAGGGCATTAACTCGACTAAATTAACCATTGCTTCACTCATATTGCTCATGTCCTCTAGTGGGGTTATTTCTAGCTTGTTTGTTTATCTTTTTGTCTATCTTCCTGGATAATTATCGCCAAATTGGCTATTAAGTCAATCAACCTATCCAAGTGCTTAACCATTAACTAGCTTCCTTCATTTCCTTTGCCATGTCGAGTACCACTTTCTTAGTTTCCTATAGTTCCCTTAACACTTGAATTTTACATTGTTGGTTAACTTGGAAAAATGGATGTTTAAAGCACTACTTAAAGTTCTCTTCGGGAACGACTATAGTAGAATAATAACTATTAGTCCCAATACTATGACAACTATACACATTGAATAAACCAACAACTATACTATGTTTTTACGTATAGGAAATAGGGGAAAATAGAGCATAGAACTCTTCTGCACTTCTAAAATCTTAAGTTAGCTACAAAACCTCTAACACATGGGGAGAGTAACAAACCACTCAAAGAACATAGTAATAAAATTTAGCTTCGAATGTAGTCAAGTACTCTGATACTAAGATGATACAAATTCATAGATGAACATACAAACCACATATCACACGTAACCAAGGAATGAGTTTGGGCCGCGCGATAACTTAAAAGTAAATGATAGTCGAAGGTTGAGCAAAGGCTCCCATGCATTAACGTTGGATATTGTAGACATCCCATTTTTGCCCCATCGTAGTTCTAATCTTTGTTTTTAAGGTCCTAATTTAGAAAATAATAAAAAAAATGAAAAATGATAAAATGACCAAAAAATGGAAAATTTTCATAAAAAGAGTAAAAAACTAAAAAAGAAAAAAATTCAAAAAGATTAATCAGATAGAATCTTAATTAAATATTTGTTGAAAAAAAAAGCAAATTTGATACGATGACGTTAAATCCTACAAAATCAAGATTTATAATATTCAAATCTGCTTTAGATCTTTATCAATTTTTATTTGATTTGATCTAAAAGATTTGTTTTTGAGTCTTATAAATAGAGGTTACACAATGTGAGCTAGGGATTCAATTCCACATTTGCTAAAAACATGCACAAATCCACTCTTTAGATCAATTCCACTGTTGTGCATA
This sequence comes from Lumnitzera racemosa, assembly GCA_024138005.1. Lineage (NCBI taxonomy): Eukaryota > Viridiplantae > Streptophyta > Magnoliopsida > Myrtales > Combretaceae > Lumnitzera > Lumnitzera racemosa. The sequence goes on from JAMXBC010000002.1 coordinate 74,658,273, forward strand.
CAACATGACTTAAGATCCGATTTGTTCCTTTTTGTCAACTTTGTGTGTTTTACCTTATAGGTACATAATAGTTGTTTTTAATTATTGTTTATAGTTTGTTTTATTTATTTATTTTTTATTTCACTTAGTGCTATTTGTTTATTTATTTCACTCTTTATATGCATAGCTATTTTTAAGGCTTGTACTAACTTCTTTATTTTCATCACATCTTCAATTGTTAGTAGTTAATTATAGTATTAATGTCTAGTGAACATGTGCTAGTTTATTTTTTTTTTATTTCATATTTTCAAAATGGCATTTTTATAAAAGCTCATATTTTATAACATTTCATCCTTTGCATATTGTATTAATTTAGAAAAGTTGCACTAGGCATGTTAGGGTTTTCTAGATTAAAAAATCATTTTGTTTCTTATTTAGATATTCAAAAAATAAAAAAAAATTTAGTTGACATCTTATTTGTGGATGGACATTTTTTCTATAGTTTAGGCTTCTTTTGTATAACTTAGATATCTTTTCCATAGTTTAGATATCTTTGCCACAGTTAAGCATCTTTTCCATGGTTTAGATATCTTTTCTATTGTTAGGTATCTTTTCTATAATTTATGTATTTTTTATAGTTAAATTTTTTCTCATGATTTAAACATTTTTTTATTTATGTTTTAGACATCTTTCATATAGTTTAGATATCTTTTTGATCATTATGTATCTTTTTCATGATTTAGATATCTTTCTTATATTTAGGTATCATTTTCATGATTTAAGTATCTTTTATAGCTAGGCTTTTTCTCCATGGTTTAGACTTTTTCATTTTCTTTTCATGGTTTAAACATTTTTCGTACAGTTACACATCTTTTTCATGATTAAGATATCTTTTGTATAGTTAGACGTTTTTTCCTTCATTTAGGTATTTTTTGTATTGTTAGGATTTTTTTTCGTACTTTAGGCATTTTTTCTATATAAAAGATTGACCTTGTAAGATATTGCATATTTTATAAAAACTGCATTATTAGGTCTTTTGGGGTTTTTCTTGAAAAAAAAAACTTATCACTTATTTGTTCTTTTGAAATAAAAATCTTAATTTGGGACTTTTCAAAAATTAGCTTTTTAGGTTTTATTTTATAAAAAAATTGGGAATAAAAATTAAGCTTTTAGGGATTTTTCTTAATAAAAATAAAATGGTTAATAAAAACGTAAATGTGGTGGATTATTTTTTTAAAAAAGTAGAAACTCACTAAAGTTTTTGGAAATAACTATGGACATTTGTTCTTGACTAATGGGTATGTAAGCACTTTCGGGGTACCTTCAAATCTTTAGAAACTTATTTATTTATTTATTTTCCTTTGGTTTTCATTTTTCTTAAAAATATTAGAAAAGGATAATTTTTTATGAATAAGTCTAATTTCAAAAAATAGATTGTGGTACCATTAGGGTTTAATAAGATAGCTCTCGAATTTAGAATCCTCTAGTTTTTATCAAATTGAAATAAAAGACTAGTAGCTAAATCATAGTCAATTTATCTAATTGATTATAATTTCTTCTTTTTCTTTCTCAAATTTGGTTAGGTGGTGGCTCCAAAAGTTTGTTTAATAAAAAACTGAAATTTCCTAATTTTTCTAGTTGTGGATTGATACTAAATGGGTTAGGGTTTAGTATTAATCAAAAAATGAGAAGTTAAATAAGAAAACCAAAATTTTAAGCTTGATAGTTTGGCGACTCCAATGAAGACCATCAAGAGAGCTAGCCATTAGAATTTATCAAAATTAGGATTATTTTTCAAAATATATATAAAAAAAACACTTAAGTCGATTAGTTTTATTCCATTTTTTTTGTGAACTAACATTTTTCATTGCAACTTACTTAGGGGGCTTGTTTTAGGGTTTCTTTATTTTTTTTTTCTACAGCATAAATGTATGGTAGATACTATCAGTACTAGGTCGTCTTAAGACCATAAGAGGGGGCCATTATTTAAGCTTTGGATGTTGTAAGGGCAACCACCTTTTGGGTCTGATCAGGTTACCCCACTTAAGTTTAGACATGACCAAAAAATTGTTACTTTGAAAAATACGGTGGTTGCAGAACTTGGGAACTTTTAGAACCTACCCTTTGCATGCATGAAAATCTTTTTCAAAAAATTTGTATGAACCCATGATGTGGCAGACCCAAATGGACAAGGGCAGTTGTGAAGTTATATTGTACTATATAGTCTTGTTGTAATATTTCCCTATAAATAGCTTGTAATAATTTCGTGCAAAGTTTAGGATAGGTTATGATTATAATTTTGATTTTTTTTCCCTTTTAGTTTAGTATGGCTAGATTGAGTTAAAGGGCCTTTAAAGAGATCTATGTCCATTCACCCCATTGGCCTTAAAGATTACTCCAGATGTGGTTCCGACTTTTCAACCTAGATAAGCAAGAAATTATTAAGAACAAGATTAGGCCCATCTTGTTCCTATAGAATAGCCTTGTTGATATTACCTTAGTGCAGGCCTTAGTATATCTATAGCAGCCTAAATCTGTCACATTTTGTTTGGGCCCGCATTAGTTGATCCCAACACTCATAGAGTAAATAATAAAAAAAAACAAAATAAAACAAAAAGAATCAAACCTGTAAAATAATTTTAAGTAGTTACCATTTTGTCAAGTATTCTACTAATTAGGAATATTCACTCTTTTGGATAGATTAGCACTTTGAAAATAGCCTTTTCATTTTGAATAAATATGATTTAGATATTTTCCTTGTTTAGTCTTTTATTCTTCGTTCTTTAGAATTTCCCTTCTGTAAATAGACCTTTGGTAGTGCTGTTCTATAGGTAAATAAATTTTGTAGGCTCATATATAGAATTCTAAGAAAGCAATTCCCTATTTTCAATTTCATCACTAAATCTCTGTAATATAAAAGCCCTAACTTTTTCTCTCTATTTCAAAAAAAAAAAAAGTTGCTAAAGGTTATAAATCCTTATGGGGCTTGGGACAAACATAATCACTTGGCCCATTAAGGTAGCTAACTTAAACACATAACCTATTTAGGCAGCCAGCTAAACATGAACCCTTGGCCCATCAAGGTAGCCGAGCTAACCCAAAACCCCTGGTCCATCATGTCCAATCATGAACTAAGTGAAAACATAAGACCATGAAACACCATCTTAAGCTTGATCCTTGGTATAAAAAAAAAAAGAGAAAAAGAGCAATTCATAGTCACTTCCATTTCAAAAGATGTTGATGTAGGCCCTTTTGACTTTAAAGAACTAGGGCCGAATTCACACGTTGGAGCTAAGGGGTAATTTTAGCTAGAAGACAAAAAGTTAGGATATTTGGTGGTTGCAATCTAATTTTGAATTCAAATCAAATGAAAGATATCGTTTCGCAACTAAGGGCATGTTTCAAGAAATTAGGGGGGCGAGATCAATCTCTACCTTAGGTCAAATCAACATAGACTCTTACCTAGGGAATTAGTAACTCACTATTTAAAAGTTTAGAATGAAAAGGGTGAGCTACATCTTATATACTAACCCTTAAACACTTTGAAAGCTAAGAGACATCTTAGTGAGGATATTTTGGACTCATTCCTTAAAGGAGGTCTACTTTGAATTTGAAATGCATACTAAAATGAAGTAAGGCATTCATTTTCAAATCTTAAACACAATCATCCTTTGTTAACTACGTTGAACCGATTTGGAGCCCTTTCGAATGTAAACCCTATTGAGAACCACCCTAAAATAGGGTAATTCGAACGTTAGGGTCATTGATTAGGAGAGAAGAATAAAATTGGTTTGTCCTTACTTTAGTAATAACAATTCAAGAATAGCTTTTGTTTTTGATAGATTGTTTCCTCTAAAGAAGAGCCAAACACCTTGAGACTACACATACGTTACCTAAGCTTATAAATTTGAAACCCATGGATTTAAGGCCTTCATCCATCTAAAGATAATGACTTGACAATAGTGATAATTACTTTTAAGGAGAGAAAATAAAAATTAAAAAAAGGGAAAAAGGAAAAAGAAAAGGAACGAAAAAACCAAAAGGACAAGAGGAAGAAGGGCCTAAACATTGGGCTTGAGAAAAACCTTAACCAAAGAAGGGCCTAAGACGTAAGTTGCTCTAAAAACATAAGGCATTGAATTGCATTTCCAACCATAAACACAAAACCCCATATTTATTGCCATAAAACCTTTCTATCTACCTGAATCTTAAACATAAGATCTCCCCACCTACAATACCTCCTTACTGAAAGCTCTTCTGATTTTAAAGAATAATTTATCTAAAATAAAAATTATTTTTGATACCAGGGAAAGCATACATCTAATTTTTCCTAGGGATTCTTGACTTATATACCTAGGTTGGACAAAAGTATTTCTTTGAAAATAGGCCCTCTCATTAAGCTCCTTTGAAACCATTTGACTAAAAGCCTAATTCATAATATTGAACCCAAAAGACCTAATAGATTGATCAAGGCATATTACTTACAAATTAGACTGCAATTTTTGGAATAGTAGTAAAGAGCAAAATCCAGACTAAGAGTATGCAAGGAAGTCCTCTTCAACTAGACTAATCGTGAGTTACCTTTTCCTTAGGAAATAAATGTGTAAGCCTTATCTAAGAAGCTCGATATCAAGGCCAAAAACTGGGATAAATATGATATACCCTACATGGTTATAGCATTTTCTTTTTAAGTAAGAATTTGTATCCATTAGCAGACTTTTAAGAAAAAAGAAGAGTGATAAAAGAAAAGAAAAAATGGAGAGAAAGTAAAGGCTGCTTACATGTTTTTCCATTCCTTTTCAAATCCATGTAAGCCTTAGTAGCCAAATCTTCAATTAATGTCATAAATGGTTTTCACCAAATTCTTCCTTTATAAATTTCTCAAATCAAGAGTTTTTTTTTTTAATTGGTCATTTTCCTCGATTTTACTTTCAAATGTCACATAGAGTTTTAGCCAGTCCGTAGGGTGCTTACCCTTCATCCATTTCTTAAGGATCTAGCCATCTCATAGAACATGGTCTCGATCCATATTAAGGTTTCAGCCAACTCATGGAACATTGTCTCAATCAATATCTTCATTATGGTTTCAGCCAACTCAAGGAGTGCTTCGCCCATCTTGGTTAGTTAACCCATAGGGGGCATGACTAAGTCATCAATATCTCTTTAGGGTCTTAGCTAGCTTAAGAAGTACTTCGTCCACTTTGGTTAGTCAGCCCACAGGGGGCACGACCATGTCATCAATATCTTCTTAGGGTTCTAGCCAGCTTAAGGAGTGCTTTACCTACCTTAGTTGGTTAGCCCATAGGAGGCATGGCCAAGTCATCAATATCTCTTTAGGGTCTTAGCTAACTCAAGGATCGCTTCACCCGGCTTGATTAGTCAGCTCATAGGAGGCATGACTAAGTTTCTCAATATCACTTTAGAATTTTAGCTAACTCAAGGAGCGCTTTGCTCCCCTTAGTTAGTTTACCCATACGGGCTATGGCTAAGATTCTTAATATCTCTTTAAGATCTTAGCTAGCTAAAGGAGTATTTCACTTGCCTTTGTTAGTTAGCCCATGGGGGGCATAACTAAGTCAACAATATCTCTTTAGGGTCCTAGCCAGCTTAAGGAGCACTTCGTTCACCTTTGTTAGTTAGCCCATGGAGGGTACGACTAAGTTCTCAATATCTCTTTAGGGTCTTAGCTAGTTTAAGGAGTATTTTGCCCACCTTAGTTAGTCAGCAAAGAAGGGGCATGACCAAGGTCTCAATATTGCTTTAGTGTCTTATCTAGCTCAAGGAGTACTTTGCCTGCATTGTTTAGTCAACCCATAAAGGGCATGACTAAGTTCTCAATATCAGTTTAGGGTCTTAGCCAGCTTAAGTAGCACTTTACGTACCTTAGTTAGTTAGCCCATAGGGGATACAACTAAGTTCTTAATATCTTTTAGGGTCTTAGCTAACTCAAAGAGTGCTTTACCTGCCTTAGTTAGTCAGACCATAAGGGGAACAACTAAGTTCTCAATATCTTTTAAGGTCTTAGCTAGCTTAAGGAGTGCTTCGATCGCCTTGGTTAGTCATCCCATAGAGGACACGACTAAGTTCTCAATATCTTTTAAGGTCTCAGTTAATTTAAGGAATGCTTTAATAGCCTTGGTTAGTTAGCCTATTAGGAGTACAACCAAGTTCTCAATATCTCTTTAAGGTCATAGCCATCTCAAGGAGCATTTCACCTATCTTGGTTAGTCAACCCATAAGGGGCATGACTAAGTTCTCAATATCTTTTACAGTCTTAACCAGCTTAACGGATGCTTCATTCACTTTGGTTAGCCAGCTTAAAGGGGGCATGACTAAGTTCTTAGTATCACTTTAGGGTCTTATCCATCTTAAGGAGTACTTTACCTGCCTTGGTTAGTTAGCTTATAGGGGGTACGACTAAGTTCTCAATATCTCTTTACAGTCTTAACCAACTTAAGAAGCGCTTCACCTATCTTGGTTAGTCAACCCATAGGGGACACAACTAAGTTCTCAATATGTTTTTAGGGCCTTAGTGAGCATAAGGATCGCTTTGCCCATTTTAGTTTGTCAACCTATAAGAGGCACAACTAAGTCATCAGTATCTCTTTAGAGTCTTAGGTAGCCTAAGGAATGCTTCACCCGTCTTAATTAGTCAGCCTATAGGGGGCACAACTAAGCCTCTAATATCTCTTTACGATTTTAGCTAGCTTAGGGGGTTCTTTATTGATTCATTTAAGGCCTTTTCCAGCCCATAGGGGCGCTACCTATACCACCTTTCTTTTTGAATTTTTGTCACTAAATCCCCAGTGGACCAGTGCTAAGATAACTAGCTAATAGTAACGCTTCTTAAGATAGAGTCAACCCTAAGGAAAAGATGGTATCTTTGTTGTTTTTATGGCAAAGTTTTACTTAAACTTCACCAAAAAGAAGGACAATTGTAGACACCCATTTTTGCTTACTTGTAGTTCTAATACTTATTTTTGGGTCTTAATTTAGAAAATAATGAAAAAATTCAAAAATAGTAGAAAGCAAAAAATTTTTAAATTTTCACAAAAAGAGAAAAAAAAAGAAAAAAGAAAATAATTCGAGAAGATTAATTAGATAGAATCTTAATTAAATAGTTTTTGAAAAAAAAAAGTAATTTTGATACAATGATGTTAAATCTAATAAAATTAAGAGTTGTAAGATTCGAATCTATTTTGGATCTTTATTAATTTATATTTGATTTGATTTAAAAGATTTTTTTTCGAGTCTCATAGATAAGGGTTCTATGGCACGAGCTAGGGATTTAATTCCACATTCGCTAAAAATACTCTTGAACCTACTCTTTAGACTAATTCCACTATTGTTTGCATGACATGACTCAGTAACCAATCTGTTCCTTTTCGTCAGCTTTGTGTGCTTTGCCTTGTAAGTATATAATTGTGGTTTTAAAATTTTTTGTATGGTTTGTTTTATTTATTTATTTTTTATTTCACTTAGTGCTATTTGTTCTTTTATTTCACTATTTTTATGTGCAGTTCTTTTTTAGACTTGTACTAACTTCTTTATTTTCATCACATTTTTAATTATTAGTAATTAATTATAGTGTTAGTGTTTAGTGAACATTTGTTAGGTTAAATTTTAGTTAATTTTTTTTTTTAAATTTCATATTTTCAAAATGGCATTTTTATAAAATCTCATATTTTACAACATCTCATTGTTTGCATATTGTATTGATTTAGAAAAGTTGCATTAGGCATGTTAGGGTTTTCTAGTTAAAAAATTCATTTTGTCACTTATTTAGATTTTGAAAAAATAAAAAAAATCTTTAATTGATATCTCTTCTATGGCTGGACATTTTTTCCATAGTTTAGGCTTCTCTTTTATAACTTATGTATCTTTTCCATAATTTAGATATCTTTCCTATAGTTATGAAGTTTTTCTATGGTTTGAATATCTTTCTTATCATTGGGCATCTTTTCCATGATTTAGGTATTTTTTAGAGTTAGGATTTTTTCTATGGTTTAGACATTTTTTTTTTCATGTCTTAGACATCTTTCGTATAATTTAGATATCTTTTCCATGATTTAGATATTTTTCCTATCGTTAAGCATCTTTTTCTTTTATTTAGATATCTTTTCCATGATTTAGATATTTTTCCTATCGTTAAGCATCTTTTTCTTTTATTTAGATATCTTTTCCATGATTTAGATATTTTTCCTATCGTTAAGCATCTTTTTTTTATTTAGATATCTTTTCTATAGTTAGGCATCTTTTTGATGATTTTTGTATCTTTTATACTTAGGCTTTTTCTCCATGGTTTAGACTTTTTATTTTTTCTTTTCATGGTTTAAACATTTTTTGTATAGTTAAATAACTTTTCTATGATTAAGATATCTTTCGTATGATTAAGTATCTTTTCCATGATCTAGGTATTTTTTGCATAGGTAGGATTTTTTCTTTTTCCATCGTTTAGGTATTTTTTCTATATAAAAGATTCACCATGTAAGATATTACATATTTCATAGAAATAGCTTTTTTATGTCTTTAAGGTATTTCTTGAAAAGAAAAAATTTATCATCTAGTTGTTTTTTTTATAAATAAAAATCTTAATTTGGGACTTTTCAAAATTTAAATATTTAGGTTTTTCTTTTTAAATTAGAAATAAAAATTTGGCTTCTATGGATTTTTTTTAATAAAAATAAAATGGTTAGTAAAAAGGTAAATCTGGCTGATTATTGTTTTAAAGAGAACCAATTTCCTAAAGTTTTTGAAAATAATTACGGACGTTTGATCTTGACTAAATGGTATGTATGCACTTTTAGGGAGACATGAAAATCTATAGAAACTTAGGTTTTTTTTTTCTTAAAAATATTAGAAAAGGACAATTTTTTTTTAAATAAGCCTAATTTCGAAAAATAGATAGTAGTACCTGTTAAGGTTTAATAGGTTAGCCCCTAAATATGGAATCCTCTGGTTTTTATCAAATTAAAATCAAAGACCGATAGCCTAATCGTAGTCAATTCATTTAATTGATTATGATTTCTTTTTTTTCCCTAACTCCAGTTAAGTAGGAACTTCAAAAGAGCTTTTTTTTTTAATAAAAAGACCAGAATTTCTTAATTTCTCTTATTGGGGGGTAATATCAAATGGGTTAGGCTTTTGTATTAATTAAAAAATGGGAAGTTAAATATGAAAGTTGAATATATAAGCTTGACAGATATGATGCATCGATGCCTCACATGAGCTCATGACGTACTTGATATAATAAATAAGTGTGGCCGTAGGTTACTCGCTACTAGTCCATACTTAAAGGGCTGATAAGAATAGCTTGAGAGTAAGCAATAAAACACTTAGCTCAAGAGAGTATGTTTGAAAAGTTCAATCTGATAACTGTTGCGGCTATTATAATATACAAGTATTTATATTACTAAATTAGGGTAAATCCTAGGTGAAAGTAAATTACAAAAAAGATTTCTTCTAGCAAAGGAAAAAGAGAACAATTTATAAGGGTATCAATGTAATCATGCAAAAAGAATATTCGTTGGTAGTAAAGACAGTATGGATGTTAGAAAAGGATAGCGTGCAAGTAATTTTCCACATTCTATGGTCCCAATAACACTATGATTTGAGTAAGGTTAGGCCTTGATTTGGTTCAATCGGCATTGGTAGTCTGGCAGCTTTGATTGCTGGGACCAGAAAAGCATTGGCTTAGGGGCAAGTCACATTCGGGTCAACCTTGGGTGGTTAGCTCTTGGCAATTGTCAGCCTAGCTTTAGTAGTGGTTAGGTTGATAGTATTTTGATTTAATGCTGGGAATGTTGTGTGATGAAGAGGTTAGCTCGGTACATCGGTTGGTTACCTCGATAGCGTCATAGATGATGTAGGAAGCGAAGTAGCTTGGTAGGGTAGATTACGGTAAATACTACTCCTATGCTTAACTTACCTCGAATAACTCGTCGAACCATCTGAATGAGCCTTTAGGTTTAGGAGCATGTGATTGGTCCTTGATCTCTATCACCTTTGACTTACTTCCATACTCAAATCCTTAACTAGAATAGTTGGGGGGGGGGGGGTTTGGAAATGACGTTATTGAATTTTTTTGACTTCTTTAATGACTACTTGGCAATGTGTTGACTAAGTTCTGTACCATTTCTACCCTATTTTCATCTTGTTGTGGTTGCATTGCTAGATTAGCTTGTCGACCAGGAGGACTTTGGGCCAAGCCATCTAGTAGGCTAGAAAGCCTGACCTACTTTAGTCAAATATTTGAATTTAAATGGAAGGAGCAAACAATTTAGCAACTACCAAACCTAATTGAATAATTACCCATTTCCTATGACTTTCAACATGTGACTAAATTGAGGAGTCACCATGTGTCTCAAGCAATTGAATTACCTAACACTTTAAGTATTAGATAGATGCCTGTAAATATGTGAGCATAACTATTGTAAGCCTCTCTACATACTCTTAATACTAGCTCACCTACTTTCTTGTTATAGCCTACCTTGTTTCTTTCTTTTAGGAATTAACGCATATTGTGGACTTTGACCAACATTACTATTTAGGAGTTTCAATATCTAATTTACTATCAATTACCTCTACCTATTATTGTTGATGTTGAACTCCAAAAGGAAAGTAAAATTAGTCTAAACACTATTGTTCTCTAACCCTAATGAAGGAATTAAAAAGAATAACATTATGTCTCTTGATTAATGTTTAATTGTGTTTACAAGGCCTTTTACATAGGTACATATGTAGGGTAACTTCTAAGCTTCATATATTTTCTAAAATAAGAAGATCCACAATGAATAACATGTTCATGTCTTAAGGTCACGATTGTGATCTTATCCATAATCTTTTTCTACTAAAAAATTGAAAATGAGTGAAATAGGAGAAGCATGCTTGTAATTTAAATTGTGATAATCTCGTTAGCTAAATTCTTTCTTTGTTCCTTGCTTATTTGCTTGTGATTTTAGTTCATGGTCCCTATTCATGGGTGTAAATTTTTCTAATGCTTCAAAAATTGTCCAAATCTTCTTCAAATCATCTAAAACTTGATCAAAATCTTCAAACTCTTCAAATGAAGCTTGAAATCAAGATATAAACAAATTAGGCATCAAATTCAATTTTAACACCTAGAAAATCTTGTAAAAGCATTATGAAATCAACTATAAAATATGTACATTTATACATTTATTGATTTCCCTTACATGTACGTCTTTACTTGCCCTCAAGCAAAATAATTCAATCAATGAAAACTCTTACATACAAAAATTAGTGAACGCTCTAAACCATATAATCAATATGTACATTGTCTATTTAGTGAAAGTGCATACTATTCTACTAAATTTCATTCTTATAAACACCAATTTCAAAGCTCTAGTAGCTTTTATATCATAGAATTCTACATAACCGTATTTACATGCCCTTAAAGTACAACTTCAAAATACGCGTATTGATTATAGAAACCATATTAGAATTCAATTATTAATCTATGTATATTGGAGTTAAAACACATCATTGAAACAAAAATTAAACTAAAAATCAGAATAAACATAAACTTTATCAAGAAAGAGTTATCCTCATATTAAAAACTGAACGGTATACACTTTACTCTTTCTTCAACTTAATTACAATAATTAAAAATAAACGCATGCTACATTAACTAGTCTCTTAATTCTCTCATTATTTCTATTAATTTTTTGCTGGAGGATTTTTTCTTTTCACTATTTTTCAATTGAAATGGAGTAGTTTCACTTGGCTAGTAAAATCTAAGCTAAACTACCTTAGGCTATTAGGTATTAAGATTCTCCTTCAATCCATCCACAAACTCCATCCAATTTGAATCTTTCACTTTTTTGTGAGTTCTAACCTTCATATGGACTCTTCTCTTGACCCCTATAGCAAGTTTTAAGCCAATAATCTTGAGCTTATCTCCTAAGTTGATAGGCATTATTTCATACGGTGGCACCTTGTAGGCTTAATTACTTGAGTCAATGAGGTCTTCAGTTAGACTCATTAGTGTTTTAGCACTTTTTTCATCTCATTTACTTTCAATTTTATGCTCAACTTTAAACCCTTTTCATTCACTTTTTGTTCTATATTTATTTGTTTGTTTATTTTCCTCTAACTATTTTTTATTTTGAAGGAAACTTTAAAAAAATAGGCATCATTTTGTTCATTTGTTAGAAATTAGAGGGCTTTTAGGGTTTTTAAGGAATGAGTATATACTAAAGTAAAACATCAACAGCTAATTCTTAATCAATAATGTTCATCATAATTCAAAGTCTAAATCTAAGCTTAAACAACAGGAAAACTCAATACTTTACATTGAGTTCATTATTCAACTCTAGTATTATATAAAAAGGTCATTATGATTAAATAAAATTCATTCCAAAAATAAAAAAAATTATCCCAAAAAAGTTGTTTCTTTAATGAGGTGAAAGATAATTGTGGATACATATACAATATCGATTGATTCTATATTTAAAAAATTTTGCTAAAATCTAAAGTGTAAGATCAAATCAATTCAACTTAATTGCTTTAATAGATTTTTCTACCAGTACCTAATTACTTTATTTCTTCCCCTTACACTTAAATTATATATTGTTCTCAATTTGCAAATAATTAGTAAAAGCACAAAGATTAATAGGGGAAAAAAAGAGAAAAGATAAAAAAAATTGAAACCCTCTCAGTTTAAGCATTGATACCAAATTTTGAAATTTCCATTGAAGATGTTGGATTTCATATACACCATTAAAGTCTTAAAGCCTTATGAAGCAAACAAAACAAAACTAAGAAAAAAATAAAATGTGTTAAAGAAAACTGAAAACTAAAAAATAAAACTATTCTAAAACTATTTCTAGACTACTCCTAAATTGTTCCTAACCATATCAAAACTATTCCTAATCTATTTTAGTTGCAAATAAGAAAAGTTCATTAAAAGGTAGTAGTAAAATTGGTTGGAATAATACTTTGCTTACTGCAAAATATATCAATATCAAAAGCAAAGTTAGTAAATAAAATCATGATAACACATCTTGCTAATTCTCTCTCTACCTTTAGATCTTTTGGCATGTTTTAAAAAATAAGAAAGATAGAGTTTATATTCTCAAGGACATCTCTTACATACTTAAAATATAGTAATATGCACAGATACTTGCAAGTGTGAAAAAATTAACATGTAAACTTTAACATGGCATCTATGAAGCACAATTCGAATATGATCAATTAGTCTCTATTTTCATAATCTTAGAGTGTCAAAACTACATGAATTAATCCAAGTAAGGGATCCCATATAAATTCTAACTCAGCATGCCATATATTGCAAAATGACATAAAAGAATACTTTGAGAGAGCAAAAATTCATAAAAATTTTAAGACTATGAAAACACATTAAATATGGTATGCCATGTTTCATACATAAGTTAGCCTAGTTAAAAAAAGTAACTAACTACTTATGTTTATGAATAAAAACAAGTCAAAACAAAAATCACACATTCATGAAATAATAAGATTGAATCTATTTGCTCAATTACATACCTTAGATATAAGTGAAGAGATGACAAAACAAACATGTATGGAAGAATATATATTGTAAAGAGAAATAAGAGAGAGACAAAGTGAGAAATCATACTTCATTCATGAAAGATGAAAATCAAAATAATTTAAAGCCCTAAAAATCTATTTCATGTAAGGAGCAATCATGGTTAAAAATCATAAGCATGATTCTTATAAACCCTACTTTCAATAGGCCTATGATTCGATTAAAAGTACTATCCGAACGTTCCTAAGGATCAACGAAACTAAGAATTTAAGTATACATTTAGAAAAAAATAAAAATTTTCCAATTCAAAAACTAATTATCGATAAAACCTAAGCTTAAAGAACTACGAGCTCTAAACTCACCTAAAACCCTAAACCCTAAAACAATTAGGGACTTTTCACCCTAAGTGACTAATTGATAATTTAATTTGAATAATTTCATTCAACTTTAGAAATTTTCACAATTTTATAAGAATTGAATCATAAAGTACAAAACAATGCAAGATGAAAATCTTAAAACAATTTCTTATAAGACCATGCCCTTATCTTCATATCTAAGCCTTACATATAAATAAGTAGACCAACCAATCACCTTAGATGACTTATTAATTGAAAGTTATAATCATGTATCAATTGATAACTTATCAAAACCTAGTGATAAGACATTTTCCTTATCACCCCTTTACTTGTACTACATATGGACAATTTTTCATAAGATTTCACATGCTTAACTTCAATAAATGAGACAAGACAATTCCATGCCATAAAGGACACTAAATGGCTAGTTTGAACAAGAAGAAGAGGGGGGCCATGCTCTTGTCATTCAACCATCAATCACTTTCTCTTACACATTACTATTCACTCTTTAATGCTTACATCATCAACAGTTGCAATTGTTGACTTTTGTATAAGCCACAAGACAACAATTTCAAGACATCTTAAACATACATTTCCTCCATTCCCAACTGGCCACTCTTTCCCTCATTTCTCTTACTTTCAATTTCATTTTCACTTCCTCCTTCTCTCACTTGAAACAAACATAAAAGAAGAAACAACCTTACCCCACAAAATCCTTCATTTGGCTGCCACTTCTAAGTCCCACTCATGGTACTTCCATTTCCTTTTCTTGTGTCATTTTCTTGCAACATCGAAGATCTTTTAGAACCATTATAACCTTCCACAAACCCTGTTCTAAAGGATCAAACAACTCGGGTTTCCAAAAGGGTGCAAAAGGAGGAAGCAAAGTTAAGAGCTTAAGTGGAACCTTTATGCACAACCACTATATTTTGCTTTAAGAATGAGTAAGTGTTTCTTATGATTAGTAGGTTAGTGTTCATGTTAAGAGACTTTTATTTCTTGAAGATATTAGTATGATTCTAAGTTGTTATAACACCAAAGACTATCTTAAGAAACAAACTCATGAAACCCTTGCATGAAGTTAAAACATGAGCATATAAAATTGGTGTTTTGTAAAGATACTTGTTTAACACTTTGAATGGAAGATTTTAAGTTGAGAAAATCTTGAAACAAGAACTTGAATGGAAGATGAGCATGCTAGATGTGAGGATTCAAAGGTTATTTGGATGCTGATTTTATTTCCATTAAGCTAAACATACTCAAATATAAACTTAAGGAAAAATTCATCACATGGAGTTTTATGAAGAAACCAACTTTGTGTGACATGAGCTATGATATGGAAATTGTAATAAGTGTAAGATCTTCTATTTCTTTGTGTAAAGCATGAGTTAAGAGATCATCTTACGGAAGAAAAGTTAAGTTATGATTTGAATACAAGTAGTTTAAGTGCATGATCTAACACCTAAACTTAAGGAAGTGATCAAACAAGTTCAAAAAAAAAAAAAAAACCAAGTGAGAACCCTTTGGAATTATCATGACTAGATCTAGAACATCAGTAAAATCCATTTAAAAATATGATAAAACCAAGTGAACAAAGTGAAAATACTAACTAAAGCAAGTATAACAAGTATACAAAGCTTAAAACTCAAAACCAAACCTAAATCTCTCAAAACAAGTTTAGAACTCTAAGTTGGGCCTTCATTAAAATTCTTACCAGCACTTTAAAATATTAAGAAAGGTTGTCTTGAAGCCCACCTAAGACTCCATAAGCCCAACAAAGTCATTAACTTTAGTTTGAACAAAAAACAAGCTCATTTGACAACTTAAGTCCACTAAAGAGACCATGAAGTTAGCCTTAGGAGTATAAATCAAAGTTGTAAATCTGATCTCAAGGAGTATTTTAAGCTTAGGATAAAATCTTAAGACCAAGCCCAAAGGATTTCTTAAGTTATCAAAAAGCCCATTTACCAAAGAAGGCCCAAAAGCACTCCAAAACATGAGGATTGCTACTGTTCTGGCCTATGGATAGATTTTTGTGCCTCATTTTGAAAATCTAACCTCATAATGTTAAAGTAAACTAAAAAATAATGAATATTGATTATAAGATCATAAAAATCGGATTTAAAATGAAAAAGTTATACGCGATTAAACTTTTAATTAAAAACCAAGAAAAGATACGAAAACTAGTCGAAAGTATAACTTAAGGGATTTTAGCTTAGTATCCTAAGTTTACATTGATTCCTTATAGTATTATGATTTCGATGATCAAGGGATATTGCGTATGGGACAATTTGCCCTAAGATTACTTTGATTGACCACATGGTGGAGTAAGTAAATTCCCAATGACTCTTTACTTGATTTTGCTTGTAGAATAGATCCACCTAAACATATATATATAAATTTGGATGCTTGTAGGATATGGAAAATGCATGTATATGAATTTACGGATGAATGCGATAGCTTGTTAATTATATATAATAATGGGAATTGTTTGTACTAATTTATACGTGCAAATTGTATGGAATGAAATTGCTTGATCACCTTGAAAATTGAGTTAATCACTTATACGATTATGAAATTAAAATGAATCATGCATTCCCTATATTGCATATGGATAACATCGATTGTTGCTTCATATAAAAGATGGGAAGGGACTTACAGGAGGATGAGCCTCCTGTAGGATTGGACACTAGTTATGTTATCATTTATATTGAGTCTCTGTTTTAAGTTGATGGGCTTACTAGGCACTAGGAGACACTAATCGTCGACCAGAGGCTACGTCTTGTAGCTTCTGCTTAGGGCATATGTTTATGGATTGCGGAAGCTACCACATTGCTAGACTTGGGATTTTAAAAGTATGATTTGTTATTCGATAGAGAAAGTATATACAAATATAAATATATATATTTACAGTTTTGTTTTGGTTTAAGCACAATAGTGCAAATGAAATAAAACCCAAGGTCTAGAACCCAGATTTTTGTTCGGATCGATTAATTATCTCTAAACCCCAACTATAGGAGGCAAAATTTTGAGTTGTATGCAGTTCCTAGGTCACTACATGCGTTCTTTGGCATACTAATTGTTTATGCAATCATATGATTGTGCATCTAATAAATTTTTTCCATATGCTATTGATGAGGGTATTTATCTCACTAAGCTTAAACTTACACCTTAATAGATTTTTGTTGTTATAGGAAAACCTTTTCTTTAATCTAGGCCAAGGCATACTTGTGGTAAGTCTCGTATAGGGACGATTTAGAGCGATTAAAGAGTGAAGAGGACATTTTGTAATAGATTTATAGATATCTAGTTACTTTTATATTTTTGTTCATAACATAGATTAAAATCTCTAATGCAGTTCCCTTATGAACTGCATCTGTTTGTAGTATTCTTTTAGTGTAAGTCTCATAAGTCCACACGATTAGTTAATTTATACCATAAAAGTAATTTTAGTTAAATTGCTCTATATTACTTATCTATGGCCCTAGTGGTAACGTATAATGGAAGGAGCTTTGTGTATCATATGAAAGGCTTACGATTAGTGAGGGAGTTAATAGTAAACCTTTATACAGTATACAACGATCTACTACAACAACGATACTATTAGGTCGTGATAATTCTTGCTCATAATTCTTTCTTGCGCAAATACCTACCACCCCCTACCCCTACTACACCCTTTCCCTTTCATTACCTGATAACTAGTGGAGATTATGCCCTAGATCATGGGCGCAATTCTGACTTATGCTTCTCTTAGATTTCTAACTCATGCTTACTTTCCTAATCTTCCCTTAACCAACTTGTTCTCGCTTATTTACTATGTTACTTGTAATAAAACACCGCATAAAACATGAAAAGTCAAAATAATTGAAAGCTAAAAAATTTAGTGTAAGTTACTCGATGAAAATATGCAAGTTGATTATTTAGACAAAATAAAACAAAATGCAATTAAGTCATGGATATGGGAAAATCAAAGAAATCTTGGGTTGCCTCATTAAAAGTGCTTTGTTTAACATCATTAGCTCAACTTTTCCTACCTTCCTTTGTTAAGGTGGTTTAAATCCTAGAGTCAACTTTTTAGTAATTCGTCTTTTATTCGCTAAAGGTTTTTGATCATCATTAGAGTTAATTGCCATTTGGAATGCAGTATCCCATAATGCATATGATTTAGTTGCCTAGCATCCTTTCTTTTTTCATCTCTTTGTAATATTCACATGTAGCTCACTATTCTAGATCCCTAATAACATTTTGATGTTTTTTACATCAATTACAACTCTAACAATGGCCAAGAATAGACACCTAAGGATGATAGGAATTTTTGTATCTTCTTTCGTATCTAAACCATAAAGTCTATAAGAAATATCAATTTATCCACTTTTAGAAGTACATCCTTAAGCATCCCTTTAGGTCATATGATGGAATCATCAGTTAATAGAATTGTCATCTTAGTTCTTCTTATCATATCCCCTAATCCTAGTTTCTTTACCATAGAGGAGGACGTCACATTTATAATTGCACCTATATCATAGAACACACTCTTGAGATTTTGATCTTCTATAGTGCAATCCAAAGTAAATTTTGCTAGATTGTTTAATTTGAGGGAAAGGCTATCCTTTAGTGCTTTAGTGTATGCTTAAGACAACATAACAGTTTCTTACGCATTTAATTTCCTTTTCTTGGCCATTATTTCTTTCAAATAGCATTTGTAATGAGGTGTTTGCTTAAGTAACTCCGTTAAAGTGATATTAACTTGTAGTTTCTTAAAAATTTCTAAAAATGAATCATAATCTTCACCATTTTTCTGTTTCTTCAACTGTCTTGGATAGAGTACAGTTGGTACACATTGCTTAACATTAAACTCTCGTACTTTAGGAATGCGATTTTGTTGTACCACTTTTTCTCTTAATTTTGATGTAAAAGCAGGTGATTCTTAAGATTCATATTTCTTGCTTGACCTTAGATGTATTACACTAACTAGCTTAGCTAAGGTGAAAAGCCTTCACAAAATTTTAGAATTATCTCTCTAGTCTTTTGAACCTTTGTATGGTCACATTGGCAAGCTTTTCAATTGCTACTTCCTAATTTGGTTTCTCTTCTTTTTCCTTTACCTCTCTTGTTATTTGGAAATTCTAATCAACTCTTGTCTCTCTAGATACAATCATTGGCAATTCTTTTTTTTTTTTTCTCATCGTGAGTATGTTTGGAAGGATTTATTTCCTTCTTCTTGTTGTAAGGATCCTCTTGTAATTGACTTACCTTTATAGCTGCAAGTATGGTAGTTAAGAGCTTTAGCACTTATGCTAATTGACTCTTTAACCTTCCAATGGTTGAACTTTAGCTTTCAAATTTTTCTGCCTACTTTTGCTCCCAATCTCTCAATAATTTTTCACCACTCTTCTCTTTTCCTATAGCTTAGACTACAAGATTTAGAAAGGGAGGTTGTTCATCATATTCATAGTATTCCCATTGGCCAATTATTTTAATCGCTTGCATCATTAGCATCTTTGTCAATGGTCCTCCAAAAGTTGTTTTAGTTCTAAACTTATCATAATACCTAATCCCATCATAACATATCACAATCGATTCCAAGTAGGAGGTTGTGATGTAAGCATTTGTTCATCAATTTGTGAAATCTCAATCGTGTCTCATATAGTGATTTGTCCTCATATTGCATGAATGAAAGAATTTGTACTCAAAGCTTTGCAGTACAACATAATAGAAGAGATTATATGCAATTGTAATCCATAACTATTGCTTATGCAATCTCCTAGAAGAAGTGCCTATAGAAATAAAATAAAAGGAAGCAAAAATATGACAAGAAAAAGAAACTAGAAGAAAATAAACAAAGAAGATGAAAAATAAACAAAGCACCAACTCTAGACAACCTTAAAAACTGAAATTAGTGTAAAATACTCCCAAAAAATGACATAAAAAACTTGATATGCTAAACCTAATCCTCCTTATTATAATAAAACCATATTTTTACTAATAAATGCATTGGGTTAAGCATGTAGTGATAAAATTGGAGAGAATCAAGTTGAACACACAAGGAATGCTTACTAACTTTTATTAGCATTAGTCCCATCTAAATCTAGGAAAATAATATCAAAGATTTATTAAATACTTAAATTCTAAAAACTAGTCTATTAAAGTGAATTGATTGGGATATTGAAAATCTTCAAATAATTCAATTGTAAACTAGATAGATTGAAAACAACTTAATGTAACATTGCCTCTATAATAGGTTTAATTTTAAAGCAATTAAGCCTTAGGTAGAATTCCTTTCTACGAAGTGAATAGTTATCCATGATTAACCAATTTATCATTTTTATCGCTAGATAAGTGATAAACTAATTTAATCGTTGCATGTTCCTAAACCTTAATTGAATTAAAGAGCATATCACTATATCTTACTTCAATCTAAATTATCCAGTTCACATTAATCAATTAGAAAAGACTTATAACTCAATCCTAATTAACATACATTCCAACAAAGTCATAATATATTTTTTAGTGATTAAGGAATTGAAGACTTCAATAAACATGATTCATTAACTAATAATCTAAATATCCAATTAATAACATTAATTCTGCATAAGAGAGAAATAATAGGGACAACAATCTCTAAATTAGGAATATATTAGAAAGAGTGACAATAATGCTTTTAGGAGTTCCAATCTTTAATTCATGATTAGATACTGCTACTAGTACAGCTTATGTTGAATTCCAAAGAGAAAATAATACTACTGTAAAGACTATCCTTCTTTAACCCAAATGAATGAATGAAAAAGAATAACAATATGTCTCTTGATTGATGTCTAATTGTGTTTACAATGCCTTTCATATAAGTGCATGTATAGGGCAACTTCTAGACTTCAAATCTTTGCAAAAATAAGAAAATTTGTAAGGAATAGCATGTTCAAGCCCTAAGATCATAGTTAAGATTATACCCGAGATCTTTCTTTACTTCAAAATTCCAAATAAGTTAAATAGGACCAGTATGTCTAAGAAGCATGCCCATAATCTTGACCATGATCCTTTAGTCACCTAAATTCTCCTTTATGCCCTTACTCCTTTCGTCGTGATTTTAGTTTATGGTCCCTATTCATAGGTGTGAACTTTTTCCTGGCTTCAAATGTTGTTTAAATCTTCTTTAAATCTTCCAAAACTTGATCAAAATCTTCAAACTATTCAAATGAAGCTTGAAATCAAGATATAAACAAATTAAGCATCAAATTCAATATAATCACTTAGAAAAATGTTTAAAGCATTATCAAATGGACTGCAAAATATGTACATTTATGTACTCATCACAAACAATGTTGAACTTGAGGCAGCATTTATCCATATGTTGCAACTTAACTTGTTTAGTTGTTTAGCATCGAAGGTTCCCCATGATCATGTTCAAAACTTTTCACAACTATGTGCAACTTCGAAAAAAAGAAACAAGATGTCCAATGATGCTATCTGCTTAAGAATAAAAATAGAAGTTGTTTAAATTCCTAACTATGCAATTCCATTACTCCATGAGATTAGCTCAAAAGTTCTTATCATATTTCATTCTACTAAGTAAGACTACAAAATTAAGAAATGATATTATGATGTTAAGATAGATTGATGAGGAATCATTATTCAAGTGTTAGGAGAGATTAAAAGAGCTATTAAGGAAATGTCCCATCATGATATACCCATATGGAGCATTGTGAATACTTCTTACATTGGATTAGGGCATCAATTAAAAATCATGGTTGATAAGGATCATAGACCAATCATTCGCTCCTAAGCTCAAGGACTCATTCATATAGTTTACCGAGCTATCCAAGGAGAGCTGAGCTCTGAAGAATATTGTATTTTCCATCATGAACCATAGGGTTAATCTACTTCAACCTCTCTTTGTCTCATTAAGAAGATTGGTGCCTGACTAGTTGCAAAGCCAACCACTTATTACCATAATAAGTGCAAGCACTAAATTTGCATATGGCTAAGCTAACATGCATTTAAGGCCAAGCTATCTACTTCCGATCTAATTAACCAAGGTCAAGTAGATGAATGGTTACCTACTAAACCAACCTTACCTAAGCTTTGAATAGTTTAGTTATTGAGCATTCAACCTAATGTACCTTACATAAAATTAGCTTTGCTTAGCAAGCAGCATCATCAGGACCATAGACTAGATAGTTGACACGCATATCATTTTCTCACATCCATACTATCCTTTTTTGTAACCAAATAATCTTTGTCTATTTACAGATTTACCCTTATAATCTATTCCCCTTTCCTCTTCTAGAAGGAATTTTTTTGTAATTTATGTATACCTATGACTTGCCTTAATTAGGCATATAAATACTTGTAACATGTAAAAGCTACAGCAATGAATGATATTAAGCCTTTAGACATACTTTCCTTTGTGAGCTAAGTGTCCTTTGCTTGCTATTGATTACTCTTATTTATTCTATTGTGAGTATGGATTAGTAGTGAGTGCCTTTTGGCCACACTTGTATGTAATATCAAGTGCGACCTAAGCTTGTGTGAGGCATTAATGAGTCATATCCATCATCGATGCACAAGTAGCCCTTCTCAAATCTCGACTTCCATTTATCTTTCAAACCATCTTACAGTTTAAACCCACACTTGGTTCATGTGATATCGATAGATGCGTGTTTTACCCTTCCTACCAATCCGTATCATCTTAGTTTCAAAGCTTGGCTACGTTCGAGCTAGTTTTCGTTACTTCTTGTTTTAAGAGAATTACTACTACTATAAGTATGTTTTAGAAATTGTTCGTAGTTGTTGTGAGCAACTGAAGAGTGTTTAGTGTTAAAGAAGTCTAGTACTCTATTTTCCCATGTTTCTTGTACATAAAATAGAGTGTGAGTGTATGTTTGGTTTATCGCATGTTAATCTATTGTAAAAGACAATAATGTCCAACTCTAGTGTCCATAGAGCCTTAGGTAACCAAGAGAGTGGTGCTTATAATGGTCAAGGTCATTAAGGAAGTTTCACACCCCAGTTTATAGATGAACGATTGGATAGACTTATTGATCTAGAGAATAGTCTAATGACTGCCATAAATGAAGATAGGCAACGAGCTCAAAATGAATTCTACAAAGGCCAAGTTAATGAGTTACTTGAGAGAGGCAATGGTTAATACAACCACGCTAATACCCTAGTTTGACTACCTTGACCTGGAGGAGTGGACAGAGCTGCTTAATATAAGCTAATGTTGGATGAGATTGAAGAAGAGGATGAAGAAGTAAGTGAGGAGGAGGAAGAGTATTGCGAACCTAAGGAGAAGAATATCCGAGCTCCTAGAGTAAAAGGAATCAAGATGCATGTCCCTTATTTTTCTAAGAGTAGTAATGCTAAGGACTACCTAAGCTAGGTAGATAAGATTGAGAAGTAGTTTGAGTGCCATGAAGTGCCTAAAAATGATAAGGTTAAACTTATTGTCATGGAGTTCACATACTATGTTACCCTATGGTAGAAGAACCTATAATCAACTTGAAGAAGTGAAGGAGAACATGAAGTTAGAAACTAAGATGAGATGAAATGAGTCATGAGAAGAAGATTTGTGTCGAACTATTATTTATAGGACCATTTAAGAGGTTATATGAGTTGTGGTAGGGAGGATCAAGTGATAATATGTACGTACAGGAATTTTAGATGTTAATGATCTGTTGTGAAGTTATTGAGCTTGAAGAACGAACTATATCCTCATTCATTAATGGGTTGAAGTATGATATTAGAGATGTTTTAAAGACTATGGACATTGGTACACTTGATGAAGCTATCCGAGTTACCTAAAGGATTGAGAGGTACTAAGCTAGAACATTCCAAGCTCTTATCATTCGGCCTATCCTTAGTCAACTTGTTTTGAGCGAACTTATGTGAATAGAACTAAGTAAAGTTGCTAAGGTCTAACTTGCTTAAACCACTTGAGCAAAGGAGAAGGAGATCCTGAGGAAGTTTGAGAAAGGTTAGAGCTTAGGAAGAAAGATGAATGAGATCAAGTGGTTTAAGTATCAGGGGTTTGGACACATGGTAGTACAATGTCCAAACAAATGAGTGATGATGATCAAAGGAGAGATGCTAACCATTGAAGTTGATAGTATAGATGAGAAACCTAAAGAATTGAGATACCTAGAACAATCTGAGGAGGAGGAAGAGATCCTTTATAGTGAAGAGCGTAATTTTATGCCTACAATCATGGTATTAAGGAGAGTGATGAGTGTAAACCCCATGCTAAAGGACGAGCAGCAAGAAAATTTTGTTCTACATTACTTGGAAGGCGAATGTGTTGTTTTGTGCTTTAATTGTTAATAGTGACAGCTATACTAATGCAGCATCTGCATTCATAGTCTAGAAATTGAAGTTATCAACTAACCCCCACCCTAAGCTTTATAAATTATGTTGGCTCAATGATAAGGGAGCCTTATAAGTAAATAAGCAAGT
Source organism: Lumnitzera racemosa (assembly GCA_024138005.1). Classification (NCBI taxonomy): domain Eukaryota; kingdom Viridiplantae; phylum Streptophyta; class Magnoliopsida; order Myrtales; family Combretaceae; genus Lumnitzera; species Lumnitzera racemosa. The sequence goes on from JAMXBC010000002.1 coordinate 74,682,588, forward strand.
GATTATGCCAATCAGTATTAGAAGCTACGAAGATGAAGTGCTCTGAGATGTGTTACCTATGAGTGCATCTCATGCTCTTTAGGATGACCATGGATGTTTAATTAGAATGTGATATACAATGGAAGGAAGAACACATGTTCCTTAGAACATGAAGGTAGGAAGCTAAAACTATGACTGCTAAACAAGTAAAAAACATGTAGACTCAATTGGGTCAAGTTTTGAAGAAAGAGGTTTTGGTGATGACCCAATTTGACTTGATGAGAGAGATGAAGCTTAAAGAGTTGATTAATCTAATGGTTAGAAGGTTGCTTGAGATGAGAGGATCAGATGAGGAACTATTACCTACCGAAGTGAGAACCTTATTGAATGAGTTTGACCTATTCCCTAGTAAGCTGCTAGAATGTTTACCCTTAGATTAAGGCATTATGCATGTAATAGACTTGTAACTAGGAGCTACATTGCCGAACAAGCCTACTTACAAGTTGAATCTTGAATAAGCTACTGAATTGTAGAGATAGGCATATGAACTGCAAAAGTGAGGGTATGTACGAGAGTCCCTAAGCCTACGTGTTATGCTATCTTTGCTAGTGTCAAAGAAAGATGGATCATGGAGGATGTATGTAGATAGTTGAGCTATTAATCAAATTACCATCAACTATAGGTATCATATACCTAGACTCAATGATATGCTTGATGAATTAAATGGAACAAACATATTCCCCAAGATTAATCTCAAATCTAGATACCATTACATTCAATGCAAGAGAGAGATGAGTAGAAGACTACATTTGAAACTCACCATGGATTGTATGATTGGCTTATGATGCCATTTACCATATCAAATGCCCTAGGCACATTCATGAGAGTGAAGAACCATGTGTTTTGAGAATTCATTAGAAAGTTTGTTGTTGTGTATTTCAATGATATTCTTGTCTATAGCCTTAATTTAGAGACTCATTGTGAGTATCTCTAAGCAGTTTTCTCATAACTCTAAGTTGAGAAGCTTTATGCCAATCTAAAGAAATGTGAATTTTGTTGATGTGAAGTAGTCATCTTATGGTTTGTTGTGAGTAAGGGAGGCTTAAGAGTAGATATCGAGAAAGTCAAGGCGATTTTTGAATGGCATCTACCGACCAATTCAATCGATATACAAAGCTTCTATAGTCTAGCATCATTATACCATAAATTTATAAGAAATTTCAATACTATTGTGACCTTACTAAGCTATTGAAGAAAAAATGTAGAGTTCAGGTGGGGAGAGAAGGAACAGAGGGGTTTTGAAGAGGTGAAGGAAAAGTTAACTACCACCCTAGTCTTAGCTCTACTGAGCTTTGATAAAGCATTTGAAGTGGAGTGTGATACATTTGGACTAGGCATAGGAGTTATGCTGATTTAGGAAGGCTAACCTATTGCATATTTCAATGAACAACTTAGAGGAGCCACACTTAACTACTCTATATATGATAAGGAGTTTTATTCCTTGATTCGAGCTTTGATTGTCTGGCAATATTACCTATTGCCCAAAGAATTTGTGATCTACATTGATCATGAATCTTTGAGATATCTGAAGAGCCAACCAAAGTTATCTAGAAGATAAGCTAAGTAGGTTGAATTTAAAGAAGGATTTTCTAATGTTGTTAAGTACAAGAATGGCAAGAACAATATAATGGCCAATGCCTTATCATGATGACATTCCTTTGTAACCAAACTGCAGACCAAATTGCTTAGATTTTCTTTGATCAAGGACTTATATGCTTAGGATATGCACCTTAGCCTTATTTACGTTAAGTGTGAAGATGACCGAACACTTGACGACTATTATAGGGAAGACGGATACTTGTTAAAGAAGAGGAGCTGTGTATCTCGATCTGTTTTATGCGAGAATTGCTAGTACATGAGGCGTATGGTGGCAGGTTGTTTGGATATTTTAGCAAGCACTAAACTCATGAGGTACTAACCTATATATTGCTTTAGCTAAGGATAATGGGAGATGTCCAAGTCGTATTAGAAAGTTGTATTACCTATAAAAGGGCTAAAAGCAAAGAGAAGCTGACTAAGGACAATATTTGCCATTGTTGATCCTAACCAAATCATGATCCAAGCTAAGCATGAACTTTATGTTAGGACAACCAAGGAGGTCATAAGGGAAGGACTCCATCATGGTAGTCGTAGATTGATTTAACAAGATTGTACACTTCATGCCCTATTCCAAAACTAATGATGCTTTGACTATTTCTATTCTATTCTTTCAGGAGATCTTCAAGGTCCATGGAGTGCCTATGACCATTACATATGCAAGCTCGCTTCGAACCGAGTATACTTAATACAAGAAAGAAGCTTATGGAAATATCCTTGGGAAGGATAGAACTTCATTATAATGTCTGGTGAACTAGAGAACAATTAGCGAATATTTTCTTTTAATGGTGTTTTCTCTAGAGTTTCACGTACGTTTGATGGGGTGTTTCGACCCTTTTTTGAGCTTTCAAGGCTGGCATTTCTTTCAGGCTATGTCTTTCCAGTCTTCACCGGATTCAACCTAGCTTGAACTAAAGATTAACATTAAGCGGGTCGCATCGGTCTTAGATTGAGATCCAAAATTCATTAGCTACTTCTAGAGAACATTATGGAAGTGAGTAGGAACCAAACTATTATTTGGCACATCTTGCCGTCCATAGACGGATGGATAGAATGGGGGTGTCAATAAGATGGTAAGAACTCTACTTTGAGTTGTTATTGGTTAGAACATAGTTGATTGGGATCAATGCTTGCCCATAATTGAGTTTACCTGCAATAGGACTACCATAACGCTACGAGCATGTCACCATTTGAGGGTACCTATGGATTTAACCCTGAGCTTCCACTACACCAAATGCCCCTTATAAGCTAGAATGAAGATCAAATACTCATAAAGAGATCTAAGGCCATTAAAGCCATGCACCAAAAGGCCATAGAACAATTGAGTTAAGCTGCTACTAAACTTGAGAGGCAAGGAAGAGGATGAATGAACAAATAATTTTAGCCTGGTGGTTTAGTTTGGATCCACTTCAATAAAGATCTATTTCTAAGTTTGGGGAAGTAAAATTTATCTCCTAGAGTTTATGGAACATTTAGAGTGCTTGAAAGGATCAATCCTAATGCTTATATGATTGAATTACCCAAAGACAATGGGACCTCAATCTCCTTCAACGTTACTAACCTCCATCCATGTGTTCTCGAAGATGAGCATCCAACAGCCGAGCCAAATTTGATCCCAAATCTCAATTAGCTTGGAGAGGATGAGAGGGATTATGGACCACCACTCTCTCTCGAACTCAAGGACTCACTTATATTGTTTATCCAGCTATCCAAGGAGAGCTCAGCTTTCAAGAACATTATATTTCCCATCACGAACCACTAAGGTACTCTACTCTAACCTCTCTTGGTCTCATTGAGAAGATTGTTGAGGTGCTTGACTAGTTACAAAGCCAATCACTTATTGCCAAACCAGGGTTAAGTGCTGAATTTACATATAGCTAAGTTGATATGCATCCGAAGCCGAGTTACCCACTTTCAAATTGACTAGCCAAGGCTAAGTCGATGAATGGTCACCTACTGGACCAACCTTACCTAAGCTTTAAATAGCTAAGCTACCAATAATCCAATTTGATGCACTCTACTCAGAGTCAGCTTCGCTCAATAAGTAGTGTCATCAAGACCACGACTAGGTAGTTGACATGTGTATCATTTTTTTGACATCCGTAGTATCCCTTTTTGTAATTGAATATTCTTTTGTCTAATTATAGCTTTACCCTTATAATCTATTCCCCTTTCCTCTTCTAGTAGGAATCTTTTTTTTTATAATTTATGTATACCAAAAACTTGCCCTAATTAGGCCATATAAATACTTGTAACATGTAATACCTACAACAGTGAATGATATTGATCTTTCAAACATACTTTCCTTCATGAGTTAAATGTCCTTTTCTTGCTCTCAATTACTCTTATCTAGTCTACTATGAGTGTGGATTAGTAGTAAGTGCCCTTCGACCACACTTATGCATAATATTAAGTATGACTTGAGCTCATATAAGGCATTGGTGAGTCATATCCATTGTTAGTGCATGAGGAATCTTGCTCAAACCTTGAATTTCATTTATCTTTCAGGCCATCTCATAATTCAAATGTACCCTTAGTTCATGTGATATTGATAGTCGTATATTTTCCCCTTCCTAATGATCCATATCAATGGTAGATACTTTTGTGGAAGGTGCAATCTTGAACTAAAATGTTGAAGAGGCTTATGAGATGTTTGAACAAAAGTCAATGTATGCCCATGGTTGGCAATAAGAGAGAGCATAATGTAGGAGGGTAACAAATGTGTAGGAGAATGATGATGTGAGTTAGTTAAGAGAACAAATAACATCACTTATAACCCAACTCTCTTAGATGGGAAAAGACTACCCAATCTAGTGAATTTAGTTCTTATAAGTAAGCCAATGAGTACAACATTATGTGAAGCTCTATAGGTCATGCGAACACAAATTGCCAAATTGGAAACCCACTTCCTCCATTAAATAATGTGCAAGAGGAGCAAGTTTATGCTTTGAGGAATTTTAACTAAGGATGGCAAATCAATAACCATATTTAAATAAATAGAACCCAAGGTGGAGAGACCATCCAAACTTGTCTAGGGGAGGCAATTAAGGAGGAGGGTTCAATAGAGGTTTTAAGGGACCTAAGATGTAATTTGGCTAATGTTAGTTACCGCCTTACCCTCTAGCTACATAGAAACCTAATGAAGAGACTACTGAGGACTTGATAACAAGTTTCATTTAAAAATTTGATATGAGGATGAATGTGCAAGAAGCCTCATTAAAGGATTCCTGAAAAGGTGATGGCTCAATACGATGAAAACATGACTAAGAGACTTTGATGGGTGATAGGCAAGTGCACTTATTAAGTAAAAGTATAGGGGATATAGGAGGCTAAAGTTATTGTTCTCACGAGGATTGCACACTCACTCACTTACACTTGATTATTCTACTCGAAAAATAATAACAATTACAATAATGAAATAAAGGATTAAATTAATTGAATGCAATGAGGACTAATTAACAACTACTAATATTTAACAAGATCAATTAAAAACCCTAAATAGCCATAAACTATGATATCTAAGCTTTAGTTACTAAGAGATAAACATATAATAATCTTAAGGTTTTTGAAGTATTTTCTATTCTTATTAAACAAAGGAATTCAATTACTATACTATTAAGAAGTGCTTCACTATTAAATTCTAATCCTAATTATATTTTATGAGAATCATTTCTACAATAGAACAAATTAGAACAACATTAAGTGTAAGGATCCTAGGGGGAGCTTAGTAATATTGCCTAGAATTTCCATATCACATGTATACTCAGGATAAGAAAACCACCTTGCAAATCAGATATTGCAAGACTCTAAATAGTTAATCGCTAGGATCTTCAATTTTAGTTAATTGACTTATTATATAATATAAATAACTATGGATATCCATTATTCTATAGTTCTTTAAAATCATAGAGAATCGGTATCCCCTACCAAAATAATGAAATAAGATAAATAGTTCCAAAAAAAACTCTAAACTTACTAAAGAAACTAAATTTAATTAAGCTATTAGTTGTTTTTCAGAGTATTCCAAATTAACTACATAAGCTTTTCATCATACTTATTCATTGGTAGCACTCCGAAATCAGTTCTTATTCCTATTCCAACTATCGATCAACTTGGAAGGAAAAGAACTGTTGGGGTGTAAGTTTATGATTAGTGAGATAAATCCCCTTGTCAATATTACATAACAAAAATTTATTTAATGTACAACATATGGATGCATGATCAATCAATATGCCAAACAATACATCCAGTGGCCTACGAATTACATGCAACTCAAAATTATGCCTCCTATAGTTAGGGTTGGAGATAATTAATTGACACAAACCAAAATCTAGGTCCTAGCACTTGGGTTTTATATTGATTGCACTAGTGTGCTTATGTAAAAACAAAACCATATATATGTATAACATATATAATATACTTTCATTTTGAGCAACAAATTATATTTTTAAAATCCCAAGTTTAACGATGTAGTGACCTCCATATACCACAAACACATGCTCTAAGTAGAAGCTACAAAACATAGCCCCTTGCTAACGGTTGGCATCTCTTCGCACCTAATAAGCCCATCAACTTAAGACAAAGACTCAATAAAATGACAACGTAGCTAGTACCCAATCCTGTAGAAGGCCCTCCTCTTATGAGTCCCTTCCTATCTTTTGCATAAAGTAGCAGCTAGTGTTGCATGATGCAATTATGAGGAATGTATGATTAATTGAATTTCTTAATTGTTTAAGTGTTTAATCTAGTTTTCATGCTGATTAGACAATTACATTTCGAACAACTGCACATATATGTCATCACAAACAATTGCCATTATTATTTGATTAACAAGCCATAGCATTCAATCATAATATCATACACATGCATTTCTCATAGCTTACAAGCATCCAAATTCGATATATATAAGTTTAAGTGAATCTATTCTACAAGTAAAATCAAGTAAGGAGTCATAAAAAATTCACTCACTCATCTATGTGGGTCAATCAAAGCAGTTTGGGGGTAGGTCGCAAATATGATGCTATAATGATTTGAAATAAGACTTAGAAAACTAAGCTAAAACCTTTTAAGTTATACATTTGACTAGGTTTCATATTTTCCCAGTTTTTACTAAAAGTTCAATTGCGTATAACTTTCTCATTTTAAATTCAATTTCTATGTTCTTATGGTCAATATTCTTTTTTTTTTTTGTGTACTTTAACATGGTGAGATTAGATTTTTGAGGTGAGGCATGTAAATCTACCTATAGGTCACAATAGTAGCAATTCTCATGATTTGGAGCACTTTTGGGCTTTGTTTTATTATTAGGCTTTTTGATAACTTGGGAAATCCTTTAGGCTTGGGCTTAGGATCTCATTCTAGGCTTAAAATACTCCTTAAGGTCAAATTTCCAACTTTGACTTACACTCCTAAGGCTAATAACAACTTCTTAGGCTTTTAAGTGTGCTTAAGTTGTTAAATAGGCTTTTTTTTTTTTATCCCAATCAAGGATAGTCACTTTCTTAGGCTTAAGGTGACTCTTGGGGGCATCTTAAGAGTCTTAAAACAACTTTTATTATTGAGGTAAGCTATTGGTCAAAAATTTAATGAGGGTTTAACTTGGAGTTTGAGGCCCGTTTTAGAAGTTTTAGGCTTAATATACTTATCGTACTTGCATTGTTTGGTCTTTTCAATTTGTTTACTTCCTTTTACCATGTTTTTAAGTGTCTTTTTACAAGGTTCCAGATCTAGTCATGGTGAATCCTAAGGGTTCTCACTTGGTTTCTCAACTTGTTATATTATTTCCTTAAGTTTAGGTATTAGATTAAGAACTTTGGTTACTTATATTCAAATCTTAACTAAACTTCTCTTCCATGAGATGATTACTTAGCTTATGATTTACATGAAAATAGTAGATCTCATACTTAACATAACTTCCATATCATAGTTCATGTCTTACAAAGTTAGTTCCCTCATAAAAACTTCATGTAATGGATTTTCCTTTACCTAAGTCTAGATTTGAGCATATTTAACTTAATAGAAGTGAAAATAACATCCAAATGGCCTATAACTCTTCATTTCCAGCATGCTAACTCTTCATTCAAGTGCTCATTTCATGATTTTCTTAACTTAAAATCTTCCTTTCTAAGTGTTAAACAAGTATCTCTACATAACATCAACTTTACATGCTCATTTTTCAACTCTAATGTAAGGGTTTCATGAATTTGCTTCTTAAGGTGGTCTTAGATACTTCATCAACTTATGATCATAGTAATATCCTCAAGAAAATGTAGTATCTTAACATGAAATACTAAGCTACTAATGAACTGTTGACCAATGGTCCCATTACTCGCGTACGGCTCTGAGGACTCCAATCCCTCACCCGAAAAATTCTCTCTCAACAACCTACTGATAATGAGAAAGTTTACACTGAAGGAATGTGGATAAACTCCTTGAGCTCCCTTAATTGTCGTACGTTAATCTGTATACTTGGTAGTAATGATGCTGACTATCCCTTGCCGAAGACCCTGTGCTAAGTAAGCTAACCAAACACTGCCGAGTAGTTCCTACCAAGTGATGAGAGACTCACTAAAACAGTTAGATAGTTTTCTCTTAGCATGCTGCCATCTCTCTCATCCCGGCCGTTTATTGCCATAAAATTTTGACCCCTCTTGCTTATTGCAATAAGGAAATATTCGTATGGGACCAATGTTGCATTGCCGCCTATCCACCTCGTCTGACATTGTATTACTTTTCAATTTTTGGTCTTTTGTCCTTTTTACTCTTTTTGGTATTTACTAGGAATCCCCTTTTTGTATATACTTTCTTGTCATTTCATTATTTGTAATGCTTTCCTAACGACTTACTATAAATAGTTCTTTTCTTTTGTAAGCCATAGATAACTCACATTTTAATACTGAATATTTTGTTCTTGTGAGATAACCCTTTCCAAGTTTACATTTCACACACTTTTATATAATATTACCAAATAGCTTAAGATTGGTGGCGGTTGGATCTTGACATCAACTTGTGCATCGTATCAAGTGTAGTGTTAAGTTGTATTGTGTTCATTGGTGAGTCACATCCTCCAAGTAGCTTCACATTAGCTACTCTTGTTCGGTTGTGGATCATTTCCCTCTAATTTCTTTGATACCTCAAAGGACTCATTTCAGTTCAAATCTACCTCGATAAGTCCTAGTGATAATTGAGCTCCTAGGCATATTAACTACTAATACAAAGGAACACTTACTTGTCTATAAAGTAAGAGTACGGTGGTTATGCATTAAGTTCCTACTTAAGTTTCTTGTTTTCCTTCCTCTTCTCGCAAGCTTGTTAAGTTACTAAAGTCTTGATATTTAAGATCGGTTTTGGTGTGTTCTATGGTTTCCTAAAATGGCTTTTGATGAGGACAAAGTGAAGGCAAAAAAAGTCTTTTTGTGCTGTACATGTATGTGCACAAAGGTGGCGGCAATTGTAAGAGAAGTGGAGCTTGGTTTCTTCCTTTAGTTTGTATGTTTGAAGTATGGAAAAGAAAATGAAGATGAGAAGAAATGGGAGAGAATGTGTTGGTTGTGGATGTGTGTGTGTGTGTAGTGCATCTATAAAGCCTCTTTTTGTTATCTTTTATTAAGTACACGTGCAATACTTTGACATGATTAGATGTTGTAAGTATTAAGGGGTGAATAGTGCTTATGAAAGACAATGAGTTGATGGTTAAATGACAAGGTATGGCCTCCTATTTCCTTTCTTTTCAATCGGTTACGTCTTGTCTTGTAAGAGTATGGCTTTGTCTTCTTACTTATTTTAAAATTAGATAGATAATGTGATAATATAGCTTAACTCATGTATTATAAGTTATGGTTGGATATGGGAATGATCTTATCATAAGCTATTGATAAGTTATCAATTGATAGGTGATTTTAACTCTCAAACTATAAATTATTTGATGTGATTGGTTGGTTTTCCTATCCATATTTGACATAGCTTATAGGTGAAAATAAGGGGATTGTCTTATATGTAACTTTTTTAGAGTTTGGTTCTTAAATCATTTCGTAAATCATAATTTACTTCTCGCGAAATTTTGAAACTTTCTAGAATCAAATAAAATTATTCAAATTAAATTCTTAATTATTTAGGGCTACCAGTCCTTAATTACACTAGGGTATAGGGTTTCGAATAGCTTAAAGTCCGTTATTTTTGTGTTTGAGTTTTTATCGATAATTGAACTTTTGAATTGAAAAACTAAGTTCATTTTTTAAATGTAAACTGAAATTCTCGATTTAGTTGATCCTTAGGAATGTTTGAAAATTACTCTTCGTTGATTCATAAGCTTGTTAAAAGATAGGGTTTACAAACATGGCTTATAAGCGAAGATAAAGGAGTTGTCTTGTATGCATTTCTTTGAGTGTTTGGTTCTCAATTTAATTTGCTGGTTGTGATTTGCTTTTTAAGAAATTTTAGAATTTTGTAGAATTGAATAAAATTTGTTCAAATTATATTTTTAATTATTTATTTAAGGTCATTGCTTCATTATTCAACATATATATATCATATGATAGATTAAGAAAAGAGAAGGAAATTGTTTAGTAATATATATATATATATATATATGTATATACATATTATGGGGCTACTTATGTATACAAGTAAAATTAATTTTGTAAATTTATTAATTTGTTCTTTTAACTAGCTTAGTTTTTTGTTTATTATTATTTGAAATCATCCTTGATTCATTTGTTATTAGTTTTATACAATTTCACAAAATTAATGATAATTTTATTGATTTGTGGCTTTTCAAGCATTAAGATAATTTTATAGAGTTTTAAAAATTTTTACGATTTGATATTTATGGTTTTTATTAAGTGCAGGTTTACATTTTTAAAGTACACATATGTAGGGATTGGGGTTTTCATACATTATTACAGTTTTCAAATCGTATAATAGTCTTTCAAGTTTGCTTTAAGTTTCAAGTTTAAAATTTTAATTAATCTTCATTTTATGTGGTTTTTTCAACTTAGGGAAATATCTATGATACTTGAGTTCGACACCATATCTAGAAGGTTAAATTTACGGAGTCTACATTAAGAACATGAATTTCATGAATAAACAATATAACAATATTAATTCTGAAATGTATCTATAACATATCGCTAAGCTTATGGCAGATCCCTTCAATTATTGTAGATCTATTTAGGTAATGGTTCTTGTGACCTCAATATGTAAAAAATAATTACGAAGTTAAAACCCTAGAAATAAAAACTTAATCTATACAAAACACGTAACTAAATTAATAAGAACTAACAAATTTCATTAACATAAATGCCATTAAGTACACTACATAAAAATATGCTACGTATTACCTTAAGATTTACAGGTCTACAAATCTATAAATCTACCAGGGTCTTGACAAAACGGCTTCTTCTTTAATTGTGCAAGTCTAGGCTCTATTTATAGGCTCTTGACAAAATAGCCTTCAAATGGAAAGTTTCATAAATCATAGAATGTCTACAATCAAGAACCATGGGCAAGGAGTTAGGGCATGAAATTCTCCTTACAATATTTCTTTGAGAAATTGAGTTAAATTAAATTATGAGAGGATCATGACTAAGGATTACAGCCATGGAGTTCAACTTGCACTTAGTGAAAAATTTTTCAAACCTAATTGGACATTGAGGATGAGGGCTTCACAACTACGGAATAAAGCCGTGGAGTTCACCTATAGTCTTCCTTCACTCTTGATTCTTGAATAAATCCTCCTTTGACTCTTGCCATCCTTAAGTCATTTTTTAAAAGTGGTGAAATTCTCCTAAAGAGTTGCATTCATTCCTTTCTTTTCACTTTATTACTCCGTTCAAGTCTTGAAATCAATAAATGATTTAATTCAATAGCAAAATCATCAAAATTATATCGAAATAGCTCAAAATAGGCATGAAAATAATACAATGAGTATAAAATTACACTCATTAAATCTCCCCACACTTAGAAATTTTCTTATCCCTAATGAAATAAATGAATCCTTAATAAGGATAAAAAAATTGTGATAAGACTATTGAGTTTACCTACTATTACTAAGGATATTAGAAAAATTTGCATTGACCCAACATATGATAAGAGTCTATGCATCCCTAAAATGTTTTCATGCAAACATTATTAGCGACTTATATAATCTTCTCCCTTTCTACCTTTTAATGTAACTAAGAAACAAATACCATAATTTAATAGCTAATTCTTATAAATCAAAGTTTAATCATCCTATTTAACTAAGGATTCTCTTCTAAATTAGATCTATTTTATATAATTAGGCAAAAACCATACATGACCTTTTTACATTTTAGCTTAGATGTATACAAATCTCTCCTTAACCTCGCTAAGCATCATAATAAAGGGAAAGTACATGTTGTATCTATTTATCCCTTGAACATTTCACTAACATATGTTTTTACTGACAGGCTATTTAATTTAATCAATTACTGATGCTTATTAGTAGTAGGAAAATACCTTGCTCTTTTGAGGAAATAAGGTTAATCCTTACTAATTTAGCCCTCTTTAGTTTTTATATTTATTGTAGGAAAGAGCCTTACTCTTCTAAGGGACCAAGGTTGATCCATATCAAGTCTTTTTCTCATTTTTTAAGTAAATCAGTAGTGGGACAAAGTCTCCCTTTTGAGGGACTAAGATTGATTTGTACCAAATCATTTTTTATCATTTTATTCTTAATTGCACCTTTAGAGATCTAAAACTTTTAGGGGAAATTCTAAAAGAAAAACTTCATTTACTTATTTAGGATTATAGAGTTCTAAAAATCAAAAAAAGGATAAGCATACATCCAAGTAAACTTTAGTAGTAGCATATAACTAGTGGTCAATCACAATTTTATTTAATTATTACCTTGGAATCCTAAGCTAAATAACATGTAACTTTTATCCCATAAGAATTTCACTATTCATTTCTAGCATCATGTTAAATGTGTAATAAAAAATTAGAAAAATTAAATACAAGCATAATTTACAGGTTATATTACTAAACAAAATGGGATTATAGACTTGAAAAAAAAATTGGGGTTAAAAATTAATAAGGTATACTATTCTTTGTCATACCCCTTCCTTACACTTAATTTAATATTGTCCCAAATGTAAAGTCCCAAATGTACTTTATCCTAAAGCATAGTAAAAAAGCATACAAGAACAATAAAATAAAACATAATGGAGAAGAGAGTATTGGAGACATAGTATTCCCCTAAATGAGTGTAATTTCCACGTGAAAGTCCACAAGAAGAATTCTCGTAAATGTTATCTGTTAGTTGATGCAAATAAGGTTTAGAAAAAATATTGAGAAGAAAGAGAAAAGCATATGCAACAAACAAATTTTTTTTTATTCCATTAACAGAATAGAACTTAAACATAAACTTAGAAATTAAAAGTTTCCATCTAACTAAAATTTATTTTGGACTAATATCAAAACATAAAAACTTGAAAACTAGAAATTAATTTAACATACAAATGCAACACAAGAGCACCTAAAAGAAGCCTAAGTCATCTTTGTTATTTTGATCTTTAGACTCTATGTTATGGGTGTCCTTTTCATCATCTCTCTTTAAATTATCTTCCTTATCATCCCCTAAGTCCATTCTTCTCACCACATTAATCAATTCCTCATTAGTTAGTGGAGAAATTTTCATCTTGAGTTGATTACCAAAGACACTACAAAATTCCATCATTCTCGTTTGGTAGCGAAACTTTCTTTTGAGGGATTGTTGAAAAAGTTTACATGAATTGATCAAATTTTGTATTTCGTTCTTTAACTTCTTCACCTACCTAACCAGACTCACTTAGTCTTTGGAATTTTCAACTTCTTTTCTTTTCTAAGGGTTTTATCAATGTCATTTAGAAGAATTTCCATTTGTTAAAAAGTTAAAAGCGATATTGAGGTTAGCTCTCGAATCATGGTCAGCTAAGTATTATCAACTAGGAGTTTTAACTTCTTTGCTAGGATTGTAACACATTGTCCACACAAAATCTTATTGACACAGTTGTTAGTGGCATGATATCTCATGTAGAAAGCTAGGGTAATTGCTAAATTGATCATATATCCCTCCATAAAGCTATATAGGTAGAAGACCTTGTGCATGGTAACATCCCTTATACTCTTCCCTCTTCCACTAATGGTATAGGAGAGCAACTAATAGAGAACCTGTTATGTGGGATTTTTTAGGTGGGATCCTCTTACTAGTTTATGGTTGTAAGCTTTCTATCCACTTAACTTTTGCAAGTAACTCGTAAGGGTAACTCCACAAGGGAGTTCACATGGTAGTGTATAAAATTCAAGATATTGTACATATGCCTTATCATGGAACCGTAATGAAAACCCTAAATTTAGAAATAGAGAAGTTAAATTTAATGTTTCTAAGTTTGAAGGATAGCGTATTTCGGGCCCTTAATGGGATTTGGTCATGCTTCATAGAGAACATAGTAACAAATACTATAGTAAGTTCCTTGTAAACTAACTCTTAGATGCTAAACAATCATTCCCATCCTCCTTTCTCCACCATGGCTCAAATTTCGAGTTACATGTTAGCTTGTTTGAAGATTTTCCAATCCTTGAAGATGGATCAAGAAAAGGTATTTTTGGTGAGGGTTTCAAACCTAGCTTGGTGGTCGAGATTATTAAATTTCATTATGTGTTTTGGATGTGGTAGTATTGTTGCTAGTGGCTCCGCTTCCAAGATCACTTAGGAAGAGGTCCTTCTTGTAGTGTAACAGGTTGTCTTTAGGTTAGTAAGAGTTGTAGATTGTGCTTAAGAGGCTTTCCCTACACTTAGTCTTTTTAGATATTAGAGTAGAGTATTTGTTTTGGGAGTAAAATGAATCACACAACATTAAAAGTAGATTTGCATAAAACATACCTATTATGATATTGTCCCTTAAATTAGAATCCTGCTTTTAATCAAATATGGAAAGTGCATAATCTTAATCTATCTAATAGCCAAATTAATGAGATTTCTTTGAAATTTCATTAAAGCTCAAAAGAAGTAACAATTAGAAAGAAGGAAAAATGATTCTTTAGAAAGGGGAGTCTAAATTAGGAAAGCTTGAAACAAAATAAGCAAGGAAGATTAGTGGATTATTATTGCATGACCATGGTCAAGATCATGGTCGTGATATTTGACCGTAGTTCTTAATTAAACCAATTCTTCGAAGATTTGATTAAGTGTAATTTATTACGAGAGATCTATGGATAGGATTGTAAGCATGATCCTTGCCCGTAGTTCGCTTGGACCATTTTTTCAATTTCAAACAAAAATTTTTTATGAGGTCCATGGTTGGGATTATAGGCATGGTCTTTGTAAACACCCCATTTTTGCATACCCCCTAGCCTTTCCCCTTCCTCCCTTATATTTTTTCATAATTTTTAGAATAGGATAAAGGTTCTTAAATTAGGAAAAATAGAAAATTAAGAAAACCCAAAATATAAAAAATTTAGAAAAATATAACAAAAAAAGAAGAAAATTAAAGAAAAACCAAAAATAAGAAATACAAACAATATATAAGAAATTGAAAAAGTCACAAAAAATAGAAAAAATTGGAAATTAGACAATTTAAGAAATATAGATAAATAATAATTTTAGATAGTACGATAGAATAGTTTTTTTAAAATTTAAATCAAGTTTAGGAAAAGGGCATTGTGCTTAGGCTTAGATTCAAATCTAGCCTTAGTAGACCTTATCTATATGTGCAATTTAATTGCATTTATAAAGAAGGCACATGCCAATAGCCTAATGGATAAGTACTTGTACATTATATTGGGTTTGGTTAGAGGTCTTAGGTTTGAACCTTATCGAAGGCATAAGAATACTTTTTACTTTCATTTTTTCTACACACAACATACTACCACATTTCAAGAGATCACTAGGTTACGTATCTAGTTGTGACACATTGCACTTTGTGAATGGGCTTGACAACACATCATCCCTTCTCTTTCTCCTCTTTCCTTTTCTTTCCCTCCCTTTCTCACTTAAAACATAGACCCCATAACTACCAACCTAAGGGACCATACATAGGCCACTCTCACTCTTTCTCTCTCTCTTCAACCCCGATTATACACCTTACTCATGTCCCAAACTAACCACAACTAGACCCTCATCATCTCCTTCGAACATACAAAATATAGCTGCATACATGCATACCATTGCTGCCACCGACCAAACTACCTATACACCAATGCCCTAAACATGACAAAGGTGCATACATACAATCCACTCTCTCTTTCGAATCATCTCTTTAAAATCACAACTGAAGCAAGCTGTTCAATTGCTATCCATTACATCTAAACATCTAATAGCAATGCCATACCCAATTTGCTAACCTTAACCAAACCTAACATATAACCCCAATGTCCCCATCATGACTGCAGTAGCCCCCATCCTTTGCCAAACATATACAACCTACTACTATCATACCCATGCCATTATCCATCAACACTAATTTCACCCCTATTTGATAGTGAACAACGCTTAAGTCTACTATAACACCTATTGCTTTGACCCAATACTTAGTTGCTCCTTAACCATCGATGCCTTAACTCTATGCCACCCACTGTACAACAATAGAAATGCTTAAACCCATGCATCGTACATGATGTTGACTACTGCACTTCTCTACCCTTGTGATTGAAACACCAACCATCGCCATCCAAAACTCTAATCACCAAAAAACACCACCATTGGCCTTTTTACCAATGAAAAGCATATGAAAGTGCTTTTTACCCTTCAAAAAATCAACCGTAGTTACCCTAGAGCAACCCCCAATTAGCTACCGCTCTTTGTAACTTGAGTTGGATTCGGTAAGACCTCTAAAATCTTACTTGAATTGATAAACCAACTCAAAGCTCTAATCCATCAACTGACCTACTTGTAGGCTTGATTCTAGTCTCATTTGGTCCAACCTCCACCTCTCGGTTTCTTTTTTTATTTATTATTATTATTCTATTTATTTATTTACTTTGTAAATTTATTGTACAATTACAAAGAAAAAAAAGGAAGAAGAAAAAAGAAGAGAAAAAAGCCAAAAAAAAAAAAAAGAGAGAGGCTAAGTTTAGTTTATTTTTTATATTTTCAAGTAATGCATAAATGAAAAAAATAAAAAAACATACAAAATATAGATAAAAAGGGAAATAATATAAGAAATAAAAATATTTTATCACTTGGATAAATTATTTTTCAAATAAATAAAAGTAATTTATCCTTATTCAAAATTAGGACCCTATTTAGAATTTCCTAAAAATAAAACCTTGATTTAAGACAATTTTACAAAATTTCGTTAAATGATCAAATAAAATCAAAATCGTAAACTTGACCACTTTCCAAAAATTAAAATCTACTAAACCTATAATGTTTTTGGTGAATAAAATATGGAAGTCTGATCCTAAATTGGAGATACGCAGGTACTCGTACGTATTAGGTGACTTAAAATATGGAAAAAATTTATTTTCCCCCTTTAGTAGATAATTTTTTAAATTCTTTTTTTTTTCTTTTACAAATAGGTATAATTGGAAGGGTATTCGAATAGCAAAATTAAATTCGGAAAGTTAAAAGTAGTATCCATTTAGAGTTTAATAGGATGACCCTTAGTTCCAGATCTCAAGTTTTAAAAATTGGTTTTATCGAAAGACTAGCAGCTAAGTTATAACCAATTCACCTAATTAGTTATAACTTGGTTATAACTTAACTCTTTTTCACGATTCCAATCAGGTGGCAACTCTAAAATGTTTTCAAGTTAAAAGAGCTGGTTTTCTTTAAACCCTAGTTGAGGGTTAGTATTAAATGAGTATGGTTTAATATTGATTAGTTTAAAGAAGTCTAATTTATTGAAACCAAGAGAAAAATCAGGCTCAACAGTCTTTGACCATGGTTTTCTTTGATCCTTGTTTACTTGTTTGATTCCTTGAGCTTTGTGCCTTAGTTTACAATCATAGTCCTTTTCTTCTTTCCCTTAGCAAATTCAATTCCTTATTAAGTATTTCCTACCTACAACATTTAGGAAGATTGTGAGGAGTAACATGTATTGAACTATTATACGATTAAATAATATCAAAAGAAGTGAAATGAAAGTGAAAAAAAAATCTAAATTAAATGTAACTTAGGTTGCTTCCTAAGAAGCACTTTTGTTTAATATCGTTTGCTCTACGAATTAAGATAGAGGTTACTTGTTTTCTTGAATCAGGTGGAGGTGAATCTCAAAATGATTCTCTTGATCAAACTTTCCCCCTAAATATAACTTGATTCGGTGGCCATTTACCTTAAGTGTTCCTTCCTCAGAATTTGAGATCTCCAACACTCCATACGAGAATACCTATGTTAGTTTATAAGGCCTAAGTAAATTAGATTTGAGCCTACCTAGAAAAAGATTCAATAGGGATAGTATAAGAGAACCTTGTCCCTGCCTTGAAATTGTTTCCCTTACTTGATTTGGTTGTCACGATAATGCTTAGCTCGATTTCTAGATAACCTTAAGTTTTTGTATGCCATATCATGCCATTCTTTTAGCTCGTTTAATTGAAGTTTCTTGTATTCACATACACACTCAAGATCAATGCTAGCATGTTTTCTAGTTGAATAAGCCTTATGTTTAATTTCTATAGGTAAGTGGCATGCTTTTCTATACATTAGCTGATATAAAGTTGCTTCAATTAGCATTATATATGTGGTTAGATATGCCCAAAGAACATCATTGAGCTTCTTAGACCAATCTCTTTGATTATGCATGATTATATTCTCCAAAATTGCCTTAAGGTTGCTATTTTCAACTTCAACTTATCCATTAGTTTGAAAATGGTATGGTGTTGCAATCTGGTGCATAACTCCATATCGCTTCAACACTTTTGCTAATTAAACATTGCAAAAATGGGTTCTTCTATCACTAAAGAGTGCTATGCATGCACTAAATTAGGAGGATAAACTTTTTAGGAAACATTTTACCACCTTAGTGTCATTAGTTGGGAGCTTAAGCTTCTACTCGTTTAGATACGCAATCCACTACTACTTAGATGTATTCATTTCTATTTGAATTTGGAAACAATCCCATGGAGTCAATTCTCCAATTATCAAAAACATCACAAAACAATCTTGGATTTTGTAATGTTTGATCTCCCTTGGATATGTTCTCTACTCATTGGAATCTATCACATAACTCCATAAGTTATTAGGAATCCCTTAACAGTGCTGGCCAATAGAAGCCAAGCTCAAAGATAGTATGAGCTGTTTTATTTACACTAAGATGTCCTCCAGTTGGGCTTACATGATAATGTTCTAAAATATGCCAAACTTCCAAGTGAGATATATACCTACAAATTATCTAATTTACACAAATTTCCAATCGACAAGGGTCTTCCTAAAAATAACTTCAAATATCATGGGAAAAAAAATTCCTTTATTTGTAATCTAGTCCCTTAAGAATAACTCTACCGACCAAATAATTCGCTATATCAACAAACCAAGGGGTTTATCAAGGACTTACCTAGTATAATCTCTCTTTTAGGAACTCATCATTAATGTCATGTTCATTTATCTTTTTCAATGATGGGTTTTCCAAGCATGATAGTTCGTCTGTTGCTAAATTCTCTACTCCTTTTTTGTCTCTAATCTCCAAGTCCCAAATTCTTGAAGTAATAATATCCATCTAATCAATTTCAGCTTGGAATTTATCTTATTCGATAAATATCACAAAGTGGAATGGCCGGTATAAACAACAACTTTCAAAAGGATTAGACACGACATAAGTTTATTGAATGCAAAGTCTACTGCCAGTAGTTCTTCTTTTTTGTGGTAGTATAATTCTCCTAAGCTTCAGTGAGGGTCTTGCTTGCATAGTAAATTGACTTAAAGTGCCTTTTTTAACTTTAGCCTAAAACTAAGCCTACAGCATAATCAACAACATCGTATGCTAGTTCAAATGCTAAGCTCTAATTTAGTGCTACCATTATAGGGCCATGTGTTAATTTATTTTTTAAAGTATTAAATGCTTCTAGACAATTTTAAGAAAGTATAAATGGAGCATGTTTTTCTAACAACCGAGTTAATGGTTTAGCTATTTTTGAAAAAAATTTAATAAACCTTTTATATAACCCAATAATATTAAGAAATTGTATATGGCTTGAACTAATGTGGGAAGGGGCAATTTTTCAATGGTGTTAGTTTTCACATTATTTGCCTCAATACCTCTAAGGACCCCTTGTGTTCTAAAAATATTCCCTCATGTACCATAAAGTGGCATTTTCTTAATTTAGTACTAAATTAGTTTCCTTACATCTTGCCAAAACTTTTAGCAAATTACAATGACAATGATCAAATGAATTCCCAAAAATCAAGAAATCATCCATAAATACTTCCATTATATCTTCTATACATTTATAAAAAAATTGCTATCATACATCACTAAAATGTTGCAGATGCATTGTAAAGGGCCAATGGTATTCTCCTATTCGAAAAAGTGCTATAGGGATACGTAAAAGTAGTTTTATATTAGTCCTTTAAGGCATTAAGAATTTGAAAATAACTTAATAGACCATTTAAGAAACAATAATACATATGACTTGATAAGAACTCCAACATCCTGTTGACAACTAGCAAAGGGAAGTAATCCTTCCTTACGGCATCATTGAGCTTGTGATAGTTAATATAGACTTTCCAGCCTATAACTATTGCCATCAAGATTAGCTCATTTTGCTCACTGAAACTACCATGATTCTTACCTTTTTAGGTACAACCTATACAGGACTAATCCAAGAATAGCCAAAAATAAGATAAATCATACTTACATCTAGGAGTTTGATTACTTTGAATTTGACTACTTCTTTCATGTTTTGGTTCAGAAGTCTTTGTGGCTACACTACTAGTTCGTAACCTTCCAGCAAAATTTTATGAGTGAAAAACCAAGGTTTAATTCCCTTAGTGTTAGAGATCTTTTAGGTAATTGCTTGCTAGTGATTTCTCAGCACATTTATAAGCTTTTCCTTTTGTTGCCCGGTTAGTTAAGATGATATTATCGTTAGCAATTTTGAATTTTCTTCCAGAAAGTGTACTCTGGATAATTTAGTAGTTATCTTAATTCTAGATCAAGTGGCTCCTCGATAGAAGGCTTCAATTTTGCTCCTTTTTATTGTTCAAACCTCTTAAATCTTCTCTTCATATAGATGATTGGCTTCTAATTGTGCTTTTATATCGATGACAATTAGATCACTTGATGATTCTTCTTGATTTCCCTATTTTAAGTAATAATCTAAAGGATCCTTAATTAATGATTCCTGCAATACACTTGATATAGAGGAATCACCATCATTAAGACAAAAATAAATATCATCCTATTTAGCACATTTCTTCATCACCTCTTTTATTTTAATTACCACCTCTACTTCCCTACTCTTAATGTGAGTTTACCATCGCTAACATTGATTATAGATTTTGTTGTAGCTTAGAAGGGTCTTTGTAAGATGAGTGGTACTTCTATATCTTCACTAATGTCTAGATTAATAAAATTTGTAGGACAAAATAAATTCTCTACCTTAACCAGTACATCCTCAATTATACCACTAGGGTATGTTATTGTGCTATTAGCTAATAATAAACTCATTCAAGTCAGTTTTAGTTCCCCTAGGACTAGCTATTTAAATCATTTATAAGGTAATTTACGATAGCTTCTAGATTAGCTAATGCATTTTTGATAGATAAATTTCCAATCAAATTAGAGATAATGAAACTCTCTAGATCCTTTAATTTTGTTGGAAGCTTATTCTAAAGGATTGCTAAGTGCTCTTCGTTTAGCATAACTATTAATAGTTCTTCCAATTTCTTCTCGTAAGAAAGTAGCTCCTTTAAGAATTTTGCATCCTTGGGCATCAACAATAATGCTTCCACAAATAGTAAATTAATGTGCAATTGTTTAAAAAGATCTAAAAACTTACCATATTGCCCATATGAGCATTTTTTCCTTAACCTCTCGGGATATGGAATTGGTAGCCTATACTCTCTAACTTTTTAGGGCACTAATTCTTCCTTAGGTGGTTTTAGAGTTCCTGTGACTTTGTATTTTGGTTCTTTTATTGCTAGCTCTAGATTGACTTGTTCTTTTCAAGCTATTCGGCCAATATTGACTTTTTTGCTAAATACCTCAATGAGTCATGTTTTGTCAACAACTCCACTAAGTAATAGAGAGTATATAGCTTGAGGCAGTACATCACCCATACTAAAGTACAACACGTTATTTTCATCTTTGAGTATTTTTGTTCGCTTTCTGTGAACTTCTTGCTCAAGTAGTATATAGGATACTCTTTTTTGCTTATTTCATCTTTTTGTCCTAGCATACATCCCATTAATACAAGAAGGACCGTCAATTAGAGAATTAATGGCTATCTCGATGTAGGAGTGACCAGAATTGGCAAATTCATGAGATACTCCTTAATTTTAGCAAACACTTGTTCAAATAGTTCATCCCATTCTATCACTGCATTCTTCCTCAAGAGTTTGAATAATAGCTTGCATTTATCAGTTAGCTGCAATATAAAACAAGCAATGTAATTCAACCTCCCCAACAATCCCTTAACTTCCTTTACAGTCTTCAATGCAGGTATGTTTACAATTGCCTTGAGTTTGTCTGGTTCCACCTCAATTCCTCTTCTACTAGCTACAAAACCCAACAATTTTCTCGAAGTTACTCCAAAGGTGTACTTTTGTAGATTTAGTTTCAATTGAAACTTCCTTAGTTGCTTAAATAGTTCATGCAAAACTTCTACATGATTTTCACCCTCCTTAGACTTGGCAATCATATCGTCTACATAAACCTAAATTTCCTAATGCATCATGCAATGGAATAGAGCTACCATAGCACGTTGATAAGTTGCCCTAGCATTGTTTAACTTAAAAGGCATTACGTGATAACAAAATGTTCCCTAAGTAGTAATGAAGGTAGTTTTGATTTTATCTTCTTCTACCATCTTGATATGATTATATCTCGATAAAACACCTATGAATGAGAAAAGAAGATTTCTAGCCATGTTGTCCACCAATACGTTTATGTATGGTAAAGGGAAGTTATCCTTAGGTATCACTTGGTTTAAATCATGGAAGTCTACACATACCCTAACTTTCCCATTTTTCTTTAAGATTGGCACCACATTAGCTATCTATTCAGGGTAATTAGATACTTCTATGAACCTAACTTCTAATAATTTCTTCTCTTCCTCTTTTACTTTAAGGAGTACATCTGGTGTAAACTACCTAAGCTTTTGCATTTTTGGTTTGATATCTTCTCTTGTTAGCAACTTATGAACTACGATGGATGAATCCAAACCAAGCATATCCTCAAAGGACTAAGCAAATATGTCTAAATATTTTGATAATAATTGCGATAACTCTTGTTTCTGATTACTTGCTAAATTAGCACTAATTTTCAAGTTTCACGGATTCTCATTTGTCCTTAAATTAATCATAACTATCAGTTCATCAATAATCACTCTCACCTATTCAAATCGATGCCAACTCTCTTATATTTTGCTTGAAGTTTCAATATCATCTTTGATGTCTGACCTAGTAAGGTCGAAGGTGATATTAGTACTTTCATTATTTATATGCTCGAGATATCCGTTATGTTTATTTTTTTTATCGAATCTGAAGAGTAAAGGAAAAAGAAAAAGGATAACGAATAAATAACAAAGAAGAATTGATAGAATGAAGTGAACTAATTTCATTGAATGAATTTGAATTGTTTGAAAGAAAGGCCTAACTAATCAAACTAATTATGAAATCAAATTCTCTTAATTGATCTAATATTGCTTTTCTAAATAGACCTATTAATAGGAATGGAAAACCAGTTGCACAAGGAAACTAAGACACTAATATCTTTCTTCTTATCTAGATCAATACTATTTTGTTTTACCAAAGCCTTGAATAGACCTACTACATCGGGTTCTTAAATACTAGCTGGTATTAAGAAAGTCTGACAAATGTCTAGAAAATCCATGTGAGCATGGTACAACTAATCACCTCTCTTCCCTCTTGTTTTGGCCTTATTTCTTGCATTTCCTCTTCAGTGGGCTCCTATCGAAGCCTAAATGTTCAAATTTTCTACTTAGGTTATTCAGACTGACCCCGTACCCATTGTCTTGACACATCAATCATGCCAACCTCATCAAAAAGCCGTAATCCTAGTTCCTCCAATTCTTGACTTATGACATACGGAATAGTCGTCTCTTTGTAAATCTCATAATCCTACTCCCTAAGAATAGTAACCAACTACCCCTCGAATATGAATTTCACCTTTTGATGTAGACTAGATAGAATTGCCCCTATTGAGTGAATCTATGGTCTCTTTAGTAGAAGATTGAATATCTATGTACCGATCTCAACTTGTATCTCAATTTCTCAAAGTATCTCCCTCTTTAATCCATCAAAAGCCCTTATTGAAATCGAGTTAGGCTTTACCTCAACCAAATCTACTCTAAGAAAATTCAGTGTTGCTAGTGGACATACATTCAATGAAGACCCATTATCAATTAGTACCTGAGCAACCACTTTCCCTGCATACTTTACCACTATAAAAGGGGCTTTGTGTGCTAGTCTCCTTCTTCACCTAATTCATTTGGTGAGAATGAAATTTGATCCATTGCAACTATCAAATTAACCACCAATCCTAGCTTTTTGGGGGAAATCCCTGTAGATAACTTTTAGAATTTTGATTAAAACTTCCTGGTAAGCATCTGATGACAATAGTAAGCCCATTAAGGAAATCTGGGCTGGTACTATGGCTAACTAATCCATAATCTTGTATTCACTGGCTTTTACTATCTTCTTAGTAACATGATGATCTTTATCATTTATATCTTCAAAGATCTTTCAAGAAGCCTCTTCCATAATAGTCTTCCTCTTGGCTTCTTTATTCTGGTCATAGACTCATCTCGAGCGAGTAAGCCCATTGACCATAGATAATGAGGATCTGGTTATTTGATTCACCTTCTGGTAATTTAAAGGGGCTACTCTATAATTTTCCAAAGCTATCGAAGCATTAAAAGCAATTTTCTTGGGCTTACCCAACTCTTTAACCTTCTCAATTTTCTCATGGTACTAAAAAATCAATGGTGTAGGCCTACCTCCAATCATTTTAACCATCTTAGTTGTCTTCTTGGCTTTTGTAATAAGCATGTCTTCTTCCTCAAATTTAGGACCCTATGTAGTGGGTGGTTCATCAGCATATATAATGGGTGAACCGGTGAATCTCTAGCTTCATACCTTTCTCTAAGCTCCTTCTAAGTACTTCTTTTCCATGGTTTTGGAACCATCATGGCCATAATATCAGCTTTCTTTATCTTCCCATCCTTCAACAGTTGGTATATTACCAGTCTAGTTCGAGTTCTATCTTTGAGATTCATATTTTACAAGTGTCTAGCCTACCTCAAATTCTAAGCTACCTCTTCAATAATGATGGGGAGACTATCTAAATTGACTTCTAATTTAGATGCTTCAACAATGATCATACTGATAGAGTTTCCATGATCCGATAAAGGATTGTTAACTACGTTAGGAGTACAAGTTTAAATGAAGTCTAATTGAGCCAATTTTACGTGAATAAGATCCTAGATCTTATGTTTGAGTCTCTAGCATTGGTTTATAGAATGCCCCACTTGCCTTAAATGGTAATTGCAATGGAGCTCTGTGTTGTAGTCTCTCGATCTTTGTATCTTCTTCAATATTTCAAAAGTTAGGAGATTCTCCTTCCACAATCATACAAGAACCTGGCCTAGAGGAATGGGGATATGAGTAAATTGTCTCCTTTGTAGGTAGTTATTCTGATTCAAATTTGGCTGGGGATTAGATCCTCTTATCATGGCTACCGGAGCTACAGGTTTCATAAGGTTGCCGGTGTTGACAACACTTACAGTAGCTTCTTTGGCTTTATTGGAAAATCTTTCGAGAGGTATCTTCTTCTCAGTTGTTTCAAGATTAGGAAGCCTTCCAATAGCAATAGCTTGCTTAATTTGGCACCCCAAGGCTGTAATTTTTTCAAAGTTAGAGGCAAGGTATCTTACCAGACATTAGTAATATGGGCTTCCAAGAGTATTGATCAAGGCAAAAGTCAAATCCTTCTCTATTAAGGGTGGAGTCACCTTAGCTGCCATACCCCTCCATCTCTAAGCATACTCCTTAAAGCTTTCGTTGGCCTTCTTTAGCAAATTATTCAAATCCCACATGGATGGGACTACTCCAATGTTGAACTTATATTGGTTATAGAAGGCCCATGCTATCTTATCCCATGTATCAATCTCGTTCAAATCCAGTTAGGCATACCAAGTTAAGGCAGGCCCAGTTAAGCTATCTTGAAAGGTTTGGACCATCACCTTGTCATACTTTGTGTATTTTCCCATCTTTCTAATGTACAACCTAGTGTAGAGCTTTAGGTAGCCGGTCCTATTGTATTTCTTGAATTCTAGAATCTTAAAATTTTCCAGGAAATCATCATCTTTATACGTTGACAAATTAATCATTCCTGTTTGCTTAAGTCCATTAACCATTTCTAGGGCTTTCCTTTTTTTGGTTAACTTCTACATAAACTCCCTTTCCATCTCTTGGTGTTTTTCCTTAATCTCTTTCCTCCATATCTCAACATTAGGAACTGATTCTACATCTGCTAATTCAGGGGGAGGTGTTACTTTTGCATTCCGATTTAAGTTGACTTGAGAAGCTTACCTATCATTGAGAATTCCAATAGCTCGAGTAAAAGCCTAGATTTGTTTGGCCATCTTGTTCACGTTTTCTTCTAGGGTTATGACTCTCGAGTCGAGTTTGGCTTAACTGACATTTCCAATGCCTTGTATTGACATTCTTGCCTTGGAATGAGTGAATATCAAGCATTTAGCTAAGTCTGTTCACTTAGGCACTATCTTCAAAATCTTAAATGAAAACTCAAGCTTTAGATATCTTTATGAACTAATATTTTTTTTTATTTTTTGCTGCTTGTTTTCCTTTTCTTTTATTTTTTTATTTTTTTATTTTCTTTCTTTTATTTATAATGCAACTATTAAGAAATTAAAAAATGAGCAAAAGACTGCACAATTAATAAAGGTTTTCATTTCATGAAGCTGCAAATTTATTTATAATCACAAAATCTAAGCTATACAATGGACTAAGAGAAAAAGAAACAAACTCTTAACTAATCTTCCTAAAAAAAGTCAAATCCTACATTTGAAAAAGTCGACAAATCTGGCTAGGATGGGCTTCATCAACTTCTTGCATCAGCTTTCGGACTATAACATCTCTTTCTCTAATCTTACTCCTCAAGAATTGATTCTCTTCCAGCAATCTCCCATTCTCCATCTTTAATTCTTTAATGATTCTCTTACATTCTTGGAATTAGACTTTAACTCTAGCCCTTATGGTGTCTCGATAGGTGAAAGATATTCTAGCTTTGGCTCATGTTTGAATACATCTGCAGCTTCATACCCTATCTTTCCAGTCTTCTACAATTGATCATAGATGAACTGCTTAATAGCCTGGTATTCTCCAACTTTGCCCCTTAAAGGTTTGACATTAACTACCTTCTTGATTTCTCTTAATTTCCATAGCTTTACGAGTTTTGTTAATCATTGAATCAAAGTAGCCGTAGTCAAGTAAGGGTCTTAGTAACTCAATGTGACATCGTCTAAGGAATCTTTGTAAGTTATCTCTTGAAGTGGATCCAGTTGTCTAGTGACACAAGCTAAGAAATATCCTATACAACCTGTAATGCCAATAAGAGGGACCCTTGCATAATTGATACACCTTAGGATGGCTCCGGTACAATTACTCCTCCTAGTTGTCTACATAAAATCCACTAGTTGCATCTTGCTTATGACTGATACCCATCCTCTAAACTGAGGTTCTTCTAGTACCTTAAGGTGATTGGCAAAATCATTAATCGGGTTCATATTTCAGTTAGGGATATTTTGGGAAGATTCCTTCCATACCCTTGCATGTGATTAAAAAACCATACAATAAGAATTGTATGGTTAGCTATGATGTACCCATGTCCCTTCTTCCTCAAATAGGTGAGTGTCTTGAATTGCTCTGCCAATAATGCTGGTATATATGATTTACCAACTAAGAATTGAGTTACTAGCTCAACTACCCTATAATGTACTTGACCATATCTGACGGGAAATAGTACTATCCCACATATTGCTACAATAAAGGTATTTACCCTCTTTTTAGCTCATGGTTCATATTCTCCACAACAGATCTTATGATAATTCTGATAAGCATTTGGGCTTAAAGACCATTCTACTAGTCTCAAGATGTTAAGGCACTTTTTACCCTTTGAACATAAGAACGGTGCTAGGGTTTCCTTTTTGACTCCTAGTAAGGTTATGAAGGCTTTCTTGGGATAAACTCTAAGATCTGGGATGGTTATGCTTTCTTCAAGAAGTGGAGCACTAAGTAATTGAGAATTTTCCTTTAAAGTAGGCATCATCACATGTGGGTCGAACTTGAAAGCTATAAATTCTGGATCCCAATAAAGAATGAGGGCTTAAATTAGAGGCTAATGGAGTTGGACCCGCATGAGGGATATGATTGGCCCAATCTTCTTACGGATGTGACAATAAGAACTAAAATGCATATAATACAAGAAATAAAATAATCACATAGAAACGAGCATAAAAAATCAAATATATAAAAAATGCTATATGCTACACATACATGTAATGCAATAGGGGTCAATAATTACTAAATTATAGAAAGTATTATGAATTCGTGATAAAAAAAGTACCCTTATATATAAGTATGTCTAAAATAGGATTTTAAAAAAAAAATGAAGCTTGTGAATACTTATATAGGGGTTATTGGTTTTTTATTTCCCTTTTTCTAAAAAAATGAACTGACCGCGGATTGATTAGG
This sequence comes from Lumnitzera racemosa, assembly GCA_024138005.1. Taxonomy (NCBI): domain Eukaryota; kingdom Viridiplantae; phylum Streptophyta; class Magnoliopsida; order Myrtales; family Combretaceae; genus Lumnitzera; species Lumnitzera racemosa. The sequence goes on from JAMXBC010000002.1 coordinate 74,711,113, forward strand.
CCTTTCCTATAATTTAAAAATAACTATCCCTTTTTTGAAAAGAATGATGCAAGAGGGTGAGGTCTTCGAGTATCAAGCTCTGTAACTCGAAGGCTTTTCGAAGACAAACTTAGTAGGTTACATCGAAGTTTGACTAAGTTCGCTTATAATCTCTAGGTGGGGGTAAAGACCCTTTTAACCTAAAGGTTACACAATGGCAATGTATCCAAATATCCTAAGGTGGCCCAAATCTAACTACATCTAAACAAGCAAATGATTGCTAATAAATAACCCCCTCAAACCACACCACCCCCTGTATGCCCGCCCCCTCCCCCCCCCCCCCCCCCAAAAAAAAAAAATTCCCTAATAGGGCTCATTGGGCTAGGTTTTTTCTTGAAGGCTTACATCACTAAAACCAGTTAGTACAACTATAATATAATAAAATAAAAATAATATAACAAGCCCATCAATTAATTTTTAATTTTTATATGGCTAGCCCATCAAGCTTTCTCAGTCGAATCGCCAATTTTGTTAAGCCCTATTTTGGTTTTCCTTAGTTTAATCCATATTAAGCCTAGCCCACTAAATATAGATTACTCAACACAAAATTAAGGAAACATTTTTCTTTAAAAAATATTTTAAAATTTAAAAAAAAATTAGAGTCACTAACTAGTTAAATTGATAAAAAAATAAAATTAAGGTTTTTAGGTAGGAAAACCATGATTTGGCTATAGATCCACATATTTTCTAAGAAAATTTTTTTTAGAAAAATGACTACAAAAACTAAGTTTGGGGACTAACTTATTAAAATTAAGTTACCACGTAAAATAAAAAAAAAATCAATTAATGAGCTTTATTTTTATAATTTTTCTAAAAATAATAAGACATATACAAATATGCAAAACATTACTAAAATGAATTATTATTATTTTTTATTACGAATTTTTCAATAAAAAAGTTTTTTATTTTTTATACGATTTCCTTGAAGATGTCTATGTACTTACAAGTCGAGATTAAACCAATATATTTCTATTTTATAAAATATTTAGTGAGGTGATTTCTTTATATTTGAAAATCGAGCTAGATTTACATTTATTTAATCGTTTATTGTTTTTTAAAAAAGAGACCTAAAAAATCTAATTTTGCAAATCTATTTGGAAAAAAACTAACTAAATAAATCTTTTTGAATATCCTTGTTAAGATTTTTTTACTTTTTTTAAAAAAAAAATCATTACACGTTAAAAGATATCTTTCCTAAATCCTATATGTAAGCTACACTAAGATATGATCTAAATACATATCTTTTCATACATATTTTTTCTAAATCTCATCTGAAAGATAAGTTAAACATGTATCTTATCTAAATCCTAAATACAAGATACGTATCTTAATATCTATCTTTTCTAAAGATACGGATCTCGGAGAAATGATACACTATTTTTTGAAAATGCAAATTTCAACTAACTAATTTTATCCAAAAATTCAAATTATCTAAAAAATACCCAACGATATGACAATAAAAATAAAAAGAAAAATAAAAAAAATACACCAAAAAAATCAAATTAGTAAAAGATAATTAAATTAACTAAAAAATAAAATACAATAATATTTTAATTTTTCACCTAAACGGGTTGAGTCGTATGTATGTAGCATTGAATTGTGTAAGACGTGTAGTGTACGTCATGTGTGGAGTACAAGTAAGGGACAATGTGTGTATGGTTACGTAATGAGTATTCGATGTGTATGTAAGACGATGATCAGTATATGTGTTGGTGTATCGTGTGTAGGAAATCGTATGAGTGATATCAATTATGTAAGTGACCGTGTAAATGCAAGTGTTATGGGAGTGTTGTTGCGCTATCAGTGAATGTAAATGTGCGGTGTTTGTAGAGTGGGATCAAGTTTGAGTATGATCAAGTTTGAGTATGTTGGTGTTAGCATGCTCATGCAAAGGATGTATAAGCTAGCGAGTATGAGATTGAATGATCAATGGTGTGGCAACTTATAATATGTGTAGGTAGTGTGATAAGAAGTAGACATGAATTAGACAAATGTGTTGTGCTGTGGGTTGGGGCATCTATGAAATGATGGAGTACAATATGTTAGGGCATACATCAGTGTGACTATATGATGATAGGTGCCGTGCTTATGTATCAGAGGGGGAGGTCGGTTAGTTTGTGGTCAATGGAATGTAGGCTTGTTGTTGTTGGTCTTCATGTGTTGTAGATGTGATGAGTTGTTGTATAGGGCTACTACGGGTGTGTTATGGGACATAAGGAGCTACTGTTGCGGGCATACCCGAAGACATGAGGGGCTACTGTATGGGGTGGAGTTTATTTTGGTGGACGATGATGTTTAAGCGTAGACATTAGTGTAATAACCTGATTATCAAGTGATAAGTGTTTGGGAAATTATAGTGGAGATAGGGTGTTGAGTTGTGTGAAAACCATCCTTAAGTCCACCATTAAATTCCTATTTACAATACTCACAACTAAATCTTTTGTAACGAAAGATATGATAATAAACTCAAATATGAAAAATACGATACTGATTCTTTGAATATTCCACTTAGCTTATTTAGTGTAGCCTTTCTATTTTTCAAGCCTAATTTAGTCCAATTTGATTTAGCCCAATAATCTACTTAATAAACCCTAAGTTTATTCTAGCCCAATATAAATTAGATAAAAAATCCACTTTATATCGGACTGGACTGTAATATTTTAATGAAGCTCGATCCTTTAACGACTTAAGAATTTATTAAATTGAATACTCACTTTTATCCGATTTAATCCCAAAAGTCAAGTCAACTCGACTTGACTTGACTTGACTTAATTAGGCTTGCTACGACTTAACTCGATATGACTTGATACTTGATTATTATTATTATTATTATTATTTCTTTTTTAATTTTTTATTATTTATTATTTATTATTTTTATAATTCTGGCTCAATAAAACTACTAAAATAAAAATGAAAATGGCATAAATGAGGTATCTACAATAGGTCAAGAAGGTCGTAGTTTTAAATCTCCTTAAGCACATGGGAATGTGCTACTTGATCAGGTGCCTCCACATAAACCCCCTATTCATTTTTGTTTTTCTAATCAAGAATCACTAGGAAAGGGAAGGAAAAACTGAAACTTCTAGAACTAGATTTCAGCAACAGACTTTAATAAATCTGTCATATTTTTACTAGATTGGATTAAATCATTATTGTTACTAGTTGATTTTGTATATGAAACTTTGCCCCTACAAAAGTAAAGAAGAAAGGCTAAAGGTGGTGTTGGGGTCAGTTTAGCATAACCATTCTGATGCCTAAGTAAGAGAGTATTTAAGGAAGGTAAATAAATGAGTAATCTGATTGTTTAGGAGAGTAAAAGAGTTCTTACAATACTTTTCTTCCCTTATTTATAGGCACATATCGGATGTTTGCAATAATAGGTAATCATTGATCATAAACCATATGGTAAGTCCTAAATTAAGCATATGCCTAAAGAATAGGAGTAGTGGGCGATTATGCGATAGGATTGTGTAAGGTTGCAATTGTTTATGCCACTTTTTAAAATTAAATATATAAGTAAGCCGGGCCTTTATGCCCATTAGGTTAGTTGAGCCATCAAAGTCCTAAACAAAAAATAACAATAGTCGATAGCTTGGTAGATGAGATGTCGAGCAATACATCTAAATGAAATTCTCCTATCAACATTTTCCCCCAAACTCTCATGGTCGAGTATTCAACTATGGGAGTCGATAACAAGAATCAATAGTCAATCTGATCAATCAAACGACAAAAACTTGAACATATGTTCTTTAGATAGTCGTAAGATACCTTTTAAGCTAACTTATGGTTTTGTTGTCAGCATCCTTCAATGTGATATTCGAAATGCATCATATTTTATTCCAAATGAAAAGTCATAATCTTTTCTTTAGATTCTGTATGACAACTGTCATGCTGGCCATCATAGCAATGCAGGTGCTATTAACTGTTAGTGACATAATGTTCCTTAGATGTTTGACTCCTAACATGTATCGATGATCTACGCTTTTCCATCTAATTAGTGCCTATGGTCCCATCATTTGTGCAATAGAATTGTGAGGGGGAAGATCATCAATCATACATATAAAAAGCTTTTTCCCTTCTAGTTATCATTTTCTACTTTTTCTCCCTTTATATTCCTCCTTCAAAGTTTTCTTCTGCTCTCAAAATTTTCTATCATGAACGCTTGTCTAGAATTCGAGTAGCTTCTCTTGTGCTTGATTTTTGTTATTCTAAACTCAACAGGTATGGTTTGAAGTGTCATCCGTCCTCTTATTTCTTTGTACTCCGAAGTGAATCTTTCTAAGGTTACATTTTCCCCCCAAAGAAGGACTACCTCGGCCTCCTCTTCTTGTAGTTTGGCAAATAACAAAATGGAGAGATTAGAGAAACATACTTGTATCGATGCTCTTTAAGTAAAAAATTTCCTCGATGATAAGGAAGATAGGTTAGTTGGTAGGTACTTATACAACAATGTTGTTTATAATGTTGATGCTTCAAATAGTGTAGCATTTGGTGCAGTTAGGTTGCTCATCACGAAATACAATAAATATTAGTAAGATCTCCCTAATGAATAGCACTTGAGATGGTTGAGGGAGGATGAAAGAGCTTGTTTCCCCATGGATAATGAATTTCATTTATATTTGAAATATCTAGATTTTAGGTTGCATTTGCTGTTTTTCACTTTTTAGAAGCAATTCTTCAATTATTTTCACGTTGTTCTAAATAGGTTCCCTCCTAACATGATATAAAGTTGTTGTAGTACATGAGATTATATGTAAGGAACTTGCGATTAGGGTTACTCTTCAATTGTTTAGGTATTTCTTATGAAGACAACTAGATGGTTGGTTAAACATTACAGTTTCACATGGCTACAAATTTATGGATGAATTAGAGTTCAAAATACATAAGTGGCACAATAAATATGCTCATATTATATTAGATATGGAGTTAGATTTTTGAAGTCAATGGACTAAACCCATCTGATTAAAGGATATCACATAATTGCTAAATGATACTGTTATTGCTAAGAAGACACAAGAAAGGTAAGGGAATAAGATGTTCTTCTAGCATTTTGAAAGGATTACATCTTGATATGAGAAGGGGGAGCCCATATTTTTTGACAATGAAGGTTTGTTTTGATCTACCCACCGTACCAAGCAATGCTATAGGAGGAAAGTCGTTCTCATGACTTATAGGGGGAGGTTACCTTTGAGCTTTCCTCAACATAAATTTATGATTTTTGTATTATTCCTCTCCCTTTCTTTGCAATACTATCTCTCTTATGTAGGCATGGGTACAAGAGATGTGGATACCAAGAAATTGTTTGTTTAGGCTAAGACTAAGAAATAAAAGCTTGACAAGCATATGGCTAGTAATGCTTCTATTAGTTGGCCCCTAGCATCAAAGAAATAGCCTAAGAGAAGGTTGTGAAAGAAGTTGCCACTCTAAAGAAGAACAAGGAAACCCCTTATGTCGACGAGAGTTTCACAACTAAGCAAATAGGAGCTATCGGGACTACGCAACTAAAGGTACTTCCTATGATTAGGGATACTCCTCAGGAGGAAGCACTGGGTGAAGCTAGTTGTCTTGCTATTGCTGACAACAATGGCAAGATTATTTCCTAAGAAGTTGTGGATAGCTCGGTAGACCAGATAAACCTTGAGCGAATCCCAAAAAGAGAAGTGGGAAGTAGAATGCCGATCAACCTCCATCTAAGAGAAGTAAAGGTATGGACAAGAAGACAAAGGAGGTTTTAAGAAATAAAGCTCTCAACATTCGGTCTATAGAGTTTGTTCCCAACTAAGAAGTAAGTGAATATTATGTGCCGTACTAGAGCTATAATATCCTAAACATTTATTCAGCTTTAGGTGATAGGACAAAGTCCCTAGCCTTGATGGAGGTGGTTATTCTTCTAAAAGATGAGGATATAGAAAAGAAGGATGTAGAGAGGGCCGATAGTTACAACAAAAGCCACATTGTGGCTAAATTGTATGATGTAAGTTTATAACTATAGTTTGCCTTTCATTTGCGATTTATATCTCGTTGTTGACCCAACTCCTCATCTTTGTACAGATTAGCAGCCATGTTTTGACAACCTTAGATGAGGATGATGAGGAGATGAAAAAGGTATGTTTGATTATGTGTTCTATAGTTAATATTGATCAAATTACTTAGCAATAGAGGAGGCTTATAACTCCTTGAAAGCGTAAACAATCTTAGCTAAGAATGCAAGGATTAAGGTCAAGATGGAGGCTAGGAAGCTATAGGAAAAGCTTTTGGTTGAGAAGCTATCACACTCATTAGTGAATGATTAAATCACAAGCCTTAAGGCTAAGAATGATGAACTTTACAAGGAGATAGAAAACTTAAAGGACTAAAGGAGGAGCTTCTAAGAAGTGAGAAGAATGCTAGGGCTTAGGAAGGATGATCACATCGATGAGTGAGGAGGAAGAAAAATTAGGAGTTCAAATAAAGATCTTGGAGATAAATTTCTCTAAACTCGAAGCTCTTATCATTGAACTATAAGAAGCAGCCAAACAAAAGCCTTCTATTGAGTAAGCACTATCAATTGTAACTTCTAGTCGGCAATATAAGAGATTCCTTTAGAAAATGTTCTTATTGAAGGTCTAACTAGTAAGGATAGAAATTCTAAAAGTTCATCCTAGCTATGAGTTGTCATGCCTTAACTTTGCCAATGTGGATGATAATGACGCTAACAGTAGTGATGAAGAAGTTAGCAAAGAAGCAAAGGTTAAGATTCAAAGGCAAGGTGACAATGATCCAGCTAACATTGAAGATCTTGCAGATGCTAAGGAATTATCATCAAAGGAGACCCCTTATGTTTGTAAAGAGACTTCTAACTCCTCAAATAAGACCTAGACATAGAAGTAAACTCCAAGAAGGTCTTAAGCTCTAGCGATCAAGATAGTAACTCTACCCAATCTGAAAGGAAGAATGCCTTAGACTCTTAAAGGGCCACTTAACTTATACTTTCCTTTTACAATATTTTCATAGGAATTAGTTGTAGTCAAGACTAATGGTTGAGATGCTGACCTTTTGGTTATAACTAACCTTTATGTTATTTTTAATACCCTTTAATCCTTGAGATGTTTTATTTCATGTACTATTTGCACTTTGTTTCTTTTCATAAACATAATGTCGTTTACCACATGGGGCTTAAACTTTTGGGTGTTAGGTTTTATCTCCTTAGCCGCAAAGTTTGTCTATTTAAGGCTACTTAGAGTTTGTTAGCCTTGATTGGTCAATACTCTTTTCAAAACACATTTAGAGTCACTCGTCGATTAGTACTGCACTTATTAACCAATGATGGCTAGAGCTTTATTGGGTATTAGTTCATTCATTGCATAGCTAAAAATTCATTAATCCATTAATTGTGTATATAGATCAAGAACAAAAGGCGATAGTAATGAAAGATGTTCATAAACTTGAACACAACATATTTAAACAAAGTATAGGCTAATGCTTCGCATTATTTAGGAAAGAAAAAGGAAAAAACAAACGTAATGGCAATAAGAGAGAACTATTCAAAATAGAGCTTTAGATTCTTGACATTCCATGTGTGAGGTATGATCATTCCATCTAGCCTTTCTAGTGGCCCTGTCACCTACAACTTCTCAAACCCTTATTAGATCCTTTCATCGAGCTTTCCTTAACTATCTTAGGTGCCAGTTGCCTCTAATTTCCTACAAACCAAGTCTACCAATCGAAACACCTTGTGTTTCACTTTTTGATTGTAGTACCTTGCCACCATATGTTGATAGGAAGTAACTCTTACTCTTATGATGTCTCTAATTTCCTCAATTGTATCCAAATTGGTTGTAAGGCTAACCTGATTTACCATAATGTCAAATTTCTATGTCCAAAGGTTGGGTAACTCTATTCAATTGATAAGACTACTTTCGATCCAAATGCAAGCTTGAAATATTTCTCTCTTATTAAAGTCCTATGGGTGGTCCTATACCCTCATAAGACATTGGGCAATTCATTGGCCTATTTTCCCTTATCCTGATCAACTCTTCTTTTCAAACTATACAAGATGGTCTTGTTAACAGCTTCCACTTATCCATTGGTTTGAGGATGAGCCATTGAAGTGTGATTTAGGTAGATGACATGCTTTTCACAAAATGCTCGGAATTTATGTTATCAAACTGTAGGCCATTATTAGTTACTATCATAAGGGAACCACAAACCTTGATATGATAAAATTGAAGATGAAAGATTTGACCTTTTGCTTGGTAATTTTCGCCATTGCTTTAGACTAAACCCATTTGATGAAATAGTCCACTATAACTATGATGAATTACTATTGTGCCATAGACTTTAGAAATGGTATAAGTATATCTAACCTCTACTAGGAAAAATGCCAAGGGTTAGTAAGGCTATGTGATTCAGTGGAAGGTAGGCTCAATGCCTCGTGTTTTTAGCATTACTGGCATTATCAAATAGCAGATTTTGTATGCTCTTTCATCGTTAGCTAATAATAGCAAAGTCTGAATGCACGAATTACAAAGTCTAACCTTTTACATGGTTGCTACAAACACCTAAATGCAACTCAAATAGAATTTACTGTGTATCCTTTTTGTGGAAGGCATCGAAGGTAGGGTTATGGGAGGTCATGCTTATATAACTGATTATCAATCAGAATGTAGTTTGTGGCTTTGATATATCAACCTCTAAGCTTCCTTCTTATATCTAGGTAGAACACCATCCTTTTGATAATCAATAATTAGATCCATTGAAGAACTTTACCTTAGGCATGGAGTCAATTTATAACATTGCTTGACAATTTCTAGACTTTTATTAAGGACATACTCAATAAAGAGCTTGTCGCCTAGGTCAAGTAATGTTGTACTAGCCAATTTAGAAAGCTTATAGGAAACAATGTTTCTAACCCTCAAGATCCTCTCAATTGTGATAGATTGAAATTCTTCTATGAGTGTTCATACCATTAATAGGCACTTGCTCATCACATCTTCCTTAGCTACATAGCTTCCTTTGATCTGATTTGTAATCAATTGGTAATAAAAAAGAAAAAAAATTGACTTTCTCAACACTAACTTCCTATGCTTGCTTAAGTTCGGCAATTAGGGCTTCATATTTAACCTCATTATTACTAACTGAAATCCAAACTTTAATGCATACTGAATCTTCACATTATAGGGCTTTAACAAAACAAGACCTACATCACAAGCTTCCCTAGTGGAAGACCCATTAACATATAAATTCCACGTGGGTTTCTTAGCTATCTTGATGTTGTCGCTTCTATAGTGAACTCTATAACAAAATTTGCCAACACTTGAGCTTTCAATGCCATTTTGGGTTTATATTGCACCGAATGTACACTTAGCTCCATAGCATATTTCATGATCCTCCTCAATGAGTTTGGTCATTGCAAAGCTTATTGAATAGGCTAATTAGTAAGAAGAATTATTTGATGTGCCTCAAAGTACGACTTTATTTTCCTTACTAAGAGAACCACTGCTAAAACAAACTTTTCAATCTTTGTATATTGTTATTTCGGGCCTACATGACATGACTATTATAATAAATTGGTTTGTGCTCCTTACCTTCCAATTGAACCATGATAGATGAAAGGGCTTAGCTACTGATTGATAGATATAAAAATAAGTCTTCTTTAAGGATGGGTGTTGAGAGTAATGGTAGTGATGCTAGAAATTCTTTTAATCTATTTAGTTGTTAAAATTTTGTCTAGTCAAATGTTCATGTTATGTTTTATTTCTATTATATTTAGAATCATGTTCAGATTCCCATTCAAAATTAAGCTAATGTACTCAGTCTAATTAATGAAATATCAATCTTTTCATTTCCTAGCATTTGTTATTTATCTTTCTTATCCATATTAGATTCAATGGGTGTAAAAAGCACATGATAATAACAAAAAAGGGGAGAAATATAGAAAAATATTGAATTCAGAATTACAAAGAATAATTGATGACTTAATGAAATTCTTGGATTCAAAATTCTCCAATAATTTGTGTTTGTATCTTTTGTGACCTAATATGAATTTATTAACGAAACCTTTCATAATTTGATCAATATTTTTCTAATGAGGGGTTTTGTTATCATTAAAAAGCGGACAATATTAAGGTCTCTCATAAATGTTTTGATGATAAGAAAAATAATAATGATATTTGACAAGTTTTTTAAGTATATAGGTGAATAAACATAGAGATAAGAATTTAGTCTTAGAACTGATTTTGAAAATCAGAACCAAATTTAAAGACAAGTTCAAAACCTCATGTATAGTATCAGAAGTTATAAAGTTGAATATTTCAAGAAATATTTTGGACTTACAAATATTTGACACAATTGCACTTATTGGATATATTTGGATAATGTATCCAACACGTTTTACAAAGTTAGTTAATTAAATCCATGGGGATTAAGTTAGAGATATTTTAAGGATAAGCTTAACCAAACGTATTATCATATGTCAATAGATTCATATTGAATTTATCTTACTAGATTTTTCATGAGATTAATGTTGCAATACTTGGAGAAGTTTATGGAATTCATAATTAGATTTCATTTGAGTTCAAATCATGAAAGGTTAATGGCACATGCAAGAAGATATATTGGATAAGCATGAATCTTATCTTGATTGATGTAGATTTTTATCAAAATCTAAAGAACTATTGAACAAATATTCTTGAGGCATATTTACTTAATTATTTCAGATTTGCTAAATTTTTATGAGCATACAATATCAAGGAAATTATTTCAAAAGCTTTAAGATTTAAATTTAAGGCATCAAGCATTAAGGCATACTCCAAATTTTTAGGAGATATTTATTTTCAATAAGGGTTCAACTTTTGAAAGTTTTATTGAAGAAATATGAAGGAAAATTAGAGTATTTTATACAAGAAAGTCTCTAGAATACATCAGATGAAAATGTAAGAAGTGCAACATTTACATTCAAGTCAAATTCAAGTGATTCAGTTTCCACATTTTATGGGATTACAACAACCAACGGCTAAGTTAAGACATTATCAAATTATTCAAGATTTGATCAAGAGTTATCCAAGATCTTAGAAAAGAGACGTTTCTTTGAAAGATATAAAAGAAGGTAAAATATTTAGATACTGAGATCATCATATCAAAAGCTATATACATTTTCAGAAAACTTAACATTGGAGAAATTTCAAAACCATATTTAGAATTTATTTCAAAGACAATACTATCCAGTCTACTTTCATATTTCAATTTCATTGTATACTTTATTTGAGAGGATCCTTATATTCTATCCTCACAGTTTCTATATACATATTTGTTTGAGTGATTGGCTTTGTGTAAGGGAGAGAATCAAATTCTATAGTTCTATGTATAGCTAAAGGTAACCTAATGAGATAGAGTAGAAAGGCTTGTAATTATTTTTCTCTTATTGAATACAGTAAAACGTAGATAGTGGAATGATATTGGTGTAGAAAACTAGGTCTCCAGCGGTGCAGCTGGCAGAGGGTAGTAAGCATAAGGCCAAAGTACTGTAAATCTCTAGTTTGATCTTCTCATCCCTACTCTCCTTTAATTTGTGCTTTATTTACTTACATGTATTGTTTCATACCTAATCTTGCTTAAGTAATCAAAGGGGACATTTTTAATCTTGTTTTTCAAAAAAGTTCATATTTTATAGTAACCAATTCATCTCTCCTTTTGGTTACTTTTGGGACCTACAATTAGTATTAGAGCTTAGCTCTTGATAATCTAAAGTTTAAAGATCTATGGTGGAAAACAATATATCTGTTGCTACAAACCGTACTTCTTACTTTGATGGTACTAACTTTGTGTGATGGAAATGTAAGATTGGGACATATGTCAAAGAAACTTACTTTAAATCATAGGAAATCATTGAGTACAAAAATATACAGATTGCTACAAATGTAGAAAGATTGAGAAGAATAATCAGGAAAATCATTGGTTGTTCATGATAATAACACCTTCACTTCAAGGAATATTTAGGATACCTTGAGTAAGACTTATGAAGGAACAACTACAATCAAGGATACTTAGATTAACTCATTACTCCAATAATATTAATTGTTTAGATTTCAATAAGGGGAAAATATTAAAGATTTGTTTAACCATTTTACTTACTAATGAATTGACATTTATAGGTAAAAAGATTAAGGACTCTGATCTTGTTTGCAAGATACTAAGAATCTTACTTAGATCATGGGATGCTAAGAAAACAAGAATTGTAGAAGCTCATTATTTAGTAAAGATGACAATTAGCCAACTAAGAGAAACATTGCTTGCTTATGAATCACATATAAAGCACATGAATGCACTAAAGAGTAACAAGAAGACTATCACATTCAAGGCTTAAGAAGTTGATTCAAAATCTAAATCTGAATTAGATTCTAAACCAAAAGACGATGACAACATCATACATTTAGCAAGAAGATTGAACAGAATTCTCAAGAAGAAAGGTAAGAAAAAGTTTTTTAATAAATGTCTTTCTACTAATTGTTTTAAGTATGATGTAGGAAAGAATTATAAAGAAGAGAAAAATGAAAAGAAGGAGAAGAAAGAGAAAAAAGGAATTGGTGTACTATGAGTGCAAGAAACCTAAGCACATCAAGTATGAATGCTTGGTGTTGTTGAAGAAACTAGAAAAGTATAAGAAGCAAAAATCCTTATTAGCCACTTAAAGTGATATGGATGAATCTAAACTTGATTTAGAAATAGATAATGAAGCTAACCTATGTCTAATAGCCCTCTCTAAGGTTAATTCTAATTCTAATGATGATATTATGCCTGAGAGTGATAGGAAATAGATTAAAAGTCTTTTAAATGCACTTAAAACGGCTAACTCTAAATTAAATAAACAAGATGATCAGATTAAAGCTTTAAAAAGTGAAAATGATGTATTATTACAAACAAATTCATTGCTAGTTAATGAAAATGATATATTAAAGAATGATACTAAAGTATTATAGATAGATAATGAAAACCTAAGGACAGCAGGAGATAGTTTGAAAAAGGAGAATTTGATGCTAAGAGGAAATTAAAGGCTTGAAGGTTATAATTAATGATCTATCTTGCACAATTGATATGAGCTTTAACAAGTTTAATGAAAGTAATAAGAAATTACAATTACTGTTATCATCACAAGGTTAGCTAGTTCTAAAAGTGGACATGGTTATGAATGTAGTGAAACTTCTAAATCTAGTAACAAAAGCATGTTTGTCAAATGCAAGGAAACAGTTGGTATGGAATATGTTGATAATAACAAATGTGCATGTTAAAGTTAAGTCTAATGTGCGCGGAAATTAGTATAACAAAAGATATACTGGTTGAAATAACAAGTATCCATTTAAAGGATACATCAATAGTAGATTTAAAGACTATCAAGGGTAAAATTTGAAGAAACATGTTAGTAGCAGGTATAGATCATCTAATTTTTATACTTGTTTCTTTTGAAATGGACTTAGTCATATTGAAAAACATTATTTCTATAAAATGTACAAGCTTAGTGTACAGCAAGTTAGATCCTTACATAATACAAGCTTAAATTTTGGTAGACTCAAGTTAGTCTAGGTTCCAAAAAGAAAGTAACTCTATTTTGATGCTTATAGGAATATGAAGCAAGATTAAAAGGAACATAGTACTTGGATAGTAGATGTTCATGTCATATAAGTGGTAGTGCTTCATTGTTCATAAGTTTAGAGTGGAAAGAAGGGGGCTACGTAAAGTTTGAAGATGATAGTAAGAGTAAAATTATTCTAATTAGTAAAATCAATCTACCTCCTCATACTATAGAAAATTTTAGTTTTGTTAGAGGCTTGAAACATAATATTTTGAGCATAAATCAATTGTATGATGAGGGCTATAAAATGGTGTTTGATAAAGATAAAGTTGAGGCGCATGATAAATATGGTGCTAAGTTGTTTGAAGGCTATAGAAAAAACAACATATATCTTATAAAACCAACTAAAGTAGAAAATTAAAGTTGTTTCTTGAGTGTTATTGATAATTCATTTTTATGGCATAAAAAGATTGGTCATATTAATTTCCATCAATTGAATAATTTGTCTAAGAATAGTTTTATACATGGTTTGCCTTAATTTCATATTAAGGATGATTTTCGCTATACCATATGCATTAAGAATAAAACGACTATTGTTTTACATAAGCCAAAGAATGCTATATCAACGGAGAGACCTTTAGAATTATTACGTGTTGATTTATTTGGTCCTATATGTACAATAAACTTAAGAGGAAAAAAGTATGGCTTAGTGATAGTAGACGATTATTGTAGATTTACATGGGTTCTTTTTCTCAGGCATAAAAGTGATGCATTCAAGAGTTTTGAAGTATTTTCCAAAAAAGTTCAAAATGAAAAAGGGATTTCTATAATTATTCCTAAGAAAAATCATGGAAAAGAATTTGATAATTCAAAATTCATAACATTTTGTGAAAATAATAGTATAATTCATAACTTTTCTACACCTTACACTCCACAACAAAATGAAGTGGTAGAGCATTTAAATAGGACTATTCAAGAAATGACATGTACTTTGTTGAAGAAAGTAGTGTAACGTAATATTTCTAGGCTGAAACAGTATCAATATCCTGTTATATTGATAGACATAAATTACTTTACACTTTTTAGGCTTATTTATCAATAAATTGATCATATTTGTGTTCATTTCTCAAGTTCTTAATACTTAATTGTGTAATATATCAATTTCAAATGATTCAAGAGCAAATGAGAAGAAATTTGATATGAATAAAGAGATTTAAAGTAATCGCGGCCATGATAAGGGAATAATGTTAAAGGAAGGTCAATCGATACTCATCATTAGTGTGATAAAAGAAGAATTGAGTGTTCAATGCTAGTTAGCCCCTCCATCACGAACGTCATCAAGAGAGTAACCAAGGGTGAAGTTGTAATTCACTCATTCATTACAATTGTGATTATATATCAAGAGGGTGATCACTCGTTCCATCATAAGCATGATGAGATGAGATGATTGCAACGAGTAAATCATGTCCATCATTACAACCATGATTAATGGAGATTTTTATTTTCTAAGACTATTACACCTTAAGTCATGAGCGTGATGGGAGTGGACATGACTATTTTTCTTTAATTTTTTCACATGAACCAGTACATCAATGGGTTCAAACACCAAGGGGTATCTTAATGTAGGGTATTTCAAGCCTTTTAACGAAAAGACTATAAATACATCACAATTTTCAAAAAAAGGACATGACATCAAATCATCATCAATAGATCTCATATTACATCACATCACATTAGTTTAGATGAGATTCACTAGGCATCTTAGACCTTAGTTTTAGGGGAAAACCACAAACATATCTATTAATCTAAAGTTGTACCCATCGTATTTTACATTTTTAGCACAATTTATAAGTGTTGTATCGTACTTTTCCCAAAATAGTTCATTTTTTATGTGTTGAAAAGATTACTACAGTAGAATTCAAAAAGGGGTTGCATTTTTCTACTTATCTTATGTTAATTTCCTTGTTATTTCTACGTTTTATTGATACATTTTATTACTTTGTCACGTGTAAGTTGTACTCTAGGACTTGCTACATCATCTTAGTAGGAGTAAGTGCATAAATTAGTGATTTCTTGATGTTTGTTATTTCTGATGAATTGAACTTAATTAATCTAAATACGAGTTAGTGCATGACATTGACTTGAGCTAGATTTCAATAGATTATGTTAAGAGATAATTATATTGAATAGATCTAATTCAATGGAATACCTACTCTTGATAAATATTATTAGAAAAGTTGCTGCATTGTTAGGGAAATTGACAAATTAACATATCATTAACGCAATCTAAGTTGGCTATTAATTCAAAAGAGATTCTAATAGATACAATTAGGATTAGATGTAAGTAATTTTGAGAATAATGCTTACATACTACTAATTCCCTACATATAACAATCATTAAGATAAGATTAATGGCAATGTTTTGCTAAGTAGTGAAGCAAGTCTACATGTTAAGTGTATTGTTAGTAATTGTTTTTGTAACCATAATGTTAGTTGGCATTAGCTTATAGTGTAGTTTAGTCAATAATTTATAGTTTTAATAATTAATCACTTGATAAATTGGATTGTTAGATAATAGAAACATTAATTTATACTAGTGTTTGTATCTGTTTATAGTTGAGACAACCTTATGCTCATCCGTACTATAAAACGATAGGTACACTTGCTTATTGAATTGAGTTAAGAATAAAATATAGTTTAATAAATTGCAAAACTTAGAAGCACTATTTAGTATCAATCATATATCATCAATCATGTGTACATAAGAGCATTCACTAAGAAAACATCATATGAACTTTATAAAGGTAGAAAACTCATGGTGTCATATTTTCATGTGTTTAGTTTTACATGTTACATCAAGAAAATAGGTATTAACCTTGATAAGTTTGAGGAAAAAGCTAATGAAGGCATATTCTTAGGATACTCTTTAAGAAGTAAGGCATATCATGTGTTTAATGTGGTTACTAAAATAGTTGAGGAATCCATAAATATTAAATTTGCTGATGAGATTAAAGTTAATGATTTTGATGATGACTCACATGAGAAAGCCAAAGGTAAGAATGATAACGTATAGCAAAATCAGGTTGGAGAACATAAGGTAGAATGTTCATTAGAACCATATTTGAAGCAAATTAAGCATCATAGTCAGAAGTAAAAGCAGATACAAATTGAAAAGCTAAATTAGAACTTACCTTGGTAATATCTATGCCTTATGAAACCATAGGTTTAAAATTTATCGTCTACCCAAATAAGTGATAGGTAATCAATACTAGAGTTAAAACAAGAGCTAGCTTAAGAAACATTGAATACCATTTTGCTTTATTATTTGAGTTTGAGCTTAACTCTATTGATGAAGCTTTGGCTAGCAATAGTTAGATAAATCCCATGCAAGAAGAGCTTAAATAATTTCAAAGAAATCTAGTATGGACACTTGTTTCTAGGTCGAAAGATAAGTTTATCATAAGAAAAAAGTGGTTGTTTAAGAATAAGCAAGATGAACATAGTAAAATTGCCAAGAATAAGGGAAGATTGGTTGCAATGGGCTATTCCCAAAAAGTAGGAATTGACTTTGATGAAACATATGTACCGAGCCCTATTTTGATTTTTCTTAATTTAATTTATATTAAGCTTAGGCTATTTAATATAAATTACTCGATATTAAATTAAAGAAAAAAAAATATTTTTTAAAGAAAATTAGAGTCGTTGACCAGTTAAACTGGTAAAAATAAGATTAAGGTTTTTAGGTAGGAAAACCCTAATTTAGTTATTAGTCTGCAAATATTTTAAAAAATTATCTTTTAGAAAATTAAACTAAAAAGTCAAAATTCAAGGCCTAACATATTAAAATTAAGTCACCATATAAAAATAAAAATAAAAACTAATGGGCTTTTATTTTTTATATTTTTCCTAAAAATGCAGCTAAGATGAATTTTTAATATTTTTTATTATGAATTTTCTAAAGAAGAAAATTTTATATATTTTATGATTGCCTCAATGGTGCTTATATACTTGCTAATTGAAATCAAATCAACGTAGTCGTTTTTAAGAAAAGATTTAAGGGTTTTTTTTTTTTAAAGAAATTGAGCCAGATTTATATTAGTTATTAAATTACTATTTAAAAAAAATTAAAGATCTAATTTCACAAATTTACCTTTAACAATCTCTAACTAACTAAATCTTTTGAAAAAACTCTTGTTAATACATATATTTTTTTAAATTACTACATGTCAAAAATTAATTTTTCTAAACTCTAAATGCAAGATCTACTAAGATACGTGATCTAGATATATATCTTCTTCAAGGATATAAATCTTAGAGAAAGGATATGAAATTATATATAAAATTTTTTTTTATAGAAAATGAAATTTAACTAAAAATTTGCAAATTTAAAACTTATGCTAAATTTATTAAACAACCTGCACTGAAAACAAGTTAGTATGATAAAAAATTAATTAATTAAAGATAAAATAAATAAATAACTAAAATAATTTATGTAATTACCTAAGTGGGTTAGATAGTGCACATGATCGAATGTGCAGTGAAGTGTGGCGTGATCAAATGTAGACAGTATGGCGTTAATCGTGTTGTGTTAGATAGAGTCGTGTTTATAGTCAAATCATGTGATTGACGGATTGTGTAGACACCTATGATGTGTATGCCAGTCGATGTGAAGCAAAGCGGATGTGTATGAAGTGATTGTGCATGAGTATACTATTGCATAACTTTGTGCGATGCAGTATGGTGGTGTAGAGATAATGATGTATGTTGTGTCATGCATTGGTCATAGAGAGTGACTAATCATAAAGTGCCAATCGATGTAAAGTGCTCTTCGGTATGTGCAAAGTCGATGTAATCATTGCTATGAAGTGCAAGGCATGATCATGTGTGTAAAGTGGACATGTGGAGGATACTGTCGAGTGAAGGATATTATATACAGTAGCATAAATAGGATGATGGAGAGCGTAGATTATGAATTGCATTTGGACGTATACAGAAGATGTGTAGACTGATTGTAGTAATATGAACATTGTGTAATTGTGAAAATGCCTCCTTTTTACAATCTATTATCTACTATTTATATATCATAAACTTGAATAGTTTAGATTTTTTTGTTATGAAAATTCAATCTTAACAAATCTAATATCGATAAGATACAATGATACCCAATTTGGATTTATTAAATTTATTGATGATTTAATCAAGTTTCTAAAAACCCAACATTTATTGGGCTTTCTATCTAAGGCCTAATTCAATCCATCTTAATTTAGTCCAATATACATTTTAACTCATCTAATAAATTCTAAATCTATTTAGCCTAAAATAAATTAAATAAAAATTTGCTTTATATTAGATTGAACTAAAAAATACTTTAATGAAGTTGACTATTTAAGACTTGGAATTTATTAAATTAAATGTACATATTCAACCATTGTCCATTCCAACCCTAAACAACTAAACTCGATACTTTATATTTTTTATTTCTTTCAATTTTCATTTATTTTATTTTTTTATTATTTATTATTAATATTTTTAATTTAGCCAAATAATAAAGAATCCTAATAGTAGAAAAAATGAGATGTCTATAATTGTCCCACTTTATAGTGAAGTTTTGATTAAAACTTTGCTATAAAAATAAAAGAAATGCCCATTTTTGCTGAATCTTATCTTCAATTAATAGGGTGAAGATTACTGAATTAAATGATTAACTAAGCAATGTCTTGTTTGAAAAATGATATTGACTTGAAAGGTTGGTGCAAAGAATAAATAGGCTTTCTTGAAATGATGAGGCAAAAGAAAATGAGGTTTGTCTTGAAAAGATAAGGCAAAGAAATAAGAGCATATCTTGAAAGGATAAGGTAAAGGAATAAGAGGGCTAAAAGGATAGGGTAAAGGAATAAGGAAGCCTATCTTAAAAGGATAAGGCAAAAGATTAGAGTGCCTATCTTGAAAGGATATAGTAGAAGATTAGAGGGCCTATCTTGAAAGGATAGGTTAAGAGATTAGAAGGCTTGTCTTAAAAGGGTAGGGAAAAAAGATTAAAGAAGCTTGTCTTCAAAAGATTAGGAAGTTTATCTTGAAAGGATGGTGCAAAAGATTAAAGAGGCTCATCTTGAAAAAATAGGGCAAAAGGATAAGATTAGGAATTATGTTGAAAAATTGATGTTTTTAAAATAAAAATTGACTTTTCAAAAGGATAGAGCTTTCAAAAAAGAAAACTTAATGAAAGGGTTTGAAGGCATAGCTATTTTTTTTTATTATTATTATCCTTAAGATAATTGATATTTTTTAAATGTAAGCTGAAACTCTTTGAATACAAGATAACTAAAGTTCCCAAAATTCCTAAGATAGCCTAAGCTCTTTAATATGATGACAAAGGATCCTAAAGAATCTTTTCATAGGATTGTCGAAGATCCTAAATTTTCTACATACTAAAGGATGCTAAGATTCCAAAGTTCCTAACGAAAGGATAACTAAGGTTCTTGAAATTTCCTAAAGGGATTATCGAAGTTCTTAACTCGAAGATGACTATAGTTCACACTATAAATTCTCAAATTTTTCACTTTTTGAAACTTAAAGGGAAAAACCGATGCTTTTATTAAAAAAAATTGTTCATTTTTTTTTTGCTACTAAGTAATGAAATTGCACTAACTTTAAATGTTATAGATCAGCACTATGCTTATTTTTTAGCCAATTGGCCATTCATTCTTTATATTCAATTGCTTATCTACTACAATGATGGAATAGGGAAAAAGAAAAACCTTCTGTTGAATACTTTGTTCTTCTTACCATAGGGGATTCTCATTCAATTCTAAGTGAAGGGCTTCTTATGCCCCTATGGTATGCTTGACTTTTGCATCCATAAGTTTGCTACTAGGGAAAGTATCTTGATTATTTGAATAATTTAGTCCAAGAGGACTTCTTCACTCTTAGATAGCTTGTTTTCACCCCCGATTATGATTCCAAAAATTATGGATAGGTCTTTTCCTAAAGGTTGCAATATAGGCATTTGGTCTTTAGCTTAAACAAAAGGAGATATTGATGTGCTTGTCAATTTTTTTAAAAATTGATATCTTAACTCGAGTTTACAAGTTAAGATCCTTAGTAGGAAAATGCTACATTGGGTTTATCCTAGTTTCACGAGCAATAATTGTTTAAGATAAGTTAATTTCCTTAGTCAAAAGAGCTTTGTTAGGGGTAATATAATAGGTAGGATCATATATTAAAGTTTCATTCCTTTAGGCTCGAAATTTCCTATTCAAGTTTGTGTTTTGAAGGATATTAGGGGAAAACTTAGATCTTTCATCTTAGGATCTATAGGCTAAACTTTTTAACATACTCAAGTCTTGGGCCATTTTTGGTTACCTTTTACGATGAGATCACCTTACTTTTGTTTTCTTCTTTTCTTTTTTCTTTTTTTTTCCCTTTTTTCATCTTTTTTCATTTTTTTTCCTTTTCTTTTTTTCTCTTTTTCTTGTTTTTCTCTTTTCCATTTTTCGTTAAGGTAATTTCTCTCCCTATGCCTAAGTTTTTGTTTGAGGAGATTCAAAGCCTTAAAACCAAAAGTTTGAAGTATATAAGCTTACTGACATAGGTGTGGCTTTAAGGAAGTGTTTGAGAAAAAATCATGGGCTTATGGTATTTGAATGAGCGTATGAATTTAAGAAAAGTGTATGGTTTGGAACTCTTCTCCATTCTGAAGAAATCAGTTATTTGTGATAATTATTGTTGATGAATTAACATGATTGAAGCAAACATAAGTTAGCTTATCCCTTTTCTCCAAAATCAATGGTCTTAACCTCCTGATTGCCCTACTGTGAGGTAGTTCTTGATAGGATTTAATTTTTCAAAAACTTCCCTCAAATGGGCTCCCAAGGGATACAAATGTTTAGGGACTAAAATGAATACCTATCATCCTTTCAATTTGTATATCATATGTAAGATAGACTTCTTTTAAGGAATGAGTCTTATCCTCACTTTCATGTCTCTCAACTTTCATAGTGTTTTAGGGTCAATGTTTGAGATTAGGGCTTGCCTTTTATCATTTTAAACACTTCAGATAACATAATGCTTTCCTGTTAAGAAGACTTAAAGCATTTTATTTGTTTGCCCCTATTTGTCTCAGTCTCATTTGATAAGACTGGATATTCTATGATGCCCCAGTAAGTCACATGCCTCTCTACCTTTAAAAGATTGCCCCATTTGCTACCAGCTTATATCAAGCTCCTTAGGTTTGTTAGTGGAATAATTTAGAGTAGAGACAAACTTTGTGTTTTGTTTTAGGGTTAGAGTGGGTTAACCTTATTTGTGAAGTGAATGTTTAGGTCCTTTTAGGCTTGGAAAGGATTAGTGCATGGACAAAGTTCTAAGGAAGTTGATAGACCACATGTTTGGGTTTTTCCTGGCTTGATGTAGGTTGAAATAGGTAAAGATGTCTATGGTTTGTGTTTAAGCTTTTGAAAAAGTCTAATAGTGGGCCTCTCCTTAAGGATTATGATCGGCTTAAGCTTTTCCTAAGGATGGACTATGTCTCCACTATTTTCATTTATCAATTTCCAATGTGCTTTCCCTTTTTGCCCTTGAGTATCAAGTTTAACTCATAGGCTAAACAATGCTTTAGGCTTAGAATGAGTGACTGCTAAGATTAGGCTTCGGCCAAAATCATTGTTGTTAGTTATCTTAGCTTAAAAAATGAATGGTTATGGTCTTCAACAATAGGTTTGATTACTCAAAAGTAATAACTTAAAGTCTGTAAAACTTGTACTTGTTAGCAGGTTTTTTTAAATTTTGAAAATTTTATGATGTTTTTAGAAAACTTTATTCTAACAAAAAGTGTTTAAAAACACTTATATTATAAAGACTTATGTTAAAAACAGGTTTACCGACATCTCCTAACTGATTGGAATGACTGAAAAAGTTATAGAGTTGACAAGATGAAGTGGCTATTTTACAAAGTCAATAACCGAGGCTAATGACTTATCTACAAGTAAAAATCCTTGAAAACCTTAGAGGATATCAAAGAGAATCTATTTTATCAATTATTGAATTGCTAACATTGCCTAATGAATAGAAAAAACCCAATTAGAAGATGACAAAATGAGGACGACAAAGCTATAAAGGAAATAACCTATATTTGAAGGGTCATAATTTTACAAGAGAGTGTCTAATGTTACAAAAAGATGATTAGGAGACACCTTATTGATGACATTTGCAAAAAAATTACACGTAGAAGGATTTGTTATTTATTCTGTTCTAATTTACATGAAAGTATGTTATTATACAAAAATTTTACATAGAAATAACCAACACCAAATAATAGAGTAACAAAAATGAACAAATAATTAATGTACAATAGAAAGGCACACATGCACATGTTAGGCTAGCAACTGGATAATAGTGCAATAATTTATTGTCATAAAAATTTTTGAGTTATAGCTTCATTATAACACCATGATTACATTAATTTGAGTATAAATGAGCTAGGCCCTTGTTGGATAAAGAATTTTTCTTTGAGTATGGACATAGATAAAGAGTAGAGAAAATTTTACAAAAACAAAATATCTTTTAATAGTTTATAGGAAAAATTTCTTTTCACATTGAAAAAGAAAATTACATGGAAAAATTTATATGACTAATATGTTACATAAGAAAATAACAAAATTGCAACTCCTTACTCATGATATATATATTTTTGAAAACGTTGCACTAATATTCATTTGCTTACCTATAAAAAAATTTAATGCAATCTAGTAGGTTCAATTTAAAATCTTATTATGCCACCTTTTATTTTTAAAATAAACAAAAAAAAAGCAATACGTAATACCTATATTACAAAATAATATAGGAGCAACCATATAATACATAGAAAAAGAAGAAGAAGAAGAAGAAGAAGAAGAAGATAACAACATATACACAACAAAGTAAAGTATAAAATTAATGCAATATGCTACAAATGTATACCATGTAATAAAGGTCAATAAATATTAAATTGTAGGAATGAAATCATTATAAACCTGCGGTCAAGAAATATACATACATATAAGTGGATTGAAATAAAAAAAAATGAAGCTTAGGGACACTTATATATAAGGGTATTGATTCTTTTAATTTCCCTTATTTTTTGAAAAAGAAAGCCTAACCATCCATAAATTATCAAATTTTCTTATAATTTAACAATAACTAACCTTTTTATAAAAAAAAAAATGATACAGGAGAGTGAGGTCTATGGGTTTCAAGCTCTGTAGTTTTAAGCATTTCTAGAGAAAAGCCTATTAAGCTATATCGAAGAATAAGTAAGCTCACCTATCACCGCTAAGTTTCTAAGGTGGTCTAAGTTCGCTCACATTTATGTAAACAAATGATTATTTTATATCAACGTCCTCCTAAATCCCTAGTAATGGGCCATTTAGGCTAGATTTTTCTTAGAGGCTTACATCATTAAAACCTAGTTAATATAAGTATATTACAATATATAGATAAAAAAAATGAAAGTCTATTAATTAATTATTATTGTTATATGGCTAGCCCACTAGAATCCTTAGTAGAGTTACCAATTCTATTGAGCCCTATTTCGGTATTCTTTAATTCAATCTGTATTAAGCTTGACCCAACTGATATAAATTACTTAATATTAAATTAAGGAAAAAAAAATTTTTCTTTAAAAAATATTATTAAAAAATGGAGTTACTAACCAGTTAAACTAGTAAAAACGAAATTTGGGTTTCTGAGTGGGAAAACCATAATTTAGCTACTAATTTGAAAATATTTTAAAAAATTATCTTTCAGAAAATTAAATAAAAAAAATCTAAGCTCGGGGTTCAACCTATTAAAACTAAGTCACTATGTAAAAAATAAATAAATAAATAATAATAGGCTTTTATTTTTTTTGTATTTTTTCTAAAAATGCTAAAATATGTGTGGATATGCAAAAATGTAGTTAAGAAAATTTTTAATATTTTTTATTACGAATTTTCTAATAAAATTATATTTTTTATGTTTGTCTCAAAAGTGCCTACATATCTACTAATCGAGATCAAATCAACGTAGTTCATTACTAGAAAAGATTTAGTAGGTTGATTTTATAAAAAAAGAAATTGAGCTGGATTTACATTAGTTATCAAATTATTTAAGAAAAAAACCTAAAAAGATCTAATTTCTAGAATTTATTTTTTAAAAAAAAAACCTAACTAACTAAATCTTCTGAAAAAAGTCTAGTTTAAATTTTTATTTTTATTTTTAAAATTTTACTACACGTCAAAAATTAATTTTTCTAAACCCTAAGTGCAAGATTTACTTAGATACACAATCTAGATACATATCTTCTCCAAAGATATGTAACTATATCTGAAAGATATGATTTTGATAGAAAATGCAATTTAACTAAAAAATAATTTATCTAAAAATTTGCAAATTTAAAAATTATGTTAAAATTATTAAACAACTTAAACTAAAAACAAGTTAATAGAATAAAACAATTAATTAAGTAAAAAAAATAAATAAATAAATAACTAAAATAATTTACTCAATTACCTAAGCAAGTTGAATCTTATGTATGATCGGATGTATGGTAAAGCGTAGCGTGATCTTACTTAGACAGTGTAGCACTGATTATGTTGTGTTGGATAGCATTGTGTATATGGTCAGATCATGTGATTGTGTAGACATGTTTGAATTAGTGCGAACATGCGTAAAGTGACCATGCGTGAGTTTGCTGGTAGATGTGCATAATGGTGTGGTGATAGTGGCATGTGTTATGTTGTGCATTGGTCATAGAGAGTGACTGATCGTAAAGTGCTGATCAGTGTGAAGAGTTGTTTGATGTGTACAAAGTGGACGTGATTGGTGATGTGCAAAACCATGATAATATGTGTGAAGTGGATGTTTGGAGGATAATGTCGAGTGAAGGATATTGTATGTAGTGGCATGGATAGGATGATGGAGAGCGTAGATTGTGAATTGCATCTGGACGCGTATAGAAGATGTATGGACTTATTATGGAAATACAAACTTTGTGTAATTGCGAAAATGCCTCCTTTTACAATATAATGTCCACTATTTATAGATCATAAACTTGAATTTTTTAGATCTTTTTGTTATGAAGATTCAATCTTAACAAATCTAATATTGATAAGATACGATGATACCCGATTTGGATTTATTAAATTCATTGAAGATTTAATCAAGTTTCTAGAAACCCTACATTTATTTGAGTTATCTATCTTCGACTCGATTCAATTCATCTTAATTTAGCCCGATATATACACTAAACTATTATTTAAATCCTAAGCCTATTTGGCCTAAAATAATTTAGATAGAAATCTACTTTACATTAGACTGGACTAAAAAATATTTTAATAAAGCTTGACTATTTAAGACTTAGAATTTATTAAATTGAATGTATATCTTCAACCATTATTTGATCCAACCTTAAATGACTTGACTTGACACTTTATATTTTTTATTTTATTTTCAATTTTCATTTTTTTCATTTTTTAAAAAAAAAAAATTGGCTTAATTAGAAAGAGTCCTAACGATGGCAAAAATGAGGTGTCTACAATGTGCTCTAGTTGCTAAATTAGAGGCAATAAGATTTCTACTTGCTTTTGCTAGTTATAAAGGTTTTAAATTGTTCCAAATGGATATTAAAAGTGCATTTTTAAACGGACATATAAAAGAAGAAGTTTATGTTGAACAACCTCTACGATTTGAAGATCTATTTAGAAAAAATTATGTGCATAAACTTAGAAAAGTCTTATATGGATTAAAATAAGGTTATCATGGTTGGTATGAAAGATTAATTGACTTCCTTATTAAGAATGGATTCCAAAGGGGTAAAATAGATAAGACCTTGTTTCTTAAACACTATTATCATGACATTTTAGTATTCTAAATATATGTTGATGGTATTATTTTTGGATCTACTAATGAGATATTTTGCAAGGAGTTATAAGCTGAGTTTGAGATGTCAATGATGGGTGAGGTAAACTTCTTTCTTAGACTTCAATTCAAACAAACCAATAATGGGATCTTTGTGCATCAAGAGAAATACATCAAGTAGATCCTAAAGAAGTTTGGCATGGAAAATGTCAAATGCATACACTCATGGCATCCTTAACTAAGTTAGATTTTGATGTTGCAAGTAAAATAGTCAATGAAAAACTTTATAAAAGTTTGATTGCCGCACTAGTTTTTAGGGGACAAATTGGTTTCTTGGCCTTCCAAGAAACAAAATTATGTTGCCTTATCTACAGTTGAAGTTGAGTATGTTTCAATTTGCAATTGTTGTGCTTAGATTCTATGTGTTAAACAATAATTATTTGATGATGGGCTAAATTTGAAAAATATTCCAATAAAATATGATAGTACAAGTGCAATTAACTTAACAAAAAATCCACTACATCATTCTAGATCTAAGCACATTGATGTAAGACATCATTTCATGGCAGATTATGTTAATAATGGAGGTATAAACATTAAATTTGTGTCAGCTGAAGATTAGTTGTATGATATTTTCACTAAGCCTCTTGATAGGACCAAAGTTGAGTTTTTAAGAAATGCAATTGGTGTTTGCTATCTATTTGCTTGAATATTTGAATAATTCAACATGTTGTAAAAATTATATATGTTGTTTGCATGTTTTCTTTATTTTTGAAATTCATGTGCATATGTAGAATTATACAAATTGCTATTTTGTAGCTAATTAATTTATGTTGTATATTTATTAATTGATTTTTTAACTAATAAAATAATAATCACCAGACATAGAATTTTAGGATAATAGTTTTGTAAGATTAAGGAGAGTTAATTAAGTTTAAATTTTACCTTTAAGAGAATTAAATGAACAATTTCTTGATCTCGCCTACGTAATATTTTGAATAGTAACTTCCCTATTTTTTTCATTTTCACACATGCACCTCTCCTACATCCAATGAACTACTAGATTTTGTAACGACCATCTCTCTCTCTCTCTCTCTCTTTTTAATTTTACTTCAGCTTTTATTTCCTCTCTTCTACTTCTTTATATTCTTCTTATCACATTCTACCTTTAATCTCTTTAAATCCCCATTCATTCACAACTGCATCTCACTTCCTTTGCAATTTTTCTCACTTTCTCTGCGATCCATCTCTTCATACTCTCTTACTTTCTCTAATTTCTTACTTTTATACTCTCTCTCATTACTTTCATGGCTCAACAAAAATCTTTATGTCTTGGTCCTAAAACGAAGAAGGAACCTAAGAACACAAAGGAGAACCCATATGCTGTAATGGGTGAACCCTTAGATTCTAATAAAACCCCTATTCAAGAATATCATAACCCTAGTTTAGATAATCCAAACCCTAACCCTAACCATGATCAAATTGAATTAATCACCAAAGAGAAGGAAATTGATCATAAGATTGAGAGTACATCAAGTGAGGATATTACTGAAACTGAAGAGGAAACATCTAAGGATGATGAAATTGAAGAAGAAGGGAAAACTATAAGTGAGGAAAAGGAAAAGAAGTTAGAATCAAAATCAAAACTATAGGAAGGATCGGATCTAGAATTCAAACTAGAAACAATGACCATTGCTGAACGGTTTGAGCAAAGTAAGGTAGAAAAGAAAAAGTTAAGACTTAGAATTGTGTTTGTTTCATCTTCCAAACAAAATTAGTTCATAGAGCCTAATGTAGTAGGTTTTGAGTTTTTCAAAAGGAATGGGTTCTATTAGCATGAGTTCTTAAATGTTCTAAGATGCAAGAATATTTGTATTGTTGAGACCATTGTGTATGGAGAATTGCTAGTTGAGTTTTATTATAATCTTGAGATGGGTTGAAGGGAAATGTAGCAATCCAAAGTGAATGGATAGAAATTGGAAATTTTGAAAGATGATATTCAAAATTGTTTTGGGATTCCTAGAATGAATAACGATAAGGAGTTGATGAAATTGTTTAGGAAATAAATCATTGAAGAATTGAATAAGTGTGAAAGGATCTGGCTTGGAAAGGAGTCAATATTTTTAGCTTTAGGTCGATTGTTTGAATGCTCCACAAGTTGGTTACTAGTTGTATACTTCCAAAGAAGGGAAGTACAATAGTATTTCAAAGGACGATACTATGGTTATTTTAGGTATGCTAAGGAAGAAGAAGTTAGATATTCTTACACAAATGATAAGATATGCTTTCAGGTTAAGGACATAGAGGCCTTATGGTGATTTATTAATGAAGTTGTTTGAGTTTAATATGGTAAAGATTCTGAAGGTAACAAGTAAGGAAATACCCATTCGTATGGTTGGAGGAGATCATTACCATCACATGGGTATTACTATAAAGAACAAAATATGTTACATTGATGATTGGGCATTCTCTATCCATGATAAACACAAGAAGAACAGGTTACTTAGAGCACTGTTTGAGGAGGAGTTATCAAAAGCTGTAAAAGAATTTGATTCAAAACCTAAATAAAAACAAGTAAAGAAATATACCAAGAAAAGGAAGGGCAAGGCAATTTCAAAAGGCAAGAAAAAGAAAATCAAGAAATATTATGAGGTTAAGATAGGAGGAAAATTTGAAATTAAAGAAAATGTCAAAGTCCCTGAATTAAAAGATGATTTATATTTAGTTTCAAAACCACTTATGAAAGAAGGGCCTAGAGAAACTTCTAAGATAGAAGTAGTTTCAAGAAAAGAAATAAAATTCATGATTGAATAAAAAATGGACTAGTTGTTGAGTCAACTCTAGGCTTCTTTGAAAGAAGAATCTAAAAAACAATCCAAACTATCTCCTATACCTCTCACTTCACCAAAGAAATCCCCTCTTCGGCCACTTGTGGTACCTAATATTCCATTCACTGATCCTTTAACTTATGACCAATTTGATCATCCACTATCTTCATAATCTCCAGCTCCAATAATACAATAAGAATCTCTTGTTTGTACTGAACCACAATCTTCATCTCCATCTACAAAAAATCCATCTCCTTAAGTTAAACTTAGCATGCTTATAGAACAGAATCCTGAAGCTAATGAGTCTGCTTAAGCATCAAATGAACTACCAATACAAGTTCCTTCAACAACTATTTTGATGTTACCATGGAAGGAATCTACTCCACCTCCACCACCTCAATAACAAAGTTCTTTCAACACTCCTTAGATTGAGAAGAGTTACCTTAAGAAGAATAAGAAGAAGCCTACATTGTTATAGTCATTCTAAGTTTAGGTTTGTATGTTTCCATTCTTGTTTGTTATTTATCATAATTCTATTTAGTGTCAAATGTTCAAGTTTTGTTTTATTTATGTTATATTTAGAATCATGTTCAGAGTCCTATTCAAATCGAAATGATGTACTCGATCTAATTAATGAAATATCAATCATTTCATTTCTCTACATTTGTTATCTATCTTTCTTGTCTATATTAGATTCAAAGAGAGTAAAAAGTACATAATGATAACAAAAAGGGGAAGAAATATAGAAAAAATTGAACTAAGAGTTAATTTTAAGAAAAATTGTTGAATTGATGAAATTCTTAAATTTAAATTCTTGATAATCTATTCTTATATCTTTTGTCACCTGGTATGAATTTATTAACAAAACCTTTCATGATTTAGTCAATATTTTTCTAATAAAGGGTTTTGTTATATTAAAAAGGGAGATAATGTTGAGGTTTCTCATAAATGTTTTGATGATTATAGAAAAAATAATGATATTTGACAAGTTTCTTAAGAATGCAAGTCAATAATCATAGAGATAAGCATTTATTCTTAGAATTGATTTTGAAAATCAAAACCAAATTTAAAGACAAGTTCAGAACCTTGAGTCAAGTATAAGAAGTTATAGAGCTGAATATTTTGAGAAGTACTTTGGGCTTTTAAGTATTTGAAGGCCTAGCTCCACTTGTTGGATATATTTGGGTAATGTATCCAACATATTCCACAAAGTTGTTTAATTAGTTCTATGGTGATTAAGTTGGAAATATTTTAAGGATAAGCTTAACTAAACATATTATCTTATGTCAATAGATTTGTATTGGAGTTATCTTATCAGATTATTCATAAGATTTATGTTGTGATACTTAGAGAAGTTTATGGAATTCAAAATTAGATTTCATTCGAGTTTAAACTAAGGAAGGCTAAGGATATAGGCGAGAAGATATATTGGATAAGGATGATTCTTATCATGATTGATGTAGATTTTTATCAAAATCTAAGGAGCTATTGAATAAATATTCTTAAGGCATACTTACTCAATTATATTAGATTTACAGAAATATTCTCGAGGATGCAATATTAAGAAAGTTATTTCAAAAGCTCCAAGATTTAAATTTAAAGGCATCAAGCATTAAGGTTTGCTGATAATTTTTAGGAGATATTTACTTACAATAAGGGTTTCACTTTTGAAAGTTTTATTGAAAAAATATGAAGGAAAATTAGAGTATTTTATACAAGAAAGTCTCTAGAATACATTAAATGAAAATATAAGAAGTTCAACGTTTAAATTCAAGTGATTTAGTTTCCACATTTTATGGGTATACAACAACTAATAGCTTTCTCAAGACTTTATCAAATTATTTAAGATTTGATCAAGAGTTATCTAAGATCTTAGAAAACAGATGTTGCTTCAAAAGATATAAAAGAGACGTGTTCAAATATTTAGACAAAGAGATCATTAGATTAAAGCTGTGTATGTTTTCAAAAATTTTAACATTCGAGAAATTTGAGAACTATATTTAGAATTTATTTTAGAGATAATACTATCTAGTCTACTTTCATATTTTAATTTTGTTGTGTACTTTATTTGAGAGGATCCTTGTATTTTGTCCTCATAGTTTCTATATACATATTTGTTTGAGGGATATGCTTTATGTTAGAGAAAGAATCAAATTTCTATAGTTTTATGTGTAGCCAAGGGTAGCCTAATGAGATAGAGTGGAAAGGGTTGTAATTGTTTTACTCTTGTTGAAGATAGTGAAACGTGGATGGTGGAACGATATTAATGTAGATAACTAAGTCTTTAGCAATGAAGCTAGAAGAGTATAGTAGGTATAAGACCGAAGTATTGTAAATCTCTTATTTGATCTTCTCATCCTTACTCTCCTTTAATTTGTGCTTTATTGATTTTCATGTATTGTTTCACACTTAATCTTGCTTAAGTAATCAAAGGGGATATTTTAATCTTGTTTTTTTGGAAAAGTTCAAAGTTTATAGTAACCACTACACCCTCCCTCTTAGTTATTTTTAGGACCTATAACTGCATAATAGTATGTCCCAAAATTTATAAAAAAAAGATGTGTAGACTTCATCATCTTATTCCATCTTAATTTGATTGTAGTTGGAAAATACATCCATAAAAGAGAGCAACACATGCCCGATAGTTAATTCAACCATCTAATCTATTCATAGCAAGGGAAAACAGTAGTTAGGATAAGCCTTATTCAAATTCGTGAAGTCTATGGACATATGATAACTAGCCGTTCGACTTCTTGACTAATACATAATTACCTTGTCAAGTTAAATAAGGCTATTTCCTTAAGAATCTTACCTCTAATAGCTTTTGAACCTCCTCTTCAATGGCTATTTATTGTTTAAGGGAAAAGTGGCTCTTCTTTTGCTAAATTATTTTTGCACTTGGATTAATTTAGAGCTTATGCGTTATCACTTCTCTTGGGATGCTTGGAATATCCAAGGGAGACCAACCAAAGACATTGACGTTTTCCTAAAGATAATTAATTATACTTTGACGGATATGTGCCAACAATGGCTTCCATTTGACTCCATCAATCACTACATTGAGATCCATGCTTAAATCTAATTTGGGGACCTAAACCATAACAACCATATATTGAGCCAAATAATCCCTAATGGACTCATCTGACATTTGCTTTATGATGTTAAGGATAGATGAATCCTCATCAAGAAGCTTACTTGCAAGGAAGTGTTGTAAGAACACTTATACTAGGTCTTCGAAACATGAGATTGTGTTTAGCTTCAAATGTTTAAACCATGTATCTGTTGCATTCCTCAAGGTTGAAGGGAATGCTTAGCAAGCTATGACATTACTTAAGCCATGCAATTTGGCTAATGAACAGTAGTATTCAAGGTGGCCTTTGGGTCCTTTGTTCCATTATATGTCTCAAATTGCAAATATTTGATATGCCATAGTATTACATCTTCCAATTTTTTAGGAACAAAAGGACTCCTTTATTTGAAATTATATACTAGTTAAAACAGGAGTGTTGACATGTGACGGTTCGACATGGTGCACTTGTTATGGCTACTTTCCCTTGTCTCTCTTTCTAAGAGTAGGGGTTGAAGGTTCAAGTATGACCTTTGTCATGACCCTACAGGGGGCCTAGTAAGATTACCTAAAATTTTCATAACATGTGTGCACCCATGATATGAAAACTACCTTGCAAGTTAGAGATTGTAAGACTCTAAATGATTAATTTCTAAGGTTATTGATTTTTAAGTAAATAATTTACTGCACAATACAAAGATAAATAACTATGGGTATCCGATATCCCATAGTTCTTCAGAACTGCAGAGAATCGGTATCCCCTACCAAATAATAAGATAGGATATACCAATATTACAAAAGAAATATAAGAAAATTAAATTATCAACAAAGGTTGTTTATGTATTATCTAAAGTGTACTCAACTATTTCTAATACTAAGTTACATATCTTTATCTCACACTTGGCACTCGAGACTTATCCCAATCCCAATGTAAGTAAACCTACAAAAGAAACTATGAGGGAGTGAGCATATAACAGCTCAGTGAGTTCATTCCTCACCATCACCATTCAAGCAAGTTATCATACATTATTACCATACATACAAGCACGCTATCTACATACGAAATGAATGCAAATGCGATGAATGCAAGCAACACATCCATAGGAGTCCGGAACTATGGAAGGTGTAGAATTACGTTATCTACACTTTGATTATCCCCTGTACTTACCTGCATAAGGTACCTCAACTTACCCGCATGAGGCTACCTAAGGGCCTCACCCCTTAGGCTTCACTCGACTATTACCCTAGCCGTGAAAGATTTCAATTCAAACAACGGGATTCCATTCTAAGACTATCCACCCTCCAAGGCCCCTCGGGCACAACTTGCGAGTCCATCTCGCAAGCCAAAATTAACTAAGGCCTTACAGGCACAATAAAGCGAGTCCTCTCGTTATCAAGTGAAAAACCAATGCTAGCTTTGCCTTAACGATAAAATACCATTTCTGGCACTACGACCCTTATCAAATTTGTATAAAAGACGTTTAAGATTAAGAAAACCTTTTTTCCAAAAATACCTTTTTCAACATTTTGCAAGGTTAACACTCTTCATCCATATATTTACTGGGTCATAGACATGCAATGAATAGAACCGGTTATTTGGGTCAAATATTTATATTTATCAATTTAAAAAAAATGATCACACAGATGATGGCATACGAGTAGACAGTCATTCAAACATACAAGCAACAGCAAGCAGCAAAACATCATACAAGTAATACGTACAAGCAAGTAGTAGGTCATTAGAACTCCCTCACTTGGATTATTGCTCATTCTCCAAACCTTTGGGATTTCCAAAACTCACTATTGAATACCTAAAATATAATAACACTTGTAAGCATTCTGTAAAGTCAGACTCCCTAGTTAACAAAAAGTCTATTGTAGTTTATCTAGTTTCCCCCAATATAACTCAAGTATAATGTGTATAGGATTTATCATACCCAATGC
Source organism: Lumnitzera racemosa (assembly GCA_024138005.1). Classification (NCBI taxonomy): domain Eukaryota; kingdom Viridiplantae; phylum Streptophyta; class Magnoliopsida; order Myrtales; family Combretaceae; genus Lumnitzera; species Lumnitzera racemosa. The sequence goes on from JAMXBC010000002.1 coordinate 74,745,410, forward strand.
AGTTAATCGTAACTATTTTATCATATTTGTAAGTTATGAGACTTTCTTTATATATTTTGTAACTTTTTCATTTTAGCTCAAATCGTCATGGACTTATAGTCCATTTTGATCGTTTTCGAGCGTATTTTCTTGTAACAAGGTTCGTTTTGGACGTTATGACTCGTAGTTTAAAATATTACAAAATTTATTATTTTAGTGTAAAAATTTATAAAATACTAATTTTAGCTTTTTCTAAATATATTTTGATTTAATAATAACTTAAACCATATAATTGATATTTTTATTATTTTAAGTATATTTTCCTATTTTTGAGATTTGTAACTTTATTATGATTATTATTATTTTTATGACTGTTATTATTTTTATTATTTTTCATTTTCTTAGTATTTATGTCCTTTACGATTTATACATACATATATATATCTATATATATTTTCGGTATACTATATACATATAATATATGTTATATGCTATACATATATATATATGTATATACTTATTATATGAAAATAAACCTACTCTTATGTACATATATATATATATACTCATGTATTTGTATTTATACATAATAATTTACTTATGTAATTTTCGAATACTTAAATATATATAAATAATCTACAAATACCTATTCCTATTTCATGTAGTCGGTATATATATATATATATATATTTATATAATATTTGTTATATAGTACATATACTACATATTATACATATATTATGCCATATACCATAAAACATATACTCTATATTATATATATATATATACTATACGATTACATATATATATATATGTAGGAAAATAATTATACATGGTCACATATATATATATATATATATATAACTCATGGTACACATATACATAGACATACTATAGTTATTTAATAGAAATACTTAATACTAATCATAAGTATACTAAAAAAATACATAATACATACTCCCCCATATCATATACTTATGTACATACATGTATAGACACATAACCTTACACATATATATTTAACTAAATCTAAGTATTTATGCACATAAATATGTATTAGTAATGTTATATGTATAAAAATACTATAAAAATACTTTATTTATAATGTATATACTATATAATATATATCTATACTAGAAAATAATTTACTTACCTATTTATTTTAATTTTTCTTCTTCTTCTTTCTTTTTCTTTTTTTCTTCTCCTCATGGTTTGCTTCCAGGATTCTTGTTTTCTCTCTTTTCTTTTTTTTTTTTTTGGTTCTTACGGTTTTGCTTTCTCTTTCTTCTTCTTTTCTTTTTTTTTTTTATACATGTGAGTTAGCTTAAAATTTAAGCTTAGTAATTATCCAAATTTTTTTTTCATTTTCATTTCTTTTTTCCACTCAACACGTAGCAACTTTTTTTCTTCTCGTGGGCGGTAATTGATTTCCAGAATGTTGCAATTGTGATAAAGAAGCAAAGAGTGAAAAGAGATAAATTGGAAATGGAAGAGAAGGAAAATCTAAATTATTAACAAATATATGTAATTTTTCGAATTATATAAATTATAACGAATCTCCTCGTAAATTAATTTTCAAATTTTTATGAAATTTTATCAATTTAATTAGTACCCATTACAATTATAATTTTTACAAGTTATTATAGTGATTTCATTATAATTTCGGGCGAATAGGCGTTTTAGTCGAAAATTGCAATCGACTATAATTTCATCATCACTAAGCAATATTTTATTATTTTATAAGTTTATATTTATAATTTTAGGGTTTTGATCAAATTCAGGTTCAATTTTGGTTAATGGTGTGAAGTTAGTTTTAGGGTTTTAGTATGCGATGTAGGGCTTTGATCAATTTCTAAGGTTTTTACTATTTATAATATATTTAGATTTATGATTTATTAAATTTTTATCTTCCTTGGCTCTAATGACTTATCAAGTCATTTATAGTATTAGGGTTCAATTCTACTCTTAATTAGCTAAATTTGTGGGGTTTATAACTTTAGCTTACCTCTTAGGCAATTCAGATGAATAGATCAAGTCATCAAAATCCTTAGCATTGTTATCACCATACCCTTGATTCTGATCTGGCTGAGTATTCTTATAGAAAAGATTAAGGATTTCTATATTCTTCTTATTGAGTTCTTGACTCTCTTTAGCTAAATCTGTGCAAAGTTTCCTCAATCTAGCCAAATGTTACACATTAGGATCGTTACTCCCCCTTAGAAGTGCTGAGGAGAAGAACCAGTACCTATACTTTTGGTTATTCTTATTTTTTCCATGTGGATGGATTATTATTGAAAGCATGCCGATACATTTTCCATTGATCTATTCCCAAATTCTTATGTTTAGTTCTTATTATTTCTTTTTTTCCCTTTGGAGTGAAATATTGTCGGTTGATTTTGGGTGTGAAACTTTGCTCTTGTAAAAGTAAAGCAAAAAGGCTAAATATAGTACGAAGGCCAGTTTGGCATAGCCACTTTGATTCCTAAATGAGAAAGTGTTTAAGAAAAAAAAATGAATGAGTAATTTGAGTGTTAAGGAGCATAAGAGAGTTCTTATAGTACTTTCCTTCCCATATTTATAAGCACATATTGGATGTTTATAAAAATAGGTAATCATTGGTTATAGACTACATAGTAGCTCCTAAATTAATCATATGCCTAAAGAATAAGAGTAGTAGGCAATTATGGAAGAGGACCATGAAAATTCGCAATTGTCTGTACCACTTTTCAAAATTAAATATAGAAGTAGGTCAAGCCTTTAAGCCCATTAAGTTAGCCAAGCCACTAAAGGCTTAAATAGAAAACAACAGTAGTCAATGTCTCGATAGACAAGATGCCAAGATATACAGCTAAATGGAACTCTTCCATCAACAATTATTAAAGGTTTATATATAACTTTAAAACATGTTAATATCCATCTAATAAAGACTTTATAAAATCAACAAAAACCTAAGCTTTATCCATGAGGATTCAATTTAATTTGAGACTTGTTGAAAATATTTGAATGGAAAATATTATAATAAGAAGCTTGGTTAAAGAAAAAAAAAAGAAATTTTCATTTGAAAACAAAACATACATGCATAACTCTTTCAAGTTTCTCTCTCGATAAACCTAATGCCACCCTCTCTCTAACACATACCAAAGCACATACTATGGTGGTTGAAACCATCCATCGTATGGCACTCTACATCACTTAAGGTTCTTAGCATGACTACCCTTATGCTTAGCCATAGTCCTTAACCAGGATTTTGAAGAAATCCCTAACCATTACTATGAGTCTTCTTCAAACTACCATGAGAACCCAATCTTTGTCCAAAACTAACCGCACTAACAAATTCCTTACACCTTAAAAACCTTAGAACTACCCTCATATTACTTAGATTGACTACCAACACTTTGCCTAACATTCACTACCACTACTAAGTTTTGAAAATTACCTAAACAGCCACCACAACCCGAGCCCCAAGGCACCTGTATCCAACTTATTTTTATTAATAACTTTCTCATGAAAGTGCAAATTCTCGCTTGAATTGGTGTCTAAAACATACTGTGAAAAGCTTGGAAAGTACTGTAGTGGAGCTTATACCTATAAACCTGATCTAAACCCCCTTAGAGCTTCAATTTGACTCATACACCTAGTTTCTTTCTTTCTTAGTTCAACTTGTGAGATTAGTATACGTAGGTTAAGTTTTTTTTTTTTAAATTTATTTTCTATTTCTTTTCTTTTATTTTACTGATATATTTCTTGCACAAATAAAATTAATAAAAATCCCATACTAACTTGGTTTGTTTTTTTTTTTTTTTTGTAGGTCTTTTGTAATACTTGTTTATTAGGAGGTGATGAAAGTCCTTTCATCAAGGTATCATCCACTTTACATGAAACACTATATAGGTTTGTGCCCCGAGTGCAATAACTTATTAGCAGGTTACCCATTTTTCAAGAATTATATATTTATTTGTTCTTAATTTACAAAAATATGTATATACACATACGTACATATTTTTTCCTTTAGGACATGGTTTTTAATGACATTAATAACAAGGAAAAAAGAAAATGCGAGTTTTGCTTATTTTTAAGAACTTTAGGCTATGAAATGGAGAAAAAAATGAAAACATTAAATCCAAAAATGAAAAAAGTAGGAAAAACATTTTGGTCCTTTTGATGTACTTTTTCCATTTTTGTTAAAAAATACTTCAAACAATCAATCATTCGAGTGGGTATTCTTAATGGAATCAAATCATATCTAATTTTATAATTTTTAAAATTTACATATAATAATGGTTTTTCCTTCTCATCAATTACATGATATATTATAATGATTTAGGAAAGAAGGGATTCGAACCTAGTTCATCTATTTGGAAGACTAGTATTAGTGAAGTAACAGTACAACTTATTTTAATTATTAAATTAAATAAATAATAGTAATAAAAATTAATTATCATTTTTAATTTAATGATACTATGCAAAATTGGTTAGTATGTTATTATACATTTGTAAATTGAAAAATGTAAATAATGATCATATTTATAATAAGATAAATAACATCTTCATTAATAATTTATCTAATGACATAATTAATTGTTTTTATTCATTAAGTTATAACCTATTTTTTTCCTAGAAAAATTGAAAAATGATGAAAAAAAAAATTGAAATTTACACTTTTCACTTTTAGTCCTAGAAAATTAACACTTTTTCTAATACAGCTCCCAAACTTTTATTTTTTTCTATGTCATTCCTAGGACTTTGCAAAAGAGTACTTTATTAACAAAAAAACTAACGTTTCACTAACAAAGATTTAACTTGCAAACTTTTGGAATTTTGGAGAATTAAAATAGCAAAAATAAAAATTAGGGGACTCAATTAAAAAAAGTGTAAAAGTTCGAGGACTAAGCATAATTTTTCCTTACATTTGTTTCTTTTTATTAAAATTTCCATAATTTTACATTTTTCAAAAAAATGATATTTTTTTTTGTAAAAATTGCATTTCTAAAAATTTTAATTAGATTTTTTAGGGTTTTCAAAAGGAATAAAAATAGGTTTGTGACTTAGATGGTTATCTCAAAAGAATAAAAATCTTAATTTTTTTTAAATTAGATTTATTTTAGGATTTTTATTTTGAATAAGAATAAAATTTAGGTTTTTAAGGGTTTTCTTAACTAAAATAAATGGAGAAAAATTTAAACCTAGCCTTTTTTAAAAAAATAAATTAATTAATATGCTAAAGTTTTTTTAAAAAGATAAAAGTATGTTAGTTTGATATTGATTAGTGATCATATAGGCACCTTAAAGTAACCTAAAAGGAAAAAGTTTTTTTTTCTATAGGAAAATTTATAATAAAAATAATTAAAAATCATTTTCTTGCATTTTTTATTTTTATTTTTTACTTTCTCTAGGAAAATCATAAAAATTAAGGTCCATTAGTTAGTTTTTTTATTTTATTTTTTTATTTTCTTTATAGTGACTTTATCTTAACAGGGTATCCTCTAAACTCAATTTTTCTCGTTATAATTTTCTAAAATTTCCTCATAATGTTTTTATTTTTTTTACTAATTTTACTAGTTGGCTACTCTAACTTATTTTCCAAAAATTTTCTTAAAAGGAAAATATTTTCGTTAATTTAATATTAATTAATTTATATTAAGTAGGTTGGTCTTAATATAAATTACTTTAAGGAAAAATTTAAAATAGGACTTGATAGAATAAGCAACTCCACTAAAGACTGTTAGGTAGCCATATTGGAAATTTAAAAAATCAACTAATGGGCCTTCAGTTTTATTTTTATTCTTATATTCATGTAGATAGTTGTACTAATTGAGTTATTGTGACGTAAGCATACTAAAGAAAGAAACCTACCTGATGGGCTAATCCCTTTAGGGATTTAGGGGGTTTATTTATTTATTTATTTTTATGCACTAGATGATTTCCTAGAAATAGCCAAACTTGAGCCATCTTGGGACCTTAAGATGGGCTACTATTTTGTAAGCCTCATGTCATAAGGGTCCTTACCCCCACTTGACAATTATAGACGAGCTTACTCTTGCTTTAGGATAGCTTATGAATCATTTTCTCGAAAATGTATGAAGTTATAGAGCTTAAGGCCCACTAAACCTACCTTATTACATTATTATAAAATAAAATATTAGTAGTTCCTAAGCCGTAGGGATTTAGAAAAATTATTATGACTCATGATCAATTGGGCTTTATTTTAAAAATAAGTAAATAACAACATATACACTTATATGTAAGTGTACGTAAATATTGATTATTGATTGATAATAATTTTATTTATCCTCATAATTAATTAATTGTCGATCTTTACAACATTGCATGCTTATGTATCATATTGCATCATAATTGTTTTATATTTATTTATTCATTTTGTGTTATTTTTAATACTTTACATTGTATATATTTTCCCATATATATTATTTGGTAATATATATTATGTATTGTATTTTTTCCATTTTATTTCACAAGCAGAAAGGTTAAGCAACATAAGATTTGAGATGGAGGTTATAAAATTATTAATATTCCCTTGTAATGTGTGATTTTATAAATAATTATGTAAATTTTGTTGCATTTGTATAGCAGATATGTAAAGTCAATTAAGTGTTTACTCCGAGGCCATCAATGTGGTTCAACTCAACAAGTATTCATTTCCTTAAGGTATCCTAAAGAAATCATTAGATTGGCTTCCACTTATCAAGCAATACCATATCCGCAAGAAGATTGACTTAGTCATTTCACTCATGGATGTCGAGCTCTAGTAACCATTAGTTTAGGCCATAATTCACTTTCAAGATCCATACTCTTCTCCTTTAAGATTTAGCCCACACATGTTGACACCTACATTAGAAGAATATTCCTTATTACTTAGTGCACCACCTCTTGAAGTTAGGATAGTAGTTCTAGATCTTAAGGTCTAGCTTTAAAATGTACTCATGACTTTATTTGATATAGGGAAGATAGCTTTACTCCCTTTTTTATTAGCATCTAGCAAGAAATGCATCCATATCTTGAAACTGATTAACTAGTTTTCAAGCCCAACTACTTACATATAGCATAGTAAGGTCTTTTGTAGAGGATATGAGGCCTAGTTGGGGAATTGGGTGAAGGCATTCATAGTAGTAGTGTTCAAAATAGTATTGTTTCCATACGGGTGTGGTTACATACACTTCAAGGTTGTTGAGTTATTAACTCAGTTCTTAGCTAGATAATACTACATACTAACTCTATTAGAAAAAAGTTCAAGATTTTGAGCAACTAGGGGCATGGATATTTTAGGGCCAATCCTTCAATTCTGACTGTTTAGTTTTTTAGTCACATACAAAGTTTTGGTAGAGACCTACTCAGGGCATCCCTGACAGAATGTATGAGCTTAATCAATGACATTGCTCCTCACCTCAAAGTCTAGGTCATAATAAGCTTAATGAGTAGTTTAAGGTAAGAAAGATGTAGCCAAGGGATTTCATGCAGACAGTTGATGAGTATAAAATTACACTCATCCATTAGGTTATTTTCTTGAACATTTTAAGCTATTTTCATATAATTTCATTAAATTTGCTATTGATTTGAGTTATTTTTTATTTAGGTGACTTTTTAGAAGAATTTCATCAATTTTGAAAGATAATCCCAAGATAGCTAGTGTTGAAGAAAATTTGTTCAAGAACGAAGCAATGAAGATGATTACAATGGAACTTCATTACCGTATACCTTGATAATGGAGCATACATCTTTAATTTCAGTATGAAGATTCAAAGGATTTTTTAATAAGAACATGACCATAGTCACCTACCATAGCTATGCTCCTTAGCTGTGATCTTCTTGTAATTAATTTCAAAGATAATTCTTGAAGAATTATTGCAAGGAGTTTTTCATGTCAAACAACCATACCCGTGTTTATGCCTATAGACCTTTAATTTGCTCTAATTCACATGCCATTTGGAGATTATTCTATCAAAAAACTATAAATATAAGATAAAAATTTTTATTAAAGAGAAAAAGAGAGAAAGACACAATAGGAAATGGAAACACTCATTTAGGGTTTAGTTTACTATTATCATATAATTCTTTATGTTTATCATGATTGTAGCTTAGAAGTTTGATATATAGATTTGTGAACTATTGAGGTAACAATGTAGTATATGGTAATTGTTCTATTTTAATGAAATTCTTTTGTTCTTATTTATTCAATTATGTTTTTTGTTTAGATTAAATTGTTATTTTTAGAGTCTCAACTTAATTATTTGATTTTATGTATTCAACTCACAAGACCAATACATAAGTAGATCAATTATAATTGAAAAAATTTGCTATAAGCTTAGAGATAAGTTATAGATTTCTTCCTAAATTAAAAATTATTTCTTCTTTGTGTATGAAATTTTTATTCTTAAAGTTGTTCTAAGGAGTCCTATCTTAGAAGTGATTTAAGTAGGATGTAATTAAGATTATAATTTAATGGAGAAGCGATTCTTATTAGATTAGCAGTTGAATTTATCCAGTTAATAAGAATAAGAAATTAATCAAAAACCCTAAGAGACTACAAGTTATAGTTATGATGGTGAAGATCAAAATATCCTAGTTTATGGTAATTCAGTTTAGTTCATTATTACTGCATTTCTAATTAACGTTTTATTAGTTTTTGTTTCATTATTTTACTTCAATAAATCATCAATATCACAATTCATTTTTAATTGGAGTAATTAGAATGGGTGAGTAAGTGTTCTATCCACATGGATCAACTACCTTAGACCCTTATCTTCCTCTATACTATCACTTAATAGGTGCACTTGCCTATTAGCACAGTATATGCTCTATCAAGTTTTTCGTATCGTTGTTGGGGACTATTGATCAAGAAAGCTCATTCCTTTATTACTCTATTAGTTTTCTTTTTATTGTTTTTCAATTTCTTTTTTTTAAGTTACCTAAAATCTAATTTAAATTTTCTTGTTTATGTTGAGGAAATTTGGAGAATGGACAATAATGACAAAGTGTGGAAAACTCTATCCGACTGCATTGGATTGTCAATTAGTGGAGGAAACTCCAGTATTAAAAAACCAACTATGATTGCAAATGAGTTCATGATTTGACCCATTATCATTTAGATGATTCAATTACAGTTGCGATTTGATGGCTCTCTAAAGGAAGATCTGCATGTACATCTTGTAAACTTTTTGGAGATATGTGCAACTTTCAAAATCGAAGGAGTTTCGGATGATGTGGTAAGGTTGAGATTATTTTTGCTTTCTTTGTAGGGAAAAGCAAAGCAACAGTTAACCTCATTACAAAGAGTCAATTACTTCTTAGGATTTGCTAACAAAAAAGATTTTAGAAATGTACTTTCCTTTAGCTAGGATAGCTAAACTTACCAAATATATCTCCTCATTTACTCAGTCTGATAAGAAAACAATTTATGATGCTAAGGTTGTTTTAAGGGATTTCTTATAAAGTTTTCTAATCACACTTTGCTACTTTTGATGTAGGTATAAAGTTTTTATAATGGATTAAATTTGGGTACTAAGAAATCTATTGATGCATCTCTAGGTAGTATAATAAATTCAAAGATGCCCATAGTCTACTATTGGGAAGGTGATAAACTCAGTAAGAAGAAGCCAACTGAAGGATGTAGAGTCAACCATTACTCTAGGGTAATGGTGGATGAAGTAAACAAAAGGTTAGATTCTTATCCTATGTTAGCACAACATTTTATGATGCCTAATGTAATTAACCCAAGAGGATATATGTTGCCTTATAATCAAAGATCATTTTATCATGTTATGAATCAATGGGGTTTTCAATGTTTATTAGAGACTATCTAATCATTGTATGAATCAAGGAATGTTAGTGTTTCTTATGGATTAAGCTTACCGTTTAAAAGAGGAGAACTTGAAACTGGAAGAATGTTGACCAAGTACATACAAAGAAGTGATACTGTGTTACTAAGCAATGAAAAGTACATAGAACAACTAGCTAAGGTTTCAATTAAAAAGTAACCAAGTCTTCATCACTCGCATAAGCTAAAGCTGTGACCTTAAGATGTGGAAAGGAGTTACAAGTTACTAAGCAACTTGAAAAGACACCAGCCAACCTTAAACTAGTGGTAGAAGAGCAAAAGGATAAAGTTACATTAAATTTTGAATTGCCCAAGGAAGAATCAAAGCCCCCAAAGGTCAAAGAATATAAGCTACCCATTCCATATCCTCAAAGGTTGATAAAGGAATGCTCAAATAAGCAATATGGAAAGTTCTTAGATTTATTTAAAAAATTACATATTAATTTACCATTTTTGGAAGCTTTATCATAGATGCCTAAATATGCACAGGTTTTAAATAAGTTGCTCTCCATCAAGAAGAAACTAGGGGAACCATCCATTGTCATGCTTAGTGAGGAATGCCAAGCTATCTTACAAAACAAGCTTCCTACAAAGCTAAAGGATTTAGGAAGTTTTACTATCCCTTGTCTTATTGGAAATTTGTCTATTAAACAAGCATTAGCTGATTTAGGTGCTAACATAAATTTAGTGCCTCATAAATTATTTAAGCAGCTAGGCTTAAGTGAACATAAATCAACCAGGATGAGTCTATAATTGGCTAACAGATCAGTAATGTATCCTAAGGATATTATTGAAGACGTTCTTGATAAAATAGATAAATTTATGTTTCTTGTTGATTTTGCAATTTAGACATTAACGAGGATATTGAGGTACCACTCATCTTAGGTAGACCTTTTTCAGCTACAACCAAAGCTATTATAGATGGTAGTGATTGTAAGCTTACCTTAAGAGTAGGAAAAGAAGAGATGGTAATTAGAATTAAAGAAGTAATGAGAAAATGTGCCAAATTGGATGATATGTGTTTTAGTCTTGATCCCACTAATTGTTTTGTATTTGATACTTTACAAGAATTGCCACCTAAAGATTCATTGGATTCATGTTTGACACAAGGAATTCCAGATGAGGCATCTAGTTATCCAAACATAACTAAAAGGGAAGCTTAACTAGAAGTTAATCTTCTAATTTAAGAATAAAGAATTGAATGGTTTGAGTACATGAAGGAAGCAAAACTAAAACCTTCCATTGAAGAGCTACTGGATTTAGAGCTAAAGTAGCTACTAGACTACCTGAAGTATGCATTCCTAGAGGAAAACTCAAAGTTAACAATGATAGTTTCCTTATGATTGACTACCTAATAAAAAAATAAACTCCTTAGCATACTAAAGGATTACAAGAAAGCAATTTCTTGTAAGATTTCTAACATTAAGGGAATTAGTCCCTCATTTTGTAAGCATAAGATTTTGCTCGAAGATGGTTACATACCCATAGTACAACCACAAAGATGCTAGAGCTCAAACATGAAGGAAGTAGTCAGCGCAAAAGTACTGAAGCTTTTGGATGTAAGTATGATTTATCTTAATAATTCTTGGGTTAGTCTTGTACAGGTTGTACCTAGAAAAGGAGGCATAATAGTAGTACCCAATGAGTGGAATGATTTGATTCCCATGAGAGTGGTTATAGCTTGGTGAGTCTATATCGACTGTAAGAAGCTCAATGATGCCATGAGGAAGGATCATTTTCCCTTACCATTTGTCGACCAGATGCTAGAGTGTTTATTGAGTCATATGTTTTATTGCATTTTAGATAGTTTATCTAGCTATTTTCGAATTCTAATTGCTTTAGAGGACCAAGAGAAAACTACTTGTATATGGGTAGTACATGGAGGCAATTTTTGATGAATTTATAAACGATACAATGAAAGTTTTTATGGATCATTTTTCTGTTTTTGAGAATTCATTTGATAATTGCCTTAGGAACCTTGAATGAGCATGGGCTATATGTGAAGTGACTAACCTAGTTTTAAATTGGCAAAAGTTCCATTTCATGGTACAAGAGGAGATAGTGTTGAGACATAATGTATCTTAGAGAGGCATAGAAGTCAATAATGTTAAGATTGACACTATTGCTAAATTGCCTCCTCCAACATCTATCAAAGCCATACATAGTTCTTTAGGACATGTTAGGTTTTACAGAAGGTTTATTTAAGACTTTTCAAATATAGTTAGACCTTTAATCTGGTTATTTGAAAAGGATACTCTTTTTATATTTTCTTAAGATTGTTTAGATGCCTTTAATGCTTTGAAAGATAAATTGACTAAGTGTCGATTGTGGTGGCCTTAGATTAGAGCCTACCATTTGAATTAATGTGCAATACTAGTGATTATGCTGTAGGGGAAATGTTAGGTCAAAGGTAGGAAAAGCATTTCTAGTGGATTTATTATGTGAGCAAGACTCTTATTGAGACTTAAGAGAATTACACCACTAAGGAGAAAGAACTCCTAGCGGTAATCTTTACCTTTGATAAATTTAGGTTTTATCTTATTTTGTCTAAAGTTATTTTTTATACTGACCACTTTGTTTTGCATTATTTGTTAAATAAGATAGATGCTAAGTTGAGATTGATCGGATAGATTCTTTTATTCTAAGAGTTTGAATTGAAAATCAGAGATAAAAAAGGGAGTAGAGAATTTGGTAGCCTATCATCTCTTGTGCTTAGAAAATCTATCATTATAAAAGCTTGATGAATAAGAGATTAATGAAATGTTCCCAAAGATGTTGTACCAAGTAAGTCCTTAAGAAACTCCTTTATTTGTTGACATAGCTAACTATCTACTAGCTAGCATTGTTCCTTCATGACTAGATTTTAGACAAAAGAAAAAGGTTTTCCATAGCAATAAAAGTAACTTTTAAGAAGACTTGTAGTTATGTAAAAATGGTGCAGATCAAACAACTCATATACGTATGTCTCATATCAAAAGGACTTTAAATGGTAGATTTAAATAAGGAAGAAAGGGGGGCCATGCTCTTGTCTTTCAACCATCAATCACTTTCTCTTACACATCACTATTCACCCTTTAATGCTTACATCATCAATAGTCGCAATTGTTGACTTTTGTGTAAGATACAAGACAAACAATTAAAGCTTCTTGCACACACTTCTTTTCTCATTCAAAATCTACCACTCTCTCCCTCTTTCACTCTCATTTTCACTTCCTTTTCTCTCACTTTAAACACAAATTAAAAGAAGAAATCTAAGTCCACAAATTCCCAACATTACCGCCACCATTTTTGCTTTTATACTTACGTCACCAAGCTTTATTTTGTGCCCTCTATTTCTCAACTTCAAAAACCACTTTTAGGAACTTTAAAATATCCTCAAAGCCCCACTTCAAAGATTAAGACTCTAGTTCCAAAGGAGCTTGCAAGAAGAAGGACGAAAAACAAGGAACATAAGAGGGTACTTAGTTGCACAACCATCATTTCTATGCTTTTAGGATGAGTAAGTTATTTCTTTGTGTTAGTGGTTTAGTGTTACATGTTGGGGGACCATGTTTTCATGAAGATATTAACATGATCGTAAGATTATAAAATAGCTAGACCACCTTAAGAAGTATGCTTGTTAACCCCTTTACATGAAAGTGAATTATGAGCATGCTAAGTTGGTGTTATGTAAAGATATATATTTAACACTTAGAATGGAAGACTTTAAGTTAAGAAAATCATGAAATGTATACATGAATGAGGAGACATCATGCTGGATGTGGAGTTCATGTGAGCCATTTAGATGTTATTTCCATTCCTATTAAGTTAAAGATGCTTAAACCTAGCCTTAGGTAAAGGAAAATAAATTACATGAAGCTTTTATGAAGAAATCAACTTTGTATAACATGAGCTATGATATGGAAGTTGTAATAAGTATAAGATCTCCTATTTCTTTGTGTGAAGCATGAGTTAAGGAATCATGTTACAGAAGAAAAGTTAAGTTAAGATTTGGATACAAGTAGTTTAAGTGCATGATCTAACACCTAAACTTAAGGAAATGATGAAACAAGTTGAAAATCCAAGTGAGAACCCATTGGATTCATCATAACCAGATCTGACCCTAACTAAAAGCTACTTAAAAAAATGATAAAACCAAGTGAACAAAGTAAAAATATCAACTAAAGCAAGTATGGTAAGTATACAAAGCCTAAAACTTAAAACCGAGCCTAAAACTCTCAAAACAAGCCTAGAACTCTAAGTTAGACCTTCATTAAAATTCTGACCAGCACTTTAAAATATCAAGAAGGGTTGTTTTGAAGCCCACAAGAAATCCACCTAAGACTCCATAAGCCTAGCAAAGTCATTAACTTTAGTTTGAAGCAAAAACAAGCCCATTTGACAACTTAAGCCCACTAAAAGGCCCATGAAGTGGTTGTTAGCCTTAGGAATATAAATCAAAGTTGTAAATCTGATCTCAAGGAGTATTTTGAGCTTAGGATAAAATCTTAAGACCAAGCCTAAAAGATTTCTCAAGTTATCAAAAAGCCTATTTACCATACAAGGCCTAGAAGCACTCTAACACATGAGGAATGCTATTGTTCTGACCTATGGATAGAATTGTAGGCCTCATTTTGAAAATCTAACCTCACCAAGTTAAAGTACACTCGAAAATGATGAAGATTGACTATAAGATCATAAAAATTGGATTTAAAATGAAAAAGTTATATACGATTGAACTTTTAAGTAAAACCAGAAAAAAATTATGAAACCAAGTCCAAAGTATAACTTAAAAAGGTTTTAGCTTAGTTTTCTAGGTTTTATTTCAAATCCTTATAGTATCGTATTTGCAATGTCCAGGGGACCTGGCTTTGGGGAGACGACCTATCCCGAATTATTTTGATTGATCCACATGGCTAAGTGAGTAAATTCCCGATGACTCTTTACTTGATTTTGCTTGTAGAATAGATATACCTAAACTTATATATATAAATTTGGATGCTTGTAGGATATTGAAGATGCATGTGCATGGATTTATGGATGAATGTGATGACTTGTTAATCATATATATAATAATGGGAATTGTTTGTATTAATCTATACATGTGAATTGTATGGAATGAAATTGTCTGATCGCCTTGAAAATCGATTTAATCACTTATACGATTAAGAAATCAAAATGAATGATGCATTCCCCATATTGCATACGGATAACACCGACTGCTGCTTCACGTAGAAGATGGGAAGGGACTCACAGGATTACGAATTTCCTCCAAGATTGGGCACTAGCTATGTCATCATATATATTGAGTCTCTATCCTAAGCTGATGGGCTTACTAGGCGCTGGGAGATGCCAATCATCGATGAGGGGCCAAGTTTGTGGCTTCTGCTTAGGGCATATGTTTATGGATTGCGGAGGCCACAATACTGCTAGACTTGAGATTTTAAAAATATAATTTGTTATTCGGTAAAGAAGGAATACATACACATACACACATACACACACACATACATACACACACACATATATATATATAGTTTTGTTTTGGCTTAAGAACAATAGTGCAAATGAAATAAAACCCAAGGTCTAGAACCTGGAGTTTGGTTTGGGTCGGTTAATTATCTCTAAATCTCGACTACAAAGGGCGTAATTTTGAGTTATATACAGTTCCTAGGCCACTGCATGTGTTGTTTGGCATACTGATTGTTCATCTAATAAATTTCTGTCATGCAGTATTAATGAGGGTAATTATCTCACTAAGCTTAAGCTTACACCCGAACAGTTCTTTTCCTTACAAGTTGATCGATAGTTGGGAATGGGATAGGAACCGAGTACAGAGTGCTACCATTGAATCAGTATGATGAAAAGCTTGTGTAGTTAATTTGGAATGCTCCGAAAAATGATTGATGTCTCAATTAGGTTTAGTATCTTTAGTAAGTTTAGAATTTTCTAAAATTGTCTATCTTATTTTACTATTTTGGTAGGGGATACTGATTCTCTACGGTTCTGAGGAACTAATGGGCTTGCTAAAAGAAATTAGTGAAGTGAAGTGCCTTATGGGCTAGCTAAAAACCCTAAAGGAAATTGACGAAAGAAGGGGTAGTGCTTTGAAAGTTGGCTAGATTCCTAGAAAAATGGGACAGCACCCTAAAGGTTAGTTAGAACCCTAAAAAGAATAAAAAAGTGGGTCAATATTGTAAGGGATAACTAAAACCCTAAAAATAGAAGATGGGACAGTGCCTTAAAGGTTAGCTTGATTCTCAAAAATGCATTAAAAGAGGAGACAATGCTCTAAGAGCTTGTTAGAACCTTAAAAAGAATCGATGGAAGAAGGGACAATGGTCTTAGAGCAAGCTAGAACCCTAAAAGTGGTTAAAAAAGGGGACAACGCTTTAAGAGTTGACTAAAACCTTAAAAATGAAAGAAAGAGAAGATATCGCTCTAAGAGCTTGCTAGAACCCTAAAAATGATCAAAGATAGAAGGTGGTAGTGCTCTAAGAGCTTACTAAAACCCTAGAAAGAATGGATAAAAGAGAGGATAGTGCTCTAAGAGATGGCTAGAACCTTAAAAGAGATTAAAAGAGGGGATAACACTCTAAGAGTTAACTAGAATCCCAAAAATGAAAGAAAGAGGGGATAACAACTAACTAAAATCCTCAAAATGATGAAAGATAGAACAATGCTCTAAGAGCTTGCTCAAACCCTAAAAAGAATGGATGGAAGGATAGAACCTTAAAATGGATTAAAAGAGGGGAAAACACTTTAAGATCTAGCTAAAACCTTAAAAATAAAAGAAAGTGGAGATAATACTCTAAGAGTTGGTTAGAACTATAAAAATGATGAAAGATAGAGGGGGTAGTGCTCTAAGAGCTTGCTAGAACCCTAAAAAAATGGATGGAAGATGAGATAGTGCTCTAAGAGTTAACTAGAACCCTAAATGAGATTAAAAGAAGGGACAACACTGTAAGAGCTTACTAGAACCCTAAAAATGAAAGAAAGAGGGGATAGTGCTCTAAGAGCTGACTAGAACCCTAAAAATGATGAAAGATTGGACGATGCTCTAAGAGCTTACTAAAACCTTAAAAAGAATTGATGGAAGGCTAAACCCTTAACTGAGATTAAAAGAGTGGACAACGCTTTAAGAGCAAAAATAAAAGAAAGAGGGGATAATGCTCTAAGAGCTAGCTAAAACCCTAAAAATGATGAAAGATAGGAAAATGCTCTAAGAGCTTACTAGAACCCTAAAAAGAATCAATGGAAGATGGGATAATGCTCTAAGAGCTAACTAGAACCCTAAAAGAGATTGAAAGACTAAGAGCTGGCTAGAACCTTAAAAGAGGGGATAGCATTCTAAGAGCTAACTAGAACCCTAAAAGAGAAAGAAAGAGGGGTTAGTACTCTAAGATCTTGCTAGAACCTTAAAAAATTAATGAAGGATTGAAGAAGCAAAGTAAGGAAAGTAGCCGGTTTTTCTAAAAGAACCTCTTAGCTTGAAAAATATCTATAAATAAAGAATTTGGTAAAAAACCATTTAATGATAGAACGGACAACAGGGATGGTTCCTTAATCTAGATTAATGTGATCAACTTAAAATGTGTAACCACAATGAAAAGGAAACAAATGACTTAAATTGAAAGTTTAGCTAATTGAGATGACATGGATTTAAAAATGGACTAAAAGAACTTATGACAAGCCTTTACTTTCTCTCTCTTCTCTCTCTTTTTTTTTTTCCTTACAAGGTTGCCAAAAAGTATAAATTCTTATTTAAGGAATAAATTTATAGACACCCCTTTACTTAGTGATCATAGACGGGTTCTTAATGCCCCTAACCTTAGGGCTTTCTCATGGGGTTTGTGATTTTAAATATTCCTTTCTTATCGAAATGATAACTCATGATTAGTTTAGTTGAAGAGAGTTTCCTTGTTAACTCTCAATCCAAATTTCACTCTTGACTACAATTCTAAAAATTATAGCCCATTTTGTAAGTAATATACTTTTATTAATTTGTTAGGTTTTTTTTTTCTGTCCAATATTATGAATTTAGGCTTTAGGTATAAGGGTTTCAAAGAGGACTAATGAGAAGGCCTATTTTAAAAGATTTAGTTATTCAACTTGAATGTACAAGTCAAGAACCTTTTAGGAAAAATAAGAAGTATGCTTACTCTAGTTTTAAAAATAATTTTTATTGAAGATAAATTATCTTTTACGATCGGAAGAGCTTTTATTGAGTAAGGGTGATATTATGGGTAGGAAATTCTTGTGTTTGTGATTAACGATGTGTAAAGAGGCTTCATGTCTTACGATTTAAGATGGATATGTAGGGCCTATACTTTTAAGTTGGGCATGAGATTCATAATGGGCATAAGGGCCTTATGTTTAGGCTTTAATTATGGGCCTTACATTTTTTAGGCTTTCTTCTATTAGGGCCTTTCACTTACATATAAGGCAAATTTTCAAACCTTTCTCCCCCTCTTTTTTTTCTCGTCTTTTTTATTATTTTTCTCTCTTTTTTAAAAAAATTTCTATTTTTTAATGTCGCCCCATTATTTCTTGCTCTTCTTTCTTTCCTTTGGCCCTAATTGTGATTGTCTCTATTGCTAAGTTTTTTCTTTTAAGCAATTTAAGGCCTTAAATCCATAGATTTCTAATAAATGGGTTTGGAGTAAGGTATGTATAAGCTTGAGGAGTTTGAAATGGAGTTAGTCTCTTCTTCATTTCAAAAGAGAAATAACTTATAAAAAAAATAAAATTTGTTTTTGAATTTAATGTTACTAAAGCAAGCACAAACCAATTTTATCCTTCTTTCCTCATCAACAACCCTAACCTTCATATAGCCCCATTGTAGGGTGGTTCTTGACAGGGTTTAAATTTGAAAAATTTCCAAATTGGTCCAACGAGGTTAATAAGAGATAATTATGTTAAGGATTTGAAATGGAATGCCTAACTTTATTTTAATCTTTGTGTCACATTCAAAGTGTACTTACTTTAAGGAATGGGTGTAAAGTATTCTCACCATTATGTTACCTAACTCTCAAAGTATTTTAAGGGTTACTATCTAGGATATAGTTTGCCTCTTCTTATCCTAAACTTTTCAAAAGGTGAGTTACCAATTCCTTAAAGAAGAGTTTATTATTCATCTACCTTAAGGTAGAGATTGACTTTACCATTTGCCCCAGTTTTGATACTTTTCACTTCGTTTGAGTTTAAAACTTGGGTTATGTTTTGAATTTTCTTATGATTAGGCTTGGTTTTCTAAATGGCCCAAGGGTTTGGCTTGGCTTGGTTACCTTGATGGACCAAGGATTTCATTTGGGTTAGTTGCCTTGATAGGCCTAGTGACCATGGGTTTGTTTTTAGATTGGTTTCCTAAATGGGTCAAGGGTTAATGTTTAAATTGAGTAGGCCAAGGGGCTAATTTTTGGGTTAGCTTCCTTAGTGGGCCAAGTGTTTGAGCTAGCCACTTAAGTGGGTTAAAGGCTTAGGCTTGGGTCGGCTCCTTTGTATTTGTTTGAATCCATAAGGATATATAATAGTCAACAAATTTTATTTTCATTTTTTTATTTTTATGTAAAGAGAAAGATAAAATTTTATTTTACAAAAACTGAGAAAATATACGAGTGAATTATTTACATTTCCCTAAGGGGTAAGGGGAGGAGATTGGTTGGTTGAATCTTATCGAAGCCTTTATTTATAAAGAAGGAGAATGAAAAACATTAAATTAAAAGAGAACCTTTTATTGTTTTGAAGAACTAGGGTACAAAAAACAAAGGAAGAAGGCTTAACACCTATTCTCGATACTTGACATTTATTCTGGACTCTCTAGATATGAACTAGAAAAACCCTAAACTAAGTCTTGCAAATGAGCTATAAGGTCTTCTAGAATTTCATAAGTTCCCTTAGTGACCTATCTTAAAAGGGTCCTTAAGCTTCGGTTGTGATCTTTAGAGCATTCGAGTTTCTCTTTTAGATAGGAAATTTCATCCTTTAGCAGTTGCTTACGAATTTTAGAGATGTCCAATAGCCTATCAATTCTTTGATTGTTTGCTTGGTTCTCTGTTATTCTATGTCTAGAAATTTTATGGACAAGAATTTGTTATCAATGCAACAAAAGAAAGTACGTAGAAATATGCAGATGTTAGGATTGTTTGGGTTAATACATTAATCCTTAAGTGGCAACCCTGCTGTTATTTTCAAAAATTGATTGCATTAAAACTTTTGAACAATTATTAGGGTTGCAATTCTTAAAAGTAGTATATAAACTCAAGCTTGAAGGGGAATATATACAATTAAGGTAAGTTTTAAAAGGTCCTTAAACTTTTGTAACTGTACCTATTTTTAGAAAACACTTTCATTAGTTACATTAAACTTAAGTGGTAGTAGCCTAAACAACTCTAAGCAGTGGTTACCCCATAATACTCGGAGCTTATACAATAGCTATCCCTTCTTAGGGTCCTAATATAGTTTAGGTTTGACTGTCTCTACCATACAAATAAGGTACAAAAAGTAAAATAGTTAGTACAATCATATATAAAAATAACAATGAGTAAATGAATAAATAAACAAACAAATAAATTACACTCACTAAGGAGATTTTAAAGAATTAATTCTAAATTTGGAAAATTGGATGGTAACCTTCTTGAACTCCCTAGTAGAGTTGCTAAGCTGTTGAGCTTGATTTTTTTTCCAATTTTTATAAATTAGTCTTCTTTAAACCAATTAATATTAAACCCTACCCATTTAATATTGACCCTCAATTAAGATTTAAAGAAAACCGGTCCTTCTATATTTTGAAAATGTTCTTAGAGTTGTCATTTGATCGAAGTCGGAAAAAAGAGTTAAATTATAACTAATTAGATAGATTAGTTATAATTTAGTTATTGGTCTTTTTGATAAAACTAATTTTATAAACAGATTTATATAAGAACCAGAAAATCGAGTCTAAGGGTTAGATTCTTTAAACCCATACAGGTGCCATCAACTTTCCAATTTTATACTTAATCTGTTAAAATCACCTTCCAAAAATTATTGAAATTCAATCAATGATTAGTAAATTAGGTTAAATCAAATAAGTTAAACATAAAATGAAAAAATTCATTTTTTACGTTACTCTAAAGGTGCTTACGTACTCGCTATTTGAAATCAGATGTATGTTCTTTTTTTATAAAATTTTAGTGGGTTGGTTGGTTTTCATATTTAAAAAGGATTAGGTTTATGTATTTTTCCATTTCAATTTATTTAAGGAAATTTTTTCTAAAGGTCCTAATTAGGGTTTTGATTTCTTTGAAACTCTAAAGTAATCTTAATTTAGAAAACAGGTGAGTTTATTTTTTATTTATTTGAAAAATGGCTTTTCTAAGTTATAAAACACCCTTTATTATTATTTTTTTTAATTTAATTTAATTTTTATCTATCTTATTTGTGCCTTAATCGAACATGAAAAAATAAATAAACTAACTTTTTTTCTTTTTCCTCTTCTATTCCTTTATTTTTCTTTTTCTTCTTTTTTTTTTTATTTTTCAATTACAATTACACAAGATTTTACATAAAATAATATAAAAAAATTACAAAACAAAACAATAGATGTTAAGACGAACTTGGGTCGTGGGCTGAATCTGAGTTAGGTCTCTTAAATTCAAGTCATGTCTCAACGTTACTCAACAACAATGGTAGTAGAAGGTACTTCTAGGTGATCTGAGCACCAATTAAATTGGGAAAAGTGATTTTTATGGGTTTTTAATTAGACTTAAGAGGAGGTAGGCATTTAGGAGAGTGTCGTAGCCTAAATTGGCTGTTTGGTGGTGGATCAAAAGCTTCTATACCGTATTGATGGCGATTACTAATCGAAGTAGTTGTTGGAAGTGAATAGAGGATGTAAGTAGGGGGTTTTTATAGCTACGAGTCGTGTGGTGGGGTTGTTTTGCTTTACCATGGTAGCTAGGATGGTGTTTTGAGGAGGTGGTAGCGGTGGTTAAGGTTTGGCTATGATAGGTTCAAAAACATAGCCAAGGGGGCATGGTGGTGGTTGATTGTGGTCAAATTTGCAAGCTAGTGACTAAAGGAGTCCAGTTATGGTGGTAAGTTTTCTTGAAATTGGCTAAAGAGGGAGAATCAAGGAGAGAGAGAGAAGGAGCTATAGAGAGAGAGAAAGAGTGATTTTTTATGTCTAAATCAGGATGGGAAGGGTCGAATTTATAGTATTTCGAGTTTGAATAAGCTTGGAAAGTCCATTAACGGCTAATTTGGGTATGAATGCATGTCTCTAGATTTTGAGTTTTTTCCAATTTTGAGAGTCAATTTAGGCATGAAAACGATTAAATCTAGCCTTGTACTTGAGTCAAAGAAGGCCAATAAGAATCAGGCTACTAAGCCTTTGACCTGCAGCCAAGCCCGAAGATTAAATGGCACGATAAGGTGGATTCTTCTACTTTAGCTAACTCCTGCCAAGGTCGAGTACTTCTCTACTAAGTCACTCTTTATGTCAACCGAAATGATTACCGATCTCTTTATAGTACATCAAGTTGTAGATTACTCACTCGTACTTGAGTTGATCAATGACGTGACATCCCCCTTACCAATAAGCCATGATAAAGAGACTCAAGGCTAACTAAGCTACACTTACTCGAACAAGCAAGCTGACTGTACTTTTTATCCGTATCTTCTAATGGCATCACTAATAGAACATCACCACGTGTACAAAATCATATGTAGAATCCGTTCCACTAATGATTGTTCTCCTTGAATATCTATTTTTACTCTTTCGTATCTTATACATTACTTCCTTAAAAATTGCCCTTTTTGTCTTTTCCCTTTTAGGTATGTTACCCTAAATTCTAGGGTATAAATACCCCTTGTACTTATAGTTGTAAACATAAGAGATCATCATTAATACACTAGACATTTGTCTCTTGTAAACATCATTTATTTACACTCATTTTCATTCTTATCTTAACCCTTAAGTAAGGCTAGGTGGTAAGTAACCTCATTAGTCCTTCTCATGTATCATATCAAGTTGTGCTATGAATCTTCAAAAGTTCTATTGGTACGTCATATCTATCAGAGTTGTTTGTGGGTTTTTGCTTACTTTTCTTCTTGCATATGTTCTTTCATACATTCCCCATCATTCCCTTTTTCAAGCTTTTGGTAAGCTTAGACCCATTCAGCGACCAGCTTTGTCTATTCTTAGTTACAGTCCACATCATCTTCATATCAGAGTAGAGATTTTGTTTAAGTTATGGTTTGTGTTTAAAGTTTTGTTTATATCCTGTTTTACATTTGTGAAACAGAGCAAGTCACTGTGTATGTTTGATTGTCGTGTTTGTTAGTTATTACTTTCAGGCTTCTAAAAGTTTTTATTGTATCACCTATTTGAAAAGTTTTAAGCTTTAAATTTGTAGGGAAAATGACTAACACAATTGTGCACATTGGTGTTGGAGATGGCAATAATAGAGTTATCTATCATGGACGATAGTCACAAGGAACCCTTAGGAGCATTGAAAAGAGACTTGATAAGGTGGCTAACCTCTTGGTAAATCTGACCCAAGCTGCTCATGTGTTAGCTTGCCAACCAATTGAGGCCATGCAAAACACCCCACCAGTTACTTAACCTACTAGAGGTCAAAACCTATCTCAATTAGTTTGACGTAGAGGATTAGACGAATGAGTAAGATAAAGGATAAGCCTAAGAGAACTAGATGAAGAGGATGAGAAAGAGTATTTTGAAGAAGAGCGAGCTAAAGCTTTGAATTCCACCAGATGAAGCTTTTAATTCCAAGTTTTAACGGATCTAGGAGCATTAACAAATATTTAGAATGAGAAGATAAAGTCGAGCGCATTTTTTACTATTATCAGTATAAGGACTACGAGAACGTGAGGATTGCTGTTGTCGAGTTCTCCAGATATGCTGCCATGTGGTGAAAGAACTTTTAGGCTATGAGGAGGCGAGAGGGCTATCAAGAGATTAATATTTGGCCTGAGATGAAGAGAATACTTAGAAACAAGTTAGTGCCAAAAACTTATCTATAAGACACTTTTACTCAGCTTTAAGAGCTAAGACAAGGAGGCCGAATAGTTGATGAATATGTCTAGGAATTCTAAATGCTCATGATCCTATGTGAAGTATAGAAGCTACTAGTTCGAACAATCTCTAGGTTCATCATATGATTAGGAGGTGATATTCAGGACATTGTAGAGCTACAACAATTCACAACAATAGATGAAGCGATCTAAATAGCTCAACAAGTGGAGAGGCAAAGAAGAAGCTGAGTACCTACTAAAATGACAACTAGCTGACTCGAACAAGGCGTTATCGAGCTTAGTCAAGTACTAAGTCGATCTGAAAGGTAAATGTTCAAGCCAACTCGATAGTGATGTACCGACTTGAGCTTATGAGAAGGGGTAGGGGTCTGACAGAAAGACGAGCCAGATTAAGTGCTTTAAGTGCTAAGGGTTTGAACATATGGCCATTTAGTGCCTAAACCGAAGAACTATGGTGATTAAAGGAGACGTCACGAAGCTGGAGGTAAAGAGTGCAAATGAGGAACACAAGGAAGAGGAGATCACTATTGAGAAAGAAGCGGCCAAGAAAGAGCTTATTGAAGAGGACATATTTGCCGAGGACTTAGATCAGTTGGTCCTAGTTGTTCGATGTATAACAAACATGGAACCCTTACAAGAGGATAAGTAGAGGGACAATTTGTTTCATACCACCTATAGGGTAAATGACTAGGTGTGACCATTAATTGTAGATAGTGGAAGTTCCACCAATGTGGCATTAACTAAAATGGTCACAAAATTGAAGTTGCCAACCATTGCATACCCAAATCCATACAAGTTACATTAGCTGAGTGATAAAGGAGTAGTACATATTACCCAACAAGTATTACTGCCAGTCACAATTAGAAACTTCTTCGATAAGATTCTCTACAATGTGGTACCTATGTATGCCTCACTTGTATTGCTTGGCTAACTATGGCTATTTGATTCGAGAGTTATCCATGCAAGATACAAGAACATGAATGTGTTCAAAAAGGATGGTCGGAAAATTACACTGAACCTAATGCTACTAAGAGAAGTTAATAACTTACAAACAAAACTTGCTTGCCGATCAAACCAAGCTCTAGTGATAAGTAGAACCAAGCTTCATGAGACCTTTAATTCGATACACCGACCCTTATGTTGGTTAAGCGCTTATTGGAGATAAAGGAGTAAGGTGAACTACCCTAGGAAATAAAAGACTTGCTAGATTAATATGCCAACTTGTTCCTAAAATAGTTACCCTAAGGTTTACCCCCAATTCAGGGCATAGAACATTGCATTTATTTATTACCTGATGCTGCCCTACGATAAGTTAATGAGTTATTGGAGAGAGGATATGTTGAAGAAAGTCTTAGCCCTTGAATTGTATTGGCACTTTTAGTGGGATGGAACCTAGCAGATATGTGTAAATAGCCGAGATGTAAACAAGATCATAATCAAATACAGGTATCCCATCCCTAGATTGGAGGACATGCTGGATGGATTGAGTGAAGCTAAGATCTTTAGCTAAATTAATCTGAAGTCTGGCTACCATCATATTTGCATGAGGTTAGCTGATGAGTAGAAAACTGCATTTAAAACTGGACGTGGACATTATGAGTGGATAGTAAAGCCGTTTGAAATATCGAATGCCTTAAGCACTTTCATGAGGTTAATGAAGCATGTACTAAGGCATCTATTAGGAAAGTGTGTCATGGTGTACTTTGATGACATCTTAGTTTACAGTGCCAACATGTTGAGCCACTGCAAGCATCTCCAAGCAGCATTTAAAATCCTCTATGCTAAGAGATTATTCAGTAACTTGAAGAAATGTTGCTTTTGCCAAAAGGAAATGGTATTCTTAGGCTATGTAGTTAGTGGAGGAGACTTATGAGTGGATGACGAGAAGATCTAAGCAATTGTGGACTATTCGACTCCTACTATTGTACCAATGTGAGAAGTTTCCATGGACTAACTTCATTCTATAAGCGATTCATTAGGAACTTCAGTACCCTCGCTGTACCATTTATTGAGCTAACAAAGAAGAACATTGACTTTTGATGAGGAGAAAGGGAAGAGAAGAGCTTTATCAAGGTTAAAGACAGATTGACCTTCACCACAATATTAGTTTTACCTAACTTTCAGAAAATATTTCAATTGGAATACAATGTGTCAGACATTAGGATAGGTACTATTTGATGCACGAAGGTTGACCAATTGCCTTCTATAGTGAGAAGCTTAAAGGACTTCAGCTAAACTATTATGTGTATAACAAAGAACACTTGGCATTGAACCAAGTGCTATAAGTGTGGTAGCATTATTTACTGCCGAGAGAATTTGTCATCTATATTGACCATGAGTCCTTGAGGTATCTCCAAAATCAAAC
Source organism: Lumnitzera racemosa (assembly GCA_024138005.1). NCBI lineage: Eukaryota > Viridiplantae > Streptophyta > Magnoliopsida > Myrtales > Combretaceae > Lumnitzera > Lumnitzera racemosa. The sequence goes on from JAMXBC010000002.1 coordinate 74,771,599, forward strand.
TAAATTGTCAAAGCAGCAAGCGGGACTGGTTAAATTCCTTATTTATATTTTATTACAAAATATAAATAAGGAAAGAGCAATGTAGTTGTCGATGCTCTTTCAAGAAGACATGCACTTCTAAGTGAACTATAAACCAAAATTATTTAGGTTTGCAATTATCAAAGAACAATATTCTGGGGTCCATACTTTAAACCCATATCTATATGAGAATGCGGTGAGATGTGCATCGAATAGTTGAAAGCTGTGCTGTATGTAAAAAGGCTAAGTGCTTAGTTGAAAAAGCGAAAGAAATGCCTTTACTTGTTCTCATGATACCATGGACTGAGTTGAGTATAGACTTTGTCCTCGAATTACAATGAATTGCCCAAGGTAAAGATTCTATAATGGTTGTGGTGGATCGATTTAGCAAGATGGTGCACTTTGTACCTTGTACCAAAACCGATGATGCTTCAGCTATTGTTACTCTTTTCTTACAGGAGATTATGCAGTTACATGGTGTATTGAGAAGTGTCGTTTCCGATGGAGACTTGAAGTTCTTGAGCTATTAGTGTTGGTTAGGGACAAAACTACAATTTAGTACTTCTTATCACCCCCAAACTAATGGTCAAATAGTGATGGTTAATTGCACTTTAGGATTACTGCTCTAAGCTATAGTGGGCAAGAACTTGGTTGATTTGGACATCTGCTTGCCAGTGGTTAAATTTGCTTGCAACTGGATAATGTATGACATCACTAAGAAAACTCACTTCGAAGTGGTCTATGGTTTTAATCCCAAGTTGCCCTTCGATCACACCGCTATACCTATGCATGCATATGAGGACCTTAATACAAGAGCTAAAGCACAATCCCTTCAATACATCTATGATAAAGTCACTTAGCACATCGATTAAGATGCTAAAAGAATGTAAGAGAAGGATAAGGGTAGGATGGTTAAACAATTACAACAATGAGACTTAGTTGAGTTGCACCTTAGTGAAGAATGGTTTCCGAGCAAGAGGAGGAACAAATTATCTATAAGAGTTGAAGGACCTTTCAAAATTCTTTAGAAGATCAATGATAACGCTTATAGATTGGAGCTACCCGAGGACTATGTGGTTTCCAACACATTTAACATTGCCAACCTTAGTCCATATCACCCTAATGGAGAACTGATTGAAGACCATTCAAATTTTATCCCAAATCCAAATCAACTTGGAGGGAATGATAGAAATCAGGCTACTAGGCCTTTGACCCATAGTTGAGCCTAAGGATTAGAAGGCTTAGCAAGGTAGATTCTCCTACTCCATCTGACTACTATCAAGGTCGAGTACTTCTCTACTGAGTTACTCTTTACACCAAGTTATAAATTACTCACTCGTACTCGAGCCGACTAATAACTCGGCATCTCCCTTATCGATAAGCCAGGATAGAGAGACTCCGGATTGACTAAGCTACTCCTACTTAAACAAGCAAGTTGACTACACTTTTTGTCCACATCTTCCAATGGCATCACCAATACATCATTGCTATGTATATAGAATCATGTATAGATTCCGTTACACCAATGATTGTTTTCCTTGAATATCCATTACTTCCATAGAAAATGCCTTTTTTCACTTTCCCCTTTTAGGCATGTTATCTTAAATTCTTGAGTATAAATACTCCATGTACTTATATCTATAAACATAAGAGATTATCATTAATACACTGGAAATTTTTCTCTCGTAAACATTACTTGTTTACACTCATTTTCACTCTTACCCTAACCCTTAAGCAAGCTTAGGTGGTGAGTAACCTCATTGATCATTCTTGCACATCATATCAAGTTATGTCATGAGTCTTCAGAAGTTCTATTGGTGCATCATATCCATTGGAGTTATTCCTAGGTTTTTACTTACTTTTCTTCTTGCATTTGCTCTTTTGAACATTCTCCATCATTCCCTTTTTCTAGCTTTTAGCAAACTTGAACCCATTCAACAACTAGCCTTATTTGTTCTTGGTCGCTGTCTACATCAAAGGTTGTGTATGGAATAAGATCAGACCAAGGAAATGTACATGTGCATGTGCGTATGGAATTTGTGCTGAAAGTTGAGTCAAAGTGAGGGGGGTAGGCTTGTTTTAGGTGGAAAAGTGGAGGAAATCAAGGGAAAGAGAAAGAAATAGAAGGGAAAATGTTGATGTGTCCAATGCAAATGTTCAAGTGCTTATCTATTAGGTCATTGGCCTATGCTATGTCCATATGTGCAATCGAATTACATATACAAGCTAAGTCAACCTAGGCTAGATCTAAATCTAAACTTAGGGCCAATGACCCTAAAATCCTTTATTTTCTTTTTTTTTTATGACTTTTCCAATTTTCCTATATTTTTGTATCTTTCTAAATTTTCTTATTTTTGTAATCTTCTAAATTTTTCATTTTTTCTAGATTTTTTTTTGGGGTTTTTTCCTAAATTAGAACCATTTAACCTATCCTAAAAAATTAAACAATTAAAAGGGGGACAAAAATGGGTTGTAAAAAATTATGTTCCTCTCATCATAATTTGATCTTGAAATTGAAACTTGAAATTTCAAGTGTAGTAAGGACCATGACCTAGGACTGCACCCTTACTCTTAGCCATGTACTTTTAAGATATGGAAAATATGAAGTTGCTCTTGAAATTTAGCATGATGGAACCATGGCTAATGATTGCACCCATGGTCATGCTTGTGTTACTCTAATTAAGATATTACACTTGGAAATGAATTTCATGGACTTGACTTCATTAGAAATGAATTTCATAGCCATTGATCATGACAGTGGTCATGCGTGTGTACTCTTCGAGTCAATAAATCAAGATGAATGCAAATCTTGCATTTAAGAAAGTGTAGCTCACTTCCCTAATTTGAACTCCTTTCACCCAAAATTCACTTTCCCTTTCCTAAACCTCCTTCCTATTGATAATATGTAATGAATATTCAATGAGATCTCTTAAATTACTAGTTTCCTAGATTGAAAGAAGTTATTGGCACTTTTCTAAAAGTTAAGTTGTTAAATTAAAATTGCACCAATAATCTAGCAAAGTAATATTTAATTAACACTAATCTTTGAGTAACACTGTTACATTCCTAAACACTAGTTTATCAACTAAGTATGGGAAAAGAGAGAAACAACCCCTATAACCACCATAGTGGCACTAAGACCTACCCATCAAATAACTTGATGGAACTCTTCTAAACCAATATTGGAAGAGGATCCTCTAGCCACACTTCTACTTCACCTAAAAGACATGTTGCAATTCAACAATCTCAACCACTAGACCTATTATGAAGCCCTTTCTAAAAAGATTTTTTTCCCATCAGGCTTAATTAATTGGGAAGTGATGAAGCTCGCCAACATAGAGCCCAAAATTCATGCCATGGTTGAAAAAGGGGATTGGGATAAGTTTTTCAACATCCAAGAACCTGTCTACAAGGAATTGACGACATAATTTTTCACCACCTTGTCACTAGAACACAACTATGTATCATGTGGAGCTTGAAACATAATCTTGTTTCTACTTCAAAACTAAGTGGTGAAAAGATGTACGATCCTAAATTCACAAGAGGATCCCATTAGAAAATCTCAACCCACATAGTCCTCCATTAGCTTCTCACTCAGTGGGAGGGGAATAGTACTAAAGTGGTAGCAATACATGAGGTCTTCTACCTCTATAGCCTAATAGAGGGAACCTCATCAACCTAATGGTAGCACTTGCATTTTATATGCAACACCAAGCAATAGAGGTTGAGTAAAAGAATTAAGGTGTAGACTGTATGTTACAATTTTGGCAAAGCAACTTAAGCTTCTAGTTGATAACTCTCAACTCACAATGATTTAGAATGTCACATCGATGAATCTTTCAACTTTCTACTAGATGGAACTTCTTCTTGAGGAAGTTGATAAATTATCCCTTAAAAGGAAGGAAAGCAAAAACTCTACCAATGATGAACTAGTGAAGGAGGTAAAGAAATTAAAAACTTATGTTCAAAAATTGGTAGAATCACAAGAGATCATTGAACAATCTCTAAAAAGATTGTTTAGTAGGCAAAGTAGAATGATGGAGTTTTATAATAACCTCGTCGTCATAGTCAAGATGAAAATTCCTCTACCAATGGATGAGGAATTGATTGATGTGGCAAGGAGGATGAACTTAAGTGATGAGGAGCAAGAAGTGACATCTAAGACAAAAGAAGAGGAAACTCTTGAAGGAGACAAAGAGAATGAACCTAATGTAGACTCGAAAGATGAAACCAATGCAAAAAACTTAGATTTCTTTTTGGAATTTAAAGTTATTTGTTTTGTTTAGATATTTTTTTTATTTTGATGATTTTCATGTTTAGTGCTTAATTAGTTAGTCCATTGAATTTCTTTTAGATTTCTACGTTTTTATTTTCAAATTTATGTTCTTGTTCATTCAATTCAACAAAATAATAAAAGTGTTCCTTTCCTCATATGCTGTTATCTCTTTATTTTAGTGTGTTTATTTGGATCTTATGAGCTGATAAATTCAAACAAATCACAATGAATTCTCATAGATCGTTCAAACAACTCCAAATATTCAGGGGAGTATTGTTTTTCCCATATTCATATTTTCTTCTCCCCTATATTTGTTTGCAATAATTTTTACCATAGTTTTTAATGGGGTACATTATGGATAGTGTACTCAATTAAGTATGGGGAAGGAATATCATATACTACTATTATTCAAAAATCAAATCATTTACTTTGAACCCCTAAAATTTTTTGAATTTGTATTTCTCATTTATTAAGAAAATATTGCCTGTATTAAATTTTTCCTAAGTCCTTACTACATAAGGAATACGTTATTATAGCTGAATAGTGGAATTCCTATGGAATGAGAGTTACATGTTAGTTAGCTTAGGATTCTAAGACATAAATAATTAATCATTGTAGATGAGCTTTAGTTATGTACCACTTTTAAAATTTACTTAGGCATATGCATATCCCTTTTGATTTTCAAATTTCTATAATCTTAAGTAAATAAATAAATGAAACTTATCTCTTGTAATTTTCCCTTAAAAAAATTAAATTGCTAAGGGTATAATTAAGAGTAAATTGATAAATAGTAGTTGGCAAGGATTGGTCTCGGTCCCTTAGAAGACCGAGACTCTTTCCCACTGCCAATTTACTTGAAAGAAAAAAAGAAAAGAGAAAATTTGACAGTGATCAGCCTTGGTCCCTTAGAAGAGCAAAATACTTTTCTGCTATCAATGGTAATTATAAAAATAGCTGAATTAATATGGATTGACCTTATCCTCTTAGTAGAATAAGGTGCCTTCTTACTGCTAATAAGCTTTGATAAGTAATTTAAAAAAAAAATCCAATCGATAGAACTCTATACTTAGAGAATGAATAGGGGATGAGTAGATACAACATGTATTTACTATTAATTATGGTGCTTAATAAAGATAGGACAAACTTGTATGCATCTTAGCTTAGTAGAAAGAAGTCGTATATGGTTATTGCTCGGTTAAATAAAAAAATTGGACTAATTCATGAAGAGAATCCTTAGTTAAATGACATGATTAAACATTAGTTTATGAGAATTGACTTTTGAATTCTATTATTTATGTCTAAGGCACATTGAAAAAACGAACAAGGACAAGTGTAATGCCCTAGAACTTAGAACGCCACAGACCACCACATGTCCCTAGTCTTCTAATGACACATCAGGCTTTGATTGCTACAATGAAAATCTCAAACTTGACACTTAAAACCACCAACATCGGTATATAAAAAATCTCCTGATTCATAAAATGCAAACTCCAAAATTCATTCTCCACAAGTACCAACAAGTTAAAAAAAAAATAATTTTGACTTTCATAGCAAAAATAACGTAAATAAGATCGAACAACTAGTATGAATGGAAATTAAAAGATAAAACAAGTCTCATCTACAATTTATTTTCAATCCTTATTACTAATCCTAATATTGGTGGCTATCATCATGATAATAGTCTCCAAAACCAACATTTGAATAGAAATAATTGTCATTCCAATCTTCAACTCTAGCATTCTCACAACCAGCATATTTTCCATAACTATAATCTTCATAAACATCATTATGACCTATAGATGGGGAAAAAGAAATAATATAATGAGCTAAAGCCTGGTACGTAACACACAACCACATGCATGTAATCAAATGATACATATTTACATGCATAGGAATGCAAATTGAGTAAATCACACAATTCATTTAATGATCTTTGCATTTAAGTCAATCACATAAACATACAATAATGGTCCTCATGACCTAATCACATCACAATCATATTACAACCTAACATTTGGGCATACCTTTTCAGGTGCCTTTACAGCATCCTAACATTAGGCATGCCTATTCGAGCTCCTCTACAACAACTTAGATCTACCCTAAATCATTTTCATGTGAGACTCCATAAGGGATAACGCATCATACAGATCACCGGCGTTGCCCCTTTAAGGATCTGCCACTATAGGCCCCTAGGACAAGCCAAACACAAGCAACATGAAGACATTTAAGTTAGATATACATTTTATTCCTTTTAATCTTAGCTATCCTAACATTCATATACAATAAGCACGTATCACATACCTAGATATTTAGAATCCATTACAAACAAATCAAAGCTAGTTTTAAAATTTAAAAATATTAAATACTCATTAAACTCCTTTAAATAATGAATTAACGTTGTCTCTTAGTTAAGACTCACTTTTAGACCATTTAAATCTCCTTAAATTCACTTAATAATACATTAAAGGGGTTTACTTTAGAAGTAACAAAGGATTTAAACAAACAGAAAAAGTAAAACTTAGCTTAAGAGAGCAAAGCCTATGATACAATCGTATCTTTTGGTTATGTAACTTTTTGATCTATCAACCTACATTAGCTACTACAAAAGACATGACTAGAGACATGGTCGTATCTTTTAGTCTTGTAACTTTCTAATCTACTTGCCAACTATACCCATTGTAAATGATACGACCAAGGACATGATCGTGTCTTTCGATCGTGTCATTTTCTAGTTGACCCTTTTTTTTTTTACCCAAACTTCTCTCTAAATCCCACAATAAAACTCTAGAACTCCTCATCACAAACCCTTGATTCAAAACAATATAACCCTTCCAAAAACCACTTCTATGATATTTTTAATTAAAAAGACAAAATCAAAACTTGTCAAGAATTCAAGAAATTTAGGGACTCCAAGGAATACGTGAGGGTTACCTTAATCTAAACAGTCCTTTAGAGTTTCTTGCTTTTCCTTAACCAAATATTTGCAACCTTAAACAATTACATTAAAATCTTAGTTTCTAAAAGAAAGAAAACTCAAATCATAAATCTAACTACACTTACTAAGGTCTTTTAGGGTTGGGTTCCTCATAAGAACTACTCTTGCTCTTGAGGGTTTTCGATAAATGTAGGAGAGAAGTCTAAACTTGTATCGTACAAAAAGTACAGTTGCACTAGTTAGGGTAAGGTTTTATTTTAACCCTTTTCTTGAATTTCCAATATTACCCTTCATTAATCTATGGCTTAAGGCCTTAATACCCTTCTCCATATAACTTAATTACCCTTTTTTGATTTTATAAAAGACTTTTATCATTTATTTATTCCACTTAAAATTTTTCTTAGGTATTACATTCTCCCCCCTCCCCCCCCTTTAGAAGACTTTTATCCTCAAAAGTCACTTAATTATTGAAATAGTTCGAGGTACTTCTTTCTTATCTTTTCCTCTAACTCCCAAGTTGCTTCTCGCTCAGGCTAATTTGACCACTGTACCTTGACATAAGGGATTGTCCTTCTTCTGAATACTTGATTCTTGGTATCCACAATTTTTATAAGTCATTCCTTTGAGGTTAGATTAGGTTGTGACTCCAACGACTATAAGGTAACAATTCGTACGGGTAGCTCTTTGACTTTCGCTTTAGATCTTCCACAAACTTCCTCAACATCGAAACATGGAAGACATCATGAACTCCTTCTTGACTTGGGGATAGAATCAACCTGTAAGCTGTCTTGCCAATCCTTTCTTGAACTACATATGGTCCCTATCTTGGGATTAACTTCCCTTTCAGTTCGAATATGCTAATTCCCTTAGCTAGAGAAACTCTTAATAGTAGTTTGTCCCCAACTTAAAATTCCAAGGGTCATCACTGCTTATCTGCATAACTTTTCTAAAGACTCTAAGTTGCTTGCATTCTTCTCTTAATAATTCTGACCTTTTTTGCTACCTTTTGCACCAACTTTGGTCCTAAAAGTTGCCTTTCTCCTACCTCATCCCAACAAACGGGCGATCTATACTTTCTTCCATATATGGCTTCATATGGAGCCACTTGTATAGTTGCCTGATAGTTGTTACTCTAACAAACTTAGCTAATGGAAGATGCCCACTCCAACTACCACCAAAATCTAAAACACAAGCTCGTAACATATCCTCTAATATCTGTATTGTTTGCTTAGATTGTCCATCAATCTAAGGGAGGAATGCCATACTAAACTATACTTTAGTACCTAAAGACTTTTGCAAACTTTTCCAAAACCTACTTATGAATCATGTATCTCTGTAAGAAGTTATTGTGGCTGGAATCCTATGCAGTCTCACTATCTCTTGCAAATACAACTTGGTCAACCTCTCTCATTTGTAATCTAACGTTATAGGAATAAAGTGAGCTATTTTCATTAGCCGATCTACTATTACCCATACTATATCATGCTTTTCCTTAGTCTTAAGAAGATGTATGACAAAATCTGTGGTCACATGCCCCTACTTCTACTCTGGTGTAGGCAAAGGTTGCAATTTACTAGCTTATCGCTTATGTTTAATCTTTGACATATGGCATGTGATACACTTCGAGACATACTCTGCAATTTCTTGCTTCATGTTGTTCCACCAATAGTGTTTCTTTAAGTCCTCATACATCATAATACTCCCAAGATGAATGGAGTACATAGAGAAATGAGCTTCCCACGAGATTTCTTACTTTAACTCTTCTTGGTTTAGCACACATAATCTATTCCCATGCCTCAAGGTACCTTTAGCACCATTGTTAAATTCAGTTATTTTACCTTGTTCTATTTTACTCTTGATTTCCTAGTCTCCTGCATCGTCAAATTATATAGCTGTTATTTTATCCATAAGAGTTAGTTAAATATGTAGGTTTGCCAGTTTGGCCCCTCCTGTCGTGTTACCATTTCTAACTCTATTCTGCACATGTCTTCTAATAAAGGCTTTTATAATGTGATTAGTGTTGCTATGTTACCTTATTTCTTCCTACTATGAGCATCTGTCACCACATTAGCTTTACTAGGATGATACTAAATGTTTTTATCATAGTCTTTAATTAACTCTAACCACCTCCTTTATCTTAAAATTAGCTCCTTTTAGGTGAAGATGTGTTTCAAACTTTTATGATCTGTAAACACCTAATATCTTTCCCCATATAAGTAATGTCTCCAAAGTTTCAAGGATAAGACAATTGCTACTAACTCTAAGTCATGGGTAGGATAATTCTTTTCATATGGTTTCAGTTGTTAGAATGCATAAGCAATTACTCTCCCTTCTTGCTTTAAAACATACCCTAATCCTTGACTAGAAGCAATGCTATAAATAACATACTCCTTACTACTTTAGGGTAATACCAATATAAAGGTTGTCAGCAATTTCTCTTTCAGTTTCACAAAACTTGCCTTAAAGTTATCACACCATACAAACTTTACTCCCTTCTTAGTCAATCTAATAAGAGGTGTTGCCATCTTAGAAAAAACTTCAACGAATCATTTGTAATAACCTACCAACCCAAGAAAACTTCTAATTTCAATCACCATTTGAGGTCTTGTCCAATCTTCCATTGCTTTAACTTTTTATGGGTTAACAGAAATACCCTCTTTATTTTCAATATATCCAAGAAAAGACACTTACTAAAGCCAAAACTCACACTTCTTGAACATAGCATATAATTTGTTCATTTGCAACCAATTCAACACAATCCTCAAATGCTCTTTATTCTCTTCTTGACTTTTCGAATATATTAAGATGTTATCTATAAAGACAACTACAAACTTGTCTCGGTAATCTCGGAAGACCCTATTCATTAAAACTATGAATGTTGCTAGTGCATTCATGAGGCCAAATGGCATTACTAAAAACTCGTATAGATTGAAATAGGTTCTAAATGCTATCTTCTAAATATCCTCTTCTTTGATCCTCAATTGAAGATATCCTGATCTAAGATCAATTCTAGAAAATACTTAAGCTCCTTACAACTAGTCAAACATGTCATTAATTCTAGGAAGAGGATACTTGTTCTTTATAGTGACTTTATTCAACACTCTATAAACTATACACAATCTCTTGATTCCATCCTTCTTCTTAACGAAAAGCATTGGTGTACCCTATGGCAAGGTGCTAGGCATAATGAAACCTTTCTCCTGTAATTCTTCAAACTAAGTTTTTAGCTCCACCAATTCCATTGGTGCCATTCTATATGTAGATTTTGAAATCAGCTTTGTACTTAGAAACTAAGCTAATATTAAACTCAATCTCTTTAGCTAGTAGCAACGTAGGTAAGTCGTCTGGAAACACCTCTATAAACTCATTCACAATGGGAACTTCTTCAATTTTCTTATCATCCTTTACTTCTAAAGACATGGCAGCCAACCTACCCTTACCCCTTAATTCATATGTAACAATACCTGACGGCCTTTGAACTTCTAACTTTAAGAAGAACCATTCTTCTCCTAGGGGATCAAAACACACCACCATATTATGGTAATCTATGGTAGCATAATACTTCGACAACTAGTTCACTCCAAGTCTAACATCAAAATCCGTCATGTCTAAAACCTATAAATCTATAAGTGACACTCGACCTTGAACTTCTATGTACACTTCTCTACAAAGTCGATCTAGGATTGCCCTAACTCCTTAAGGAGTACTGACACTTAAGGGTTTTGAAAAACAATTTAAGTTTTAAGTTACATGCGTACATAAATACATCAAATAGGTATGAATGTATGGCACTCGTATCAAATAGCACAAAAGCACTAGCAAAGTGTATAAGGTGCATACTTACCATGGTGTCTTGTTTAGTATACTCTTCATGCTATTGTATTAAAGGAAAAACACTCGAGCTACAGCTCTCTATCTAGGACCTTGAGGCTTAATAGCTAATGCCTTGACTTATGCCCTTGCTAGGCATAGTACTAGATTCTACTATAGAGCTATAGTTGCTTATCCTTCTACTACCCCATAATCTATTACTTCATGGACTCTTTACTTGCAAATGTTGCAAAAGATTTACAAGATGGATTTCTCGTTACATATTCTACTTAAATGTCTAACCTTACCACAAGAGAGGCAAGCCCCTTCAGGCCAACTGCATTGGCTCAACTTATAAGGCCCTACACATCATGAACACCTCTGCACTGAGGCTATTACTAAGGGTGGAGGTACAGGCAAGAATGGATAAGTCGGCTTAAGCTGAAAAGCCTAACTAGAATGGCCATAGGTCTAACTAGCAGCATTAGCTAGATAAGTCTCTTACTTCAGTTTAGTTGAGTGACACTTGGCCCTAATCTCTTACCAAGAACTACGTTTTCCCTATAGAACTTCTACTCTTCCCTCCTTCTCATGTATTACTCTAACCATTTGGCTCCCTCCATAACGTCCACATAAGCCGTTAGTTGAAAAGAAGTTACTTCATATTATAAGTCTACCTCTAACCCTCTTAGGAAATGATGAGCTCGTAATCAGTCGTCTGCTTAAATAACTTTGGCAAGAATTGGCTTAAGCGGTTGAACTTTGCCCCATACTCAGTGACAGACATGTTTCCCTACTAGCAGTTGTAATATGCATTCTCCGTAGTGTCCTTTATGCTATTTCAAAAGTACTTCTCATACAATAGATCTTCGAATCTCTGCCAATTAATCAGTCCCTGAACTAATCTGCTCTTACTGGTCCACCACAAAGCTATTGTACCTCTCAACATATAAGTAGCACAACTAACCTCTCTCTTTCGGCACTCTAAAAGTAATAAAGACCTTCTTTACTTCTTCCATCCAATTATGTGCTTCAATTGCATCCTCCTTCTTGGGGTTGAATGGGTCGATTTGTGTAGCAAAGTTGTCTAAAGTGAACTATTCTTGTTGTCACCCTACAAGTACCCTTAATATGTTGTTCATAGTATGGAGTAACTAAACACTATCTACTACATCCTGAGCTTGACCTCCTTAAAGCAACTGTCCATCTTGTAGTATTTGAACACCTTGTATGGTAACATTAATTGGTGGAAATTGGCTACCTTGTTGTTGCCCTCTTACGTTTCTCTCCATAGGAGCATCTTGTTCGGTCTCAGCATTGTTGTTAAGTATAAGGATTCTCCTAGGTGGCATTCTACAAGAGCTATAAGTATAAAAGGATTTAAAAAACTAAATTTTGGAAAAAAAAAATAAATAGGGAAAATCTTACTAGATAAGAAGTAAAGCAAATACTTAATGTAACATAAACACTAAATAAAGCAAAAGAACTTAAGTAGAGAAACTACTACATTGATCTAAAATTCTACTCATTCTTGGATTCTTTCACCCCTTAGCAAAACCATCACTTATATATTCTATAGATCTTTTAACTTAGGCTCTGATACCACTTAATCTATAATGCTTTAGAACTTAGAACACCACAGACTGCCATGTATTTAGAGTCCTCTAGTGACACGTCAGGCTCTAATCACCACAATGAAAATCTCAAACTTGACACTTAAAACCACTAACGTTGGTATATAAAAAAAAAAAATTCTTGATTCATAAAATTCAAGCTCCATATGTACTAATAAGATAAAAAAAAAAAAACTCTTTTATCTTTCACAGTGGAAATAACGTAAATAAGATCGAACAACTAATACGAATGGAAATTAAAAGATAAAATAAGTCTCATCTACAGTTTCATTTCAATCCTTAACAATAATCCTAATACTCTTAGCTATCATCAGGATAATAATCTCCAAAACCAACATTCGAATAGAAATAATTATCATTCCAATCTTCAACTCCAACATTCTAATAACCAGCATGTTCTCCATAACGATACTCTTCATAAACATCATTCTAACCTGTAGATGGGAAACAGAATTAATATAATAAGTCGAAGCCCAGTACGTAACACACAACCACATGCACATGATCAAACAATACATATTCACATACATAGGAATACAAATCGAGTAAATCACACAATTTATTTAATAATCTTTTTATTTAAGTTGATCACATAAACACACAATAATGGTCCTCACAACCCAATCACATCACAATCGTATCACAACCTAGCATTTGGGTATGCCTTTTCATGCCCCTTTACAACATGCTAATGTTCGGCATGCCTCTTCGAGCCCCTCTACAACAACTTAGATTTACCTTAAATCATTTCCATATGAAACTCCGTAAGGGACAACACGTCACAAAGATCATCGGGGTTACCCTCCTAGGGATTTGCCACTACAAGCCCCTAGGATGAGCCAAACACGAGCAACACAGAGACATTTAAGTCGGATATGCATTTAATTCCTTTTAATCTTAGCTATCCTAACACTCACATGCAACAAATAAGTGTCACATACCTGGATATTTGGAATCCATTAACAACAAATCAAAGCAAGTTTTAAATCCTAGAAACAATAAATACTCATTAACCTCCTTTAAATAATAAATAAACATTATCTCTTAGTTAAGACTCACTTTTAGACCATTTAAATCTCCTTAAATTCACTTAATAATGTATTAAAGGGGTTTGCTTTAGAAGTAACAAAGGATTAAAACAAATAGAAAAGGTAAAACTTAGCTTAAAGGAGAAAAGCCTATCACATATTCAAGGACATAATCATGCCTTCTAACCATATAACTTACTGAGTTATGCTTCAATACTACAAGGGACACAACTATGGACACAATCGTGTCTTTTGGTTGTGTAACTTTCTGATCTATCAACCCAAATTATCTACTGCAAAGGATATGTCTAAGGATACGGTCGTATCTTTTGGTTATGTAACTTTATAGTCTATTCACCCATAATACCTACTACAAATGACATGACTAAGGACATGTTCGTGTTTCTTAGTTGTGTCATTTTTTGGTCAACTCTTTTTTCTTTTTTTCTTTTTTTACCTAAACTTCTCTCTAAACCCCGCAACAACACCCAACAACTCCTCATCACAAATCCTTGATTCAAAACAATATAACCCTTCCATAAACTACTTCTACGATGTTTTTAATTAAAATGACAAAATAAAAACTTGTCAAGAATTCAAGAAATTTAGGGACTCTAAGGAATATGTGAAGGTTACCTTTATCTAGACGATCCTTTAAAGTTACTTGCTTTTCCTTAACCAAGTATTCAGAACCTTAAACAATTACATTAAAATCTTAGTTTCTAAAAGAAAAAAAAAAAACTCAAGCCGCAAATCCAACTTCAGTAACCATAGTCTTCCATGGTTAGGTTCCTCACATCAACTACTCCTGCTCTTGAGGGCTTTCGATAAATGTAAGAGTGAAGTCTAAACCTATAGTATGTAAAGAGTACAATTGCACTAGTTAGGGCAGGGTTTTATTTTGACCCTTTTCTTGAATTTCCAATATCACCCTTCATTAATCTATGGCTTAAGGCCTTAATACCCTTCTTCATATAACTTAATTACCCTTTTGATTTTATTAAGACTTTTATTTTTTATTTATTCCCCTTAAACTTTTTCATAGGTATTACAAAAGAGTATACAAGTGACTAGAAAATATTAAGAAAATTCTTTTGTGATTTCTAAACAACAGTACTTTACTTGGAAGATCCTATCCTGATTTCTCTCATCAATCTCTGCTAATGATTGATTAATTTGCTTGAGGAAAAGACATTGTTTAAATGTAAGGAAATTTGCAAAGTGTAAAATTACACTTATCTGCTAAGCTTTCTTCCTAAATATTTTAAGCTATTTTGATATGATTTTACTAAATTTGCGAATGATTTTTTTTTTTAATTATTTCAAGACTCAAATGAAGCAATGAGGAGAAGGGATGATAATTTAGGCAATTTTTTAGAAGAATTTCATCTTTTTAGAAGGATAATCCAAAAATAACAAGTGTTGAAGTTAATTTGTTCAAGAGTGAAGTAAGGAAGATGACTACGATTAATCTCCATAGTTGTGTTCATTGGTCGTGAAGCATACATCTTTAATTTCAATTTAAAGATTCAAAGGAAGTTTGACAAGAACATGACTATAGTTACCCACTATGATTGTGTTCCCCAACTGTAATCTTCACGTAATTAATTTCAAAGACAATTCTTAAAGAATTATTACAAGGAGTTGTTTACACATAGCTACCATGCCCTTGTTTAATCACATAGACCTTTAATTTAGTATGATTCACTTAACATTTGGAGATTATTCTGTCTAAGCACTACAAATAGAATATAGATATTTGTGTCAAATAGAAAAAGAGCAAAAGACATAGTAGGAAAGAGAAACGCTCTTTGAGGGTTTAGTTTACTTTTATCATGCAAGTCTTTATCTTTGTCATTATTGTAGCTTAGAAGTTTGATATTTAGATCTATGAATCATCATGGTAAAAATATAGTGTATGGTAATTTTTCTATTTTAATGTAATTCTCTTATCCTTATTTGTGTGTTTTGTTTAGATTAAGTTATGATTTCTAGAGTCTCAACTTAATTATTTGATTTTATCTATTGAAGCCACAAGGCCAATACATTAATAGATGTACCATAATTGAAAGAATTTGCTATAAGCTTAGACATAAGTTATAGATTTCTTCTTAAAATGAAAACTATTTCTTGTTTATGTATGGAATTTCTGTTATTAATGTTGTTCTAAGGTATTCTATCCTAGAAGCAATTTAAGTAGGATGTAATTAGGATTAGAATTTAATGGAGAAGCGATTTTTATTAAATTATCACTTGAATTCCTTTAGTTACTAAGAATAAGAAATTCATTAAGAACCTTCAAAGACTACATGTCACACTCATGGTAATTAGAATTTAGCTATCATGGTTTATGGCAATTTAGTTTTATTTCATTATTATTGCATTTTTAGTTAATCTTTTATTAGTTTCTATTTCTTTATTTTACTTCAATTCATCATCAATATTTCAAACTCATTTTTAATTGGAGTAATTAGAATGGGAGAGTAAGTGTTCAATTCTCATGAGATTAACAATCATAGAGTTTCATAGTCCTTTATGCTATTACTTAACAGGTGCACTTGTCTAGTAATAAGATACATGCTTCATGAACAGTCCAGTAAAGCAATTTTATGCAAGCTATCTTATGATGTATTGACCACCTAAGAGTACCCCTCATAGGTAATACAGGTTGTATAGGGTATTTCCTAACTTGAATCACCATGTAACTTAGCTTACTTCAAGAGATTTCATGCATGGATTCTCTAGAGTAAATGACCTTAAATAATCAAGACCTTTACCTACCATTAGCCTTCCTAATTGAACTATTAGCATACATTATCAAATTATGGGAGAGAAGAGAAGTTAAGAAAGTTGTGAATGTGGGAAACTTAAAATGAAAAGTTAGAGATTATTAGGCCATTAGCCAATTTATATGTGATCAGTTGAGAAAGACAAGGATGATTCAATATGAAGCTCTAGACATGTTTAGACATGAGCTTGAGATGGAAAATCTTTCACCAACTAAGTAAGCATATAAGGACACTATACAAGCTAGTGTCGAGGTCTAGTTTTAGGAAGGTAACAAGATTATCAATGAATTAAAGAGAGAGAATGAGATATTGATGGAAGAAAACAACTTCTAATGAGGGAATACTAGAGAAAGAGATGTCATATTTCAAACACTCATGAGGGAATTCGACGAAGCTTACCCTAGCCAGATTTAGAGACACTTATAGATTTCAGACTAGTTTGTGATTAAGCACTTTTTGATTTATTGTCTTTGGCTTTTAGCAAGTTGTTAGTAATTTCAATCATATTAGTTTGTCATCTAAGCTCTATATTTCAAGTATTTATAAATTTAGAACTTCTTGGAAAAATATCTTTGTTTGTTGCAAAACCTTTCATGCATGCTTCTTTATTTCATGTCCTATAAAACTTGAAATAAGGATAAGGAGTGTAGACACCCAATTTTTACTCCCTTTTATTTTTCAAATTAGGTTATAAGGTCCTAAATTAGAAAAAGTTCAAAAAAAAGAAAATTAAATAAAGCATAAAAAATAAAATAAAATAAAAAAAGAAAAATAAATAATAATAATAAATAAATAAATAAGAAAAATAGAAATTTTAGAAAAATATAAAAAAATAAAAAATATAAGAAAATAGGGAAAAGCATAAAAATAAATAAATTTAAAAAATAAAATAATACAAAAAATGAGAAATTTTGAAAAGTCATAAAAAATTGAAAAAAATTAAAGATTTTAGAAAATAACATTTTATTAGAATAGATTTGTAATTTTATTCTAGGTTTAGGAGTTGGGCCGTTAAACTTGAGTTTAGATTTAAATCTAGCCCAAGTTGAACAAGTCTATATATGCAATTTAATTGCACATATGAACAAAGCATAGGCCAACAGTCTGACAGTTAAGCATATGAATATAACATTAGTATTAAGCATAAGGTCTTGGGTTCGGAGCTTAGCAAAGGTAAGGAGGCCTCTTTTTCTTATTTTTTCAATCATATCAAGAACTGTCACATATTAGGATCTAATTACGCTATGTATCCTAACATGTGGCATCTTCCTATTTGACAGCCTTGCTGACGTGGTGCCACATGGCATGCTACGTGGTATCTACTTGGCATGCCGTGTCAACTGCCACATGTCACGAATGATACGTGGCATGCTAGGGTTAGCTAGCACGATTGATGTGGCACCACATTACCCCACTTTTGCCTCCCCTTCTTTCTTTTTCCCTTCTTTCCCTCTCCTTCCTTCATTTTCCCTAAATTTCCTGCACCTTCCTCTTTGGACCACCTACTTCAACATGATTTTTGGACTTCTTTTTGTTGCAATTTCACCAAATCAATAGTGAAACTGCAAACTAGACATAGCCTACTATGAATCGGTATAGAAAATACATCCAAGTTTGGTTAAATACACATTTAAATCAAGCTTCAAAGATTGGAGAAAAATTGAAAATTCGGTCATTCCCATTAACTTCAATTCGAGCTTTCCTTTGTTGCGGGTTGAAATTCAAGTATAAATAAGGATGTCAATGAGCAGGAGAACCATTCCCAAGCTTGAGAATCAACTCCTAAGCTCTCCCTTTCTCTTGTGATTCTCTTTCTCTCTCTAGCTCGTTCTCTCTCTCTTTGCATCTCTCTTTTTCAAGCCCTCCACTACAACCCAACACCATAGCTATAACCCCTACTCCATTAGCTCCTAAACACGAACTCTATCGTACCCCGTAGCAACACTACCTAAGCACCACCGTTGACTGCCACCTCTAACAACCGCCAAGCAACTACCCCAGGCCACGGCACTTGGCTTACCTTACCCCCAAGTCCCATCCCAAACATACAAATCTTCCCTTACCCTTGAAGAATTCGGCCCAAACTGTCTTTAACCACCCTTATTTGACATTGCTGAAGAAGGCTTGCAGGTGACCTAACTCAGTCTGACGACCCGTCCTACAAGTTGACCCGCGATCGACGTGACCCGTGTTCTCCACCTTAGTCTGAACCTTTACCAAATTTCATTTTACTATTTTTTTTATTATTTGTTCCATTTATTTATTCCATGTAAATTTAATCAAATAAAAAAGAAAGAAGGAAAAGAAAAAAAAAGAGAAAGAAAAGAAAGAAAAAAGAAAAGAGAATTTTTTTTAATTTTTTTT
The DNA here is from genome assembly GCA_024138005.1 of Lumnitzera racemosa. NCBI lineage: Eukaryota > Viridiplantae > Streptophyta > Magnoliopsida > Myrtales > Combretaceae > Lumnitzera > Lumnitzera racemosa. The sequence continues at coordinate 74,790,453 of JAMXBC010000002.1, forward strand.
ATTATTTTTAGTTGTTTTCACATCTTAACAAAAATGATAAATAATAAAAACAATAAAAAAATAGAAAATAAAAAAATAAAGACAAAACTAATAATAATAAAAATAATAAAAGAAAAACATTCAACTACTTAGAAAAACATATTTTTCAAATAAATAAAAATAAAGTGGATCCTTTCTAAATTAGGATACTTTAGATTTTCCAAAAATGAGCAAATTTAGGGTCCTTAGGAAATTTCATCAAATAAATCAAAATGGGTAAAAACGTAAACCTGGATTTTTTTTTAAATTAAAATTAATCAACCTGTTATGTTTTTTGGTAAAAGAACTACATACATTTGATCCCGAATAGTGGGTACGTAAGCACCCATACGTAAGTAAAAGATGATTTAAAATATGGAAACTATTATGTTTTCCATTTTTAGATATTTATGTAAATTAATCAATTTAATCGCATGTATCATAATTAGATTTTTTTAGAAATTAAAGGGTTTATTTGAAAATTGAAGTTACATTCGAAAAGTTAAAAGTGATACCTGTTTAGGGTTTAGACCAAAACTCAAAACTCAAAGCCCGCTAAAGAAGGCACTTCCAACAAGAATGAAGAGGTTGGCCTAATCAACAAAGCCTATCACTTGAATAATTCGTTCTCTATCCCTGTGAATAACAAGAAGTCTTCCCTAAGGTAAAGAATGAATCATGAACTAGTATTTTATAGAATTTTGTAATAAATTGCCTCTATTCTCGAAATTTTAGTACTTAAAAGAGAGTTCCCCAAAATAAAATTAGCTTCTTTTCTCTTATTCCTACCTTACTTACACTCTTCCTTTTGCACACTTTCTTTTTCTTTCTAGATCCAACGACTTGAATAAAGGCCATGGATACCTTGCGTAGATAGGCAATGAGAATATTGATATCACTTTCAACCCTACTGGGTTAGTCGTTGAGAGTGATGTTGATGACCATAATGAGTATAAGAAAGCTGGCAAAAACATAAAATTAGTAGAATTTCCATTGATGAGACAACGGAGATAATTAACATCGGTACCAACGAAAACCCTAAGGTATTAAAGGTTAGGGGAAATTTGGAAGAAAATCAAAAGATAGAGATGACCACATTATTATTTGAATACCAAGATGTATTCGCATGGTCTTTTGACAATATACCCAGATTAGACCCATCGATTGTAGTCAATCACTTACCTACATAAGAGGATATCAAGCCTAAGAAACAAAAGTTGAAAAGGTTACGACCAAATATCTTGTTGAAAATCAAGGAAGAACTCAAAAAATTATTGGAAGTTGGCTTCATTGAGGTATCTGATTATCCTGAGTGGGTAGCCAACATGGTACCAGTTATGAAGAAGAATGGGAAAGTCAGGGTATACAAGGATTTTCGAGACCTTAATCAAGTAACCCCTAAAGATAATTTTCCTTTGCCCCATATTGATGTATTAGTCGATAACACAGCCAGAAACCATATTTTCTCTGTCATGGATGCATTTTCTAATTATAACCAAATTTGAATGGCTGAAAAAGACAAAGCTAAGACCACGTTCATTACAACTTGGGGTACGTTTTACTACAAAGTGATGCTTTTCGGACTCAAAAATGCCGGGGCAACTTACTAGAGGGCTATGGTTGCAATCTTTCATGACATGATGCACAAAGAACTTGAGGTATATGTCGATGATATGATTGCCAAGTCTAAAGAAGGAGAAAATCATGTGGAAAACCTAAGGAGATTGTTTGATAGGTTGAGAAAATTCCAACTAAAACTCAACCTAGAGAAGTGTACTTTTGGGGCAACTTTAGGGAAGTTATTGGGTTTCATAATCTGCCAAAGGGGCATTGAGGTGGACCTTAATAAAGTTAAAGTAATAGTTAACCTGCCCCCAACACACATACTTAAAGAAATTAGAGGTTTGTTGGGCCGTTTAAACTATAAAGCCCAATTCATATCCTAACTCATAGACAAGTGTTGTCCTTTATTTTAGTTGTTAAAAAAGAATGCCAAGATCAACTGGGATGAAGAGTGTGAGTAGGCCTTTACAACAATCAAGGAATAACTCATGAACCGTCCAATTCTAATAGCTCCAAAACCTGAGAAGCCTTTATTCTTATACTTGACAATATTACCATAGTCCATGGGGTGTATGCTTGGCTAGAAAGATGAAGTAGGAAAGGAACAGGCTATATACTACTTGAGCAAAAAAATTACTAAAGGAGAGCAGAGATATTCAGAAATTGAAAGAACCTATTTTGCATTGGTTTGGGTAATGCATCAGCTCAAACAATACACATTGTACTACTAGGTTGAATTACTAACTCAACATGATCCCCTCAACTACTTGGTAGACAAACCGGCCCTAATTGGCAGAATCTCAAAGTGGTAGGTGTTATAATCAGAGTTCGACATTATATATGTGAACCGAAATTCAATCAAAAGGCAAGCTTTCGTAGATCAATTAGTAGAAAACCCCTCTAATAATACTCCCCAAGAAGTACAAGTTAATTTCCCCAATGAAGGTATCTTAGTGGTCAAAGGAAACTCTAATAAAGGAAAGGATGACAAGCCACCAAAATGGAAAACGTTCTTCAATGGTTCAGCCAACGTATCTAGGAGTGGAATTGTGGCAATACAAATATCCCTTGAAGGTACTCAGTATCTTGTGGCCATAAGGCTCGTTTTCTTATACACAAATAATATTGTTGAATATGAAGCATGCATCATGGGACTTAAGATGGCCCTAGAGAAAGACATTCGAGAATTCAAAGTGTATGGGGACTCCTTACTCATTATTGGACAAGCATGGGGAGAGTACAAAACTAAAGATCTTAAGTTGGTGCCTTATCACTAGTATTTGACGGAATTAATGGAAAGTTTTAAGGAAGTCACCTTCAATCACATACCAAGGACTCATAACCAATTTGCAGATGCTTTAGCTACGCTAGCATCTATGATCCAGATTTTGGTGGAGTCGAGATTCTGCCCATTACTATTTAAATTGAAGATAAGCTTACCTTATGCCTAACAATTGAGGGTATGAACGACCAAAAACCATAGTACTATGATATTAAGATATTCTTACAACAAGGCGCATACCCTAAAGAGGCTGAGAAAAGAGACAGAAAAATGATTAGGAGATTAGCTACTCAATTCTTACTAAGCGAGTCCACCTTATACTGGCGCTCATTTGACAGTACATTCTTAAGGTGTGTGGCTATTGAAGAGGCTGAGAAATTAATGAAAGAAGTACATGAAGGAATATGTGGCCCTCACATGAATGGATACATGTTGGCAAAGAAAATCATGAGGCTAGGGTATTATTGGTCAACAATGGAAAATGATTACATCATATATGTTAGGCACTGTCATTTATACCAAGTTTATGCAAATAAGATAAATGCCCTACCTCAGGAATTACATGCCCTCTTAATACCATGGCCCTTTTCAATGTGGGGTACAGATACCATCGGCCCTATCACTCCAAAAGCATCCAATGGACATCTATTTATATTAGTCGCCATCAAACTACTTCAGCAAATGGTTAGAGGCTTCATCTTACTCAAATGTTACCAAAGGGGTCATAGTTAAGTTTAACAAGAGAGACATCTTAGCTCGGTACGGGACTCCTAAAACAATCATCACTAATAATGGCACCAATCTCAACAATAAGCTTATGACAAAATTATGTCGGTAATTCTAAATCATTCACAGGAATTATACTCCTTATCGACCCCAAATGAATGGAGCTATCGAAGTAGCAAACAAAAACCTTAAAAGAATCATTAAAAAAATGGCTGTTACATATAAGGACTAGCATGAGATGTTACCTTTCGCACTCATGGCCTATTGGACTTCCATCAGAATGTCAATTGGAGCAACACCATACTCTTTAGTATATGGCACTGAAGCAGTGTTACTAATAGAGGTCAAGATCCCATCACTCAAGGTACTATCAGAAATTCATTTGGATGAAGCTGATTGGGTAAAGAAACACATCGAACAACTAAACCTGATTGATTGAAGGAGACTGGCGGCCCTATGTCATAATCAATGTTATCAGCAAAGAATGGCTCATGCCTTCAACAAAAGGGTACGACCTTGTAACCTCAAAGAAGGAGATTTGGTGTTAAGAAAAACTCTCCTTAATGCACAAGACTCCAAAGGGAAATTTGTCCCTAATTACAAGGGTCCTTATTTTGTGAAGTAAGTATTATCAGGAGGGGCTTTAATTTTATCCCAAATGGATGGTCCAGATTTAAGAGACCCTATAAATGCCGATGCTGTAAAATTATACTATCCATAAGAAGTTAATGGGAATTTTGCTGTAAATACGAAAATACCAATCATTTTTAATGTCATTATGGTCCAATTTTCATTATCTACAAGTAAATTTGGTATCCTTAGCCGTTCTCGTCATTGGAATAATCACCCTTTCCATGGAATGATCTAATTCCCTTTACCTAGTTTAATCAAAGCTATACATTGCAAACACAAGAGGAGTTAAGGAATGAGATCTAGAACATTACTAATTAACAAAATTCTTTAAATACTTTATTACAGATTGATCCCCTTCAATGGGGAGTTCTATTGTCTGTTTTTCCAAAGGAATGTGAAACTTAAGTAAGCAATCACGGTAAATGGGAATGAGGCTTTTGGGTTCCAAAGAAACAAAAATAGTAGGTAGTTTTTCTTGCATCGAGCTAATTTCCTTAACTTGTTCAAAAAGAGCTTGTGAAATCACGAATGTTGTATGATAGGAACATCCAAGTTGATAACAAGGGACGAAAACAAAGAGTTAGTAATTTTTTGATGGGGGCTTTTCAAAAAGGTTTAATAGATTGGGTACTATCGACAAAGATCGAGTAAGTATTTCTACACAATGTTAGCATACTAATTTTTTTTCTTGCATTTAGATCAATTTTTACTCCTAACAATCTTTTTAACCAACCAATAAGGGATTTACTTTTTGCATTTAGTGTTTGGCCAACTTACGAAGACACGATCCTAGCTCGATTCATCCTTCCAATCCATAGGGTCCCTTTATTCACCAAATTTCTGGTAAGCAGGCTCTTTTCTTCACCAAGTTTCGTAAGGCGCTTCCTTTCACCAAGTTTCTCTTAATCGGCTCAATAAGGAGTGACAAAAATAAAAAATAGAAAGAAGCTAATGAGCTTAGAATTTTGTAGGATTTTAAACATATCCCCTTAAACATGCAAACTTTGTCAGAAGCCTGATATTCACTTGTTCCAAAGCCAAGATGTCAACCCATAATGATGATAATGGTAAACATGGAAACAATAGCAATGACAATGCTACGCCTGATCCGAGAATTGTAACCCTAGAACGAAACAAGATTAGAATGACTAAATAGATTCAAGTCCTCACCAGTATTATAGGAATTTATATTGATTGCTAAACATCTTAAGTCAATACTAATCGAAATGTAAATGTGACCTTACCCCTTATATTGGAAGATGTTGAATCAAGCCTGAATGTTAAGACATGGAAGAAGGAATTTGAGGAGAAGCAAAAGGAGATGGAAAAGAAAATCATGCAAAAACTAATTGAGAAGATCAAAGCCTTAGAGATTGTGGAAGGGCTTGAGTAAATGGGGATGATTAACCTACCATCCTTTAAAGATAATGCCTTCAAAAAAAAAAAAACAAAGTAACTGAGTTTAACAACATTGGCACTAGCTACCCAAAGCTCCATACTAAGCTATACATTAGGAAGATGGCCATGTACACCAAGTACAATCATTTAATGGTGCAGACTTTTAGGATGGTTTTGACTAAGCCTACTTTGACATGGTACACTTAGCTCAATCTTAACAAGATCAACACTCGGGATAAGTTAGCTTACGCTTTTCTAAAATTAGTTCAAATTTAACATTGAAGTGGCCCTATCCATATAGGATTTGAATAACATGTATAAAAGAAGCCTAATGAAAGTTTCAAGAAGTATGCCTAGTGGTAGAAGAGCATGGTAGCCAAGGTGACTCATTTGTTATTAGAGAAAGATCCAACCATTGCCTTTGTTAACACTCTTAACAATCCATACTACTGGCACTTAGTAAGTCACATTGCCTTAAACTATATAGAAATAGTAACCGTAAGATGCAGAATTGAAGATGCCATTACCATGAGAAGGTTCGCTAACCCTAAAACAATTGAGAAAAGGACAACTCCTTCAAAGTTCACCAATAAGACCAAGGAAGCCACTACTAATGTTGTCAATACTGATAACTTTGCTAAGCCTACATCCTCGATAACTATATTAGGAGGCAAAATTCTATAACAAGCTCATAGCAGGCCATCCATACATGAAGGAGGTAGTTTACTAAGATCCTTACCCTACTAAGCTAAGTCCTTGCATGATTAAGAGAAGAGAAGCTCTTAACATTTGAAATATTGAAGGGGGATAAAAAACCAAAGGACTTCAATCTAGAACTCCATTGTAAGTATCACTTAGGGTAAGCAGCCTACTCTATTGATCAATGTTGGAAGTTAAGGCATAAGATCCAAGATCTTATCAATACCAAGTTGGTGTAACAGGACTTTATTGAGGCCTTAATGTGCCTAAGAGCTCTATTATCACTAGTTATTACCATAGAAAATCAAGTAGGTCTTTAGAGATATCAAAGAAAGGAAGATGGAAATAGGTCTAGTGAACTTGTGAGTTGCCTATGAGGTCATGATGCACCAAATGAATACTACAAGACCTAATCTCTGCTTTGATATTATATACAAAGTATTAATTATGGTTCCTTTCCACAATCTTTGCTATAGGGATTAATAAGAGTGGGATGTGACAGTTTTCATAGAGAAATACTCAAAGGTTTTTCATTCAAGTCATAAGTATAATATCTTTTAGAACCCTATAAACATGACCTATTTATACAGAGTGGCAATACGTAAGTAAAATAAAGTAAAGGATGCCTTAGCGGCTGTCTAATAAATACAAAGTAAAATATAAGGGTACTATAGTAAAGAAAACATAAGTAATCATAGAGCTCAACATCACCCCTCTTTAGAAAAAGATTCGACTTGAAACTTACCATCCACTTACTCTAAAATCTACCTGGTCAAATACTAACCTATAAAAGTAAAATGAAAACATAGAAAAGTACTCAAGCTTCTCCATTAATGTTATCATCAGCCAATGCACCTTCCATTCATCATGAGCCCTATCCATCAAACTTTTCATCATAGATCCCTCCTTTTACTCATCATGGATTTGATTAACCATACCTTGGTAATTCTAGTAACTATCAATTAAAGGAAGTAACACAACTTCGAGGTTGCACAAGCGATCATGAGCTTATAGGTCTTATGCAAGACATCAAATTACTCTTCAATATCAAGTGCCTCCACTTCTTTATGCTCAACTAACTTAGATCTCATGGCTTCTTCATTTGTTGTAATTAGCATCCCGTCTACTTCCTCATAAGTTAATTCTCCTTCCTTTAATCTACACATCTCAAATCTTTCTAATACAAGAGTAACAAGAATCAATATAACACATCTTGAATACATATATCCATTACCATGGCCTTGGTAAACTCTAACTAACAATCTACAACTACCCATAGGCATGATACTACTATAGCTCATATCAATACCACATAAGCTCATCAAAGGGTCAAGAAAAAGGAACATGATATGTAGAGGGCAAATACAATAGTACATGGAGTCATCATCTACAGCATCTATAATCGGTATTGAAACCATATCTAGAACATGGGCATTTAAATTCAAGTCAACTTGGTCCTCTTCCTCTCTACTGCTCACTTCTCTAGTAGCCTTCACCTCCTCAACTCCTCCTTTAATACTCTCTAATTTAGCGTTCCTTTATTGCCTCATTTAATCCTTGAACACTTCAAGCCATTTTTCAATCATCTTCAATTGATCCAGCACTTGAGAGAGTTTAGCTTCATAAGTGGATTTTCTCTCAAACAATTTGTCCTGATGATCTCGGGGCATGAATTTTCTTCATATGAAATGTCTTATCTCTTCACATGTAATGATCTTAATGTTTCCTCTGTCAATTCTTTGATTTATCATTCTCTTCCACCAAGTAGCTACAAAGTCAATTATTGAATTCTTTATAGCATAGGCTCTCTTATGCTCGAGATAAGAATAATTTTCAAAAACCTGATTGAGTCAAAATTCCTAATTCAAATATTCATCTATAGATCCATAATTGTTAAATGTAGGTATTTTTGACCTTATATCTTCATAGTCATAATCATAACCATGTCTTCTTCGATCATTGTAAGCCATGATGATTTTAGATATCAATCCAACACTTGTCCATGATTGAATTTCTCATAGCTCATGACTTTGACACATTAACTCAGAACTCCCATACAATACACAGCCCTAACTATACAATTACACTTGACACCTGTTTGATGGATATACTCATAAGTACAGTATAATAAAAAACAATACATACAAATAGGAATAGGATTAGCTCGATAATTCTCCATTTTTAGCTTGGTACAATATAATAGCTCGAAAAATATTAGAGGATAGGAAGGCTATTCTAATACATTATTGCAGCACCTTATAGAGCACCTCCACAAAAAGAGCTTAGCAACTTGTACTCCTTATACATGTTCACCTAAATAGAGCAGCATACTAGCATGCTCACTTCACTTCTTGTAAGTTTGGTTCAATCACAGCTTAATCCGCACTTAGCTGCAAATGAAATACTAACTACATTGCTCCTTTGTCGATCACTTTAGCTTGATGCTTCAAATAGGAATAGCTTAGAGCTCAAACAACTCTTCAATTTACCTTGGTAGTACTTAACGAATGGACAATACAATCAATACCGTATAACAACTTCGATTAATTAGTTTGGCACACTAATTCTTATCTTAGATTAGATTGGTAACAGTTCTGAATAGCTCAGACATATAAGTGTATAGTGGCTTGGATCTTCTAGCTCTACTCAGAAATTTGTTTAACACGTATACCCTAACTTAGTAACTCGAACTCTTATACTCAATTCAGCTCAACAACTACTTAAACTTTTAAAGTAGCAGTTCAGATTACGTTCAAAGGACAACAACTCAGTGACATAACACTATGCAATTGAACTTACACAACAATTACATGGCCTCCTACACTGTGGAACAATGATAGCTTAAGTTTAAGAATACAGTAACTCAGAAACTTTATGTGAAATAAAAGCATGGGTATGCACACAACACCTCATCCATAAGTAACAACTCGGTAGTAGTTATAAAGGAAAACACATCTATTCTAGTTGACATGAATAGCAGCTCAAATATACACATAATATTAAATTCATGGCCTTTCAATTCGGTGGACACTATGGTATAAGCAAGTGTGACAAATCAATATTTCACTTTTACCTTAGATCAATGACAGCTCAAATAGGAATTATTTAGAGCTTAGCTCCTATAACAACTCAAAAATTTTCACCGTCATTCAAATTAGATACTTCATATTAGCATGCACGCTATAAGAAGCTTGAACACAAACAACATTATTATTTACTACTACTCAGCAATAATCAAATAGAATACACACACTCGATGAGGAGCTCAGACAATTCAATTGTGCAGTTCGATAGTACTTTCCATAAATAATAGCTTAGTACTACTAGGAAATCAGCCACTAAGAACAATAGCTTGGAAATGCACTTACTCTCAACTAAGTTTGCTCAGATAGATATGGAAAACAATAGTTCATGTATTTAGAGTAAAGCAATTCAATTACCATCATGTCTAATATCTTTGGTAGCACACTCAATCATGCTCATAGTCCCTTACTTAGCACACTAAACATAAGCTCTACAATAGCACAACAGCATGAAAAAAGCACAAAACTTCAATTCAAGGGATTTTATCGACACATACGCAAGTAGATCAAGACTTGCACATAGTACTAGTCAATGGATAGTATTTGTGCTATCACACTTCACTCAATCAAGCTCGATAATGTAAAGCATGATAATACAACTTAGACATGCAAATTTGTTACAGTAGTAAACTTCAACACCATAGCATATAATTAGTTAGAATATTTGATAATTCGGTTAGCTAATTACAATTAAGTTAGGTAAGAGAAAACACATTGGCACTAACATGCATAAAGATTTATTAGCTCAAAAATGAACTCTTGTACAACTTAGCTCAATTTACAAGACAATAGCTTAGGTTTTTTCTTTTTCTCGCATACAACTCGGTACTTAGTGACTATACTTCATCAACTCAACTACAACTCAAATAAAACATTACAAACCTGCACAACAAAACCCTCACGATTATACAACTTGTAATGTACCATGCAATGGTAGCTCATCTACTACTAAAGACTCACTAACACCCACCCACATAGTACACTATACAACCAAATGCTGATAAAGCTAATTTAACCCCTGTTTTATTAGTGAAAATTCAACGATATCCTAAAGATTTATGCGCTTAATTGAAAGAATTGACACCTAACTAGTTAATACATTTGCCTCAGGTTCAATTCAGTACAAATGGGAGAAAAGGAGCTGGAAAGAGTGCATTTAGAGCATGAAAACACAGAAGAATGCAGACTTTCTGCAAGCAAGGGAGGATCTATGACTGTGGCTAAAATAGCCGATGAATAACAGTAGAAATGAGACAATCAGTGAAGCTTATGACCTTGGACCACGGCCATGGTGGTGGTGATAACCACGGCTTTACACAAGGCTGTGGTGGTGGTGACAACCACGGCTTTACATACGTCCGTAGTGGTGGTAACAACCATAGCTTTACATACGGTCGTGGTACACCTGGTATGCACGAAAAGAAAGAATTTTTATTGTATTTTTCGTAAGGATATATATATAGAAGAGAGGAGAGAGATGGAGATGTTTTTCCTTTTTGATAATTGATACTCTTCCTTTAGTTGTTTTGCTTTGACATTGAGAAGTTAGGGTTTAATATAATTGGAGAGATTACACCGTGAGATTTACGGAAGATTGAAAAACATTTGCTTGGATTTCAATTGAGAGTTTAGCTATCGGAATTTCTTGAGAAAAGTGCGCGCTTTCCAATATTTTCATTTATATAAGGAATCGATGAGATTGTTTGCATTTTTTATTATCAAAGAGAATTGTGTTGCAATTGTAATTACATTGAATCATGAATTCCTTCATACATAATTATATTGATGCTATGAATTCCATGGCTAACTAATTTATCATATGGGAATGAGATAAACCCTAGAGTGCCAAAATGATTGTAGTAATTACGTTATAGGAGTAATATAAATATGGCTTATTTCAGATTGCAACTCTTTCTATTTCAATTATGACCTGTCTAAGTTATGATTGTTAGAGGTTATAAACATGGGAGTGTTTGTAAACTCATTAGGAGTTCTTGATTAAAGAATTTAGGTAATTGTAGAAGCAATGTTTAATTGTTTAATAAGAGATTATTGAGAGATTAATGCAATATCTTAGACTCATTAATCACTAAGGAATTAGGATAATTGGGCTAAAGATATTAGATTATCATATCATTGGAAGATGTATGATAATGTTATAGAATCCACTATTGATTAGAAAGCAGAAGCGGACTAATTAGATTAGAGGTCGAATCCTTAATTTAAGGAATTATAATCTCAATAAACTAACCATACATATATTATTCTATATAACTTAATGGCAACTTGATTAGTACCTTTAGGGTGGAATTTTGATTTCCCATCACTTTTTCATTGATAAGTTTTTCAAATCTGTTTTTGATCTCATTGTAATTGAATTAAGTTAGTTTTAATTTTAGTATACAAAATTAGAAAAAAAAAAAGAAAACCCCATTCTTGATCTACCTAAATATTAATTAAAGCTAGCATAGGTTTAGTACTCTTCTTAAGTCCTCGTGGGATCGACTGTTGTTTTCAACATTGTACTACTTGATACGATCCAGTATACTTGTTTGTATTGCGATCCAATTGTTTTTAAACACCTTTTTAGTGTATTAAGTTTTTGGCACCGTTGCCGGGGATTTAATTAGATATTAGACTTTTTAGCTTTGTTGGTAATTTAGGTGTATTTTATGTTTAGATTTGTTTTTGTCTCTTATAGGTTTTACATGCGAAAAAGTAGAAGTGCTGATCTTTTACCAATTGATCCAGAGATAGAACGTACTTTATTTCAATTGAGAAGGGAAAATAGGCAAAGGGAGTAATTACAAGAAAACATCATTGCAAATCAAGATAATTGCCAGCCCTAGAATGCTCCATGAGCTCTTCGTGGCTTTTCAGTCCCAACTGTTCAGGGACCTGCTATTAGAAGGCCAACCATCCAGGCTAACACCTTCGAAATCAAGTCGGCACTCATTCAGATGGTGTAATCAAATCAGTTTGGAGGATTTCTAAATGAGAGTCCAGATGAACATATAGTGGGATTCCTCTAATACTGTAATCTGATCAAGATGAATGGCATACCGAATGATGCAATTAGATTGTAGCTTTTTCCTTTTTCATTAAGGGATAAAGCAAGAGCATGGTTTAACTCTCTACCTCAGGATTCTGTAACTATATGGGTTGAGCTTCAATCAATGATTCTAAGGAGATTTTTCCCAGCTGCACACATAGCCAAGTTAAGGAGTGATATCACCAACTTCTCTAAGTTTCCTGGTAAATCACTATATGATGCATGGGAGAGATTTAAGGAAATAATCAAGAGGTGCCCACACCATGGACTCCCTGATAATCTCTTGATAGAGGTATTTTACCTTAGTTTAGATGAAACCATGAGGTCTTTAGTTGATGTTGCAGCAGGAGGTGCCTTGATGGGAAAAAGTTATGAGGAAGCAAGTGCCTTGATTGAGGAAATGGCCTCCAGTAAACACAACTGGCAGCATGAAAGGGGCAAATCAAGAGTGGCTTCAATCAATGATATGGATGCTACTTCTGCCTAGTTAGCAGCACTAACCACTCAGGTAAGTCAACTGACTTCTTCACACTCCTTTACTCCTAATTTGGTGGCTTTTTGTAAGTTATGTTCAGGACCACATTCTACCATGGAGTATATGTCTAGGAATGCTGCATCTTCATCAAGTGGAGATCAAGTGAACTTTGTCAACAACTTCCAAAGGAGCAATCAGGGACCTTACTCTAATACTTACAATCTAGGATGGCATAACCACCTGAACTTTTCTTGGAGAAATGAGAATAATGTGTTTAAACCTCCACCACCTGGATTCCAGAAGCAAAGTCCTACTTAAAATGCTTTACCTCATTAGCAACATCAACAGCAGCAGTCTAAATTGGAGGAACTCATGCTTAGTTACATGCAGAAGATTGATCCTCTCCTCCAAAATCAACAAGCTCCAATTTGAAACTTGGAGGGACAATTGAGTCAATTATCCCAACTGATAAGTACTAGACCATCAGGGTCTTTACCTAGCAATACAGAGGAGAACCCTAAAGGAATTAATGCTATTATGTTGAGGAGTGGCAAAGAATTGGAAGAAGTAGACAGTAAGGTTAAGGAGAAAAGGGAAAGCTTAGAGAAAGAAAGAAGGAAGGCAAAGGAGGAGGAACCAAAACTGAAATCATTAGAGATGAACCCATATTTTCCTCCTGTTCCTTTTTAAGGAAGACTGAAGCAGCAATAGTTGGACACGCAGTTTACCAAATTTTTTTATGTCTTCAAGAAATTGCAAATCAACATTCCATTTGCAGAATCTCTCTAGCAAATGCCCTCATATGCGAGATTTATGAAGGATCTGCTCACTAAGAAAAGGAAGATCGATGGAAATGAGCAGGTGATGCTTACAGGAGAGTGTTCAATGATCCTACAAAAAGATCTTTCCCATTTGCCAACAAAGCGACAAGATCAGGGGAGTTTTACTGTTCCTTGCACAATTAGAAATTATTATTTTGATAAAGTACTTATTGATTCAGGTGCCAGTATAAATTTGATGCCCTTATCTATTTTCAGGAAATTGGGACTTGGAGAATGCAACAAGACTCATATCACCTTACAACTGGCTGACAGGAGCATTAAATACCCTAGAGGTATTGTGGAGAATGTCTTAGTGAAAGTAGATAAATTCTACTTTCCAGTAGATTTCATTGTGTTGGAGATGGAAGAGAATAGAAAGGTACCAATGATCTTGGGCAGACCATTCCTTGCAACAGGTAAAGCACTAATAGATGTAGAACAAGGTAAGCTCACTTTGAGAGTCATGGATGATCAGATAACGTTTAATGTATATGATGCCATGAAGAAGTTTAAGGAGTGTAAGTCATGTTATACCATTGATACAATTGACAAAATTATTTATGAGGATACGGAAGAGAATGAAGGTATATATACCATGGAGTCTGTTTTGAGAGATTTAGATGATTGGAGTGACAATGATGAACCTATGGAAGAAGTTGTGGAGCAAGTGCCGGAAATCAAGGCTAGACACTATGAGGAGTTAGGAACAAGTGCAACAAAACCATTGTCATCTTTGATACAACCTTCGATGCTTGAGCTTAAACCTTTACCTTGTCATTTGAAATATGCTTATTTGGGAACAAATGATACGTTGCCAATAATCCTTTCTTATTTTTTGACAGATGATCAAGAATAACAACTCTTAGAGGTCTTGAGAGAGCACAAGGAGGAGATAGGTTGGACAATTGCTGATATTAAGGGAATAAGCCCTTCAATGTGTACCCATCGAATCTATCTTGAAGCTGAGTCCAAACCTACAATTCAACTACAGAGATGACTTAACCCAACTCTCAAAGAGGTAGTAAAGAAGGAAGTGCTCAAACTGCTAGATGTAAGTATTATCTTTCCTATCTCTAATAGCAAGTAGGTTAGTCCTGTTCAAGTAGTGCCAAAAAAAGGTGGTATGACTGTAGTGACAAATGAATCTAATGAGTTGATCCCCTACTAGAATAGTGACGAGGTAGAGAGATTGTATTGACTATAGGAAATTAAATGATGCCACCCGAAAAGACCATTTCCTTCTTCCTTTTTTAGATCAAATGTTGGAAAAACTTGCAGGGCATGATTACTATTGTTTTTTGGATGGTTATTCTGGTTATTATCAAATCCATATAGCACTTGAGGACCAGGAGAAAACCACATTTACTTGTCCTTATGGCACGTTCGCCTTTAGGAGAATGCCCTTTGGTTTCTGTAATGCACCTGCCACTTTTCAAAGGTATATGATGTTTATTTTTTCTGACATGCTAGAAAAATTCATTGAAATATTTATGGATGATTTTTCAATTTTTGGTAAATCATTTGAAGCATGTCTAGTAAATTTAGGCTGTGTACTCAAAAGATGCAAGGAGATTAATTTGATTTTGAATTGGGAGAAATGCCATTTTATGGTAAAGGAAGGAATAGTCTTAGGTCATAAAGTATCTAAAAAAGGGATTGAAGTTGATTGGGCAAAAGTGGATGTAATTGAGAAGTTGCTACCACCTGCCTAAGTGAAAGGAGTTAGAAGCTTCCTTGGTCATGCTGGATTCTACAGGAGATTTATCAAGGACTTCTCTAAAATCTCTAAACCTCTGTGTAACTTATTGGAAAATGATACTGCTTTTGAATTCAATGATGATTGTTTGCAGGCATTTAACTTGTTGAAGGAGAAGCTCACTACAGCATCAGTGATTATGGCTCTTGATTGGGAGCTTCCGTTTGAATTAATGTGTGATGCTAGCGACTTTACTATAGGTGCAGTTTTACTCCAAAGGAGAGGTAAGTTCTTTCATGTTATATACTGTGCTAGTAGAACTTTAAATGAAGCTCAACAGAATTATGCAACTACGGAAAAAGAACTTTTAGCGATCGTTTTTGCATGTGACAAATTCCGTCCTTATTTGATAGGTTCTAAAATCACAGTATATACTGATCATGTTGCGTTTAAGTATTTGTTTGCTAAGGCTAATGCTAAACCAAGACTAATCCATTGGATTCTTCTACTACAAGAGTTTGATCTTCAAATTAAAGATAAAAAGGGAACTAAGAATATTGTGGCTGATCATTTGTCTAGGATAGAATCCGCTTGTGTAAATTTCCCTATCAATGAAACGTTTCTTGATGAACAATTACATGTAGTAGGAATCCAAGGATTGCCTTGGTATGCCGATATTATCAATTACTTGGTTAATAAACTTTTGCCTTATGGTTTGTCACTCAACAGAAAAAGTAGTTTTTACATGATATAAAATACTATTTTTTGGACGAACCACACTTGTTTAAATGTTGTGCTGACCAAGTAATAAGACGTTGTGTGCCAAAAAATGAGCAGTTTAGCATCATTGAGCATTGTCATTCGAAAGAAGTAAGAGGTCATTTTGGTGTAGAGAGAACGGCAGCAAAAATTTTGTCTTGTGGATTTTTTTGGCCCAAATTGTTTCATGATTGTAGACGTTTCATTTTGACTTGTGCTCAATGGCAATGGACTGGCAACATTTCTAGGAGATATCAATTACCACAAAACAATATCCTTGTAATTGAACTTTTTGATGTGTGGGGAATCGACTTCATGGGTCCCTTCCCTTCTTTTTTTTTTCAAATAAATGCATTCTTTTGGTAGTAGATTATGTCTCAAAATGGGTAAAAGTAGTTGCTTTACAAAGTAATGATGCTAAAGTTGTCATTAGATTTTTGAAAAAAAACATATTTTCAAGATTTGGGGTACCTAAAGCTATCATTACTGATGGGGGGTCGCACTTTTGTAATAGACAATTTGAAAAATTGTTAACAAAATATGGAGTTTCCCATAGGACTGCCACCCCCTATCATCCACAAACTTGTGGACAAGTAGAGGTTTCTAATAGGGAGATTAAGCAAATCTTAGAGAAAACAATCAATGCATCTAAGAAGGATTGGTCTTTAAAACTAGATGATGCATTGTGGGCTTATAAGACTACTTTTAAAACTCCTATTGGAATGTCCCCATACAGGATTGTTTTTGGTAAGTCATGTCACCTACCTATAGAGCTTGAGCACAAGGCATATTGGGCTATAAAATTTTTGAACTTTAATTTGCGAGCTACAGGTGAAAAGAGATTACTTCAATTGAATCAATTAACTGAGTTCAGAGAAGAAGAGTATGAGAATGCAAGGATTTACAAAGAAAGAGCAAAGAGATGGCAAGACAAAAACATCTTACAAAGAGAATTTGTGCTGGGTCAAAAGGTTTTAGTGTACAACTCTCAATTGAAGTTGTTTTTAGGGAAGTTGCGTTCAAGATGGTCTGGACCCTTCGTTGTCACTAAGGTTTTTTCTTATGGTACAGTAGAAGTGAAGGCAGAGAACAATCGTATTTTTAAGGTAAATGGACAACTTCTCAAGCATTACCAGGTAAGGGAAGACATTAATCAAGAGACCACAATTGTGGATCTTGAAAATCCTAAGTAAGTCAAAGGAAAGTCGGGCTATCGACTCTAAACTAAGTGCTCCATAGGAAGCAGCCCATGTTTTAGGGAAGAATAAATTATTATTATAATAATAAAAAAAATCCACAATGGGATTTATGGGGTTACCCTACGGCTGTGGGATAAGCCGTGGCTGCCCCAACAAAAATCCACAGTAAGATTTATAGGGTTACCCCACGGCTGTGGAAATTACCCACCACTCAGGACACGGCTGTAGCTTAGTGAACCGTTATAAAAAAATAAAAAAAAAAGACGAAGAAACCACGGGTCGGAGCATGACCGTGGATCTTTCCGTGCCCGATCTAGGTATTTTAAACCCAATGAAGAACGAATTTTTTTTTTGTTCTTTCTCTTTCATCTTATATTTCCTTCTCTCTCCTCTCTTATTCCTCTCTACATTTTCTCTCTCTAAACCTTTTTCCTCAAAGGTTTTCTCCAAAAAGCTTCCATCTTTGTGCACTACATCTTCTTCTTAAGCAAAAAAAGGTAACATCTTTCACTTTCATCCAATTTTCTGTACTTTTCCACGCTTGTTCTTGTCTCAAATAGAATAGATCTGAGTTGATTATTTCGGTTCATGATGAAGGGAACTTCGATTTTTGAATGATCTTGTATTTCTCTTGCATGTCCATGCAAAAGTCACTTATCATTTATTGTTTTGGGCGAATCTTTAAAGAACGTGTACATGTAATGGGTATCTGCAATTGTTTCTATTGTTGATGTTTTAAAGCTTGCTTCTTTTGTGGTGTTTATATATGTTTTGAGCAAAGTCTGTAGATCTTGCTTATGCACGGCCGTCGAAGGATTTTTACTAGCCGTTTCTCATTTAAAAATACAATTTTTGGCACGAACTTTGCATTATGTGATGAGCCATGGCTATGTCACGCATGGAGCTCCTTCGTTTTGTTGTGTGATGTGAGAAAAACGTTTGTTGATGATTTTCTACTGTGTCGCCTGGTCAAGGGTTTACGTATTTTGTTCAAATACTCATGTTTGATGATTTTATTTTATTTATTTATTTATTTAGTTATTTTAGAATCTTAGTATGTTAGAACATCAATTATGAGTATTATATGGTTGCATTTCAGATGCCGAGAGACCAAGGCCAGTCATACTCTAAAAAGAGAGCACGCAAGGATAAAAGAACAGCAAAACCCACTGTTCAATTGCGAAAGGATCCATATCCTTTTGGCTTGAGGTAGCAGCATCAGGACCACTACAACATAGTGCTGAAAGAGAAGGTGATTAGAGCTAATACGATTTCAAACTGGGAAGTGTTAGAACGATATGGCTTCTCTCAAGAATTCGAGACCTTCTTCCAAGATAGGGCATGGAGAAATTTGTTAGATATCAAGGAAAACATTTATTGGAAGATTGTTGTGGAGTTTATGGCCACATTTGAACTCACAGCTAACCCAACCATGGGAATGGAAAATTCAGTATCCTTTCTATTTGGTGGTAGGTACTTCACAATGTCTATTGGCGAGTTCATAAAGATGCTGGGAATTTATGAGAATGAGGAGTATGTATTTTCTAATGATTTAGGGAGACTGAAGGATTATTGGTACGATCAGATGTCAGCAGCTAGATTTTGGGATGTGATTGGCAGAGGGTCTTACAATGCATCCACCTCTCGGGGTTCTGAGTTGAAAAATCCTGCTCACAGGATACTTCACTATATTATTGCCTGCTCCACAAGTGGGAAGATAGATAGTGAAGGGATTGTAAGCGTGTTTGACTGTTTGCAAATGTGGTCCATGATTCCAAACCGACATCTGAATGTTGGACTCGTAGCAGTCAAGTGCATCAGACAACAATGTGAGAAAGGAAGAAAAGGGATCTATGTGGGAGCATGGATTATAAGAATTCTGAAGAACATGGGGGTCTTTCCAGAACAAGAGCCAGTTGATATAGTGGGTTCTTCTATCTTAATGCCTGAACAGATTCTTCAAGTGTGAGGTTTTAGTCTAGTTCCTGAAGAAGAATCAGGTCCTAGCAGGGTCGAAGTTCTTCAGTAAGAAAGGAGAGGATTCTCTACCTCGCTCGATCAATTTCAAGAAGACATTGAGGAAATTAAAAGGGAACAACAAGCACAAAGAAAAGAAATCAAAAGCTTGAAGAAGTATGTCTATACTTGCTTTAAGAAGATGGGTGATGCCTTGGGCTTCAACATTCCTCCCTGCGGGAGTAGTTCTGATGAGGACGTTGTTCCTCCACCACCACCGCCTACTAAAGATCAACCTCCTCCTGAAGATCTTCCCATTGCCATTATTCCTAGCTCATCCACTAGAGGTTGTCAGATGAAAATAACACCCAAAAGGTCTACCATAATCAGAATAGAGAGAGCAGTAGAACCTATACCAAAAATTGTAGAGTAGAGCTTATCTTTTGAAGAGGAGGATTCTAGAGACAAAGAGGACACCGACTATGGTCATGAGGAGGAGTACAGTTACGATGATGATGAGGATTAGTCATTGTATTTCTGCTTTTTCAAACCGTAAAGATTTTGGTGCAATTAGCTTTGGAAAGTATGCTATCAATTGTCAGCTATTCTAATGTACTCCTTTCTAAGGAAGTTTCGTTACTCCAATGCATGTTTAATGTTTCACTTTCCGCACTTATACTTTCAGAATAGACAATAAGGACATTGTCTAATACTGAGTGTGGGGAAGGTTGTATACATACATGATAAGATGAATAAGAACTTAAGGATTGAGAATACTCTTGAGCTACAGTTACATGTATTACTGAACTTGTCTTGTCCTTAAAGTGATATGACTATTTTTTGGATACATTTATGCATGACTTTCATATAATCTGAGATTGTACACTGTTTCCTTTATATAAAAAAAAAAGGGAGATTTGAAGAGGTACCTTACTGACTTACTATTGTGACTAGTTTACTTAGTGATAATTAAGTGATAGAATCTTTAAGGCACAAATTTACCTTTTGTTTAGCTTTTGAATTTGGAATTTAAGAGTAAGTCGAGTCGTTGAGTACAGAATAAGTAGGTCTACTTCTTGGTGGATTAAGCTTGTGTATTTTCCTTTGAGTTACCTTGAAAGTATTTTAACACTTAGTGAAAGAGGTAGATGAAACTTTTTACTTAGTGATCCTTTATAAAAAGAGTCTTAATGTAAGGTAACATAGAAAAGGAAAGTAAAACCCTTACTCCAATGACTCAGGTAAGTGAGTTAAGAGTATCCAATCTTGAATGTTAGAGTGAGTGAGAGTTCGTAGGGGTCCCTTTAAAACCTGGTCACTTGGGTGATGAGCCCGAGATGTGCCGACTCAGTGAACTCACTATAACGAAAAGGGTGGAATGAAAAAAAAAAAACTAATCAAGTATATATATATACTTGAAATAAAATAAAATAAAATAAAAATAGATAAATCTAGGGAAAGAGTGGATACCTTTTGCTTTCACTTTGTGTTAACTTGTTTAGATAGGTAATTTGAGAGATCATATACTTGTTCATTGCTAATGAAGTTTAAATAAGTTTTCTTCCTCACTTGACTAAGCATTTACTTTTGAACTAAGAATTCTGGGGTTAAACAATAGGATTAAAAGTTTACTCTTTCTAGATTAATTACTCAATTATAACTAAAGTAATCTAGTTACATGTCCACGGTATAGTGAGAGTAGCAGGCACTAGAAATGCAAGTCTTAAATTATGAGAAAGTCTATTTGCTTGAGGACAAGCAAAAGTTCAAGGGTGGGGATAGTTGATAAAGCTAATTTAACCCCTATTTTATTAGTGAAAATTCAATGATATCCTAAAGATTTATGTACTTAATTGAAAGAATTGACACTTAACTAGTTAATATATTTGCCTCAGGTTCAATTCAGTACAAATGGGAGAAAAGGAGCTGGAAAGAGTGCATTTGGAGCATAAAAACACAGAGGAATGAAGACTTTCTACAAGCAAGGGAGGATCCACGACTGTAGCTAAAACAGCTAATGAATAGCAGTGGAAATGAGATGATTAGTGAAGCTTATGACCTTGGACCACGGTCGTGGTGGTGGTGATAACCACATCTTTACACATGGCTATGGTGGTGGTGATAACCACGACTTTACACACAGCCATGGTGGTGGTAACAACTACGGCTTTACAAATGGCCATGGTACACTTGGTATGCATGAAAAGAAAAATTTTTTATTGTATTTTTCGTAGGGATATATATATAGAAGAGAGGAGAGAGAAGGGGATTTTTTTCTTTTTGATAATTGATACTCTTCCTTTAGATGTTTTGCTTCGACATTGAGAAGTTAGGGTTTAATATAATTGGAGAGATTATACCGGGAGATTTACGGAAGATTGAAAAATGTTTTCTTAGATTTCAATTGAGAGTTTAGCTATCGGAATTTCTTGAGAAAAGTGCGCACTTTCCAGTATTTTCATCTGTATAAGGAATCAGTGAGATTGTTCGCATTTCTTATTATCTAGAGAATTGTGTTACAATTGTAATTACATTGAATCATGAATTCCTTCATACATAATTATATTGATACTATGAATTCCATGGCTAACTAATTTATCAGATGGGAATGAGATAAACCCTAGAGTGCTAAAATGATTGTAGTAATTACGTTATAGGAGTAATATAAATATGGCAGATTGCAGCTCTTTCTATTTCAATTATGACTTGTCTAAGTTATGATTGTTAGAGGTTATAAACATGGGAGTGTTTGTAAACTCATTAGGAGTTCTTAATTAAAGAATTCAGGTAATTGCAGAAGCAGTGTTTAATTGTTTAATAAGAGATTATTGAGAGATTAATGCAATATCTTAGACTCATTAATCACTAAGGAATTAGGATGATTGGGCTATAGATATTAGATTATCATATCATTGGAAGATGTATGATAATGTTATAGAATCCACTATTGATTAGAAAGCGAAAACGGACTAATTAGATTAGAGGTCAAATCCTTAATTTAAGGAATTATAATCTCAATGAAATGACCATACATATATTATTCTATATAACTCAAAGGCAACTTGATTTGTACCTTTAAGGTAGAATCTTGATTTCCCATCACTTTTTCATTGATAAGTTTTTCAAAGCAGTTTTTGATCTTATTGTAATTGAATTAAGTTAGTTTTAATTTTAGTATACAAAATTAGAAATGAAAAAAAGAAAACCCCATTCTTTCTCTACCTAAATATTAATTAAAGCTAGCATAGGTTTAGTACTCTACTTAAGTCCTTGTGGGATCAACTCTTGTTTTCAACATTATACTACTTGATATGATCCAGTATACTTGCTGGTATTGCGCTCCAATTATTTTTAAACACCTTTTCAGCGTATCAGATGCGCAACACTCATTACAATCATAGCAATCACAATTGTAACAATAGCCTTGGTCATCACCTATAATTCACATACAATTATCTACAGTAACCTCACTTAACACACTACTATGCTAGCAAACCCCAACCGTATTCACATCAAGTATAGCATTGTAACAAGTAATGACACCAATATACCACATAATCCTTGCATTTCACAACACTACTTCATTGCTAAAGCAATTAGACATACATATAAGGCTAGAATTACATTTTGAACACATACCTACAACCCATTCACATGTACCTAAGTTAAATCTGATTGCCCCTCACAATTTCACAAGTGTATAACACTAGAAGCTCAAAAACCTAGCTTGCCACTCTATGTCCTATTTGATGTCCTAGTAGGGATAATTAAGACACATGTTGGTGTAATTATAACTTGGATACTATCGAATACCTATGTGCAGCACAAACGCAAAATACTTTAAGCCTAACTAATAATGGACCATGGAATCCAATGAGTCAGAATCCTTTACAACAAAAGAAAAATTCAATAAGCCAAACTCTTCCATTTTCGAATCTCTACTCTGATACTAGGATGATGCACTTAAGAGCTCAGTTATCATTAAGTCTTACCATAGAAAATCAAGTAGGTCCTTCGACATATCAAAGAAAAGAAGATGGAAATGGGTCTAGTGAATTTGTCAGCTACCTATGAGGATATGATACACTAAATGAACATTACATGACTTAATCTCTACTTTGATATGATGCATAAAGTATTGCTTAGGGTTGCCTATTACAATCCTTACTAAAGGGATTGATAAGAGCAGAATATGAGAGTTTTCATAAAGAAATACTCAATGGTTTTTCATTCATTTCATAAGTATGACATCTTTCGAAACCTCACAAAGATAAGCTATTTATCTATCGTGATAATTACTTAAATAAAATAAAATAAAGGATGCCCTGTGGCAGTCCAATAAATATAAAGAAAAATATAAGGGTAATTTAGTAAAGAAAAAATAAGTAATCTTAGAGCCTAACAAGCCTCGAGGCCAAATATTGGTAATAATCTCCTATTAAATCAAATTTATGCTGTTAACATGATTATTACCAAGAAAGCTATGCTAGAGGTAGATCTAGACAACCTTGCTATCATAATTGAGTAAGTGGCATTGAATTTGAGGTTGTATCACCTACTAAACATGAACATTAGAGATTAAACACAAACTAGACTTGCAATATACCAACTGTTTAATGAAGGATAGGTAAAGAAGGGAGATATCATGGCTATCCTAGTCCTAAAGTCATGAAAAAATTACACTCAGAAAGAGCTTGGAAAAAGGTATGAAGCTAGGGATCTAATAGTTGACACCTTGGGTGAGCCATTAGGCAAGTTTAAATATTTGGTAGAATATTCCTTTACATCAACATATATGCGGATGTAACACCCGTTGGATGGGGCTAGGAGTTTAAAGAAGAGGATAGGATCATTGAGAAGGTAAAAGAAGTAATAGGAATGATAGACATGATCAAAGATAGTACTAGAAAACTACAAGATTGACCCTCTAAACTATCAAGCACTAAACCAGCCTACCAAGCCTTTATTACGTATGATCAAAGGGTTAACTCGCTTAAGCCATATGTATGATTAGACTGAAGAGGCTAAGAGGAAAGCTACCATAGGAAAAGCTAGTGAAGGCTAGTGAGTACATAATTATGGACTAACTAGTTGAGGTAACAACTTAGATTTCCTTGATGAGCTTATTACTATTGTCAAATATTCACCAAAAAGCTCTAATTAATATCCTCAAGCATATTGAGGTTCTTAAGGGGATTTCTATTGAAAAATTTGGTTTGGTGGTTAACTCTGTACTTGTTGTGGATTAGATAGCATTTTCATCTAAGGAATGAAAAGGGGGCGAAACGATATTAAAAGACTAAGCCCCTCTTTATAATCAAATGTGAAAGTAAGGTTAATTTGTGAAATTTTTAAATAAGTTTGGACACCAACAAATATGTTAGATTGATCGATCAAGTAATAAAGGATGAGTACAGTATCATTCCCACGAGGATTAAATCAAGTACTAGACCAATATCAATTCTATTATTATCAAAGCACTTGAAAAATTAATAAAATTGAACTAAATTGTCTAAATTAACTAAGAATGAGGAAATGGAATAAAAGGATCATGAAGAGAACTTTTAGTGATTCAATCAATAATGAGTGGGAAGATTGAACCTACCAAAATATACTAATTGTAGTATAACTGAATTATTATTATAATTAGCTACTTGATTATTCTTATGAATTTACTAAAGCACTTTCTCCTTCAAGCCTTAAGGTTCTTTTATCAGTTAATAAACTAATTCATCTCTTGAATCATTAAATTATTAACCAACAAAATTAAATTCCTAGATTTAATAACATAATTACTTTCGATATATAATTGACTAGTGCCTTAGATTAATTTCTTCTAAATTCCTTTAGCTAGAAATTAAAATGAGCATTGTGTAAACCCTACTTTTAGTGGGCCTAAGACTCAATTAGGAATACTTTCCGAACGTTCCTAAAGATCAACTAAACTAAAAACTTAAGTTTATATTTAGAAACGAATTAAATTTTTACAATTCAAAAGCCAATTGTCGAGAAAACCTGAGCTTGAAGAACTACGAGCTCTAAAACTACTTAAAACTGTAAACCTTAAAGCCATTAAGGAATTTTAACCCTAAATAATTAATCGATAATTTAATTTGAATAATTTCATCCAACTTTAGAAAATTTCACAATTCTACAAAAATCAAATCATAAATCACAAAACAATGTAAGATGAAAATCCTAAAACAATTTTCTATAAGGCTATGCCCTTATCTTCATGCATAAGCCTTACACCATAAATAAGTAGACTAACGAATCACCTTAGATAACTTAACAATTGAGAGTTGGAATCATTTATCAATTGATAACTTATCAAAATCTAGTGATAAGACAATTTCCTTATCACCTCTTCACTTATACTACATATGGACAAATTTTCACAAGAAATCATGAGCTTAACTTTAATAAAGGTGACAAGACCACTCCATGCCATTAAAAGACTTCCCATGGCAGATCTAAAAAGGGGAGAAAGGGGGGGGGGCATGCATTTTTCATTCACCCATCAATCACTTCCTCTTACACATCACTATTCACCCCTTAATGCTTACATCATCAAGAGTTGCAATTGTTGACTTTTTGTAAGCTTTAAGACAATACTTTCAAGGCATTTAAACACTCCTTCTCTCTTCATTCCAACCGGCTGCACTCCTCCCCATTTCTCTCACTTTTAATCTCACTTTCACTTCATCTTTCTCTCTTTTAAAACAAACATAAAAAGGGGAAACAACTTTACCCCACAAAATCCATTTTCTTCCATTTTGAAGCTTCAACTCACGGCATTTTTTTTTCTTTGTTCATGTGCCATTTTCTTTCATCATTTAAGATCATCTAAGACCATTAGAATCTTTCATAAACCCCTTTCCAAAAGACAAAAGAATTCGGGTTTCAAAAGGTAAGCAAAAAGGAGGAAGCAAAGTTAAAGGCTTAAGAGGAACCTTAGTGCACAACCACCAAACTTTGCGTTAAGGACGAGTAAGTGATTCTTGTGATGTGTGGATTAATATTTATGTTAGAAGACTTGGATTTCTTGAAGATATGAGTAAGGTTTGAGTTGTTATAGCACAAAAATTCGTTTTAAGAAACAAACCCTAAAACCATTACATGAAGTTGAAATATGAGCATGTAAAGTTGGTGTTTTGTATGGACATTTGTTTAATGCTTTGAATGGAAGATTTTAAGCTAAGGAAATCTTGAAATGAGAACTTTGATGAAGGGTAAGCATGCTGGACGTGAAGGTTCCATGATCATTTGAATGTTGATTTTGTTTCCATTTAGTTAAACATGCTCAAAACTAGACTTAAGTTAAGGAAAAATCCATCACATGAAGTTTTATGAAGAAATCAACCTTGTATGGCATGAGCTATGATATGGAGGTTTTATGAAGTATAAGATCTTTTATTTCTTTATGTGGAGCATGAGTTAAAGGATCATTTGATGGAAGGGAACTTAAGTTAAGATTTATACACAAGTAGTTAAGTGCATAATCTATCATCTACACTTAAGGAAATGATGAAACAAGTTGAAAAACCAAGTAAGGACCCCTTAGGACCAACATGAACAGATCTGGAACATGGGTAAATGAGGCCTAAAAATATGATAAAAGTGAAAGAACAAAGTGAAAGGATTAACCAAAGCAAGTATGATTAGCATACAAAGCCTAAAACTCAAAACCGGGGCTAAAACTCTCAAAACAAGCTTAGAACTCTAAGATGGGCCTTCAACAAAAATCTGACCAGCAACTTAAAGAACCAAGAGAAGTTGTTTTGAAGCCCATAATAAATCCACCTAAGGCCCCATAAGCCCACCAAAGTCATTAACCTTACTTGAACCAAAAACAAGCCCATTTGATAACTTAAGCTCACTAAAGGGCCCAAGAAGTGGTTGTTAGCCTTAGGAATATAAATCAAAATTGTAAATCTGATCTCAAGGAGTATTTTAAGCTTAGGATAAAATCTGAAGACCAAGCCCAAAGGATTCCTCAAGCTATCAAAAGCCCATTTACCAAACAAGGCCCAAAAACACTCCAACACATGAGGAACGCTACTGTTCTGACCCATGGACAGAATTGCATACCTCATTTCGAAAATCTAACCTTACCACGTTAAAGTACACTCAAAAACAATGAAGATTGACTATAAGATCATAAAAATCGGATTTAAAACGAAAAAGTTATACGCGATTGAACTTTAGGTAAAAACCCGAAAAATTCCGAGAACTAGCTAAGAATATAACTTAAGAAAAATTTACATAGTTTCTTAAGTTTGCTTCAATTCCTTATAAAAATTATTTCAATGACCAGGGGACACTGTTTTCGGAGACGACTTGCCTCCGGACTACTTTGATTGAACCACATGGCAGAGTGAGTAAATTCTCGATGACTCTTTACTTGATTGTGCTTGTAAAGTAGATGCACCTAATCTTATATTTATAAATTTGGATGCTTGTGGGATATGGGAGATGCATGTGTATAAAATTATGGATGAGTGTGATGACTTGTTAATTATATATAACAATTGGGAATTATTTGCATGAATATATACTTGTGAATTGTATGGAATGAAATTGGTTGATCACCCTGAAAATCAAGTTAATCACTTATATGATTAAGAACTCAAAATGAATCATGCATTCCCCATATTGCATACGGATAACACCGACTGCTGCTTCACGCAGAAGATGGGAAGGGACACACAGGAATACGAGTTTCCTGCAGGATTGGGCACTAGCTATGCCATCATATATATTGAGTCTCTGTCTTAAGCTGATGGGCTTACTAGGCGCTAGGAGACGCCAACCGTCGGCGAGGGGCCGAGTCTTGTGGCTTCTGCTTAGGGCGTGTGTTTGTGGACTGCGGGGGCCACCACACCGCTAGACTTGGGATTTTTAAAGGATATGATTTGATTTTGATAAAGGAAGTATATATATATGTATATATGTAGAGTTTTGTTTTGGTATGAGCACGATAGTGCAAATGAAATAAAACCCAAGGTCTAGAACCCGGATTTCGGTTTGGGTCGGTTAATTATCTCCAAACCCCGACTTCAGGGGGTGAAATTCTGAGTCGTATGCAGTTCCTAGGTCACTGCATGCGTTGTATGGCATACTGTTTGTTTATGCATTCATATGATTGTGCATCTAATAAATTTCTGCCTTGTGGTACTAATGAGGGTATTTATCTCACTAAGCGTAAGCTTACTCCCCTATAGATTTCTGTTGGTGCAGGAGAACCTCTTCATCAATCCGGGCCGAGGCATGCCCGTGGTAAGTCTCGGGTAGAGACGGGTTGGAGCGATCAAAGAGCGAAGAGGACATTTTGTAATAGATTATAGATATTTAGATACTTTATATATATTTATGCATAACTTAGATTTTATGCAGTTCCGTTATGAATTGCATTCGTTTGTAATATTGTTTTGGTGTGGTTCTCACGAGCCCACACAATTAGTTAATTTATAACATAGAAGTAATTTTAGTTAAATTGCTCTATATTACTTGTCTATGGGCCTAGTGGTAACGTAGAGTGGAAGGAGCCTTGTGTGTCGTATGAAAGGCCTATGATCAGCAAGGGGGTTGATAATAGACCTTTATACGGTACACGGCGACCTATCACGACAACGATACTGTTGGGTCGTTATACATTGCAATAAGCTTGACATGCAAATTTAATTTAATTAAATATAGTTGTCTTCCAAATTCATTAACTTAATTAAAGATGATTTTTTATAATCCATAAAATATTTTTCTACTTCAAGAACATATCCTATAGTCCTATGCTTTAGGTCCTAAACACTAGTTCATAGTATTAAGATTTAAAAATGAATAATCCAATTATCTAACTATATTATAATAAAATCACAAAAACAATTAACAATTAGGTTTCGTAAATTTTTCACATAAAATAATTTAGCACATAATTGAATTAAATGAATACACAATAAACTAGAAACATACCATGAGAAATATTCATTATTGAAAAACCAATATTTCTAAAGTAAAGTGTGTAAAAAATCACTCAAAAAAATGAAATAAAACTGAAATCTCCGTGCTAAGTTGAATCTATAGCGGACTTTGTAAAATCCAATTCGTCTCTTCTTGTGACTTCGAAAAATTTTTCTCTTCGTTGTCTCCATATTGTTCCACCTTCAAAACAAAAAGGGAAAAAAACAAAAAAAAATTATTGTCCCCTTGTCTTGCCGTTTTCCGTGTCCAGGGGCTCTCGGACGTCGGCGGGCGCCCAAAGTACATATATAGGCTCAAAGTTTTCAACGTTAACGGAAATGGAAAAGGCAAGGGGGATTAATGTGGTGTTTGGGGCTATTATGAGCCCATCCACGTTGCTTTCTACTGGACAAAAATTAATTGGACAAATGTAATGTCCATTTGATTTCTTCCGATCTCCGCATTTCCACTTCCGAAATCCCCCGAAAATCCTTTCATGTAAATGGATGCCTTCTGAAATACTGTCTCTTTTAATTCCCTCTAATCCCTGAATATTGCTTCGTGTCTTCCGAAAAAATCCCCGTCGGCCTTTTCTTTTCTTCTAACGCAAATTGCAAATACACAAGGGGGGATCGATTCGATGACATGGCGGCATGATGCGCCCATTCTCCTTTCTTCCCAGGCTTTATTGCAATTTCAAAATGGGGTACAAATATCCATCGGGCCCCACGTGCTTCCAACTTGAAATTGGAAAATGAACAGATATGTCTTCCTTTGAAAATGAAATTCATGAATTCCTGCACGTGAAAGTACGGCTGGACAAAAAAAGCATGAAATGCGGATCTAAACCGAAAATTTGATTATTTTAAACCGTTTGATTTATCATTTGAATCAATTATGTATAAATAGTTTGTAATTTGATTAAGAAAAGTAAACCAAATCGTACTATTTTGAATCAAACCAAACCATTTAGTTAAATAAAAAAATTTATATAAATATTTTGAATTTTTTAATACTTTTTTTTCTATTAATATTCATAAATTTTATCAAATATTTTATATTTTGTTATTCTTTATCATAATTTTATATCAATAATTTTCATTAAATTTAATAAATTCCTTTTGAAACTTTATATTTATTGGTGATAAAAATATTTAATAAAAATTCCATATAAATGGTTCAAACTGTAAATCGAATTGAATCGAATTAGTTTTAATTAAGTTAAAAAAATTTATAAACTGAATCGTATGGTTAAGTATAACTTAAAAAAAAAAAAACAAACCGTCATATTATATTCGATTTAGTTTGCTGGGCAAATTGTATCGAACTAAATTGCAGTTACTTTAATTAAATTAAAATGGATCTATGCCCTGACCGATGCTCGTCCCTTTTTGCGTGAGCCTGATTAATATTTTCACTTCTTGTGAACTTCTAATAATTTCCATGTATATTTTTTTGTTTATGTACATTTTTCCCATTACAAGTATAAAAAGATATGATTAAAGTAGTATAAATTTGGGATAAAAAAATATATAAGTACAAAATAAACCTTTTAAGCCCAGTTATTAATTAATTTTCACCATTTAATTATATTAATCCTTCTATATGTAATTTATTATTTTTACGATAATAATTCCATGAAAGTGCTATGTACCATACATAATTTTAAGGAAAAAATATTGAAAAAGTGTGAAAAATATACACTCATCAAGGGTAGTAGCTCGAATTTTTATTAACAATGGATTATCTTTGAATGTATGTCCGCTTATGACACTGAATTTGCATAGAGTGAATCTCATTGAGATGAACCTTGCTTGATAGCAATCTAGGCATTCGATGGATCGAAGAGAGATATAGTTAGAGAAATTAGGTTATAAGTTGAAATTGGCTTGTAAGTGTTGACAATTCCATTTCAGGTGTTAAACATCCCCAGAACTTTCAATCTTCTATTGGGAAGGACTTTGATACACTTTGTAAGGGCTACTTTAGCAAGTTTACATCAAAAGGTAAAGTTTGTAGCCAATGAACAGTTGGTTACGATCCTTAAGAAGTAGGATTATGAGGTGTATGGGGAGATAGCTATTCCATACCACATGGTTATGTTGTTTGTCTAAACGATGCTTGGAATTGTTGAGTAAAGTGCTCAACTTACATTTGATTAGTCGATAGTAAATGTTCTAGTTTGTAAGTGTAGTGATTGCTTGAATATTACTTAGATTAGCAATGGATGTACTTGGTGGTGTTGTAATTGTGAGTATAATGTTGGCAATGTTTTATGTAATGCATTCTAGAACCGGTTGTGATAAAAACTTATGAAGACTTACGCTATAACAAGTATTCGAACTAGAAGCAAATTTATAACCTTAAGCAAAGACAAAATGAATATGATAAGCCTTGTTGATATACTTGATGTTGACTAAGAATTGGTTGATGCACTCATGACACGGTATGACAATGACCTACGGGTCAATTTTCTTAAAACTTATGGTTTTGCTAGGATAAGCTTACAAAGCTAGGTTTTTGTGCATATAGTGTCGCATTGACCAAAATTTCAACCACGCTCTATGGTTTTGCTAAGCTAAGATAATTTTCTAAGTTCCTGGATATATTCTCTAGATGCTTGGATTTATAGTCGACTAAACTGGATGAGATGTTGGGCTGGCTAAGATATGAGTGTCGATGCATATCACATGTATTAGCATGGCATAAAATTTGCATTATCTTATTTGCTACATGGATTTAACTAAATATGAAACTTAAGTGCTTATGTTATGTGCTTTGGTCTATTGTTGCTTGTTTTTCACTCTCGCTTAGCTCAATAGTAGCTAAGGGGATAGGTTTTCTCTTATCATCCAATTAGGATGCAACTTTTTAGGGTGTCACCAACAATAAGAGTAGACTATTCGAGAGAGATAAACAGAGTCGATTATTTTGAAAGTGAAAGGATCTCTGAAGAAGTACAATGGAGACCTAGAAGTTTAAGTGAAGTTTAGACTTTAAGTTTTTTCTTAAGTTTCTACATGACATAAATATTTGTAACTATAAGCCTATAACTAAACTCCTTTAAGCACCAAGTATATAATGAAGCATTGTTTTGCTAGAATTGAGCTAATTTATGATAGTTTTACCTGTATGATGGGATATGTTGTATTATGCCGGGGTGTGACTTCCTTTATATGGTATTAGAGCATAAGCTAGGGACCTTAAGTTTCTAGGTATGTATCAAATGTATGGGGTAGCTAAGTGATGAAGTATTATAACTTTATAGCATCATAAGAGTACTTATTATTTATGTTGTTCAGTGGTGTCTAGAAAATGATGTGAAGGAGATGTAGAAGGCCTCTAGTAAATTGAGAACCCTAAGAGTTAGAGGTAGAACCTTTACTATAACTTAATCTGGCTCCACCTTAGCTAGGTATCAAATTTATGCAACAGTTTGTAGTTGGTCTAGCTAAAGTTAGAGGAGTTGATAAGTTGGTATGGGTACAATGGATAGTGAAGCCATATGATTGTAAGAATATTGATCCTTTAGTTGTTGA
The DNA here is from genome assembly GCA_024138005.1 of Lumnitzera racemosa. NCBI lineage: Eukaryota > Viridiplantae > Streptophyta > Magnoliopsida > Myrtales > Combretaceae > Lumnitzera > Lumnitzera racemosa. The sequence goes on from JAMXBC010000002.1 coordinate 74,823,309, forward strand.
GGAATGGATTGATTCTTTAGATAAGGCTTTTCAAGTGCATGATGTGGAAGAGAATAGAAAGGTTAGGCTTATATCTATTCTGTTAGATGGTTGTGCAAATGATTGATAGAAGCATAAGAAGCAATTTTTAGCTTAACCTATTGAGTGGAATTCTTTTAGGAATACATTTCTGGAGTAGTACACCATAAACTAAAGCAGGATGGTAAGTCAGTTGAGGAATAGAAAGGGACTAATAGGTTATTGAAATTGGCATTAGAGGCTATCTAAGATAATGAATTGGCTAAGGTTGGAAGGTTTAATGTTGCACTTGATTTGTATTTCCAAGTAGAGTTGAAAAGAGATAGGATAGTAAGGTAGAACAACTTGGTGAATGAGGCCCGTACTTTATAAGAAAAAACTTATGGAATAGAGAGAAAGAAATAAAGGTTTATGGGAAACTCTAGTAGCACTAACAAGATGACAAAAGGAAGGTAGGGTAGCTAGTTTGGAAGTAAGGATTAGAGAAATGGTGGAACTATGATATCATGTTGGAAGTGTAATGCAAGGCATTGAACTATAGATTGTCCTAAGTTACATAGAAAGGGTTTTAAGTGTGGAGAAGCTAGGCATATAGTAAAAAATTGTTCAAATCTGAACCCTAGGGGCTTGTTTTGTACCATCTATTGCAAGATATGTCATAATGTGAATTAGTGTACTAAACCACAAGTAAGGTCAGAGCATGCCTAAGGTAATAAACCAAAACCAGCTAACAGGAACAACAATAGGTTGAGTAGAGTGGTCGGTAGGCCTAGGGTACAAGAAAGAATTTATGCACTTCAGTAAGAAGAAGCAGGGGATGTTCATATAATAGCAGGTAAGTATTACCTATATTTCTTTAACTTTAGTATATTTGATAGTTAGTTAGCTTAAACATATACTAATGTTACTCACGAATATAAAGTGATATAGTTATAACAATTGTTCTAAGATTAGTTCGTATAGGAGATAGTTACATGTGTACTTTATGTTGGTCTTATATAAGATATCAAGAAGGAGGTTAAATTGACATCTTTAAATTTTTGAAAACTTTTTTTGATATAAGAAAATATCCATCTTAATAACTTAAGATAGTAAATAGTGATATTTTAACAAACCAACACAATTAAATAACGTAAATTAAAAGGATAAGAAGGAGAATATTAGGCTAAGGATTTATAGAGCTTCAATGTCTTGCCTATCACTCTCTTCCAACTCCACTGTTGGCGACTCCATCTACTTTACCAATATCGTTTCACTTGATCCACTATAACAAAATCATAAGAAGTTTACAAGTAACTACCACACATAAGCTATACTTTGCCTTGCTTATTTAGTCTTTTTTTCAATCTAGACTAATACAAATCTATAAAGTATAATCTATCTTTACTCTACTTTGAATAATAAACAAATTTTTATAGGGGAAAAAGTTGAGAATAACAAAATGAAACTCGAAAGGATTTTTTATGAAAACACAAGTAAAGATGGATGAAAAATCCACTTCAGTTCAACATTCTAGAGAAGTATCTAAACTATGTTTTGTATTCTTTTAGATAGTAGAAGATAGCTCTTGATTCAAGTATGGCGTATATGTAATCTTTTGCTTTAGGATTCATGTCTAATATTTTGAATCACCTTTTCTTTTATACTTAAGTCTTCCAATGGCTAAAACATAATGAGAATTATCTTCAACTCATGTTTATCCTTTTTCAACATTTAGATCATTTAAGGATATTTTGGAGAAGATTTTGGTAATCTTTGAATTTTAAATTTGATTCTCTAAGCTTAGTAGAATATGCTTGATCAGCAACTTCCAGATAAGCTATAGCTTTGAGAATTTATGATAAGAAACACTTATCCAATAGTTTCCAAATCAGCTTCAGTCTTAGAAAATGAAATCTTATAAAATCAAAAACCGATCTTATCTTTATCAAACCATATTTATCTTGATTTATCCAATGATGTGTTTGTTTAAATAATCCCCTTGAATCCTTAATTCTATCTTTAGTGAGATTGAATTAAGTATTTCCCTAATACACCCAATCTAGTAGAGTAAGGCCTTGTTTTCTTCAAATCTAATATAAATAAATTTTCAATGTTATTCTTATAGACTAACTATCTAAATAACCTTTTGAAGAGTATAAGTCTTCTTTTCTTCAATGTTTCTAAATAATAATCTGAAATACCGCAGCGATTCTTCCCATAACAAGGCTTATGCTTCTGAAGCATATTTAGATATTTTTAGAATTTTCTCCTTTGTTAAATAATTTAGACCTTCCGAATAAATTTCTAAATGATTCTCAATTTGTAATTTTAAGCTTTCTAAGAACACTTTTGAATACCTGCATTCTTCTTGATTCATTAGCATTCTTCTCTTTTTGTTATCATCAAAATACATAAGAGATATTTAACACTTTATTTGATACTAGAGCGACTCATTCATGTGCCTTAAAGTAGCATGTTGATAGAAATTAGTTGCCAATAGAAACCCTAGTATATGAGATGGCAATCACAATACCTTCAAGAAGAAAGCAAGTTATGTATTACAAGCTAAGAGATGGGAATGTTTGTGTAGATACTTATGAGATGTCGGTAGAATTAATAGTCTTAGATATGAAAGGATTTGATGTAATATTAGGAATAAATTAGATGACCAAGCATAAAGCAAGTTTTGACTATGAAAATAAGGTAGTGGTGTTTCGAAGGTCATATGGGGAAAACTATTGTTTTAAGGGAAGTTCTAGTGTTGTAGTTCCTTAAGTGTTCTCAACAAGTGAATTACAAAAGTTGATATGTAAAGGGAATATAGGTTACTTAGCCTCAATAGTGGATACACAACCTAATGAAACCAAATTACAAGATATACCTATAGTATAAGAGTTCCCTAAAGTTTTCCCTATGGATTTACCTAGTTTGCCACCTGATAGAGAAATTGAATTCACCATTAACCTTATTCTAGGGACTGCAACTATTTCTAAAACCCCTTACCATATGGCACCAACCGAGTTAGTTAAACTAAAGAAGCAAATTCAAGAGCTATTAGACAAAGGTTTTATTAGATCCAATACATTGCCTTAGGATGCATCGATTCTTTTTGTTAAGAAGAAGCATAGAAGTTTGAGACTTTGTATAGATTACCAAGAGTTGAATAAAGTTAAGATTAAGAATAAGTATTCACCTTCAAGGATCGATGATTTGTCTAATCAATTAAATGGAGCTATTATGTTTTCAAAGATAGTGATAGGAATTAGTTTACAATAATCCTCAACCCAAGGCCGACCTATCAAAAGCCAATGCAAACCTATAATAAGCTAAATCCAACCTATCCTAACCCATGAGTAACATACTCTTGCCAAGGCTAGATTGATAATCAAAGGACGAAAGGAGGAAAAGGAACCATTCAACAACAGGTTTGTTGTCTGTTGAGGTAGCAAGAGACTAAACAGCCGAGGCCTCAAGGCTAAAGAACAACTTGGCGTAGCATAAGAGAGCTAGTGCCAAGTAATCTATGAGTGCAACAATTATGGGTCGACCTCACTAGGAGCTTGGCCAAGCACAATAAGACTTCCAAACAACCTACCCTAGCTCGGATACCTGAATACTTACTGGCCCTTGCTTGGGTCTGATCCCACATATAGCTTGAGTGACTGCATGTTGACTACTTTGTTAAATGCACAATTTTGTATACTTTGTAAATATTTTCCTTATTATTTACACTTTTGCTACTAAGGTTTTAAATAGCAACTTTTGTAATTAACCAAGAGAATCAGAAGAATACATAGACGGAGATCACACTTGAACATTCCTCTTTAAGTAAGGATATTCTTGAAGCTCTTCAAGCTTGCATTTTAGGTTATTGAGTGTGCTTTACTCTTTAATTTCTCTTATGCTCTTATCAATCTTTCCTTTAAAATTGTAGTGAACCCTTCATTTAAGCAAGTTAGTGAGTCACATCTAACTTCTCATTGAAACCCAAATGACATTCAGTGTTCATGAATTATATTGAATCCTATTTGAAGCTCAACCCTTGATTGTATTTTTGTCTTTGTACATGATATCCATAAACATTAACCTTCAAAACCCCTTTCCACTTCCTATTCCTCATCTTACTTGAACGTTGAATGCCTATTCATGGTTCATATCCACCGAGTGTTTATGGATTTGCATCAACTTCATTGGTATCATAGCTTTAGAGAGACACGCGTATTACTGTTCTTCAAAGTTTTATTTTTTATTTGAACATTTCTATTAGTCATAGTTCTATAGTATAGTACATTGTTCATGTTCTCAATGGACGTAGTGTCATACTGCTTATATTAGGTTGTAGAGTTGAGCAACAATATTTTCAATGGCTATCTTTGGTTGTAAAAGTGTTTAACAGTTGTAGGTAATTGTAGAAATCGATTATTAGTGATTTCTAGGTTACTGTTAGCTGTATTTTGTTGCAATAGTAGTTGTGGAAATATCTTATTGGTGATTCTAAGTTGAGTACGATTGAGGTGTTATGTATTTGTTATATTTTCACTCTAGAATTTATTATACGAACCACATTGTAGGATAATAGTGTCAATAATAGTGGAGATAGTCCTCGTGAAAGCTTAAGGAGACGTATTGACAACTTGGAATATTAGATTTAGAATCTCATTGATTCTATTTAGGTGCTTACTGGTTTAGTTAGAGGCTACAAACGTATTGGTCGAGGTGAGAGAAGGGAACGAATGTCGGCCAGTATAAGTGGCTCCAATGAGCTTAATAATCATGAGTGACAGTTGAAAAGAGTTGCTAAGCTAAGAAGAAGAGAAAACCAATCTAGGCTGAGAACAAGCAATGATAGGAGTGTTGACTTCGAAGTGAATCAAGGAGCTTGAAGAAGAGAGCTAAGGCTAAAAAGAAATATGGCCAAGTAGAGCTCCGATTGAAATGGCTGATCTGAGGTGAACTGAGTAGCTAGGAATGCAACCTATGAACCTTGAACACATAACCGAGGACTTGACAGCATTAAGCTTAAGCTGCCGACCTTTAGTGGTGTTAGCTGACCTAAAGAGTTCCTTGAGTTGAAAAGTTATTTGATTGCTATGAATGTGATGATAGAACCAAGATCAAGCTAGCCTCGTTATACCTTAGCAAGTATGCTAGTCTTTGGTGGGATAAATTAGTCACTAAGTGAGATGTTGAAGGAGAAGAGTCGATTAAAACTTGAAGGCTTATGAAACATTTGATGAATCAGTGCTTTGTGGTGATCTACTTCAAACAAGAGATGCTCCATGCATTCTAGCACCAAAGACAAGGTTGAGATACTATTGAAGAATATTTAAAAGAGTTTGACACCTTGATGACGAGATGTGTGATTGCCGAGCTGTAGGATCATGCTAATGCCACATTCCTAAGTAAACTCTAAGATGACATTACCGACGTAGTTAAACTATAGCCATTCAAATCATTGGACGAGCTGATCAATTTGGCATTAAGAGTGAAAAGACAGAAAAGAAGGCACCAAAGGCTGACTATCTAACCTCAATAAGGCTGCCTTAAGCTTAAGAGGTATGAAGAGAAGGAAAAGCTCGTGAATAGGATGGAGAAAAGAGTGTCTAGCTGACCTAACCAGGTTGAGATTAGGAAAGTAGAGAAGGAGAAAGTTCCCAGCACTAAAGCCCAGGAAGTAAAGTGTTTCCAATGTTTGGACTTTAGACATATTGCCTCTCAGTGTCCATACAAAAGGGTCATGATTTTGAAAGGTGAAGGACCTAATGCTCAAGTAGAGAGCCAAAGTGATAAGACCTTTGAGAGTAAGGAAGCAATTAATATCTATCATGAGATGGGAGAACCCATAACCTTAACAACCAAACAGGCCAACATTAAAGAAGACCAAAGTTAAAGGGAGAACTTATTCTAAATCCAATGTTTGGTGAATGGCAAGACCTATTCCCTAGTTATTAATGGAGGCAATTGTACCAACATCATTTCTACTAAGCTAGTAGAGAAGGTGAGATTGCCGACCTACTTGCATCCCTGACCATATGGACTGAAGTGGTTTAATGATAAGGGTATAATCCATGTACATAAGAGAACTTAATAGCATTAAAGGCTGGGAAATATAAGGATAAGGTTGACTTTGATGTGGTGCCTATGAATGTAGCAAATTTGCTTCTTGGCTAACCTTGGGAGTATGACCAGAGAGTAATCTACGATGGCTTCTTCAACACCTACATGGTTTGGAAGGATGGGAAGAGCTATTGCTTGGCCCCCATAAGCATTGAAGAGATCCAGAATAGCCTAGTGCCTATGGTAAATAGAAGGGGAAAGAGGAGCTTACTTAGCATCTAAGCCCATGCTCATAATCTAAAGTCAAGGATGACTTCTTTTCAACCCCACGGTGATGATAGGAATCAATCCACGACAATCCTTAAGCTGAGGCCAACTTGTCAAAAGCCAATGTAAACCTACTAGCAACTGAAGCTAACCTATCCTAACCCGAAACTGACTTGCTCTTGTCGAAACCTAACTGATAATTGAAGGATGAAAGGAGGAATAGGAACTATTCATCATTAAGTTTGTCATTTGCTGAGGTAGTAAGAGACTAAATGGTCAAGGCCTCAAAGGCCAAAGAATAGCTCGGCACAACATGGGAGAGCTAGTGCTAAGCAATCCATGAGTGTAGCAATTATGGGCTGACCTCATTGGGACCTTGGCCAAGCATAATAAGACTTCTAAATATCCTACCTCAGCTTGAACACCTTACTGCCAACTAGCCCATACTCGGGTTTGATCCTACAAATAGCTTAGATGACTACATGTTGACCACTCTATTAAATTTATGGTTTTGTAAATATTTTCTTTATTTCAATTGTGGGGTATTCTTTATAATTTAAGGGCCTTGTATATTATTTACACTTTAGTTACTAGGGCTTTAGAATTTACTATAAATAGAGGCTTTTGTAATTGGTTAAGAGAATCAAAAGAATACATAAATGGAGATTACACTTGAACATTCCTCTTTGAGTAAGGATATTCTTAAAGCTCCTCAAGCTGGCATTTCAAATTATTGAGTGTTGTTTACTCTTTAATCTCCCGTGTTCTTAGCAATCTTGCCTTTAAGATTATGCTAAAACCTTTGTATGAGCAAGTTAGTAAGTCACATTTAACCTCTCATTGAAACCCAAGTGACATTTAGTGTTCATGAGTTGTATCAAACCTTATTTCAAGCTCAACCCATGATTGTGTTTATATCTTAGTACGTGATATCCACATACATTCACCATCAAAACCCCCTTCCACTTCCTATTCCTCATCCCAATTGAATATCGAATACCCATTTGTGGTTTGTATCCACTATGTGTTCGTGAATTTGCATAAGATAGATTTGTAATCGAGGTATCAACAGTTAAAGATTAAGGAAGAAGATATACCTAAGGAAGCTTTTAAGACAAGAAGAAAATGCCATTCATTTTGATGAATGCTCCAACTGCTTTCATAGATATGATGAATTGTATGTTCATAAAGTATCTCGATGAGTTTGTGGTAGTGTTCATAGATAACATTTTGATTTACTTAAGAGATAGTGAGGAACATGTGAAGAATTTAAGGAAAGTACTTCAAAATTTAAAGGAAAAACAATTATACGCTAAGTTGAAGAAGTATGAGTTTTGGTTGGTGCAAGTTAGATTTTTTGGACATATTATGTCAAGTTCTAAAGTAGTTGTGGATCCTACAAAAGCAAATGCAGTGATAGATTAAGCAAGTCCAACAATTGTAACTGAGGTAAGAAGTTTCTTAGGAATTGTAGGCTATTATCGGAGATTTGTGCATGACTTTAGCAAGATTGCTATGCCATTAACACATTTGACATGCAAAAGAATTTGATTTGAATGGAACAATAAGTATGAGGGAAGTTTCTAGGAACTTAAGAAGTAGTTTGTTACTATACCTATACTAGCATTACTTGATAGATCAAGAGAATACTCAATCTACTATGATGCTTCAAGGAATGGTTATAAGCATATTGATGTAGAACGATAGGGAGATCATTTATGCATCAAGACAACTTAGATCACATGAGTGGAACTATCCAACACATGACTTGGAATTGGTACTAGTAATATTTGCCTTAAAGATTTGGAGACACTAGTTATATGGTGAGAAGTACAAGGTGACAAAAGCTTTAAGTACATTTTTATATAGAAATAATTCAATCTATGATAAAGGAGATTGTTAGAATTGCTTAAGGATTATGATCTTTTAATTCACTATCACTTAAGAAAGGCAAATGAAGTTGCGAATGCCTTAACTAGGAAAAACTATAGAAATGTTTCTATGCTAATTACTAGTAAGAAGGAGTTGATTAAAGATATGGAAAGAATGAGGTTGGAAATCTTGGTTTAAGGGAGTAGATCGATGGTTGTAAGTTTGGTAGTAATACCTATACTCTTGGAACATATAAAGGAAGCTTAGAAAAAGGATATGGAATTATAAAAGATTACAAATAATTTGGAAAACATTCCAACTTCTAGATTGATGATACAAGAATGTTAAAATTCAATGAAAGGGTATGTGCTCCTAATGTTGCAGAAGTTGAGGAAGTGATTTTAGAAGAAGCTCATGATGCAAAGTATTCTTTGCATCTCAGTAGATAGGAATGAAGGAACATATAGCGCAATACATCTGGAAGTGTGTGACTTATCAAAAGGTTAAGTAAAGCACTAGAAGCTAGGTGGTTTAATACAACCTTTTTTTATACCTAAACAGAATAGGAGCATGTAAGGATAGACTTTATAAGTAGTTTACTTAAAACAAGGAAGCAACATAATGTGATATGCGTTATAGTAGATTGACTTACCAAGTCTATACATTTTCTAGCTATCAAGCAAACTACAATCGTACCTTAATTGGCTGAAGTGTATATTAAAGAAACGGTTCATTTGCATGGGGTATTGGTATCAATCGTTTTTTATTGTGCTTCTCAATTCATGTCATGATTCCTATTATATAATCTTATTGGATAATAAGCAGAATTGGGAACTAAGTTGAGCTTTAATACAACATATCATCCATAGAGTGATGGACAACCAAAACATACCATATAAACACTAGAAGATATGCTCAAGGCATGTATGTTAGAGTTTAGTGAAAACTAGGATGATTATTTTTGTTGGTAGAATTCGCTTACACCAATAGTTATCATAATACCATTCAAATAGCATCATAGGAACCATTGTATGGATCCAAATGTAGATCTTCAATGTATTGGGATGAAGTAGGTAATCAACAGACAATTGGACCAGCCATGCTATAAGATCTTAAGGAGAAAGTATAGGTGATATGGGAATGAATGAGAATAGCATAAAGTTGACAAAAAAAAAAGTTATGCAGTTGTTAGAAGGAAGCCTTTAGAATTTCAAGTAGGTGATTGGGTGTTTTTGAAAATATCACCAATGAAGGGTGTCAAGTGTTTTAGTATTAAAGGAAAGTTAAGTCTGTGATGTATGCGACCTTATCAAAGTAAGAGAAGAATTGAGAAGATAGTTTATGAGTTGTAATTACCTAAAGAAATGGTAGGTATTGATAATGTTTGTTATGTTTCAACTCTAAGAAAGTTTGTTGAGGATTCAAGAACTATATTGGATGTATTGCCTAAGGTGCTGGAGGAGAATTTGACATATGTGAAATGTTTAGTAAAGATTATGGATATTAAGACATAGAGATTAAGGAATCAGGATATTGAATATGTTCAAACTATTGGAGAGTCAACACATTGCAAATGAGGCAATGTGGGAGTCTATAGATTGCATGAGGGCTCAATACCCTAAACTATCTACTTAAGGTTAGTATATTGATTTTGATAAGTTATTTGTAGTTATTGAAGATTCTAAGTATATGAGCAAACCTATTATATAAGTAAGTTTAAAGGATGAAACTTTTTGTAAGGATGAAACTTTTTGTAAGGAGAGTAAAATGTGAGACTTTAGTTGATTAACACCTTAGTCATTAAATTAACCAATCCAAATTAAGACGTTTAAGGCATTTGGAATAACTAAGGGCCCTTGGAAAATTTTGTCCAAATTGAGCCAAATTTTAATATAAGGTCATAAAAGTCAGACTAAGAATGCTAGTAGAATTAATTTCTCAAAATAGTAGATATATATAATATATAATTTTAATAAATTGTATTTTTATTGGGTACTTTTGTTAATTCCTGAAAACTCAATGTTAGAGCCTTAAAATGTATCGAGTTGTTGGAGATAAATTATATATGTAATAAAATTACTATGGGACATAAAATAATATATGGAATATATATGTATATATGTCATATGTAATTTTTATAGATATATTTTAAACCAAAGCTAATTAAAATACTTCAAGATAATACTTTTAGGCTAAAATAAGTTAATTAAATTCATAAAAATTTACAAAGGACATGAAGGTAGTTTGAAATCATCTTAGTAAGCATATGGCTTCAAATGGACAGGTGCTAAAGACTAAGATAGGAAACTATAAGCATTATTAGCTTAGAATTTTTGAAGAGAGAGAAAGAAAAACTCATTTTCACCATTTTTGAGCTTAGAAAATCCAAAAAATCGTCTCTAACATGTTTATGAAACTGAACTTTAGGAAAAATCTAGGTGACTTGTAGTGATCAAGGAACTAAAATTAGGAAAAATAACAAAATCAGTATGTGGTTTAAGGAATTAGATAGGGCGATAATGTGGAGAAAATCTAGGACCAACTACTACTACCAGGTGATAGGGCACCCAGCAACCAAGCAGACCAACAAAGGGGTTGGCCATCAATAATAGCTAAGTCCAGTGAGGTCTTACTTTAATCCGATTTTAAGTAAATTTCGAAAATTTTCAAAAATTCCTAGAAAATCATGAAAAAATTTATTTTCATATATTTTTACATATAAAATCTAAGAAAAATATCATTTTATATAAATTTGGTAGTTATCATATGCATCCTTAAGAAATTGGAGAAATTAGATAATTTTTTATATTGAAATAAATAGGGCTAATAACATAGTTTTTACTTGAAAAATTTTCTATAAACCATCCTAAGTTAACATTATATTGCTATGTGAAATTTTATTGTGAAACTATTTCCTAAATTTTTATGTGATTCTTGATCCTTAAATTATGTACTAACTTGTGTTTTTAGTTGAAAACAATCTATTTTCTTAATAACTTTAGTTGGATTCTGAGTTGGATCAATTCTTAAAGTATATGTATTGTTCTTAGATGGTTAGATGGAGTCATAAAATGAGGAGTTATATAAAATTGTAGTTTAGTCTTTAAAAATGAATAATTTAGGGCATCTGTTGAAGGTAGAGAATAGCTTAAAGGTTTTGTGAATGAATTTTTGCACTATAATGATACTTAGAGAATAAGTGTGGGGAAATTTATGATTTAAATGTAAAAAAAGGGATTCAAAAGTTTGGTTAGGGGTTGTTTTTCTTAAAAACTCTAGGAATGATAGAGTCAGAAGGCAATTGAGAGGATAATTTAGTAAGGAGCATAAAACTGGTGAAACTCAAAGGCTATGTCAAAAGATAAAATTGATGTCATGAATGACCCCTGTATAGCTTAAATGGTAACTCAAAGGATTTTTGGCTAGAGAAAATTACTATAAAATCACTCAAAACCTTATTTACAGGATTTAGTAGATTCGGATAGCTCACAAAAATCATTGATTGGTCAAGAAAACATGATTTGTAAAATGGGATAGTATACTCAGAAGATGTTTGAGAAGCTAACTTAGAATTAAACTCATATACTGAATTAGAACCAGCTTATAACAAGTTAATTACTAATAGGTGAATATTTAACTAGCATATGTATATATATATATATATATATATACTTATGACCTATAATTGACCTTAGAAGTATTTACTCTTATTGGGTGAAGCCGTAGAGGAGGAAGTTCCTAATAGCGAGTAAATTGGGATCATACTACTAGCTAAGTAAGTAGATTTATGTATATAGGATATAGACTATTATCTAATAAGTAAAGAATGAATGTCCTTGTATATGGTCATGGTGTTTGTCTAAAAGATGCTTAAAATTGTTGAGTAAAGCACTCAACTTATGTTTGATTAGTAGCTAGTGAATTTTTTGGTTCGTAAGTGGAGTAATTGTTTGAATATTTCCTTATTAGCGATGGATGTATTTAGTGATGTTGTAATTGTGAGTATAATGTTGGCAATGTTTTATGTAATGCATTTTGGACTCAGTTGCGATTAAAGCTTATGGAGACTTATGCTATAATGAGAATTTGAATTAGAAGTAATATTAGAATCAAATTTAGAACCTTAAGCAAAGATAGAACAAATATGACAAGCCTTGTCAATATACTTTTGTTGATTGAGAATCGATTGATGCACTCATGGCATGGCATGAAAAGGACCTATGGGTTAGTTTTCTTAAAACTTATGGTTTTGCTATGATAAGTTTACAAAGTTGGGTTTTCATGTACATAGTGTTACTTTGACCAAATTTTCAACCACGCTTCGTAGTTTTGGTAGGTTGAGATAATTTACTAGGCTCCTAGATATATTCTTTAGATACCTGGGTTTGTGGTCAATAAAATTAGATGAGTTGGTAAGCTAGCTAACATGTCAATACCTATGCATATCACGTGCATTAGCATGGCATACAATTTGTATTACCTTATTTGTTGCTTAGATATTAATTGAGTATGAAACTTAAGTACCTATGTTATGTGCTTTGGTGTGTTGTTGCTTGTTTTCCACTTTCACTTAGCTTAATAGTAGTTGAGGGGATAAGTTTTCTCTTATCCTTTAGTTTGGATGCAACTTTTTGTGGTGTCACTAGCAATAAGGGTGAACTTTTGAAGGGCGTTAGATAGAGTCAGTTATTTTGAAAGTGAAAATGTCACTAAATAAGTACAATGGAGACCCAAAAGTTTAACTGAAGTTTAGACATCAAGTGTTTTTTGAAGTTTTGTAAATGATGTAAATATTTGTAACCATAAGCCTATAATTGAACTCCTTTAGGTGTTAAGTATATAATGAAGTATTGTTTTGCTAGAATTAAGCTTATTTATAATAGGTTTACCTATGTAATGAGACATACTATGCTATGCTGAGATGTGACAATATTCACCTAGTCTTACTAAGATATGCTAAGATTAGACCCATCAATAATAGGTCATAAGTTACCTATGAGAGATGATATTAAACCTAAAAGACAAAAGTTTAGGTCTTTTAAACTTAACATACTACTTAAGATGAAAGAAGAAATAAAGTAATTGTTAGAGGTTAGGTTCATAGCAGTATCTAATTACCTAGATTAGATAGCTAATGTAGAGTCGATGCTTAAGAAGAATGGGAAAGTTAAAGTTTGTAGACATTCATAACTTAGATCAAACCACTCCTAAGGGGAATTTCCCCTTACCATAAATCAATTACTTAGTAGATGACACTATTGGGAGTCATCTCTTCTCATTATAGATGGTTTCTCAAGTCACAGTAAAATTAAGATAGTAAAGGAAGACAAAACCAAGACCACCTTCGTCACCACTTGAGGAATCTTCTATTATAAAGTAATGTCCTTTAGTTTGAAGAATGTTAGGGTAACATACCAGTATGCCATGGTTGCATTGTTCCATAACATGATGCATAAGGAGATAGAAGTTTATGTAAATGACATGATTGTTAAGTCCAACGAAGATGAAAATCATTTGGAGGTCTGCAAAGACTATTTGCGAGACTGAAAAAGTTTTGTAAGAGATTAATAAAGTTTTAGTTGAAATTACACCAAGAGAAATGCACATTAGGGTCACTTTAGGCAAGCTTTTGGGTGTTGTTGCTAGTACGAAACGAATTGAAGTAGATCTACATAATGTAAGGGCCATTTTAGAGATACTTGAACCAAAGACTTTAAAAGAAATCAAAGGGTTGTTGGGGAGATTGAATTAGTTAAAATTTAGAGAAATGCACCTTAGGGTGACTTTAGGAAAGCTTTTGGGTTTTGTTGTCAGTACGAAAGGAATGGAAGTAGATTCGAATACAGTAGGGGCCATTCTAGAGATGCTAGCACCAAAGACTCTAAAAGAAGTTGAAGTTTTGCTAGGAAGATTGCATTACATTGCTCACTTCATAGTATAACTAGCTGATAAGTGCAAAACATCATTCAAACTCTTGTGGAAGAATGTAGTAGTAGATTAGGATGAGGAATTTGAACAAGCATTTACCAAGACCAAAGAACACCTAATGAATCCACCAGTATTAGTCACTCCTACGTCAGATCGACCATTCATCATGTATTTGATGATTCTCCTTGAGTCCATGGGGTATATGTTGGAGCTAAAGAGATGAGATGGGAAGAAAAGAATATCCCATATACTACTTGAGCAAAAAGTTGACAAAAGGCTAGTAGAAGTATTCAAAAGTAGAAAGAACTTGTGCCTTAGTAGGGCTAATGTACGAGCTTAGACAATATACTCTTTACTACTAGTTAAGCTTTCAACAAAGTGCGACTTGTTGAGATATTTGGTAAAGAAACTAATAATGATTAGGAGAATCTCTAGGTAGTAGATGTTACTTTCCACATTTGATATAAGATACGTGAGCTTAAACTCGATTAAGGGTTAAGCCTTATGTAGATACCCCTTTTTTGCCATCCTTTATTTTAATTTCAGTCTCTTTTTTACTTTTGATCTAGGTTTAAAAATAAAAAAAGAAATGAAAAATTGAATTGAAAAAGTAACTAAAAGTAATAAATAATAAAAATAAGTAAATTTAAAAATTAAAAAAAAAGATGAAAGTTAAAAAAAATATATAGTATAAGTACTAAGTTGAGTCGAGTCGAGTCATTTAGGGTTGGATTAGATAATGAAGATGTATAGTTAATTTAATAAATTTTGAATCATTAAATAGTTAAGCTTCATTTTTAGGCCAATCCAATACAAAGTTTGTTTTTATCTAATTTACATCAAGCTAAAGAGACTTACGATTTATTAAATGGTTTAGTGTATATTTTAGGCTAAATTGAAATGGACTGAGTTGGGCCTAAAAGTAGAAAGACTAAATCAATATACAATTTCTAAAAACCAGATTGAATCTTTGATGGATTCGATGAATCTAATAAATCCAATGAATCCAAATCGGGTATGATCGTATCATTGTATCTTAGATTTATTAATATTAAATCTACAAAAAAAAAGATTCAAAAGATTTAATTGTGTAGCTTATAAATAATAATTCAATTGTAAAATTTTTGGACATTTTCAAAATTCACACCACACAACACAATTTTCTGTACCCACCACTCTTCATGTATATAATTCCCAATACACAAACACTAACACAAATTGTAGTGCATGACCTCCACTCACATAATCCTTGCACTATCCTTCATAGACCACCCATGACACATGAGTACTACCACACGCTACATACAGTCCATTTTCCTCTCTACTGTACTCTCTACTCACACAATCCAAGCACACATTTACCTAAGCACTCCATACATCACCTAACTTCACACACTATAGCATATTGCTTACATGCCATTTGGCACTCTACGCCATATCGCATTCACTACACTCTACTCATACACAATCATACATTGATCATGTCCCTAACATATGTACGCACTGATAACATCTTTGACAATTACACACATTGATCACGTCCTCACATGTGCATATTGATTACATCATCACATGCACACATACTGATTGAATTCAAACATATGCCTCATTGCTGTACGTATACGATTAGATTTCACACATGATCATGAACAGTTACGTCCACACACATCGACCAATACATGCATAAAGGAAATATCTGTAGTCCAGACGATCGCGATAAGATCAATACGAATACGTTGATCATATACAATTTGACTCATTTAGGTAATAAATAAAATTGTTTTCTTAATTATTTATTTCATTTTTTAATTGATTAATCAATTTATTTTACTAATTTGTTTTCTTTTGTACAGGTTTTTTTTTTTTCATTTTAACAAGTGTCATGACATATTGCATTTTTTAGATATTTGATAAATTTTAGTCAAATTGCATTTCTTTTAACAAAAAAGTTATATATCCTTTTTCTGATATCTATATGTTTGAAAAAGATACGTATAAAAAATTACATTTTTGAAATGTTATATATCTTTTCTCCGAAATTCGTATCTTCAGAGAAGATATGCACAAAAAATTGCTTTTTTTAAAAAAATACTTGTATATCTTTTCTCCGATATTCGTATCTTTAGAGTAGATACACATAAAAAATTGCATTTTTTTGAAAAGTTGCATATTTTTTCTCTGAGATTCATATTGTTAGAAAAGATATGTATCTTAGTATATCATGCATTTAGTATTTAGAAAAAAAATTAATTTTTGATACATTGATTTAAAAAAAAAAGATAAAATAATTTAACTAGAGATTTTAAAAAGATTTAGTTAGTTAGAGTTTTTTTAAATAGATTCGCAAAATTTGATCTTTTTAGGATTTTTTATAAAAGAAATAATAATGTGATAGTTAATATAAATCTAGCTTGATTTCTTCAAAATTGATCCACCTACTAAATCTTTTAAAAGAAAAACAAGAACTACATTAGTTTGATCCCACCCTCTTGTATAATCCAAAATAAAAAAAAAGGGTCAATAATTTTTCAATTATAGGAGCTAGAAAAAAATTTGTTATAACCCACGACCAATGAGCCTCATTTTCAAGATTTAATGTACTTATATATGTAAGTCTACATGGGCTTTATTTAAAAAAAATATAAATTAGGAACTTACACACTTATAAATGTAAGTTTACATGAATATTGATTATAGGTTTATAATAATAATATTCCTATAGTTTATTAATGACCAACCCCATTGCATTATATGCATATATAGCATATTGCATCACATTTATTTCATATGCTATCTTATATAATATTAGTGCGTCTTGTAGATTTCATTTTATTTCATTAGTAATAAATTGTGTGACATAAGATTTAATATAGAAAGCACAAAATCACTAATATCCCCTTTGTACCATAATGTGACAATGTAAAAAAAAAAAAAAAAAACTCAATATCAACTTGTAAATTTTTTTTGCACATGTAATTATGGAAATTAACTTTAATAAAGATTATTATGGAACTTTAATTTTTTTAAAGGCTTACTAATTTTTTTTAAAGGAAATTTCAAAAACATATTTTATGATAAAAAAAAAAAAAAACTAGTTTCATAATAATTTTTTTTTACTTGGTTAATTTTTATCATAGTACCTCAATGTACCATATTGTTAGGAACTAAAAAAATAGAAAAAGATTTAACCATCACACTCCCATTGTAAAGTATTTCGTACCTCAAAATCATTAATCATGCAAACATATAGTTCTCGTTTTTCATGTTTATCCATTAAGTTGTTATGGTCCTAATAAAGCTTTTTCTGTGAGTCATCACCCTTATGTCATCTTTTAATAAGTTCCTCATTATAAAATAACCTCTACTTCTCTATATTACCCTTATGTCATCTTATGTCCTCAATCGACAATCTTAGTGTTTCCAATTTTATTTTTTATTTTCTATTTTTGTTTAGATACATCAATGTCATTATTAGGCTTCTGTAACATAAAATCAACATTGATTTTTTCTACAAAAGTTTCCAAAAGAAAAAAAAATTGAATGGTTTTCAAAATTAAAAACTTAATTTTGTTTTTTTAAATGAGAAGGGATGTAGTATTGCTAACAAAAAGGGACGTAGTGCCTTACAGGTTTTGAAAGATTGCTTTCTAAGTCATTTGGCCTAATGTAAAGCCCCTAATAACTTGTTGTCAAAACTAAGATGTCTGAAGCTCTTAAATAGAGACTAGCCACAGTAGAAGGGGTTCTAAGTAAGCATGGGATGTAAGTTGAGGCCATAGCCTACACTCGAGCCCAAATACCTATCGACATACCATCTTAGGTAGATAACTCTTAAGAATTGTAGGTTCATGAGCCTACTATTAACATGATACAAGGTTTGGAAATGTTTTTAAGGATAGATTTGAATGGTAAAGCCTAAAGGGCATGCCTCTACTAGGGTTTAGAAAAAAAGGTTGCAACTTTAGAAGAAAAGTTAGCGAGTTTAGAAGAAAGACTCATGGGTACAAAAATGGCAATGGTTTATATGCTCAAGCAACTTGAGCACTTAGCTCCTATTATGGGTAAGACGTCACAACCTAAGCATGAGGAAGATTTAAGGAAAAAGAAGTGAGGAATGAGTGCAACAATTGGAAAAGCCCTAGATCAAGACAAGCCTATTGTCTGTAAAAGGAGGTAACTTACACAGTTTAAGATTCCAATGGTTGAAGCGTTTAAGCAATTGAGAGAGATAGGGTTGCTAGCATGTGAAATCACTGCAAAGAAGTATAAGCCAAGGGATCATGACCCAACAAATGGTGTGAATATCATATGGCCAAAGTAGGGCATACCATAGAAAACTACTAGAAATTGAAACATAAGGTACAAGATTTGATTGATGAAGAAATTATCCAATCAAGCTTTCTAAAAGCTAATAGGTCTATGGGCAGTGGTATCCCTACCCTAGGGGCATCAAATAATCAATCTCTAGTACGTAATATTGAAGTCTTACTACTATCATTTGATAAGATAGGCCATCGTTTAAATCAGTTAGGTATATCTCCAGGAGATCAATTCAACTAAATGAGCCAAGTTCGAATTAGTGATTGAAATAAAGGCAAAAAGTGGAAGAGAATTTTAGTTCCTGCATTATTTTTTTTCTTGACTTTGGAGTTTGTAATGGATACAAGTGATCTGAATAAGATAGTTTTCTTGTGCATGTTTGTCTTTGAATCTAGCTTAGCTTAATAGGAGTATGTCTTTGGCCTCCCATTAAATGAAACACTTTATGTAGATTTAGGGCTAGTGAAAATGGATAAAGTAAGTTTGAACTCATACCTTAAAATTTTCTATCTATGGGAATGGTTACATGTTACTTAGAAAGTTTAGGATGAAAATAGGTAAACCATATTTGAAACACTAACCCAAAACATATATGAGAGTTAAGCAATATAATGATAGTAATTGGGTTCATTCCTTAAGTGAGGTCCATCTTGAACTTAGTACACATGTCAAAATGATGTTAGGCATTCATTTCAATACCTTAAACATAATTATCCCTTGCAAACTCATTTGAGCCTTCTAAGGATTTTTCTCAAAATTTTCCTTGCCAAGAACCACCCCATACTAGGGTAGTCAGGAGGTTAAGGTCATTAATCTAAAGAAAAGGGATAGACTAATTTATGCTTGCATTAATTATGCCAATTCATGAGCAAATATTGTCATTGATAATTCAATTTCTTTAGGATGAAGAGGAGTTTCAAACCATATACACCTAACATAGGCTTATATATTTATTTAAACACCTTAAGGCTATGAACTTTTCCTAAACACTCCATGTCATATACACTTCTCCCAAGCTTACACTCTTTGAACCCATGGTTTTAGAGCTTTGAATCCCATCAAGCAAAAACTCAATAAGGGAAGGTGACTGCCTTAACACAAAAAAAAGAGAGAAAAAGAAAAGAACAAAAGGAGAAAAAAGAAAGGAAAAAGAAGAAAAAACAGAAAATATTAGCAAGGTGATCACCTTCAAAGCTAAGTCAAATTGCCAATAAGCTTGCGGTTAAAACTTGTGAAGGATATACAAATGCTAAACATTTTAAATTCCTAAGCCCAAAAGCAAAGCCCTCACTTTATGGTCTCACCCACTTTACTGCCTTTGATGAAACTCTTAACCAAAGAAATGGATTTATCTTAAATAATAATTACTCATGGAATAGGGGTAAGCCCATGTTTAGTTTCTCTTAGGTTCTTAGCTTGTAATCCTAAGATAAATTGCATATGATTTCTACAAAATTGGCTAAAGCACATTGATATCCATTTGCCTAAACAATTGACCAAAAGCCTTACATTGCAAACCCATGATAGACCTAATCGATTGACTATTATACCATTTGCAAGTTGGACCATAATTTTTAGAATTGTTGCTGAGATTAAAAATAAACATGTAAGAGCGCAAGGAAGTCCACTTGGACTAAAGATTTCAAGTAATGATACTTATTCCTTCAATAGAAAATTAAAGAACAATGGAGTACTTTCTCAAAAACATGAATGGTCATTAATCCTAAACTTGAAATTAGTACTTTGAGGGATTGCAAGAATCATGAGTTATGCTTTAAGAAATAAAACTAAAAGAATGGAAGATCAATAGGCAAGGGGCAAGCTAACCCCTTATTTGTAATCTTTAAGGTCATTGAGACTTTCTTACTTATTAGCAACACAATTTGTCATCAAAGAGTGTTTTTTCTTTTTCTTGAAAATCAAAGAGAAAAAATGAAAAAGTTTTCAAAAGAGAAATGGAACCTTTTTCAAAAGTTGTCAAGAGAGATTTTTTAAAAAGAAAATTAAAAATTTTCCAAAGAATCATCAAAATCCTTTAAACTTAATTCTTAGATCATTTTATCAAAACTCATCAGAGTCCTTGAAATTCATGGATCGCTTGCCCTTTAGTGCGCTTTCAATTTCATATAGTAATCTTGGATTGCTTGCTCATTGAAGTGCCATTTAGTCTTTTCTAGGATTGCTTGCTTAAAGGAGTGCAATCCTATAGTTTGTTCGATCGCTTGCTCAATGGAGTGACATCCAATCCTTTCTATGATCTCCTACTTAGTAAAGCACCATCCTATTCCATGTTGGATTGCTTGCTTAAAGAAGCATTGTCCTATCCTTAGTTGGTTTGCTTACTTAGTGGAGTACCATCTAATCCTTTTTAAGATTGCCTGCTCAATAGAGCATCATCCTACTCTTTATTAGATCACTTACTCAATGGAGTGCTATCTAATCCTTTCTAGGATTGTTTGCTTAAAGGAGAATTATCCTATCGTTAGTTGGGTTGCTTGCTCAAAGGAATACCATCTAATCCTTACTAGGATCACTTACTTAAAGGAGCGATGTCCTATTCTTTCTAGGAGCACTTACTCAAAGGAGTGCCATCTTATCCCTAATTGGATCTCTTGCTTAGTAAAGCATCATTTAGTCCTTTTTAGAATTGCTTACTTAAAGGAGCATTATGCTATTCCTTATCGGATTGCTTGCTTATTAGAGTGCCATTCAGTCATTTCTAAGATTGCTTGCTCAAAGAAACATTGTCCTATCCATAGTCAGGTTGCTTACTCGATAAAGCACTATCCAATCCTTTTTAGGATTGCTTGCTCAATGGAGTGCTGTCCTACTCCTTATCAGATCGGTTACTTATTGGGGCACTATCTAGTCATTTCCCAGATCACTTGCTCAAAGGAGCGCTATCTAGTCATTTCCCAGATCGCTTGCTCAAAGGAGCGCTATCTTATCTAGTTTGTTCTAAGATCACCTACTCGTAGGAGTATTATCCTATCCTTTATATTTCTTAAAGTAATCTTTGATCACTTGATTAATAGAGTACCATCTTATTTTGTCTTTAATTAAGAGTCATTCTATCTAGTTTTCAAAAGATCTATTCTTTTGAGCAACAGGTCCTTAAAGCGATCTATCCTCTTAAGGATGCTTAACCTTTCAAGATGGGACTCAATTTGTTTAACAATTAAAGTCCCTACCTTGCCAATTTAAGTAGGGACCTAGCAAAACTGAGTATGTCTTTTTTTATCTTTGTAGTAAAGTTTTCGCTATAAAGAGGAACAGTTATAGATACCCCATTTTTGGTACCTTTTATTTTAATTTCAGTCTCTTTTTACTTTTGAGTCAGGTTTTAAAAAAAAAAGTGAAGAATTGAATTGAAAAAAAAAATTGAAGAAAAAGTAATATAAGTGTCAAATAGAGTTGAGTTGAGTCGAGTCATTTAAGGTCGAATCAAACAATGGAGATATATAGTCAATTTAATACATTCTAAGTCGTTAAATAGTTGGGATTTATTTTTAGATCAGTCCCATATAAGTGGGCTTTTATCTAATTTATATTAAGCTAAAAAGATTTAGGATTTGTTAAATGGGTTAGTGTAAATTTTGAGCTAAATTAAAATGGAATGAGTTAGGCCCAAAAATAGAAAGCTCAAATTAATATGGGGTTTCTAGAAGCCAGATTGAATCTTTAATGAATCTAATCAATCCATATCGAGTATGATCGTATCATCATATTTTGGATGTTTTCAGAATTCACAACATACAACACAATTTCCTACACCTACCACTCTTCATATATACAATTCCTAACACACAAACACCAACACAAATTGCAATCTATGACCTCTACTCATACGATCCGAGCACTATCCTCTACCGATCACCTACGACATACGAGTACAGACACATGCTACATACGCTCTACTGTCCCTCATTGCTATACTCTTTACTCATATGATCTGAGCACACACTCACTTAATCGCTCCACAAAGCACCTGACTTCACACACCACTCATTTGTCATCTAATACTCTACGCCACAACATATTCACCGCATACTGCTCATACATTATCATACATTCACTCATCATACACTGCTCATACAGAATCACACACTGATCATGTCCTTGACACATGCATGCACTGATCACATCCCTGACGCATGAACTCATTGATCACATCTTCACATGCACATACACTGATCAGATTCAAACACAAATACATTGATCGGATTGAAACACACACCTCACTATTGCATGTGCAAGATCAAATTTCACATACATACATAATCTGATTTCACATACGATTAAGATAAATTTATGTCTACACATGCTAACCAGTGCACGCATCCAAGCAATCTACATAGTCTAGATGATCACAACACAAACAATAAACATGCTGATCATACACGATTTGACTCGTTCAGTTAATAAAAAATTATTTTATTTTATTTTTTAATTAGTTAATAAATTTATTTTACTAGTTTGTTTTCTTTATTTTAGGGTTTTCTTTTTTATCAATTTTAATAATTGTCATGATGTTTTACAATTTTTAGATAATTTGTAATTTTTTGATAAAATTTGGTTAAATTGCATTTTTTTTAAAAGTTGTATATCTTTTCTCTATGATCTATATCTTCAGAGAAGATACATATCAAAAATTGCATTTTTTGAAGAGTTAAATATCTTTTCTTCGAGATTCATATTTTCACACAAGAAGGGTATCAAAAATTGTATGTTTTTTTTTTTTAACTTGCATATCTTTTCTGTGAAGATATATATAAAAAATTGCATTTTTTTGAAAAGTTACATGTCTTTTCTTCGAGATTTATGTCTTCAGAGAAGATATGTATCTTAACATATCTTCTATTTAGGATTTAGAAAAGCTCAATTTTTGACATGTAGATTTAAAAAAAAAGTAAAAAATCTTAATTAAGTTTTTTAAAAAGATTTAGTCAGTTAGAGTTTTTTGAAATAGATTCATGAAATTATATATTTTTGGGATGTTTTTAAAAAAGTAAATTTGGCTTGATTTTTTTTTTTAAAGATCCATCCACTATATCTTTTCTAAAAAAAAAAAGAACTATGTTAGTTCGATCTCGATTAATGAGTATTTGACACCTTTGGGGCAATGGTAAAAAATAAAAAGAAAAATTTTCTTTTCTTTTTCTTGAAAAGTCGTAATAAAAAAATATTAAAAATTCATCTTGATTACACTTTTGTATATCTGTACATATCTTAGTACTTTTAGAATAATTATAAAAAATAAAGCTTATTTTTTTTATCTTTACATGGTGACTTAGTTTCATTAGGTTAATCTCTAAACTTAGTTTTTTTTTGTTTAATTTTTTTAAAAAATTATTTTTAGAATATATATAGACTAGTGACTAAATTAGGATTTTACCACCCGAAAATCCTAATTTTACTTTTTACTTGTTTAACTAGTTGGTGATTCTAATTTTTCTAGATATTTTATTTAAAGAAAAATGTTTCCTTAATTTAATATTGAGTATTTTATATTAAGCATGTTATGCTTATTATAAAATAAATTAAGAAAAATGAAATAAGGCCAATAGCAAATTAGTTGGTAGAGCACCTAATTGAAGGTAATGCCAGTAGCTTAGAAACTCAATTTCTATATGAGTGCATAATGATGACAAATGAATCAAGTAGTGGAAAGCCTGAGTGGTAGATATATTTTGATAGAGTGGCCAAACTATTTGGATGTGGAATAAGGGTAATATTGTTATCACCTAAAGGAAATCATTTCCCTATGGCAATAAAGTTGGTATTCCCTTATACAAACAATATAGCAAAATATAAAGCATATATTTTAGGACTCAAAATGGCTTTAGATATGGGAATATGGAAGTTTGAAGTATGTGGGGATTCGTGTCTTATAATTCTTTGAATATTGGGAGAATATATGACCTAATATAATATGTTGATACCATGTCATGATCACTTAAGGGAGTTGATGGAAAAATTTGAGAAGATTTCTTTCACATATATCCTTAGAAATTTAGATTGATTTGTCGATGCATTAGCAACCTTAGCATCGATTGTTTAAGTTAAGGATGGGATAGAAATATAGCCCCTAAAGATCAAAGTAGAGGAGAAAACAACTTTTTGCTTAGTCGCTGATTAAGGAAAAGAAAAGAAGCCCTAATATATGACAACCAAAGACTTCTCCAAATGAGTAAATTTCTAAGAGCTAATAGAAAAGATTAGAAGGTATTTAGGAGATTGGCTGCTCACATTCTAGTAGTTAGATTTGCTATATATGAAAGGTCATTTAATAGTATACTATTGAGATGTGTGGACAACGATGAGGTTCAAAAGCTAATGAAGGAAGAGCATTAAGAGTTTGTAGACCCTACATGACTAGGTACATGCTAACTAGAAAGACTATGAGAATGGGATATTTCTAGATAGCCATAGAGTTAGATTGCATTAAATAAGTAAAGCATTGCCACTTATGCTAGATATAAGTGAACAAGATTAATGCCCTAACTCAAGAGTTATATATGTTGTTAGCCCTATGGCCTTTTTTAACGTAGGGAATTGATTTGATCAATCCAATACCACCAACAACTTCAAATGGACATAAGTTCATCTTAATTATGATTTATTATTTTACAAAGTGGGTGGAAGAAGCATCATACGCTAATGTAACAAGGGGAATAGTGGCCAGACTTCTCAAAAGTGGTATAACATCAAGATACGTTGCACTAAAATCCATTATTATGTATATTGACTTCATTTTGAGTAATAAGTTGATGGCTGAGGTTTGTAGTTAGTTCAAGATCAACTAGAAAAACTTAACTCCATACAAATCACAAATAAATAAGGCAATTGAAGCATTTAACAAAAATATTAAGAGAATCATTAAGAAGATGGCAATCACTTACAAAGATTAGCATGAGATGTTACCTTTCACTTACATGGAATATAGAACATTAGTCAGAATCTCTATAGGAGCTACTCTTTATTCATTGGTGTATAGAACTAAAGTAATACTTCTTATGGAAGTAGAGATGCCATCTTTTTGGATATTAGACTCAACTCGATGAAGTGGAGTGGATAAAGAAGTGAATGAAGCATTTGAATCTTATCAATGAAAGGAGATTAGCAACAATGTATCACTGACAATGCCGCTAGCAGAGGATGATTTGAGCCTTAATAAAAGGTATGTCTAAGATCTTTCAAAGGGGGAGATTTGGTGTTGAAGAAGATGCTACCAAATGTAAAAGATTCTAGAGGGAAGTTTGCTTTGAATTGTGAAGGTCCTTATGTTGTAAGGATATTGTTGCGAGGTGCATTAATATTAGTGGAAATGGATGGTTAAGATTTGAGGGACCTTATAAATTCAAATGCTATTAAACTGTACTATGCTTGAAGTGCTAAGTTCAATGAGATTTCAATTGCTCATAGAAATTGTTTATGGTTAATATTTCATCATTTTCTAGTGAAGTTAATATCCATGACAGTCACCTACATTGAAATGGTCATTAATTGACTAAGACTAACATTATCAAGATTCTTTACTATCCTTCATTATACTGGATCCTTAATTGCCACTTAATTATCCTATCACCAAACAACATAGAATACCTAAATAATTGTGGGTTTAGGTGCTCCTTATGATCTATTTTTATATTTAAAAGGGAGATTTATTTTCAAGGCTAACCTAATTGATGGGGATAAAAGTGAATATTGAATATGCCAGATATGGAACCACAACATAATGAAAAAGTTTGTGAAAGAAATTTGTCTAACTCTTGCCTCTCGAACAAGTGAATATCAAGAATCGATATAATGTATGCTGATTGATTACTGTCTATGAAATTCAATATTAGTTTTAGGTAAACAAGTGTAAAAGTTTTCATAAGATTCTTGAAGGATGTTATCAAAGATTGCCTAAACACCTAAAAAATCTTTCCTCTTAAAGTTGATTACTTATTTAACTCTTGTTAAGTAATAGATTCTTAAGAGATTCATCCTCTTAGGGATATTCACCAATTCAAGTCGAGGTTGTCTAATAGGTTACTAAGACATCCATCCCCTTAGGGACACCAACTAGATCAAGTTATGGTTATTTCTTAGGTTCTTAAAAGTTCTATCCTCTTAGTAATACCTAATGGTTCAAGCAATGGTTATCTTTTAGATTCTTAGAAGATCTATCCTCTTAAGAGTACTTAACTTATTAAGCAAATATTCTATTGCATCCCAATAAAAACAGGATGCTACATCATAAGTAGAAAGTTGCTATACACTTTCTTAAACATATGATATTTCATGTATTACAAAACATACTCCCACTTGAGTTTAACCTTGAGTGTATAGTTTACATATTATATATAATATTTATAAGCTAAGAGGCCAAAATTACAATTTTTCTTCCCTTTTCATTTCATAATTATACATTTTAGCAAAACTAAATATTGTTGTTCATAAACTTCTTTAAAATGGCTAACTCTTTTAATGCACTCAAAATTCTTTCCCCTATAAGCTTGAGCTTGCTATAGTCTTCAAATGTGAGGATAAAACAAATTTATCCCCTGAGCATATTGCTGAGTGAGAGTAGATAACAATAACAATACAAGCAAGCACATTTTCTAGCCATATAATAAGCTTTTATATTAGTTATAACATCTTTGAGCATTTTAAGAACAAACATATGCAATAAAAAGGTACCATGCTCATGCATGTGATATGCATCTACACCAATATCCTTGCCTAGCCCTAGTCCTAAACTATTGTGTAGTTGATAAAACTAGGCATTAGAATTAACTATTTAGGAACCTAGGAAAATGTTATCAATAAAAATGCCCAAGTTAAGTGTTGGGCCTAGTTTTTTACCTCTTGGTTCTTTTATAAATAAGGCTTTCTTTTAAACCGATCAATATTAAACCTTACTCATTTAATACTTACCTTAAACTAGGGTTTAATGCAAAACTGGTTCTTTTATATTTTGAAAACACGTTAAAGTTACCACCCAATCGAAGTTAGGAAAAAAAGTTAAGTTATAACCAATTACTAATTAGGTAGATTGATTATAATATAGCTACTGGTCTATCGATTAAGTCAATTTATAAAACGGTTTTTGAAAGTAGAGATCTAGATATAGGCATTAGAAATTTAGACCCTTATGGGTACCATTATGTTTCCAAATTTAACCTTAACCTTAAAAATCACCTTTCAATTTTATAAAAATAGAACTCAATTATCTACCCAAATTAGATAACTTGAATAAAAAAAAAAGGAAAAATAAGTTTGTACATTTTGTACTGTTTCCCCACAGGTGCCTACATACTTATTATTCGAACTCAAATGTATATAGTTCTTTTGATGAAAACTTTAGTAGCTTCAATTTGTTTTAATTTTGAAAATATGCTAGATTTACGTTTTCAACCCAATTTGGTTTATCTAAAAAAGGTCCTAATTAGGAAATTTTATTATTTTGAAAGTTCTAAAAGGCCCTAACTGTTTTTTAAAATGAGAGTCCAATTATATTTATTTTGGAAAATCTGATTTTTCTAAGTGTTAAAAACAATATTTATTCATTCACTTATTTTCTTATTTTTATTTTTTATTATCTTATTTGTTACTATTTTATTTAATTTTATTTATTAGACTAAAAATAAATAAATAAAAAGACAAATTTTTTTCTCTCTTATTTCTTTTTTCTTTCTCTTTCTTTTTATTTTCTTTTTTTATTACATTTAAAATTGGAATGAAATAAAATAAATAAAAAATATAAAACAACCATAAAAAGAAGAAGAAGGTCGGTCCATGTTGAGATTGGGCTTGAATTAGGACGTAGGTTAGATCTAGGTAAGGATTTGAATTAGGTTGGGTCTAGAATGCAGGTCCAGGTCAGTCTTCAACTACAACAGTAGTAGTGGAGTGTGCTTTGACTTGATCCCACTACTGAAATGAGTAGGTGAGGAGTGTTTTGTGTGTTTTGAATTGAAGATAGTGGGGGGTTAGAGAAAGTGTCGCAGCTTAGGGTAGTCATTTGGGTAATGTTTAGTTGTAGTAGCCAGCGATGGTTAATGCTGTGGTCAAGTGGTGTTTGCTAAGTTGAAATGGGGAGTAGTGGTGTAGGGTTTTATGATGTAGGGAGCTTAGTTGTAGGTTTAGGTGGTGTTGGATGTGGTCACAGAGAGAGAGGCGGCGGTTGAGCTAAAGAGAGAAAGAGTGGTAAGGGAATGATTGTAAGTAAATTACTTTCTTGTGAGTGATTATGTGTATTCATAGTGAGCCTCCCAAAGCCCTTTTTATACATTAAATTAACTTAGAAAACATGGAAAGTTGAAATCGGATTTGAATGAGAATGCTTAGATTTTTGGTTTTTTGCTAATTTTGAAGCTCAATTTGAATGTGGTTTTGATTGAATCTAGACACGTTCATTGGTTCAAGTGAAGTAGGCTAAGTAAAGTATGAGATTTGTGCTGAAATTGGATCCAAAGTGAAGGGGGGTAGGTTGTTTTAGCTGGGGAAAGTAGAGGAAAATCAAAGAAAATGAAAGGAAAGGGAGGGAAAAAAGGCCTAATACGGCGCCATGTCAGCCATGTCGACTAACCAGATGCTACCACATGTCCTCACGTGATATGTGCTACGTGGCATTACGTCAGGACATATCCAACTTGATGCTGCTAGGTGTTAAGAAGCATGGCACAATGAGATCTTAACACATAGCAGTTCCTAATTAGTTGAAAAAAATGAAAAGGCTTTACATGCCTTCACCAAAATTTGAACCCCTAACCTTTAAATTAAACTCATTGCCACATCCAAGTGCTTATCCGTTAGGTCGTTAGCTTGTATTTTGTCCATATGTGCAATTAAAGTATACATATGAATCAGGCCAGCCTAAATCTAAGCTAAAGCCTAATGGTGCCTCTTTTATTTTTATTTAAAAATTAAAATCTATTTTATAAAATTATTTTCAAAATTCCCTAAATCTTATTTTTCAATTTTTTCCTATTTTTTGTGACTTCTCAATTTTCAAATTTTATTTTAATTTTCTAATTTTTTTTTGTATTTCTTCCTATTTTCCTAAATTTTTTATATTTTTCCAATTTAGTTATTTTTTAGGCTTTTTCCTATTTTTCTATTTTTATGTATTTTTCAAAACTTCTTAATTTTTTTAAATTTCTTATCTTTTGGATTTTCTTTGATTGTCTATTTTTTTTTTTAATTTTTCCTAATTTAAGACCCTTTATACTATTGACAAAATAAAATAGAATGAAATTAAAGAAAAAAAGGGTAAAAAATAGGTGTCTATAGCTGCTCCTGTTTATAGTGAAGTTTGAAAAAAATATTGCTACAAAGACAAAAGTAACACTATTTTTACCCCAATGAAGATTTTATAACAACTAATTAGTTATCATAGACTTAATCTACGAGGGATTTGGTAAGGAAATGAAACCTGGACATGCCTCTCTAGGCTGAATAACCTAGGTGGGAACGTCTCTTGTAGACTAGCAACCTTAAACTAAGATTGATCTAAAGAACTTAGTTATGCCTCTAGGCTCCCTAACATGGGCAAGAGTGTCTCTCAAGGACTAACAACCCTAAGCTAGGATTGATCTAAATAACCTAATCATGTCTCTGTAGGCTCACTAACTTAGGTAGGAGCATCTCTCAAGGATTAGCCACCTTAAGTTAGGATTGATCTAAAGAACTTAGTCATGCTTCTCTAGGCTAACTAACCTAGGTTAAAGCATCTCTTGAAGACTAATAACCTTAGGATAAGATCAATATAAACAACTTAGTCATGCCTCTCTAGGCTTACTAACCTAGGTAGAAGCATCTCTAAGTGATTAATAAACCTAAGCTAGGTCTATCTAAAGAACCTAGTTATGCCTTACTAGGCTTACTAACCTAGATTGGAATGTCTCTCATCAGCAACCTTAAGCTAGGATCGATCTAAAGAACTTAGTCGTACCTCTTTAGGCTCATTAACCTAGGTGGAAGCATTTTTCAAGGACTAGCAACCATAAACTGAGACTGATCTAAAGAACCTGATTGTGCCTCTCTAGGCTCACTAACTTAGGTGGCAACGTCTTTTGAAGACTAGCAACCTTAAGCTAGGATCGATCTGAAGAACCTGGTTGTGCCTCTCCAAGCTCACTAACTTGGGTGAAAGTGTTTCTTAGGGACTAGCAACCTTAAGCTAGGATCAATCAAAAGAACCTAGTTGTCCCTTCTTAAGCTCATTAACTTAAGCGAGAGCATCTTTCGGAGACTACCAACCCTAAGTTGGGATCGATCTAAAGAACTTAGTCATACCTCTTTATGCTCATTTACCTAAGCGATAGCATTTCTTGGGGACTACCAACCTTAAGTTGTACTTAATGAAGTGTCCTATGGCTTGTTAAGAGAATATTGGTGAAGGAGAGAGCCTTACGAGCTTGCTAAGAATAAAATGATGAAGGGAAGTGCCTACGGGCTCGCTTGAGAAAATTTGGTGAACAAAAATGCCTTATGGGTTTGCGAAAAGAAAATAATGAAAGGAAGTGCACTATAGGCTCTCTGAAAGAACTTAGAAAAGAGACTGAATTGAGATCATGCCTTCAAACAATGGCTAAACAGCAAATGCAGAAGGTAGGTGCCTTATGGGTTGGCTAAAAAAGACTGTTAGGAGTAAAAACTAGTCATAGTCTAAATGCAAATACCATATTCAAAAATTGGTGTACAAGCATCGTGTGGAAGTTCTTACTTAGTCTTCGTAAATAGTACCTAAACAAATCAAACTTTTTTTGAAAAGTCCCATCAGAATTGACTAGCTCATGCTTTAATCCCTTATTGTCAACCTGAATGATCTTGATACAGAATGTTTGAGACTTAGTCGACTATTTCAATGAAATCATGGAAATTAACTCGATGTAGAATGCCATCCGTTGTTTCTGTCTGTTTAGAACTTTTATGTACTGAAGCTTGTTCCCAACTAATAAATATGTGCTATGGGGTGATTACTTACATGAATTCTATGCTTCCCTAAAAAATAGACAATAAAAAAACTCCCCATAGTGGGGGGATCACTCAGTAATAAAGTATTTTAAAGAGTTTTGTCAGTTACTAATGTCCTAGATCTTATTTCTCAACTTCTCTTGTGTTTTCAATGTTTGGGTTTGATTAAATGTTGTAAGGGGAGCTAGACCTTTCAATGGAGAGGGTGATTATTCCAATGTTGACAATAGCTAAAGATACCAAATTTGTTTGAAGATAATGAAAATTATACCACAATAGCATTCAAAATGATTGGTATTTTCGTATTTTGAGCAAAAATTTCCATTGACTTCTTATGGGTAATACAATTTTATGGCATCGGCATTTATAAGGTCTCTCAAATCTAGACCATCCATTTAGGATAAAACTAGAGCCCCTCCTAATAATACTCGCTTCATAATGTAAGGGCCTCCATAATTAGGAGCAATTTTCCATGTAGAGTCTTGTACATTGGGGAGACCCTTTCTTAACACCATATCACCCTGTTTGAAGTTTTAGGGTCATTCCCTTTTGTTGAAAGCCAGAGCCATTCTTTGTTGAAAGCTAGAGCCATTCTTTGTTGATAACATTGATTATGACATAAGGTTGTTAATCTCTTATCGTCAATTAGCTTCAATTGCTCGATGTGTTTCTTTACCCAATTGGCTTTGTCCAGCTGAGTTTTTAATAGTACCCTAAGCAACGGGATCTCAACTTCTATTAGTAACACTGCTTCAGTGGCACATACTAAAGAGTAAGGTATTAACCCAATTGATGTTTTAGTGGAAGTTTGATAGGCTATGGGTGCAAATGGTAACATCTCATGCCAATCCTTATATGTAACAACCATTTTTTCATTGATTCTTTTGAGATTTTTGCTAGCTACTTCAATAGCTCTTATCATTTAGGGTCGATAAGGAGTAAAGTTCCTATGAATGATCTTGAACTGTCGGCACAATTTTGACATAAGCTTACTGTTGAGATTGGTGCCATTATCAATGATGAACATTTTTGGAGTCCTGTCTCGGGCTAGGATGTCTCTCTTGATAAACTTAACCATGACCCCTTTAGTAACGCTCAAGTAAGACAAGGCTTCAACCCATCTACTGAAGTAGTTGATGGTAACTAGTATGAAGTGATGCTTATTGGATGCTTTTGGAGTAATTAGGATGATGATATCTATGCCCCATACTGAAAAAGGCCATGATGCTGAGAGTGCATGTAGTTCATGAGGTGGGGCATTTATCTTATTTGCATAAACTTGGCATAAGTGACAATACTTGATGTATTTGATGCAATCACTATCCATTGTTGACTAATAATACCCGAGCCTCATAATTTTTTTAGCCAGCATGTAAACATTCGTGTGAGGGCTACATACTACTTCATGTACTTCTTTCATTAACTTCTCAACCTCCTTGTTGTCTACACACCTTAAGATTCTACTATTAAGGGAGTGTTCGTATAAAGTGGACTTGCTTATTAAGGATTGAGTGGCCAATATTTTGATCATCTTTCTATCCTTTTTTTCAGTTTCTTTAGGGTATATGCCTTGTTGTAGGAATATCTTAACATCATGGTACCACAGCTTTTGGTCATTCATACCCTCAATTATTAGACAAAAGGTAAGCTTATCTTCAATTTCAATAGTAAGGGATGGAATCTTGACTCTACTGGATATCTGAATGATAGATGGTAGAATGGTTAAAGCATCAGCAAATTAATTCTGAGTTCTCAATACGTAATTGAAAGTGATTTCTTTGAATTTTCCTGTCAATTCTGTCAAATGCAAGTAATAAGGTATCGATTTAGAATTTTCTTATTGTACATTCCCCGAGCTTGGTCAATAATGAGTGAAGAGTCCTCATATGCTTTTAATTCTTGAATCTTTATCTAGGGCCATTTTGAGTCCCATGATGCATGCTTCGTATTTAGCGATATTATTAGTGTATTAGAAAACAAGCCTTATAGCCACATGGTATTGAGTATTTTTAGGGGATATTAGTATTTCCCTAATTCTATACTAAGACACGTTGGCTACCCCATTGAAGAGCATCTTCCATTTCGGTAGCTCATCATCTTCTCCTTTAATAAAATCAGAGCTTCCATCAACTGCTAAAATATCCTCATTGGAGAAATTGACTTATACCTCTAAGGGGTAACTGTTGGAGGGATTTTCTACTAACTAATCTAGTAAAGCTTGCCCCTTGACTGAATTTTGGTTGACATATATAATGTCAAACTCTGATAGTAACATTTACCACTTTGAGATTTTACTAATTAAGGCCGGTTTGTTTACCATGTACATTAGGGGATTAGGCAAAGTCAGCAATTCAACCTGGTAGTAAAGTGCGTATTATCCGAGTAGATGCATTACCCAAACTAAAGCACAGTAAGTTCTTTCAATTTCTAAATATTTTTGTTCCCCTTTAATGAATTTTGTACTCAAGCAGTATACAAATCATTCTTTTCCTTCCTCATCTTTCTAGCCGAGCATGCACGCTATGGAGTTTAATAATATTGTCAAGTATAAAAATAAATGCCTCCCAAGTTTTGGGGCTACAAAAAATGTGGGGTTTGTGAGGTATTCTTTTATCATTGTAAAGGCTAGTTTGTATTATTCATCCCAATTGATCTTGGTGTTCTTTTTCCATAACTTAAACAAGGGATGATACTTATTTGTGAGTTGAGATATAAACCAGGCTATATAGTTAAACAACCCAACAAACCTCTGATAGAGTGTACATTGTAGGGGGGAGGGGGTGGGGGTGTAAGTCAACTATTGCTTTAACTTTATTAGGTTCTACTTCGATGCCCCTTTAGCTGATTATAAAACCTAGCAATTTCCCTAAAGCACTCCGAAGGTATACTTTTCTAGGTTAATCTTCAACTAGAATTTTCTCAACTTATCTAACAATCTCCTTAGATTATCCACATGACATTCTCCTTCTTTAGACTTTAAAATAATATCATCAACATATAATTCCACTTCTTTGTGCATCCAATAATGAAAGATTGCTACCATGGTCCTTTGATAAGTTGCCCTAGTATTTTTTAGTTCGAAAGGCATTACTTTGTAGCAAAATGTGCCATATGTTGTGATAAATGTTGCCTTGGCTTTATCTTCTTTAGACATTTCAATTTGATTATATCAAAAGAATCCATCTATGAAAGAGAAAAGATTCTTACAGGCTATGTTATCTACTAAGACATCAATATGTGACAAGGGAAATTATCCATAGGGGTTGCTTAATTAAGGTCTCAAAAGTCCACAAATACTTTTACTTTTTCATTCTTTTTTAGGCTACCTACTTGGGATAATTAGATACCTTAATGAAATCAACCTCTAGTAATTTTCTAACTTCTTCCTTGATCTTTAATAGGACATCTAGCCTTCTTTGAACTTTGGCCTCTCATCTTTCTCCCGATAAGTGATCATGCATACCTCTTCAAACATTTACAGCCTAAAGTCCTCTTGTCCCTTAGTATCAATATAGGGTATGGTCATTTCTTTGTAAATTTCATAATCTTAGTCTCTCAAAATCATGACAACCTGGTTGTCACAGATGAACTTAACCTTTTGGTGAAGACTCGAAGGCATGACCCCTATTGAATGTATCCACAGCCTTCACAATAACAAGTTGAAGGTTTTTAGGATGTTTAAAACTTGGAATTAGATGTTAAATGCCTATGAGTCCATATCAATTGCTAAGTCAATCTCCCATATAATTTCTCTCTTGGATCCATCAAAAGCTCTTACTATTGTCGAACTTAGCTTAACAGTAGTTCTATTAACACCTAATAGATCTAGGGTGGCTAGAGGGCAGACATTTAAGGATGACCCATTGTCAATGAGGACTCTAGTGGTGATGATGTTATTTACCTTCACTATTATGAATAGAGGCTTGGTGTACAAATTACCTTCTTCACCTAATTCCTCAGTGGAGAAAGAAATCCAATCTACAATAAGGATAGAGTAGATGAAAGACCCTATCCTTTCAATTGGTATTTTACAAGGGGCTTTAACTTCCCTCAATGTTTTGAACAAAGCTTCTCGATGTGAATCTAATGCCATCAATAAAATTATGAGGGATATTTGTGCTGAAGTCTTAGCAAGTTGATCCATTATTTTTTACTTGCTAAACTTGATCATCTTGGTGAAGGTAGTAAACCTTTCTTCATGTTTAGTTGGTTCATTGTTTGGACTTTCCAACATTGCTTTCTTTTTCAGGTCCTCCCTTGGATTGTAGATATTACCAAAGCGGGTAATCCCTCTTACAAGTGAGCTTGATTTCTCTTGGTTTACTGCCTAGTAGTTGAAAGGGGTAATTTTATAATTTTCGAGGGCATAAGCATATAGAAGGTATACCATTTGGTTTGTAAGATTTGCATCTTTTCTTGTTTGTAGAATTTATAGATCCTAGGCTCTTGGTTAGAACTGATCAAGTTAATTGTAGGCTTTGAGTCATCCAATATCTTATTGATGATGGACCCATAGTTAGGCAAGGGATTGTTGATGTTTAGAGCAAAAGCCTTAACAAAATCTAGTTGGACTGTGCCTTCATCAATTAAGTCTAGAATTATGTTTTTTAACCACCAGTAAGAGTTGGTTGAATGGCTCACTTGCCTTAGATGGTACTAACACCTTGCATTGGGATTAAGAAATCTTTGCCTGTACCTTTCACTAAGAGCCTTATAATGGAGCAAATTATCTTTTCTTAGTTTTTTAAGTACCTGACTAAGTAGGATAGGTATTTTGTTGAACTTCCTTACGACTTTGCTAATTTGTGGTTGACTTCTATACTATTGTTAAGATGGCGAAGGATTTGCCTTAAAAGAGACTTTTATGTTAAGTTTTGCATTTGAATTAACCATGCTAACAATAGCTTCTCTAGGCTAGCTAGTGGTGCGTTTAGTAGAAGGTGTTTTTCTATTTAATGTCTCTTGTAACTTGTCAGAGGAGACAGTACTTTCAATCCGGTACCCTACTGCCATTACTTCTACAAAGCTAAAAGAGGCTTGGCCGATTAGGTGAGCAAAGTAGGGTCTCTCAAGAGTATTGATAAAGGTTATAATTAGCTCTTTCTTAGTTACGGGGCTAGATACCCTTGCAGCTAGGGACCTCTACCATTAGGCATATCCTTTGAAAGATTCATTGTCCCTCTTGCTTAGGTAACCAAATCCATCATGGTTGGCGCCACTTCAACGTTGAATCTATAGTGCTCATAACAAGCTCTAGCTAGCTTTTCCCATGTGTTCACCTAATTCAGATTCAACTGGGCATACTACGTTAAGGTAAGGCCGATTAAGTGATCTTAAAAAGTTTGGACCATAAGCTAGTCATATTGCACATACTTGCCTATCTTGCATACATATAGCTGGGTGTGTAACTTAGGGCATCAACTCTAATTGTATTTTTCGAAGTCAGGTACTTTGAATTTTTCTAAGAAGCTTCCATAATCGTAGACAAAGAAATTTGTTCAATCAGCTTGCTCAAATCCATCGCACCCTTCGAGCATTTTCATCTTCTTGGTGATTTGTTAAGTTAGTCGCCTCATAAGCTCTTTCAATTTGTCTTGATTAGCTCATTCTTTGGATTCATCGGAAATGAGTAAGTATTTAGCTCAAAAGTTGAGATGACCTTTGGAAAAATCCTTTTATTTCAAAGGATTTGAAGGCTCGATTGACTTTAGGGTAGGCTTCTTTTGCTTTGAGGGGTACGGTTTTCGTATTCTTTCCATATCGAGCTTTAGAAATTTCTTTGTTTGATGGAGCTGTAGACCTAAGTAAGGAGATGCTGTCAACAAGAAAGCTCAATTGATCCCCAATCTTCCTTACTATTCATTCCAATGATTGGAACCTTAGCTTAGTGGGATCAATACCTTCAGGATTAACATTGCCATTGTTGGTGTTGATGTTGTTGTTTCCTTAGTTGGCTATTCTGGTTTGAGAGTGAGTTTTGATAGGACTTCTTTGGAAAGTTTGATATTTAAGAGCTATCTTGACAACCTGGATTTAAGATCACTTTTCATCAAGTTAGCAAATGAATATTTTAATTTTGGAAAGAATGCAAATGAAATAAATGAATGAAATGCAAATGTGCTACATGGATGAAAAGGAGGGAATCGACGATTAATTAATAGAACGAAAAGTAATTTATCATTCTTAAATCCCTAAAGTTTTATTACATAAAGGAAAAGAAAAGATACAAATGCATCTATACTAGTCTTCTTTTCTTTTGTGGGTTAGATGACATTTTCTTCTCCTTCTTTCGATAATGCTTAGTTACTTCATCAAACTCTTGAATCTTCTTTTGAGCCTTCTTCAACTGGTGTTCCAAAGGTTATGACCTTTTCTTAGAATCTCGAAATAGGCTTTCCTACTTGTCTTTCTCATAGTAGAGGACCTCTATACGAGCTTTTACTTGGTCCATATAGGTCACCATTTCAGAGCTAAGATGTGTGGGAGAAAGTTGAAGGACTTTTGGTGCCTGATACCGCATCACGCTTGCCTTGTGAAGTTGGTCATATAAGTACTCTTCGGTGACCTAGTTTTGTCCACTTCTCTTATGAATTAACTCAAATTGATGTTAAGGCTTATAGTCCTGATATCCTACTAAGCTTTGATCATATGAAGCTTGGATACCTTTTCTATAGAGTGAAACTCTTCAAGGTTAAGGGTGAATGGCTCCAAAGAATGCTTGTAGACTATGTCCTAGATCCTCCCCAAACTACCTTACCATGTTGTTTAGATAGTAGCCTGTACACTAACTTAGTTTGATCAAAGGTATGACATGATAACCTTTATAAACCAGTATAACCTTAGTATAATTGCTCCATCAGGCTGTCTACAGTATGTCTTTGACTTGGAAATCTCATAGAACTTCTATCCAATGAAGGGTAGGGATATCTTTGGCAGTTTGATCTTAACAATGAAAGAGTCAATAAGATCAATCTTATTAATGAATGCACCCCTTATCAAGTCTAACCCAAAGCATTTGATGTGAATGACAAACTACACCATTAATAGTGCCATGCTTGACTTGAGATCTCCATAGCCACTTTTCTTAAGGAAATTAAGGTTCCTTATTTGTTTAGTTAGTAGGGCAGTAATATAAGACTTCTCTTCTTAGAATTGAGCAACTAGTTCTACTAACCTAAAGTACGTAAGAAAAGATTCGCTCAGAAATAAGACAATGGTAAATACTGTTAATACATAGGCCTTGATTCAATTCTCCCTCTAATTTCTAAGAAATAGAGCCCGTTTGTTGGAGCTAGGTTCAATTTGGAACCAATGGCTTAAATCCCATACTTGATAGCGTATTTGTTGTAATCAATTAGGATCTCATTTATCTTAGCCTTACAGATCCTAAGGAATTTTGAGAAAATGTAAGTTGGACAAAAATTGAGCTTTGGAACATATATATCATCGAAAGGAGGAGCTTAGAGTAGTTGGGTGTATTCTTCTAAGGTTAGACTAATTAGGTATGGCCGAAAATGAAATGCCACTTCTTTAGGCTACATAAATGAACTAAGGCCCTCACTAGTGTGATGTTAACATTTACCTTGGTTAGTGAGAGTATGGGTCTAATCTTATCGGTAATGAACTCTTGTTCTTTTAGGTTAAGGGTTTAAAACCATTGGTTGAGTATGGACCTTGGGTTTGTAGGCTTATGGACATGGACCTCCTTGGTGAAGACCTTAGCATTGGATAAGCTAGCCATCTCTAAAATATTATAAGGAAATTATAAATTACAAAGGAAGGACTATTTACTTGAAAAGAAACTACAAAAGATTCTCTATGTACATTACTTTCAGGAAAAATATAGTGAAAGAAACTCCGAGTTTTTTCATTTTTTTTATAACATCATCGCTTTGTTAGTTATTCATCAACCCCATAGAATGTATGTAAAAAGGGTAGGTTCTACTAGTCATTAAACTCTGTGACCTCACACATTTTAAAAAACAAT
The DNA here is from genome assembly GCA_024138005.1 of Lumnitzera racemosa. Lineage (NCBI taxonomy): Eukaryota > Viridiplantae > Streptophyta > Magnoliopsida > Myrtales > Combretaceae > Lumnitzera > Lumnitzera racemosa. The sequence continues at coordinate 74,862,709 of JAMXBC010000002.1, forward strand.
TCTTTTGTCACATCAAAGTTTAAGTGGGTTAGCCTAATCAGCCTTAAATGGTGGTTACCCTACTACACGTGGAACTCACATATTGGTTCCCCATCTTAGGGTCTTAAGATGGCCTAGGTTCAACTGTATTTATCATGCATTCATGGTATGAGAAATAAATTTCCTCCCCTCAAAAGAGTAAAATACATAAAACTAAACCTATAAAGACGTTAGTACAATTACGATACAAATAACGAAGAACCAAAAAAGTAAATAAATTACACTAAGGTGATTTTTTGATGTGTCTTTGGGGTTAGATACATAGAAATGCACCACAATGAAGTGAAACGAAAAGAAACAAGAAAAAGTTAGTAAAGTCTGAGTAGTTACCGAATGGATATGATATACTGCTTAATCTTACTTAGCCAACAATTCGTTGGATATGACACATTGGTCCGAATTGAAGGGTCACTCGCTGCTACTCTTTGCTAAAGGGAATAGATAAGAGTTGAATGATAACAAAAGCACTAAGGTTACTTAAAGTGAATAATTTTATTTTGAAAGTTAAATGTCTGTGTAAAAGGAAAGTGGGGCTTTATATACATGCCCACTAGGATTGTTTTATATGTATGGAAAGATAAAAAGGTATTTTATAATTATGTTACATGGATCATGCTAAAAAGGGGTAATAAGGATAAAGAATATTTAGTATGAAAAAGAAAGAATCATTCTAGAACATTGTATCATAAGGTACATGTCACTTAATTGTTGTACGTCAAGAGTATGATACAATAAAGGCAGAAAGAGGAGGTGCTAGTAGTTAGGGGCCGACCTAATTTAGATTAGGTTAAGAGCTAATTAGTTTAGTTAGGAAGTCAGCTGAATTGGAGTCAGGCACCAGTGGTTGATTGGAGAGCTCGACTCGACTAGCCTTTCATAGGTTACCTTTTAGATCAGGACTTCACAGTTGGGTAAGAGCATTTTGGATATATGTGAAGATCTAATAGATAGGTTGGTAGGAGGTTGGATCAGGGTAGGAGTCCTCGTCTTGACTATGGCTTCGAGTTAATATTTTCCATACGAGCCCTTAAAGTCCTCTAACTCGGCTTCGTGTGATCGGTCTAGGGGGATGATTTCTATCATTGGCCTACAGGTGGGAAAGATTTGTCCTCAAATCTAAAGGGGTTTCTGTTCATTCTTCTAGGGCACTCCTAAGGTATTTTGTTAGTTGATGGGGAATAGATCAGATACATTGAAGGTAGATGAGATACCATAGTCAGCAGCCAACTCAATTTGCTAGGTGTTGTGGTTGATCTTCTTTAGGACTTTCAATAGACCATTAGCTTGAGGAGATAGTTTGCTTTGTCTTGAGTGTGGGAATCGCTCTTGGCTGATGTAAATCTATACTAAGTCTCCTAACTGGAAAGAAAAAATCAGGTGACCTCAGCTACCAATTTGTTGCTGTCACTGATTGAATTTAACGATCTTCTTTATTACGGACTGGTGCAGTTCATGTAATTCTTGGTCATGATTGACTCCAGATTGACTTTCTTAAGTAGCTGCTAGGGCGCAAATCATATCTGTGGGAACGGTTGGGTTAATGCTTAGACGACCTCGAATGGGGTCTTCCCTATAGTGTTGTGGACAGTTTAATTGTATGCGAATTCTACAACTGGTAGGCACAGATCCCAATCCCTCAAGTTCTTCCCTATAATAGCTTTAGGCAAATTTCTTAACATCCTACTCACCACTTCAATCTAGCTATCAGTCTAAGAGTAGCTACTAGAGTAGAATACTAGTTTAGTCCCAAGTTTCCTCTAGGGAGTCTTTTGGAAATAGCTCAAAAATTTTGTATCCCTATCTAAGATAATAGTCTTCGTTACTCCATGCAATCAGACAATCTCCTTTTAGACGTCTAAGGCAATCCTAGGACAATGTCAATGTTGAGGTTGGCCCATGGTAGGGTAGATGTTGGTAGAGGCATATACAGTCCATGGGGTTCTCTTTTACCCTTAGCATGCTTACACACTTTAAAATAATCGACTACCTTATGGACATCCTTAGCTAGACTTAGCCAGTAAAAATTCTCTTTCAACTAATTAGCTAGTTTAACCTCCCTAATGTGGCTTGAATGACTACAGTTATATGCTTCTCGGACCAAAAATTCACATGTGGAGCAGTTTGGAATAAATAGCCGGTACTCCTTGAATAGATAGCCATCCTTGAGATAATATCCCATGATAGCAATTCTGTCCTTATATTATCCTATGATAGGGCTGAAGTGAGAATCATGAGCATACTGCTCGGTAATTGGTGAATATCCTAATAATTTTGTCTACAAAGTAGTAGGCAAGGTTTTTCATCGTGATAAAGCATCAGCAACTACATTTGCACTTCCTTACTTGTATTGGATGAAGTACGAGAAACTCTCCATGAACTCCAACCACTTAGCTAACCTCTTCAAAAGCTTGTTTTGACTCCCTAGATGCTTTAGAGACTCATGGTTTATATAAATAACAAACTCTTGAGATAGCAAATAATGTTGCCAAAGAATAAGTGCTCGAAAAAGGGAATACATCTCCTTTTTGTATACATAATAGTTCAGGGTTGGGCCACTCAATTTCTCATTGTGGTAAGTGATGGGCCAATGTTCTTACATTAAGATAGCACTACTTCCGACCCTCGATGCATCGCACTCTAGTTCGAAGGGCTTGTCGAAATCTAATAGTGAAAGAATAGGTATTGAGGTGAACTTCTCCTTGATATCCCTCAAACTTCACTTAGCTCAATTGTTCTACCTGAACCTCTCATTCTTCTTTGTCAGCTTAGTCAATAGGGTCGCTATTGTACTGAAGTCCTTAATATATTGCCTATAGAAAGAAGTTAGGCCATGGAAACTTCAGACTTCAGTGACTTTTTTTGGTGTTGGCCATTCCAAAACAGCTTAGATCTTCTCGTCATCTACTTGGATTCCTTCTCCAAACACTATAAACCTTAGGAACATCACCTCTTTCTGGCTGAACATGCATTTCTTTACATTCCTATACAACTTCTTAGCTTGTAGAATGCCAAATACTTCACAAAGATGTTGAACATGGTTGTTCAGGTCGATACTATACACCGATATGTCATCAAAGTATACGACCACACATCTTCTAAGAAGAGAGTACATCACATCGTTCATTAACCTCATGAATGTGCTTGTTATATTAGTAAGTCCGAATGGCATAACTAACCACTTGTAGAACCTGTACCTAGTCTTAAAGGTAGTCTTCCATTCATCGCCCAACCTCATGCAAATTTGGTAGTATCCACTTCACAAGTCGATCTTAGAAAATATCTTCGTGCCATGAAGCTCATCTAACATGTTATTGAGCCTCGATATTAAATATATGTACTTGAAAATAATTTGACTGATTACTCAATTGTTGATGCACATGCACCATAAACCATCCATCTTTGGAATGAGTAGAGCTGGTACAACATAAGGGCTCATGCTCTCCTTCACATATCCTTACTCAATGAGTTCATCCACTTATCTCTTCAGTTTAGCAACTTACTCAATGTTTATCCTATATATAAGTTGGTTCGATAGGGAGACACTTGGCTATTGATTAATACAGTACTCTATGCCTTAGAGTGGAGGTAGTCCTTTAGGCCGTTCTTCTAGAAATACGTCAGAAAACTCATTTAGAAATATTCAAATTTCTTTTGGGACATTTGGCAATTTCCTCATCTCCATCAATATTCTAACCAACAAGAACATCGGCTCATCAACCTTCTCAGCAGATCAGAGCTCTTTACAGCTCATCACTAGGGCTTTTTTTTTACTAGCTCAGGTGAGTTAATTATAGGTTTTATTTACTTAGGTTAGGGTTAAGGGTTGCAACATTATCCTCCTTCCATCCTTAAAAAAGGCATAGGTATTCATATACCCATCGTATGTAACATGTCGATTAAATAACTAAGGTTGTTCAAGCAATAGGTATGAAGCTCCTATAGGGACAACATCATACACTACTTCATCTCCATACAAATTCCTAACACTAAACGGCATAGCCACTTGTTCAATTATGTGCAAACCACTCTTATCGTGAAGCTAATGTAGCTTATAGGGTCGAGGATGCTTTGAGGTTAGCAATCCAACCTTTTGCACAGCGGACTGTGCAACAACATTGGTACAACTTCCTCCACTTACGATGATTATGCATAGTTAGCCTTTGATGGTACACTTGGTATGGAACAGATTCTCTCCTTGGTCCTCCTTAGAGTTCAATAAGGAACTCAGGACTCATCTCACAACTAGGGTCATCACTTCTTCCTAGTCGACATAGATACAAGTTTCCTCTTCCTCCTCATCTTTTTCCTTTTGAATGTACTTCTCCTTCTCAAACTCACTCTCATTGATGCTATCCACTACATCTCCTTGGAGCACCATGATATGTTGGTTCGGACACTTAACAACCATATGTCTGAAGCCTAAGCATTTAAAGCATTTCACCTTGCTAGACTTCCATCCAGAGGTTTATCCCTTCTCATACATTCTCAAGGGCAACCTAGCCTCGATTCGGCCTGATGATCCTGCTTAACCATATTGACTTGATCGGCTATCATCAAGTTGGTCATTCTTTTCCTTAGCTCGATACGGTCTCCTAGGCTCAGCTTGAATAGGTCTACGTAGAAATGAGGCTTAGGGGAATGTTGGCCCAAGTCGGGTTGGAACATTTCTCCTTTGCTTTTTGAGCCTCTAGGCTCTCTTGATGGCTTCTTCTAAATTATAAAACTTTTGTACTTCCATGATATTGCAAATCTCATACTTAAGTCTAAAAACGAACCTTGACACTAAATGGGCCTCTAGCTGTTCCAAATCAACTCGAATCATTAACATCTAAAACTCTCTTACGTAGTCATCAACAGTTCAGCCTCTTTGGCGAAGCTCCTTTAACTTTGCAAATGTATCTTGTAAATAAGTCTTGGGCACAAATCTATCTCTTAACAGCCTTTTTATTTCATCCCAAGTTCTAACACATTGTATTCCGTCTCTTGCCCTAGCTACATTCAAATTCTTCTACTACATGGTGGCATACCTAATAAACTCCAATGTAGCAAATTAGATCTTGATTGCATCATCATATCCATAACATTCAAACACCTTCTTAACCTTCTCTTCCTACTCCAAGTATTCATTTGCATTTGAACTTCTACCAAAGGGTAGGATTTGCACCTTGACATTGTCTATCCCTCAAGGGACTCGACATCCTCGTCCTTGTGCTAAGGTATTAATCAACTTCTTCTTCTTCACCAAACCCTTCAACATCTAGCTCCCCGTCATCCTTTGTAATCTCCTCTAACTCCAATCTTCGTTTAGTATCTCCTCCAGCTCGAGGAGGTCGAACTGTGTGATTAGTTCAATTGAATTGACCATAGCATCTCTCAAAGGCGTCATCCTAGGGGTTTTGTTATTGTATACCTTAGGGTTGTTGCTTGTTAACTTGCAATGCGGTGACTAGACTCTCAGCAAGGTTTATGAGTCTATCATGTTTATCATCAACGGACCTTGAGGTGTTACTTCCATTAAAACTATGACCACATTGAGCACTGCTACCTTAATCACCAATAACTCCTTGAATACTTGAATCTGACATAGTACGGTACTTCTCAAATAGATTAACAACTGGCTAACAACTTCCATACCTAATAGTCACTCAAATAAGATAGAGACAAACTTGCTACATTTTCACAATGAAAAATAGATTAAAATTGAGTAACAATAAAATTACTCTTACTGTCACCACAATATACTGTAGTAGCTAAGAAGGAGAACAACAGCCACTAACAGTAACGCAAATAAAAACTTCATTGCAACTTCATACACTTCCTTATAGAACTGTACTCTGATACCAGCAAAGCTAATGCATCTATAGGGTCAGACATACAAAGAAGCACCATAACGAAGAGAATTGAAAAGAAATAAGAAAAAGCTAGCAAAGTCCAGGTAGCTACCAAATAGATATGGCACACCGTCCGATCCTACTCACCCAACAATCCTCCGGATATGACATATTAGTCCAAATTGAAGGGTTACTTACCACTACTCCTTATTAAAGGAAATAGATAAGAGTTAAATGATAACAAAAATATTAAGGTTGCTCAAAGTGAATAATTTTCTCTTGAAAGTTAGATGTCTGCGTATAAGGGAGGTAGGGGTTTATATACTTGCCACTAGGTTTATTTTACATGTATGAAAAAACGAAAGGGTATTTTACAATTACGTTTCATGAATCATGCTAAAAAGAGGTAAAAAGGATAAATAATATTTAGTACGGAAAAGAAAGAATCAATTTTAGAATGTTATGTCAAAAGGCACATGTCACTTGATGGCTATATGTCAGGAGTATGATATAACAAAGGAAGAAATAAGAGGTGCTGGTAATTAGGGGCCAACCTGATTTGGATCAGGTTAGGAGCTAATTAGTCTAATTAGAAAGTTAGTAGAATTAGAGTTAAGCACTAGTAGTAGATTGGAGAGCTTGGCTTGGCCGGCCTTTCCTAGGTTACCTTTTGGATTAGACTTCATCGCTGGGTAGGAGCATGTTAGATACATGTGAGGAATTGATAGACATGTTGGTAGGAGGTTGGATTAAGATAAGAGTCCCTATCTTGGCTATGTCTTAGAGTTAGTATTTTTTGTACTAGCCCTTGAAGTTCTCTAGCTTGACATCGTATGATCGGTTTAGGGAGATTAATTCCTATCATTTTTAGAGATCAATTTTAATCTTGGAAAGTTAAATGGATAACCCTCTTAATGTGCCCAATGGAGTCACCAAGCTGTTGAGCTAAGTTTTTCACCTCCCATTTCTTTTATAAATGAGGTCTTCTTTTAAGCCAATCAGTATTAAACCTTATCCATTTAATATTGACCTTCGACTAGGTTTAAAGAAAAATGGCTCTTTTATATTTTGAAAACACGTTAGAGTTGCCATTCACCAAAGTCAGGAAAAAGGGTTAAGTTAGAACCAATTGTGTAGAATGGTTATAACTTAGCTACCAGTCTATCAATTAAGCCATTTTATAAAATGGTTTTTGAAACTAGAGATCTAGATTTAGGGGTTAGAAATTTTAAACCCTTACCAGTACCATTAACTTTCCAAATTTAACCTTAACTTTAAAAATCACCTTTTAATTTTATAAAAAGAGAGCTCAATTATCTACATAAATTGGGTAACTAGAATTAAAAAAAAGGGAAAATAGGTTTCTATATTTTTTACCATCGTCTAATAGGTGCTTACGTACCTGCTATACGTGATCAAATGTATGTAGTTCTTTTGATGTAAACTTTAGTGGTTTAGGCTTGTTTTCATTTTGAAAATAAGCCAAATTTATGTTTTTAACTCATTTTTGTTTATCCAAAAAGGGTCATAATTAGGATATTTTATTATTTTGGAAGTTCTAAAAGGCCTTAACATTTTTTTAAAAACATAGTCCAATTATTTTTATCTTGAAAGATATGATTTTTTAAGTGTTAAAAACAATCTTTATTCAATAACTTATTTACTTATTTTTATTTTTTATTATCTTCTTTGTCACTTTTTATTCTACTTTAACTATTAGACTAACAATAAATAAATAAATAAATAGACTATATTTTTTTTGTTTCTCTTTCCTTCTTTTTTTCCATTTTTTCCTTTCTTTTCCTTTTATTTTTTTTATTACGTTTACAATTGGAATGAAATAAAATAAATAAAAATAATTACAAAACAACCATAAAAAGAAGACGAAGGCCAAACTAAGTTGAGACTAGGCTCGAATCAAGTCCTGGGTCAAATCAAAGCACAAATTCGGATTGGATCGAGTCAGGTTTGGAGCATAGGTCTGAGTTGGTCTTCAACAATAGCAATAGTAGCAGGAGAGTATGTTTTGGGTTGATCTAGCCATTGAAATGAGCGGGTGAGGAGTGTTTTGTGTGTTCCAAATTAGAGATAGTGGGGCTAGAAAGAGTGCAGCAACTTGGGGTAGTCGTTTGGATGGTGTTTGGTTATGGTGGTCGGTAGCGGTTATTGTAATTGTAGGGTAGTGTTTGTTGGGTTTGAATGGAGAGTGTGGTTTTAGGTTTTAAGATGTGGGGAGTTTGGACATAGGGTTGGGTGGTGCTAGAAGTAGTTAAAGAGAGAGATGTGGTGATTGAGCTAAAGAGATAAAGATTGGTGATGGAGAGATATTGAGTAAATTGGTTGCTCGTGAGTAATTGTGTGTATTCGTAGTAAGCCCCCAAAGCCCCTTTTATACACAAAATTAACCTAGAAAACGTGGAAACTTGAAATTGGATATGAATGAGAACGTCTAGATTTTCAGTTTTTTGCCAATTTTGGAGCTCGATTTGAATGTGTTTTTTATTTAATTTATATGCATTCATTGGTTCTATTTGAAGTAGGCTAAGTACAGTTTGAGATTTAAGCAAGAAATTATGTGCCTATGTATGAGATTTATATTGAAATTGGATCCAAAGTGTAGGGGGTAGGTTGCTTTGGTTGGGGGAAGTAGAGGAAAATCAACTAAAATGAAAGGAAAGGGAGAGAAAAAGGAAGAAAATGGAGGGAAAAAGGGGCTAATGTGGCACTACGCTAGCCATACGGATTAACCAGATGTTGCTATGTATCTTTACGTGACATATGACAGTTGACGTTGCATGCTACATCGGTACGTATCTAACTTAATGCTGCTACATGTCAAAGTGCATGGCACAATGAGATCCTAACACGTGGTAATTCCTAATTAGCTAAAAAAAAAGGGCTTTGCATGCCTTTACTAAGATTCAAACCCTTGACCTCCAAGTTAAACCTAGTGCCATATCTAAGTGCTTATTTATTAGGCTGTTAACCTGTGCCTTGTCCGTATGTACAATTAAAGTGCACATATAGACTAGGCCAATTTGGGTTAGATTCAAATATAAGCTTAAGCCTAATAGTTTCCCTTTTATTTTTATTTAAAAATGAAAATCTATTATAAAAAATTATTTCAAAAAATTCCCTAAATCTTATTTTTCAATTTTTTCCTATTTTTTGTGACTTTCCAATTTTCAAAATTTTAAATATTTTCTAAATTTCTTATTTTTTGTGTTTCTTCCTATTTTCTTTTCTTTTTTATATTTTTCCTAGATTTTTTATTTTTTATGCTTTTTCCTATTTTTCTAATTTTTTTTGTATATTCTTAAACTATTATTCTTCTTAATTTCATTTTTTTATTTTTCCTAATTTAGGACCTACTACCTTATTATGAAAATAAAATAGAAAAACTATAAGAAAAGGGGCAAAAATTTGGTGTCTATAGTTGCCCCTCTTTGTCATAGAGTTCGAGCAAAACTTTGCCATGAAGACAAAATAGACACCATTTTTCCTTAAGGAAGATTTTATAATGACTAACTAGTTATCTTAGACTCAATCTACTAGGGATTTGCTAAAGAAATGAAACCTAAACATGCCTCTCTAGGCTCAATAACCTAAGAAGGAGTATCTCTCGAGGACTAGCAATCCTAAGCTAGGATCAATTTAAAGAACCTGGTCATGCCTCTCTAGGCTCACTAACTTGGGCAGGAGCATCTCTTAGGGACTAGCAACCTTAAGCTAGGATCAATCTAAGAAATTTAGACATGCTTCTCTAGGCTCACTAACCTGGGTAGGAGTATCTCTTAAGGATTAGTAACCTTAAGTTGGGATCAATCTAAAGAACCTAGACATGCCTCTCTAAGCTTACTAACTTAGGTTGGAGCATCTCGCGGAGACTAGCAACCTTAAGCTAAGATCAATCTAAAGAACCTCATCATGTCTCCCTAGGCTCATTAACTTGGGCTTGGGCATCTCTTAAAAACTAACAACCTTAAGTTGTGATCGATCTAAAGAAGCTAGTCTTACCTCTTTAGGCTAATTAACCTAGTTAGGAGCGTCTTTCGATAACTAACAATCCTAAGTTGGGATCGATCTAAAGAACCTAGTCATGCATCTATAAGCTTACTAAGCTAAGCAGGAGTAACTCTCAAGGACTAGCAACCTTAAGTTAGGATCGATCTAAAGTACCTGGTTGTACCACTTTAGGCTCACTAACCTCAGCGAGACAATCTCCCAGGGACTAACAACCATAAGCTATACTTAATGATGTGCCCTATGGCTTATTAAAAGGATATTGGTGAAGGAAAGTACCCTATAAGCTTGCTTAGAAGAAAATGATGAAGGGAAGTAAGTTATGAGCTCGCTTAGGAGAATTTGGTGAACAAAAATGCCTTCTAGGTTTGCTAAAAGAAAATGATGAAAGAAGTGCCCTATGGGTTCGCTAAAAGAACTTAGAAAAGAGAATAAGTTAAGATCGTACCTTCAAAGGCTGGCTAAACACCAAATGTAGAAGGTGGGTGCCTTATGCGCTGGCTAAAAAAGATTGTTTGGAGTAAAAACTGGTCATAATCTAAATGCAAATGCCATATTAAAAAATTGGCGTGCTAGCATTGTATGGAAGTACTTACCTAGTCTTCATACATAACACCTAAACTATTAAACTTTTTTTCAAAAGTCCCATAAGAATTGACTAAGTCATGCTTTGATCCTTTGTCGTTAACCTGAATGATCTTGATACAAAACGTTTGAGACTTCATTGGTTATTTTAGAGAAATGATGGAAATTAACTCGATGCAGATTGCCACCCGTTATTTCTGTCTTTCAGGAACTTTTATGAACTGAAGCCCTTATTCCTATCTGTAAAAACCTAATTTTTGCCCCTCTTTTTATTTTTCAGATTAGGTTATAAGGTCCTAAATTAGAAAAAAAAAAACAAAAAAAATTAGGAAATTAAAGAAAACCCAAAAAATCAAGAAATTTAGAAAAATAAAAAAAAAATTCAAAAATAATAAAAGGTACAAAATAATAATAATAAGAAGAAGAAGAAATTTTAGAAAGAAACTCTAAAAGATAAAAAATTTAGAAAATAATTTTTTTTAATTTAGAAAATTGAAAAATTACAATAAAATTAGAAAAGTTGAAAAAATAAAAGATTTTAGAAAATAACATATTATTAGGATAAATTTTAATTTTAGTTTAGAAGTTGGGCCGTTAAGCCTGAGTTTAGATTTAAATCTAGTCCAAGCTAGCCAAGTCCATATGTACAATTTGATTTTACATATGGATAAGGCACAGGCTAACGACTTGATGATTAAGCATATGGACATAATATTAGTATTGAGCATGAGGTGTTGGGTTTGAGGCTAGGCAAACGTAGGGAGGCCTTTTTCTTATTTTTGGTTTTCAATCACATCAAAGACTGACACGTATCAAGATTTCATTGTGACACATGTCCAACATATGGCAGGAGAGGATTAGACGACATGCCGATATGGTGCTACGTATCAACTACGTGGCATGCCATGTTAGCTACTACATGTAATGTAATGACATGTGGTACGTTAGGGTTGGTTGGCATGGCTGACATGGCGCCACATCAACCTATTTTTTCCCTCCCCTTGTTTCCTTTTCCTATTGTTTTTCTTTAGATTTCTAGCACTTTCCTCTTCGAACAGCCAACTTCAATACGATTTTTCGACCTTTTCTTATTGCAATTTCGCCAAATCAATGGAAAAATTGCAACCTAGACATAGGCTATTATGAATCGAGCCCTTTAACATGTCTAAATATAGTCAAAGGAGCATTCAATTTGAGCTCCAAAAATCAGATAAAAGCTATTTTTTTGGGGGGTTCTACATTAATCTAATTCGAGCTTTCTATGTTTTTTGAGAACAATTCTAGTATAAAAGGAGCTTCGGGGAGTTCATATATATACAAACAACCAACAGAATCACTCAACACAACCCCTCTCTCTCCCAACGATCACTTTCTCTCTCTAACCTACCCTCTCTCTCATCAATTCTCTCTCCCCACTCCAACCTAAGTTGAACTACTACTTTAGGCAGACTACCTACGGCTTAGGCTCCTTAACCCAACTCCTTTCGACCTCCACCGTAACCCTTAGTAGTGACTCCAACAACCTCCAATGAAACCTTAGCCACCATTACCCCTTACTCTCCTTGAACCACCACCACCAAGTACCATCCTAGGTAGCAGTTAACTACATGATCGAACTTAGTACACTCTAAAACTCCTATCCTAATCGACCAACCATGCCTAATAACTCCATCCAGCGACACCTAAGCACCATTGCCAAGCAGCACCTTTGACAACTGCCAAATGACTAACCTAAGCCATGGCATCAATCTTACCTCCCCCATTCTCCAATAAAAAAGCATATAAAACACTCCATACTCACTCGTTTTGGTGATCGAAACAAATTGAATCACGTTGTGGCTACTCCTACTATGGAAGCTAGAATCGAATCCAGTAAGTTGACATGAATCCGACCCAAATCTGAATCAATATCTGATCTAATTCCCCGATCTGACCTGACTGACCTACCTAAGTTCGACTTGTGCACCCAAAATCTGTTTAAAGCATTTTTTTTGTTTTGTTTATTTATTTATTTGTTTCTTTTACATATTTATGTAAATGTAATTCAATAAAAGAAGAAATAAAAGAAAAAGAAAAAGAAGAAGAAGGAAAAATAGAAAAAAAAAAAGAAAAAAGTAATTTTGTTTTATTTTATTTTTACCAGTTCAACTAAATAAGATATAATAAGTAATAAATAAATAAAGTGGTAAAATAGGATAAATTAAAAAGGAAAAATAAATAAAATAAGAATAAATAATTGCTTTTTATCACTTAGGAAAATGGATATTTTAGAAAAATAAAGAAAAAGATATATCAACCATTCTTCAAAATTAAAGCCCTTCTTTTAGATTTTCCAAAAAAGAAAATTTCAATTTAGGATTTTCATTTTTAGAAATTTCCTCAAATAAATTGAATTAAACTATAGACATAAATTTGACTTGTTTTCAAAGTTAAAATCAATTTAACCTAGTAAAGTTTTTATTAACAGAACTACATACATTTGATATCGAATGGTAGGTATGTAAGTACTTACGGGGCAACGGTAAAAAAAGAAAAAACCTAATTTCGCTTTTCCTTTAGTTTAGATTGTTTTGTTTATCCAATTAGAGTAATTAAATTAGCTCTTATCTTTCAAAATTAAAAGGTGATTTTTAAGATTAATTCTAATTTTGAAAAGTTAATAATACTTGTAAGGATTTAAAAGTCCTAATCACTAGACCTAAATCTTTAGTTTTCAAAATCCATTTTATAAAAAAATTGATTTCAATTATAAGGCTAGTGGCTAAGTTATAACTAATCCATTTAATTGGTTATAACTTAACTATTTTTCCTGATTCCAATCGGGTAGTGACTCTAAAGTAACCTCAAATTGAAAAAAAAAAGGTTTTTTTTTTTTTTTAACCCTAGTCGAGGGTTAATATTAAATGGGTAGGGTTTAATACTGGTCAATTTAAAAAAGGCGTATTTTATAAAAGAACTGGAAGGGTGAAAGACGAGACTCGACAGCTTAGTAACTTTATTGGGGATGTTAAGAGGATTAGCCATTTGATTTTCCAAAACTAAGATTAATCTCTAAAACCACCTTAAATGCAATTTATTTACTTGGTTTTTTTTTATATATATAATTGTACTAGCATTTTCTTTATAGGTTTGGTTTTATGTATTTAATTATTTTTTAGGGGGAGGGGATATATTTTATGCTATCATGAATGCATGATAAATACAGTTGAACCCGAGCCATCTTAGGACCTTATGACGAGGAGCCATTATGTAAGTTTCAAGCGTAGTGGGGCAATTACCGTTCGAGGCTGATTAGGCTATCTCACTTAAACTTTAATGTGACTAAGGAACTATTTTTTCATAAACACATGAGGTCATTCAGTTTAAGAACTTGAGAACCTACCTTTTCTACATACATTTCATGGGATCGACGAATAACTAATAAAGCAGTAATGTTATAAAAAGGAAGAAGAAAAAATAACGAAACCTAGAGATTTCTTTCCTTATATTTTTGCTACAACTCATGTGCGTAAGGAGTTGTTTTTTGTAATTTCTTTTCATGTAATTAGACTTTCCTTGTAATATTCCAAAAATGACCAGCTCATCCAACGCTAAGGTCTTTGCCAAGGAGATTCATGTCTACAAACCTATAAACCGAAAGTCCATACTTAACCAATGGTTTCAAACCTATAACCCAAGAGAACAACAGTTCATTACCAACATGATTAGGCCCATACTCTCACTAGCCAATGTAGATGTTAACATCATGCTAGTAAGAGCCTTAGTTTCTAGGAGCCCAAAGAAGTAGCTTTTCAATTTAAACCACAGCTAATCAGGCCAACTTTAGAAGAGTATACCTAACTGCTCTAAGCTCCTTCTTTAGATGAAATATACATCCTAAAGCTTAGCTTTGGCACAACCTATATTTTTTCAAATTTCTTAAAGATCTGTAAGATTAAGATAAATGAAGCCTTAGATGATTGCAACAAACATGCCATCAAGATATGGGATCTTGTCCATTGGTACTAGAACAAGCCCAACTCTAACAAACAAGCTCTATTTCTTGGAAATTGGAAAGAAAATCAAATCAAGGCTTATGTACTAGCTGTATTTGCTACTATCTTGTTTCCAAGTAGGTCTTTTCTTTTACACTTTAGGGTAATAGAGTTAGTGGCTCAATTCTAGGAAGGGAAGTCTTACCTTTCTGCCTTACTTGCTAAGCAAATAAGGAACCTTAATTTTCTTAAGAAAAGGGGTTGTAGAGATCTTAAGTTAAGCAAGACATTATTAATGGTGTAGTTTGTCAGTCACATCAAATGCTTTGGGTTGGACTTAATAAGGGGAGTGTTTGCCAATAAGATTAATCTTATTGATTCTTTTGTCAATAAGATCAAATTGTTGGAAGATGTCCTTACCCTTCTCTAGATAGAGGTTCTATGAGATTTCTGAGTAGAAGACATACTATGGATAGCTAAGTGGAGCAATTATACTAAGGTCTTACTGATTTTCAAAAATTACAATGTTGTGCCAATGATTAGAATGAGTTGGTGTACAAGCTATTACCCAAAAAACATGGTAAGACAATTTAGAGGGATCTAGACATAGTTCACAAACCTTTATTAGAGTCATTTACTCTTAATCTCGAAGAGACTCACTTTGTAGAAAAGGCATTCAAACTTCAAAAGATGAAAGCTTAGTGGGATACCTAGATTGTAAGCCCAAACATCGATCTAAGTGAGTTCATAAGAAATGCGGACAAATATTGGGTTACCAAAGACTCTTTATACAATAAACTTCACAGGGTAAGCGCAATGCGATATCAGGCACCAGAAGTCCTTTAACCTTCCCCTATATGCCCTAACTTTGAAATAGTAACCTATATAGACCAAATGAAAGCTCGTATAGAGATCCTCTATGATGAAAAAGATAGATGGGCAAACCTATGTCGAGAGTCTAGACAAAAGTCACACACATAGGAACACTAGTTGAAGATGGCTTAGAAGAAGATTCAAGAGTATGAAGAAGCAATTGACCATCACCAAAGGGAGAAGAAAATGTCATCTGGCCTACAGAAAAAAAGAAAATTAATATACATGAATTTGTACCTTTTCCTTTCTTTCATGTAATAAGACTCTAGGAATTCAAAAATAATAAATAACTTACCATTTTGTTAATTATCCGTCGATTCTCTCCTTTCCATCCATGTAGCTCATTTGTATTTTTTTTTAAGAAAATAAAAATATCTGTGTGCTAACTTATTGAGAAGTGGTTTTATCCAGGTCGCCAAGACAGCTCCCAAACATCAAACCCTCTAGAGAAGCCCTATCAAAACTCGATCTAAAACTAGAGTGGCTAACCAAGGAAACAACAACACTAATACCAACAATGGCAACGTCAACCCTAAGGTTATTGATCCAACAGTGCTGAGGTTCAAGTCTTTGGAATGAACAGTGGGGAAGATTGTAGATCAATTGAGTTCTCTAGTTGATAGCATCTCTTTGCTTAGGTCCATAGCTCTATCAAATGAAGAAAGTTCCAAAGCCTAATAAGGAAAGAATGTTGAAGCCTTACCCCTCAAAGAAGCTTACCCCTAGGTCAATCAGGGTTTTGAATCCTTTGAAATAGAAGGGTTATTTCCAAAGGCCAACCCAACTTTTAAGCCAAATACTTACTTCTTTACAATCAATCCAGAGCCTGAAGCTAATTTAACATATTGAAAGAGCTTAAGAAGTAGCTAACTCAACAAATTAATGAAAAAATGAAAATGCTCGAGGGATATGATGGATTCGAGCATGCTGGCATGATAGACTTCTTTGGCTATGATTATGGAAGCTTCCTATAAATGTTCAAAGTATCTAATTTTGAAAAATACAATGGGTCTGGATGTCTTAAGCTACATACTAAACTATATTTACACAAGATGGGCAAGTTTGTACAGTATGACCAACTCATGGTCCAAACCTTTCAAGATAGCTCGATTAACCCTGCCTTGAGCTAGTACACTTAGTTAGACCTAAAACAGGTGATTATATAGGAGAAGCTAGCCAGATCATTCTATGAGCAATATAGATTTAACATTGAAGTGGCACCAATAATGATGGATTTGGTTACCCTAAGGAAGAGACATAATGAATCCTTTAAAGAATATGCTCAAAGGTGGAGGTCCCTAGCTGTAAGGGTGTCTACTGTTGTGATTGAGAAAGAGCAAACTACAACTTTTATTAACACTCTTAAGAGGCCCTATTTTGCTTACCTGATTGGGCAAGCCTCTTCTAGCTTTGTAAAAGTAATGGTAGCAGGGTGTCAAATTGAAAGTGTCGTTTCTACTAAAGCTACTGCCAGCAAGCCTAGAGAAGCTACTATCAGCATGGTCAATTCGAATGTAAGGCCTAACTTTCGTGTTTCTTTCAGGACAAATTCCCCATCGGCTCAACAATAGTATAGAAGCTAACCATAAGCTAGTAGAACCCCAAGGCAATCCACCAAAATACCCATTCTACTCCATCAGGTACTTGAAAAGTTAAGGAGAGATAATCTACTCCATTCTAAGGCTTCTAGTGAAAGGTATTGGTCGAGGTTTTTTATCCTAGTGCAAGATGCTAGTATCATTTAGGGTAGGTAGGCCATTCAACTGACTCGTACTAGAGGTTGAAAAACAAAATCTAAGACTTAATTGATGAAGGTATAGTACAACTGGATTTTATAGAGGCTCCAACTCTAAACGTCAACAACAACCCCCTTCTAAACCATAGGCCCATCATCAATATGATATTTGACCACTCAGAACCTACCATCAACATGATCGACTCCAACCAAGAACCTGAGGTTTATAGATTCTATAAAAAAAGAAGTTCCACAAACTAAAAGGTATACCTTTCTTATACTTGTAGCCTTTGAAAATTATAAAGCTATCCCCCTCTATTACTAGATGATTACCCGCTCCGGTAGAATCTATAATCTGAAGGAAGACTTGGAAAAGAAGGTCTTACTGTAAATGCTAAGTACTGAATAAGCTAAGCATGAAGAAGGATTGATTGCCTTCACTAAGATGATCAAGTCTAGTGGGAATAAAATAATGGATCAACTTGCTAAGACTCCAGTACAAATATCCCTTATGAGTTTGCTGATGGCATCGGACCCACATCGAGAAGCTTTGTTTAGAACACTAAAAGAAGTCAAAGTCCCTCATGAAATCTTGACTGAAAGGATTGGCTTTATCACCAATTCCATCCTTACTATGGATCAAATTTCCTTCTCCATCGAGGAACTGGACGAAGAAGGTAACCAGTACACAAAGCCTCTATTCATATTAGTGGGGACAAAAAAAATCATCGCAACAAGAGTCCTTATCGACAACGGGTCATCTCTAAATGTCTGTCTTTTGGCCACCCTAGATCTATTGGGTACCTATACAAGTGCTATCAAATCGAGTTCAATAATGGTAAGAGCTTTTGATGGATCCAAGAGAGAGATAATAGAGGAAATCGACTTACTAGTTGATATTAGCCCACAAACATTGAACATCTCATTCCAACTTTTAGACATTCTAAGGACCTTCAATCTGTTATCAGGAAAGCCTTAGATACATTTAGTAAGGGCCATACCATCAACTCTTCACTAGAAAGTTAAGTTCATCTCCAACAGCTAGGTCATCACAATTTTAGGTGATGAAGATTATGAAATCTATAAAGAGACGACCATACCATATATTTGTATAGAGGAACAAGAGGACTTTAGACTCCAAATATTTGATGAGGTGTGCATGATCACCAATAAATAGAAGGAAGAGAGGCTAAAATTCAAAGAAGGCTAGTTTGGGACCTATGGGATAGGATACATTCTAACCTCGATGGAAGAGTTACAAAGAATGCAAATTAGGGGTAGAAAAGGTGACATGTTATATTACACTCCAATGACCTTCCCTCCATTGTCAGAAACTTTCATTCAGACCGAAGTACAAAACTTAAAGCTTATCAAAGAGGGCACCTCCAGTAGAAATAAAGGGATTAGCCCCTTTAATAAGTCCCATCACTTAAATAATTGGTTCTCTATCCTTATAAATAGCAATAAGTCTTCCCTAAGGTAAAGGATGAATCATGATCCAGTATAGGATGAAATTTTGTAATAAATTACCTTTGTTGTTTAAACGAATGTGCTCGAAAGAAAGTTCCTTTAAATAAAATCAAGTCTCTTTTCCCTTTACTCTTGCCTCACTTACACTCTCCCTTTTACATACTTTTCTTTTTCTCTAGATCCAACAATCTGAATAAAGGCCATGGATATCTCGCATAGATAAGTGATGAAAATATCGATATCACTTTTGGCTCTATTGGGTTAGTCATCGGGAGTAATGTCGATGACCACAATGATGTACAAGAAACTTGGAAAAAACATAAAATGAGTAGAATTTACATTGATAAGCCAACTAAGATAATTAATGTCGAGACTAATGACAACCTTAAGGTATTGAAGAATAGGGGAAATTTGAAAGAACATCAAAGGATAAAGATGACCACAATATTGTCCAAATACCGAGACGTATTCGCACGATCTTGTGAAGACATGCTCGGATTAGATCCATCGATTGTAGTCCATCGTTTACCCATACAAAAGGATATTAAACCTAAGAAACAAAAGTTAAGAAGATTCCGACCAGATGTTCTGTTGAAAATTAAGGAAGAAGTCAGAAAATTACTAGAGGTCGATTTTATCAAGTTATCTGATTATCCCGAGTGGGTAGCTAACATCATACCTATAATAAAGAAGAATAGAAAAGTTAGAGTATGTATGGACTTTCAAGACCTTAATCAAGTAATCCCTAAAGATAATTTCCCTTTGCCCCATATCGATGTCTTGGTTGATAAAATAGTTGGAAACCATATTTTCTCTTTCATGGATAGATTTTTCGAGTATAACAAAATTCAAATGGCTAAAGAAGATAAAGCCAAGATAACTTTCATCACAACTTGGGGCATGTTTTGCTACAAAGTGATGCTTTTCAGACTCAAAAATGCTAGGGCAACTTATGAAAGGGCCATAGTAGCAATCTTTCATGACATGATGCATAAAGAGATTGAAGTATATGTAGATGATGTGATTGCTAAGTCTAAGGAAGGAGAAAATCATGTGGAGGGTTGGAGGAGATTATTTGATAGGTTGAGAAAATTCTAACTAAAGCTTAACCTAGAGAAGTGTACTTTTAGAGTAACTTCAGGGAAATTATTAGGTTTTATAATCAACTAAAGGGGCATCGACATAGACCTTAACAAAGTCAAAGCAATAGTTAACCTACCCCCTCTATGTACACTTAAAGAAATTAGAGGTTTTTTAAGCTGTTTAAACTATATAGCCCAGTTCATATCCTAACTCACAAACAAGTGCCATCCCTTATTTAAGTTGCTAAAAAATAATACCAAGATCAACTGGGATGAAGAATGTGATCAAGCCTTTACATCAATAAAAGAATACCTCATGAGCCCTCTAATACTGGTAGCTCAAAAACCTAAGAAGCTGCTATTCCTATATTTGACAATATTACTAAAGTTCATGGGGTACATGTATAGCTAGAAAGATGAGGAAGGAAAAGAATGGGCTGTATACAACTTGAGCAAGTAATTTATTGAAGGGGTGTAGAGATATTCAGAAATTGAAAGAACCTACTGTGCATTGGTTTAGGTAATGTATCAACTTAGTCAATACACACTCTACTACCAGATTGAATTGCTAACTCAACATAGTCCCTGAAGTACTGGGTAGACAAGCTAGCTGTAATTAGTAGAATCTAAAAGTGGCAAATGTTGCTATCAAAGTTTGATATTATGTCCGTGAACTAGAATTTGATCAAGGGGTAAGCTTTAGTAGATTAATTAGCAAAAAATCCCTTCAATAGCATTCTTCAAGAGGTATAAGTTGATTTCCCCAACGAGGATATCTTAGTGGTTGAGGGAAACTCTAATAAAGGAGAAGATGACAAGCCACCAAAATCGAAAATGTTCTTTGATGGTGCAAGCAACACGTCTAGGTATGGAATTGAGGCAATACTAATATCCCCTGGAGGTATTCAATGCCTTGTAGCCATAAGGCTTGTTTTCCCATACACTAATAATATTGTTGAGTATGAAGCATGCATCATAGGACTCAAGATGGCCCTACATAAATACATTCAAGAATTAGAAGTGTATGGGGACTCTTCACTCATTATTGGGCAAGTTCGAGGAAAGTAAAAGACTAAAGATCCTAAATTGGTGCCTTATCACCAATACTTCTGAATTGGTGAGAATTTCAAAGAAATCACCATTAATCACATACTAAGGAATCAGAATCAATTTGTTGATGCCTTAGCCACGCTAGCATCTATGATCTAAATGTCTAGTGGAGTTGAGATTTAGCCTCTTACTATTGAAATTGAAGACAAGCCTACCTTTGGCCTAACAATTGAGGGTATGAATGACCAAAAACCATGATACCATGATGTTAAGACGTTATTGCAACATAGCACATACCTTGAAGAGGTCAAGAAAAAAGATAGAAAGATGATTAGGAGATTAGCCACTCAATTGTTAGTAAGTGAGTCTGCCTTATACCGATGCTCATTTGATGATACACTCGTAAGATGTATGGATGATAAGGAGGCTAAGAAGTTAATCAAAGAAGTGCATGAAGGAGTATGTAGCTCTCACATGAATGGATACATGCTAGCAAAGAAAATTATGAGGTTAGGGTATTATTGGTCAATGATGGAGAGTAATTGCATCAAACATGTTAGGTATTGTTAACTATGCTAAGTTTATGTAAATAAGATAAAGGCCCTGCCTCAAGAACTATACGCCCTCTTAGTAGCATGGCCTTTTTCAATGTGGGGCATAAATATCATCGGCTCCATCACTCCAAAAGCGTCCAATAGGCATCGCTTCATACTAGTTGTCATCGACTGCTTCAACAAATAGGTTAAGGCTTCGTCTTACTTAAACGTTACTAAAGGGGTCATAGTTATGTTGATCAAGAGACACATTTTAGCTCTATATGGGACTCCAGAAACTATCATCATTGACAATAGCACTAATCTCAACAACAAGCTTATGCCAAAATTGTGCCAACAGTTCTAGATCATTCCTAGGAACTCTACTCCTTATTGACCCGAAATGAATGGAGTCGTTGAAGTAGTCAACAAAAACCTCAAAAGAATCATTTGAAAAAATGGTTGTCACATATAAGGACTAGCATGAGATATTACCATTCTCACTCATGGCCTATCAGACTTCCAATAGAATGTCGATTCGGGCAACACCGTACTCTTTGGTATATTGAACTGAAGTAGTATTACTAGTAGAAGTTGAGATCTTGTTGCTTAGGGTATTATTAGAAACTCAGTTGCACAAGGCCAATCGAGTGAGAAAACGCATCAAGTAGTTGAATCTGATTGATAGAAGGACACAAACAGCCCTATTTCATAATCAGTATTATAAAAAAAGGATGGTTCGGGCCTTCAACCGACAGGTACGACCCCAAAACTTCAAAGAAGAAGATTTGGTGTTGAGAAAAGCTCTCCCTAGCGCACAAGATTCCAAAGGGAAATTTATTCCCAATTACAAAGGCCCTTATGTCATAAAGCGAGTATTATTTGGAGAGGCTTTGATTTTGTCCCAAATGGATGGTCCAGATTTGAGAAACCCTATAAAAGCCAACGCTATAAAATTGTACTATCCATAATAAATTAGTGGAAATTTTACTCAAAACATGAAAATGCTAGTCATTTTTAATGTCATTGTGGTTTAATTTTCATTATCTACAAACAAATTTAGTATCCTTAGCCATTGTCGTCATTGGAATAATCACCTTCTACATGGAAAGGTCCATTTCCCTTTACTCCATTAATCAAAACCGCACACTGCAAACGTGAGAGGAGTTAAGGAATGAGATATAGAATAATGGTAATTAACAAAATTCTTTAAAACGGTTTATTATAGATTGATCTCCCCTCAATGGAGGGTTTTATTGTTTGTTTTTCAAGGGAATGAAAAACCTGAGTAAGTGATCACGGTAGATGAGAATAAGGCTATTGGTTCATAAAAGTTCCAAATAGACAAAAAAATGGGTGGCTTTTTGTATTGGGTTAATTTCTATGATTTCTCCAAAAGAACTAGCGAAGTTTTAAATTTTCTACATCAAGAGCATCCAAGTTGGTAACAAGGGACTAAAACATGAGTTAAGATTTCTAATGAGGCTTTTCAAAAAGGTTTCACAGTTTTGGGTACTATTGACAAAGATCAGGTAAGTATTTCAACACAATGTTAGCACATTGATTTTGGAATCTTGCACTAGCATTCAGACCAATTTTTCTTTTTTTTGCTTCTAATAATCTTTTTAAACCAACCCATAAGGCATTCACTTTTTGCATTTAATGTTTAACTAACCATCAAAGATGCAATCCTAACTTGGTTCATCTTTCCAATCGATGGGCCACTTCCCCTCAGCAAGTTTTTCTTAAGCAAGCCCATAAGGCACTTCAACTCTAATCACCAAATTTTTCTTAAGCAAACCCATAAGGCACTTCCATTATGTTCGCCAAATTTTTCTCAAGTAAGCCAATAGGGTACTTCCTTTCACTAAGTTTTCCCTTCACAAGCCTATAGGGCACTTCTCTTCATCAATTTCTTTTAACACAACATAATGCTTAGGGTTGCTAGTCCCCAAGAGATACTCTTACCTAGGTTAATGAGCCTTGTATAGCATGGCCAGGTTTTAGATCGATCTCATTTTAGGGTTGCTTGTCTTTGAGAGACGTTCCTACCTAGGTTAGTATACCTAGTGAGGCATGAGCAAGTTTTAGATCGATCCCATTTTAGGGTTCCTAGTCTTCGAGAGATGCTTCTACTTAGGTTAGTGAGCTTAGTGAGGCATAACTAGGTTTTAGACCGATCGTAATTTAGGGTTACTAGTCCTCGAGAGATGCTTCCGCTTAGGTTAGCAAGCCTTGTGAAGCAAAACTAAGTTTTAGATCGATCTTAGTTTAGGGTTGCTAGTCCCTAGAAGATGCTTTCGCCTAGGTTAGTGAGCCTTTTAAGGTAAAACTAGGTTTTAGTCGATCCCATTTTAAGGTTGCTAGTCTCCGAGAGACGTTCCCACCTAGGTTAGTAAGCCTAGTAAGGCACGACTAGGTTTTAGATCGATCTCACATTAGGGTTGTTAGTCCTTGTGAGATGCTTTCACCTAAGTTAGTAAGCCTGGTAAGGCACGACCAGGTTTTTTAGCAATTCTAGCATAGGATTGTTTGTCCCTTAAAGATGCTTTAACCTAGGTTAGTGAGCTTAGTGAGGCATGAGTTGGTTTCTTTTGTCATTTAAAGCGATTTTATGATAATTATAGTTGTTTTTCCTGAAGGCAAAAATAGAGTTTGTTTTATATTTGTAGCGAAGTTTTGCTCAAACTTTACGATAAAAAGGAGCAGCTGTAGACACCTAATTTTTGCCTTCCTTTTTATTTTTCAGATTAGGTTATAGGGTACAAAATTAGAAAAAATACAAAAAAAAAAGGAAATTAAAGGAAACCAAAAAAATTAAGAAATTTAGAAAAATCTAAAAAAATTTAAAATTAAGAAAAAGCATAAAAAAATTAATATTAAGAAATTTTAAAAAGAAATCCTATAAGATAAAATGTTTAGAAAATTGAAAAAATACAATAAAATTAGAAAAGTTGAAAAAAAAAGATTTTAGATTTAAATCTAGCTCAAGCTGACTAAGTCCATATGTGCAATTTGATACACATTTAGGCAAGATACAGGCCAACGGCTTGATAGTTAAGCATATGGAAATATCATTAGTATTGAGAATGTGGTCTTAGTCTCGAAGCTTAGCAAAGGCAAGGAGACCTTTTTCTTAATTTTTGTTTTTAATCGCATTAGAGACTGCTACATGTCAGGATCTGATTATACCATGTATCCTGACACGTAGTAGGATAGGATTAGACCACATGCCAACATAGCATGATACACCGCTACGTATCACGTAATGATACGTAGTATGTCGGGATTGGCCGGCATGGCTGATGTAGCACTACGTTAGCCTATTTTTTCCCTCCCCTTCTTTCCTTTTCCTTTGTTTTTCTCCAGATTTCTAGCACTTTCCTCTTCAGATAGCCAACTTAAACATGATTTTTGGACCTTTTCTTGTTGTAATTTCGCCAAATCAATGGTTAAATTGCAAACAAGACATAGCCCACTATGAATCGAGCCCTTTAACACGTCAAAATATAGTTAAAGGAGCATTCAATTTGAGCTCCAAAAATCGGAAAAAGTTGTATTTTTAAGTGTTCTTCATTAATCCAATTCGAGCTTCCATGTTTTATGGGAATAATTCAAGTATAAAAGGAGCTTCAAGGGGCTCATACGAACACAGATAACCAACAGAATCACTCAACATAACCCCTTTCTCTCTCTAACCCACTCTCTCTCTTCAATTCTCTCTCCCCATTCTAACCTGAGCTAAAATAGCACTCTAGGGAGACTACCCGTAGCTTGGGCTCCCTATCCCATCTACTCTCAGCCTTCACCATGACCCATATTAGTGACTTCAACAACCTCCAATTAAACCCTAAGCATCGCTGTCCTTCTCCCTCCTTGAACGACCACCAAACACAACCTTAGGCACCAACTAACTACATAACCAAACTCAACACACTCCAAACCCCCTACCCTAATTGACCAACCATACCCAGTAACTCCCTTCAGTGCTACCTAAGCACCACCTTTGACAACCGCTAATGACTAATCTAGGCCATTACATCGATCCTAACCCCCCCCCTCCCCCCAATTCTCCAATTAAAAACATACAAAAGACTCTTCACCTACTCTTTTTAATGTTCGAAACAAGTTGAATCACGTTATGGTTACTCCTATTGTGGAAGCTCGACTGGAATCCAACCTGAGATCCGATCTAATTGCTCAATCTGACCTGACCAACCCGTGTGCTCAAAATCTGTCTAAAGCTTTTTTTTTTGTCTGTTTATTTATTTGTTTTACTTATTTGTGTAAATGTAATCAAATAAAAAAAAGGATGAAAAGAAAAAGATATAAAAAGTAATAAATAAATGAAGTGGTAAAATAGGATAAAAAAAGTAAATAAAAAAGGAAAAATAAATTAAAAAAGAATGGATAATTGTTTTTTATCACTTAGAAAATTTGATTTTTAAGAAAAATAAAGAAAAAAAATATCAACCGTTTTTCAAAATTAGGGCCCTTCTTTTAGATTTTCCAAAAAAAGAATATTTCAATTTAGGACATCCTTTTTTAGAAATTTCCTCAAATAAATAGAAATGAACCAAATATTTAAATTCGACACGTTTTATAAATTAAAATCAATTTAACTCACTAAAGTTTTCATTAAAAGAACTATGTATGTTTGATCTCAAATAGTGGGTATGTAAGCACTTATAGGGCAATGGTAAAAACTAAAAAAACTTAATTTTCCTTTTCTTTTAGTTTAGATTTTTTTTATTTATCTAATTAGAGTAATTAAATTAAGCCTTGTCTTTCAAAATTAAAAGGTGATTTTTAAGATTAATTCTAGTTTCGAAAAGTCGATGGTACCCATAAGGGTTTAAAATTCTTAACCCCCATACCTAAATCTCTACTTTCCAAAAATTATTTTACAAAAAAATTGGTTTTAATCATAAGACTAGTGGCTAAGTTATAATCAATCCACCAAATTAGTTATGACTTCACTATTTTTCCCAACTCCAGTCAGGTGGCAACTCCTGAGTAACCTCAAAATGAAAAAAAAAGAAGGTTTTCTTTAAACTCTAGCCGAGGGTCAATATTAAACAAGTAGGGTTTAATACTGGCTGGTTTAAAGAAGGCTTATTTTATAAAAAAACTGAGAGGGTAAAAGACCAAGCTTAATACCAATTAATAAATATTTGTTGTAAGGTGATTGCTTACCTGAATTTCATGCTTCACTAAAGAATAGATAATAAAAAAACTCCCTGTTGAAGGAGGTTCAATCCCCAATAAAGTAAGGCTTCGATTAAATGGAGTAAGGGGTGCTATACCTTTTAATGGAGAGGGTGATTAATCTAATGTCGATAAAGGCTAAGGATACGAACTTTTTCTTGCAGATATTGAAAATTAAAACATAATGACATTCAAAATGATAAGCATTTTCTTGTTTTGAGCAAGAATTTCCATTGACTTCTTCTGGGTAGTACAATTTCATGGCAACAACATTTCTAGGGTCTCTTAAATATTAACCATCCATTCAAGACATTTTTTGAGCCACTCCTAGTAATACTCGCTTCACAATGTAAGGGCCTTCGTAATTGGAAGCAAATTTCCCTCTAGAGTCTTGCATATTAGTGAGAGCCTTTCTTAACACTATATTACTCTCTTTGAAGTTTTGGGGTCATACCCTTTCATTGAAAGCCTAAGCCATTCTTTGTTGATAACATTAATTATGACATAGGGTTGTTGATCTCCTCTCATCAATCAAATTCAATTGTTTAATGTGTTTTTTTACCTAATCGGCTTCATCTAGTTGAGTTTTTGATATTACCATAAGCGACAGGATCTCAACTTCTACTAGTAACATTACTTCAGTGCCGTATACCAAATCGTAAGGTGTTAACCCAATCGACGTTTTGATGGAAGTTCCATAGGCTATGAGTGCAAATGGTAACATCTCATCGTAGTCCTTCTATGTAACAACCATTTTTTCAATGATTCTTTTGAAATTTTTGCTAGCTACTTCAATAGCTCCATTCATTTGGGGTCGATAGGGAATAGAGTTCCTGTGAATGATCTTAAATTATCAGCATAATTCTGACATAAGCTTGTTGTTAAGATTGGAGTCATTGTCAATGATGATCATTTCTAGAGTCTTGTATTGGGCCAAGATGTCTTTTTTGATGAACTTAACTATGACCCCTTTAGTAACGCTTGAGTAAGATGAGGCCTCAACCTATTTGCTGAAATAGTCATTGGCGGCTAGGATGAAGTGATGCCCATTGGATGCTTATAGAGTAATTGGGCTGATAATATCTATGCCCCATATTGAAAAAGACCATGACATTGAGAGTACATGTAGTTCTTGAGGTGGGGCATTTATCTTATTTGGATAAACTTGGCATAAGTGACAATGCCAACGTATTTGATACAATCACTTTGCATTGATTACCAATAATATCCTAGCCTCATTATTTTCTTAGCTAACATGTAGCCATTAATGTGAAGGCCACAAACTCCTTCATGTACTTCTTTCATTAACTTCTCAACCTCCTTGTCATCTATACACCTTAAGAGTATACCATTAAAGGAGCATCGGTATAAGGTAGACTTGCTTATTACAAATTGAGTGGCCAATCTTCTAATCATCCTTCTATCCTTTTTCTTATCCTCTTCAGGGTATATGCCTTATTGTAGGAATATCTTAACATCATGGTAACATAGCTTTTGGTCATTCATACCCTCAATTGTCAAACAGAAGGCAGGCTTGTCTTTAATTTTAATAGTAAGGGGTTGAATCTCGACTCCACTAGATATCTATATCATAGATGATAGAGTGTCTAAAGCATCAAAAAATTGATTCTAAGTACTCAATACGTGCTTCAAAGTGATTTCCTTGAATTTCCCTATCAATTCGGTCAAATGCAGGTGTTAAGGTACTAATTTAGAATCATTCATCTTGTACTCTCTCCGAGCATATCCGATAATAAGTGAAGAGTCCCCATGTACTTCTAATTCTTGAATATCTTTATGTAGGGTCATTTTGAGTCTCATGATGCATGCATTGCATTCAACAATATTATTAGTGTAAAGGAAAATGAGCCTTATAGCCATACGGTACTGAGTACCTTCAAGGGATATTAGTATTTTCCGATCCTACACCCAGACACGTTAGCTACCTCATCGAAGAACATCTTCCATTTCAATGGCTCATCATCTTCTCCTTTAATAAAATCAAGCTTCCCTTGGCTACTAAAATTTCCTCATTTGGGCAATTGACTTACACTTCTTGGGGGGAACTATTAGAAGGATTTTTTGCTAACCGATCTACTAAAGCTTGCCCCTTAAGTGAATTCTGGTTCACATATGTAATGTAAAACGTTAATAGTAAAATTTCCTACTTTGAGATTCTACCATTTAGAGTTGGTTTGTCTGCCAAGTACTTTAGGGGATCGTGTTGAGTCAGCAATTCAACCTAGTAGGAGAGTATGTATTGTTTGAGCCAATGCATTACCTAAACTAAAGCACAATAGGTTCTTTCAATTTTTGAATATTTTTGTTCCTGTTTAATGAATTTCTTACTTAAGTGGTATACGACCTATTCTTTTCCTTCCTCGTCTTTCTGGTTAAGAATGCACCTCATGGACTCTAGTAATATTGTCATGTATAGAAATATACACCTCCTAGGTTTTGGGGCTACCAAAATTAGACGATTCATGAGGTATTCTTTGATTATTGTAAAGGCTTGCTTAAACTCTTCATCCCAATTGATCTTGCCGTTCTTTTTCAATAACTTAAATAAGGGATAACACTTATCTGTAAGTTGAGATATGAATCAGGCTATATAGTTTAAATAGCCTAACAAACCTCTGATATCTTGGGGTATACGTAGAGAGGGTAAGTTAACTATTGCTTTGACTCTATCAAGGTCCACTTCAATGCCACTTTGACTAATTATTAAACCCAACAATTTCCCTAAAGTCACTCCGAAGGTACACTTCTCTTGGTTAAGCTTCAACTGGAATTTTCTCAACCTATCAAACATTTTGAAGGCTTCCTTAGACTTTGCAATTATATCATCAACATATACTTCCACTTCTTTTTGCATCATGTCATCAAAGATTGCTACCATAGCCCTTTGATAAGTTACCCTAGCATTTTTTAGTCCAAAAGGCATTAGTTTGTAGCAAAATGTGCCCCAAGTTGTCATAAATGTTGTCTTGGCTTTATCTTCTTTAGACATTCGAATTTGATTATATTTGGACAATCCATCCATGAAAGAGAAAAGATGGTTTCTGTAAACCTTACCTTTAATGGGCTTATGATTTGATTATTAGTACTTTCCGA
Organism: Lumnitzera racemosa; assembly: GCA_024138005.1. NCBI lineage: Eukaryota > Viridiplantae > Streptophyta > Magnoliopsida > Myrtales > Combretaceae > Lumnitzera > Lumnitzera racemosa. Next base: position 74,892,226 of record JAMXBC010000002.1, read on the forward strand.
ATGTTCTCAAGGATCAAATAAACTAAGAACTTAAGTTTACATTTAAAAGAAAATTAAATTTTTCTGATTCAAAAACCCATTATTGATAAAACCCGAGCTTAAAGAACTGCGAGCTCTAAAGTCACTTCAGACCCTAAACCCTAAAACAATTAAGGAAATTTACCCTAAGTGACTAATCGATAATTTAATTTGAATAATTTCATTCAACTTTAGAAAATTTCACAATTTCATAAAAAAAAAATCAAATCATAAATTACAAAACAATGTAAGATAAAAATCCCTAAAACAATTTCCTATAAGACAATGCCCCTATCTTCATGTCTAAGCCTTACATATAAAAAAGTAAACCAACCAATCACCTTAGATGACTTATCAATTGAATGTTTGAATCATTTTTCAATTGATAACTTATCAAAATCTAGTGATAAGACATTTTTCTTATCATCCCTTTACTTATACTACATATGGATAATTTTTCAGAAGATTTCACATGCTTAACTTCATTAAATGAGACAAGACAATTCCATGACCCCAAAGGACACTAAATGGCCAGTTTGAACAAGGAAAAGAGGGGGGCCATGCTCTTGTTTTTTAACCATCAATCACTTTTTCTTACACACCACTATTCACTCCTTAATGCTTACATCATCAATAGTTGCAATTATTGACTTTTATGTAAGCTACAAGACAATTTCAAGACATCTTAAACACTCATATTCCCTCGTTCCCAATTGGCCACTCTTTCCCTTATTTCTCTCACTTTCAATTTTATTTTCACTTCCTCTTTCTCTCAATTGAAACAAACATAAAAGAGGAAACAACCTTACCCCACAAAATCCTTCATGTGGCTGCCACTTTCAAGCTCCACTCACAGTACTTCTATTTCCTTTTCTTATGTCATTTTCTTCTAACATCTAAAATCTTTTAGAACCATTAGAACCTTCCGTAAACCCTACTCTAAAGAATCAAACAACTCGAATTTCCAAAAGGTTGCAAAAGGAGGAAGCAAAGTTAAGAGCTTAAGTGGAACCTTTGTGTACAACCACCATATTTCGCTTTAAGGACAAGTAAGTGTTTCTTATGATTAGTGGGTTAGTGTTTATGTTAGGAGACTTTAATTTCTTGAAGATATGAGTATGATTTTACGTTGTTATAACACTAAAGACTATCCTAAGAAACGAACTCATGAAACCCTTGCATGAAGTTGAAACATGAGCATGTAAAGTTGGTGTTTTGTAAAGATACTTGTTCAACACTTTGAATGGAAGAATTTAAGTTGAGAAAATCTTGAAATAAGAACTTGAATGGAAGATGAGCATGCTGGACGTAAGGATTCAAAGACCATTTGAATGTTGATTTTATTTCCATTAAGCTAAACATGCTCAAATCTAGTCTTAAGTTAAGGAAAAATTCATCACATGGAGTTTTATGAAGAAACCAACTTTGTATGACATGAGCTATGATATGGAAGTTGTAATAAGTGTAAGATCTTCTATTTCTTTGTGTAAAACATGAGTTAAAGGGTCATCCCATGAAAGAGAAGTTAAGTTAAGATTTGAATGCAAGTAGTTTAAGTGCATGATCTAATACCTAAACTTAAGGAAGTGATGAAATAAGTTGAAAAACCAAGTGAGAACCCCTTGGAATCATCACGACCAGATCTGGAACATAAGTAAAAGCCACTTAAAAATATGATAAAACCAAGTGAACAAAGTGAAAAGATCAACTAAAGCAAGTATGCAACTATATAAAGCCTAAAACTCTCAAAACAAGCTTAAAACTCTAAGTTGGGCCTTCACTAAAATTCTGACTAGCACTTTAAAATATTAGGAAAGGGTGTTTTGAAGCCCACAAAAAATCCACCTAAGACTCCATAAGCCCAACAAAGTCACTAACTTTAGTTTGAATAAAAAACAAGCCCATTAAGCCCACTAAAGAGCCTATGAAGTAGTTGTTAGCCTTAGGAGTATAAATCAAAGTCGTAAATATGATCTCAAGGAGCATTTTGAGATTAGGATAAAATCTTAAGATAAGCCCAAAGGATTTCTTAAGTTATCAAAAGCCCATTTACCAAACAAGGCTCAAAAGTACTCCAAAACATGAGGATCGCTACTGTTCTGGCCCATGGATAGATTTGCATGCCTCATTTCAAAAATCTAACCTCACCATGTTAAAGTACACTCGAAATTGATGAAGATTTACTATAAAATCATAAAAATCAGATTTAAAACAAAAAAGTTATATGCAATTAAACTTTTAAGTAAAAAATGGGGAAAAGTTTCGAAAACTAGTCAAGAGTATAACTTAAGGGAATTTAACTTAGTTTCCTAAGTTTATTTCAATCCCTTATAAATATTATTTTGATGACCAGAGGACATCGTATATGGAGATAACTTGCCTCCAAACTACTTTGACTGATCTCATGGTGGAGTGTTTAAATTCCCAATGACTCTTTACTTGATTTTGTTTATAGAATAGATGCACCTAAACTTATATATAAATTTGGATGCTTATAGGATATGGGAAATGCATGTGTATGAATTTGTGAACTGAATACTATGACTTGCTAATTATATATTAATAAGGATTGTTGTGATAATTTATACCTACAATTGTATGGAATGAAATTATCTAATCACCTTGAAAATCTAATTAATCGCTTATATGATTAAGAAATTAAAATGAATCATGCATTCCCCATATTGCATATAGATAACACCGATTGTTGCTTCACGTAGAAGATTAGAAGGGACTCACAGGAGGACAAGCCTCCTACAAGACTAGGAACTAGCTTTGTCATCATATATATTGAGTCTCTATCCTAAGCTAATAAGCTTACTAGGCATTGGGAGAAACCAACCGTCGGTGAGGGGTCGAGTCTGGTGGCTTCTACTTAGGGCGTATTCTTGTAGATTACGGAGGCCATCACATCACTAGACTTGGGATTTTAAAAATATGATTTATTAAAGGAAGTATATACATATATATATATATAGTTTTGTTTTAGCTTAAGCACAATAGTGCAATAGAATTAAACCCAAGGTCTAAAACCCAGATTTTGGTTTAGGTTGGTTAATTATCTTCAAACCCCGACTACAGGAGGCGTAATTCCGAGTCGTATGCAGTTCCTAGGTCACTGCATACGTTATTTAGCATACTGATTGTTCATGCATTCATATGATTGTGCATCTAATTAATTTCTACCATGTGAAACTAACAAGGGTATTTATCTCATTAAGCTTAAGCTTACACCCTAATAGATTTTTATTGTTGCAGGAAATCCTCTTCTCTAATCTGAGCCTAGGTATGCTCGTGGTAAGTCTTGTGTAGGGATGGGTTAGAGCGATCAGAGAGCAAAGAGGATATTTTATGATCGATTTGTAGATATCTAGTTACTTTTATATTTTGTTCGTAACATAGATTAAAATATCTAATGTAGTTCCGTTATGAACTACATCCGTTTGTAATATTCTTTTGGTGCGGGACTCACGAGCCCACACGAATAGTTAATTTATACCATAGATATAATTTTAGTTAAATTGTTCTATATTGCTTGTATATGGGTCTAATGGTAACGTATAGCAGAAGGAGCCTTGTGTGTCATATGAACGGCCTATGATCAGTAAGGGGTTGATAGTAGACCTTTATACGGTACATGGCGACCTACTATTACAACCTATTATGACAACGATACTGTTGGGTTGTAATAGTTTCCAGTTGTGTTATCAACCTAAAAATCAATATGAGGCAAGGGGAAATTATCCTTAAGGGATGCTTGATTAAGCTCTTGAAAGTCTACACACACTTTAACTTTTCCATTCCTCTTCATTAGTGGCACAATGTTGGTTACCTACTCGAGATAATTACATACCTCAATGAAACTGACCTTTAGTAATTTTCTAACTTCTTCCTTGATCTTCAATAGGACATTCGATAGGAACCTTCTTTACTTCTATTTTTTAGGTTTGATTTCCTCTCGTGTAGGTAAATGATGGACTATGATTGATGGATCTAATTTAGTTGTATCTTCATATGACCATGCGAATACATCTTGGTATTTAGAGAGTAATGTGATCATTTCTGCCATTTGGTCTTCTTTTAAATTTCCTCCAATCTTCAATACCTTAGGGTTGTCATCAGTCTCGACATTAATTATCTCAATTGCCTTAATAATGAAAATTCCACTCATTTCATGTTTTTGCCAACTATCTTTCATGTCATTATGGTAATTGACATCGCTTATGACGACTAACTCAGTAGGGCTAAAGGAGATATCAATATTTTCATCACCTATCTATGTAAGGTATCCATGGCCTTTATTCAAAGTATTGGATCTAGGGAAAAGAATGTAAAAGAAAGAGTATTAGTAAGGGAGAAGTGGAAAGAAAAGAGATTGATTTTTATTTGGAGGAATCTTCTTTTGAGTCCAATTATTTGTAGAACAAAGGTAATGTATTACAAAACTCTATAAAATAATGGATTGTGATTCATCATTTACCGCAGGGAAGACTTATTACTATTCATAGGGATGGAGAATTAATTATTCAAGTATTGGGATTTGTTGGATGGGTTAACTACTTTATGTCTGCTCGAGGTGTCCTCTTTGTTAGGCCCTGAATTCTGGACTTTAGCTTGGATGAAAGTTTTTGATAATGGTAGGAAGATCATCGGGGCGTGATATAACCTATTTCCTTGTCTACCAGTAACTTACATTCTTTTGCAACTCTTCCATCAAGGTTGGGATGTAGCCTAACCCATAGGTTCTAAATTGGCCTTCTTTGAACTTTAGCCCCACATCTTTCTCCCGATCAGTGATCATGCAAACCTCTTCAAACATTTAGAGCTCAAAGACTTCTTTCTCTTCAATGTTAATATAGGGTATGGCTATTTCTTTGTAAATTTCATAATCCTAGTCACCTAGAATCATGATGACCTAGCTATTAGAGATGACCTAACCTTTTGGTGAATACTTGAAGGTATAGCCCCTATTGAACGTGTCTACGGCCTTCCCAATAACAGGTTGAAGGTCTTTGGGATGTCCAAAACTTAGAATTAGATGTTGAACATCTATAGGCTGATATCATCTGGTAAGTCGATCTCCCTTATGATTTCTCTTTTGATCCATCAAAAGCACTTACTATTGTTGAACTTAGTTGATAGTGGTTGTATCAATGCCTAATAGATCTAGGGTAGCTAGAGGGTAGGCATTTAAGGATAACCCATTTTTTATGAGGACTCTCATTGTGATGATGTTATTTACCGTCACTATTATGAATAACGGCTTAGTATGGTAGTTATCTTCTTTGCTTAGTTCTTTGGTGAAGAAAGAAATCTAATCCATAATGAGGATAAAGTTGGTGACAGACTTAATCCTTTCAATCAGTATTTTACAAGGGACTTTGACTTCCCTCAATGTTCTAAACAAAGCTTCTCGATGTAGATTTGATGCTATCAATAAACTCATGAGGGATATTTATGCTAGAGTCTTAGCAAGCTAATCCATTATTTTATACTTGCTAGACTTGATCATCTTAGCGATGACAGATAATCCTTCTTTACGTTCAGTTGGTTTATTGTTTGGCCTTTCCAACACAGCCTTCTTTTTCTAGTCCTCCCATAGATTGTAGATTCTACTAGAGCAGGTAATCCCTCCTACAAGTGACCTTAGCTACCCCTGGTTTACTACCTTGTAGTTTCGAGGGACGATTTTACAATTTTCAAGGGCTATAAGCACATGAAAGGTTTACCCTTTGGTTTATGGGATTTACTTCTCTTCTTGTATGTAGAATTTATAGATCTTGGGCACTCGGCTAGAACTAATCATGTCGATGGCAGCCTCTGACTCATCAAATATCATATTGATGATGGACCCATGGTTAGGTAGGGGGTTGTTATTGATGTTTGGAGCAAAAGCATCACCAAAAATCTAGTTAGATTGTACCTTTATTAATTAAGTCTTGAATTTTTTTTTAACCTCTCTAGCACAAGTCAATTGAATGGCTCACTTACCCTAGATGGTATTAGCACCTTGCATTGGGATAAAAAATCTTAGCCTGTACCTTTCATTAAGAGCCTCAAAATGGAGTAGATTATCTGTTCTTATCTTTTTAGGTACTTGACTGGGTAGGATAGGTATTTTGGTGAACTGCCTTAAGGCCTTACTAATTTGTGGTTGGTTTCTCTACTGTTGTAGAGCTAATAAAGGATTTTCCTTAAAAGAAACTTATGTATTAGGTTTAGCATTCGAATTAACCATGCTGATAGTAGCTTCATTAGGCTTATTGGTAGTGGGTTTAGCAGAAGGTGTTCTTCTATTTGATGTCTGATCTAACTTACTAGAGGAGACGACACATTCAATTTGATACCTTGCTGCTACTACTTTTGCAAAGCCATAAAAGGCTTGTCCAATTAAGTGAACGAAGTAGGTTCTCTCAAGAGTGTTGATAATGGTTATAGTTAGCTCTTTCTTAATTATAAGGGTAGATACCCTTGCAGCTAAGGATCTCCACCTTTGGATGTACCCTTTGAAAGATTCATTGTACCTCTTCCTTAGGGTAACCAAATCCATCATGGTTGGTACCACTTTGACATTGAATCTATATTTCTCATAGAATGCTCTAGCTAGCTTTTCCTATGCGTTCACCTAATTCAAATTCAACTAGGCATACTAAGTTAAAGTAGGGCTTGTTAGGTTGTCTTGAAAAGTTTAAACTATGAGCTAGTCATATTGTACATACTTGCCCATCTTGTGTACATATAGTCGGGTTTGTAGCTTAAGGCATTTAGTCCTATATTATTTTTTGAAGTTGGGTACTTTGAATTTTTCTAAGAAGCTTCCATAATCGTAGGTAGAGAAATTCATTATACTAGCTTACTCGAATTCATCGTACCCTTCGAGCATTTTCATCTTTTTGGTGATTTGTTGAGTTAGTCGCTTCTCAAGCTCTTTCAATCTATCTTAATTAGCTTCAGTCTTTGGATTCATCGGAAACGAGTAAGTACTTGGCTTAAAATTTTGATTGACCTTTGGAAAGATCCCTTTTGTTTCAAAGGATTCGAAGGCCTAGTTGACTTTAGGGTAGGCTTCTTCTACTTCGAAGGGTAAGGATTCAATATTCTTTTCGTAAAAGGCTTTAGAACTTTCTTCATTTGATGGAGTTATAGACCTAAGCAAGGTGATGCTATCAGCAGGAAAGCTTAGTTGATCCACAATCTCCCTTACTATTCATTCCAAAGATTGGAACCTTAGCTTAATAGGATCAATACCTTCGGGATTGACGTTGCTATTGTTGGTGTTGATGTTGTTGTTTCCTTTGTTGGTCATTTTGGTATGATAGTAGGTTTTGATAGGACTTTTCTAGAAGGTTTAACGTTTAAGAGCTACCTTAGCGACCTGGATTTAGGATCACTTCTCAACAAGTTAACACATAAATATTTTAATTTTTGAAAGAAAGCAAGTGGAATAAATGAATGAAATGCAAATGAGCTACACAAATAAAAAGAAGGGAATCGACAATTAATTAACAGAATAGTAAGTTATTTATCATTCTTGAATCCCTAGAGTTTTATTACATAAAAGAAAAGAAAAGATACAAATTCATCTATACTAGACTTCTTTTGTTTTGTAGGCTGGATGACATTTACTTCTCCTTCTTTTGATCATGCTTAGTCACTCCCTCAAACTCTTGAATCTTCTTCTAGGCCATCTTCAACTTATATTCTAGGGCATATGACCTTTTCCTAGACTCTCGAAATAGGCTTTACCACCTATCTTTCTCATTGTAGAAGACCTCCATATGAGCTTTTACCTGGTCTATATAGGTTACCATTTAAAAGCTAAGATGCATAGGAGAAGGTTGAAGGACTTCTAGTACCTAATACTACATCATGCCTGCCTTATGAAGTTAGTTGTATAAGTACTCTTTGTGACTCGGTGTTTATCCATTTCTCCTATGAATTTACTCAAATTGATGTTAGGGTTTACAATCCTAGTATACTACTAAGCTTTGATCTTATGAAGCTTGGATAACTTTTTTATAGAGTGAGTCTCTTTGAGGTTAAGGGTGAATGGCTTTAAGGAAGGCTTGTGAATTATGTCTTGGATCCCCTTAAAATGCCTTACCATGTTGTTTGGATAGTAGCCTATACACCAACTTAATCTGATCAATGGTACGTCATGATAACCTTTACAAGCCATTATGACCTTAGTGTAATCGCTCCATTTAGCTCTCTATAGTATGTCTTTGTCGAATCTGGCTTTTCACCCTCTCGATTTTTTTTATAAAATTAAGTCCTCTCTAAACCGATCAATACTAAACCTTACCCATTTAATATTGACCCTCGACTACAGTTTAAAGAAGACCCTTTTTTCTAACTTGAAAAGATTTGGAGTCTCCACCCGACTGAAGTTGGGAAAAGAGGTTAAGTTATAACGAATTAGATGTATTGGCTATAACTAAGATACTGGTCTATCGATTAAAAAACCAAGTTATAAATATGGTTTTTTAAAAACTAGAGATCTAGATCTAAGGTCTAATTTATTAAACCCTAAATGGGTACCACTTTTAACTTTTTGAATTTAACTTTGCTTTTCAAATATACCCTTTTTAATTTCTAAAAAACATCTAATTATGATACATGCGACTAAATTGATTAATTTACATAAATGTCTAAAAATGGAAAAAAATAAAACTTTCCATATTTTAAGTCACCCTGTACTTGCGTACGAGTGCCTACGTACTCGCTATTTAGGATTAAACTTCCGTAGTTCATTTAAAAAAACTTTAGTGGGTGGTTTGATTTTAATTTTTGAAAAAGGGTTGCATTTACCTTTTTACTTAGATCAATTTATTCCAGAAAATTCTTTTAAAGGGTCCTAATTGGTGTTTTATTTTTGGAAACTCTAAAATAGTCCTAATTTGGAAAAATGTCTATTTATTTTCATTTATTTTTAGAAAACTTAATTTTTCTAAGTGTGAGAATGATTTTTGTTTACTAACCTATTTATTTCTTTTTATTTTTATTGTATTATCTTATTTATTTCATACTTAATCTATCTATTTCTATTAAAATAAATAAATAAACTACTTCCTTTCTTTTCTTTTTCTCTTTTTGTTTTTTCTTCTCTTTCTTTTTTTCATTCTTTTTTCTTTTTCTCATTTATAACATTTACATATAAAAAAATGAATAAATAAATAAAAAAGAAAAAAGAAAAACTTGGTTGGTTCAGATTGGCTCGAACGACTCGGATTAGCTCACTTCAACTTGGATTGACCCGATCGGCTCACTTCAGGTTAGATCAGCTTAATTGGCTTGTGTCAGCTCACTTCAGCTTAGATCTTCTCGGTCAGCTCACTTTGGCTTGGTCGACTTAAGAAATCCAATGGTGGTGGTTTTCATAAAAACGCTACAGTGAATTTTATCCTAAAGAGAGAGGAATCATGCTAGAGAGAGGAAACTTCGATTTTTGTTTTTCTAAAGTGTTTCGAGTTTTTGTTGTGTTTTGAAAATGAAGAGTAGACCCCTATTTATAGGTGTCATGGTCATGTTAAGGATGGCAAAAATTAAATGCAATATGATTTTCTTTCAATTTTGAATTGGATGAACCTAGACAATATGTGGTGCCAAATACATAGCTACTCGCATATGAATGTGCCGAAATGTGTCGGAATGTATCTACCATACTTAGAAGTGAGTTGGCAAATGACATGGCAATGACGTAACCTATGACGTGGCAATGACGTGAGAAAAGAAAATAAAAAATACATTTTACACTTTTTATAGATTGAACCTAAGATCTCCAAGTCATATGCAATATCAAGGCTAGATACTTATCTAATTGAGCTATTGGTTTTTCCTCATTCATATATGTAATTAATTGCACATATGGACCAGGTCAGCCTGAGTAAGATTCAAATCTAAGTCTAGACTCAATAACCTTTTATTCAAAACTATCAAAATTGAAATTAAAATTATATTCTATTTAAACAACCTAAAAATTTATTATTTGCTAAATACCCTATTTTATTTTATGACTTTTCAAATTTCTTTTTTTTTTTAAATTTCATATTTTCTTGTACTTTTTCCTATTTTCCTATTTTTTTATACTTTTCTAAAATTCCTATTTTTACTAAATTTCTTCATTTTTGGGGCTTTTTTAAATTTTCTATTTTTTTGAACTTGTTCTGATTTAGGATCCTATAATCTAATTTGAAAAATAAAAAGGGAGCAAAAATTAGGTGTCTACAATCTTCAACTCGGAAATCTTATAGAATTTCTATCGAAAGAAGGGTAGGGATATCTTTTAACAATTCGATCTTATTAATGAAAGAGTCAATAAGATCAATCTTATTGGTGAATGCACCCCTTATAAAGTCTAACCTAAAGCATATGATGTAACTGACAAACCACACCATTAACAGTGCCATGCTTGACCTAAGATCTCCACAACCTCATTTTTTAAGGAAATTAAGGTTCCTTATTTGTTTAGCTAGTAGTGTAAGAATATAAGACTTCCCTTCCCAAAATTGAGCAACTAATTCTACTAGCCTAAACTGTATAACAAAAGATCCGCTCGAAAATAAGACGATGGCAAATACTGCTAATACATAGGCCTTGATTCAATTCTCTAATCAATTTCTAAGAATCAAAGCCCGTTTATTAGAGTTAGGTTTGTTTTGGAACCAATGGATTAGATCCTATATCTTAATAGCATATTTTTTATAGTCATTTAGGGCTTCGATTATCTTGGCCTTATAGATCCTTAAAAATTTTGAAAAAATGTAGGCTGGACCTAAACTAAGCTCTAGAATGTAAATTTCATCTAAAGAAGGAGCTTGGAGCGGTTAGGTGTATTCATCTAAGGTTAGACTGATTAGGTGTAGCTTGAAACAAAATGCAATTTCTTTGGGCTCCTAAAAATAGACTAAGGGCCTCACTAGTGTAATGTTAACATTCACCTTGGTTAGTGAAAGTATGGGTCTAATCTTATTGGTAATGAACTCTTGTTCTCTTAAGTTGAATGTTTAAAACCATTGGTTGAGTATAAGCCTTGGGTTTGTAGGCTTGTAGACATGGATCTCCTTAGTGAAGACCTTAGCATTAGATAAGCTAGCCATCTTTGAAATATTATAAGGAAAGCATAAATTACAAAGGAAAGACTATTTACATGAAAAGAAATTACAAAAGATTTCCTATTTACATGACTTCGAGGAAAGATACAGGGAAAGAAACTTTGGGTTCTTTCATATATATATATATATATATTTATAACATTGTTGCCTTGTTAGTTATTCGTTGACCCCATAGAATGTATGCAAAAATGGTAGGTTATAAAGGTCTTTAAATTTTCTGACCTCATACGTTTTAAAAAACAATTCCTTAGTCAAAGTTTAAGTTGAGTAGCCTAATCAGCCCTAAACGGTGGTTGCTCCACTATGCCTAGAACTTACACAATGGCTTTCTATCTTAAGGTCCTAAGATGGGTCAGGTTTAGCTATATCTATCATGCATTCATGGTACGAGAAATAAATTTCCCCCATTCAAAATAGTAAAACATATAAAACTAAACCTACGGAGACATTAATACAATTATGATACAAATAACAAAGAACAAAAAAAGTAAATAAATTACACTAAGGTGATTTTTAGAGATCTATTTTAATTTTGAAAAGTTAAATAGCTAACCCTTTTGACGTCCTCAATAGAATCACCAAGCTGTCAAGCCTAGTTTTTTACTTCCCGATTTTTTTATAAATAAGGTCTTCTTTTAAACTGATCAGTATTAAACCTTATCCATTTAATACTAACCCCTGACTAAGGTATAAAGAAAAATCGGTTCTTTTATATTTTGAGAACACATTGGAGTCCTAACCTGACCGGAGTTGGGAAAAAGAGTTAAGTTATAACTAATTAGGCAGATTAGTTATAACTTTTCTACTAATCTATTGAATAAGTTATTTTAACGATCTATTGATTAAGCCATTTTATAAAATAGTTTTTGAAACCAAAGATTTAGATTTGAGGGATAGAAATTTTAAACCCTTACGGGTACCATTAACTTTCCAAATTTAACCTTAACCTTAAGAATCACCTTTTAATATTATAAAAATGGAACTCAGTTATTTACCTTAATTGGCTAACTTGAATAAAGAAAAAAAAAAAAGGAAAACTAGGCTTTTATATTTTTTACCATCACCTCATAGGTGCCTATGTACTAGTTATTTTGGATTAAATGTACATAAGTCTTTCAATGAAAAGTTTAGTGGGATAGGTTTGTTTTAATTTTGAAAATATATCGAACTTACATTTTTAACCCAATTTGGTGTATCTAAAAAAGGTCCTAATGTGGAAATTTTCTTATTTTGAAAGCTTCAAAAGGCCCTAACCTTTTTTTAAAAAAAGAGTCCAATTATTCTTATTTTAAAAAATTTGATTTTTCTATGTGTTAAAAACAATCTTTATTCATTCACTTATTTACTTATTTTTAGTTTTTATTATCTTATTTGCTACTTTTTTATTCTATTTTATCTATTAGACTAAAATTAAATAAATAAATAGACTATTTTTTCTCTCATAATTTTTTTTCTTTCTCTTTCTTTTTATTTTCTTTTTTCCCTATTTTTTTATTACATTTACAATTGGAATGAAATAAAATAAATAAAAATGTAAAACAACCGTAAAAAGAAGAAGAGGGCCGGACTAAGTTGAGACTAGGTACAGATTAGGTCGCGAGTCGGATTTAGGTATGGATCCAAATCAAGTTGGGTTTGGAGTATAGGTCCGAGTCAGTCTTTGATAGTAACAGCAATAGCTGAGTGTGTTTCGACATGACCTAGCCACCGAAAGAAGTGGGTGAGTTGTGTTTTGTGTGTTTCAAATTTGAGATAGTGGGGATAAAGAGAGTGTTGTGGCTTGGGGTAGTCAGCATACGTCCTACCCAATGTTACTACCAATTAAGATAAGTAGTACAATGAGATCCTAACAAGTGGTAGTTCCTGACCAGTTGAAAAAAATAAAAAGGCTTTACATGCCTTCACCATGATTCAAACCCTTGACCTCCAAGTTAAATCCATTGTCATATCCAAGTGTTTATCCGTTAGGTTATTGGCCTATACCTTATTCATATGTGCAATTAAAGTGTACATATGGACTAAGCCAACTTAGGCTAGATTCAAATTTGAGCCCAAGCCTAATGATTTCCCTTTAATTTTTATTTTAAAATTAAAATCTATTCTAAAAAATTATTTTCAAAATTTACTAAATCTTGTTTTTCAATTTTTTCCTATTTTTTGTAACTTTTCGATTTTCAAATTTTTTTTGTATTTTCTAAATTTCTTCTTTTTTTTTGTGTTTCTTCCTATTTTCCTATTTTTTATGTTTTTTCCTATTTTTTGTATTTTTCTAAACTTCTTATTTTTTTCTAAATTTCTTAATTTTTATATTTTCTATTTTTTTTGTATTTTTCTTAATTTAGGACCCTTTATCTTATCGAGAAAATAAAATAAAAGAAAAGAAAGGTAAAAATTGGGTATCTGTACTAAGTTATGCAAATCTATATGCTTGAAAATCTAGATTTACAAACTGAGTAAAAGCCAAGTTTTAAGTAAATAATACTAGGAGGTCATTTTGTGCCACGCCATGAAATGCATCAATCAAACACCAAGCAACAACAACTACTCATATGTTAAATATTAAGTTTACTTTGTTCGGTTTTACTTTTGTTTTCAACTTTAAAGCCTTAGTATCATGTTTACTTGAGTGTACAACTTAGGAAGTGAGGTTAGTACCCAGTTCTTTGTTAAGTCAATTCAAAATATGTAGCCAAAAATTCAACATGATAGCAAGCACTAACCTAGCATCAAAACATAGTTCAATACATCATGCACATATATAGGATAGCAATCATCTTGCAATTCATCAATACAACACATCATACTATCATCCAAGTACAACCAAGTTAACTAGTTAAGCAAGTTAGTAGGATACTACATAAAGAGTAGATATAATCTACTTTAAAACATAAGTATCTACTTACTAGGGCTACTTAGTAACTTTCTTTAGACACATAAGCATCATGCTACATCTCTTTCTCCCATATTTCACCTAAACATGAAGTACACAATACCTTAATTAATTATACGTTAAATATAAACTAAAATAAAAACTTACTTGAGTATATAGTTTAGGTTTTAATATCCTTCTTTAATAAAAATCCCTTTCTAGGGTGGTTTCTAACTAAGGTTTTGACGAAGTTTCTGATTCACTTTGGCTACATAGAGGTTTTTTTCTAGTATATTTTTTTACCAATGTTTTGATTGACTTTCTTCCTTACGGTTTGACCTAAGGATACTAGTAATTCACTTCATATATACTACTTAGCTTTTGAACTACTTTTGGATTCACTCTAGTTTATATGTTTCCTTATAGCCAACCTTCTTATTAGTTTTCTAATTAAACCAACCTAACGCATCCAACCTTTTGACACTTTGGTTTTTTTCTTTTAAAACTAACAAAATCACTTCATCACAACTCAAACCGCCATCCACATGTTTGATTATAATATAATATCACTAAAAATCATTTTCAACATTCATTTTAGTTTTTTAAGTTGGCAAAACATATGATTTTAGTGAATAACATGCAGGTTTGGCCTTTTAACTTCCATATCTAACTTGATAACACATTTTTCTTCAAAATTTACATTCAACATATTTTTATATTATTAAAAACCGTCATTCATATGGTTTATAACAAGAATTACGCTAAATTCATGAAAGATAGCTTAAAAAAAAATGTTTCTAGCAATTGTTTTAGCAAATATAAAAAATTATCAATTAAAAATCTTGAAAAACAAATTACATAACATGAAAATATAACTTTTGAGGAACTTACTTACAAAAATTTAGGTCAAAACTACATCATTAAGGTTTTTGAAAATGCAACAAAAAATTAGTCGACAGGGTGTTTTTCTTAAGGAGCCTATACTAGTACTCAAAATTATGAATAATTCAATTTTATATTTGAATTTTACACACAAAATTACTTAGGAAAACTAAGTTTTATAATTTTTAGACTTTGGGTGATATTTTTAGTATTTTTTTTAATAATAAGGCAATTTTCAATACTTACCACCACAAAGAGCTCCAGCTACCATCAAGGGTGGAGGAGGTATTGGCTAAATTAGATGCTACCTCTTCCTTTAAGAGGTAGTGGTGCTTCACTTCCATATTTCGCTTGAACTATCAAACCTAAAAAACCTCTGTTTTGCTCTATTTTTCTTGTAATTTTAATTATATTCTCTCTTAAGCTTTCCATGCACCACTCTAAATTCTCTAAAGTGTCAAAATCTCTAAACTTATGAATGGAGATGGCTTTCTAAATTTATAGATGCTACTAAGTCGGTTAGAATTAAAATTTGAATGACAAATGTTCTTTTTCACTTTTTCCTTTCATTATTATGTGTCCAACACTTAAAGGATAGCTTATACTAACTCCATGTAGGTTGCCACACCCCTTCCATCTCAAAAGTAACCTTCTCGATTACCTTTTATAATTTTCAACACTGTTTATCCAATTATAGTACTAGTTCAAAAGTAGTTTTATACTAAATATTAATATTTCCTTATTTCAGTATCTATACATGTATATATATTTGCATACTACATTTATATTAGTTGTTTCACTTCTATTAACTTCAATTTATTGTTTTCTAAAAAGTGAATAATTTATCTCTAACATCTTACTACATTCTAAGGCTCATATTCTAGGTTTACAACACAAATTTTCAATATTGGTAAAATTAAAATTTTATTAAATTAAATATTTTATATGCATTATTTTGCTAAGTAAAATTTAACAAAACATTTTTGTTAACTTTTATGACTTCATATTCAAAATTTTATTCAATTCTGAGAACTTTTTCTAGAAGCCTTAAATCGCATCAATTTCAAGTAATTAAGGTTTCATATTTCTAGCCCTATTACAAAAGGTTTCATCCTCAAAAGATACTAATGCTCTAGAGCTTATAAATATTTATTCCTTCTTAATAGAAATAACAAGTGATTAATAAAATACTAACATTGTGTAACCATCTCATGATAGTAAGCCCTCATAAGTTTCACTAATTCCCAAGTTGCTTCCTCTTTAGCATGCTTACTCCACAAGACTCTAACATGTTCAATGTCTCAATTCCTTAATCTATGAACCTTTGAATCTAATATTCATTTTAGACACTCTATGTAGATACCTAATTTTTGCCTTTCTATAGTCTCAATTTTTATTTTTTTATAAAAAAGGGTCCTAACTCAAAATGATGAAAAAAAATAATAAAAAAATATAATAATAATAAAAATTAACAAATAATAAAAATACCAAAAAAATAATACGAAAAGGAAAAATTCTAAATTTCATATATTTTTATGACGTAATTTATATTAGGAATAATTAGTTTTAGTTAAAAATTTTTAATTTAAGGAATCAGATAGTTTAAATATAATTTAATGGTAATGAATATCAAGATACAGGTCAATAGCCTAATGAATAAGTAGCGGAGTATTTGGGTGAATTTAGTTTGAGGTCTTGGGTTCGAGTCTCAGCAGGCACCTATGTCTTTAGTTTCTTTCTTTGTAGAAGTAAGATTTAAATCAGATTTGAATTAAATTTGAATCTAATTTAATTAACGAATCAAATACAATAGATATGATTTGGAATGATATGGTTTAGACTGTATAAGTACATACGAACTGCTGTAAACAAGAAGGTAGGGCCATATATTAGTCTTCATTATCGTTGTTGAACACTCGTCCAGTTGATCAACAGTAGCGCACAACATACTTTGCCAGCAGCACATTCGACGGAACACTTCGATGTTCATCCATGAATTAACAAGCCTAAACTTTGCCGATCACCATCCTATACTGTCTAATACTGTAGTACACACCACAGCTACTCATCCTTGCTACAGCATAGTCAACTCCACTGTCTTCTCTAGCCAATAACCCATCAATCATAGACGTGTAACCTCAATCTCATTCCTCGGACACTCTGACGAATTCTAACAGCATCATGTACACATCCTCTGTTGATCGACAACAATAACCACTCAACTCAATTCTTCCTTCTCATACAGCCACCATATGAACAACTTCAGACAATGATACCTACATACGTGACCCAAGCTGCAACTTCACTGCGCGATCGAGTAAGAGAAATCGACATTTAGTTTTTCTTTAACTGTTTGTTATTATTATTATTCTACTATTATATTATTGTTGCTTTATAAGTTGATTAATATAATGAATTATGCATATTTTAGTCTTAGAAAATTTTCAGTAGTTTTATATGTCGAATATATTATATGATATGACTTTATTTAGTTAGATAATTACTTAATAAGTAGAGATGTAAATGCGTATACATATATACTAACTTAAATGTTCCTGTTAGCATGATTATTTAATAGTGGTTATACGGATTTAAATATATATATTAGTTTAAGAGTCATTAAGATCGGTTTTATTATATATATACATTATTATGTTTTACTAGTTAAAATAATATACATGTATATTTTAGTATAAGAGTTTTAGTGATAGATCTTATATAAATGTATTATATGGAATTATATTATTGGTGAATAGCTATATATATTAGTTTAGGGATTATTATGATTGGGCATTTATTTTTTAGATTTGATTTTACCTAAGGATTTATCAAGTAGAAAGTTGCTTTTTTAATAAAATTAATAGAAGACCCATTTTTTTTTTAAAAAAAAGGATTGTTAGAACATTTTTTTTATAAAATCACAACACTCAAGTGTTAAGACCCTTTGAGAGTTTTTTTTTTTTGAAAAACTAAATTGATAATAACGTAAACTCGATCGGTTTTTTCAAAATTAAAATTAACTAACACACTAAAGATTTTTTTAGAGAACTACGATTGTTTGATCCCAACTAGCGGGTATATAGGCACCTTTAGAGCGACGATAAAATATGTAGAAACTTAGGTTCTTTTCTCTCTTTTGATTTTATTTATTTATTTATTTATTTTTAAATATTATAATTAGAAGAATAATCCTAATTTCAGTAAATAAATAGTGGTACTCGTTAATGATTTAATAGGTTAACCCCTAAACTTGGAACTCTCTGGTTCTCCATTTAAAATTGAAATCAAAGACCAGTAGCCAAATTGTAATCAATCCACCCAATTTGTTATGGTTTCTTTTCTTTTTCCCAACTTTAGTTGGGTAGCGACTCTAAAAAATAATTTTCCATAAAAAATAAGAATTTCTCAATTTCTTTAGTCGAGGATTAATATTAAATGGGTTAGGATTTAGTATTAATCAGGAAATGAGAAATCAATTTAAAAAAAAGAAAGAAATCGAAAAATCAAGCTCAACATTCTAGATATATAAGATTTTCCCTCAACTATACTGGGGGTACATCCAATGTTGTTGTGGGGTCTCCAATAAGTTTCCTTTAGTTTGAAATATAAAATACATTATTAATACTAACCATTTCATTCAGTATTTCAAGCTCATAATCTACTTTTCCAATTCTTCGCCTAATTTGATGGAACACAACATATCATAGACCTAACTCCCCTTTAATGCCGAATCATCTTATACCCTTCATTAGAGATATCTCTTAGAATACCCAATCACCTATTTAAACTTCCAATAGTTTTCGTCTCACATTTACATAACTTTTCTATTGACTTTATGAAATTCACTTTCTTATGTCATCACTTGTACTTTCTCATTAAGATCTTGTAGTATTAATGCTCCAATCATTTGCTTATTTCTTACTTCATCCTAATAAATTAGGGATTGATACCTATGTCCATAAAACAACTCATATGGTGCCATTTTAATAGTGTTGCAATAACTATTATTGTAAGCAGATTCTACCAATAGCATATGAACATCCTAGTTTCCACCAAATTTGAACACATACGTTCTTAGCATATTGTTTAAGGTTTGTATTGTACATTTAGACTATCTATCACTTTAAGGTTGATACATTACACTGAACTTCAGCTTAGTTCCCATCTTTGCTTACAGTGATTGCCAAAAATGGGATAGAAGTTGAGAATCATGATTATAGATAACAGTACATTATAGAGACAAATAGTCTCCTTGACACAAATTTATGTTGATTAAGGTAACGTTACAGTTTGCTTTACTATCAGAAAATGCATAGACTTAGTAAGTCAATCTATTATAACCTAAATCATATCATGTTGTTTCCTTGTCTAGGGTAAATTACTTACAAAATCCATGGTTACAAGTTCCCACTTTCATTCTTGGATCGATAGTGGTTACAATGGCCACCTAGTCTTTGGTGCTCAGTCTTCACTTTCTAATAGGTTACATACTACGATATGTATTGTCGTATACCCTCTATCTTGATCCACCATATCTTTTGTTTCAAATCCTTAAACCTCTCATTGTTTCTAGGATGTAGAGAACACTTTGCACTATGAGCTTCATATAAAATTAATTTCTTGATTTCTAAATCCTTCGAAATACACATTCTTCCATTAACTCTTAGTATCTCCTTTATCAATATTAAAATCAAGGTGTTTCTCTAGATTATTTAGAATCTGTTGTAACTCCACATTCGTCTTGTGAGCTTTATTAATTTGTTCAAGAAGTATAGGTCATAATTCCAACCTTACCAATATTAAAGACACAACTTCTCCATAATAGCAATCAATTCTTGCACATAAATTATTAATGTAGGAAGACTACTAAACTTCTTCTTACTCAAAGCTTTGGCAATGGCATTTAGTTTCCTTAGATGCTACCTTAATTGTAAGTATATCTTTGAGAACATCGTAGCTTCCTTCAATTGATCACCTTATTCAATTTACAGTAATCTATACACAACTTCAGACCCCCTATCTTTTTTCTTAACAAATAATACTAGTATACCCTAAGGTAAAGTGCTAGGTTGATATAACCTTTATTTAATAACTCTTGAATTTGCTTCTTCAGTTCCACTCACTCAGTTGGTGCTATATGGTAAGAGGTCTTATAAATACGTGTAGTACCTGGTACAAGATATATAGTGAACTCAATATCTTTGTCAAGGGTAGTGGTACGGGTTCGTGGATGAATACACGGACCCAATATCATGCATCACCAAAAGGGAGTGGATTCAATCCACAAGATGGCTCGAAAAAGTAAATAATAGGAGAAGGGTAAGCAGGGGTTTCTCTATACTGGCGAAGGATATGACGTACCAATACCTTACACAAGCTCTGATCATACTTGATATGATGCAAAAGTATGATCAGTGGTCACTCGCTACTAGTCCTCACTCGAATGGGCTAGATAAGAGTAGCTTAAGAGTAAGCACAAAGAACACTTAGGTCATGAGAGAGTAAAGAGCTTTAGTATATTCTTTTGTATATATTGACTGTGCAGCTGTTACATTAGGTGAGTATTTATAGTACCCTATTAGGTTAAGTCTTAAGTTACATAAATTACAGAGAATGGACCCTTGTTAAACAAAGAAGGAGAATAATTTACAGGGAAATGAAATTATGCAAAAGAATGTCCTCTATCAGAAAGGATAGTACAAGTGTTAGAAAAAGGATAGTACGTGTGCGTCCTACTCAATCTACAATTATAACAATATGTTGGGTCGAACAGGGTGGTTCTTTGATCAAGTTTGTTCTGTGTTAGCCGTTTGATACCCTGATGGTTAGGGTTGGATAAGGGTTAGATTAAAGGCAACTTAAAGGCCTTACACTGGGCTTCTAGGGAGTGGTCAACTCCATGTATAGGCTAATCACATCAGTAGCTTTCTGGATGGAGTGGAGAGTGAAGTAGCTCGGCAAATCGGACTGCAGAAAACATTACTCCTCAATACTTAACTCTCTTCGGACAGCTTGGTAGACCATGTGAGAAAGCCTTCGAGGTCAGGAGCAAGTGATTGATTGTTGATCCCCATCATCCCCTCCAGGTTATTTGAGATTTGGGATCAAATCTAGCTCAACTTTAGGATACTTATCCTCAAGAGTGTAAGGTTAGAGATTCGCAATGTTGAAAGAGTTCGAGACTCCAGACCCTTCTAGTAATTCAATCTTATAGGCATTAGAATTGATCTTTTCAAGTACATTAAAAGGTCTGTCAACTTTGAGAGACAACTTGCTCTACCTCAAGTTTGGGAAGAGATCCTTGCTGATATGTATCTAAACCAAATCACTTAGCTAAAATTCTCTCGTTCTTCATCCTTGTCTTTGCTTCTCGAACTTAGTTTTTACCCGATTCAACTACTCCACAACCTTCTGGTACATAGCTCTGATGGCCTTGACTCCTTTCACGGTTGGCCAATCATCATCATTAGTCCTCCGCTAAGGTACTTGGTCCATCGGGAGCTCGGGGTTGAACCCATAGGTGACCTCGAATGGAGACATGTTTGTTACGCTGTAAGCAATTTGATTGTAGACAAATTCGATGATTGCCAGACATAGATCCCAATCGACCATGTTTTTTCGAATAGAAACCTTAATCAAAGTTCCTATAGTTCAGTTAACAACTTCTATTTATCCATCGATTTGTGGATAGTAGGACATACTGTACAATAGCTTAGTTCCCATTCACCTCTAAAGTGTCCTTCAAAAGTGGCTCATGAACTAGGGGTCTTAATTCAAAATAATGGTTCTGGGCATGCTGTAAAGCTTGATCACCTCCTGTAAGAAAGGAAAAGAGATAGCTAAAGTGTCGTTAGTTTTAGAGCAAGGCACAAAATATGCCATCTTGCTAAATTGATCCATAACTACCATGATGGAGTCCTTCCCTCAAGACATCTTCGGCAATCCTAACATGAAATATACACTTAGCTTAGACTATTGTTTGGTTAGGACAGGCAAAGGTAGATATTGTCCTTACTTAGCTTGGCTCTTCACCTTCTTACAGGTTGCATACCTTTCTAGTATAGACTGTACATCTCTCATCATTCTTAGCTAAAAGAATTTTGTGGATAATACTTCATAGGTTTGGAATGGCTAAAATGTCCTCTTAATCCTCCTTTATGCGCCTTACATATTAGCAATTCTCTTACAGAATAGGTCAGGATACATAGCCTCCTCTTCTAGAATAGGTATCCATCTTTCGGGTGTAGATAGGACCAAAATGTGGGTCCTCAACATATAATTCCTTTATGGTTGAAAAACCAAGTAGCATTGTTTACAATTTGGTTAGGAGGGTATGTCTTCTTAATAAGGTGTTGACCATTACATTGTTCCTTCTATTCTTGTATTTTACGACATAAGAAAATCCCTCCCTGACAACCCATTTAGCTTATTTTCAAGACAACTTCAGTTGGCTCTTTAGATACCTCAAGGATTCATGATCGGTGTAGATCACAAATTCCTTAGGCATCAAATAGTGTAGCTATACTATAAGGCCTTGGATTAAGTAGTAGAATTCCTTATCATAGATAGAGTAGTTGAGTGTTGCTCCTCGAAGTTTTTCACTGAAGTAAGCAATAGTGTAGCCTTCTTGCATCAGCATAGCACCTATGCCTAGTCCAAATGCATCATACTTGACTTCAGATACCTTGTTAAAGCTCAATTGACCTAAGATGAGGGCTGTAGTTAGCTTCTCTTACACTTCCTCAAAACTCTTTTGCTCCTTCTCTCCCCATCTAAATTCAACGTTCTTCTTAGAGAGTTCGATTAATAGGGCTACAATCATACCAAAATTCTTTATGAACCTATAATAGAATGATGCTAAGCCATGAAAACTCCTTACATTAGCAGAATAGGTTGGCTTGGGCCATTCTATGATCGCTCTTATTTTCTCACCATTAACTTGAATGCCACTTTTATTCATTGCAAAACCTAAGAAGATCACCTTGGATAGGAAAAAGTCGTACTTCTTTAGATTGGTATAGAGTTGTTCAACTTGAAGTTTCAAGAGGACTCTTCGAAGATGCTTCAAGCGAGTCTCCAAGTTAGGGCTATATACCAAAATGTTAGTAAATTAAACTACTACAAATTTTAATAATTCTCCGAGCACATGATTCATAAAGCGTATAAATATGCTTGGAATGTTGGATAACCCGAATGGAATAACAAGCCATTCATATCAACCATGTCGTAACTTGAATGTAGTCTTCTACTCATCACCTTCATGCATTCAGATCTAATGGTATCCAAATCTGAGGTCAATCTTAGAGAACACTCTTGCTCCACTTAACTCATCTAACATGTAATCAAGTCTAGGTATAGGATACTTATACTTGATGGTGATTCGATTGATTACTCAACTATTGACATACATTCTCCAAGAACCATCCATCTTACGCATTAACAAGGTTGGAATGGCACATAGGCTAAGGGACTCATATACATACCCGTTCTTCATAAGGTCATCTACTTACCTCTACAACCCAATAGCCTATTCAGGTTTCAGCTTATAGGTAAGCTTATTCGACAATGCAGTTCCTAACTGTAGGCCAATTGCATGCTCAATGCCTTGAATTGGGGGTAGGCCCCTTCATAGCTCCTCTAGAAATAGGTCGGTAAATTCCTCCAAAAGGGATTTTACCTAAACAAGTAACTTCCCCTCGGATCTCAACTCCAAAACTCTTTAGACTAGCAAATAGATTGGTCTTTTGAGCTCCATCTCTCTCTTTAGTTCAACTCCAGTCAATACTAAAGCCTTCTTCCTCAAGGCTCCACTCAATTGGGATTACATGACCTTTACTTATTTGGTGGTCATAGGACTCAATTTCATCCTTCTTCCTTCATGCTCTAGAAAACATGTATTCCTCCTTTTGTCATACATAACTGCTCGATCAAACATCTATGGTTGTCTAAGAAGAATATGGGATGTATTTATAAGTAGCACATCTTAGAGCACTTCATCTTAATACTTCCCAATACAGATTGACACATACACCTACAGTTCACTTATAGGGCTCCCTTATTACTAAGATAGTAAAGCTTGTAAGGTTTTGGGTAGGGCATGGTCGGCAATTTCAATTGTTGGACCATAAATGCTGAGGTTGCATTAGTATAGCTCTTACTATTAACAATCAATGTATACAATGAGTCATTCATCTTACATCCAATATGGAAGAAATTTTCTCTTTATTCAACTTCTGGTATAAGACTAACACTCATTGTCCTCCTCGACATTAGAGCAGTTGGCATAAAGTTGCCTTCTTCGCTATAGATAACTTACTCCTCAGTCAATTCGGTTTGTTTGTCCTCTTTTAACTCGTCTACTTCCTCATCAGTACTATTGACCTCAACAGTTGGCACCTCGCCTCGGATCACCATCATCCACTTGTTCAAATATTGAGCGAGCATATGTCCATAGCCTTGCCATTTGAAACACTAGATCTCACTCGTCTTCCTCCTTAAACTCTTGCCTTTCTCAAACTTCCTCGGGGGTTCCTTCTCTAGTTTGAGCAAGTTGGGTCTCAATGGTCTTGCATAGTTACATCCAAACAAGTCTACTCAGAGCCAGTTGACTACTACCAAAGTGGCTGGTGGGTAGTCAGAATCATCCTATTTGATGCCTTTCTATCCTTTAGGCTACTTGGATTGCATCATCAAGCATTCTAATGTCTAGGGTTTCTAAGACATTCCCAATTTGATACTTCAACCCACCAATGAATCAAGATGTAGTTAAGTCTTCTGGCTATGGGACTTCACATCGGATCATTAACATTTCGAATTCCTTAACATAAGTGTCTACACTTGATCTTCCTTACCTCAGTTCTTGCAGTCTTTTGAAGGCATCCTATAGATAATAGGTCAACACAAACCTTCTCCACATGACTCTCTTCATTTCATCCCAACTTCTAATCTCTCATTCTCCTTTACTTCTTCTAGTGGCTTCCAAGTTCTTTTACCACAAGGTGGCATAACCAGTGAACTCCAAGATAGCAAGTCTAACCCTTGCATTATCAGGCACTTCATAGCATTTAAACTGCTTTTCAATCTGATCTACCCAATCTTAGTAGTTCTCATCATCGCTACTTCTAGAGAAACTTGAAATATGCATCCTCTATCTATTAACTTTAGGGGCTCATACATTTCTTTCCTCAAGCTCGTAGTACTCCTTTGCCTCATCATCTCCTTCTACTTCCCCCTCGATCTCTTCAAGCGTTAGCCTTTGTTTTGCATCCCTACCAACTTCTTCAACTCGAGGTAGTCAAGCTAAGGCATTAGCTTGGCCAAATTGACTATTGCCTCACCTTTGCTATTCGTACTCCCTAGTGGGGCTATTTCTAGCTCACTACCTATCTTCTTGGATAATAATTATCAAACTAGTTATCAAGTTAGTAAGCCTATCTAAGCAATTATCTACTAACTGAGGTGTGAAGCTTCCTTCCAGTCCTTAGCCATGTCAAGTACCACTTTCTTGGTTTCCCAAAGTTCCTTGAACACTAGAATTTGACATTATTGGTTACTTTACAATGACGATTACACAACAAACAAACAATCAACTACACTTTGTTTTGTATCGAAAATAAGGTAAAACAAAGTACAAAACACTTCTCAACCACAAAACCTCAAAGCTAACAATTAAACCATTATCTCATAGGAGCAACAACAGATGACTCAAAGAATCACAATAGTAGAATCTAGCTTTGATCGTAGCTAAGTGCTTTGATACCAAGATGACATAGGCTCTTAGATGAACACATAGACCTAATATGATGCATCACCAAAAGGGGGGTAAATCCAAGATGTGAGATGGCTTAAAAAAGTAAATGATAGTCGAGGGGTGAGCAAGGGTTCTAGTACACTAACGAAAGATATGATGCAACAATACCTTACATGAGCTTAGGTTACCCTTGATATAATGCATAAATATAGTCAGAGGTCACTCGCCACTTGTCCACTCTCAAATAGGCCAGATAAGAGTAGCTCAAGAGTAAGCATAGAGGATACTTAGCTTAAGAGAGAGTAAAGAGCTTTAGTATATTCTTCTGTGCATATTGATTATCTGGCTATTACATTATGCGAATGTTTATAGTACCTTGTTAGGATAAGTCCTAAGTTATAGAAATTATAAAGAATGGATCCTTGTTAAACAAAAAAAGAGAATAATTTACAGGGAAATGAAGTTGTGCAAAAGAATGTCCTTTATCAAAAAGGACAGTACACGCATGTTCTAGTTAGTCTGCGATTTCGACAATATGGTGGGCCAAGCAAGGGTAGTTCTTTGATCAAGTCTATTCGACATCAATAGTTTGATACTTGGATGGTTGAGGTTAGACAGGGTTGGATTAAGGTCAACTCACATTCAACTTGGCCTTGGCATGGTAGAGATAGCTATTTTCCTGATTTAGTGCTTAGATTGGGGTATTGGGGAGGGGTTAGCTCCATGTGTAGCCTAATCACCTCGGTAGTTTTTTGGATGGAATGAAGAGTAAAGTAGCTTGGCAGATCAGACTAGGGAAAATACTGCTCCTTAGTGCTTAACTTTCCTCGAACTACACTGCAAATAATGTGAGAAAGCCCTCAAGCTCAAAAGCGAGTAATTGGTCCTTGGTCCCTATTAGGTAGTCCAGGAAAATCTATA
The DNA here is from genome assembly GCA_024138005.1 of Lumnitzera racemosa. Classification (NCBI taxonomy): domain Eukaryota; kingdom Viridiplantae; phylum Streptophyta; class Magnoliopsida; order Myrtales; family Combretaceae; genus Lumnitzera; species Lumnitzera racemosa. The sequence continues at coordinate 74,918,780 of JAMXBC010000002.1, forward strand.
GGAAAAACTTTAGGGAACTCAAGTATTATAAGTATATCTTCCAATTTCCTTAGTCTATGTACCTATTATTGAGGTTAAGAAACCAATACCACTAGATCATAACAACTTCTATACCTTAGTAGCCAAAATTAGTAAGGGAACTACCTTGCTCAAACTTCCCTTTAAATAAAACTCTCCTCCATCAAACTTCTTAAACACCACCATCTTCTCTTTAGAATCCACATTCACTCAATAAATAGTCAAGCAACCTAAACCTAATATCATATCAAAGCCTTTCATATTTGAAATGGCTAATTTAGCAAGCATCTTTTGACCATCTATATATACCTTCTATCCTTATAGCTTCCATTTCACATCCTGCTCTCTACCTAATGAAGTCGTAACCACCAACTCATAAGCTAAAGTTTCTATTAGAAGGTCATTTTTCTTAATATATCCTTTTGATGCGTACAAATGTGTTGCTTCAGCATCAAATAAAGTGTATGGATAATTATTACCTACGCGTACTGGTCCTAGAAAAATTATTGATACCTATACTATTATTTTTTTTTATTTTCACTTTAAATATTTTATTATTATAGATAAGTTACTATTAATGCATCATGCAAATATTAGAATTAGGAGGGTGTCAAGTTATACTTTACTTACAACAACATGATCATCCCTAGCTTCCTCATATTGAAGAGCATAGACTCTTCCCAGAGCCTTAAGGCTTTCACTTGCCCTTCCCAGTTGATTGCCTAAGCCTGAACTTATCGTAGTTATTATTTTGTGCATTGAATTGACTTATGCCCATTTTGTGCATGTTAGCATAGTACATGCTCTTAGGATTTGGATTCTCACAACTTATAGTCAAATGTCCAACTTGACCACATATGAAGCATTTCCCTTATAATTCAAGGCAATCCATAGGGCAATGCTCTTAATTACACTTCCAACATGTTAATACTACTCTGCTCCTCTTCAATTCCTATTAAAATGTTTGATTACTCCTCTACCCTTGTGCTACCTTATTATTACCATTGGAACTTCCCACTAACTTCCTTTTGTTATTATCTATTTCTTTAGCTCACTCTCATATAATATAAGCTTGCCTACTCGCTTGTGCCTAATCCTATCTTAGTTGTTGTTCAATGCATTCGATTAAGTTATGTCCTATTTTATGGCACTTAGCACAGTACATATACCTATGATTTGGAATTTGACAACTTTTAGCCAAATGTTCAACTTCACCACATTCGAAACACTTCCCTTACAACTCAGCAAAATCCATAGATCGATGTTCTCCATTGCACTTCTATCATCTTAATACTACTACTCCTCCTCTTCTCTGATTCCTATTAAAAGGTTGATTACTCCTCTTCCCTTTTGCTACCTTATTACTACCATAGGAACGTCTTGCAAACTTCCTTTTGTTATTGTCTATACGAGTTTACTCAATCAATCTAGCTTCATTCACCAAATTAGAATATCTTGTTATTTTGGCCTTTTTTAACTTTACTTAAAAATAAAAATAAAGTCTTGCCTTGAACCTTCCAATGTTAGCTAACTCATTATTCTATATTGCTTTCAGAGAAAACTTAAGTAATCCATTAAATTCCCTTTCATATTCCCCAATCATCTTACTACCTTACCTTTAATAGTATTCCTCGTACATTCATTTTCTTACACATTTAGCAAAAAACTGTTCTAAAAATTCATTCCACTCAATAGGTTGGGCCAAGTACTACTTATTATCCTTCTAACGTTTATTTGCTTGCCTTTCCAATAGAATAGTTGCGATTTCCGCATTCCTATTTTCCTCCACTTCTTAAACATCAAATGGTTTTTCCAATGAATCAATCCATTCTTTAGCAACTAAAGGATCAATACTCTTATAATCAAATGACTTCACTATTCGCTGTAATCAGGCCAACTTATCTCTACCTCAAGCTGCGGCAAAAGCATTCGTAAGTAGCTATATCATATACATCGTCAGTTGAGTTTGAGCTAGATTAAGTTATGGCTTAGCATGCTGCTGTGGTTCTACCCCTTGCTCCTGAAGCACATGATTCATTGGTGGTCTTCCTCATACCTTTTGAATCATTTTGTAAACAAACACCACTTAAAACCCAAGTAACAAGTATTATTATAGTCTTATAAAGGTATAAACCCTTAGCACCAAACTATCCCACACATCTCAAAAGCGCCTTGAAAATTAAGACCCCTAACTTATGCTTTAATACTATTTAAAGGATGTTACATCTTGATAAACAAACAATGTTACATCACAAACTTATGATATTTCATTTATTACAAATCGTACTTCTACATGAGTTCAACTTTGAGTATAAAGTTTACATATTATTGATAATGAGAATTTAACATACACTTTATATACTTATTTCGTGTTATGTTGAATTTTAATTTAGTTAATTTTATGATATTTTGTTTGTAGGGGCTCTAAGAGCATTTTAGGAAGTTTTGAAGGTTTCTATCACATTTTGAGCTTAATTTAGATGCATGCAAGGATCACGAAATGAAGCAAACAAGAATCGAGCAAAGAATGAGGCCTAGTGAAGACTATGGTTAGGCACCATGGCCATAGTCCCCACCCTTATTTCATTCGTCAAGTAATTTTATCAATTTTGAAGATTTTGCGTTAAGTGCAAGTATACACCCACTCTTTACAATCATGTTCCTAGCCAATTGATATGTAATATTTAGTGAATCTTCTATTTTTATTAGGTTTTCTTTGAAAACCTAACTTTACTCCCTATAAATAGACCCTTAGCCTTAGATTTCTGAGGAGAGCCCCCTTAGGTAGAGTTGTAGGCTAGAGTTACAATGTTGGTCTCTTAAATTACTTCTTCTTCTCTTAATTACATTATGTTGTTCTTCTGAATATTCTTAGTAAATTATTATTGAAATCTAGTTCTTCTTGCAACAATTCACTATTTTATCTATGATTTTGTTCTTTGATGATCTAATTACACAGATCTTATTATTGTCAATTAGTATTTACCTAAGTTGCCTAATTGACGTTTGAGTTTGCTATAGATATGCGAATCTTGAGTATGCTAAGAGATTAGGTGCTAATTTCTTGTGATTAGGGTAACCTAGGCAGCTAACCCAATTTCGGGATCTAGATTCTTAATGCGATCCTCCAACACTTTACTCAAAAGCTATTTAGTTAAAGAGGGTCTTAGGATTAGGAAAAGGTTAAAGACATGAGTCCAATTAATTCAAATTATGTATCTCCATGGTCCATCGAATAATTGAGATTAAATAGTTACATAGAACTTGATAGATGATAATAACATTTTACTAAGGATCATGTATTGTTTCTTTTAGTTGATTCATGCTTGTTAATTAGTTTGTTTAATTTAGCTTTATTTATTTTATTGTGCTTGTTTTGTTTATTGCACTTTATATAGCTTACTTATTTAATTACAATTCCTCCTATATTGTTAAGTTAGATAATTGGTAATTTAAGGTAAATTGCTACCAACTTAGGGTTCTCATGTACATGGTTTACTATGGGATCGACACTTGGACTTACAATTGTTTTAACTATACTATAACTTAACCAGTTGCACTTACTTACTACCTATGACCTAGTTAGGATATTAGCAAAGAAACCCTAATTTCTAATTATTTTAATACTCTTATATTAATCTTTCTTGTAGTTCTTTTGGTGTTCTTCTTTAGCATGCCTTTTAACTGGTTGGGTGTGGAGTTATAAGCCAAGTAATCGCATAAAGGGAATAATTCACCTATCAACCCAATGATGTAAAATAACAATGCTTCTTAAGAGGTAACCCATGGGTTGATTTACTTTAATTTCAATTGTTTCTAGTAGTTTGTTCATTTATTTTGTCAAGAGTGAATTCAAGCATTAAGCTTTGAACATTAGTTAGTGGTTTTTTGCTTGAACAATTTAATTTCATCTAAAAATAATCGTTAGATTCATTGATTTAATAATGAATTTAAAGTTGTCATCTAATTGAATTGATATTTTACCTATCTTTTATGTTTCAATTCATTTTAATTTTGAGCTTTTGCAAAGCAATTTTAGGAATCAAGTCAAGGGAATCAAAATTTCACTAATGCAAGACCTAGAGAAGAATATGATCAAGGCTATGCTTATAGAGATGGACCACGTTCCCTTCACAACTAATTTCAAGAAGAATTTTAAAAAGAAATATGGATGAGAAGTCTATACGCAAGGACTATGTTGGTGGACCTTACCTATGGTCCATTACGTAAAGCAAAAATAAAGAAAACACATACACTATGACCATATTATACAACCGTGGATTATGCCCATAGTTTGATACAAATTCAAAGAGCACGAGTTAAACACTCTAACTTCTTTCTAGCACAAACTCTTTGATAGACATGTTGAGGAAGGACAAGGCCGACTATATCTAAGGAATGGGTCCAAACTCATACAAAGTCTGAAAATGAAGATGGAGTATGCATAAATAAGTAAAAAACCTACAGTTAGCTCCTAAGATATGACATACGAAGGAACTATCAAGGACTCACAAATTAACTTGATATGATGTACAAGCTAATTTAATGAGGGTACTCATTACTTAACCTTGCTTAAGGGTTAACATAAGAGTAAGAACAAGCTATGCAAGAGGATGCTTACAAGAGGAAAAATGTAGTATATTCTAATAAAGGATGATTTTGACAATGTAGCTATAATATATAAAGGTATTTATACTTGAAATATTAGGGCAACTTACTAAAAGTAGAAAATATAAAAGGGTATTGTCTAAAAAAGTAATGTACAAGGAATATAAAAGGGCATAAAAAAATCGAGAAAACAATTGATCATTATGTAGTCATTTGGCTACATAGCTAGTAGTCACTAACGGTACTTTTAGCATAATAGATAAGATTGTATGGTTAGTTTAGTTGTCGTCAAGTTGAGATAAAGATTCTTCTCAAGTGAATTCAGCTCAGGCATGCTCTAAGTAGCTCGGTATTAGGTTGTTCGAGCTATTGGATGGATGAGTAGAGCTATTGGTTAGGTTCTCTTCAAGTTGGCATCCAAAGAGAAGCATTAGGTATGAAAGGGTTTAGATTGACTATGTTAGCAGGTCAGTAAGTAGAAGTAGATTAGAGTCTTCCTATGAGGATTAGTCAAGGAGAATACACCTAAGTTCTTAAGCCTTCATGCTCGAGTTCAAGTTAAGGGTCTCATAGTTTGATTCCAATAATCCACTTCGAGCTTATTGGGATTTGTGATTAATCTAGTCGGTCCTTACCCTACTCTATGTTTAGTTAGTAGGGGCTAAGATTGGGAACATTGAACACATTAGATACCCTAAAGTCTTCAAGTAGCTCTACTTAATAGGCATTACTATTAATCCTTTTAAGAAGTATCTTGAATGTTCATTTAGCTCGAGCAAATAGTTTGTTCTTCCTTCTATTAGGGAATCTCTCCATACTTAAGTACAACCATACTTGATTGCTTGGTTGAAACTGCTTGGCCTTCTTTCCTTTTCCTATCTCCCTTAGCTTTTTAGTAGCTTAGTTAATGTGTTGGGCAACTCTCTAACAGATCTATTGGAAGGCCTAAGCTTTTGTCGTCACTTCAAGGTCTTCTTAGTTAGGTGATGGTATCAGCATGTGATCAAGAGGTAATTTAAGGTAAAAACCGTAAACGACCTACATGGTACATGTCCAATGGTAGTATGTACTAATCTATTGTAAGAAAATTCTACCATACGTAGACATACATCCCAATCAACTAAGTTCTTTCCTATTATAGCTCGGAGTAGTAATCCTTAGGTACCATTGACGACCACTATTTGTCCATTGGTTTGGGGATGGCAAGAAGTACTAAACAACAATATGGTTCCTAAGACGCCAAAGAGTTTGCAAAAAATGGCTCAAGAAGTTCTACTCATGTCTTGACACCATACTCCTTAACACTCCATGCAAGTGAACAATTTCTTTTAAGAACAAAAAAGCAGTAGCTAAAGCATTGTTAGTCTTAGTAGAAGGCATAAAGTGTGCCATCTTACTGAATATGTCCACAACTACCACTACTGAATCTTTACCTAAAGCAGTTCTAGGTAAATCTAGGATAAAGTTCATACTTAGATCAATCCATGGTCTTATCAGGATAGGTAGAGGCATTACTCTCCCTTGTACAGCTTAGCTCTTCACCTTCTCATAGGTCTCAAACTCTCTACCATGCGGTGCATAACTTGCCTCATCTTAGGCTAATAGAACCTCGTATTCAATAGCTCAAACATACTTTTTTTCTTTAAAGTGCCAAGAAAGTCCTCTACCATAAGCTTCTCCCATTAACAACTTTTTCACATAATAGGTTGGTATACACAGCTTACCACCTTAGAATAGTTATCTATCATCTACAAAATATTCATCTACTATCCTCTCTTCTCTACTATATCCATATATGGGACCAAAATAAGGGTCATGTGGATACTATTTCTTAATGCTCGGAAACTCTAAAAGTTCAGTTAGTAGCTCAATTAAAAGTGTGTCTCTCTTTGATAAGGTGTTAGCAATCATGTTAACCTTTCGGTGTTAATACTTGATAACAAAATTAAATCTTTCTAGGAACTCTGCCCATCAAGCTTAGTGCTTAGAGAGCTTCAGTTAGCATAGCATGTATCTTAAGGATTCATGGTTGGTGTATGTGAAAAATTCTTTTAGCAAGAGATAGCATTACCATACATGAAGAGCTCAAATTAGTGCCTAGAGTTCTTTATCATATATGGAGTAGTTAAGTTGTACCTCTCCAAGCTACTCACTATGATAGTGACTGGTCAACCTTGTTGCATCTGCATAGCTTTGATGCCGATGCTTGACGCAATACATTTAACCTCAAATACTCTCTCCAAGTTAGGTAAAGCTAAGACTGGAGTAGAAGAAAACCATTCTTTCACCTCAACAAAGCTTTTCTCCTTGTTTTCTCCCCACTTGAACTTTATGTTCTTTTTTGTTAGCTTAGTATGGGGAATAACTAATGTACTGAAACCCTAAATAAATTAGTGATAAAAGGAACCTAATCCATGAGAGCTTCTCACCTTAACACAAGAAGATGGAGTCAGCCACTTAACAATAGCTCAAACTTTCTCCTCCTTAACTCTCAATCCTTCTCTACTTACTACATATCTAAGGAAGATTACTTCTTCCTAGTAGAAACAACACTTCTTTAGATTTCCAAGCAACTTCTCTACTCAAGGAACATTAAAAACAACTTAAACATGACCAATACGATGTAGTAGATTGACATTATAAACAAGATGTCATCAAAGTAGACTGTAACACATTTTCCAATTAGATATCTAAAAACATGATTCATTATTGTCATGAAAGTGCTCGGGGCATTTGATAGAATAAATAGCATTACCATCTACTCAAATAAACCATGTCAGGTTTTGAATGCAGTTTTTCACTCATCTCCTTGTCACATACGAATCTAGTAGTAACTTGACTTTAGGTCGACCTTGTTGAAGACTTTAATACCATTAAATTCGTCCAGGATATCATCTGGCCTTATAATGGGGTATATATACTTGATTGTGATTTTATCCATAGCTTTACTATATATATACATTTGCTAAATACCATCCTTCTTTAGTACAAGTAATGAGGGCATAGCATAAGGGTAGAATCTCCCTTACATATCCTTTCTCTAATAGTTCATTGACTTATCTCTAGAGCTCAATTGCTTACTTAGGATTCATCCAATAAGCAGTCTTGTTTGGTAAGGCAACACCGAGTATTAAGTCAATACAATGTTCAATTTCATTGAAAGGGGGTAATCCTTCAAGTAATTGCTTAAGAAACAAGTCGACATATTCATCCAACAATTCTTAGATCTCCTTAGGTCATTCAACTTGATCCCTCAACTCTAGCAATTTATAGACCAATAAAAAGGTCAATATATAAGATTTAATAGCTACTTAGAGCTTGGAATGATTAAGACCTAAGGCTTTCTTAGATCCTCGAGCTAATTTTGCATGTCATCTACTCACCTCGTTAGGGATCATGAGGTTTAAGGTGATCCTTGTCTTATGCTTCTCAAAGACATATGTGTTCTTGAACCCATCATGGATGACTCTATGATCAAATAGCTAACACCATCCTAATAGCACATAGGTATCACATCATAGAGAATCTCATCAAAATAATTCCTAATTGAGATCAACAACAACACTTGCTCAGTAACATATAAGGCTCCCCCTCGTTTAACCAGTGCAACTTAGTAGCTTTAGGTACAACAAGTTTAACAATTTAAGCCTTTGTAATAAGTTAGTAGATATGACATCGATGCAACTCCCACTGTCTACAATGAGTGTAGTCACTTACTCATTTACCTTACATTTACTATGGAACAAGTTCTCACATTGCTCCTCCTTAGTAGGGGTTTCAATGCTTAGGACATGTCAAACTACTAAGGTTAACTTGTGTAAGTCATGGATATACACTTCCTCCTTAATAAGCTCTTTGTCTTTTGCAACATCCTCCTTTGATTTAGCCTCCTTCTCAAGTTCTTCATTAGTGCTATCTACTTGTATCTTCGAAGCATCTCCTTTGATGATCATAGTCCATTTGTCTGAACATTAGGTGGCCATATGACCTAAACCTTAACACTTAAAACACTTGATCTGGCTTATCTTCCTTCTAGATACCTATCCTTTCTCAGATGTTCTCTTTAGCATCTATTGGTCAAGCAAAGTGACCCTTCTACTTGTCATAATATCAATTTTCCTACTAGATTGTATACTCTATAGGGGTCAATTGCTAATATGGGTAAGTAGGCTCATTAGAGGTCCGATTAGCCTATTCCTCCTCTATCTTTCCACATATTAAGCTATTCTTATAGCCTTTTCCAAAGTGACAAAATGTTGTAGCTCTACTACATCTCAAATTTCTACTCTCAATTTGATAAGAAACTTAGAAACTATTCGAGTTGATGGCTCAATGACTTCACAACTAATCATGAGCATTTGCAATTCTCATACATACTTAACAACAGTATAGCTTCTTTACCTCAACTCTTGAAGATGAGCAAAAGTATCTTGTATATATGTATCTAGCATAAATATAGCTTTAAGAACTATCTTTATCTTAGGCCAAGTGCTAACTTCTCTATATCCATCTCTTCTGTGCATGGCTTGAAAGTTCTTATACTACATTGTACCATATCCAAAGAACTCTATGGTAGTAGTTCATACTTTATCGTAGTCTTAGTATTGATAGTATCAAAGACTCTTTCCACCTTCTCTTCCCAGTCAAGATACTTATCCACATCTTTAGTTCTAATAAAGCTCAGAACTTGAAGTTTTCCATGGTTGATAGCTTAAGGTGCATAAGCTTGCTCTTTGACTTCAATGAACTCAATTTCATTCTCCTCACCCATCTCACCCAAGTCAATTCTTCTTTACACATGATCTCCTACTCCACCTTAGTTTTGTTGAGCTACAGGTTGTCCTAGTGTAGGGCAGACATTGAAGGGAGCTCCTCTTACTATAGAAATAACGTAGTGTGTACATTGGATGGTCTGAGCAAGTTGAGAGGCTAATGCATGAATAGGTTTGGTTAGGTCAGCTATTAGGTTAGTCATTTCATTGAATCACTCATTAGTGCTTCTAAGGGTGTTTCGGGGTTGTCAACCATTGTAGATAACTAAGTTATTGTCATCCCTAATACTAGCATTGACACTTAAATTAGTCATCCTACTTATCTTCGTACTTATAGCAAATAGACAACACTTTCATCTCCTAAGCAACAACATACTCATAATCTTCAAGTAATCAATACACTAACTACATAAAACACGATCAACTTTCTTCAAATAAAAAAAAAAAAAAACCAAAGCTTCTTACTAAAGCTAAATAGGTCTATCTTCATAGAGAAACATACAACTACTACTTGTTCTACTTTGTACAAATCGAAACAAAATAGAATAAAGCATTGCATAACTATTACTATAGTAAAGCAAAAACACTACTTCTACTACTCACTCGAACACTAAAAGCTACTTTACTACTCAATATGCTTCAAACACAAATAACAACCAATGTAACTATGCTGGAACTTGACACTACAGTCTCTTACCCAAATGAACCTCTACTCTAATACAAAGATGATAAGCCACGTCAATGAGGGATAAGGTCGGTTGTATCCAAGGAATGGGTCCAAACTCATAGAAAGTCTAAAAATGAAGGTATAGTGTGCATAAATAAGCAAAAACCTATGATTAGCTCCTAAGATATGATGTACCAAGGAACTACTGATCACTCATGAATTACCTCAATATGATGCATGAGTTAACTCAATGAGGGTATTTGTTACCTAACTTTGCTTAAAGGTTAGGATAAAAGTGAGATGAAACTATGCAAACACTAAGAAGCTTAAAAAGGAAAAAAAATGTAGTATATTTTGATAAAGGATGATTTTGATGATGTGGCTACAAAATACAAGGGTATTTATACCTGAAATATTAAGGCAACTAACAAAATATGGAAAAGACTAAAAAGGTATTGTGTAAAATAAATAATGTACAAGTAATGTAAGAGGGTATAAATCAAAAATTGAGAAATCAAATGATTAGTGCAATAGATGGCATCACATGGTCGTTTGGACATGTAGCTAGCAGTCAATGGTGGTGTTTTTGGCATAATAAACAAAATTTTATGGTTAGTTTGGCTATTGCCAAATTGAGATGTCAAGTTGAGTTGAAGATTCTTCTAAGGTGAATTTCAACTTAGACATGCTCTAGGTAGCTTAGAATCAAGTCAACTAAGTTGTTGGATGGATGAGTAGAGCCATTAGTTAGGTGCTTCTCAGGTCGGTAGCCAAAGTGAAACATCAACCATGGAAGGGTTTCGCTCGGCTATGTTAATAAGTCAGTAGGTAGAAGTATATCGAAGTCCTCCCATACAGATTGATGTAGAAGAATGTACCTTACTAAGTTCTTGAGCCCTCTTGTTTTAGCTTAAGTCAAGGGTTTCGCAATCTGATTCCTATCATTCTCTCTCTAAACTTCTATTTCCTCTCATTCCTCTCTCTATACTCCCCAATTCTTTGCGAAACTTCACAATCCCACACCACACTATGGATTTAAGGTATTTATATCATGCTTCTTTAGTTATTTTCTTATATTTGCGGTTAGATTGCATAAAATTTTGATTTTTGATGAGGGCTTCATGAATAACATCTTTACACGCATGTGTGGATATCTTGATTTTTAGGTGCGATTTGGGATAATTAATGTGATGAAACATGTTTTCTATCCAATATTCACTAGAAACTCTATGAAAGATGCATGCTTATTACTGATTGATGATTTTCCATGAAGAAGGAGAAAGAGTAAGAAAGTGGAAGCAAGTGGGAGAAAGTGACAAAAACATAAGGTTGATGTTGTTTTTGCAATGTGATTTTTATAATTTATGTTGAATTATTGAAACTTGTTAAGATTGAATTTCTTATGCTATTTAAAATGAAATCCATGAATTCTTGAACATTGACTAAGAATTGTTGATATGGATTTATATGCTAAATCCATGATTAGAATTAGGAGATTTGCTATAAATAATTGTTATAAACAATTGCATAAGAATTGGATGGTTTAAACAACAAGTTTCTGATTAACCATATGTTAAATGCTAATATTCATGATAGATGTAAAATTATAGGATTCTTGTTATCATAATTTCATTAATCTAGGTATTTACAAATTAGCATACAATATTCTATTACCTCAAGAATTTCTCATATTGCTAATTTATTTAATTACAAACAACAAGTTTAATATATTGTACATTGAATGACAATACTTATGTCAATAGAGATTATGCATAAAAGTAAGATGTGATTTTGATTTAATCCAAAATTGCATTAATCCATGATTTTAGCAAATTTAATGTTCCATAGTACAATTCTTTTTCCTATGATGCTTAGTTGAAACAATACATAAGGAATGAAACTTGAGTGTTATTAGATTCTTAAATTAGCTATTATTTATATAACATGAAATATTCCCTTTTACTAAAATTTGAACTTCTTTCATCTTTTTTATTACTAAAACATGCCTAGAGAAAAGCACACAATACGTAAAAACTCTAGCCCACACCTTACGCATTCGATCTTACCATTCCACCACTCATAGCAATAGTAGAAATACTCCTACTTATAAGAAAAATGGTTCCATTAGGCTACATACCTGAACTAGGAGGCACTAGCCTAGGTTGGCTATGAAGCTAAGGTTAGACAACAAATTAAGTTAGAAGGATAGGACCAGCTGCTAACCATTAACGAGGAAATATATAAGGAGCTCACTTTAGAGGTACTCATTACCTTTAAGTTAGGCATTTACATTCTCACTCAAAACCCCTTCCATTTCAGATGTTTTAGCAATGAAGTAAGTATGCTAAATGATCTTACTATGCATATGGGTCTTTATCATGTGGATTATGTCATGAGTTTGGAGCATGAGGTGTTACATTAAAAACTACCTTAGGGTGTTCTTGAATCTTTAATGTGAATGATTTAATTAGAGGAAATATGGGGTCTTATGCCCCATAGAGGTCAAAGCCTCCAATTTAAATGATCTTGCTTTGAGATTGATCCATTACGTATCACATCTTGCCATAGCATAAGATGTACCTGTCATTAACTGAGGACGACCTAGTCGTGACAGATGCCGTATATTGTATAAAGAACCCCTGATTGGTTACCCTTCCAATCAAGAACTCTTCACACAATATACAAGGCTCTACAACCACTAGTTTCCCAAGAACACACAGATTCACATTGTACCATCACATGAACATATTTATATAGAATTTGAACTACAAAGCTTATATTATACAGTAATAGTGTACATCTAAGTCTACAATACTAGTAAAACAAAAGTACATGAGTAAAGGTCTACATCAACTGTTCTCCCCCAATATACAGGATAGCTCGCTCTTACCTAAGTTCCCAAGCTAACTTGTAGCATCTCTCGGCCAGCCTCTACGAACAAGCTATCCTACAGCAAAAGTCTAAAGGGGTGTAAGCCTAAGCTTAGTGAGCAAAACTCAAGCACACCACAAGCAAGTTTTAAGTACATTATATTCACGCATATGAATGAATGATCAAACAGAATGCCAAACAATACTAGAACTTTCTTTACTAGTTCATATACATAACTCGGATTTAACGCCCTCCGAAGTCAGGGTTGGAGTATATACGGCACCAATCAGATTCGAGAATTATACTAGAACTTTCTTTACTACGGAACTCCATGCTCCGTACTCAAATCAAATAATTCTTTTATTTTCATAAAAACCAAGTTCTAGTATAATCGTGAGTAGGCCCCCGTAGTCCACAGTCACCCCTAAATGGAGGCCTCTAGACTCGACCCTTTGCTAGGCGGTTAGCACCTCCAACGCCTAATGTTTCAATGAGCCAGGGTAAGGTCATTTTGTACGAATACACCGTACAGAACCAATAAATTAATAATAACAACCTCCGAATGGCCTCTTTTTACCTTCGTGTAATGTTGCGGTCGGAATTGTATCTATGCAATGCATATTAATGCATTTTTTAGTTTCGTTTTATAAGTTGAGTATACTTAAGTTCAAATTATGCTGTGACCATCCAATAGTATACACAATCATTTGCTATACTACCATGCAACAAATAAGGCATTATCTATACTTAAGATAATTTCACAATTCAACACACAATATCATACACAAGTATTTCCTAAACCCCATACAATAGTCAATTAACAATAATATTTAAGTTCACTATCTGCAATCACAAATAAGCATGAAATCATAGGGTAAATACTCACTCGGCCATGGTGACTCGCCTTAATCGTAGTAATCGATCAGGAGATCCTCGCTCACCTCGGGATCACCTAATCATTGTGATTTGATAACATTAGTAAGTACTTGAATTAACTAATAATTCTAAACATCTAATTACCTGATTCTACTTAAATTACCATCAACTTTTGTCCGATTAGACCTTATTCTTAATCATGTGTAACTTTTTCATTCTATTTTTGATATTTATGAATTTATAATCGTTTTTCATCGCTATCGAGCGTACGGTCACACGGTAATGTCTGTTTTGGACGTTATGACCTGTGTTTTACGATATGAACTAAATTTAAACAAATTTTAACTATGAAAACTTAATTGCTCTTGTTACTTATATTTATATCTTTTGTTTATACTTAATGATTTAATTAACCCTTAAATTATTATACTTAGAGGATTTTACTCTTAATTAAGTATAATCTAATTTAGAAAGTGTATTAGGGTTTACTAATTTAGGTACCTAATTCTTATACACTCTTTTTATTTTCTTATTTTATAATCTATGCTTATGTCATCGCTTACATCATCATTTGCTTATGTCATCGCTTATGTCATGGATAATGTCATCATGTGATTACATCATTACTTACTTCATCATTTGATTACATAAGCTTCACCTCATGCTTATATCATGTATAAATGTCTTATGTACATGTACCTTTACTATACTTATATGTATATGAGTATACTTATATATATACTTATACTTCTACCGTATTTATACTTGTATACATACTCATATACCTATACAGTCATGTACGTATTTTTGTACAATTTCCTATGCTTAATTTTTCTCTTAAGAAAATCCTCCTAATATCATTCTTTTGTGTTTTTAAGTGTATATTTAGTGTAGTATAGGTATATATAGTTAGGTTTTGTCTTAATTTAGGTTATGTACATGGTAAATACCCATGTACAAAGATTCCCATACTTGTATTCTTTTAGTATTCCCTTATGTATACATACTTATGAGAACATATTCATGTATTCTTTTCTTCTTCTTCATGATTCCTAACTTCCTACACTTAAAGATGGGAACTTTATGCCCTCTTCTTCAAGATCACACATAACACATGTCTACTCATCTAATCTACCTAATTACCTAACTAATGAATAATATAAAGCAACATAAAGTAACTTAATTACATACCTTAGATTGTATTGGAATTAAGGAGACAAAAAGAGAAGTGATGAAAGTGAAATGGAGAAGGGATGCTCACGGCAATGGAGGGGCCTTTTTGTTTTGTTTCTTTTTCTTTGTTTTGATTACGGAAGAAAGCAAATGGTGGGGTCTAGAAGGAGATAAGTGGATGGCAATTAAAGAAGAGGGGGAGAAAAGAAAAACCAAAAGAAAAGGAAAGAAAAGCCATCATTAGAAGTTTAGATACTTTCTTTAAGCATTAGTGTCTTTTGTTGACTTTTCAAATTGTTGACTTTAGTCAACATGTGTTAACTTGGTCAACTTTCCTTAAGCATATGTAATTTTGTACACATAATGTAGTAATTAAGGGAAATTAAGGGAAAAATTAAGGAAATGAGAGGAAATGAGGTATTTGGTGAATTGATTAGTAAAAATGGTTGATGATGTCTCACTTTAGGTATTTATAGTCTATATACATTATTTGATAAACTACTTTGTGTAACTAGTGCAAAAAGTACTAATTAAAGTATTAAGATTTACTACATTTTACATAATCTTCAACTATACCCCTAACTTTATGTAATACTATATTAATCATATACTTAAGAGATAAATGTAATCTATAATTCATCATCTTAGTTTCTAAAGGACTACTTGATGGTTTAAGCATGTAGTGGCTATGTGAGTTCAGAGTAACCATACATATCACTTTTGTTGTAAATATTAAGATCGTGTATGATCATTTTGTACTCTGAGTGTTACTTGTAGTGAGGATGATATGTATAAAAACTAGAAGTAGTGGATAGTTAGGTTTGACTAAGGTTACGTTATATGTAAAACTTATCCTTTGGGTAAAAAATTATATGGATGTAAACTCCTTTTGTTTATAATAAATGAAAGTTGTAGTTTACGTACCTGAAAGTTGGAAATAAATTTTTAGTCAGAACAGGCATAGATGAGGACCCCTAATTGGAGCTTTACCTACTCTAGAAGAAGAACCTCATGTATAGCGAGACCGCACAGATGAGATACTAGCTGCAATACAGGTACAAAATGAGTTGTTGAGGGCATTTTTGGAAAGAGAATGTACTCCACCTGTACCTGCACCACCAATAGATTTTGATAGAGAAGTACCCTTGCAACACTTAAACTTAAGGAAATGATAAAACAAGTTGAAAAACCATGTGAGAACCCCTTGGAATTATCACGACCAGATCTGGAACATGGGTAAGAGACACTTAAAAATGTGATAAAAGTAAATGAAGAAAGTGAAAAGATCAACCAAAGCAAGTATAGTAAGTATACAAAGCCTAAAACTCAAAACCAAGCCTAAAACTATCAAAACAAGTCTAAAACTCTAAGTTGGGTCTTCAATAAAATTCCAACTAGTACTTTAAAACATTAAGAGAAGTTGTTTTGAAGCCCATAAGAAATCCACTAAGACTTCATAGGACCAACAAAGTCACTAACTTTAGTTTGAACAAAAAACAAGCCCATTTGACAACTTATGCCCACTAAAGAGCCCATGAAGTGGTTGTTAGCCTTAGGAATATAAATCAAAGTTGTAAATCTGATCTCAAGGAGTATTTTAAGCCTAAGATAAAATCGTAACACCACGCCCAAAGGATTTCTCAAGTTATTAAAAAGCCCATTTATTAAACAAGCACCAAAAGTACTCCAAAACATGAAGATGACTTCTGTTCTAGCCCATGGGCAGTTTTCTGTACCTCATCACGAAAATATAACCTCACCACGTTAAAGTACACTTGAAAACGATGAAGATTGACTGTAAGATCATAAAAAATTGGATTTAAAACGAGAAAGTTATATGGCATTGAAATTTAAGTAAAAACGAGAAAAAATTATGAAACCAGTCAAAAGTATAACTCAAAGGGTTTTAGCTTAGTCTTCTAAGTTTTATTTTAAATCCTTATAGTATCATATTTGTGATGTCTAAGGGACCTGGCTTTGGGGAGATGACCTATCTTAGATTATTTTGATTGATCCGCATGGCTAAGTGAGTAAATTCTCGATGACTCTTTACTTGATTTTGCTTGTAAAATAGATGCCCCTAAACTTATATATACAAATTTGGATGCTTGTGGGATATGGGAAATGCATGTGTATGAATTTGTAAATGAATGTGATCACTTGTTAATTATATATGATAATGGGAATTGTTTGTACTAATATATACATGCAAATTGTATGGAATGAAATTATCTGATCACCTTGAAAATCGAGTTAATCATTTATACGATTAAGACACCAAAATGAATCATGCATTCCCTATATTGCATACGGATAACACTAACTATCGCTTTATGTAGAAGATGAGAAGGGACTCATAAGAGGACGTATCTCTTGCATGATTGGGCACTAGCTATATCATCATTTATATTGAGTCTCTATTCTAAGTTAATGGGCTTACTAGGTGTCAAGAGACACCAACCGTTGGCAAAGGGGCAAGTTTTGTGGCTTTTGCTTAGGGCATGTGTTTGTAGATTGCAGAGGCTACCACACCACTAAACTTGGGATTTTCAAAATATGATTTGTTATTCCGTAAAGAAAGTATTCATATATATATATATATAGTTTTGTTTTGGCTTAAGCACAATAGTGCAAATGAAATAAAAACTAAGATCTAGAATCCGGATTTTGGTTTGGCTTGATTAATTATATCCAAACCCTGACTACAAGGGGCGTAATTTTGAGTTGTATACAATTCCTAGGTCATTGCATACATTGTTTAGTACACTAATTGTTCATGCATTCATATGATTATGCATCTAATAAAGTTCTAATATGTGGTACTGACGAGGGTACTTATCTCAATAAGCTTAAGCTTACACCCCTATAGATTTTTATTGTTGCAGAAAACCTTTTCACTAATCCGGGTCGAAGCATGCTCGTACTAAGTCTCGTGTAGGGATGGGTAGGAGTGATCGGAGAGCGAAGAGAACATTTTGTAATAGATTTATAGATATTTAGTTACTTTTATGTTTTTTCTCATAACACAAATTTAAAATCTCTATATAGTTCCATTATGAACTACATTTGTTTGTAATATTATTTTGGTGTAGGTCTCACGAGCCTATACAATTAGCTAATTTAAACCACAAAAGTAATTTTAGTTAAATTTATATTACTTGACTATAGGCCTAGTAGTAATGTAGAATGGAAGGAGCCTTATGTGTCGTATGAGAGGCCTACGATCAGTAAGGGGGTTGATAATAGACTTTTATATGGTACATGGCGACCTACCATAACAACGATACTATTGGGTAATGATAACTACTCTAATGTCGAGTTGACCAATCACTTAACATCATCCTTACTCAGAAGCTAAGAGATAAAGAATCTAGACTGACTAGGCCATTCCTACTTAGACAAGCCTATCTATTCGTATTTTTTGTCCACATCTCCTAACAACCTTGCCAATGCAACATCACCATGTATATAGTTTTGTATATAGAATTTGTAGCACTAATGATTGATTTCCTTGTCTATTCATTTTTACCCTCTTATATCATGTAAATTACTTCTTTAGGAAATGTCCTTATTGTCTTTTCCCTTTTAGATAAGTTACCCTAACTCATGAGTATAAATACCCTTATACTTGTAGCTGTAAGAGATTAGATTACCTTCAATACATTAAAGTACTTTCTTCCTTATGTAAACACTACTTGTCTACTCTCGACATCACTCTTATCCTTCCCTTAAGCAAGGTTAGGTGGCGAATAATCTCATTAAACTAACTTGTGTATCATATCGAATTGTATCCTAAGTTCTCGAAAGTTTCTTTGGTGTGTCATATTCTCTAGAGCTATTCGTAGGTTTTTGCTTACTATTCCATTCGTCTTTACCACTATTTTCGTACCTTTCCCCATGAACCCTCTTTCGAGCTTTTTGTAAGCTTGGACCTATCCAGTGATTGGCCTTCTCTGTTTTTGGTCACGGTTCACGCCATAGTCGGTCATACATTGTGGCTGAAATAAGTTGAGCAATGTCATTCTATACGCTGAAAAGCTAACCCAATAATGTTTAAGCTTTTAGAAACTCAACTCGTAGATCTTTTCATATCATGCCATGAATGCAATAGACAATTCAATAACCTAGTATCAGGCATGACTCTCAAGTTTTAGATTATAAACAATTCAACTATCTCAATTCCAACTTTATTTCTCAACTTTATATTACATTCTTTCATATAAGGTTCACTAGGGTGAATACCCTAAAGAATAGTTTAGTTTCCAAGTTTTCCAAATAGAAATACGTATCAATGAATCAGTCACACACAAGGAAACATTTTACTTAGTCAACAAACATTCAATAGAATCATGTATCTAATCAATCCAACAACTCATTACAATTCACAATACAACTGACTCCAAGTCTCATAGACATAGGTCTACTTACATAAACACAGAAATATCTACTTACCCAACCTTGATAATAGCATAAAATCCTCAACTTCACGATGTGATCCTTCCTCACTTTTATACCTAGGAAAATCCACACAAATCCCAAGTCAACTATAGGTCAATATTAAGTTCTTATGCATTTTCACCATTGCGTTTCTAAGCTTATTTCAATTGTATCTTATTCATTTTTTATCTAATTTTAACAAACTTTATATCATCATAATCATTATTTTGAGTACTATTAAGATATCTTAAGCATCATGACTAATCAATATTGTCAAATGTCCAAAAATATGCTTTCGTATTACCAATTTGACCGTATGTTAACATAACTTCATAATTATCTCAAATAAACCCTAAATTTAAATTAAAAATCCTAAACTTCCATATTTCCCAAACCAAATAGCACCTATTATGGTCCCAAAATATCATTCTTCATAAATTCAATAAATATTTCATTAGGACTAATTATTATATCATCTATTTTGCTAATATTTAGGTTTATATCATGAAAATACATAATAAATAGTATATGAGCCCGAATAATCCCACAAATAATCCTATAGACACACAAAAATATGTAGTTTAATTATTGACTTTGAATTATAGTAAACTAACTATTATATATTTTTACAAAAATAGCGGTTTTGACTTAAAATTAGTGAAAATTGAGTAACTAAGTGAATTTAGTCACAAGATAAAGTTCAAGTATCCCAAACATCATTATAAATTTTCAGAAATTATAATACATAAGGCTCATACTTGGATTTGTCAAAAACTAATTGATTCAATAAAATAGAAAAATTGCCAATTTTATCCTAAATAATTATAATAAATAGTAAACATGAGTATTTCAAAAAATTTCTTATTGCTAAGTTAAATACATATATTATATATGTCACGTACAAATTTTGACCTTGAAAGGACATTATTTAATATTTCCTAAAATTTAATTCAATATTCATCTGAAAAGAGCCATTTCTTGAGTTACTTATATTTCTAATAATTATTTCACTAAAATAAAATTATTACATTAATCTGTACGTAAAATAACTCCAAAAAACCAAGTTTCATAATTAAATAACTTCATTTGCTATTTTTACAAAATTTATGAAGTTTCAACCAAAAATTTGGTTCACTTGAATTAACTGGCTCCAACCATCGTCCAACCACCCAACCTTGTCAGAGCACCTCCTCTAGTGGTGCTTTCTTTGACCTCAAATGGCTACCACAATTATACACCCTCAACTTATTGAACCGCCTTAGATCAGATCTATGCCCTTTTTTTTATCTAATTTTCTTATTTTCTTCTCATTTTTTTCAAAATTTTCTTAAGTGATTTTCTTGTATTTTCAATCTACCAAAATGTTTTTTTTTGAAGTATGCATGCCCTATTTATATTTTTCAAATGGATTAGGATTAATAAAAATCAGACATGTGGCTTATACATATTATTTTCTTGATTTTTCAATGCATGAGGTATAAATTTCTTATGTTTTTACCTTTTGTCTCATCAATTGTAATTGATCCTAGGCTACCAAATCATGGGATGACTTACCTTTTCATTTTCTTTTCATTAATTCCATTATTTTAAATTAATTTATTATATTTTAATAATAATAATTTATTATATTTATGCATTTAATACATATAATGCATATTCTATGTTAATAGATGTATATTATATATAATTTAACTTCATTTATTATTTTTATAAGTAAAATAACTTATCTCTAATATCTCACTCTATCTAAATACTTGAATTTCACGTTTTCAATATTTGTCAGCTTTAACGATAAATTGATGTTGTCTTAAATTAATATTTTTATATAGCTTATTTTAAGAAATTAACTTTACTTAAATTATTTCATCTAACTTTTCTAACCTTACTGTGATGTTTGAAATTAAACGAATAATATAACTCGATACCCTAAATTTAGGAGCTCGAATCCTAGGGTAATCATATAGGTTCGAAATCTTGGGGTATTACATTATGTATTAGATTAGGGATTTATTAGTAGAGGAAATAGCTTGGGTGCTATAAATGAAAGGGATATATTGTACCTATATAGCATTGTAAACAAATGGCCCATCAACAAGGCAGTTAGGATAGCTTAATTCATTAAGAACAAAACAACCGATGGGCATTCAAAGTATATTTTTATAGGTCCTTTTATCACTCGCTTGGTGACAAATTTTCCCAACGTTTGAAATGTACCTAGCATGCAAAGTTGAATCTTTTTACTCCCATAACTCAAGACTCCATTAAGGTAAAGCAATTGCCTTTAATACCTAAAGATTTTCTTGAGCCAATTAGTGACACTACTTCCTCATCTTTACAGTAGTAACCTAGCTCCTCTTCTTTAGTAATCACAACAATCAAGAAATTTATGGGAAAATGCTAAAGAAGTAGAGGATTTAACGTACATGGTAGATCATGCTTTGAAAAGGCAACACTCGATCATAGCACATCTATAGATTCGGTCGCCATCGCCATCATTACCTATGCTAAAGCCTGACTTAGATGAGGAATCAAATAAAGAGTATGAGATTAGGGAGGAAGATGACGAAGAGGATGAAGAGTGACTTTTCTCTTGCATGTCATTTTCTAAAACTTGATTTAGATTTTTATTTTTTTGGATGACTGTATTCCTAACTTGTTTTCTATTGCAGTTTCTAAGATAACTGTTTTGACTTTTGATATTTTATAAGCTTTATAGGACACTAACACTTTAGTACCTGAATTATCAGTAGTTTTATTCAACTTATTTTAGTTGACTTCTTTTTTTTTTTTTTCTTAGCTAGTTCATTTTGTTAGTAGCGAAGAAAACTGGGTCAGTAAAATTCAATTTATGGATCAATGCTAAAACTGGGGAAGTCTTGGTTCCTTTTTATTTTCTCTTCCACTTATAATTTCTTTTGATTTGCAGTGCATTATTAAGTACATTGAGTACAATGTACTACTTATGTATCAAGAGAAGGTTAGATTATGTATGTTAAAATTTTTAAATACACATTTAAGCTTTTGATGATGTTTTTGGAAAATTATAGAAATTTGCACCCCTTTAACATTAAGTAAGCAAATTTTTTTGGAATTTTCCCAAATCCTTTATGAATTTAGAACACTTTGTGGAATTTAAGTTATTAAATCTTTAAGATTCAAAGTTTTTCATCACTTAAGCTTGGACTTAGACTCGAGATTAAGATAGATTTAAATAGGTTAAGGATTAGTAATTTTGATTTTTAAGTTTGATTTTAGAGGATAGTTATCGAACCTTCTATTTCAAAATTTTAGATTGGATGAACAAAGGAGATTAATCCATTGAAATTTGCTTGAACAATCAAAGTAATTAGAGGTACCAATTGAATAAGTGAAATAAAATAATTACTAAGGATCAGTAAGGATTGATCTTGGTCTCTTAAAAGAGAAAGACTCTTTCTTGCTGCCAATCACAAAAGTGAAATCAATTAAAAGTTGTTAAAGAATGGCTTCCATCTTTTAGAAGAGTAAGGTACCTTCCTATTGACAACTGTCAAAGTAATTAAATGGGATAAATTACTAAGGATTGGCCTTAGACTGTCAAAAGAGTAAGTCACTTTCCTAATGCTAATCAAGCCCTAATAATGAAAATCGAGTTAAGTTTAGAAAAGCTTCCTAATGAAAATTGATAGAAAAAGAGGGATAATTAGAGGATGAATTGATGCAATATGCATCCACTCTAGTTCTTTAAGCATCTCTTCCTACTTGAGTTAGAGTAATGAAATCTCTATAAGTTTTTGTTGATTGTTTTATGGTTGTTTTAATCTCTAGTTTAATATTTGTTTAAGTAATGTAGATAACTTTAAGTTATTTAGATTTATTACTGAGATCCTATAGCCTCTTAGTGTTATTACCTAAGTGTTCTAAATGCATTCTAAAGTTAAGGAAAAGGGAGGATTTGGAAAGATTTTTGCTAAGCTATTCAAATTTAAGGGTGTACTTTTCTAAGAACTATTTATAATCACTTCGTCCTTAAGATATTTTTATTTTGACTTTTATTGCATTGCTTTAAGACAAGCAAAGACTTAAGCATGGGGGCATTTGATAATGAGAATTTAACATACATTTTATATACTTATTTTGTATTATATTGAATGTTAATTTAATTAATTTTATGATATTTTGAGCTTAATCCATTTAATTTTTTTTTTAGGAACCTTAAGAGTATTTTATGAAGTTTTGAAGTCTTTCATCACATTTTGAGCTTAACTTGGGTGTAGGCCTTTATCACAAGACTGTAGTAGTCATAACGTTGAAGCACTATAATTTGTATTGCTTGATCTTGTATCCTTTCTCTTTTATTTTCATGCATTTTATTTCTTTTATTAGTTCATTCACTTTTAAGACAATCTATTAAGTAATCAAATGAATCAATTTTTCAAAATCTATTATATTAAATTTTTCTAAAAGTAACCAATTCACTCCCTTCGCCTTCTCCTGGTTACTTCACTAAGACCTACATATTTGATCAGAGCCTCACTCTAATATTAGCAAAGTTCAAAGATCATGGTTGAAAGTAACAAAAATAGTGGTTCGACCACATAACTTAGAATAGCTTCTTTATTTGATGGTACTAATTTCTCTTATTGGAAATTCAGGATGAAAACATACGTTAAGGCATTTGACTATTAAGCTTGGTGAATCATTGAGAATGGAGATGTAAAAGTTCCTAAAACTATTACTTGAGAAAGTGACATCACAAAAGTAGAATTGAATTCTAAGGCCAAGAATCTCATCTTATTTACTATTGCTCAATTTGAATTTTATTTAATCTCCTCTTGTAGTTCAGCTAAGGAAATATGGGATACATTTGCACAAACATATGAAGGAATGAACATTATCAAGGAAATCATAAGCAACTCTCTCATGCAACAATATGAGACATTTGACATATTACCTAGTGAAGAAATGAAAGAATCATTTGGTAGATTCACAACCATAACAAGTAAACTTTCATCTCTTGGAAGAAGCTAGAAGATATAGACTTGGAAAATGCTAAAAGTACTATCCAAAGCTAGTTGCAATAGAGGAAGCTTGTGACATGAATTAATTGACACTTAATCAACTAAGGAGTGAATTAATGGCTTATGAAGTTGATTTTCTCAAATCAAAAGTTGTATTAGAAGATAAAAAGAAAAATGGGATAGCTTTCAAGGCCCAAAAACTTCAATCTAATTTAGAATTAGAAAGTGAAAGTGATGATGAAGATGATGTCACACTAATTGTAAAGAAATTAAACAAAATGATCAAAAGACAAGGTAAGAAAAAATTTTCTAAACATTCTTTTTCTAATAAGAATGATGCAACTAAAATCTATAGGGAAAAGTATATGGAGAAAGCTAAATGAGAAAAAGAGGAGATTCTATGCTATGAATAAAAAGAGTCTAGACATATCAAATATGAATGCCCTATTTTGATTAGGAAACTAGAAAAATATAAGAAGAAACATAAGTCATTGCTAGTCACATGGAGTGATCTAAATGAATTAGAGAATAAATTTGACTATGAAGAATAAGCAAATTTATGCTTAATGGCACTGTCTGAGGTAACTTTTAATTCCAAAGATGATATGCTTAAGAATGTATGTAAGCAGATCAAAAAGTTACAAAGAGCACTAGAAAAGGTGGATATCAAACTAATCAAGACTAAGAAGGAAACAGAAAGCTTGAAAAGCTTAAAAGAAGAAAGAGATCTACTAATTCAAAATAATGAACTCATGAGAAAAGAAATTGATATGCTAAAAGTCGATAATAAAGCATTGGAAACTAATAATGAAAATCTTTGTGCTAGTAAAAATAATTTAGAAAATGAAAACAATGAATTAAGAGAAGAGATAAATAATTTGAGACAAGGATTGATGATTTGTCTAACTCAATTGATTCAACATTTAATAAGTTTTGTAAAGGAGACAAAAAATTATAAATGCTAATTACTTCACAATGAAAGGATAAAACTAAGATAGGTTTAGTGTTTGAATATGGAGAATTCTCAAATTTAAATAAGAAAATTGTCTTCAACAAGGGAAAAGAAGTAATAAATAATGATTCAATGAATAGTATTGAAGCTATAAAAAGAGTTTAACAAAAGAATTATTCCATTTGAAGCAATTCAGTTAGAGGACCAATTAGATGCTCATTCAAAAGATATGAGATAAGATGCCCAAATCAAAGGGGGCAAGTAACAAAGAGGTACATCAAATTATATCGATGTTGCTTTTATAATAAAATAAGCCATATTGAAAAATATTGTTATTTCAATAGTCATAAGCTTAGTAACTATCAAGTATATACACTAAAACAATGAGCTTGAATTTTGATAGGCCTAAGCTAGTGTAGAATCCAAAAACAAATTAATCTATACTTATGTGATCACAGGAACATGGAATTATAAGCTTAAAGAAGTATGGTACCTAAATAGCAAGTGCTCATGTCAAATGTCTATAGATGATTTACTCTTGATAAATCTTGAATGAAAGGAAGGTGGGTATGTTAAGTTTGGTGATGATTATAAATGGAAGATAATTGCTACTAGTAATATCAGAATTCCTCCTTATTCTATTGAAAATGTCTCTTTGGTAAAAGGACTAAAACAAAATCTCTTGAGCATAAGTAAATTATGCGATTAAGGTTATAAAATGACATTCGATTAAAACAAAGTAGAAGCTTTTCATAAAAATGGGATCAAGCTATTTAAAGTATATAGGGAAAAGAACAAATATTTAGTAGAAACATCCAAGGTTCAATTTGAAAAATGTTTCGTAAGTATTTATATTAGCATATTTTTATGACATAAGAAACTAAGACAAGTACATTTTAATTAACTAGAGAATTTATTTAAAAATAATCTAGTCAATAGATTGGTACCTCGATGTTGACTCTTTACCACTTGGTGCTATAGTATGTTCTAAGGGTTGCACTATTCACCCATTAAAGTAGTACGTGAGCTGGGTTAAGAACCTTGTGAGACAACTCAATCCATATATTTTTCTCCTAACGACATTATATTTGCTTAAAAATATACTTTCCCCAAAAGACAAGAAATTTATATATTTCAAAAGAAAATAATATTTTACTTAAAAATTGTATTCTCTTAAAAAATTCCATCTTTCTTTTCTTTTTCAGTTTTTTTATTTTTCTTTTTATATTTTCATTCAATTTTCAAAATTTTTTATTCTTTATTTTTTCTAAATTAGGACCCTTTTATCTATTTAAGAATCTTTAAAAAGAATAAGGGTGACAAAAATATGGTGTCTACAATACCCTAACCTTAAAATACCACATCTCATAAATCATTGAAGGAACTTTATGTTGATGCCTATCCACCAATTGATCAATATCTATATATACTCTCATCTTTTATAGATTTTGGGAGCCATAAATAGGATTTTCCTAAGGTTTAGTGTATTTTTGCAAGCTCTTGCTTGTTTTTACTATTTTATTGATACTTCTTTGATATTTAACACTTATTTTTTAGAATTATATGCATATTTCCTATCATTTAGAGTAGACTTTAAGCTTCTTTATCTCTTTAATATTTATTATACTCTTGTTATCATTTAGGTATTTCTTTATCTTGATTATCCATGGAAGTTGTTGCTGCATTTGCTTTTGTTCTTTATTTTATTGCTAAAACAATGAGTGGCTAAGTGTGTTTTAATGGGTTTGTGATAATGTAGATGGTGTAGTTGATGAAACATTGAAGTTTTGATATGGGTTTGTGTGTTTATTTGGGAATTTGATGTTCAGTGCTCTATTGTAGGCTTATTGAGGTGCTAGAAATTGATTCTCTTAAATGGGGGTTTTTTGATTGTAAGACTAAGAAGAGATTAGTCATAGGAATCCTTTGAGAGTTAAGTAGATTGTAGAATTACAAGACTGAAAGGATATTAGCCATGTAAATTCCTACTTATGTCAATGAGTTAGTAGAGTATTAATGAATGGGTTTTTACAATCATGAGATTGAAAGGAAATTGAGAGTAAAGATTTTATTGAATTCACATTGCTTTATGTAATTCTAGAAAATTAGGATAGGTTATGACATCAATAAGAGATCGAGCCCCTATTTTCTAGAATAAGAACTCTTGATTCGTGATAGGAATTGAGTGTTTAGTTGATTGAGCAAGAAAATAAGACCAAAAGTAGACTTTTTGTTAATTAGTTGAGTGAGATGCCTTACCTAGAATTAAACTCAAGTGAGTTCCATCAAAACCCACTTAAAGACCATACCTAATATCCAAATGACATAACCTTATTACTACGTCAAAAACATGTCAGAAGCCTATGCCTTTGTTATGTGTTCATTATTATATTTTTGTTCTCACATTAATTTCAATTTCAATTCCTTAACTCTCTATTTGATTAACCTAGATTGGAGTAGTAAGTAGAATCTATTATTTAGACAAGCCCTTCACCTTATGGAAATGACCTAATGAATGCTCATTAGTTTTTATTAATACAAGCGATGTGATACTCTAGTTAGTTAAGGCTCAATGCTATTTTTGAAAAGCTTTGTTTATAAAATTTGTGTCCAAATTACTAGTATATGTATCAACCTTTGTCAATTCATAGTGCCATTGTCAAATAGAAGGCAATTATTCTAATATTAGATGCATAAAGGACTATGAGACTAGACCTTAGTGCAGTTGCAATTATTAGTTATAATTGGTAGCTTAGTGTGATTTTTGTTAGTTTTGAGTAGTTTAATTGTTAAAGTTCTAATATTTACTTACTTTCATGTGCAAGTGAATCAATTTTGCTATTTTCTTGTTAATATGAACTGCTTTGAATATAAAGTGTTGAATTTGTTAGTTGAAGTATTAAATGAATCCCAATCAATCTGTTGTCTGGTTAAGAAGTTGCTAATTAGATGTTCACATTCTTATTTATAGGTTATAGTTTAGTAGTTCAGTTGGAATTGTAAGGAGTAGATTTAGGGTTTATTGGTTTGTAAGCAAAGGGGAGTGAGAAAGGTACTTGAGAATTTGACCCAAAGATATATGAAAGATTTCATCGACAAATAAGAGAAAGGAGAAGATAATAGTTGAGTTATATTAATAATCGACAAGCATCTTTTAATGGAGGAAATGGAAATGGAAACAATGGGAAAGGAACCCATGGAAATAGGATGTATTTTAAATTTGAATGAAGTTTTACCATTGATATCAGATCCCTTCATAGCACAAGATGAACCATTACATAGGAATACTTGTTTATACTTAACACAAGTTCTATTTATAACAAAAGAGTACTACAGCAGAGTTTAGCTTAACACCTATTTACACAAAATATTACATTTTACAAACTTAACTAAACCAAAAAATATAATACTTTTTTTTATATGTATAGATCCTTTATAGAACTAAAAACAAAATACAACAAAACTTTTTTAAAAGTGGCTAACTCTATCTTATGTGTTCTCAAAAGACTTTTACCCTAACTGATGCTCCCTTATCAGTTCTCTTCATAACCTGAGGATACATAAGTATCCCCTTAGCTCTCTGTGAGCTAAGTGATACTAGATAAAACAAAATATAGAACGTACATACATACATTCATACAGATCAGTACTATAAGACATTCAATCTCATAACCCAAGTTATCATTACAAACTATTTATACAGAAAATCCATGCGATGCTTATGCACGTAACATGGATCGGTACCGATATTCTCTACTTTTCCAATTCCTCATTAGGTTAGTCGATATACCCTAGCATCTGGATACAATATCCAAAAACCTAGGGCAACAAGGAGCTACCTAGGAGTAGGACTCCTAACAAAAACCACCTTCTGTGGTTTGAAAATACAATACATAGTTGGTCAGTTAATGTGGCCAGAGTAAGTTGAGCAATGCATTCTTTATGTCACAAAGCTAACTCAATAGTTTTCAAACTTTTCAAAAACTTGACCGGTAGGTTTTTTTTGTGCCATGCCATTAATGCAGAAAACAGCATAGTAACCTGGTATTAGGCATGAATCTCAAGTTCCATATAATAAACAATTCATTTATCTCAACTTTAGCTTTGTTTCTTAGCCTTATATTATATTTCTTCACATAAGGCTCGCTTGGGCAAATACCTTACAAAACAGTTCAATTTCCAAGTTTTCCAAACAGAAGTACATATTGATAAATCAACCATACACAAGGAAACATTTCACTTTTTCAACACATATTCAACAGAATCAAGTATCCAATCAATCTAGCATATCATTACAATTCATAACACAATCGACTTTAAATTATGTAAACATAGGTCGACTTGCACAAAAATAGAAATATCCACTTACCCGAGGTTGACAGTAGCATAAAATCTTAAGATTCATGATGTGGTCATTCCTCATCTATCACTCCTAGAAAAATACATACAGACCTTAAGTTAACTATTTGTCAATACTAAGTTCTTATGCATTTTCGCTATTATGCTTCCAAGCTTAATCTAATTGTATCTTATTCATTTCTTATCCAATTTTAGTAAACTTTATGTCATCATGATCATTATTCTAAGAACTATTAAGATATCTTAAGAATCATAACTAACCAATATTTCCAAATATCCAAAAATACCCTTTCGTGTTACCAATTTAACCATATGTTAATATGACCTTCTAATTAATGCAATTAAAACCTAAATCTAAATTAAAAGTCATAAAATTCCTCATTCCACAAGTTGGTTAACATCCATTATGTATTACAAAATACTAATCCTAGTTACAAAAATACATAGTCTAGCTATTGACCATGAATTATACTAAAATAGCTATTATATATTTTTATGAAAATAACGATTTTAACTCAAAATTAGCGAAAATTAAGTGAACAAGTGAATTTTATCACATGATAAAATTCAAATGTCCCAAACATCATTATGAATATCCAAAAATAATAATATATAGGGCTCATACTTTGATTTTGTTAAAAACAAATTAAATGACTAAAATAATGAAATTTCCATTTTTATCCTAAATAATTACAATAAATAGTAAAATAAATTATTTTTAAAAAATATTATTAGTGAAATTAAATACATATATTGAGTATGTTAGGTACAAATTTTCAACTTGAAAGAACATTATTTACTATTTTTAAAATTTCATTCAATTTTCGTCCAAACAAAGTCATTTCTTACGTACCTTATATTTCAAAAAATTTCTTCACTAAAATAAAATTATTATATTATTCTAAACATAAAAAAAAAAATCTAGAAAACCAAGTTTCATAATTAAATAATATCATTTGCTATTTTTAGAAAAATTATAAAGTTTCAGCCGAAAATTTGTTTTACTTAAACTAGTCGCCTTTAGCCATCTTTTGGCCATTTGACCTTGTTGAAACACCTCCTCTAGTGGTGCTTTCCTTGACCCTAAATGGCCACCACAACTGGATACTAATAGCTTATTGAACCGATTTGATCAAATTTTATTCCCTGTTTTTGCTCTAATTTTCTTAGTTTTTTCTAATTTGTTTCAAAAATTTCTTTAGTGATTTCCTTTTTTTTTTTCTTCAAACTTCCAAAATGCCGTTTTTTATGTTTACAAGCCCAATCTATACTTTCCAAATGGATAAGAATTTATAAAAATTGGATATGTGGCTTACACATGTCATTTTTTTTTATTTTCAATGCATGAGGTGTCATTTCCTTATTTCTTTGCTTTTGACTCATCATCTAAATTAATCTTAAGCTACCACATAGGTATGATGACTCATCCTTGCATTTTTTATTAATTTTCTAATTTTTATATTAATTTACCTTATTTAAATAATAATTTCTTATTATATATGTGTATTTAATACAAATAATGGATGTTCTATGTTAATACATGTATAATTCAACTTTATTTATTATTTTTATAAGTTAAATAACTTATCTCTAATATTTCATTAAATTTAAATGCTTGAATTCATATTTTAGATATTTATCAACTTTAACGATAAATTGCCGTTTTCTTAAATTAATATTTTTATATAGTTGATTTTGAGAAATTGACTTTACTTAAATGATTGCATCTAATTTTTCTAACCTTACTGGTACAGTTTGAAATTAAATTGGTATTTTAGGGACTCAGATCCTAAGGTAATCATATAGGCTTGAAATTTAAGGTATTACAACTGATCACCTGGCCAACTATTCAAGCAACAACTTCAAACTAAAGCTAGCTTTAATCCAGATGATGGAACTTGATCAACTTGGTGGATCACCATTTGAGGACCCCTGTGAACATTTTAAAACCTTCTGTAATTATGTGCTATTAGGAAAACAAATGAGGTATATGATGATGCTATCTACCCTAAGGTTATTCCCATTTTCATTGAGAGATAAGGTATGAAGTTGGCTAAGTTCCCAACCACCTAACTCCATCACCACTTGGAATTAGTTAGTTTAAAAGTTCTTGTCATGCTTTTTACCATTAGGTAAGACTGTAAAAATGAGAAATGATATTACCATGTTTAGGTAGATTGATGAGGAGTTGTTATTTAAAAGTTGAGAAAGATTTAAGGAGTTATTAAGGAACTATCCCCATCATTGTCTATTCATGTAAATCATAGTGAGCATTTTCTATAATGGTTTAAGATACTAGTTGAGAATGATGGTTGATGTAGCTATTAAGGGCACTATAATGGATGAGGGTGCTAAAGAGGCTTATGATATGTTTAAGCGAATGTCTACCCATGCTCAAGAATACCATTCTAAGAGAGCATAACCAAGAAGGGTGCTGAGCATATAGGAAGAAGAAGAATTAAGTTAGCTTAGACAAAAATTTACCTCACTCACCACTCAACTTGCCCAAATAGAAAAAGCCAACTAAGTTAGCAGTTCAAATGCCTGTAAGTAGCCTTATGAGTATTATTACATGTGTAGAGGAGTAGGTAATATAAGCAACCCCATCAAGAGAAATGCAAGAGGAACAAGTTAATGTAGTAGGGAGTTTCAATTATGGATAAAGGAATTATAACCTTTCCTCAAACACATATAACCTAAGGTGGAGAGACTATCCAAACTTATCTTAGGGAGGCAATTAAGTAGTAAGATTCAATAGAGGTTTTCAAGATTTAAGATGCAATTTGGCTAGCACTAGTTAACACCCTCCATCTTTACCCACACAGAAACCTAAGGGAGAAACCATTGAAGAATTAATGAGAAGATTATTTAGAATGCGATGTGAGGATGAATGTGCAAATGGCCTCACTACAAGATCTACAAGAAATGATGGCTCAATGTAATGATACATGACCAAGATACTCTTAAGGCAACTACTTAACAACACTAAATGAAACCTAAGAGACTAAGTTGGAACATCCAATGGAAATTGTAAAGAAGCTAGTGTAGGAGAGAAGGAGTTGTGGTATAGTGGAAAGAAAATATTTTTAGGAGAATATAAGAGACTCGAGGATCTTGTTAAGGAGTAGACTGAAACCATGGATGTAGACATGTTTGCATCATTAGAAGAGGAAATAATAGTCAGACTTAAAGGGGATATACGTGATGAGGTAGAAGAAGAATTTGAAGAAGAAGAAGAATCAGTTGAAGAAGATGCATTAAGTAATGATAAGAAATGTAAACATGGAGAGGATGCATGGAGTGAAGGGATATAGTGAAGAAGAAGATCCAGTGAAACTGAGGACTACAAGAGGGAAAGTAAGAAAGATAATGAAGAGGATCATCCAAGTGAAGAAGAGGTTGATGAGGATCTTAGTGAATGTGAAGAATTAGATAATGATGACTTAGAAGAAGGAGATGCACAAAAACATGAAAGAGAAACTTTGAGAAGTCTAAATTAGAGAAAGAAGTTAGACCTAATCTAGAAGAGAAACCCAATGTCAATGAGTTCAAAATTGTAGATATTGTCCTTGAAGAGAGAGGTTCCGATGGCTTTTAATTTACAAATAAGTTATATGACCTAAGGAAATTCATTGTGCCATGCACCATTATTAAATAAGCTTTTTCCTAAAGTTCCTTCAAAGATAGATACATTCAAACAATCTTATGTCGAAAAAAGTGATGTAAGATTTAGAGTTAGAAAGTTCCAAGAAGGAAAGCCCATATTATATAACGACCATCAATAGGGTTTAGACAAAACCACTGAGAGAGCTTCACCTCATACTAGTACGTGTAGGACCATATCACTTCTCGATTGACTTCATCGTAATAGACATGAAAAGATGAAGATCAACTATTAGTCTTCGAGAGGTTGTTCTTGGACACTTTTCGAGCTATTTTGGATATGGGAGAAAGGGTGATTGTTTTGGAATGCAGAGAGTGAATGGTAATGCTTTAGGACAATGAGTAAATTCAATGGATGGGGGCAAGAGACATAGATTTTGATCTAGAGGTAAAATTCGAGAAAATGAGTTACGTAAGAGAAAGAAGGATTTGAGAGGAGCATGGAGAGTCAAGAAATTACTAGGGAGCTGCAGGACATGAGCCTTAGAGAATGGAGGAAGATCTACATGAAGGCAATACCAAAAAGCTAGGTTAAAGGCTTAAAAACAAGAGCTTAGTGGGAAGCAACTAGACCTACCATCTTTTCTTTATCCTTTTTATTTAAGTTTATGTCCAAGTTTTTTCATTTCATACCCTATTTAGTTATGTTGCATAGGTTCTTGTAAAGAAATAAAGGAAAGTCAAATTTGTTACCAAAAGACATCGTCAAAGGAATCTACTTAGGGAATCAGGGACTCAAAACACACCAAGAAACTAGGGGAATTATGTTATAATCTTTGCTCTTTTTCTTTTTTAACTTGTATGAATTGAATATATTTCTTATACTTAAAGCAGGAGGTAAGGTAAGTTAGACATGCAATATAAAGTTGTCTAGCTCTAATTGACCTTTGATAAGTGAATTTGTGCATGCAATGTTATCCCTTCTATGCACCTAAAAGGATGATCTTTTCCTGATAATTGGATCTATTTTCCCTTACATTCAATGCCTTTCACTCTAATTATGCCATTATTCTTACAAAGTTTATATGAATAAAAGTAGGTGGAAGTGATTTAGGGCTTAAATTTTAAATGAATTTTCTTATGAATCAATCGTGAAAACTTTTCAATACTTTGTACTCAATTCATGGCATCTTTTCCTTATTTAGTTATGCTTAATTTTAGTGTTGTTTAGAGATTTGGAAATAGGGAAATTTTTTAGCTTTATGTTAAGCTTTTATGTTTTTGAGAGTTGACATGTATATATAAACTATGCTTTTGAGGAATCTAATAGTTTGTTAATGTCTTGTGAAACAAAGTAGCTAATAGATTATACCTACATGTAACTTGTCAAATGCACAATGAATGCACGTAAAGAAAAGAAAAAAGGAATGAAGAAAAAAATAATGGGAATAAAGAAAATGTCACCATAAAACAAAACGTGAGCCCATCATAAAAGAGAAATGAAGTTGGAAAAGAGAAAAAGCAAAGAAAAAAGAGGAAAATGAAAGAAATAGAAAAAGTTGAAAAACTGAAAACATGAAAAGGAAAAAAAAAAGGAGTAAGAAATGAAATTTATACTAGAGTCAAAGAGATGAAATAAGGTATGATTTAGTGGTCACTCTTTCTGCATGGCATTGGCATACTCATGAGCCTAATAAGAAAGAAGCATATACATGGGCTGGCTAATTAAACACCAACGTCTCTCATTTAGTTTGGAATGTTAGAACCAACTTCAAATCTAGAATTAATTACATGATTTTTTATTTGTACACATTTGATCAATTTCAAGTAGAGCAAATTCAACATCAATTGTAAGAAGTTTTGTGTCATATTGAATTCATGTAAACTTTGTGATTTCAATGAGATAAAATATTCCCAATTATGAATTAAGTATGAAGGAAGTGCATGCTTGTCATCTCATTTTCTATAAATCAATTTTTAATGCTTGCTTAAGGATAAGCAAGGTTCTAGAGTTGGGGGTGGTGACCACAACTCAAATACACAAATTTTCCCTATTTTCAAACTCGCGTTTGTGTACAAATTTGAGACAAATTACTGAATTTTACAAAAAAAAAAAATGGATTTTATGCACAAGATGTAACAACATGAACAAAATTTATGAAAATATAAGAAAACAATTTGTTTTTAAAAGAATTTTATTAATTTTATCTTATGTGTGTAGGTACATGAGGGGCTACCATGGTCACATTAGCCCCCGTCATATGGTTCAACGAGCTGAGAAGTGAAGGTAGGTGCTACCGATCGATCAGCATGCCTTAGTGTGTTAGGAGTGAACTAACCAATCAAGTGCAAAGGACGGTGATCAAATAGAAGCAATCAAGATGGATTCAACCATTCTATCGATTGGTACCCTCTTTATCAATCGATTGGTAAGAGA
The DNA here is from genome assembly GCA_024138005.1 of Lumnitzera racemosa. Classification (NCBI taxonomy): domain Eukaryota; kingdom Viridiplantae; phylum Streptophyta; class Magnoliopsida; order Myrtales; family Combretaceae; genus Lumnitzera; species Lumnitzera racemosa. The sequence continues at coordinate 74,954,553 of JAMXBC010000002.1, forward strand.
GATTAGGGTTAAGGTTTATTTAAGCTAAAAACTTAACCTCAAAATGCTACATTTCATTAGAAAGGGAAGAAACTTCATGTTGAAACATATCTATTAATCAATTAGAAAACTACCCTACCAATGGATCGATAGCATCAACTTATAAAACCCTAACCTTAATGTATTTTTGCTAACTCTTGCTTTTTTTTACTATTCTATTAATAATTCTATGACATTTTACACTTGTTTTTTAGAATTATATGCATATTTGTTGTTTTTTGCAGTGGATTTTAACTTGTTAATCTCTTTAATCTTCATTATACTATTGTGATCATTTAAATATTTTTTATCTTGATTATCCAAGGAAGTTATCGCTACGGTTGCTTTTGTCCTTTCTGTTATTGCTAAAAATATGAGTAGCTAAGTATGCTTTATTGGGTTTAGGATAATGTGGGTGGTATAGTTAGTGAAATGTTATGGTTTTTATATGGGTTTGTGTGTTTAATTAGGAATTTGATGTTTGATGTTCTATTGTAGCCTTATTGAAGTACTTGAAATTAATTCTCTTAGTTAGGTTTTTATGATTATAAGACCAAAAGGAGATTAGTTATAGGAATTCTTTGAGAATTAAATAGATTTGCATAATTACGAGATCGAGAGAAGATTAGTTATGTAAATTCCTACTTATGTCCATATGTTCTTAGAGTGTTAATGAATCGGCTTTTATAACCATGAATAAAGAGGAGATTAGGAGTAGAGATTCCATTGAATTCACATTGCTTTATACGGTTCTATCAAATTAGGATAGGTAATAAGATTGAAAGGAGATTGACCCCTGAGGTTTTAGAATTAGAACACTTGATTCTTGATAGGAATTAAGTTTTTCATTGATTATGTAGGAACATGAGTCCTAGAGGAGGTTTTTCACTACATAGTTGAATGAGATGCCCTAACAAGGATTGAATTCAATTGAAACCCACTTAAAGACCATACCTAATATCCTAATGGCACAACCTCACCACTACATCAGAAATATGTCAAGAGCTTATGCCTTTATTATTTGTGTCAATTGGTGTATTTTTGCTCTCACAATTACATTCAATTACAATTTCTCAACTCTCTATTCAATTAACCTAGATTAAAGTAGTAGGTAGAATATGGTACTTAAACAAGCCTTTCTTCTCATGGACATGACCTAGTGAGTATTCACCAGTTATAATTTTTATAGACGAATCGACATAGTAGTATTATTTCTAAAAGGTATTATTTATAAAATTTGTGTCTAAATTATAGCATACGTATCAACCTCTTTCAAGACCAATCATCAATTCCATCATGGCTATCGACCAGGTATCATTCTCCTTTAAAGATTTGGGAGAAGAAAGGAATCACTAGATAAAAGTAGTCTTCATTATTGTCAAATATAAGGGCATGATTATTATAGGTACCTCGGGGGGGGGAGGGGGTGGGGTGGGAGGTAGGGGTGGTAGGAATTGGTTATATATCAAATTTTAAACAAATGAGATACTAAAAGAAAAATTAACCATTTGATTACTTAATTTTTTGGCTAGAAGTCTAATGGATAAACAAATATAAATAAAGTGCATGAAAGTAAAGAGATATGGGATATAAGATTAGGCAAACGAATTACAATGTTTCAACCTTATGGCTATTGCACTCTTTTAGCCTTATTGCTAAGGACTTGGTTCACTTTTTAGAGTCATTCCACCATCTACAATATCTAATACTTTGACAGCTTGCAAATAATATTCTTTACTTTGACTCACTTAGCCTTACTCTTAACCTAACAATTAGAACTACAGAGATTAAACATCTCTCTAAATCAATACTTATATCAAGAGTGCAAAAAGCATTAAGGAAAATAACAAAATTGGTTCCTCAACAAATAAGAACTAATATAAAGAAAAGTATGCAGGCTTCTGATCGATCTTCTATTCTCAAAATAGAATGTTCATAGTACTTCAGGATGATGGTAGATTTTCTATTGTCTTTTTTGTGTCTCTTTTTTATGAAGAACTTCCTACCTTTATATATTGAAACTCCAATGACTAAAGGTGTGATTTAAGGCAAGTCATTAAAGAGATTATTTTAAGCTTTTTCATTGAAAAAATACTTTGCAAATTATCTCCTTATCAACCTCCCATAAACACGTGTTGTAAAAAGAGATGAGATTTCCTTTCCTTTCTCTAAGTGCTTTGATTTGTATCTATAAGGCAAACTTTTGCTATCAATATTTGAATCTTTTAATCCCCAATTGATTTTAAGATAGCTTGATCAAAATCTCCTAAAAGATAAATTACAAAAATTTCCACTTTTTGACAAATTTTATAATAAGAGAGGTTTGACTTTATCCCTACGGATTTTAATCCTATTTAATGGAACGTAGTCAACATATTTCTCAAATATATTCAGTAAATGAAGGCTTGATCTTCTTTAAGTCTTAATCGATGATTTTTATGTCTTAAACATATTCCTTGTTTCCAATTTTTGTACATTTTGATTAGTCCTCTAACTAATCTTCTGATCAATCTTAAAAGACATTGATCCAAATACCTAAGAAATTGATAAACAAATATATTAATATTTAATGAAGGTAACCATGCATACAACATGTAAACATCTCATTATCATCCCTTTTTGTTATCATCAAAACATTATGAAGAGATTAACAATTGCATAGCGAGTTTTGATAAGTGATGACTCTTCCCTTAATGTCTATCTGCTTACTACTTTGAAATTGCTCGAAATCAACAAATCTAGAATAAACCAGAGCCCTCTCACTTTTTAAGCTTTCGAAAAATAAAAAAGAAACATAGAAGGAGAAATTGAGTTAGAAGTTAAGATTGGCCTATAAGTATTTACCATCATAGTTTATGTCCTAGACATACCTAAGTCATCCCATCTGCTACTAAGATGACCTTAGATTCACTCTATAGGAGCTATACCATGTTTGCTACACCAAAAGGTGAAATTCATGGAAAATGGCCAAGTGGTGACCATTATAGGGGAATAAGATTATGTTATATAAGGAGACTATCATTCCTTATACAGGTAGTGAGGAAGTCAAAGAGTAAATACTTCATATTTTTACCAGGTGAATACTCTCATTAGTGGAAAAGATTAGATTGGCACATTTGGATAACAATACACTCCTACTATTGAAGAGGTCCTAGAAATGAAAGAAAAAATTAGAGGCAATAGAGGTGAGATGAATGTCTCAATAGAGTTTCATCCCCTCAAGCAAACATAACTTACACTATCTTATATTAAATCTCTTAGACCAAAATCTATGACTTGATCGAGCTTGTCCAATGAAGCTCACTATAGATGGCACTAAACTAATCACTAACAGTTATATGTCTAGAAGTTGAATTAATCCCTAGGGCCTATTGTAGGGAAGGTAACTAGTAGGTCCTTAGAGATATTGAAGAAGAAGAAATAGGTAGGCAATACAGTAGCTTCCACGGGGTTGTTTGTCATAAATGATGCACTAATGAACACAGCATGACTCAAGCTTTACTTGATATGACACACAAGTAAATCTTAAGGTTTACTTCCACTAATCTTGAGCTATAGGCAAGATTAGATAAGAGTGGATAAGTATGTGTTTAGATAGTGGTGTCTCGTGATGATAAGAGGAATATTCATCAATAATGAGGTTAGAGTTGATTATAGCTTACAAGAAGAAGGACTATTTATAGTAAGTGCTTAAGAAAACAAAAGAAAGTAAAGAAATTAAATAAATGGGTAATGTTAGAAATAAGTAACATAGTACAACTCAAAAGGGTATATGTGATGATTAAAGAAAAGTAACATAGTATAATGTTAGGAAAAGAGAATGACAATTGGCACTTTGTTATTCTAGCCATATTAGATAGTACAAGGTGCTAAAGTATTGCTATTAAGATATATAGATAGCTCTTAAGTTGATTAAGTAAGGTAATAGCTTGATAATGTAAGAGAAGAAAGCACGACAATCAGTGATAGGGACCTTAGCCTTTATACTCGATAAGGCGGCATTAGAGTTTTCAACATCTGATAGACTAGCATTTGAGCACTCAATGTTTGAGTGAGAGACTAAAAAACCAATATATATCTAAGTAGAGCACTTAGAGTATTTGCCATTTGGCATTCCTAATAGATGAGCTCATCTTAGCTAAGCAAAGCAATTAGAATCCCTTTCATAAGACCTTATAAAACCTTAAGTCGTGTTTAGGTGAGGGGTTTAGAGGTCGACACTTCATCAACTCATCGGGGTTGTTAAAGATTTGCCCTCAAATCTTAGTTAGCTTTACTTTCCAACACATAGGACATCAAATCAACAACATTGAAGTTTATGGATACCCCAAAGCCTTTAGCCAACTCCAGCCCATAAGTGTTGTCATTTATCGTCTAACTTTGAAGGGGCTATCAAATTTGAGAAATAGCTTGTTCATCCTCCTTACAAGGAACAATTCCTTACTATGGTGAACCTAGACAAGATCTCCATGGTTATAAATGACATACTTTCATCCTCAATTCTTATGCTCTCATAGTTAAGCAACTGTCTTGGCTAGTTGCTTGACAACCTTCAATGTAGTTTCTAGAATTCGTCAACACGTTGCAGAATAGATTGGCTTTCCCTCAAGGAGGTTAGGCCAGCAATCATATCATGTATCAAATTCAAATTAAGCCCATAGACAACCTCGGAAGGTAACTTTACTGTTGAGCTATAGGTAAAGTGCTTGTAAGCAAACTCAATGAGTGGGAAATAGAGATCTAAATTACGTAGATAATGACCAACGGTAGCTCGAAGTAGGCTATTGGCTATTCTATTTACAACATCTATCTGTCCATCTATTTGTGGATGAGAAGATGGACTAAACAATAGTTTAGTGCTGAGCTTCTTCCTTAGTGTTTGCTAGAAGAAGCTTATAAACTTTGAGTTACGATCTGTGACAATAATTCCTTAAGACACAATGTAACTACACAATTTCCTACCAAAAGAGGTTAGCAATGATTGAAGTATCATCGGTTTTGTAGCTTATTTTGTTGAATAGATCGACCACCATCATAATAGAATCATATTTACGAGGCATTTTGGGTAACTTGAGCAAATCCATGCTTAGATCGATTTAAGGCCGATCAAGCACTAGTAAGGGTGTATACTCACATTATGGTTCCTTCTTTCCCTTTATTCATTTGTAAACCTCACAACGTTTTAAAGCGTTATGCACATCCTTCATCATTCCTAGCTAATAGAAGTGTTCCTTCAATAGCTTGGCAGTTCTTTTCTAGCCAAAATGGCTGGCTAAGCCCTTAACATAGGCTTCCTCAATGAATAACTCCTTAGTAGACTTGTTGGGCACACATATTTGCTTTCCCTTCATAAAAAATCCTTAGCTCAAGTAGAACCTATCCACTACTCCTCTAAAACTGCACTTAGCTACTAAGGGCCTAAGGTATGGATCATGCTTGTATTAGTTAGGTAAAGTAGTAAATCTAAGTACTTTAGCTAACAAAGATGTAATAAGAGCATGTCAACTAGAAAAGGCATTAGCTATATTGTTTATACTTTCCTTCTTATACTAAATGACATAAAAGAAGGTTTCCAAAAACTTTACCTACTTAGCATGACACTAGGAGAGTTTTTGGTGGTCTCTAAGATGCTTAAGAGACTCATGGTCTATGTAAATTATAAACTCTCTTGGCAACAACCAATGTTGCCAGCTTTAAAGTACTTAAATGAGAGCATAGAACTCTTTGTAATATGCTGAGTAATTTAAAGCAATACCTCTAAGTTTCTCACTAAAGTACGTAATTGGCTAATGCTCTTACATAAGACCAACACCAATATTGACTTTAGATGTGTCACATTTTAGTTCTCAAACGTTGCTAAAGTTAAGCAATGTTAATACTAGGGCAGAGGCCAAACAAGATTTGATCTCTTCAAAACTGCTTTAAGCTCCTTCAAACCATTTGAATTTAGAGCTCTTCCTCATCAACTTGGTCAATGGGAAGCTATGGAACTAAAGTTCCAAATGAATCTTTTGCAAAATGAAGCTAAACTATGGAAACTCCTCACTTTGGCAACACTAGTCAGTATTGGCCATTGAAGAATAGCTCTCACTTTTTCATCATCAACTTAGATACCTCGTCTTAATATAACGTGTCTAAGGAATATTGCCTCACTCTAGCAAATGATAAACTTCATCGGGTTGCTAAACAATTGCTCAACATGAAAGATATCAAATATTCACTTTACATATGCAACATGAGAAATTAGGTCAGCACTATATACTATGATATCATCAAAGTAAACAATGCTGTATTTACCAATTAGAGGTCTCAAACATGGTTTACCATTTGCATAAAGGTGCTTGGTGCATTGGTTAGGCCAAATAGCATTAATAACAATTCAAAAAGCCCATCCTTTCTCTTGAAGGCAATTTTTCACTCATCTTTAAGTCTCATTCTAATATGGTAGTAGCTACTCTTCATATCAACTTTCAAGAACATCCGCGTACCATGTAATTCATCTAACGTATCATCTAATTCATCTAACGTATCATCTAATCATGGAATTAGATATCAATACTTGATAGTGATCTTGTTAATAACTTCGCTATCGATGCACATTCTTTATGAGCTCTCCTTTTTTGACACTAGGACAACTAGCATGACACAAAGGCTCATGCTTGCTCTAATATATCTATATTCAACTAACTCATCTACTTGCCTTTAAAGCTCAACTACTTACTCGGGATTGGCTAGAAATAGGTTAGAGGTCATTATAGTGCTTTATGCCTCTTATAGGGGCTAAAACTCTCAACAGCTTGGCAAGAAATAGGTTGGCATATTCTTAGAGCAAGGCCTACACCATAGCTAGCAATACTCTATCCTTTTTCAATTCAAGTAGTCTCTTAATAAATAGAAATACAAATTCTTCCTTTTAACATCCTTAGAAACTTGCGCTCAAGAAATCACTAAAGATATCCTCTATAAGGATCTAGAAATCTTCTCTTGTGTTTCTTAGACTTCTTTAAGGCTCATTAGGAATAACACAACCTTCTTCCCATCCTTTTAGAACAGGTAGGTGTTCTTGTACTTATTGTGGAGTACCTTAAGAACAAATAGCCATGGTCGACTTAATAGTATGTGCAAAGCACACATAGGCAAAATGTCACATAGTATCTCATCCTTATACCTTTACGAAATGAAGATTGGTACCTTCACTTGCTTTGAGACCAAGAGTCCACCTTTCTCATTCAACTAACGGATCTTATAAGGTTAGGGGTCAGTATAGGTTGGTAACTTCAAGGTCTTCACTACCCCTTATGGCACTACATTAGTATAACTTTCCCCATCAATAATTAAGCTACATAAACATCTACTCACTCGATAATTAATGTAGAAGAGATTTTCCCACTACTCACCTTCTTTTGCAATGTGTATACTATGGGCTCCTCAGATGACCATGTTGAGGTACTCTAGCTCTGCTCGGGTTGGATAAGAGCTACAAGGTCCTCTAGGAATTCATCAAGAAAGTGCTCAACATCTACCGTGCTTAGCATTCACCATCTCTTTGCCTTCATTAGAACATTCCACTTTAAACTGGAGCTTCTCACCTTTAATGGTCATGGCATGTTAGTTTGAACATTGACTAGTCATGTGTTTAAAACTAAGGCACTTGAAGCATTTGATTTCTCAAGTTTTTCATCTTAAGCTCTAACTTTGGTCCTTGTTAACCTCAAGCTCCTTATCCTTAGTCTACCTCGACCCTCTTCAAGTCTAATCAAGGCTTGACCTTGGCAATTGACCTCAGAACTATACTGAGCTTGGTCATATGCAAGTCAACTTAGCATGCCAAATTTGTTCGGTATACTAGGTCAACTACTCAGTTGAGTTGACTATGCCTCTACTTTTCTACTTTTTATGCCACTTAGATGGTTTCATCCAAGTTCCTAAGCCTTTGTACCTCTACTATATTACCAATCTCTAGCTTTAAGCCATAAATAAACCTAACCACTATTTGTGCTTCTAGTTCATCAACATCACAACAGATCTTTAACAACTAAAACTCTTAAGTATACTTATCCTCATATCGACTACCCTGCTTAAGTTCTTAGCGATAATGGAAAGTATGTTGCTCATAGTGTTATGAAAAAAATCTACTCCTCAGAACTCATTTCATCTCATTCAAAGTTCATATTTCTCGTTGGGCTTATCAACGCATCGTCCATAATTTCTTTCAGTACATTGTTGCATACCTAGAAAACTCTAAAGTAGCTACTCTAATGTGCACTATGTCTTCATAATTATAAAAGTCAAATATCTTTTCAACCTTCTCTTCCCAATCTAAATACTCATCAGCATTACCAAATCTAAAGAACCTTAGAACTTTCACCTTAATGTGCTCAATCCCTTTTGGAGCTCGAAGTTCACATTTGCCATACTTGGGGAATTGCTCATCTTCATCTCCTACATCTTCCATGTTCTCAACTTCTCCTAACTCATGTCTTCATCATACGAGTCATTTGGCTTAAATAAAATGCACTTATAGTTCATTCATGGCATCAGGAGCCTAGATTTCCACACCATGTCCTCTCGGTTTATCTTGTATACCTTGTCTATTTTTAACATTTCCTTCTGGTTGTCTGGCCTCCACTAGTCATTGCATAGATATAGGTAAGTTAGTCATAATAGTAATAAGGTTTTGTATATTTTCATCAGTAGTTTATAGGGTTTGTTGTTCAACATGCTACAACCATGAACATTACCTATTTCTCCTTATATACTAGGATTTGACATTCTCTTAATAATGTTTCAACAAATTCATAATCTAACAAAACAATCCACAAACTCAACTAAACATGATATATCCAGTAACCTTAGCACTGACTATATTTTTCAGTAGAGAGACATAGTACAATAGAGTATATAAACAAGTCACTAGAGTCAAATGCCATGAACACTTAGCTATTGGTCAAAACCTGAAGCTCTAATTATATGATTATATGATATGCTTAGGAGCTAAGGTAATCACTAGGGCTTACTATGGGTAAGTTGACCAATAGGTCCTTCGAGACATCGAAGAAGAAGAAATGAGTAGATAATATAGTAGCTTTCATAAGGCCACTTATCGAATATGACACACCAATGAACACGACACAACTTAGGCTTTACTTCATATGATGCACAAGTAAATCCTAAGGTTTACATGCCAATAATGTTAAGCTATGAGTAAGATTAGATAAGAGGAGGGGAGCATGTGCTTGGAGAGTAGTGCTTCTTAAGGACAAGAGGAATATTCATTAATAGTGAGGTAAGAGTTGATTACGGCTTATATGAATAATGACTATTTATAGTAAGTCCTTATGACAACAAACTAGAAATAAGTAACATAATATAACCTAAAAGGGTATTGTTATTGGTGAATTTTGGAAGCTAGAAATGTCTTGCAAAGGCAAGAAAATTGCTTAATACTAAGACTAGTCCAATGTAGCCACTCCAATGCCTAAGTTAGGGAGTAGGAATAAGGAAAATAAAGTAAGTGATTTAGAGTTATCAAATGTCTCTTACAGAATTTCTTTCCCGTATTTATAGGAGATTGTCATGTCTAAAGGAGCAATTCTTAGAAAAACTATAGAGACATGTAGAAGCTTCTTGGTTAGATACCTTCCTTAAAATGTAGGGAGAGCGTACAATTATGTAATATAACTATGCTTATGATAATTTTTCATGCTATGAATTTGAATTCAAATTGGGAATGGATTTGTATTACTCAGTAGAATGCCAAAAGTGTCAATTACTCGAGAGATACCGAGAGTGTAGATTACCCAACCTATTGGTAGCCAAATAGATGAATAAGCGAAGTTATATCAACGCCTGTCAAAATGAATGGAAGAAAATTAACTATCAATAGGTATATGTGACAATTAAAGAAAAGTAATATAGTAAAATGTCAAAAAAAGATAATGAAAACCGACACATTGTTATTCTGGCCATATTGGATAGTGCAGGGTGCTAAAGTCTTATTGTTAAGCTATATAGATGACTACCAAGGTAACTAAGTAAGGTAATAGCTCGGTAAAGTTGGGAAGGAGAGCATGATAGCCAAAGATGGGGACCCTGGCTTCAACACTTAGCTGGGTGGCATTAGAGTTTATGGCATCTAATAGATCGACATTTGAGTGCTTGGTATCTGAGTGAAAGACTGAGTAGACCAATATGTATCCAAGCAGAGCACTCAAAGTGTTTGCCATATGGCCTTCTTAATAAATGAGCTCATCTTAACCGAGCTAAGTAATCAAAATCCTTTTCACAAGATCTTGTAAACCCTTGAGGCATGCTTAGGTAAGGGGTCTAGAGGTTAGCAATCCATCAAGTAGTAACTAGCTGAGCAATTTGTTCTTCATTTTAGTCAACAACTGTAACTATTCTATTGAGTCAAGGACCTAGCTTATAGAGTCCATAGCACTAAGTCCCATAATATCTTTATTTTGTTATCCCTATACGGTTGTGCATAAATAAAACGACTTTATCAATGAAAAGTTTTTCTTTTGTTTATACCTTTTTCCTATATCTCATGTTCATCCTTTTCATTTCATTTCCCATTTTGTCATTACCCTTTTCACTATAAGTCTAGTTTTATTGAAGGAAGTCAAGGATATCTCAAATTCATAATAGGCAAGAATATCTACCTTGCTAGGTCAATCATCGAGGTTGATGTAGATAACATAGAGGCTTAGGGGCACTCGAACAAATATGAATAGCATCAAATACATGTTGATGAGCCAATCTCAACAATCGATCTAGGAACCAAGTAAAGTCCAAAGAATGTAAAGATTAGGGGAAACTTAAATAAAGAATGAAGGCAAGAGTTTTTGACTTCTCTGGTAGCATATTTGTACATTTTTCCTTAATCGTTTAAAATTATGGCCATTCTAAACCCTTCAATCGTCATTCACAACTACCTACAAAAGAACATGTCAAGCTTAAGAAATAAATGTTGAGGAAGTTCAGGCTTAACATTTTGCATATAGATGAAGTCAAAAAGCTATTAGAAGTCAACCTCATGGAAGTTTCTAACTACCCTAAATAGTTAATAAATGTTGTCCTTGTGATATTGAAAAATGGCAGAGCATGTGTAGACTTTCAAGACTTGAATAATGCTACACCAAAAGATGATTTCCCTTTGTTGCATATTGATATCCTATAGGATAACACAATAAGGAATCGCATGTTTTCCTTCATGGTTGGTTTTTCCAAGTGATCATAAGAGTTCCTACTTAAGTTATAGTATAGAATAAAATGAACAAGAGTCCGAGTGTCAATCCAATAGGGAACCATTGATAAGAATTGAACTACTAAACCTTAGATCCGAGCCAGGGCATAAGGTCTCAAGAACTTATTGAGTTGCATTCTCCTTTACTAATTTACATGAGAAGAGTATAAGCTACTCCAACTTACCAACCTGCTACCATTTCTAAGCCAAACCTTTCCATGCATTACAGTCATCTTAAAGTGTTAACATGAGGAGTGCTCAACTAACAACTTATTTTACCTGCCTACCAACTCAGCCAACCTATCTCCCAGTTGTTTAGAGCATATTCGAGCTAAACTCACCTTAAAAGAGTATATAGCTTAGCTTGACAAAAGTTAAGTTAACTATACTCTTTTGTCTGTTTCTACCAAAAGCTCACCTTTAGCTGCTAGCTACGTATTTGAGCACTTATGTGATGAAATCTACTATACAAATCAAATGTTTTCTTGATTTTCCTTTTTTATCCTTCAACATTCATTGTATTTTACCGTTTTGCACATTACCCTTTTTATCTCTTCCATATTTGATAGGTTACCCTAGATTTTGAGTATAAATGCTTTTACAATATGCAACCATAAGAATCATCTTTTTATATCTTACCTAAATAAACTACATTTCTCTACTTATGAGCAATCTCTTTTTTTATTGCTTTCATAGCTTACTCTTATCTTAACCCTTAAGTAAGGCTAGGTAGCAAGTACCTTCACAAAATTAGCACGTGGCCTTATTGAGTTAGTCACTGAGTCTTTGGTAGTTCCTTAGTACATCATATCTTGGGAGCTAATCATAGGTTCTTGCTAGTTTGCATTTATTCCATCCTAATTTTTGAGATTTCTATGAGTTTAGATGCATCCCCTTAGATATTACCAACCTCGTTTTTCCATATTGTAGTGTATCATCTTGGTATTAAAGTAGAGGTTTGCTTTGAGAAATTTACTACTATACTTTGTTGTTACTTTGACCACCATTTTTGTTTTGAGCATGTTGAGTAGTAAAGTAGCTATTGAAGTTATGTTTGAACTAGTTATAAGCATTTGAGTGAGTATTAGAAGTAGTAGTTTGTTTCTATAGCAATTGTTGTGTGGCACTCTATTATATAAGTTATCATGTTAGCTAGTAAAAGACTACAAGTGTATGTTATTTTATAGAAAATACAACTATTGTTTGCTGTTGAGAGTATGAGGATGATTGATATGGTAAAGAAACTTCTAAACCATGAGGAGATGACATTAATGTAGAGAAGTTAGCACTTGGCCTGAGATGAAAGAGTTCTTAGAGGCCTATTTGTAAGATACCATTTCTTAGCTTTAAGAGTTGTGGCAAGGAAACTAAATTTTTTATGAATACGTACGAGAATTCCAAATGCTTATCACATGTTGTGAGGTTAGTGTTCCCTCAACCTAGAGGTTATAAGAATTTCTTAGTGTATAAAAAAATGGAAGAAGAGTAGACTGACCCAACTTGTAATGAGCCAACCTATCTATTCAAGGGGTCATCAAGCTCAATAGAACATTGATCCTAACAGGCAAATGGACATTATAACTAAGTAAAAAAGTTAACTAAGTATTAGTAAAGTCCTATAGAGGATATTTGAGAAAGGTCAAGGATTAAGATAAAAGAAGAGCCAGATCAAGTGTTTTAACTATAAGGGTTTTGGTCACATGGCCACCTAATGCCCTAACTAATGTTCCATGATCAATAAAGGCAAGGTCCCTCCCATTGAAGTAGATGCTATTGATAAGGAGCTCAAATAGAAATTGATCTAGAGGAAAAGGTTGAGGTGTGTGATGAAGATGTCATATGAGAAAATGTATATGTTAATGACTTGGATAAGATGATTTTAGTTGCTTGATGAGCATTAAGCATTAAAGCATTAAATGAAGAGGAGCAACAAGAAAACTTGGTTCATATCACTTGCAAAGTGAATGATCATGTCTATGCACTCATTGTAGAAAGTGAGAGCTATTGATAGTCAATTTTCGTTCACTTGACTCGTCAAATGTTAATAGTTAAAACTTTTCTCACTCATCCATTTGGCTGCTGAGAGGAGAGTAACTTACATTCTCGACATCAAGCTAAGTGATACAGACCCATTCCTAATTTGAATTTAAGGAAAATGACATAAACAGTTATCACTAGCATTGTTATATTTCATAACTGTCTACTCTCCCTACATTTTAGGTAAGGAGTCTAATTAAGAGTCTTCCATGTATCTCGGTGGTTATTCCAATAACTGTTGCTTGAAATATGACATATGACTATAAATACGAGAAAGAAACACTGTAAGACATTTGACACCTCTTGACCACACACTTAACTTTCCCCATTCATATTTATTAACTTAGGTATTGGAATGGCTACATCGGAGTAGCCGCATCGAACTAGCCCCAGTACCAAGTGCTTTTCTTATCTCTTTGTAGGATATTTCTAACCACCAAAATCCACCAAAAACATTTGGCACCATCTGTTTTTCTTAAACATACCCACATAGCTAAAACTTAATTGACTAAAAGCATAGGTTTTGGTACTTCCTCCTAATACCTTGATGGGGGGATTAAGCATACGGATGAGCAAAATTTTGCTAGGCTTAAGCAACTTTACCTCAAATTGGCTAAAGAAAACCAAGAACAGAACAAAAAACATGAAGAGATCCCTAATGTCCTTCATAATAATATTCACCCAAATCAAAACAAAGAGTATGGCAATTACGATACCGAGAATAGCGATGACTCAATTTATTCACTTGAGATGCTAAAAAAGTAGGTTGAGGTTATGATGTGACCTTCAACTCCTACATACAAAAAAATTGACAAAAGCAAGGAACTGCAGTAGGTACACCATGTTATACCTTCATATGTCAATACCCCTACTTCAACAAGTAAGTAGTTCCAAATTAAGAAAAGCCCCTATACTCCTAAGGTTTTAGAGGAAGAGATACCATGACACATCAAGCTACCATAGTTTGAAACTTATGAAGAGACAAAAGATCTTGAAGATCATTTGGAGTACTATTGTACGTTGGCTAGGTTGCACAATTTGAGTGATGAAGTGGCCTGTCAAGCCTTTCCTTCAACTTTTAGGAATGCAGCTAATATGTGGTTCAAACATTTGAAACCAAACACCATTTCTTGTTTCGAAGAATTGACAGAAGTGCTTCTTCAACACTTCCTTATAAGTAAGCTTCTTGTTAAGGATTCTTCAACTCTTAACATGATCAAACAACAATTGGATGAGTCAATCAAAGATTACTTTGCTAGGTTTATGGATGAGTTGGTTCAAATCCTAGAATTGGATATGAGCGTAGCCCTCATTGTTATGGTCGATGGAATCAAGCCCCATGAAGACTTCTTTAAGTCTTTCGTAAAGAATAAGCCAAAAAATTTTGCTGAGTTGAAGGCCAAGGTTACCTCATATATTTAATAGGAAGATAACATAAAGGCTCAGCAAAAGGCCATTCAGAATAGAGGAGATAAGAAAAATGATAAGAGGAGAAGTGAAAGAGATAGACTTAGGGGAGATGACAATCAAGGTTCAAGTATCAAGAGAAAGAGACCAAGGATTCCAACATATTCATCCTATAACCTTATCAATCATCCAATCTCGGAGATATTGATGGAGGTACGTAGGTAGAGAGGCATTCTACAGTGGTCAGAAAGAATGAGAGGAAATCCTTTAAGGAGGAATTCCAATAAGTATTGTAATTTCCACGGCAATAAAGGCCATAACACATACTAATGCATCCAACTCAAGAATGCAATTGAAGATGCCATTTAATGTGGGCATTTGGGAAAGCTCCTAACACATGATGTTGAGAATATTGAGAAACCGACTCATGGAGATGTAAGGAACAGGAGAGTGACACTCGGCCAGCTATTGCCAAAAAAGTTGCTAAGGATGGAAGTTCCAACAAAGTACCCAATGGAGTAATCAACATTATTGTCAACAGACCTTCTATAAGCCAGTCAAGCTCTTTGAGTTTAACTAATGCCAAAAATTATGTTTGTAACACCCAAGGCAAGAAGGTTAAGATCGACAGCATAATCTCTTTCATAGAAGAAGACTTTGATGGCATCCAAAGGCTATATGATAATGCACTTATTATCAGTACAAGAGTTGCCAACTTCAAGGTCAAGAAAATTCTTATTGACATAGGAAGTTCAACAAATATCATTTTTCAACATACTTTTGACTAGATAAGACCCAAGATCAAGGCATAGCTAAGATCTTATAGGTATGATTTGTATGCCTTCAATGATCAACCCGTTTGAGTAACTGGAGTAATGTCTTTGTCGATCCATATTGGAGACTACAAACATGTCAGAGAGGATAAAGTGGACTTCTTTATTGTCAAATATTAGTCTCCATACAACATGATCATGAGATGGCCTGTCAACATCTATTCAGCATTATCTCTTCAACTATACATCTCAAAGCTAAATTCCTTTCTCCCACGAGAGTTGGTGAATACAAAGGGGACCAGCAATTGGCATGGTCCTTGTATATGAGAGAATTAAGATGAGAAGAGCTATTTCAAGTAGAAAGCTATTCGAAAGGCAAGCCATTCAGCATAAAAAGTGCTGAGAATGATATTAAGGAAATCTCTTTGGGAAACTACCCTAGGAAGACAATGAAGATAGGAAAACCCTTGTCAGCAGATATTCAGCAAAGTTTGATCAACTTCTTGTGTATTTATGCTGATGTGTTTGCATAGTCCCCTTCAGACATGTAGGGTATCCTGAGAGATGTCATTGTAAATAAGCTCCAAATTGATCCAAATGTAAAGGTGATCTAACAAAAGAAAAGGCATGTTGCCCTTGAGAGATAAGCAGCCATAGAAGAAGAAGTCTATAAGCTATTGAAGGCAATATTTATTTACGAATAGCCTTATTTGACTTAGCTAGACAATTGTGTACTAGTCAAGAATTCTAATAGCAAGTGGCACATGTGCATAGACTTTACGGATCTCAACAAGGCCTATCCTAAGGATTTTTTTCCATTATCGAAAATTAATCAATTAGTAGATTCAACAGCTGGACATGTGTTGCTTTCTTTTATGGATACTTTCTTGAGTTACAACCAAATTAAGATGGATAAGGAGGATGAAGTTCATACGTCATTTGTTACCAAGTTTGGAACGTATTATTATACAGTAATGCCCTTTAGGCTAAAAAATGCTAATGCAACTTACCAAAGACTTATTACTAAAATAGTCAAACCATAGCTCCACTAAAACATCGAAGTATATGTCAACGACATGATTATGAAGAGCGTAATAGAGGATTGGCATCTTACTGATCTTGAGGAGACATTTGCTGTTCTCTAGAGATACAACGTGAAACTTAACCTATAGAAGTATGTTTTCAGTGCAACTTTGGGAAAGTTTCTTAGATATATGGTCACTCGACATAGCATTGAAGCCAACATAAGAAAGAATGAGGTGATAATAAATATGAAATCCCTCCATACGGTCAAGGAAGTATAGGAACTCACCAAGCAAATAGATGCTCTCAATCAGTTTATGTCAAGAAGTGTAAATAGGTGTACAAAATTCTTTAAAATCTTAAAAAACCTGAAAGAACTCAAATGGTTCAATGATTATGAAAGAGCTTTCAATGATCTCAAAGAATTCCTTGCATCACCCTCGATACTTTCGAAACCCATTTGTAGAGAAAATTTATATTTATGCTTATTAGTTAACTACTGAGCTCTTTCTTCTATATTGGTCCAAATTGATGGCAAAGAGCATCAACATGTTTATTACACTAGTCATGTTTTGAAGGGCCAAAGCATTGGTACACGAAAATTGAGAAGTTTGTTTTAACTATAGTTCTCTCAACATGGAAATTGAAGCCATATTTCAAGGCTCATTAGATTGTGATCCTCAATGATTAGCTATTGTGGTATGCTTTACAATGGTTAGACTCTTTCGACAGGATGATGAAATATCCTCTAGAGTTAAGTGCCTATGTTGTATAGTATAAACCTGGAACAACATTAAAAGCTTAAGTATTAGCAAATTTTTTGGTTGATTTCACTGTTGAGGAACATTATATGGAGATTGCTGAGAAACTAGTATGGTACCTTTATGCGGATGGTTCCTCCACTCGAGAAGGAAGTGGTGTAGGCCTTATTGTTCAAGGCTCCAACAATGTCAAGGTCAATCACGCTCTAAAATTCAGATTCCCAACTAGAAACAACGAAGTAGAATATGAAGCTTTGATTGTTATATTGAAATTGGCAAAAGAGATTGGTGCCGAGAAACTTAAAGTGTTCTCTGATTCACAACTGGTGGTAAATCAAGTCATAGGAAGTTATGCAACAAGGGAAGAAGAAATGAGTCAGTACTTATTGATGGTATGAATGCTTGCAGAGGATTTTCAATCTTTTTTAATCTACATGGTTATGAGAAGCAAGAATATCATTGCCGATAGGTTGTCAAAATTGGCCAGTATGGCATTCCCCAACTTGAGTGACAAACCTTTTATTGAGTTTCTTCTATAGAAAAGTTTATCCGCTCCATCGCAAAGCTATAAATTAGCTCTTTACCTAAAAGAATAATCTTAGATGGATCCTCTGGTAGATTATTTGAGAGATGGTACTCTCTTTGATGACAAGAAAGAAGCATAAAGATTGGTCTATAAAGTTGCAAATTACATGGTGATAGATTATCAGCTATACAAACGCAGCATGTCGTAACCCTATCTTCGATGCCTTCCTCTGAGAGATGCCTAATGGATGTTATCTACAGTACCAAAAGCATAAGGCACTATGTCACGTACCTTCAACTAAACTATGTTGCCTATCTAGTCCTTGGCCTTTTACCTAGTAGGGCTTAGATATTCTCAAACCCTTCTCGGAGTCATTAGCCCTACAATTTGTCATTGTTGCTATAGATTATTTTACAATGTAGGCAAAGGCTGAGGCAGTGGTGAGGATCACCGAGCAGAAAGTGAAACCATTTGTTTTCAATTTCATAGTATTAAATTTTGAAGTATGTTTCATGATAATCAAGGATAATGGCCCATAGTTTGATAACGACAAATTATGAGCATTTTACAAGAAGTTTGGCATTTACCTAAACTATACATCTATAGTACACCCTTAGATGAATGGATAAGTTGAAGCCATTAACAAGAATATCTTGCACAACTTAAGAAGGAAAGTTAATCAAACTAGGGGGAAATAGGTTAATGAGTTGTTTGATGTCTTATGGGGATATTGAACCACCCATAGAATTGCAACATAGGAGACCCCCTTCAACCTAACATTCAACATAGAAGTAGTTTTACTGATTAAATTAGATCCATCTAATTAATGAACGCAAAATTTTGATGTTATGGTAAGTGTCACGAACTAAGGACGGCCTAGTCGTGGCAAACACCATATACTATACTAAGAACCCCTAATTGGTTACCCTCCCAATCAAGAACTCTTTACATAATATACAAGACTTTACAACCACTAGTTTCCTAAGAACATAAAAATTCACATGATATCACCATACTAACATATTTATATAAAATTTAAACTACAAAGCTTACAATATACAGTAATTGAGTACATCTAAGTCTAATATACTAGTAAACAAAGTATATGAGTAAGAGTCTACATAAACTATTCTCTCTTAATACACAGGACAGCTCGCTCTTGTCCAAGTCCCCAAGCTAACCTATGGCATCCCTCGGCTAGCCTCTACGAGTAAGATATCCTGCAATAAAAGTCTAAAGGAGTATAAGCTTAAGCTTAGTGAGCAAAACCTTTAGCCATACCACAAGCAAGTTATAAATACATTATATTCACGCATATGAATGAATGATCAAGCAGAATGCCAAAAAAATATGTATAATTAGCTAGTTCATATACATAACTCGGATTTAACACCCTTCAAAGTTAAGGTTAGAGTATACACGACACCAATCAGATCTAAGTATTATACTAGAACTTTCTTTACTACAAAACTCCATGCTCTGTACTCAAATCAAATAATTCTTTTATTTTCATAAAAAACAAGTTCTAGTATAATCATGAGTGGGCACCCATAGTCCACACTCACCCCTAAATGGAAGCCTCTAGACTTAACCCTTAGCTAGACGATTGGTATCTTGGACGCCTAGTGTTCCCGCAAACTAAGGTAAGGTCATTTTGTACGAGTGCACTGTATAGAACCAATAAATTATTGATAACAACCCCTGAAATGCCTGTCTTTATCTCCGTGTGATGTCATGGTCAGAATTGTATCTATGCAATGTATGTTAATGCATATTCCAGTTTCTATTTATAAGCCGAGCATAGTTAAGTTCAAATTATGCTGTGACCATCCAATAATATACACAATTATTTTGTATACTACTATGCAACAAACAAATCATTATCTATACTTAAGATAATTTCACAGTTCAACACACAATCTCATACACAAGCATTTCCTAAACCCCACACAGTAGTCAATTAACAATAATATTTAAGTCTACTATCTACAATCACAAACAGGCATGGAATCATAGGGTAAATACTCACTCGACCATGGCGACTCACCCTAATCGTGGTAATCAATCGGGAGATCCTCTCTCACCTCGGGATCAGCTGATCATTATGATTTGATAAGGCTAGTAAGCAATTGAATTAACTAATAATTCTAAATATCTAGTTACCTAATTCTACTTAACTTACTATTAATTTTTATTCGATTAGACTTTATTGTTTATCGTATATAACTTTTTCGATTTATTTTTTATATTTATGAATTTATAGTCGTTTTTCATCATTTTCGGACATATGTTCACATGGTAATGTCCGTTTTGGACGTTGTGACCCGTATTTTACGATATGAACTAAATTTATAGAAATTTAACCATGGAAACTTAATTCTCTTATTACTTATATTTATATCTTTTGTTTATACTTAACCCTTAAATTCTTATACTTGAGGATTTTACTTTGCTATTACTAATTTATGTACTTAATTAAGTGTAATCTAATTTAGGAAGTGTATTAGGGTTTACTAATTTAGGTATAATTATTATACACTCTTCTTATTTTCTTATTTTATAAACCTATGCTTATGTCATCACTTATATCATCACTTACTTATGTCATTATGTGATTACATCATTACTAGCATCATGCTTTACTTACCTAAGCCTTATCTCATGATTATGTGTTTTATGTACACTTATGTATACTTATACATAATATACATATACTTATACCTTTCCTCTACTTATATGTATACTAGCATGCTTATACATATACTTATACTTATACCGTATTTATACTTGTACATATACTCATATACCTATATGGTCATATACGTATTTTTGTATAAATTTCATATACCTAATTTTCCTCTTAAGAAAATCTTCCTAATTTCAATCTTTTGTGCTTTTTAGTGTGTATTTAGTATAGTATAGGTTTGTATAGTTAGGATTTGTCTTAATTTAAGTCATGTACATGGTAAATACCCATGTACCAAGATCCCAATACTTGTATTCTTTTAGTATATTCTTATATACACATACTTAAGGGTATATACACATGTATTCCTTTCCTCTTCTTCATGATTCCTAACTTCTTACACATAAAGATGGAAACTTTATGTCCTATTCTTCAAGATCACACATAACACATGTCTACTTATCTAATCTAACTAATTACCTAACTAATAAATAATATAAAGCAACATAAAGTAACTTGATTACATACCTTAGTTTGTGTTGGAATTATGGAGATAAAGAGGAAAGTGTTGAAAGTGAAAGGGAAGAAGAAGGATCACGACATGGAGAGGGCTTTTGCTTTGTTTCTTTTGTTTTGTTTTGATTATGGAAGAAAGGAAATGGTAGGGTTTAGAAGGGGAAATGAATGGATGGCAATTAAGAGGAGGGAGAAAAGAAAAACCAAAAGAAAAGAAATCATTAGATGCTAAGATATTTTTCTTATGCATTAGTATCTTTTGCTAACTTTTCTAATTGTTGACTTAGTCAACTCTTTGACCTTGGTCAACATGTGTTGACTTGGTCAACTTTCCTTAAGCATATGCGATTTTGTACACATAATGTAGTAATTAAATAAAATTAAGGAAATGAGGTATTTGATGAATTGATTAGTAAAAATAGTTGATGAGGTCTTACTTTAGGTATTTATAGCCTATATACATGATTTCTTAAATTACTTAATGTAACTAGTATGAAAAGTATTAATTAGGGTATTAAGGTTCACTACATTTATCCTAATCTTCAACTATACCCCTAACTCTTTGTAATACTATTTTAATCATATATTTAAGATATAAATGTAAGCTATGATTCATTATCTTAGTTCCTAAAGGACTACTTAAGGATTCAAAACATATATGCATGATTGAAAGTCACCTCTAGCCTTTTACTAATGATTTGGCAAGATATGAGGGTTATATTATCAATTAGGGTTTTAAGGTATATTTTGATGAATTAGTGCACAGATGCCTTTAAGGTGATCATTTTAGGGTTTCTATCACTTTTGAATGAAATCTTTAGCATTTAGATACATTAAGGGTTGAAAAGTTTCTTACGCGATTGATTAATTCTTTTAGGATTTCCTTTTTCATTAGCCTTGTCAACTCCTAAATTGTCTAAAATAAT
Source organism: Lumnitzera racemosa (assembly GCA_024138005.1). Lineage (NCBI taxonomy): Eukaryota > Viridiplantae > Streptophyta > Magnoliopsida > Myrtales > Combretaceae > Lumnitzera > Lumnitzera racemosa. The sequence goes on from JAMXBC010000002.1 coordinate 74,976,474, forward strand.
TAAGTCTATTTCAAAAGCTAAATCGGAAATTTTAAGAGTTTACAATAAGTCTAGTAAGATTAATAGAAAATTTAGTGACAATTGAGGAAATTAGAGACACTGCAAGAGTAAAGATTGCAATATACCAGTATATAGCAATTAGGTATTATAATAAAAAAGTAAAGCACAAAGTTTCTTAACTTAGGGACTTGGTTTGTTGAAACCGAGAAGCAACTAGCACGCGAGAAAGCCAAAGAAAGCTTACTAGAAATTAAGAGGATCCTATTAGGGTTTGAGAAGTCATTGGAAAAGGGGCCTATTGACTAGAGAGGTTAGATGGATCAATCATCCCTAAGCATGGAAAGCCATGACTTTCAAACTCTATTTCAATTGATTGCTTGAATGATGTTCATTTGCACTTATTTTGTAAGGCAACAACTTACTTGTTTGTAAGGCAACAACCTAATTGTCTAAGACAATTATATTTGGAGTTTTATTTTTTTTCTTGATATATTTGTGATTGATGGGTTAATAAGTTTTGATTGCACGGTAAACGAACTGACATAAGTTTTAGCATATCATGATTAACAAACTTTGGACGTTAATGCTATAGCTAAGTAATACGGCTAATCTACATCCAAAATGGCTAACAATCAATGTCTATAAAGACACTAAGAAGGCGTGTGAAATAAAACATGTTGAAAATTAACATGAAGTAAAACATATATATTAATAGGAAAAATGATATATGCCAAGAAAACATGGTGCGTGAAATAAAATGCACTAGAAATATAAAGTTATACGAATAATTAAATATTTCTCATTCATCGCAATGTGGTAACACAATACTCAGCCACTTCACCCAAAGCATAATATACAAAGAATAATAGTGCAAGATAATCTTATGACCTACTTTTCAAGTGAGCAGAGGCAATTTTTGGATTGAAGGCTAGGACTTTCTCAAAGCAAGCCTCTTTTCCAATGCTTGGGGCCTCAAAGCAAGTAGATTTCTACTTTCACTCATAGGCAATTTCCTTTGATAGACATTCTTCGTCTTCCCTTAGATCCTGGACTTAAGCTTAGTTATTACCCCTCATGACCATCTCAATACCTAGTTCGACATCGTCATCCTTGTTGCAGCTACTGACTTTGTTGTTGATGTCGGTGAAATTAATCTAGGAGAGATCATAATTAGGGTGAAGTTTTAGGATTTCCTCTCTCATCACTTGGACTCGTTCCAACAACTTCTTCTACAACAGTCTCTAATGTTGTTGACTAGGGGTGACGATGTCTAATGCCTCTTCAACAAAGGGTCCTTTCCTTACAATACCCTCTAACTTAGCCATATGGCTCTACAGCAGAGTGTTGTTGGTCTCTAGCTCTTTGATTTGTACTCTGAGCTTATCTTCCTCTTTACTCATTGTCTAAAGAGTTCGGCCTAAACCCTAGCACTCTTCTTTCTTCTTTTGTAGCTAATTCTTTGACATTAAGGCTCAAGACTTCATTAGTAGCTAAACAGTATGCCAACTTCTTTGTAGCTAATTCTTCCTTGTACTTTCTAGCCTCCATCTTGGTCCTTATCCTTGCATTCTCAACAACAGTAGTCTAGGCTTTAGAGGCATTGTACACATCCTTGATTTTTTTTCTAAGAATTTCGTTTAGTATGATGAATATTAAAGATGACCTAGCAAAATACATAGACTACTATTATTATTACCTTTTTCATCTTTTTATCGACCTTATCTAAAGCCATCAAAATGTAGCTACTTATTTGAAAACAAATAAGAGTATTAATAATGGATCAAACTTTGCAGTTGAGAGGATGCTATGGATACTTACATCATATAGCTTGGCAATAATATGGGCCTTGTTACAACCATCGACCCTGTCATCGTCTTTCTTTGCAATCTCCCTATCCTTAGAAAGAATAATACCTTCCATCAAGGCCAAAGATTTCATCCTGTCACCTAAGGTCAAGTCAGTTGTAAGACAATGTTACTCTAGCATAGGACGAAGTACTCGCTAAACTCTATATTAAAGACGAATTTGGCATTGCCGATGACGAGAGCTTTATTGTACATGGCCTCTTTTGTCCTTTTGTCTAAATCTTTGGACTTCTTAGTAGGTGGTCGGCTTGGAAGTTCCTTCCCAGTTCTCTTGCTGGTGTTAGGTATCGCTTCTACCATTAGTGATGACCCTTCGGCAGTTATGGTAGCTTCAATCTCATTTTGGGGTTGGGTCTCTTAACCACCCTTTCTCAAGTTAACAGTAATTTAGATATTTTGAACCAAAGGTACCTCCATATGAGCGACCTCGGTCGATACAAACTTCACACCTCCTACCCCCCCCCCCTTCCCCCCCTCCTTTTAGGCTTTAACCTGCTTTGTTGCACCCTCTTTTGCTACTTTCTTCACAACAGTTGGTCGAGTGGTAGTAGCAGTAGTGGCTTCACGCTTGCTAAACTTTCATTTCTTGCCTTCGCTTAGGCTAGTAGCTTAGTAGGATTCACCTCACCAGTACCCATATCTGTAATAAGAAGTACGACGCATTAATACTAGTATGAGGAAAAACGACAAACTTACATTCCCTATATTATGCAAGGCTTAAAGGCAGCAATTCTTCTCTTAAATCACAAGAACGGCTTTCTTATTATAGTTATACTCAACATGACAGTCACTCATTAGCGTACCTTCCTTTTAAAAAAAGATTGGCTCTCCAATTTCATAGAACCTTATTATTCTTTCGGCGTCCTAGAAGAACATGTTGCTCTTCATCCTTTCTTGAATCTTCTTTGCTATAGCGGCACCATTCAGCATCAACTCTATCTCTTTTGTGTTGATTGGGTTGGTCCATTAAGTCTAGAAATCTAACTCCTCATCAGAAATGATAGGCACAAATTTGTTGTACCACTTATGGATCTTAAACTCTAACCCATTCATGAACTTCTACCCATGCCTCGCAACGAAAAAATACGAACATTTAAGCTACCTCTTAATCATGAAGAAATGTTAGAACAGTTGAAGTGTAGCCTTGACTTTAACCTTTTCACAGATTATTTTGAAATTCGTTAGAAGCCGATATGTATTTAGTGAAAACATACTTGACACAACTTAGAAATAATTAAAGAACTACTTGACGAATGCCGATAAAAGGAAGCGCAATCTAAAATCAAGATACTTGACGTAAATATGGAACTCATACTCCTTCGAAAAACATACTCTTTCCTCTTCTCTGAGCCTCTTAAGGTTCCATGCCTTTAGAAGACTTGCCAGTATCTATTGTACTTCAAAACAAGGACCCTATCAGCAAGATTAACTGCTCCATCTGGCAAATCATGAAAATAGACTATGTTATTGTACAAATACCTAGCTACAGATTTTCCCTCCTTATCATTTCGGTAGTCATCTGTTGTGAGGTAATTTACTCAAGCGAGTTTGTCCCTTTGCTCTACCATGCCATCAGCCAAACTACCCAAGTAACATGCCATCTCACTCCTTTTTTGGGGAGAGAACTAGCCTTAGTCTTTATTGCTCCGGAATCCGAAAGGATAAGTTAATGAATTATGTTGCAAACATTACCTAATTAATTAAGAAGAATTTCACAAAATTTGAAGAATTTAAGAGAGAGTAAAGACAAGACGTCATGGGCAAATGGAAGTTTGTGGATATGACTAAAGAAATCTGTTTTGACTTAAACAGTCCCTTAAATACGAATAGTTGATCTTTGTAACGGCAAATGTGTTTATGATAGTAATGATGTGTAATATACTAAGATTGATCCGAGCCCCCAAATTTAAGGTGCTGAACTAAGTTATCCATTTTATTTGAAACTTCACAGTAAAATTAGAAAAGTTAAACAAAATAATTCGAGTCAATTTCACAAAATAAGCTATATAAAAATATTAAGTTGAGAAAAAATATTAATTTATCAATAAAGCCAATAATCATAAAATTTGAGATTCTAGATATAGCGAGATATTAGAGATAAGTAAATTAACATCCAAAAATAACAAATGAAGTTGAATTATATATAATATATATGTGATATACATTATATGTATTAAACATATACATATAATAATAATTAATTATCAAAATTAAGTAAAATAATGTAAAATAACAAAAAATTGATAAAAAAAAATTGAATGGATAAGTCATCAAATGATGTGTCAACCTAAGATTAATTAGAAATGATGAGTCAATACTTGATTATCTATAGAATCATACATGGCACTTAGGGAAAAGAAAAAAAAGAGATGTGTAATTTTACTTTTTTATATGTAAAAATCCTAAAGCCTACAAATAGGAATCTAAATCTAATTTATAATATTTTAGCAACTTAGATACATAAGAACATAATTTTAGAAAATCGAAAAAAAAATAAAAATAGACTAAGAAATAGGGTCAAAATTGGGTTAGGGCGGTTCAATAGGTTATCTACAACCTAACATGGTAGAGCTTAGAGGTCTAACAAAGGGTGGTTAGAGAAGCTCTTCCGACATGGTGCGATAGCTAGAGGAGGTTGGTTTAGGTGAATCACTTTTTTGCCTGCAATTTGTTCAATTTACTAAAAATATCAAATGTTGTCAATTAATTATGAAATTTCATTTTCTAAGGTTATTTTAGGTGTAGATTAATGTAGTAATTTTATTTTAATTAAATAAATAGTGTAAATATAGGTTCTTAAAGAAAATTCCTAGTTTGGGCAAAAATTAAACTTATTTTCATAAATATTAGATAATGTTGTTTCAAGCTCCATTTTTGTATATAATAGACCTAATTTATATATTGAATTTTGGTAACATGAATTTTTTAAATTAATCATGCTTACTATTTTTTATAATCATTTTCAATAAAATCGCCAATTTTACGAAATTTTTCAAATAATCAAATTTTGATGAAATTAATGAATGAGCCCTACATGTTTAGACTTCTGGAAATTTATAATGATATTTGAAATATTTAATTTTTATCTCATACATAAATTTGTTTATTTTTGCTAATTTTTCGTTATTTTGAGCTAGAATCGCTATTTTTGAAAAAAAAAAATAGATAATAGTCAATTTAGTATAATTCATGGTCAATAATTAAACTACATATTTTTTTGAGTCTATAAGATTTTTCATGAAATTAATTGGGATCGTATACTATTTATTACCTGTTTACCAAGTATAAACCTATATATTAGCTTTATATGTAATACAACAATTAGTACAATTGAAATATTTATCAAATCTATGTCAAATGAACACTTTAGGGTACATTAAGGGTTATTGGATAAGTTTGGAAAGTGCAATTTTTAGGGTTTTTAGTTTAATGTTAAAGCTTACTCAGGTCAAATACGAAATTCGGATAACGTACAATCAAGTCGTAATGAGAAAAGGATATTTTAAGACCTTAATAATATCGATAGACTTGATTCTTAAGATATCAAAATAGTCCCCAAAATAACGACCATGACGTTATAAATTTTACTGAAATCGGACAAGAAATGAGTAAGATACAGTCAAATGAAGTTTAAAAATACGGTAAGGAAAGTTTATAAGAATTTAGGTTTTACCATTAGATAACTTAGAAGCCATATTTATATTTTCATAAGTGTAATAAGTAAGGAAAGACCACGTGGTGACATATAGGATACTATGCTATTACTAAGCTTAAGTAAGTGGATCTAACCCATGCTTAGAGTAGATATATTGCTGCTCATAGCACTCCATACTATTTGATGTTGTGTTGATTGAATATGAATATATCTTGAGTGAACCGATATGCTACTATAGTAGATACTGGTGTAGTGATTTTGAATGACATTAACTGTATCTTGGTTAAATTGTTATATTGCTACATTGGGTGATGAATTGTGTTTATGAATGATTGTGCTAACCAAGGAAGTTGAGTGATTGCTAACTCAATCTTCTAGGTGTTTACCTAAGTAAACCCTAAGTGCGATATTAGAATTCCACTAAGGAGAGTTCGAAAACTAGCATCAGATCATTAGGTCGCATATCATGGCATAAAAAGGGACCTACAAGTTAGAACTTATAGAATGAGGCTTCTAAGTGATCATGGAAAAAGTATGGCTTAATAAACTCAGTTTTTGGAAGCATATAGATTGCATTGCCCGAACATTTTGACTATTTTGAGAGCCAAATTTAATAGACTACAGTATATGGTCTAATTTAACAGTATCATCTCTTTGATTTGGTGAACTATAGTGTGTAATCTAATTTTATAAACAAAGTTGGTTATCCTACTCCCAAATAGCTCCTGATTGCCATTTTTTATAATAATAGACTATAATGTATAGTCCAATTTGGTAGGGTTCCTACTCCCAAGAAGTTCCTTGTTGCTCACAAGTTAATAAACATTATATATAGATGTCCTACTACATCAGCTAATTGGAAGGAGATTGGAAGGGCATAAAATATCAATACTGATGCATGCTACATGTGTGACCATAACATGCTGCATTGCTAGCAGTAAATGCCTAGTTGTGTAGATGTATATATGAAGTTGAACTTGTAGATTATGATTGAAATGTTTTAGTTGTGATATGCAATATTGTTTGTCATATTGTTTGTATTATGTTGTTTTTCATCCTCTTTCACTCAGTTTTAATAGCTAAGAGGATAAAATATTTTTATCCTCAAGTTAACTACATCGTAAAGGGCTTAACACTAAGGGGGGATATATATATTAAGAGCATGAGTCAGAGTCAACAAATTTTATATGGAACCTGTATTAATTCAAGAATCCTACTATTGTGAAGTTGACAATGGAAAAAGCTTGTTTATGTTTTGATTTAAATATTATGTTGTACACATAAGATGTAATAGAATATCCAGTTGAACTCCGGTATAGCAACTCTTTTATCATGTAAACAATGTTGTCTTTTGATCAATGAGCAGGTTAAGTAGAGTTTTCAACAGGTATTTCTATGTGATGGTACATTCCATACTGAGCCAAGATGTGACTTCTTTTAGGTGGTATCAAAGCATTAATTAGGGATCGTAACCTTTAGGCATGTGTGACATATGTAAGGTAGTTAGGTAACGAAGAGTCATAGTTTAGTAAAACAATTGTGGTAGTTATCTATAAAGTTTTATGTGATGTTTATTGAGAAAGATGATTTGTAGGGGATGTTGAATGTAACCAATGAGCAATGTATTTAAGGAGCAAAGTGAGGATCTATCACAATAGCCTCAACTTAACCTCAAGCAACCAAGACATATAGAGGAATTTGCACAACAATTTATGGTTGCATTAGTAGGAGTTGATGGAGATCGTGATAAGTTATCTCAAATAAAACAAATAGTTAAACCATTTGATGAAAAGGATACTGATCCTTTAATGGAAGAAGAATAGATTAACTTGTTGGAGAAAGCTTTTGAAATTCAAGAGGTTGAGGAAAATAAGAAAGTTGAGATAGCTGCAATTTTGTTAAACGGAGGTGCAAGTAATTAATAGGAGGCAAAGAGACAAAATTTACTAGAATTGATGGGTTGGGCTATATTTAGAGATACATTTCTAGAACAATATTTTCCTATGGGTATAAGAGAACAAATGTGTGAAGAATACTATAAGCTAAGACAGCATGGCAAGATAATTGAAGAATATGAGAAGGATTTCAATAAATTATTGAAGTTTACTCCTGAAACTATATGGAATAATGAGACTTCTAAAGTTGAGCAATTTAAGGCAGGGTTTGATCTTTATTACCAAGTAAAGTTAAGGAGTAGTAGGGTGAAAAGATATATTGATGTTGTTAATGAAGCTCGTTTAATTAAATAAGTTCATAATCTTTGACAGATTATAGATGAGATTGAGAATAAGAAAAGGAAGTCCGATGTTAGTTCTAGTAGTAAAAGTAATATAGCTAAAAGAAAGAAGTTCATTCAATCTATAAAAGGAAACATAAGGCCTTTATAAAAAATACAACCATGTTGAAAGTGTAATAATAAGCAATGAGCTTAGGAATGCCCAAAATTGAGAAAGAAGCGTTATTGGTGTAGTGAAACTGGACATCTAACCAAGTAGTGTTATAACCCTAATCCAAGAGGTATATATTGTTACCAATCCCATCAATGAGGGCATACTATTCGACAATGTGTAAGACAGTAATAGGAAAACCAAATTAATGAACTAAGATTGGGTAATAAGAATAAACGACTTAGAAGGGAAGAACCTAAGCCTAGGGAGCAAGGTAGAATGTATGCTTATGCCGTTCAATGAGATGAAGATAGAGATGAACAAGATGCGACAGGTATGACCTCTAACCTTCGTAACTTAGATTATTTGAGTACTTAATAGCCAGCAATTGATAAATAAGAAATGCTTGAAAGTAGTAATATAGTTATCATAAAATTGTTTTAATATTGGTATGTGTAGGAGATGGTTATGCCTATACATAAGCTCCATTTAACATTAAGACAATTCACTTGTATATATCAAAGGAATACGTTGACAGAATTAAACTATTTGTAGAAACTTTAGAGTTAATAGTTACAACCCTTGTTAAAGGAAAACAAGTGGTGCAACATAAAGTAAAGGATGGGAATGTGAATTTAGATACTCATGAGATGATTGTAAAGCCAATTATCTCATATATAAATGGATTGAATGTAATACTAGAGTTAATTATAGAGCAAATGTTGATTGTGAGGGAAAATAGTAGAATTTAAGTGGCATCATGAGAAGGGAATCACAGAAGATTTATAGAAACTTAAATGTTAAGAGAAGTTGTGGAAAGAAAAGGAACTTGTGAGAAGGAGTAATGTAGATTCTAAAGATGATATGTAAGTTGCAGTGAAGCAAGCAAGAGTTATTATTGGAATGAATGGAATAGTAAGAAATATCAAAGGTAGATGATCTTGAGCAAGCTTTAAGAAAAAATCAAAATTTTATTTGAAGTATAATCGGAGACTAATTTAGAGATTGATCTTATATCGAATGAAATTGTGATCCATAAGGTAATAGCTAATGATAAGATTGAGGAGTCAAAAGATGATAAAGTATGTAAAGTTACTAGGATATATGACTACAAAACTATGAGATGTATACTTTTCATATACCCTTGGCACATGTGATAAGCAAGAACAATAGGGCAAATCTATGACTTTTGTTACTCTTTTATCAAGACTTATGTCTATTAAGACTCTCATGTTTTTCATAATAAAAATTTCCTATCCTTATGAATCCTATCATTTCAATTGTTAGCTAAAAAGTGTATAATGTCTTTGTAAGTCTTCTTTATCAAGAGTCATGTCAACTTATATCAAGTCTAGTTAGGTCCACTTAGTTTGAGTCATTCTCTATCTCTTTGATGTATAAGTTAGTAGAACTTTTAGATTTGCCAAACCCTTTTTTGCTGATATTTGTGTTGACTATAGGAAGTGCCTTAGATCTTAACTATGACCATTACATGACACCTGTAATGTAAAACCTATAGATGTAAGGAAAGTGAATTCATTGTGTTCATCTTAAGTGAAAATTAGGACTTTAACATTGCATAATGATAGGGATGAGGTGAAAAGACATGTAGGCCAGTTGTGGGATAGATAAGAAAATAATGGAATGGATAATTGTGAATTCTATAGGACTAACTAATACATGAGTCAAAACTAACTAAAGGGATAAAATGAGAATTGAGTAAAGATACTAGTGTAAATAATGACAAAGGCATCGTACAAGAACATGCTAGTCCAAAATGAACAGTTATGAGAGGTAAAATTATAGATAATAATATAATGATAGTGGTACCTAAAATAAGAACCTAGCAAAATAACAATAATGGACTAGATACTATTGGAAGGACAACTTGAACAAAAAAGGGGGAGTGGAATAGGACCAATTATATTAAGTTTACGTAGCAAAAGTTAGAAACACAAGACGAAGGAAGTAATGAGATAAGTAAGTTAAACAAAAAGTTCATAAGTTGATAAACATAAGGTTAAGATACAAGAGTCAGTATTAAAAGATTTCACCTTTAACAATAATTGATGATTGTGATGTAATGTAGGAATTAGAGTTGTCTAGTAGAAGTACAATATTGGTTCATGAGCATGGATGTCATTGATTATGGAAGCTTTAAGGACAAAACATTTTGTAAGTGGGATAGGATGTAATATCATAGAATTTTGAGCTAATTTAATAACCTTAAGATCTGAACCTCTCAATTTTGGGCACCAAACTAAGTTATCCATTTTATTTCAAACTTCAAAGTAAAGTTATAAAAGTTCGAAGAAATAATTTTAGTAGAGTCAATTTCTCAAAATAAGCTATATAAAAATATTAATTTGAAAAAAATGTTAATTCAAGATTTTAGATATAGCGATATATTAGAATAAATTAATTAACTTTCAAAAATAATAAACAAAGTTGAATTATACATAATATACATGTATTTACATGTGATATATATTATATGTATTAAATATATACATATAATAATAATAAATTATCAAAATTAAGTAAAATAATGATAAATTAATAAAAAAAATTGAATGGATGAGTGATCAAATGATGCATTAACCTAGGATTAATTAGAAATGATGAGTCAACACTTGATTATTTAAAGAATTACACATGGCACTTAGAGAAAAGGGAAAAATGACATGTGTAATTTTATTTTTTTACATGCAAAAATCCTAAAGCCTGAAAATAGGAATCTAAACCTCATTTGTAATATTTTAGCAACATAGAAATACAAGAACATAATTTTAGAAAATCGGAAAAAAAGGGAAAAAGTAAAATAAAAATAGAATAAGAAATAAGGTAGGAATCGGATTAGGGTAATTCAATAGGTTATCCACAACTTGACTTGGTAGAGCTTAGAGGTCTAACAAAGGGTGCCTAAAGAAGCTCTATTGACAAGCTATAGTGGCTAGGTGGCGGCTGGAGGTAGTCAATTCAGGTGAACCAATTTTCTACCAGTAATTTGTTTAATTTGCTAAAAATATCAAATATTGTCAATTAACTATGAAATTTGGTTTTCTAAGGTTATTTCAGGTGTAGATTAATGTAGTAATTTTATTTTAATTAAATAATTAGTGGAAATATGGGTTCCTTAAGAAAATTCCTAGTTAGGGCAAAAATTAAACTAATTTTTATAAATATTAGATGATGTTTTTTCAAACTAAATTTTTATATATAATAGACCTAATTTATTTATTTAATTTTTGTAACACAAATTTTTGAAATTAAGCATGCTTGCTATTTTTTATAATCATTTTGAATAAAACTGCCAATTTTATCAAATTGTTGTAATAATTAGTTTTTGATGAAATTAATGAATGAGCCCTACATGTTTAGACTTTTGGAAATTTACATTGATATTTGGAATATTTAATTTTTATCTCACAAATAAATTTGTTTATTTTTCCTAACTTTCTGTTATTTTGAGCCAAAATCACTGTTTGTATAAAAATAGATAATAGCCAATTTGGAGTAATTCATGGTTAATAATTAAACTATATATTTTTTTGAGTCTATAGGATTTTTTGTGAAATTATTCAGCTCATATGCTATTTATTGTGTATTTTCGTAGTATAACCTATATATTAGCTGTATACGTAATTTAACAATTGTACTATTAAAATATTTATCAAATGTATGTCAAATGAATACTTTGGGGGATATTAAGGGTTACTGGATAAGTTTGGAAAGTATAATTTTAAAGGTTTTTAGTTCTATACTAAAGCTTACTCGAGTCAATTATAGAGTTAGGATAACGTACAATCAAGTCAATAAAAAAAGGTATTTTTTTACCATGATAATATTGATAAACTTGATTCTTAAGAAAATACCATTGTGCAATGTTATCTGGTCCATCACAAGATTAGAAAAATTACACCTACTCGAATCCAAGATAAGGAGCTTAATGTTGCATACTTGCAAATTGAAACTAAACTAAGGCTTATACAATGAAGAGCACCCTCCTCCTATGACTACCTTCAAACTACTGCCCTCTAACCTTACCATAACCTCGTCTCCTATTACTTAGTTCAACTAAAGTGGGTAAAGGACCATTTCAGCTGTCCTCATCAAAAGGAGTCCGTGTTCAGCTCAAAAATCTAACAGTTACCCCTAGTAGGTTGTAATGTATGTTAGGTTAGATGTTAAGTTGAGTTCACATTAGTTCATTTTTAGGGTGGTAAACTAAGCTCAAACAATTCAAGTATAATAATATTCATAGAAGAACCATAACATAGAGCTTAGCTCCCATCATAGCATTATACACACACAAATAATTAACTACAATCTCCAGCAAATATATACTAAAGTCTCTAGATATTTTGAAATAATACCCCAAAATGTTGTTAAGCATTGATCTCACTTACTTGTAATTGCGTTTACTCAAACATCATTGCTCCATTGTAGTTTCCTTTCTGTTGATTTCCTATATACATAACCAAGGTTTAGAGTCAAAAAATCAATGGAAGCATTCCAATTTATTGACTTTATTTAGTCTACTAGTTAGATCATTATCTCCAAATGTTAATTGTATTCAATAACATATACATACTTATTGTAAAAGGGAAATATTGATATTTAAAAATATATGGTAGAAAATATATGTGTACATAAATATATATAAAAAATATATATTTCATATAGGCATATGTCTATCATATTTTGTAAAGAATATGGATAAGTTGCCTTTCTTCTTCAAGTTTTTAATATAAACATGGATATAAGTTCTTACGGAGGATTTGCACACATATATATATAATAATATGGCAAATGGTTTTTAAACTATATAAATATGCCTCCGAAACAAGCTTTCCAATCTATAATATATGCTCAACAATTGTAGGTTATACTATAGAAAGGCATTCACATATATATACAAATATTGGGGTTTGAAATATATATCTATATATATGTATGTATATTATCTATTGTAGTTTATATTATTGAAGTAGTAACTTAAATTACTAGCTTAAAATAGAACATCGAATATTTATTCTCAACGTAAATTAACATGTTAAAACCATAGCCTTAGCCTTCAAACTATTGAATAGTCTCACTATGTCATTTTAACTAACTATTAAGGACTTCTTTTGAATTTCTACATTTTAAGAAATCAATATTTACAATTCAGTCCTATAAAGAAATCTACAACTTATATGAGGACTTCATAATAGTCACATTTTTAACATAGTTAAATTTCGCCAAACCGTACTATAACCAACACTTTAGGCTTAAAATATCACGATGATCATCAATTACTGTACAACATAAAATCTGACAAATATTAAAACATTTCAATAGCTCTCGTAACAGTTAAAGGTATTATTGTAAATAAATCCCTATTTATTATAGAGTTGGGTCATTACATCTATTATTTAAATGGCATTCTTCATCACATAATCTCATGAAAACTATTGCATTCAAATGACAGAAAATAAAGTTTACCTATAATTTACGAGAGTTCTTGGGGCCAATTTGCGTCGTTCCACAAAATATTTTCCTCCCTTGGTCAAAATCTAAGGTTCCTCTAGACCCATCTTCGACGATCTCCTATTCTTCCATAGAGCTAGTAGTTTGGAGATGGTTTCTAAAGCTGCACTATTTTGATAGATTTGTGAAGAGATAGGAGCAAGCACAATGCACTTAGGGTCATCCACAGTATTTTGTTTATGCCCTTTTGTTTTCGCTTAGCTAATTGTCCAATGACATTTCCCACTTTCTAGAGACATTTTGTAGTGACACCTATGCTTATTTTCAGTTAGCCAAATGGTTTCAAGCTTGCACATTACTTCTTGGTAACATATAGAATGACATAAGGTTATTGATCATGTATATCTATATTAAATGTCTTACTCCTACCTTTTTCTAGATTTTGAGTCTTCTTAAATTCCTTCTAGTTTAAAAAGAAGTAATATTTATTCTTTTTTTTTTTAATGTTTTACATAAATTTTAACATTTTTTAAAAAATAATTCGCGTACATATAATAGATGTATCCATAAACTTGTCTACCATTTATAATTGCTTTCTATACTACTTGTGTCTATTTTTTTTTTCTTTTAATTACCTCTTATCATTGCTTACATTTATCATCTAGCCCATATCTATTATTAGTAACAAGGGTGCTATGTTTTTTTTTTTTAAAAAAAAAATTAATTTCCTTTTTATAATTCAACACACATTATCATGGTCTTGCTATTATTGTCATTCAAAAGGTCAATTTAGCCACCCAATGCAAGTGTTCTAATAAAATTGTAGCACCCATAAATTTTAATGTTGAAAATCAATTTTGACATATTAAATACTCATTTCCAAATAGATTTCACATATATATATATGTACTATTTTTCAACTTGCCTCATTTTTCAATTGCTACCTCCATTTATCAATTTTTTTTAATCCTATTGTTGTGTTTCCTGGTCATTACTAGATATTATAGGTTATTACTAATCTATTGAGCATCTAAGCTATAGTTAGACTCCATTCTTTTACTCTGTCAAGTCTCCCTTTGTAAACCTAACTTTGCTCAATATAAATAGGTCTTTAGGATAGTATTTTCAAAGAGAGCCCCTTTTGATAAGGTTTTAATCTGGAATGTTGTAGGGGTCCCACAATTTATTTTCTCTTTTCTATTATGTTGTCACTCTTTTAATTTATTCTTAGTGAATCATTATTGAAATTTAGCTCCTTCTTGCAACAATTATTCTTTCTCTCTATGATTTTATTCTTTGATAATCTAATTGCACCTAACATATTGTCTTCCTTTAGTATTTACTATGGTTACTAATTAGATGTCTAAGTTAACTATAGATTCACAAGGCTTATATTAAATAAATAAGTGTAATTAGAAGAGTTCTAGTATGCTAAGAAATTAGGTATTAGATCTCTCCAAATTAGAGAAACCTAATAGTGGGATCCATACACTTCATGCGATCTTAAGATGCTTTATTTAATAGTGATGTAGGTAAAGAGGCTCTTAGGATTAGCAATTAGATAAAGGCATGAGTCCTACTAATTTAGAATTCAATTTTTTTAGGAAGAAGATTAGGAATATTTACGGCCTAGAGAATAATTGAGATCGAAAGGCTGTATGGAACTAGAGAGTAAGTAATCAAGATTCACTAAGGATTATGCCTTGTTTATTAATTGATGTTGCTTGTTTATTTTAATTAGGTTTATTGATTTACTTATTCTTGTTTATTTATTTTTCTTATGTTATCAATCCTTATTCATCTTTCTTACTTTGTCATAATTTATTCTATATTGATAAGTTAAGTAATTGGATATTGCTAATAACTTAGGTTCTCACCATACTGGGCTCCTATTCATTTTATTCTATACTATAACTTAAGTAGGTGCAATTACCTATCAATGATCAAGTTTTTGGCATAGTTGTTGGGGAGCCAAAATAAGTGACCTAGTTAAAACTGGCATAAACCTAAATTTCCAATCATTTTAACTAGGTTTTTGATTGGTCAGGTGTATAGGTATTAGTTAGGGAATTACACTAAAAGGGATTCAACCGTCAAGCTAATGATGTAAAACAACAATACTCTTAGGAGACTTGCTAAATTCAATTTGGTTTATTTCAATTCAATTATTTTTGTTATTTAGTTCGTTTTGTCATTAGTTAATTTGTAACGCCCCAAGAGTGGTAGAGTGGTAATGGTCCCACTGTATACACTAACTTGATGGGAATCAAGCTATGGGATCTCCGACTCATAGCCAAGTCTAAAGACTAGAGGGGCTAGCACAATGAATCCTTATATTCCAACCAACCCCTGCCAAGGCCGAGTACCTACTTACTGAGTCACCTTTAATGCCGTATCGAATGACCGCCCTTTATTCTATGTTATGTTGGGTTGATAACTACTGTAATGCCGACTTAACTAATCACTTAGCATCATCCTTGCCGAGAAGCCAAGAGATAGAGAATTCAGACTGACTAGGCTAATCCTACTTAGATAAGCCCACCTGTTCATACCTTTTATCCGCATCCCCTAACAACCTTGCCAATGTAGCATCGCTGCATATACAGTATCATATGGAGAATTTGTAGCACCAATGATTGATTTCCTTGTATATTCATTTTTACCATCTTGTATCTTATACATTGTTTTTTTAGGAAATATCCTTATTATTTTTTCCTTTTTAGATAAGTTACCCTAACTTACATGTATAAATGTCCTTATACTTGTGGCTATAAGAGATCAGATTACCTTCAATACACTTGAATACTTTCTTCTTTGCGTAAACACTACTTGTTTACACTCAGCATCACTCTTATCCTTTTCCTTAAGTAAGGTTAGGTGGTGACTAACCTCACTAGACCAATTCGTATGTCATATCTAATTATGCCATGGGTCCTCGGAAGTTCCTTTGGTATATCATATCCTTTGGAACTATTCGTAGGTTTTTTCTTACTGTTCCATTCGTCTTTATCACTCTTTTCGTACCTTTCACTATTAACCCTTTTTTTAGCTTTCTATAAGCTTGGACTCATCTAATGACCGACCTTGTCTATCCTTGGTCATGGTTCGTACCACCAACCTATGATAAAAGCTAGCCACTAAGCTGCTATCATAGACTTAGTATACATAAGACATAAAACTAAACAATTTGAAGCATCTTTAGTTCAATAGCTAAAGTAAAATGAAGACATTTGGATCATATGTTGTTACTTTAAAACATAAAAGTTTGATTATTATAATTCCTTTGAAAAATATTTGGAATTTTTGTACAAGAATATTGATCAAAGAATCTAGAATCACTTTTATAATAAATACAATATTATAAGTTAGTTTAGATCATTCAAATGGCATAGTTGACCCCAAAATGAAGGTAAAAAAAATATTCTAATCTATTTGCTCTTCAATCCAAAACTATTGACCATCTTTTGTATGCCTAAGGATTGGGTATGTTAGTGTTTATCTTTTAGGGCCTATAAAAGAACTATGAGGGTATGAGCAACCATCGCTCAGTAACAGGATGGAGATGGAAGCATACATAGCACAACAATCAAGCAAGGCTGTCAATAAATTAGTTAGATGCAATGCCATGCAACAAGCATATGCCCTCTACATGATGTTGTCTAGTTCATCGTGAAGTTAGAGAAATTATGCTCGCGCTAACCCGAGTTAAAGGGTTATTGTATATTGGTAGCATACTCGGCTACAATGCCTTCAAACTAAACCTAAGCCTGTACAATGGAGGCATGCTCCTCCTAAGAGCTCTTCAAACCAACTACCCCCAATCTTACCATGAATTACTCTCTTATTAGTTAGCTTAGCCTTAAGGGTTAGAGAAGGCCAATTCTAGCTACTTCATCGAAAGGTTGGCATTTGGTCAAAAATCCTAACTACTTCCCCCAGTCGATTGCAATGCATGTTCAAATATGTTTATGTCCAAGTTTTAGCTTATTCCAATTTAGGGGCAACCTACCAATTTCAAACACTCAAATTAGGACATAAATCATGGCAAAGCAATCATTTCGTATAGCATAACAATCAAACAGTATAACAAAAAGTTTCTAAGTACATGTATGTTGTGCATACAACTAATTACATTACAACCACAAATAAGTATACACATCAACATCTAAGTACTTTTATATAGTACTCCAAAATGCCATTAAGCATTGATCCCACTTACTTGGATTTGCAATAGCTCTTGTAAGTTAAATTGCCCAATCCTTCCATCATATATTGTCCCCATATTACAAATCTCACCTTAGTTCCTACATGATTCATTGAAATTACAATGTTTCAATCCTTATACTTTTACTTAGGTTTCTTTTTATATTTTTAGTGGTCATTAAGTGTTGGTTATAGGTATTAGATTTTATTACCTTTACTATGTTTCTTAAGTTTACAGTAACTTCTCCATAACCTTTTACTCAAGCTTCCATTAGAGTCCTTAGTTATATTTCTTGACAGGTGATTCTTGTTTCGGTATACGAACGCCTGCAATATGAGAAAACAGTTACTAGAGGCACTGGAGGGTACTTTAGCATAGCCACTTCAATGCCTAATTTAGCCTCTTATCATGAAAGTAAAATTGTTGAAATGGTTATGAGAATCAAAGGATGGAGCAAAAGGGTCCTTTACCTAGGGGGTTTTCCTAGGATTTATAGTATGTTAATATAGATTGTCCCTAAATTGAATAATTGGATCAAGCTTAATTACTGGGTTGACTAATATAAGCCCTCGGAATAGTTATAAAAAAATTCCTATCAACACTTAGCCCCCACTCTCTTTGGTGAAAAAATTGGAAAAGAGAGTATCTAAAGAGGTTAATTACGTAGGATTTCCAAAAATATTTGTAATCCTAACCTGAAGAGCCTAGAGCTCTTGAAGAAGCAAATGCTTGAAAAGGCGAAAATCAAGAGTGACCAAAGCACCTAAAAATATTGGTATTCTTAATAAGGCAAAGACCTGAAGAGGCTAGAGTGCCTGAAGCCTAAAGAAGTAAAGGCCCAGAGAGGTCGATATGGTGAAGACTTGAAGTGGCGAGAGTGCCTTAAGAGGTGAAGGTCCAAAGAGGCCAAAGCACCTAAAGGGGTCGAAGCACCCAAAAAGGTTGAAGAAGCATGCAGGTTGTCCGAGTTGGACATGACTTATGCTAAGTTGTGAGATAGGTTTACTGGCCTCTAGTCCATTAGAGTATAGGACCTAGGAATTAGTACTTTATAATTTGCTCATCACCCATAGTGTGTAAAGCTTAGAACTATTCAAGAATAGCCCATTAATAAGTTATACTTTATGTAGGCTAAATATTGATAGCGTTTCTTTAACCCTAATTCATCTTTGAATTCTCATTGGAGCATCATATAGATAATAATATATTATGCATGAATCTAGTGTAAATATCATTAATTGATTAATGCGTAGCACAACATAAAACAATATCATAAAAATAAATAATTGAATGATTCAGAAATAATAATAGAGTGGTTTTACTCATCTTCTATCAATGTGAATTGATGCATAAGTGGGGCTCTTGAAGTCATGTTAGCTCATTTTGGACCATAAAAATCATATGAAATGGTCTTTGTATATGATATGGATTAGTTTTCCATCAACTTATAATGGAATTTACAATAGGCATCCTTGGGCTTATCAAACTCATAGGAACTTACCCAACATTTGGGGTTGTTCATCAATCACTTAATGTAGCTCTAGTCATGGTGTTCCTTTTCACTTTGCATTCCATTTTAAGTTGCTACAATCTACTTGAAAAGTAGAGTCTTGACATATAGTAGGTATGTGGATTGCTTGACTATGGAATGTTGAGACGTTTCAAATTCGACCAAACTTTCAGGAGCTTAAAAGCTTAACATGCTCAGGATTTTTCTTTCGATGTAGAGATGGGTAATTACTTAGCATGGGGATGCTAAAATTCGTCTCTATCACATATAAGTTGGTTACTCGATGCTATGCTAATGGATAGTTCAAACAATTTGCGAAGTGTAGGTCTTCAACTACTCAGCATGAAGTTCAGGGACTTGTATGACTTGGACAATCTCGACTTCTTAGATATTTGCAAGTGATAGAAAAGCTCAGCATCATTTTCTCGACATCTTAGTTTACTGTTTCTCAGCATGACATGATCCTGCCTTATGCAATTTGCCTTGTGTGAACCAAACACAACCCAGTCAACTACAACATGCTTTACAAAAGCATGTGACTACCTACAGCTATTAGAAGCCTGATAATTATTAATGAAAGCTAAAAAATTATAGCTTCTAATTAGCTCTTATGAAATTTAGCTTGGTTGAGCAAAGCTCAATCTAGTTGGTCCTCAAATTGATAATTAGCAAGAACTATTATGGAGAGCTTGGGAATGGCTCCAAACTAAACGAACTTTGCTCGGTGCATTTGAAAGGGGAAAGCTCAACCAATGAAAAGTTTAGCTATTTAATGCTCAAAGTTCATGAAAGTATAGCTCGACTTCTTTGAATTTAGTTTGGTTGCTAAAGTTTCTTGACAATTTGGTACGGTATTTGGAGTACGTTTGCTTAGCAACTTCCAATCTTACTGTTATGTTGCAAAGCTTAGATTAGGAAGGGAAGCTCAGATTCACTCAAGCTCAAAAAGAATGAAGCTCAAATTTGTCAAAAGTGTAACGAGTTGAGTTATTCAGTAAGGTAGATGAAGGCTTGGACTTGTTACTAGGTTTTGTTGTACTCCTAAGTGACAGTATGACTCAATTAAAGAGCTTCGGATTGGTCAGGTGAGCATCGCTGAGCTGCATAACCATGGAAAGTGAGTTGACATTTGATAGATATCTCGATAAGATTATTTTGAGTTGCTCGACCAGACATAGTTCGGCAACTTGCGATATAAGTGGTCGATGCATGTTGGGTTACGCTCCATCCATTAGTATCTCCCCTTTAAGGGGAGAGGATGGTAGTAAAATTATTAGCAAACCAAGAACTACTGGAACTCAGGAGTGGAGTTCTCCATTTGAAGGAAAAATAAAATTCTGACTTCATGTTGTAGTACATTATAGTAGCTCAAATGCTTGCTTCTCAAATTGAATATGCTATTGGAATTGCTCAAGTTGGAATGTGTTGAGCCTTGATTAACATTAATTTTAGACTACATGAATAAAGATCATATATCTTGGAGTTCAAAGATTGTCAAATATAGCATAACCATGTATAAGACTTGCAATTCCATTATGGTTTGGTTTAATAGCTCAGTTTGCTATGCTTAGCTCTTATCTGGATTTCCATATCTTAGGAATTCTCCTCAACTTAGGGACACCTTCATGAAAACATGGACAATAGCTCTGATCATGCTCAAAATAAGTAGCTCAGCATTTCTTAGATACATGTGAGCTTGGACTCATACAAACCACAAATGATCAACTCAGGTGTGTATTTGCTCTACTATGTGAGCTTAATCACAACTCAACCAATGGAAGGAAGGTTTGAACTTCATGTAAAATTGAATCAAGTATGGCTCACAAAATCGACCAAATAATTAGATTACTTAAGTCATGATTTTATCTAGCTGTAGTTACTTTTCTATCCTTATGAGGAATATGGACATAAAGTCTTCTTCAAATGAAAACTTTTTGCAAGGAACTTAGAGCTTAGAATTCTTTCATTTTAAGCACAAAGATCAACCACTGCTCATGATTGCTTATTAGCTTCTACATGGGCAGCTTGGTAATTTAACCATCAAAAGCATAGCAGCTTGACGCTTTACTATCAGATAAGTTGAATTTACTCGTTTCGTTAGTTGCATTTCCCTAAGTTGGCTACTATATGGTGCTATCCAATAATGCCCTATTGTTGATTGGCAATTCTTAGATATGGGTTTCTCAAGATTTACTCAACCTGGTTGTTAGAGTATTAGAAAGCTTAGTTGGTTTCTCATCTATGAACTACTACATGAATGAGATTGTGGAAGCATAACTCAGCAAGAGTTGTTTGAGCAAACTTCTGAGCAGTGCGGTATAGCCATGAGCACCTTGGTTATGACTTGCTTTAAGTCTTGATGAGCTCTTGAACTTAGTAGAGCTCACGTATAAGTCTAATGCAAGGAACTTGGTTTGGCACGACCATGGATGTTCAACTACTTGGCAATGTGCTGGTCGCCAACACTAGGAGTTACTCAGCATTGTAGTTCACAGTAGTTCTATACTCACCATTCGACCATGGACTACTATATGGTTCTTACAATGGTCAAAATTGGGTTAGCTCCTGAGATTAAAATGACTTTGACAACTTTCTTCATTTTCTTTTAAATAAATAATAAGAAGATGAGGATGGATGCTTGAAATTTCAATCTTCTCCTTGAATCATGCTTGACCAGGTCATTTTATTTATTTCATAATCTAAAATGGATGCTCATCATTTTGGTGGAGATGCTACCTTCACACAAAGCATGAGGGTGATAATTAAGAATTAAGTGGTTCATGATGTTTTAGTGACCATTCTCGAGAATGATGATTATGAAACAGCCATAATAGTGGTAATTAGAATTTTACAAGGAAAAAACTGTCCAATACACAAAGAAAACTACCATGCACAAAGGTAAAACCGTCCTTTGTATAAGGAAAACCATCGTGCGCAAGAGTAAATGCATTGTGCCTCCATGCTTTAGTTATCATGCATCTTGCAAAGAAGAGTAGAAATAATAGTCTCTGTTGTAAAATATATATGCAAAAAATTCAAATACTAAGAGAAAAGCATTTGAAACCATAGTCCATTATGGGACATAGAAAAATCAAAACATTGAGCGATATATAAAAGAAAGGCATAACCAACCGTAACAATGGGATGGTGA
The DNA here is from genome assembly GCA_024138005.1 of Lumnitzera racemosa. Taxonomy (NCBI): domain Eukaryota; kingdom Viridiplantae; phylum Streptophyta; class Magnoliopsida; order Myrtales; family Combretaceae; genus Lumnitzera; species Lumnitzera racemosa. Next base: position 74,998,718 of record JAMXBC010000002.1, read on the forward strand.
ATTGACATTTCATAGGATGGAGAAAAGCCAAGATAAATCAAGGGATTCATGAAGAAATTCACTGAAATATAGAGATAGAGAATGGAGCAAATCCATCCAAAGAAAGAATATTTGAGAATCATGGCGATAAATTATATGTCCCCACATACGGTACCAATTGTTGACGAGTGATTCTTGTTCTAGTATACAAACACTTGCAACATGAGAAAACGACTATGGGGAGTGTCGAAGGGTGCTCCAACATAGTCACTCCAATGCTTAAGTTAGTCTCTTATAATGAAAGTAAAATTGTTGAAATGGTTATGAGAATGAGAGGATGGAGAAGAGGGTTCTTTTACTTAGGGGTTTTATCTAGTATTTATAGTATGTTAATAGAGATTGTCCTTAGAATAGATAATTGGACTAGGCTTAAGTATTGGGCCAACTAATATATGCCTACATAATAATTATCAAAAAAGGCCTATCAATAATATTCTTTTCCTATTGGACCTTCTACTTAAGTTTCTACTATAGTTTTAACTCATGTTTCTTATTAGATAGACCTTCCACATAACCATCTACAGAAATTTTTGTTAAAGTTTCTACACTAAGAAACCTTCTATTGATGATTCTATCACCATAATTTTATAGCAACTTGATTAGGGAGGCTTCTACAATACCTTCTATAAGTCAACAATTTCCACTAGTAGCTACAAAAATTTCTACAAGACCTTCTACAATTGGCAGCTTGTTTTGCAACTCATCTAAAACTTTTATAGCTCATTCTACAATCAATAGGTTTGCCCCATTTCACCAAAACTCCACTGTTGACACTTTTCTTCACTTATTCATGCCCAATCTTGTCGAAACTCCATCGATATCAACTCACATGGTAAAAAACTCATCCACATCAACGTGCATAACTTGAAATTCAACCAAAAAGAAGGTTAAACACACTTAATTAACTAACATACCTAACTTACATGATTAAGCCAGAAAATCATGGTTTTTATTATAAAAATCCTTCATTTATAGCAGCTAAGATCTTTGATTCACTACTAATAATTGGTGATTTCTAACAAAAATTATCAATTTCACAACATAGTAAAAATCACCGTATTTAACTCCTAAAAACCCGTCTTGTTATAAAATTTCCTATTCTTGCTTAAAAATCAAGATCAACCAACTACATATAACAAAATTACTCAAAAGTGGAGGAAAATTAGATGTAACAAAATCATGTATAAAATAGCCATACATTTCAACTTTTCAATCTTTCCAAAAATTAAAGATTAACCCTAATAAAAATGAAAATATTTAGAGAGACTCTTTACATACAAATTTTATATGTGTAATAAGTTATTTGTAGAAAATTTTTAGTTAGGAAACTATATTTTTTTTTGGTTTTTAAAAGCAAATCGAAAATCAATCCTAAAATACCCATTTTTAAGAGCAACATACAAAATAAAATATTATTATAAAAATAATAATTTTACATGAAAATATACTTAAAATAATGTCAAAATAAAAATTTTCACAAATTTTGGACAAAATTTGATATTTTTTAATGAATTATTGAAAATTAGGTGAAATGTTGAACTTTCCAACACTTGAATCTTTGGTGGCCATTAGTAGTGGGGCGGTTGTTGACGACAAATGCCATTGGGTATAGGTGCTTATGGTAGAAGTCATTCATTATTAGGTTACTCTTAAGTCTGGGAACCCTAACTTGCATATTATCAGCTAATTTTTCCTATTCTCTTCATATTTTTGTAAACTTCTCAAGAAATTCCTATGATTTTTTCTTGCTTGTAGGTACCTTAATAGTCAAATAGAAGATAAACGAGGTTTTATATGGATCTTGGGATAAATGAGTTGGTTACATGCATGAAGAACAAGTATTGCCTTTTTCCTTCATTCTTTGCTAAGTGTTGAGTTGCTTTTAACAAAACCATGTTCTATTTAGGGTTTGTCAATCAAATGGTTTTGTCAAAACCATCAAAGCTCATGGTTTTCCTACCATGGTTTTAAAAACCATCAACTCTCATTAATAGTTTTCTTAAAACCATAAGCCCTTATTTATTTATTATTTTTTTATACATATTTTATTTTATTCATTAGTTTATGTTGTTTATAAATTTACATGAAAACTTCTACTTAATCTTCTACATCTTAATCTCAATTACTTATACCCTATTATAATAAGCAAATTTAGGTTTACAAAGAGAAACTTGACAGAGTAAAAGATACATTGAATATTACATGTCTTAAAATAGAAAATGCATTGCAAAAATAGAAGATTCACTCATTAGGGGACAACCACACCTTAGGTACATCATTGTCGTAGCTAAGCATATACTTATTCTTTGTGCGAAAATTTGAAGTTTAAAGAAATTATCTTGACGAGAGGAATATGATTGGAGACTATGGCCATAGTCCTTCCAAGACTTCTTTTCTTACTTAATTCTCATCCAGACCTTCTCTAATCCGTTCCATAATCAATTATATTGCTCTAAATTACTCCAAAAATGACTAAAAATCTTTAAAACTTCATAAAACATTCCAGAAGTCCCTAAAAATAAAATTTTAATGAACTAAGCGTAAAATAACACAAAATTAATTTAGCTAAGGCCAAAAATAGTGTAAAAGAGCCATATAAAATATATGCTATTTTTTCATTATCAACACATACAACCAAATTCACATGATAAAAGAAGATAAGGTTAAAACAACCTTCATCAGTACTTGGGGAACCTTATTAACTAATGCCTTTTGGATTAATGAATGCTAAGGCAACATACTAGAGATCCATAGTAACCTTGTTTCATGACATAATGTGTAAGAAAGTTGAAGTATACGTAGATGACACGATTTCTAAGTGTAAGGAAAGATCATGCGATCATAATGAGAAAAATTTTCAACTTATTCAGAAAATTTTAGCTTAAACTCAACCTTGAAAAGTGCTCTTTCGATGTTTCGTTAAGGAAATTACTTGGTTTCATTATTAGCCAAAGAGAATTGAAATTAATCCAAACAAGATCAAAGTTACTGTAGAGATGCCTCCACTAGGTACATTGAAAGAGGTTAGAGGTCAGTTAAGAAAATTTAATTACATCATGGGGTTTATATTTGAACTCACTAACAGATGGAAACCATGCTTCAAACTCCTAAGAAAGAATGTCGTAGTTCATAGGGATCAAGAGAGCAAGCACACTTTTAAAGACATCAAAGAATACTTCATGAATTGTCCAATCCTTTTGGCACTGTATAGACATTTGATATCGTACCTCACCATCCTACTCAAGTTGATGGGATGCATGTTCAAATAAAAGGATGAAGAAAGCAAAGAACATGTTGTTTGCAACCTCAACAAGAAATTTACTTTAAGAGAACAAATTATATAGAGGTAGAGAGAACTTGCTATGCATTAATATGGATCATGCTATAACTACATCAATAAATTTACTTTAAGAGAACAAAATTATATAGAGGTAGAGTTAACTTGCTATGCACTAGTATGAATCATAATAACTATGTCAATATACTCTATACTACTTTAAAGTGCTTGCTAATCTTTAGGTAGCAAATATTGTCATCTAAGTATGATATTACCTACATTACAAGGAAGTCAATATATAGGAAAACTATTGGTCATCAATTGGCAAATGTACCAATGAAAGAGGAATTCCAAAAGATACAAGAACAATTCCCTAATGACCAAATAATGATAGTAAGGAATGAATCAATTATTGAGTAAGGTTAGATGACATATTTCGATGGTGTTATAAACACCTTTGGATATAGAATCAAGGCAAAACTGATTTCCCTAAAAGAGGAACATTTCCTTATAGTAGCCATTGGCTAAGCTTATGTTCCCATACAATAACAACTAATTCAGTATGAAGCATGCATCATCGGGCTAAAGATGGTACTGCATATGGAAATAAAATGATTAGAAGTATATGGAGATTTCACCCTCATCTTTTGCAAACCTTTGGTGAATAAGAAACTAAAGACCGCAAATTGATCCCATACAATTAATGTTTGGCAGAAGTGATTCAGCTATTTAGAGAGATCTCTTTTTGGTATGTTCTAAGAACACAATCAATTTACAAACTCCTTAAGAACATTGCCTTCACTTATTGAAATCATTGAGGGAATAGAAATTCAACATTTCAAAATTGAGATTTAAGAGAAACTAGCTTTCTGTCTCCATATTGAATTTGCTCAACAACTATGGTACCGAGATATGAAGACTTTCCTCTTAAGAGGTCAATTCCTAGATTAAACGACCAAAGAAGATCGAAGAACGTTGAGAAGTTTAGCTTGAAACTTCATCCTCAGTAATAATACCCTTTACTGAAGTTCGTTTTGACACAACTTTATTAATGTACATAAATGAAGAAGAAGTAGAAAGATTGATAGAAGTACACAAAGGGATGTATGGTTATCATATGAATGGCCATATGTTAAATAGAAAAATCATGAGGATAGGGTACTATTGGCCCACAATGGAAGTAGATTGCATTAATTATGTTCGTTGTTACCATGTGTGGCAAACATATGCTAATAGGAAGAATGCCCCACTATGAGAGCTCTACAAGTTTTCAATCCCTTAGCCGTTTTCCATATGGGGAATTGACATAAGACCCATTACTCTAAAGGCTCTAAATGGTCACTTCTTCATATTGGTGGCCATCAATTATTTTACTAAATAGGTTAATGCAACTTCCTATGCAAGTGTTACAATAGAGGTAATAGCCAAGTTTTTAAAGAGGGACATAATCTCTTGCTATGGACTATTGAATTGACAATCACAAACAACAACGTGAATATGAACAATAAGCTAATTGAAGAGATATGTCACCGATTCATGATAAACTACAAAAATTCTTCCTCATATCATCCATAAATGAATAGGCCAGTTGAGGTGGCAAACAAGGGGAGAGTTATTTTGGTTATCAGACTAACTTTTCAACCAAGAAAGATTGCGGAAGAAGAGAAAATATTATGTAAAAAGGATACAAAGTGGAGAAAAATAAGGAAAAAGAGAGGATATCTTGCAAAAAAGGAGATGTAGTGGATAAAAAAATTAAGAAGAACAAAGAATACCTTACAAAAAGAAGACAAAGTGGATAGAAAAAATGAGGGAAAAAAAAAGGATACCCTACAAGAAAAAGAAAAGAGTAGCAAAATGGATAAAAAAAAATGATGATGTTAGAAAAGAGAGGTGTAGAATATCCAAAGAATAATGCTAGGGGAAAGAAAGCCCCCTACTAAGATATCTCCAAAAAAAAAAAAAAATGTTGAGATGAAGGAGAAGTGTTTCTCCCTAAATGGAGTCTGACATCATGATTGTCAAAGAGTAATTCTAAGTTGTTCCCTCATAAAAAAAAAATCAAAAATAGTGTTTGGGGAGAAATGGTGCTAAAAGAAAAGAGTTTCTTTCGCTAAGTGCAATCCATAACACTATTAGAATTTGAAGAGAATAATTCCTAGAGGAGGAGGAGAAAAGGATATTTTTCTCTAAAGGGAGTTCCCCTCATGGAAGCAAATCTATTAGATAAGGGCTAACATCCTAGACAACATAAGAATCTCCATAAAATAATGCTCAGATGAGGGAGCAAAGCATTCCTTCCCCAGTAGAGTACCATTTACCAAGAAAACACTACTAAAAGGTTAGAGCAGATTATGACATCCCTTTCATTATATAGTAGAGATCCTTTCAAGAGTCAAGTGGTTACTCGGTGAATCACAGATGAGACAATTTATAAATCCCTAAGTGGAGTAAAGTTTCAAATTTAATACTATTCACAAAGCCAGCACATAAGGGATGATTGTATGGTGATATAGGAACCTAAGCAAAGTTGTCATCTATTAAGGTACATTTTGGTGAATAAGGCAAAGTAGATAGGTAAGTTTCCTAAAGTTTTCAAAAATGATTTTCCTATTGCGATTTCCCTAGTAGAGGCCTAAATTTCCCCTTACTAAAGAATAACAAATGACTTTTCCCTTAGAAAATCTTGTTAGGTGAATTCTTTAGATGTAAAACCCTACTGGTGGTCAAACTAGTCTCTTAATTACTCATTTGAAATTCGGTGCATAGGTTGCTTTTCTTAAGGAACTTATATCTACACTTAAAATTTTGAAAATCTAATTAAATATTTGAATTCCTCATGCAAAAATAAGTAGGAAAACCAAATTTCATAATTTTTTGTGATCATTTGCTCTTTTTCCCTAAGTTTTTACGAAATCGAAAGAATTTAGTGACTTATTGGAAATCTGTGCTTTAGCCACTGTAGGGAAGAGAGGGTGCGTTGGCTTACTTTTTCGTTATCTACTCCTTCAGACCACCACATGGTTTCATACCCAGCTAGTCATCTTCCTTAAGATCACGTACAACTCCGAATTCGTAACTAAATTTTTCCAATTTTGTTTTTCCCCTTTCTCTCTCTATATTTTCATTTGCAAAATTTTTTTCAAGCTACCAAATGATCAAAGTTTGCTCTAGAATACAGGATGTGGTTTTATATGTTCAATTGGAGTTGCCTTTGGTTTTTTCTTGCTAACTTAACATGTGTGAAAGGCATGATAACGTGTCAAAAAAAGCTAATCTCCAATCCATGCATTCTAAATCCTATTGCCACACTTCCTACAGCATCCCAAATGTCCTTAGTAATTTTCTATTAATTTTCTTATATTTTATTAATTTATTTAATGATTTATACGTAATTCCCAATATTTATAATAAGCATGAGTATATATATTTATATAATAATTATACCCGCTGTATATACATGTCTTTTATATAATATTTTATGTCTATTATTATTTATATTACTCCTATAATATATTTCTAAGTATTTGCTAATTTTTGGAATTTACATCGTACATATCTGATAATATAATAATGATATAATAGGTTCTTACTATTTTAGCTATATTCTTAATAATTTAATATATTTTTAAATTCCAAGCTTATGGGATTTCCTTAACTGATATCTTAAACTTATAAGAAAGTTTTTATGTTAATCGAGTTAGTCTTATCAACACCCTAAATTTACCTACTTGCTTCCTATTCACTAAGTACTAAGCTCACATTTAAGTTTTCTTATTGCTCTAGGAATAGTCCTTTTTACTATAGTTGCAAGGCATCTAACACCTTTCTGATATCATTGTATGAGTACATTTTTCTTTACACTATTATCTAATTTTACTGAATAGCTCAAGGTTAGTAGCAAGTAGATCTTAACATTAGCTTATGAGTCATATCAAGCAAAATATTAAGTCGTGTTATGTTCATTGGTATGTAACATCCTTTGAGTAGCTTACGAGAAGCTATTATGTGTTTCAATTTCTACACTTCATTTTGTTCAATATTAAGATGAGCCCATTTGGTAACTATTCTCTATGGTAAGCCTTAGTAATTGTTGAGCTCCTAAGCACACCATATAATTTCTTGGTATCAAAGCTTATGGTTGTGACTAAGAGCTAAGTTTTAAAGTATTTGATCTTATTATAATGTGTTAGTGTGTTTTGTTTGACTTTATTTTCTTGTACAAAACAAACCAAGTTCCAAATCATTGTAAGAAGTTGTGTTGTTAAGTTGTGTGAGCATTTTCTATTAGAGTAACTAATTTTCTATAGTCTTGTATTGAAAATAGGAGCATCTCTAAGGGATTAGCGACCATAAATGAGAATTGATTTGCAAAACATGGTCGTAATCTTCTAAGCTTACTAACCTAAGCAAGAGCATCTCTAGGAGATTAGAAAACCTAAATGAGAATCGATTTGAGAAAACTTAGGCATGCTCTTATAAGCTCACTAACCTAAGTAGGAGCATCTTTAGGAGACTAGTAACCCTAAATGGGAATCAATTTAAGAAAACCTTATTGTATTTTTGTAAACCCTAGAAAAACAATAGTTGAACCTTAACTCAAGTCCGAGTGTTCTAAATTGTACAATAAGTCGATAAGACTAGTAACAATAAAAGATTACGAAGTTTAATAAATCAAATATAACACCGACAACAAAACCTTAGGAATTGATTAAAACCCAAAATCGCTCATTAAAACCCTAAAACTAGTTTACGCACTATTAATCAAAATTGAATCCGAAATTGCTTGAAACCCTAAAATCATAAACATAAACTTATAAAATAGTTAAATATTACACAATAATGATAAAATTATATTCGAATGTAATTTTTGACTAAACTACCTATTCGTACGAAATTATAACGAAATTGCCATAGTAACTTGTAAAAATTATAATTGTAATAGGTACTAATTAAATTGATAAAATTTCATAAAATTTGAAAATTAATTTATGAGAAGAATCATTATAATTTATATGATTAAAAAAATTACATAAATTTGTTAATAATTTTCATTTTCCTTATCTTCTATTCCCAATTTATCTCTTTTTCTTCTTCCATTTCCACTTCAATATTCCTATCTTGCACAAAACATAGAAAATCAACAACTAAAATAGCAAACGTAGCCTACGTGAGCAAAACAAATTACCATGTGTTGATGTTAAATAAAAAGAAAAGATTACAAATGATTATTTTTGTTTTTTCTGCATTAATGCAAAATCTAACTTAGCTTAAATATTAAGTTATCAATCATGTGAGTAAAGGAAGAAAATATAAACCTGGAAAAAAAAATTTTTGCACAAACACACGTCGAAACTTGGAGAGCAAACCGTAAGGGAGAGAAAGAAAAAGAAAGAAGGAAAAGAGAGAAAGAAGGAAGATAAAGAAGAAGAAAAGAGGAAGGAAAAGAAGAAGAAAAATAAAATAAAATAAATAGGTAAGTAATTTATTTTAGTAGTATAGATGTATATTATATAGTATACATATATAAATATAGTATTTGTATGGTATTTTTACATATAACATTACTATTATATGTCTATGTACATGAATACTTAAATTTAATTATATGTGTATATATAAGGTTAGGTATGTATACATTTATGTACATAGGTATATAGTATGTATTATGTATTTGTTTTTTTTAGAATACATATAATTAGTAATTAGTATTTTTCATTAAATAACTATAGTATAAATATATATGTATGTACCGTAACTATATATATATATATGTTTATACATGTATAATTATTTATATATATATATGTATAGTCGTATAGCATATATATAGTGGGGTATTTTTATATGTATATAAGACATATGTATATGTATATATATATATAGAATATAGAGTATATGCATTGGAGTATACGGCATAGTATATGTATAATATATAGTATATATATTTTATAATAAATATTATGTAAACATATATACCGAATATATATAATATAAGAATGGGTATTTGTAAATTATATATATATATATATTTAGGTCTTAGGAAATTATATGGGTATATTATTATGTACAAATACATATACATATATAATGCGTAGAATATATATATACGTAGTATACCAAATATGTAATAATATATATAACATATTTACTAAATTAGTACATATGTAAGGTGTATCCGTATATATATATATATATATATATATATATATAATAGCGTAATTACATATTTTTCAATAAAAAAAATTGTAATAAAATATATATATATGTATGTATGTATAATCATAAAGTACATAAGAGAAATAATAAATAAGAAAATGAAAAACAGGAAAAATGATAAAGATAATAATAATGATAATACTCATAATAAAGTAAAAATCTCAAAAATAGGAAAATATACCCAAAATAATAAAAATATCAAATATATGATTTAAATAATTATTGAATCATAAATATGTTAAGAAAAAGTGAAAATTAATATTTTATAATTTTTAACCTTAAATAATAAATTTTGTGATATTTTTATATCACAATTTAAATTACGAGTCACAACGTCCAAAACGAACCTCGTTACGAGAAAATACACTTGAAAACGATAAAAAAAGACTATAAGTTAATAACGATCTGAGCTAAAACGAAAAAGTTACACGTGATTCGATAAAAGGATCGAATCAATAATTTCACATAACTAAGTAAAGTAGACCTTACAAATTCTAGCATTAGTTAGCTTTAAATTCCATACCTTACAAAATTTTCATTATTCTCAAGTGATTTCGATATCAACCCTAAGTTGCTACCAGACTACTATGACTCTTGAGCTAGCCTTGGCTGAGTGAGTGTTTCCTAATGATTCCATACTTGTATGTGCTTGTAGTTAGTGAACATAAATTATGAATTATAAATGAATGTATATGGGGTTGGGTTATACTTGTGCATGATAATTGTTGTTGATGGTGAATTTATCTTAAATTGCAATAATATAATGTCTATTGCATAATAGATTCACTAGATTGATTGTTTGTGGCTTGGAATGATCACTGAATAAATAAGACTAAATTTTATTCGACCAGAAAAGTTAACTTCGATCATGTATAAATTATGCACTGCATAATTAATTCCAAGCAGTCACATTACACGGAGGTAGCGAGAGGCCATACGTAGGTTGATTATTGAGTGTTATTGATTTTGTACGGTGCATACGTATGATATGACCTTACCCCAACCCGCGGGATGACTAGGTGTTGGAGATGCCAACCACCTAGCTATGGGTCGAGTCTAGAGGCCTTCGTTTAGGGATAAGTGAGGGCTGATGAACCTACTCACAATCATATGTAGAACTCGTTTTGATAAAGCTGGTAATGGATGTACCATTACATTTTAAATACGAAAAGTGGAGTTTCATTATAGAATAAGTTCTAATATGATACCTGGATCTGACTGCACCGATGAATCTCGAACCTTAACTTCGGAAGGTGTTAAATTTGAGTTACATACAGTACCTAGTCACCTGTATGTATTTGTTTGTCACACTGTTTGCCATGCATTCATTTAGTTGAACCAAACTATTGTATGCCTTAATTGTTGTGTGGTAGAGGGAAAATATCTCACTAAGCTAGTTAACTTATACCCTTGTAGTCTTTTCTCGCAAGCCAAGCTTTGTGTGAAGTCGGGCCGTCTCATGCCCGAGGTTAGTTTCTATACAACGTCGGTGTGGGAGCTGGATGAGATCATAGAATATTTCTAATAGTTTATAGATTTGATATGTAAATGTTATACTAGTTAAACTAATGACATGTTTCAGTCTTCGTACTTGTACACTTTTATACAAATCGATAATGTATTATGTTTTTATAATTTTATTATTTGTTATGAAATGATATTGCTTAAGCTTGCGCACTCTTGGTAGTTAGTAGTAGCTGTAGCCTTGTGTATCATATAAAAGGGTCATCGATTGTAAGGGAATTCAATCTGTAATCCTTCGTACGGTATATGGCGACTGTCACGACTAGCTACCTCGAATTGTGACAACTCTTTTGAGCTCACTAACCTAAGTAGGATAGTCTCCAAGGGCCTAGCAACCCTAAATGGGAATCGATTTGGAAAAACCTAGTCATACTCTTTTGAGTTGATTAACTTAAGCGGGAGCATCTCTAGAGGACTAGCAACCCTAAATTAGAATCGATTTAAGAAAATTTGGTTATGCATTTTTAAGTTCACTAGCTTAGGCAAAAGTATCTCCTAGAAACTAACAACCCTAAAGTGGAATCAATTTCGAAAAACTCAGTCGTACTTTTTAAAGTTCACTAACTTAGGTAGGAGCACTTTAGGGGACTAGTAACCTTAAGTGGGAATTGATTTGAGAAACCTGGTCGTGCCCTTCTAAGCTTACTAACCTAGGCAGCAGCATCTCTTAGGGACTAGCAAACCTAAATCGGCTTGCTAAAAGGAAATGGTAAAGAGAAGCACCTTATGGGCTCATTAAAAGGAATTGGTGAAGAGAAGCACCTAATGGGCTTGCTAAAAGAAATTGGTGAAGGGAAGCGCCCTATGGCCTTGCTAAAACTTTAAAGAGAGGTTGATGAAGGGAAACACCCTACGGGGTCGCTAAAATGCTGAAGTAAGATTAATGAATCAAGAAGTGCCCTATAAGTATGCTAAAAGAGAAATTGGTAAAGGAAAGTTCCCTATAGCTTACTGAAATGTTGAAGTAATAAAATGATTAAGGAAATACCCTATGGGCTCACCAAGACCTTAAAGAGAGATTGATGAATGGAAGCACCCTTTAAGCTTATTGAAAGAAATCGGTGAAGAGAATCATCTCATAGGCTTGTTAAAAGAAATTGGTGAGGAGAAGCACCTTATAGGCTCTTTAAAACCCTAAAGAAGGATTGATGAAGGGAAGTGCCCTCTAGGCTCATTGAAAGAACTTGGTGAAGAGAATCACCTTATGAGCTTGCTAAAAGAAATTGGTGAAGAAAAACGCCCTACAGGCTCGCTAAAACAAATCGGTGAAGAAAAGTGCCCTATGGGCTTGCTAAAAGAAATTAGTAAAGAAAAGTGTGCTATTGGCTTGCTAAAACAAACTGGTGAAGAATCATTTTACGAGCTCGCTAAAACAAATCAGTGAAGAAAAGTACCCTATGGGCTTGCTAAGATAAATTGGTGAAGAAAAGTGCCCTATATGCTCACTAAGATCTTAAGAAGGAGAGATTAAAAGGGAAGTGCCCTAAATAAAAAGTGGTAAAGGGAAGTACCCTTGGGCTGACTAAAAGAAATTAGTGAAGAAAAGCACCCCATGGGCTCACTAAGATCTTAAGAAGGAGGGACTAGGGGGAAAGCATCCTATGGGATTGCTAAAAAACATTGGTGAAGAGAAGCACCCTATAGGCTTGCTAAGATCTTTTGAAGGAGAGACTTTAGGGGAAGCACCCAATGGGCTTGATAAAACCCTAAATAGAAAGTATTGTAGGGAAGAGCCCCATGGGCTTACTAAAAGAAATCGGTGAAGAGAAATGCCCTATAAGCTTGCTAAGATCTTAAGAAGGAGAGACCATAGGGGCAGTGCCCTATAGACTTGCAAAAAGGAATTGATGAAGAGAAGTGCCCTATAGGCTTACTATAAGGAATTAGCAAAGAGAAGTGCCTAATGGGCTCATGGTAACCAATTGGTGAGGAGAGGTACCTTATAGGCTCGATAAGAGAAATTGATAAAGGAAGGTACCCTATGGACTAGCTAACAACCGTAAAAGGGAATTGACAAAAGAGGGGATAGCACTTTGAAAGTTGGCTAGAACCCTAAAATGAATAGAAGAGGGGACAACACTCTAAGAGCTGGCTAAAACCCTAAAAATGATAAAAGATAGGACAATTCCCTAAAGGATAGCTAGATCCCTAAAAATGAATTAAAAGAGGGGATAACACTCTAGGAGCTGGCTAGAATATAAAAAATGAAAGATAAGACAATGTCTTAAGAGCTGGCTAGATCCCTAAAAATGAATTAAAAGAGAGAATAATGCTCGAAGAGCTAGCTAAAACCCTAAAAAGAAAGATGGGATAATGCCCTAAAGGCAAGCTAGAACCCTAAAAAGAATAGAAGAAAGGATAGTGTTTAAAGAGCTTGCTTGAACCCTATGGAAAGTTTATGAAGGATTGAAAAAGTAAAGTAAGGAAAGTAACCAGTTTGAAAAACTTCTTGACTTGGAAAAATATTTACAAGGAAATTGGTGAAAAACCATTCATGAAAAAGGCATTATGGATAGGCCCCCTGATTTAAGGGACATTAAAAACTACATTAGCGAAGAGTGATCTAGACTATTATGGTCAATTTAAAAAGTATGACCACATTGAAAGGGAAACAAATGACATGAATTGAAAGCTTAGCTACTTGAATCTTGTGACAAGCCTTTACTTTCTCTCTCTTTCTTTTGTCTTTTTTCTATCTTTTTATTTTTTATTTTTTGAAAGCTTACCAACGAGTATAAATCCATATTTGATAACTATATGAGACCTCTTATATTCTTCTTAACCTTAATGTTGAGCTTCCTAGTAAAGCCTTGTGATTTGAAGCACTCTTTTACTAAGGAAAAGGTAACTTATGATTAGTCTAGTTGAAGAGGACTTTGTTGCTAACTCTTGATCTAGATTTTTCTCTTGACTATAAATTTAAAAAATTATAGCCCATCTTGCAAGTGATATTCTTTGATTATTCTAATAGGTCTTTCTCGATTCAACATTATGAATTCAGGCTTTTGGTCAAAGGGTCTCAAAAAAGGACTAATGAGAACGCCTATTTTGAAAGAAGCACTTTTATTCAACCTAGGTATACAAGTCAAGAACCTTAACCAAAAATTAGAAGTGTGCTTGCCCTTGTTTCAAAAACAATTTTTAGTAAAGATAAATTATCTTTTAAGATCGAAAGAACTTTTATTTAGTTAGGGTGGTATTGTGTGTAGGAAGGCCTTATGTGATTCAATATGCGTAAGAAAGTCTTTTTTGTTTGTGATTTCAAAGTATAATTCATAGTGGATGTGGAGGTTTTGGTGTTTTTAGGCTTGGATAGTGATTTAGGGCCTTGCATCTTTAGGGCAATTTAGGCCTTGATTCTTAGCTTTTTGATTTAGTTTTGCTACCCCTACTAGGATGTGATATATCATTTAAAGCTTTTGTCTTACACTCAGGCCTAATTTTCTTACCTCTTTTCTTCTCTGCTTTTTTTTTTCTAATTATATATATTTTTTCTCTTTTTTTAATTACTTTCCTCAATCATCACTCAATGTTCTCTCTTTTCTTTTGTCTCCAAGAGTGATTGTTTCCATTGCCAAGTTTTTTTTCTTTTTAAGCGATTCGAGGCCTTAAATCCATGGATTTTTAAGTGATTCGAGGCCTTATAAGATTGAAGTGTTTGAAAAGGAATTAACTCTTCTTCATTTGAAAGGAAAATAATTTATCAAAAATAAAATTCATTTTTGAATTAACATTACTTAAGCAAGCACAAACCAATTTTATCCTTCTCTCCTAATCAATGACCCTAATCTCCAAGTTGCCTCGTTGTGGGGTAGTTCTTGAAAGGGTTTAAATTTGAAAATTCTCTAAATTGGTCAAATAGGGTTAATAAAGGATAATTGTGTTTGGGATTTGAAATTGAATGCCTAACTTCATTTTAATCTACGTATCACATTCAAAATACACCTTCTTTAAGTAATGAGTCCAAAATATCCTTACCATTATCCTACTCAACTCTTAAAGTATTTTAAGGGTTAGGTTGTGGGATATAGTTTGCCTCTTTTTATCCTAAGCCCTTTAAAAGTGAGTTACTAATTTCTTAAGGAGGAATCTATATTTATTTTCCCTTAAGTGAAGATTGATTTTGCCCCCTAATTTCTTAACATATACCCCAATTTGATATTTTTCATTTGATCTAAGTTCAAAACTTAGGTTGTATTTTGACTTTGTTTTGTATCTTGGTCAAGTTTGATTTCCTCATTAGACTAGTGTTTTAACTTAGTTTAGTTACCTTAATGGGCTAGGGATTATGTTAGGTTCTTTTTACAAAAATTGAGAAATCAAATTATACATAAGGATGGTGTTTTTTAGGGTTCTTTTTACAAGTTTATGAGATTTATTTTCATTTCCTTAAGGGAGAGAGAATGAATGGTTAGATGAATGATTATTAAAGTACTGGTTTACTAATAAAACAAAAGATTGTACATAGAAACATATATATGATAGAACTGTTTGGGTTAGTACATTACTCTTTAAGTTGCAACCTTACTGCTTGATTTGGTGTTTAAATTTTACAAAAAACAAAATGATTACATTTCTAAAGACCTTCCAATTCTAGTAGGGTTGCAATTCTTAAGAGTAGTATATTAACTCAAGGTTTTAGGGCAAGTACATACAATTAGGGCAAGTCTTAAGATCCTTAAGCTTTATGACCTCACTCGTTTCTAGAAAACGCCTTCATTAGTCACCTTAAGCTTAAGTGGGGGTGGCCTAATCATCCCCAAGTGGTGGTTATACTACAGCACCTAAAGCCTACACAATGACCCCTTCCATCCTAAGGTTCTAATATGATCCAGGTTTGACCATTTCTACTACACAAATAGAAAATAAAAAAGTTAATACGACCATATACAAATGTAGAAAATAATAACGAGTAAATGAATAAATAAATAAGTAAATAAATTACACTCAATAAGGTGAATTCAAAGAATCAATTCTAAATTTGGAAAGTTAGATGGCCAACCCTATTGATGTCTTTAGTAGAGTTATCATCCTATCGAGCCTAATTTTTTTTCTAGTTTTTATAAGAAAGTTTTCCCTAAATCGATCAATACTAAAACTTACCAATTTAATATTAATCCTCAACTAAGGCTTAAAACAATTGTTTTTTTTTTAATGTTTGGAGTCACCACCTAACCAAAGTTAAGAAATGGTTTGGGTCAAAACCAAACAAATAGATTTGGTTTCGATCTAAACATTGGTTCACACCGAAAAAATGATTTTATAGAAAAAAGATTTTTGAAAAAAACTAGAGAAATAGGTTTGGGGGTTAGGTTTTCTAAACCCTTATGGATACTATCAATTTTCTAAATTTAGATTTAATTTCTTGAAATCACTTTTCAAAATTACCCTAAAAAATGAAATTCAATCAGTAGTTAACATATTAGATTAAATTGAATAATTTAAACTAAAATAAAAAAATAATATTTTTGTTTTCAATTTTCCTAAAGGTGCCTACATATCCATTATTTAAAATCAGATGTACGTAGTTCTTTTCGAAAAAATTTAAGTAAGTAGATTTATTTTAACTTTTGAAAATAGTCGGTTTTAAGTTCTTTAGCCATTTAATTTTATTTAAAAAAAAAAACCTAAGAGGAAAGGGTTCAAAATTATTCTTATTTTTTAGGAAAATTCTAAAATATCCTAACTTTAAAAAGGTTCATTTTATTTCATTTTATTGAAAGATGCTCTTCAAAGTTATAAAAAGGTTTTTATATATTTTCTTCATTTTATTGTCTTTTATATATATATATATATATATATATTCATTACTATTTTTTATTTTTATCATTCCTTTACTAAAACATCAAAATGAATAAATATACAAAAAAGAAAAATTCTTCCTCTTTTTTTTTATTTTCTCATTTTTTTCTCTTTCTTCTCTTTTTTTTAGATTATTTTCTTCTTTTTATTTTCTTTTTTTTCTTGGGTTACAATTACAATACAACAAATTGAAAAAGTATTAGATATCTCTCATGAATTTCGATAATGATAAAAAAAAGAGGAATACTAATGAATTAACAAGTATATAGGTATTCAAAAAATTCTTCAAAATGTTTAAAATTGCAAAACTGTGATGCATTCAAAAACTTATTTAGAAGGTCTGAATTGATTGAAAAAGTGACTAGTTGAACAATCTTTAGAGAATGTTTCAAAAGCTCTTATAAGAAAAATCGGTATAGTATTTCAGAAATATGTTAAGAGATTTCGAAGAAAAGAAGGCTTATACTCTTCATAAGCTTATTCAAATAGTTAAAATGAAATAATAAAATAGGAAATTAATTTATATCAAATTTGAAGAAATCAAGGCTTACCTCCACTAGATTGAGTGTATTAGAAAAATATACTTAATCCCATTTCACTTAAGATGGAATTAAGAATCCATGAGGATTATTTTTAAGCAAATTTATTTTTGGATAAATCAAGAAAATATCTAGCATTGGATAAGGATATGGTTGATTTCGAATTTTGTGAAATTTTTAAGTTTAAATCTGAAGCTTATTTGGAGGTTGCTGATCAAAGTATATTTGATTGAAATAGGATTAGAAGATCTATTTTAAAAATTCAAAACTCCAAGATTTTCTATAAAAATATCTATGGATTATCTTCAACATTAAATATGGATAAGCATGAAGTGAAGATAATCTTCAGCAAGTAAGTCATTGGAAGACTTTAGTATAAAAGGAGAAAGGATTCAAAACATCAAGCACATCAGTAAGAGAATAATAATATTTTTCGTTAAACTTAAATCGTAATCAAATTCTACCTTCTAAAAGTGTACAAAAATTTTCTCATGTACTTCTTTCTAAAGTTAATCGAAGCGAATTATTCATCAATTGTCATTCCTGTTTTAGTATGAAATTATTTCAAATTTGTATTGCTATCCTCACTTGTATTTTATAAACATTGTTTGTTATTTGAAGGTTAAGAGAAGTTCGATTATACTCTGTAGATTTGTAATTAGCCTAGATTATAAAGAGGCTAAATAGGTAAAGTAAGGTATTGTAAAGTTCATGTGTGATGAATGCTTGTAAACTTCTCGTAATGTTGATATAGTAGATCAAGAAAAATGGCACTAGTGAAGTAGACTGGGTCCTTAACAATGGAGCTAAAAAATTGTAGTAGATATAAAGCTAAAGCTCTATAAATCCTGATCTTGATATTCTCCTTCCATAACTTTTTTAATTTATGTTATTTAATTGTTGTGTGTTGGATTATTAAAATACCATTGTTCATCAATTTAAATTATTAAGAGGGGTATTTTTTTATATCTAAAAAGTTTTCAAAAATGTAAAGATATCAATACACATCCCTCCCACTCGGCCCCCTTCTCAATATCTTATATACGACCAACAATTAGTATCAGAGCCTCGCTCTAATATCTTCTAGAGTTTAAAGTGGTAGTTTAACAATTTAGCCTGGCAAAGTACCATTTTTTAATGGGACTAACTTTTCCTATTAGAAATTTAAGTTGGAGACTTATATAAAGGCATCAGACTATTAGGCTTGGCAAATTATCTTAATAGGAGATCTTAAAGTTCTAACTATCATTACATCAAACAATGATATCATCAAAGCTAAACTTAATTCAAAGGCTTAGAATTTAATTTTGAGTACTATTGCACATTCAAAGTTTTATCGAATTGGTTCATGTACAACGACTAAAAATATCTAGAATACTTTGGTGCAAACCTATGAAGGCACAAAAACCATTACGGACATAAGAATCAATTCACTGGTTCAACAATATGAAACTTTTTGAATTCTCCCTAGTGAAGAAATAAAGGACTCTTTAAGTAGATTCATTACTATAACTAATGAATTGTCCTCTCTTGGCAAAATAATTAATGATACAAATATGGTATGCAAGATACTGAGGATTCTTCCCAAAATTTGGAATGCAAAGAAAACTGCCATAGAAGAAGGTTGTAATCTATAAACATTAAAGGCATAAGGTAGTAACAGGTATGATTATTCTTCTCCTTATGCATGTTTCTTTTGTAACAAGTTAGGTCATGTTGAAAAGCACTGCTTTTATAAAAATTGCATGCTTAGTAAAACCTAGGTAAATGCAAATAATATCACAAGCTTGAATTTTAAAGGAATGTCGAGGTTCTAAAGAATGTCTAATCACTCTTTTAGTGATTAGAGGTCATGAGGAAAATTTTAATTAAAGGTAATTCTTAATCAATAATGCCATGTTACAAATGAAAATATTGAATAAATGGTAATCTTGTTCTATTTTTTTTTTCTTTTTGTTTTGTTCTTTGATTTTTATATACATATTCTATTTCATTATTGATCATAAAAAATAATTTGTATTATTTTGAGGGAGAGCACTTTGTCTAAAATATGTTTTTATAAGGAGAAAAAGAAAGATGTTGAAATTTATTTATTTTTAAGAAAAACATGGTATTGATCTATTTTCTTAAGGGGGAGAAGTCTTATCATCTATTTTTCCTTTATAAAAATTGGTTATCTTCTCACAAGAAATACGTGGAGGAAATTTCATCAATAATTTTGTCGTAAAATTATATGGTTGTTTTCTAATGATAACACAAAGGGGGAGAAAGGCCAAAAACAATTAAATACTAAACATAAGCAAGCAAACATGATAGCATAATAGTTTCAACAGTATATTATTATTTTCAAATAATGTCTCTTTCTTGCTATTTATCTTAGACATTGAAATGTTTCCTGTTTTTGGATGTACATATGTTTTGTTATCATCAAAAAGGGGGAGAATGTTAGATATATCTCATGAATTTTGATGATAACAAAAGTAGAAGAACACTAATGAATTAACAAGTATGTAGGTATTGAGAAAGTTTTTAAGAAAGATTAAAATTGCAAAATTGAGGTATATTCAAAAACTTATTCAAAAGGTTTGAATTGATTGAAAAATAGACTAGTTTGAAAAATTTTGGAGAATGTTTCATAAGCTTTTATAAGAAGAATTGGTACAACATTTTAGAAACTTGTTCTAAGACTTTGAAGAAAAGAAGACATATACTCTTGAAAAAGTTATTTAGATGGTTAATCTCGAAGAATAACATGGAAAATTAATTTATATTAGTTTTGAAGAAATCAAGGCCTAGCTCTACTAAATTAGGTGCATTAGGAAAATACATTTAATCCTATTTTAAATAAAATGGAATTAAGAATCCATGAGGATTATTTTTAAGCAAATTTATCTTTGGATAAATCAAGAAAAAATCTAGCATTGGATAAGGATAAGGATAAGGATAAGGTTGATTTCAAATTTTGTAGGATTTTCAAGTTTAAATCTCAAGCTTATTTGGAGCTTGTTGATCAAAATATCTTTAACATTAAAATATGGATAAACATAAAGTGAAGATAATCTTCAACAAGTGAGCTGTTGTAAGACTTCAGTATGAAAGGAGAAAGGATTCAAAACATTGAGTACATCTTTGAGAGAATAATAATATTTTCGTTACAGTTAAATCGCAATCAAATTCTACCTTTTAAAAGAGCACAAAAAGTTTCTTAGATGCTTCTTTAGAAAGTTGAATCGAAGTGAATTATTTATCAATCATCATTTCTGTTTTAGTGCAAAATTATTTGACATTTGTATTGTTGTCCTCACTTATATTATGTAAACATTGTTTGTTGTTTAAGGGTTGGGAGATGTTTGATTGTACTTTGTAAATTTATAATTAGACTAGATTATAGAGAGGCTAGATAGGCATAATAAGGTATTATAAAGTCCATGTATAATGAATGCTTGTAAACTTCTTGGGATTTTAATATAATAGATCAAGTGGAACGACATCGGTGAAGTAGACTAAGTCCCTAGCAATGGAGTTAGAAGAGAGTAATAAGTAAAAGGCTAAAACTCTATAAATCATAAGCTTGATATTCTCTTTCCTTATCTTTTTTAATTTGCATTACTTAATTGTTGTGAGTTGGAGTAATAAAATACCACCATCCATCAATTTAAGTTATTAAGAGGGGTATTTTTCTTAAATCGAAAAAGTTTTTAAAAATTTAATGATATCAATTTATCAACCCCCTACCTATCTCCCCCGCCTCCTCTCTCTCTCTCTCTTTCTCTCTTTATCTTATACGAGACCAATAAAAAGAAAAGAAAAAATCAATACAATAAAATATTATAAAGATAATAAAAGTATAAAATAAAAATAAAAAGAAAATGGAATCTAGGAAAGGGAGCTAAACCAAGACAAGGGGGGTGGTGTGTCAGATTCAATCCCATCGATTTAGCACATGATCTACACATGCACTAAAGTGAAGGAGAGAGGGGTAATCTACGGTAGTTGCTTAATCGCAATCCATCCACTCTTTTGAATGGGTAAAGATACCTTCTAAATGTTTTCAAAGATGATAGGATGATTCACGGTGGTGCCATAGCTTGAAATGACCTTTTAAATAGTGGTACATAGAAGACGGAGTTGGTTAGAGAGAGAAGGTAGAGATTAGGCTCAAATGGATCTTGCTTGAAGTAATGTGAAGGTGATTTCATAAGTTTTTAGATCTACGAAATTCAATGGAGTGGGTAGTTTTGCTTGAAAATGGCAAAACTAAAATCTTTCTAGAGAGAGAAACTCATTGCCCTTTGAGTAGAGACAGAAGGTTAATGTGAGAGCTTATAGAGAATCTAATGATGAGAGCTTAAAAGCTATAATGAGTTCCTAGGCTCTTTTTATAGTGTTCCATGCTTAAGGAAGTTTAGGAAAGCCACAAAATGAAATAATTTCAAGGATTTTTAATTAATGGGTTTTGACCACAAAAAATTGAAATGGGCATAATTCGACTTTTATTGATGATAAAATAAACCCTATGAGTGTTTATTTTTACTCTACATGCAAGAATGAAGCTTCATTTTTTAATAAAAAATCTCAAATCAAGAGATTCAAAATTGAAGCAAAACATGTGCAATGATTTTTTTTTTTTTATTTTCAAATGGCTTTTGGACCCCTTAAATGATCTAACTTAGACGTATTTTTAGGTTCCATTCATAGTATCTCATGTATTCTCCTTGATTTCACCATTATTTTGATGAAATCATGGAGAAAAATTGAAACAAAGCGGAGAGGTCTTAAAGGAAGGTTGTTGAAAAACAAGGGATTTACCCAAAGAAGACAATAAATAGTGATGGAACGGGCCAATCGTAGCATGACATGTAGCTTAAAAGAAATCACACATTAGTATATGTATACTCCCTAGGAATCAAACTTATGTCTCTCTTGTGCATGGGCACTTATGAAGCCAGCGTAGCTGGCTTCAATTCTCGCCCAATATCACACCTACAATAATTTTATTTAATAAAATGGCTTAAACTAGATTCAAAACTATAAACACCCAATTTCCCCTCCTCCTTTATTTTTATTTCTTTACTTTCTCAATAGGTCTTAAATTAGGAAAAACACACAAAAAAAAGAATATTAAGGAAATCCCTAAAAAAAAATAAAGAAATTTAGAAAAATAAGAATCTTAGAAAAATATAAAAATAAGAAATAGCACAAAAAAATAAGAAGTTTGGAAAAATATCAAAAAATAGGAAATCTAGAAAGAAGTACCAAAAAAATTAGAAATATAGAAAATAAAATTTGAAAAAACTTAGAAATTTGAAAAGAAAACAAAAATATAGAAAAATTGAAAAAAAAAAGATTTTAGCAAATAAAAATTTAATAGGATAGATTTTTAAATAAGTTTAAAAGTTGGGTCGTTGAGCTTGGGCTTAAATTTGAATTTAGTTTAGGCTGACTTAGTCTATATATGCAATTTAATTGCACATATGTATAAAGCATAGTCTAATGGCTTAGCGAATAAACACAGACATTGGTATTGGGTTTGGTTAGAAGTCTCAGGTTCGAATCTTGGTGGGAGCATATAAAGTTCTTTCATTTTTTCATCACATTAGATACTGCTATATATTAGTATCTGATTGTGCTACATGTCCTAATACATGGTAAGTAAGGATTAGACGACATGTTAACATGGTACCATGTGGCATGCCATATCAGCTGCCGCACGTGATGACACATGGCAGGTCAAGGTTGGTAGGCTTAGCTAATGTGGCACCATGTCAGTACTTTCCCTCTCGTTCTCTCAATTTTCTCCGAACTTTCCTCAATTTTCCCAATTAAGAACAGCCTATACCCTTCACTTTGGAGCTAGTTTTTGCAAAAATTTCATGCACATGCATACAATTCCTTAAACTAATTGTGTCTACCACATAACCTATTGTGAATTGGTACAAAAAATGCATCCATATTCAGTCAATTACACATTCAAATCGAGCTTCAAAAGTTAGAAAAAAATTGGATTCTTAGATATTTTCATTTAGTTATGATTTTTTATTTCCTTGTTCGTTTAATAAATACATGTATAAATAGGTATTGGGGAAGCTCTTTAAATACATACAAAAATACTCACGAGCTGTAAAATCAATCTACAAGCTTCCTCTCTCTTACTTGAATCACTATCTCTCTCTCTTTGAATCTCTTTCCCTCTAGCTCACCACTACAAGCTCCCATTTTAGGAACATTACCCACAACTTAGATTACCCAACCCAAACACTTTCAACCTCCACCATGGCCCTTAATCACCATGTTGCCCCCTCTTGATCGACTACCTCCGACCACCATAACCCCAAACTAACCTTACAGCTGAGCTCACCATTCTTCAAAACCCAACCCAAGACACTCACTCAAATCAAGTAAGCCACCAATCGAGTACCCCCATCAACTACCGCCAATTGCCCCCATGAACAACTACCAAACGACTACCCCAAGCCGCGATACTCTCTCTACCCCCCACAAACCCAATCAAATGCTCACTAAAACACCTTTTCCCTATCTTTTAGAGGATTTGAACGACTTGAAGTGTCTCTCTACCATCACTAGCCTTTAATCATCTAAGGTCCGATCTGAATCCAATAGATGACTCAACTCCAACTTGATCGACCCATCCGACCTACTCTAAGTCCAACTTGTGAGCCCACTACATCTGAAGTTTTTTATTTATTTATTTCCTTTTTTTTTATTTTTGTTTGATTTTATTTCTTTTTCTTTCTTTTCTTTTCTTTATAATTGTAAATGTAAATAAAAAGAAAAAAGAAAAAGAGGAAGAAAAAAAAAAGAAGAAGGAAATGCAAATATATATATATATATAAAAGAAGAAGAAAAAAGGATATTTTATTTATTTATTTACTTTTTAATTTCATAGAATAAATAATAAATAAATACGATAGTATAAATAGGTACATATGTGAGTGAAAACAATTATTTTGTCACTTAGAAAATCGATTTTTTTTTTCAAAAATAAAAATAAAAAGATCCTTTTTTTTTCAAATTAGGACATTTTAGAATTTTTCAAAAAAAATAAATAAAGAGTCCTAATTTAGGACCCTTTTTTTAGAAATTTTTCTTTGGTAAACCAAATTGAACCTAAAAATTTCACTCAGCATGTTTTTGAAATTAAAATCGACTTAACTCACTAAAGTTTTACAAAAAGAACTACGTACATCTATTCTCGAATAGCAAGTATGTAAACACCTGCAAAGTGACGGTAAAAATGATAAAAAAAAAACTAATTTTTGTTTTTACTTCATTTATCCAATTAGAATAACTGATAATTGATTTCTAACTTTTAAAATTGAAAGGTGATTTTTAAGTTTAATTTTAAATTTGGAAAGTTAATGGTACCCATAAGAGTTTAAAAACTTAACCCCCAGATTTAGATCTTTGGATTTCTAAAACTATTTTTTTAAAAAAAAAATTGGTTTTTCATTGAAAGACCAATGGCTAAGTTATAATTAATCCATCCAATTGGTTATAGCTTAACTCCTTTTCTCGTTTTGGTTGGGTGGCGACTCCAATACCTTTTTAAAGTATAAAAAATAAGTTTTCTTTAAACCCTAGTCAAGGGTCAATTTTAAACGAGTAAGAGTTTAATACTAATCGATTTAAAGAAGATTTAAATTTTAAAACCAGGAGATGAAACACCAAGCTTGATAAAAACTATAAATTTGGTTTAAGCCAAATGAAACCCCTTATTGACCAGTACCTAACTAATTGAAAGCATCAAAATTAAGACCAAAAAGCGTATAATTCATATATTGAAAAATATTTTCCATGTGAGCATGATCTAATAGATTTTTGAGTCTCAGTTTTCATTTTATCTAGTTAATTCAAAATGAATTCCTTTATGAAATAATCAATTTAAATCCAATTAAACCCTTGTTTAAAACCATAATTAGCTCGAATTGAATATATTTTCATGAAAAAAAATATAATTAACTCAAAATAGGGTCAAAATATTTAGATTAAAAGAAGTTCAATACTTTCAAATATAGCTTGAAAATCAATCAAAACGTATATGTACATTTGGCATTTAAACACATTTAAACTATGAAACATCAAACGACTTAATGACCCCTATTTTTTTGCACTTTTTATTTTTCAATTTTTTGTTTTATTTTATTATT
Source organism: Lumnitzera racemosa (assembly GCA_024138005.1). Lineage (NCBI taxonomy): Eukaryota > Viridiplantae > Streptophyta > Magnoliopsida > Myrtales > Combretaceae > Lumnitzera > Lumnitzera racemosa. The sequence goes on from JAMXBC010000002.1 coordinate 75,024,286, forward strand.
TTTTTAAATAACAATAATAATAACTAAAGCATAAATCCTAAATTCCCCTCTTTACTTTTGTAAATTCCTTTGTTTTTTTGTATCTTTCTGCAAGTTATCTATTGTTTTTTTGTATTTTCTCAACTTTTAATTTTTCCTAAATTTATTTTTTCTATTTGTTGGGCTTTTCCTTAAATTAGGATTATTTACCCTATTATAAAAATTTTTTAAAAATAAAGAGGACCAAAAATAAGATGTCTACAACAATGTTCACAAAAAAGAAGAATATTCAGTATATTGATGATAAGGTGATTGTGACTACTTGTACAATAGGTATTTATACCTAATAAACTAAGGTGACTTGTTAAAATGAAAAAGACTAAAAAGGTAATGTCTAAAAAAAGTAGTATACAAAGAGTGATAAAGGGTACAAATGATAATTCAAGTAAATTAATGATTGGAGCTATAGATTCTTTCACGTAGGTCTAAGACACATAGCAACAGCATATTAGGGATGCTTCTCGTCGAAATAAACAAAATAGTACAGTCATGATGGAAGGTCGACTACGGATACGAACAAAGGTGCCAAGAAGTTCTGGGCTCATTCGAGAAGGAGTGGTTATGGATATGTATTGGAGCTTTCGGCTTCTCTACACCAATGCTACTGATTTGGAGGTCAACTTCGTTAGAGCCAAGCAAGTATGTGTAAGGGCATTCAACTAGTTGGCACATGACTTTCGAGAGATTTGTGGTTACTTTGCTCGGCATAAGAAGTTGGTCGGCAATAAGGATCAGCTAGGCCTTAATAGGAGTTGGTAAAAGTACGAAGATTTGCTTTGTTAGTCTTTCTAAGCTTCGAGCTTAAAGGTTTACCAACCTGATTCCTATAAGGGCATCTTACTCAACTATGTAGAAAAAAATCTCCTCTTGATCTCATTTCATTGCACGATCAACTAAATACTCAATTCCTATTACAAATTAGGTATTTTAGTCTACATATTAAGGGGTCAATCTCCTCTCGATCCATGACCTATCTTAATCCACTAAAACCATATAATGCAATGTAAATTCAATGGGGAAAATTGGATCTCTTCTCAATCTCACAAGTGTAAGGACCCATTATTAATATTTCATGAACTTAATAAATCAATTAAGGAATTACATAACTAATCTCCTCTCAATTTCATAATTATGTAAGTCCAATAATTCTCAAGGGGCACTTCTAAGACTACTCTCCTCTTGGTCACATAATCATAAGGAAACCTAATGAAAATTTCAATAGAAGTACCTCGAAGAGTTCAAATAAAATATCAATCATCAAAATCTTAATTAAATACATATACCCATATTATAACTACAAAGTTACACCATCTACAACATCTACATTATCACAAACCTACTAAAAAATACTTAGCTACTCATTATATCATCAATAACAATAGCAAATGATAAGAATATAGTAGTGAACTCCATTAATGGACAAGTAAACAAGAGATTAAATAAAGAGAATGTAGTAAATACTTATTAAACAAACTTAATTATGCTTCAAAATCACAAAACATTCAACAAATATCATAAAAAAGTCACTAAAACATGAAACCAAGCAATGAGCTTACTAAAATAAACCTAACAATGCTAAAATCTTAATTGCAACGCCCATTTCTAATTGCAAATGTGGCTATATGTAGTTTTAAGCTATTGATCGATCGGTGTAAAAGTCTACTAATTAATTTAAAGATATGTGTTAGCTCTAAGCCACCTCTGTGTTTTATGAAATGCAACATTTATGGAGGATTAGGGTTTAGTTGAGAAACCTTAAACCCAATTTCTTCTACTAATCAATCGGCTTATGTTAATCCATCCCTACATATGCTGTTCACTAAGTCAACCTTTCCAACAATTGATCATCCAAGAAATCATTGTATCCTTCAGGACTGGGGGCATGCCTGTCAATTGGTAGTAAGGTTATCAATTAATCTTGTCACTGATCGATTAGTAGGCTAAATTCCATAACTCCATTGATTTTAACCTCCTTGATCGAATGGTAAGGGCTACCAAGACTACGGTACGTCCAGCCCGCCTACACTTAGGATATATAATCAATCAAACTTTTCTAAAATTAATCCATTTTCATACATTTTTTATAGTTTTACCCAAGTTGTTCCATTTTGTGCATAAATTTTAAGTTCATGTGAAATTAACAAGTTTTTACTAGTTTTATGCACTAATGCAGGTTTTAAAGTTAGGAAAATTTGTATATTTTCAGTAGCTATCATGCACCACCACTAATGCAAAACCATCACCATCACATGAACCACTCTATTCTCAAATGCCAAACCAACTTCCTACTTAAACCTAATAACCACCATCATGTATTATGCAAACCCCTACCCTTACTACATTCTTTCCTTACTAATTAGCTCATACATGGACTTATCGCCTAAGAACTTAGACTGACCTGATTTCTTTTATTTTGATTTGAACTGAACCCATTTTCTTTAAACCCAATCAATCCTTTGGTATGTGTTGGTCGAGTTTTCTCATTATTATTTTTGCCATATTCTAATTTAATTTGTTTTACTTTATAGGTTTGACCTATCTTGTTACTATAATTTTATTACCTTGTTTTTGAATATTATCAAGCATAGGTAATTTAGAAAAGAAAAAATTTTAAAAAATCACTATTTGATAGTATATTTATATATATATGTATATCTATTAATGTATGTATGCGTATGTGTAATATGCAACATTCAATATTCCTTTTTCTTTTTAATTTTTTAACAGAGTTTTGTTATTTTCATGTATGTAAATAAATAAATATATATATAAGTAATAATACCACTTTGTCACATTTTTTTTATAAGACTCTTTCTCACATAGTTATTTTCTAAACTATTAAAAAATAATAAATTAGGGTTTTTTAAGAATTAGGATTTTATTTAGATTTTTCAAAATGAATAGACATCAAACCTTGACAAAAATTTATGATGGAGAAGAACACAAAGATGGCTTGATTTTTAAATTAAAAGCAATCCACACACTAAAGGTTTTTACAAAACATCAAGTGAACTACAAATATCTTATTTTGAATAGTAGATACGTAGGTATCTATCGGGTAGCCACAAAAAAAGTAAAATGTTGTCTTTTTAACAAAAGAAAAAACCAAAAAATCACCTTTTTAGTGTTATTTCTAAAAAACATAAAATGAAAAATGCCTTTTTCCATAATATTATTTTTTTCAATAAAGGTATTTTTTTAAATAAAATATTAGTATATTTCATAAAGAAAAAAAAATATATTTGTTTTCCTCTTTTTTAGTTGTTATTATTCAATAAAAATGATAAATAGACCTGTTTATTTTTCTCAAAATACGTTGTCAAGTAACCCTTTTGGATTTTAGAATGAAGTCCTTCTATCCAATTTTCTTTAGTTCTTTTGAAAGATCGATGGTCAAATTGGAAACCGCCTTGTTCACTTGGTTTCTAATCTAGCCATTTACTAACTCTAGTCAATTGGCAACTCTAGAAAAATTAAACCCTTTTGTTTTTTATCGAGTGTTTCATATTAAATGGCCTAGTTTCATCATGGATCGAAACCAAAGATGATGGGTCTAAAATTCAAGATCGATAACTCTCTTCTCATATAAGTAAGGTTAATGGGAACAAGTACACATATGAGTTTTTAATATAGCAAATTTAAGTTTAAGTATCAATCCTTCGAGGACTGATTATGAATTACTAATACTTCCCATTATTTTCCTATTATCTATCCTAATAATTAAGTGCAAGTGATTTAACTATTAAGCCTAAATTAAATTAAACTAATTTAATCTGAAAAAACAATATAAAAGCACGATAAAATAAAGGAAATGGTAAAAATTACGAAGAACCCATAGATTTTCATATTTAAATATTAATTTTCCCCCTAGTATCCATGCTACATTCAATCTTATTCTAACTCTTGGAGTATAAGAGTTCTTAAATTAAGTTAGCTTAACTCGCATCAACATATTAACTCCTAACCTTAAGTATATTCTAGTCGAATTACTTCTACAATAAAATATCTTAAGATTGCATTAAATCCTTGAACAATACTATTATGTTGCCTTAATGTGAAGAAATCAAATGATTGAGCCTTAGTTTATTCAATTACTTCTAATTGCATAGGTCTATTTACAATAAGGTCTTGTGAACTCTATATTAAATTGAAACATTGAATTAATAACCCCGAAATATTAATTCATTGAATCAAAAACAATGTAATTAGACCTCAATAACAAGAAATTATAGATTGGATCAAACTAAAAGAAATAATTCTGCATAAATTTTATGATTCAATATCTAGAAACTAAAAAGAATTAAATTAACACATTGCAATGAATTTAAAAAGAAACATGAAAATAAAATAGAGAGAGGATTAACCAACTACCTCATTTCACAAGGATTATATCCTATATATAATATAAGGAGTCTTGAAAATATATCTTCAGTATATCTCTTTAATATTTTTTCTTTCCAAATTTAGCTTCAAATAAAAGATATATAGGAGCATGGCATCTTAGAATTGCCCTACCAACTACTTGTATATCTTTCATTAAATTAAATATTTAATTTGTGGCCAGAACAATAGGATTATGGTCTAATCCTCTTCCTATGCAACTTGGATCATGTCTAGTCATTTGGATCATAAAGCACCCTAGGTGTACAATATGTAGCTTGCTTCATATGTATTATTTCTAAATATATACATTTTTCCTATCAAAATGGTAAAAATATATACATTTTGTGTAACATGAAAATAGCATAAAATATTAGTAAATTAAGCACTATATTACACTAAAAGCACTCTAAAACCTTATAAAAACATTATAAAGTCAATATACAAAATAGGTACAATTTAGAATTTACCAAAGGTCATTCTAGCAAAACATTAGTAGCATCCATTGAAACAACAATATATCCCACTTCATCGTTACACTTACCATTCTTGATTAGAACCTTAACATTCTTACAAACTTATGTTGACCCTTTCCCTCCAAATTAATATAAATTATATTGCTTCTGATGTGGTACAACTTTCAATCCTACACTATTAACGTATGCATTAGAGATAAGATTAATGTAACTAACTCCATTAACAATGAGAGGATGTCTTATCCTTCGCAAGTCCTTTAGTATAAAATAGATCTTCCCCTTACTCATTCTCTCCTAAAATATTAGTATGTAATCTTCATCGTGCCACATTTCGTAATTTTATCTTATGCTCCTTTAATTTCATTCGTCTCTTCATTATAATCCTTAAGTATAGCCTTCACATCATCTAGCCCCCATCTATATTCTTAATGGGATGCCTACCTCTTAACTAGTTGCTTTAACTTGTAGTCCCATCACTCAAGCTTTACTCAAAGGCCTGTAAAACATAGCTAAGAGGATTCTTACCATACAATCGGTCCAAGAAAGGTTCTTATACCTAGAAGGTCTATTTCTACACCAACTCTCAACTCACATTGATGTCTTTGCTCTCATTTGAGCTTCTAAACAAGTACGTAACATGATCTACAATGGCGTAAAGGCCTACATTAACCTCTACTTATACCCTTCACTTAACTTCTATAATAACTTAAGTATGCTAATAGATAGCTTGGCTAATAATCCAAGAACAATCTCTAACCTATTGCAACTTTCCTTACTTCTTAGCCAACCTATCTACCATCTTGCCAATCTCTAAGAGCTTAGACAGCTCCAATTTCCACTCCATTTTTGTATGAGATTCTATTAATGTACTACCTTAGTCATTTATAGCTATATATCCTAATTTTTCATAAATATTCATTTTCTTATTTTTTGTATTTTCTCACTTTTACCCCTTTTGTGTAATATTACGTAGTTAAAGGGATAATGTAACCTTTCTATAACTTGTGTTTTCCTCTTTTTACCCGAGGAGCTTACCATAAATGGGTGCAAACTCATCCATCTTCTCATTATTGAATATACCTTATCCACCTCTCACTAAAATCTCACCAAGTTCTTATTTTTCTCTTATCCAATTCCCTTAGCAAATTGATGGTGAAACCCTTAATGCTTAGTTTATGCATTATATTATTTGAGTGTTAGGATAGGAAGGATTCATTAGTCCAACACAACCAGCAAGTGGCTCATGTGTTCTAAACCCTACTTAAACCACACCCATTTCCTTTTTATTGAGATAGACTCGTTTTGAGTCATGGTAAGGCCTGATGATTGCTTCATGTACCTAGCCACATGAAATATAACTGATATTTGAGCTTATGTCATGGCTGAGGGCATTAAGTGAGTTGTATTATGTTTCTTATAGCGTGAATAATAGTGTAGAGTTGCTATTTATAGTATTAAAGATAGTATTGGTATGTTTCATTCGCTTTTTTATTGTGGCTGATGTTTTGCTGTTGGAGTGAATTGCATTTTTGCGCTTGTGTATTGTAACCAGTTGTGTAATTAATATTTATAGGTTATGCTAGTAGTGGTGAATTTGTTGTCTAATTGTATAACAGTGGTTGTGAAGATTTATGATCTAAAAATGTTGAACTTAAGTGTCCATAGAGGCATCAATGATGTGGAGAGCAATGCTTCAACTCAAGGAAAATAAGGCTAGCAAACCCCATGAATGATGAATGAATAGATTTAATACTCAACCACCATTATGGAAAACTTGGTAGTATTTGTAGAAAGGTTAGTTAATGCCCTTCCTATTAACAAGCAAGCAATTCATGGCAGATTTAGTGTGTAAGGGGCATGAATCCATAAGAAAGACGAGGAGGATGAAAATTTCTATAAGTTTGAGGACCAAAGAGCCCAAGCTCTAAGTGGCATGAACAACATTATCATACAAATACCAAGCTTCTCAAGGAGAAGGAAATGCCAACAAGCACCTTGACTGAGAAGAGAAGATGAAGAAAATATTTGTTAGTTAAGACTATGAGGAGTTTCTAAAAGTGCACCTAGTTACCCTAGAATTTTTTGGCTATGCAATAAAATGGTAGAAAAACAAACTTAGAAGTAACTTGGAGAAGAGATGGTCAATGTGAAGTTTGAACTTAGGTTAAAATGAAGAGCGTAGTGTGACAAAGGTTTATATTAACCAGTACGTATAAGATACCTTCAACAAACTACAAGAGTAAAGATGAGGATAAAGTGTAGACGAATATGTCAATGAGTCTCAAATGCTTATCAATAGATGCAATGTCGAGCAACCCAATGAATGTACTATTTCGAGATTCATATTCGAGCTAAAGTATGATACAGGCAATGTTGTTGAGGTCCAACGAATAGATTCCCTAGATAAGGCCATCTAAATTGTGTAACAAGTGGATAAATAAAGGGAAAACTTACATAACCAAGTGCTTGTAGTTCAAACTATACCATAAAGCTGACCTACTTATGAAAGACCTAAGGTAAGTAGAGAAGCTGACCAACAAGATCTTAATGTTAAGCCATTTGAAGACTCCTTAGGAAGGGCTATGACAAATGAACTGAAGCTAAGGAAGGAAGTTCAATAAAGCTCTCTTTATAAGACTAGAGAGATTAAGTGTTTTTAGTGTCTCAACTTTGGATACATAGTTTCTTAATGTCTAAACTAACATATAATGATTGTTAAGAGTGAAGAACCTTAGCTCAAAGTTGAAAGTGCTAATGAGGATGAGCTCGTAGCAAAAGCCCAAGGGGTAAAGGATGTGCTTGAAGAATTTTATGTTAACCAGGAGGCTATAATGTAAGTGAAATAAGGCTAGTAATTGGGTATGGTAGTTTGATAAGTGCTTACTGCTAACCATTAGAAGAAAACAAGTAGAAGGAGAACTTGTCCTACATCAATTACCAAATCATAGGGAATTTGGGTGTACTAATAATAGATGGAGGTAGATGTACAAATGTAATGACCCAATTAGTAGTTAATAAATTGAAGCTACGACCATATGTCATGCCGAACCTTACAAGTTGCACTGGTTGCATGAGAAAGGAGCTTTATTTGTTCATTGGCAAGTATGAGTGTCCATTTCTATTATGGATTGGTATAAACATGAGATATTATGCAACTTATTAGCTATATGTGCATCACATATACTATTGGGCCAATCGTGACTCTTTGATAGATCAGTATTATGCATTAGTTATTGAAACACCAATATGTTCCAAAAAGACCACAAGAAAGTTGTTTGTATCCTAGAAGTCTTAAGGAAGACCAATAAGCCCAAGCTAAACGCTCCTTAACTAGTAAGAAGAAGTCTTTTCTGTTAATTCAAAGTGAAATTGTTGAGACATTGAGGTCAAATGGACCTATGTTCTTATTAGTCTGATGATTTTTAGTGTCAAGAAACTTAAAATTCTTTTTTACCTGAAGAAGTACAAGAATTGCTTAAAGATTTGAAAGACTTATTTCCTAAGGAGTTGCCTTAAGAACTTCCACTAATAAGAGGAATAGTGATGAGCCTAAGAGGTGGAGTTCACTAAGGCTTACTGTAAAATAGGGATAGGTCCTTCTAACTATCAAAAAACAACAATTGGAATAATGAAATGTAGCTAACCATAACGTAACTATAGCAAATATGACTCACCACCATAGCTCAACACGATTTAGTATCATCTTGATGTAACTCATAAGTCGATATTGAGGTCTACGCGCCATACACTGTCGCTACTCAAAGGATGATAAGAGTGTAACTTAGAGTAGGTGCTCATAAGCAGGAAGAAATGATGATTCTATACATTCAATAAGTAGAAGATGATCCCCTTAGCTTACATTAGTAAATACTATTAATAATAAGTCTCCAAGGAAAAATGGAAGGACACAATTTATGAGAAGGGCAATGTGCTAAACTTAGCTCTATAAAAAAGAAAAAAGGGCATAAAAATGACAATAGGAAAAAAGGAATAAAGTGTAAATACTGCCAAAAGTAGAAAAAGAAGAAACACATGTCATTAGTACATTGGTCTACACTTTGTAAGGATCTATATGAAAGGGAAGTAGGGCTTTCATTGGTTAGGAGGAAGTAGGTCAACAGTAGAGAAGTCTTCAGTTGGGTAGTTTAGTGGTAAGGAAGTGATAAGCGTACATATGTACATGTTTTATGGAAGCAACACATGTTTATATTGAATTTAATACTTAATTTTTTATTATATTTTGATTTTAGGCTTCATTTGAAGAGTTTGATGATTTTATATAGAGCTTTAAAGATTTGAAGAAGATTTGGACAAGTTTTGAAGCTTAGGAGTGGATTACTCCCATGAATATTGACCATGATCTAAAATCGTAGGTAAAAGAATAATGAATTAAGGTAAAATTTGGCTATTGAGAGGAACATAGGTAGAAACACAGTCAAATGCTTGGATATGTTTTCATATTTTAATTATTTGTGATTTTTGAAACATAGAAAGATCACAGGTAAGATCATGGCTATGATCAAGGGCATAAACATGACATTCTTACGAATCTTAAGTTTTTTTGGAAAGTTTGAACCCTCAGAAGTTACCTAATACTTTTACTTCTATAGAAGCCCTTGTAAACAAAAATTAGAGAAAAGGACCTTCATCATAATTCCTTCTCATTCCTATCATTTAACTAGAATTAGGTCTTAATAACAACTTTTGGAGTAGTTTCCAAAATTCAACATTGAGAATAATAAGAAGTGGTATTTTGATCTTAAATTAGAGATTGGAACTCTTCACAAATTGTTTTCATTCTTTTCAATATATTCTTAGCTTGGATATTGTTTTCCTTATCATTTCTCATGTGTACTTCATTGACATTGTTAATTGGATTGTTTGATTGTCAATTGATGAATTTGTTTTATTTGAAGTCTTTAATTCCCAAATTACTAAAACATACATTTTGCCTCTATTGGAACATGTGATCATTAAGATTAAGTTATGATGGATTTCCAACCTCCGAACCTCTCACTCATACCTGCCTCCAAGGCCTACAATCTCTTACCAAGAGGATCCTATCTTATCAACTTGTTAAGAACGAGTTCTCATACATAGAAGAGTTATGGGTGAACTCTCTAAAACTCTAGCTCAGACATACCTTACTCTATTTGAACTCTTACCTAATTGCTAGCCTGTTGAGTACCATGGCTAACTAGCCAAGCACTAAGGGCGATCTGCCGAGTGCTATGCTAAAGGTCCCTATATGCCGTACTCTCCTTTTCCATCCTACTAAGCTATAGCTTTACCCAATCACCTTGGAAACTCTCAACATAACTCAGTAACAACAGCCTCAACATCAACTTAGCTTAATCACAACACTCTAAGATTCCAAGGCACAAATCCACTAATTTGCTACCACTTATCAATCACTTTTCCCAACTTTATACTATATTCTCTTTATAATAATTGTCTCGTTTACCCCTTTTAGCAATGCACTAGGTTATTATCTTGTATTATCCTTTATTGTAATTATACACATTTCCTTGTTACCCTAGGTACTTACTATAAATAGTCCCTTATCTTTTGTAGCCGAAATCATCTTACATCTTACATATAATTATTAATGAATATTCTTATTCTTGCGAGATACCATCTTTTGAGTACATCTCTTCTACACTCTTATCTAATCTTACTAAGTAGCTTGAGATTAGTGGCAAGTAGCCTTTAGTATTAGCTTGTACATCATATCAAGTGAAATACTAAGTAATGTTGTGTTCCTTGGTAAGTCATACTTGGAGAATAGCTTCACGAAACCTATTGTAAGTGCTGACCTTTCCATTCCCTCTTTCTTCAATATCTCAGAGGACCCACTATTATTACCTCCTATGATAAGCCCTAGTGATTAACTAAGATCCTAAACACATCAAGTTACAAGGCCTTTTTTAATCAATTATTGTGAATTGGATAATTTGATTTGAAGAAGGACATAATGATATGATCTTTAATTCAATTAAGGTTTAAGAATCAGAAAGGATTAATTTAGTATATTATTAGTTTAGTAATAAAAGGGATAAATTGGTTAATCCTAAGTAACTATTCACTTCACGAGAAGAAATTCCACCTAAGGCTTAATTGCTTTAAAACTAAACCTATTGAAGACTTTATGTTAATGTTAACTAGTTCTCTATTTATCTGGTTACAATTGAATCCTTTAAAGATGTTGAATATCCTAATTAATTTGTTATATTAGTTTTTAGAATTTAGTTATTTAATAAATCCTTGCTTTTATTTTCTTAGATATAGATGAGACTAATACTAATAAGAATATCAAGCATTACTTATAGGTTCAACCTAGTTCTCATTAGTTTTATTACTACATACATGGCCTAATGCACGTGTTAGCAGAAATATGCTTTTGGTATCACATAGTAAATTTAGATTCAGCATATCAGGAGGAAAAAAGTGTTAGTAGCCTGGGTAAGTGATAAGGGCCATCTAGGATATAGCTTTGGACCAGTCAATCGAGTTATCTTCTACTCAACTTAAGGTTTGCCTTCGCACAACTTGGAGAAGGTTAGTGTCATCCTTCATCTAGCTTGGTGCAACTCAATAGCTTGGTAACCCAATGTTATCCTTCATCCAGATTGGGACATCTTGGGGTCAAGTCTTGAATAGCTCAAATATGTATCTAGTCACCTAAGCAAAGTAGTAATAGGTATAAGGAAGCTTAGTGCATGTGGTTTATATCATTTTGGTAAGTTAAGCAATGATGATGCACTTGCGTAGAATTTAGGGTCCTCAAAGTATAACTCTCATGATGGGACCAAAGCTCAGATAACTTTTAATTAGTTAGATGTCCCATTAAATAGAGCATTGCATCAATCTCTATCTAAGAGCCACCTTAACTAATGAACTAGCTTATAAGCTTAATCTCAAATTGGATGCCAAACTAAAAAGATAGGTGGATGAGCCTCTAAATTGTAGGCATGTGCAGGAAAGCATGAGTACTTATATCATTCCAACCTCACTTGTTCCCACAAAAGATGGATCATGGAAAATGTGTATAGATAGTACAGCTATAAACAACATCATGATTAAGAATTGATGCCCAATACCCTGATTAGACGATACGTTAGATGAGCTCCTTGGTGCATAGATCCTTTCCAAGCTTGACTTAAAAAGTGGCTATCATCAAATCCCCTTATGGCCTAAGAAGGAATAGAAGACAACCTTCAAGATAGAATGGCCTCTATAAATAGATGGTCATGCTAATTAGCTTAATCAATATACTAAGTATATTCATAAGGCTCATGAAACATGTTTAAGGTCACTAATTGTACATGTAGTGTAGAGTGTTTAGATGATATATTGGTATAGAGTCTACATGACCATATAAGGAGCTATTTTTGAGTGGATGACCTCAAAGACCATTGTTGATGTAAGGATCTTTCATAGTCTAGCCTCATTCTATAATAGATTCATCCAAAACTTTAGTACCATCAAGGTACCTTGACCAAGAGAATCAAGAAGAATTTTAAATTGAGGTAGATATAAAGAGCTCAATAGATTTTTGAAGAGATAAAGGAGAAGTTGAACGACAACCACTATGTTAATGCTACCTAACTTTGATAAGGTGTTTATACTTAAATGTGATGCATCAAGAATAAGGATTGGTGCAGTACTCATACAAGAGCAATATCACTTAATGGAGCTACTCTAATATACTTTACATAGGATAAAGAGTTCTACTTATTGATTTAAGCTCTTACTATGTGGCAACACTACCTATTACCTCATGGGTTTGTCATTCATACAAACTATGAATCCCTTAAATATCTTCAAATTCAATAGAAGTTGTCACAATGCCATGCCTGATGGGTCAAATTTCTAAAGTCCTTTGCTTATGTGATCAAGTATAAGAAGGAGAGTCCCAATAATGCAATTGATGCTTGATAACACTCGATTAACATACATATTTTAAGATGATTTTGTACAATTTTTCGTATTAATTAGGTTAATTTTATACCAATTTGGAGTTTAATCCATTTAAATTTCATTTTCAAGGATTTTAGAAGCATCTGATGAATTGTTGAGTATTTTTATTAGATTTTGGAGCTTACTTGAAGAAGAGCATTGATCAAGGAATGGAAGTGAAGAAATTTCAAGCAAGGAATGAAGTCCAAAGAGGACCATGGTTAGATATCACAGTTGTGTTCCATAATTGTAAACCTCTTGTAATGAATTTCCAACAAATTTGAAGATTTTAGATAAAGTACAAGACCATACCCTAACTCTCTAATCATGATCCTATGGTGGCTATGGAGTTTCTATAATTTACAAATCTTCTATTTTTGATAAGTTTTCTTTGTAATTCTAGTTCTAGTTCTAATAACTAAATGCCGAAGCTTAGGTTTATTGTAAGAGCCCCTTTAGAGAAGAGTTTGTAGGGTAAAATAACATGGGATTCTTCATCTTTTTATTTTCTTTATTTTATGATGTTGTTATTTTAATCTTTCTTAGTAAATTGTTATTAAACCTTAGCTTCTATTGTGACTCTTTATATTTCTATCAATATTATTATTTCAATCTATGATACTTGTATGTTGAGATCTAATTGTATTGTTTTGTCTTATTCTTTAATTCAATTTTATCAATGATTGAGTTAATGCGTGAATTTGCTATAGAGTTCACAAGTTCCTCTAATATGATTCAATAGTACAACTAAACAAAGTTAGCTAACCAAAACGTTTAACAGTACATTTTTTTTTTCGAATTAAGGTAACATCATGATGAGATTCAAAGGGTTCATGCAATCCTAAGATGAGTAGAGAATACTTCGGATTAGGAATTAATTAGAGATGCAAGTGCAATTAGTTCATAATAGGAATCTCCACAATCTAATATCGACATTGAGATTGAAAAGTCACTTAGAACTAGGTAGTAAATAACATAAGATTTGCTAAGGAATATACCTTTTCTTAATTATGTTATTAATTCTGTTATTTCAATTGTTATTATTTTTATTTTTGCATCTTTATTTTATTATTATTCTTTATTATGTTAATTATCCAATTACGCTCTTAATTGTAAAAGTTAGATAATTGGGAAAATATAGGGAAAATAGTGCTAAATAATTAAGTTTTACTCACATATATAGTTGCTCTTAAGATTTACACTTAGACTCAAATCCAATTTTATATTATAAATTGACTAGGTAGGCATACCTAAGATTGCCCCATGCAAGCCCTAACCAATTCCTTATCCATACATCATGTGTTAATTATGACCATGTAGATGAGGATTCTTAGTTTTGGGACACTACCTAAGTAGTATGACAAAGACAAGTATTTTAGGTTTGTTTTGACTAAGTGTCGGCCAAGTGTTGATGTTGATGGGTTCTATATGTACCAAGATTGCTTGTTTAGCATGCATACCTAACAACTGGCGAGAGAACTACTAGTCTAAGAAGCCCATTCGAGTGGTTTAACAGTAGTATGCCTATGAGCTAATTTTATCTCTAAGGTTTATTGCAGTAATGGTGAGTGCTTCTTGATTTCAAGGAAGACAGTAGGAAACTCAACTAAATGCAGTAGGTAAGTGAAGCCACATAGCAAATATGATGCACTAGAGAGTTTAATACGACTCAATTGCCCCACTTGATATGATGGACAAGTAGAAGACTATGGTCTACTCACCGTTAATTCAAAGCTACTAGTCAGAATTAGATAAATAAGTAAAGAATGCTAAGAGAGGCAATTCTAATAAGAGGAAGGATATTTGATTAACATTCAAAAGATAGATGGTTATGGCTATATTGTAATACCTCAAGATTTCGAGCCCATATAATAACTCTAAAATTCAAACTCCTAAATTTAGGTTACCGAGCAACGTTACCCATTTTAGTTCAAACTTCATAATAAAGTTAAAAAAATTAGAAGAAGCAAAACTATATATTGATTTTGTAAAATAAATTTTATGAGTACTTGAACTTAATAAAATATAAATTAAGTTGTGCCACTCATTATTTTTGGAAACTTGAAATCCAAGTACTAAAATATGATAATATCTTAAAGATACAATATTTAGCTTATAAAGTTAATAATATAGAAGGTATATGAATCTAAAGTTCATACAACATAGTAAATATAATTGACAGTCAATATAAATACATATAGAAATGGATAGATAATAGCATAACCATAAAATCTTAATTATTACTTTTATAAAAAAAAAATGGATAGAATAAATAATTGCTATTCTAGTAACCCTACGCATTGCAGAAATTTAGATAATGTATGGACTACATTTGAAATTTACGTGGGGCATATGGTTACATAAAATAAAATATAAGTTTATCATGTAATTTAGAAATTAAACCAACTATAGAATAGTATGCAATTACCTATGCTGGATGTGTCCGCTGAAATCAATCCTCACTCATAAGAATTATACCAAGCATTAGCTATGGATTAACACCTGTTGCGATAACAATTAAATAGCATTGTGACTTAATGACGACTAAACACCTAGATAATATTCAAACCAACAACTTAACACCAACAATAGAAGGACCATCTGAGAGATTTTTCCATCCTAATAACTAATGAATTATTTAAGGAACGTATCTAAGGTGATATATATATATATATATATATATATAAAAGAAGACTCTGTAATAGTGAGACCAATATCTCGTCTTCCAGAATTAATCAAATGCGAGAGAACCCATCAGACCAACATCAAATAAAAGTTGAAACAAACAGTATAGCTACTAGAGAAAGTTTGAGTAGAAAATTTGGAAATTCAGTAAAAGCTACCGAATGTCGATGATTGAGGCCAAATTAAGGTAAACATTACTTTGTCTCTACCTTAATGTCGAAATTCTCGCAAATTTTATTATTATTATTATGGAGTATGCTATTTATTAAATGGGTAAAAGGACCCAAATCACTCATGTTTACAGCCCTGTAATTATTTTAGTACTTAAATTCAAAGCTTCATTATAGATAGCTATTGTTAATATGGGTATGTGTAAATTAATGCCTTAATATGATCTCCTCGCAAATTTTCAATACGAAAACTTACATCATTCTTTCATGATTGAACTTGCAATCATGAAAATGTGTTACTCTCCTTAAGAAGCTAAAGTTTAAACTCGTATATATTTTCATTGTTTTCCTATGAACTCAACATCATAGTTAAATTACTATAACTTGTAATGCTTATGGAGTATAGTGTTGCGGCGGTTCTTCTCGAAACTTAAACACAATTTTATGAATGAAATCTACATTTCAATTCAATCAAAATGGGTATATCATAAGCAAAATAATTTTGATTAAGTATATATATGTATATATATACAGTAAGGGTTATAAAAATAATAATAAAATATATTAATAGTCAAATAATTTCATATGAACTACATAGTCATTGTAGACTTATACAAGCTTATGATAGATTATTTACAAAACGTAGGCACTATTAACATCTCTTGCTCGTATGATTAAAGTATATATATATATATATATATATATATATATGATCTTATAAGAAGATATTTCAAAAAAGTATTTTAACCATATATGAAGTACAATCGCATTTTATAGGATAACATTTGATGACATTTGATAACAATATCATCACTTTATCAATTGAAATGAATATTTGAAAGTTTTCATATAGATAAGAACTTTTGTAATTTGGCCGAATCAAAGGATGTCTAAGAGGGACACTTCCTTAAAGAAAGACCTTAACCATTAAACCTTAGTTGTAAATAAGACTAAATAATTTCATATCTTGCATGCTCTTAACTTTGGTGCTATGTGCATCCCTCTTAGGTAGCATAGGTAAGAGGGAATATAGTCTAGGAGCATAGGCTCGAGATCATCACTGAGTCAAGGTAAGTGGATATTTCTATTTTTGTGTGAGTAGACCTATGTCTACTTGACTTAAAGTTAGTTATGTTATGAATTGAATGATGTATTGTATTGATTAGATACATGATTCTATTGAATGTGTATGTTAACTGAGTAGAATGTTTTCTCATGTATGATTGATCAATTGATATGTATTTGTGTTTGGAAAACTTAGAAACCAAACTGTCTTTTTTTTTTTTTAGGATATTCACTTAAGTGAACCTTATATGAAAAAATGTATTATAAAGCTAAAGTTGAGATAGTCAAATTGTTATCAAGTAGAACTTGAGATTCGTGCCTAATATTAGGTTATTGTACTGTTTAATGCATTAATGGCATGGCACAAAAGGACATATCGATCCAATTTTTGAAAGCTTGAACACTGCTGATTTGACTTTTGAGCATATAAAACTACATTACTCAACTTATTCTAGCTACGATATGTGATCAACTATGTGTTGGATTTTCAAACCACAGTAGGTGGTTTTGTTCGGGGTCCTATTCCTAGGTAGCTCTTTCTTGGCCTAGATTCCTAGATGTAGTATCGAGATGCTCAGGTATGGCAACTAACCAAATGAAGAATTGGAAAAGTATAGGATACTGATACCAATGCATATCATGTGTAAGAGCATGGCACAAATGTCTTGCATAAACAGTTTATATCAATAACTTAGATTATAAAATTGAATATTTTATAGTATTAATATAGGTGAATGTGTGTTGTGCTTATTCATTTTTTTATTTTATCTATTCTCACTTACCTCACAACGAATTGAGGGGATACTTGTGTATCCTCAAGTTATGAAGAGAATTGACTAAGCAACATTAGATGGGGAGGAGAGTCTTTTGAGTGCGTATAGGATGGAGTTAACTGCTTTTGAAGAAGTCTTGCTGTATTTTGATCTTAGTTTATTGAAAGATCTGTAAATATGAAAAGAAAAAATACTATATTCTAGGTTTGGTTAAGTCTAACGGATGTAATTTTTTATATAAATAGGTTTAAAGATGAACTTCCTTATTGTACTATTTTATTATAAATAGAACTTTTGTTGAACATAAAAAGGTATTCTTATATGATGGTATATCCTGTACTATGCCAGGATGTGACATCCTTTAGGTGGTATCAAAGCATAAATTAGTGACTATAATATTTGGTGCGTATGAGGTGTGTGGGGTAGCTAAGTACCATATGAACTTAACTTTGTTAGTAGCAATCAATATAAGAAAGTTGACTATGTCTATTGTGTTTGCTACTATCCAGAAAATGGTGCAAACACGTATATGTGGGGATCCTGGTTCATCAATTGCTCTCAAGAGATAAATTAGGGAAGAACAACAACCTCAACCAAATCAAGCTTCGCCTATACAAGTGAAGGATGTAGTACTGCAACTTGCGACTACTTTAGTTGGGGCTAGTGGAGTGAATGGGGCTAAGTTGGCTCGAGTGCAACGTTTAATGAAACCATTTGACAAGACAAAAACTGACCCTTTAGTTGTGGAAGAATGGATCGATCGTTGGAAAAATCTTTTGAAGTACAAGAGGTCTAAGATAATAGAAGGGTAGGGATTGTTGCTATTTTGTTGGATGGACATGTAAATAATTAGTAGAAAAGTAAGAAAAGAACAATGATAGAACCCATAGATTAGAATGCCTTTAAGGATGCATTTTTGGAACAGTGCTTCCTTAAATGTGTAAAGGAGAAAATGTGTGAGGAATATTATAAGTTAAGACAAGCGGGAAGGACTATAGAAGAATATGAACAAGACTTAATAGGTTATTGAAATTTGCTTCAGAAGCGGTGTAGAATGATGAATTTGTTAAGGTTAGATAGTTTAAGGCTATACGTGATCTTTATTTTCAAGCTAAGTTGAAAAGGATAAGGTTGGTGCGATATGCTAATTTGATTAATGAGACTCGTTTGATTAAGCAAGCTCATGACTTATTAAGGGCAGCTGAAGAAACAAAAAGTAAGAAAACAAAATTTATGGCAAGTTCTAACAATAGCCATAAAATGATAAGAGGAAAAAGGGCATATCAATCCTCTAACAAGAATCAGAGGTCGAGTGGAGCTATGCCACTTTGTTGGAAATGTAATGGTAGACATCGAGCTATGTAGTGTCCAAAACTAAAAGGATAATGTTTTAGGTGTGGAGAAGTTAGGCATATGGCTAGACAATGCCAAAACCGAACCCTAGAAGTATATATTGTTATAAGTTTCATCAAATGGGACATAATGCCACTTAGTATTCTATAGATTAGCAGGTAAGACCAAAGCAAACTCAAGCCAATAGGCCAGGACCCATCAATAGAAATAACCAATCAGGAGATGTTGGATTCAGACCTAAAGTTCAAGTAAGGGTACATGCAATCTAAGATGAGGAACATATGGGTGACAACATACTAGTAGGTACGAATCTCAAACCCTATGATTTCTAAGGTTTCTTTATACGATCATGTGTTTTATGTTTACTTGAACTCTATACCCTAGAGTAATTATATAATTGTGATTGTTATTTTAGGATTGATTTGCTTAGAAGATAATTATGCTTATAAATTGTTTCATACAGGAGCAACACATTCATATGTATCTAAGGACTATGTTGATAGGAATAGACTCCCAATAGAGATTCTAAGGTATGATCTGATAGTAACAACTCCTAGAGAAGAGCAAGTTGTGCAACAAAAGTTAACGGGAGGCAATGTGTGAATAAATCTATATAAATTGCTTACGGAATTAGTAATTTTGGATATGAAGGAATTCGATGCTATACTAAGAATAGATTGGCTAACTAAACAATAAGCGAAAGTAGACTACAAAGAAAAGATGTTCGTATTTAAGAAGCTTGATGGAGAAGAATTTTACTTTAAAGAAAGTTCTAGAAAGGTAACCCCTCGAATAGTCTCAGCAAGTAAAGCCTGGAAGCTTATAAGAAATGGTAACGTAGGATTTCTAGCTTCAGTAGTAGATGCCCAAGTTCAAGAGGTTAGATTAGAAGATATATCAATAGTATCTGAATATCTTGAGGTTTTTCCTAAGGATTTGCATAGACTACCATTGGATAGGGAGATCAAATTTTCTATAGATCTTATTCTAGGTATTGTACCTATCTTTAAGATAACTTATCAGATGGCTCCTACATAATTGGTGGAATTGAAGACGCAATTATAAGAGCTAATGGACAAGGCATTCATAAGGCCAAGTATGTCTTTGCAGGGCATACCTTTGCTATTTGTTAAGAAGAAAGATGGAAGGCTCTAGTTATGTATAAATTATCGAGAATTGAACAAAGTGACGATAAAGAACAAATACTTACTTCCCAGGATTGATGACTTATTTAATTGGTTGAAGGGATCTATAGTATTCTCGAAAATATATTTACAATCCGGTTACCATTAGTTAAGAAGTAAGGAAGAAGATGTATATAAGAGTGCCTTTAGGACTAAGTATAGGCATTATGAATTTTTTGTGATGCCGTTTGAGTTAACGAATGCTCCTATTGCATTTACGGATATGATGAATTGTGTCTTTAAAAAGCACCTAGATGAGTTCATAGTTGTGTTTATTAATGATATCTTGATTACTTAAGGAGTAAGGAAGAACATGTGGATCACTAGAACATTACACTTCAGACTCATAAAGACAACAAACTTTACATGAAGTTAAAGAAGTATGAGTTTTTGTTAGATTAAGTATGATTTCTTAGACATATAGTATCTGGTATAGGAATAGCAATTAACCCTACAAAAGTGAAAGTAGTAACAAATTAGATAAGGCCAACCATTGTAATAAAAATGAGGAGTTTCTTAGGAATGGCTGGTTATTATAGGCGATTTGTATAGGACTTCTCTAAAATAGCTATGCCATTGACCTAATTGACATGAAAAGGCATTAGATTTGAATGGATTAATAGGTGTGAAGAAAATTTTTAGGAACTTGAAAGCAGATTGGTAACTGCTCCCGTGTTAACGATACTAGGGAGAGTATGCAATCTATTGTAATACTTCTAAAAGTAGATTGGGGTGTGTACTAATGCAAAATGATAAGATGATTGCCTACGCTTCAAGATAATTCAAACCAAACAAATGAAACTACCCAACTCATGATTTGGAACTCACAATTGTAATATTTGTTTTAAGAACATGGAGGCATTACTTATATGAGGAGAAATGTAAGGTATATATCAATCACAAAAGTCTAAAGTATATCTTTACCTAAAAGCAATTGAATTTGAGACAAAGGCAGTGGTTAGAATTACTAAAGGATTATGATCTTACAATTCATAATCACCTTAGGAAAGTTAATGTAGTGGCTGATACATTAAGTAGGAAGAAGTTTGGTAATATTGTTGCACCCATTATGAATCAATGGGAATTGATTGAAGAAATGGAGAAATTGAACTTGGAAGTCGTAACAAGAGAAGAAAGCATTATGTTGGCAAATCTGAGGGTGGAACCTACATTACTTGAGAGCATTAAGGAAGCTCAAAAAGGAGATGTAGAACTACAAAGGATAAAAAATGATATCAAGCAACACCTTAACTTTAGAATCGATGATGTAGGAATGTTAAGATTTAAAGAACAACTTTGTATGCCAAAGGATTCAAAAGTTAAAGAGGTGATATTGAATGAAGCTATAACGACCCAACAGTATCGTTGTCGTGATAGGTCGCCGTGTACCGTATAAAGGTCTATTATCAACCCCCTTGCTGATCATAGGCCTTTCATACGAGACACAAGGCTCCTTCCACTCTACGTTACCACTAGGCCCATAGAAAAGTAATATAGAGCAATTTAACTAAAATTACTTCTATGTTATAAATTAACTAATTGTATGGGCTCATGAGAACCACACCAAAACAATATTACAAACGAATGCAATTCATAACGGAACTGCATAAAATCTAAGTTATGCATAAATATATATAAAGTATCTAAATATCTATAATCTATTACAAAATGTCCTCTTCGCTCTCTGATCGCTCCAACCCGTCTCTACCCGAGACTTACCACGGGCATGCCTCGGCCCGGATTGACGAAGAGGTTCTCCTGCACCAACAGAAATCTATAGGGGAGTAAGCTTACGCTTAGTGAGATAAATACCCTCATCAGTACCACACGACAGAAATTTATTAGATGCACAATCATATGAATGCATGAACAAACAATATGCCATACAACGCATGCAGTGACCTAGGAACTGCATACGACTCAGAATTTCGCCCCCTGAAGTCGGGGTTTGGAGATAATTAACCGACCCAAACCAAAATCCGGGTTCTAGACCTTGGGTTTTATTTCATTTGCACTATCGTGCTCATACCAAAACAAAACTCTACATATATACATATATATATACTTCCTTCACCAAAATCAAACTGTATCCTTTAAAAATCCCAAGTCTAGCGGTGTGGTGGCCCCCGCAGTCCACAAACACACGCCCTAAGCAGAAGCCACAAGACTCGGCCCCTCGCCGACGGTTGGCGTCTCCTAGCGCCTAGTAAGCCCATCGGCTTAAGACAGAGACTCAATATATATGATGGCATAGCTAGTGCCCAATCCTGCAGGAAACTCGTATTCCTGTGAGTCCCTTCCCATCTTCTGCGTGAAGCGGCAGTCGGTGTTATCCGTATGCAATATGGGGAATGCATGATTCATTTTGAGTTCTTAATCATATAAGTGATTAACTTGATTTTTAGGGTGATCAACCAATTTCATTCCATACAATTCACAAGTATATATTCATGCAAACAATTCCCAATTATTATATATAATTAACAAGTCATCACACTCATCCATAATTTCATACACATGCATCTCCCATACCCACAAGCATCCAAATTTATAAATATAAGATTAGGTGCATCTACTTTACAAGCACAATCAAGTAAAGAGTAATCGGGAATTTACTCACTCTGCCATGTGGTTCAATCAAAGTAGTCCGGAGGCAAGTCGTCTCCGAAAACAGTGTCCCCTGGTCATTGAAATAATTTTTATAAGGAATTGAAGCAAACTTAAGAAACTATGTAAATTTTTCTTAAGTTATATTCTTAGCTAGTTCTCGGAATTTTTTCGGTTTTTACCTAAAGTTCAATCGCGTATAACTTTTTCGTTTTAAATCCGATTTTTATGATCTTATAGTCAATCTTCATCGTTTTCGAGTGTACTTTAACGTGGTAAGGTTAGATTTTCGAAATGAGGTATGAAATTCTGTCCATGGGTCAGAACAGTAGCGTTCCTCATGTGTTGGAGTGTTTTTAGGCCTTGTTTGGTAAATGGGCTTTTGATAGCTTGAGGAATCCTTTGGGCTTGGTCTTTAGATTTTATCCTAAGCTTAAAATACTCCTTGAGATCAGATTTACAATTTTGATTTATATTCCTAAGGCTAACAACCACTTCTTGGGCCCTTTAGTGAGCTTAAGTTATCAAATGGGCTTGTTTTTGGTTCAACTCAGGTTAATGACTTTGGTGGGCTTATGGGGCCTTAGGTGGATTTATTATGGGCTTCAAAACAACTTCTCTTGGTTCTTTAAGTTGCTGGTCAGATTTTTGTTGAAGGCCCATCTTAGAGTTCTAAGCTTGTTTTGAGAGTTTTAGGCCCGGTTTTGAGTTTTAGGCTTTGTATGCTAATCATACTTGCTTTGGTTAATCCTTTCACTTTGTTCTTTCACTTTTATCATATTTTTAGGCCTCATTTACCCATGTTCCAGATCTGTTCATGTTGGTCCTAAGGGGTCCTTACTTGGTTTTTCAACTTGTTTCATCATTTCCTTAAGTGTAGGTGATAGATTATGCACTTAACTACTTGTGTATAAATCTTAACTTAAGTTCCCTTCCATCAAATGATCCTTTAACTCATGCTCCACATAAAGAAATAAAAGATCTTATACTTCATAAAACCTCCATATCATAGCTCATGCCATACAAGGTTGATTTCTTCATAAAACTTCATGTGATGGATTTTTCCTTAACTTAAGTCTAGTTTTGAGCATGTTTAACTAAATGGAAACAAAATCAACATTCAAATGATCATGGAAGCTTCACGTCCAGCATGCTTACCCTTCATCAAAGTTCTCATTTCAAGATTTCCTTAGCTTAAAATCTTCCATTCAAAGCATTAAACAAATGTCCATACAAAACACCAACTTTACATGCTCATATTTCAACTTCATGTAATGGTTTTAGGGTTTGTTTCTTAAAACGAATTTTTGTGCTATAACAACTCAAACCTTACTCATATCTTCAAGAAATCCAAGTCTTCTAACATAAATATTAATCCACACATCACAAGAATCACTTACTCGTCCTTAACGCAAAGTTTGGTGGTTGTGCACTAAGGTTCCTCTTAAGCCTTTAACTTTGCTTCCTCCTTTTTGCTTACCTTTTTGAAACTCGAATTCTTTGGTCTTTTGGAAAGGGGTTTATGAAAGATTCTAATGGTCTTAGATGATCTTAAATGATGAAAGAAAATGGCACATGAACAAAGAAAAAAAATGCCGTGAGTTGAAGCTTCAAAATGGAAGAAAATGGATTTTGTGGGGTAAAGTTGTTTCCCCTTTTTATGTTTGTTTTAAAAGAGAGAAAGATGAAGTGAAAGTGAGATTAAAAGTGAGAGAAATGGGGAGGAGTGCAGCCGGTTGGAATGAAGAGAGAAGGAGTGTTTAAATGCCTTGAAAGTATTGTCTTAAAGCTTACAAAAAGTCAACAATTGCAACTCTTGATGATGTAAGCATTAAGGGATGAATAGTGATGTGTAAGAGGAAGTGATTGATGGGTGAATGACAAATGCATGGCCCCCCTTTCTCCCCTTTTTAGATCTGCCATGGGAAGTCTTTTAATGGCATGGAGTGGTCTTGTCACCTTTATTAAAGTTAAGCTCATGATTTCTTGTGAAAATTTGTCCATATGTAGTATAAGTGAAGAGGTGATAAGGAAATTGTCTTATCACTAGATTTTGATAAGTTATCAATTGATAAATGATTCCAACTCTCAATTGATAAGTTATCTAAGGTGATTGGTTGATCTACTTATTTATGGTGTAAGGCTTATGCATGAAGATAAGGGCATAGCCTTATAGAAAATTGTTTTAGGATTTTCATCTTACATTATTTTGTGATTTATGATTTGATTTTTGTAGAATTGTGAAATCTTATAAAGTTGAATAAAATTATTCAAACTAAATTATCGATTAATTATTTATGGTTAAAATTCCTTAATGGTCTTAAGGTTTAGGGTTTTAAGTAGCTTTAGAGCTTGCAGTTCTTCAAGCTCGGGTTTTATCGACAATTAGCTTTTGAATTGACAATTGGCTTTTGAATTGTAAAAATTTAATTTGTTCCTAAATATAAACTTAAGTTTTTGGTTTAGTTGATCTTTAGGAACGTTCGGGAGGTACTCCTAAACAAGTCTTAGGCCTACTAAAAGTAGGGTTTACAGAAGCTCATGGTGTGAGATATTCCCTACACCCTATGAGTAATAAAATGTACAAGGACTTGAAGCAGAAGTTTTGGTGGATAGGAATGAAAGGAGATGTGGTATGGTATATATCACATTGTAGGACTTAACAGAAGGTGAAGGCTGCACATCAAAGACTAGGAGGATTATTACAACCTTTACCTATACCCAAGTAAAAATGGGAGAATATAACAATAGATTTTGTGAGTGGTTTACCAAGGATAAGGAGACAACATGATATGCTATGAGTTATAGTAGATAGGCTCACAAAATCAGTGCATTTCTTAGCCATAAGGCAAATAGCAACATTCTCTCAACTAGAAGAAGTTTATATTTAGGAAATAGTTCGTTTGCATGGTGTTTCAGTGTAGATAATATCTTATCATGATTCTCGTTTTATGTCTCGATTTTGGTAATCTTTACAAGTAGAAATGGGAACCAAGCGAAACTTTAGTATTGCTTATCATTCTCTAATTGATGGGAAATTAGAATGAACAATCCAAACTCTAGAGGATATGCAAAGAGTATATGTGATGGTTTTTAAAGGTATTTAGGATGACCATTTGGCATTTGTAGAATTTGCTTACAATAACAGCTATCATAATACCATTTAAATGGCTCCTTATGAAGAACTATACAGATGTAAATGTAGATCCCCTATGTATTGGCATGAGGTTGGGAATAAACAAGTTATTGGACAATCAATGTTACAAGATCTTAAGGAGAAGGTATACATAATAAAGGAACGAATACAAATTACTCAGAGCCATACGACAAGTTATGTGGATATTAGAAGAAAGCCATTAGAATTTTAAGTAGGCAATTGGGTATTTTTGAAGATATTACCAATAAAGAGTGTAAGATGATTTGGTATTAGAGAAAAGTTAAGTCCTTGATATGTTAGATCATACCAAATTAAGAAAAGGATTGGGAAAGTTGCCTATGAACTTGAATTATCTAATGAGATGGTAAGAATTTATAATGCACATCATGTCTCAACTTTAAGGAAATTTATAGGTGATCCTACAAAGACATTGGATGTATCTCTAGTGGAATAAAATAAAAACCTTACATATGTAGAATATCTAATTCATATTTTGGATGCCAAGGTTCAAAGATTAAGAAACCGAGATATTGAGTATGTGAAAGTCTTGTGTAGTCAACACACCACCGAGAAAGCTACATGAGAATGACCGAAATTGATGAGAGCCCAATACCCTTCACACGAGATTAGTAATTTTGACATTAATTTTTCTTTTCCTAGAATAAAGTTCGGAATTTATATTTTCTCGACTCATGGTTAAGTTTCAAGGAAGAAACTTTTGTAAGGACGGTAGGATTTCAAGGATGAAACTTTTGTAAGGATGGTAGGATATAACACTCCAAGATTTTGAGTGCATACGATAACCCTAAGATTCAAGCTCATAAATTTAGGGCGTTGAGCAACGTTATCCATTTTAGTTTAAACTTCATAATAAGCTAAGAAAAATTAGAAGAATTAAAACTAAATATTCATTTCATAAAATAAATTTTATAAGTGCTTAAATTTAATAAAATATAAATTAAGTGATACCACTCATTATTTTTGGAAACACGAAATCTAAGTTCTAAAATATGACAATACCTTAAAGATACAATATTTAGCTTACAGAGCTAATAATATGGAAGGTATATGAATCTAAAGTGCATACAACATAGTAAATATAATTGACAATCAATATACATACATATAGAAATGGATAGATAATTGCATAACCATAAATTCTTAATTATTACTATTTAAAAAAAAATGGATAGAATAAATAATTACTATTCTAGCAACCCCATGCATTGCAGAAATTTAGCCAATGTATGGACAACATTTCAAATTTACGTGGGGCATATAGTTACGTAAAAAGAAAAATATAAGCTTATTATATAATTTAGAAATTAACCACTACGAAATAGGATGCAATTACTTATGCTGGACATGTTCGTTGAAATCAATCCTTACTCGTATGAATTATACCAAACATGAGCTACGGATTGACACCTGTTATGATAAGAATTAAGTAGCATTGTGGCTTAATGACGACTAAACACTTAGATAATCTTCAAACTAGCAACTTAGGACCAACAACAGAAGGACCGCTTGAGAGATTTTGCCATCCTGATAACTGGTGAAATATTTAAGGAACGTATCTAAGGTGATATAAAAAGAAAAAAAAAATTAATATTTGGTAGAGAAAATTTCAGTAGAAAATTTGCAAGCTATATAATTCAGCAAAAGCTACCGAATGTCGATGATTGAGGCTAAATTAAGGTAAACATTATTTGGTCTCTACCTTAATGTCAAAATTCTTACAAATTTTAATATTATTACTATTATTATTATTATTATTATTACTGTGGAGTATGCTATTTATTAAATGGATAAAAGGACCCAATTCACACATGTTTACAACCGTGTAATTATTTTATTACTTAAAGTTGAAGCTTGATTATAGATAGCTATTGTTAATATGGGTATGTATAAATTAATGCCTTAATATGATCTCCTCGCAAATTTTGAATGTGAAAACTTGCATCTTTCTTTCATGGTATCATGAAAAGTGTTGTTCTCCATATGAAGCTAAGATTTAAACTCACACATATTTTCATTGTTTTCTTATAAACTTAACGTTGTGGTTAAATTCTTATAACTTGTAATGCTTATGGAGTGTAGTGTTGTGGCGGTTCCTCTCGAAACTTAAACATGATTTTATGAATGAAATCTACATTTTCAATTCAATCAAAATGGGTATAACATAAGCACAATAATTTTGATTAAATATATATATGTATATATATACAGTAAGGGTTATAAAAGAATAATAATAAAATATCATAATATTCAAATAATTTCATACTTATACAAGCTTTTGATAGATTATTTACAAAACGTCGGTACTATTAACATCTCTTATATGTATGATTAAAGTTTACATATATATATATCTATATCTACATATATACATATATATAATTATCTTATAAGAAGATGTTTCAAAAAGGTATGATAACCATATATGAAGTATAATCACATTTTATAAGATAATATTTGATAACAGTATGATCACTTTATAAATTTAAATGAATATAGGAAAGATTTCATATGGATAAGAGTTTTTGTAATTTAGCCAAATCAAAGGTTGTTTGAGAGGGGCACTTCCTTAAAATAAGACCTTAACCATTAAACCCTAATTGTAAATAAGACAAAGTAAGTTCATATCTAGTATGTACTTAACTTTGGTGCTAAGTACATCCCTTTTAGGTGACATAGGTAAAGGGAACATGGTCTAGGAGCATAGGCTCAAGATTACTGCCAAGTCAAGATAAGTAGATATTGTTGTTTTCGTATGAATAAACTTATGTCTATTTGACTTGGAGTGAGTTGTGTTGTGAATTGTAATGATGTATTGGATTGATTAGATACATGATTCTATTGAATGTATGTGTTAGATGAGTGGAATGTTTCCTCATGTATGACTAATCCATCAATATGTATTTCTATTTGGAAAACTTAGAAGCTAAATGGTTTATTTTTAGGGTGTTTACTTAAGTGAATCATATATGAAAAAATGTATTATAAAGTTGAGAAACAAAGTTGAAATTGAGATAATTGATTTGTAATCAAGTAGAACTTGAGATTTGTACTTGATATTGGGTTATTGTACTATTTACTATATTAATGACATGGCACGAAAGGACTTACAAGTTGAGCTTCTAAAAACTTGAATACTACTGAGTTAGCTTTTGAGCATATAGAACTACATTGCTCAACTTATTTTGGCTATAATATGTAACCGACTTTGTGTTGGATTTTCAAACCACTGTAGGTGGTTTTGTTTGGGGTCCTACTCCTTGGTAGCTCTTTGTTACCCTAGGTTCCTAGATGTAGTATCTACATTATATGATATCGGTATTGAAGCATATGACGTGTATGAGCATGGTACGAATGTCTTGCATAAATAGTTTGTATTAATAACTTAGATTATGAAATTGAATATTTTATAGTATTGATCTAGATGAATGTATATTGTGTTTGTTATGTGTTTTCTTTATTCACTCTCACTTAGTTCATAAAGAGTTGAAAGGCTACTTGTTTATCCTCAAGTTATTAAGAGAATTGACTAAACAACATCAGATAGGGAGAAAAGTGTTTTGAAAGTGCATAGGACGGAGTCAACCAATTTTGAAGAAGTTTTACTATATTTTGATCTTGGTTCCATAAAGGATTTGTAAATATGAAAAAGAAAATACTATATTCGAAGTTTAGTCAAGTTTGACAGATGTAATCTTTTGTATAAACGAGTGTAAAGTTGAACTCCATTGTAGTACTATTTTATTATAAATAGAACTTTTGTTGAATATAAATAAGTATTCCTATATAATGGTACATCCTATGCTATACTAAGATATGACATATATAAGGATAAGGTTTATTTAGAGTAAGTCCTTAGGGTTAAATCAAAAAGATGAAATTACAAAAAGGGTAATATAGGCTTATAACGTCCTAGTACATACTAGAAGGGGCAAATAAGACAATTGTGATAAAAAGGAATATAGTACAATATCATAAAAGGATAAATACATATTAGGATGTTGTTCGAGTCATATTTTAGTATATAGATTTACTATTACCAAGCTAATCTAGAGTAGGAGTGCATCTATTAGGAGAAACTTAGACCATGGTAAGTGGTTGGGTGACTTGGTCAATGCATGGAGACCTTAGGATGGAGCCTCAGTAGATGAAGCTCAAAGCTTAACAACTAGTTCTTCATCAGATTGGATTAGACTAGGTTCAGATTGATTACTACATACTGAATTAAGTCATAAGTCATCTTGATACAAAGACCCGCCTATGATTAGTTGTAAAGTCAACACATACTTGGCTATGCCGTGGAAACCTTAGAATCAAGTTTAGGTGAGGGGTGTGAAGGTAAACAATCCATCAACTCCCTAAGACTGCCATTGATTTTCCCTCAAGTCTTGCTTAGTTTCTTCTTCAAAAACATAGGGCATCAAGTCGATAACATTAAAGGTTGGTGACACCTTATACCCCTCGGGTAAGTCATGTTTATATGCCTTATCATTGATCTGCCAAAGAATTTTGAATAAACTGTTAGACCATAATGAAATTTTGTTCAATCTCTTACCTAAGAACTATTTCCTTACGAAGGTGAACCCAGATTAAGTCTCTAAAGTTATAAACAATGTTCTTCCAACCTTTGCTACCTTAGTCTTACTAACATGCTACAATCCTGGCTAACCGATCAATAACCTTCTAGTATATTTTCTAGAACTTCTTAGCATGTTATACTCTATACAAACTTTCTCCTTTTAAGTTTAGGCTAGTGATCATATCTATGGTTAGGCTCGGATTAAGGCTGATACGAATCGAGCCAAGGATTGAGAAGGCTAGTCGAAAGAGGAGGGTCTAAGCTTGTTAAAAGCTTGAAAACAAAGGTTGGAATGCATGAAAAACATAGAAAACCAACAAGTAAACCTCAATCCACTCTAAGGATGCTATGTATAACGGAACTACTAAGGGCTCATGGCTTAACTTGATATGACGTATGGGTTAGTCCAATGAGGATACTTACCATTTAGCCTTACTTAAGAATTAGGCTAAGAGTAAAGTAAGCAAAAGGGAATGCTTATGGAAAGAGACAATGCAGCATATTCAATATTTGATGATGATGTGGCTACATTTACAATAGGTATTTGTACTCAAAATATTAGGGTGACAGCTATAAATGGAAATTACTTAAAAGGGTAAAGTCTTAAATAAGTAATGTACAACGAATGGAAAAGGGCATAAAGAGAAAATCAAGAAAAGGGTCTATCTTATATGGAAGATTCTATCATAGGGGGTACTTAGATACGTGTTGGATGACCAATGGTCATACACTTAGCAAAAAAAGACAAACTGTACAATTAGACTAGTGAATGCTGAGTAAGACTAGGGGTTTTTTCAAGGTAAGTTCATCTTGGACTTACCTAAAGCAGTTCATTGGGCCGAGCTATTGTCCTAGTGCATTCTAGTTCATAACTAGAGATATTGATAGACACAAGAGGGTTTAACTCGAACAAGACATCAGGTCAGTAGTATACAGTAGCTTGGACTCATTGACTATAAGGTGTAAAGAGAAAACTCACCTCATCATGCTTTCCAGTCTTTAGGCTTGACCTTGGGTTAGGAGTTTAGTAGATTGATTTGTATCATCCCCATCGAGTTGATTGGGATTTGGGATCATATCTAACTAGTCCTCAACCAAGCCGTCCTTAGATTAGTAGGGGCTTAGGTCAGTAACATTGAACACATCGGACTCCCCAAAGTCTTCTAACAACTCTAATTGATAAGCATTGTCATTAATCTTTTGGAGGATCTTAAAGGGGCCATTAGCTTTAGCAAACAACTTGTTCTTCCTTTTGTTTGGAAACCTTTCCTTACTCAAGTATAGCTATACTTTGTCATCAAGCTAAAACTAATTTATCTTCCTTCCTTTGCCTTTCTTCTTTAATTTTTTGGAAATTTGATCAATGTACAAGGCAACTCACTAGCAGATTTACTAGATGGATTGAACTTTGGTTCTTGCTTCTAAATCTTCTTCGTCAATAGGCAGCATTAAGATTGTTGATAGGCATTTTATGATAATTATTATATGGACTTATATTAGTCAGCCTAGTACTTAAGCTTAGCCCAATAATCTAGTCCAAATACAATTTACATTGAGAGAACTCATCAGCTATAAGATGTAAAGAGAGAACTTGCCTCATTATGCTTTCCAATCTTTGGGCTCGACCTTAGGTTAAGGGTTTAGTGGTCTGATTCCTATCATCTCCGTTGAGTTCATCGGGATTTGGGATCATATCTAACTAGTCCTCAGCTAAGCCTTCCTTAGATCGGTAGGGGCTTAGTTTGGTAATATTGAACACATCGGACACTTCGAAGTCTTCTAGCAGCTCTAATTGATAAGTGTTGTCATTAATCTTTTAAAGGATCTTAAAGTGTCCATTAGCTTTAGCAAACAACTTTCTTTTCCTCTTGTTTGGAAACCATTCCACACTCAAGTGTAACTACACTTGGTCATCAAGTTAAAACTGATAGAGCTTCCTTCCTTTGCCTTTCTCCTTTAGTTTTCTGGTAATTCAATCAATATGCTAGGCAACTCGTTGGTAGTTCTGCTAGATGGATTGAGCTTTGGTTCTTGCTTCTAAATCTTTTTAGCTAGTAGGTGGCATTGAGATTGTTGATAGGCATTTTATGATAATTATTATGTGGACTTATATTAGTCAGCCTAGTTTTTAAGCTAAATATAATAATCTAATTTGAGTACAATTTACATTGACTCGCTATAAATACTAAATAAGACCCTTTGGTATGTGCCCCCTTAGTTCATTCTTTCACTGCTATTATCACTTGATAATATTACTCTCATCACAAGATGACTAACTTAAGAATCGGAGTAGTCGCATCAAAGCACCATTTGCTCCCCCCACTCCATGTTCTTGTTTTCATGAAAATCAGCAATTAATAATTAGCACTGTTTGTCTGAAAAATGGGATCCACAACCATAGTTTTTTACAATCCTTCAAGGTTATACATGAATTTTTCTCTTTTATGAATCTTTCTAGAATCTAGTACATAGTAGTTCCTCAATTTCTTCTTAAGATCTGGGCAAACTTATGTGTAATTTGTTGGTTCATTAGGCTTGTTAAATTTTCCTTTTTCTTCTTCGATTTGAGTGTAGATGCTCCTTTTTCTTTGTAATCTCGTGGCTGCTGTGAACGGTGTCATGACATCAACACAGCTGAAGTGTACGGTTATTGCACTCGAAAAGGAGGAAAACCGTCTCTGGTAACCACCAATGAACCACCCTTAAAGCAAATTCACGGAAGCCTCCAGCAAAGTGACAAGGATAAATGAATAAATAACCTGATAACTACTGTTTGCGTAGGTTATAGCAGTTAAGGAGAGTAATCAAAAGCTCCTCAACCAAGCTGCTCCTTGCCTCAAGCAACGCGCTTGAAAAAGACCGCCTGTACAATTTCGAGTTTTAGAATGCTAAGTTAAACTTTGCAAGAGTTCGTGATTCATATTGGACACATGTAGGCGATGTGGATGTGAAAAGCTAATTTCAAAAAATATGCTAGAGAGAAACTTACAATGATAAGGAATAAGTTGCCAATATTCCAGTTGATTCTTTGCCAAAATTTGATGAAAACTCGATGTCTTCGGATGAAGTATAGCTTACGATAGTAGAATTCCTTCTTTGAAAGCCTATAAGTGCAACCGACCTAGCAACTAGCTTGGTATGCCATGTCAACTCAAGATGTTCATCACAGGGTATGTTGTGCCAAATAATGTTGTTCCTCACTCTTTTCTTGACCTATGGAGCAACTCCAAGTATGCCGAGTAACTTCAAGTGCTGAGTAGCCAAGAACCACAACCATACATGAGATATGTTTCCCCTTCTACTCTCCGAGCTCCAATTTCAGCCCTAATAAAGCAGCAGTAAACCAAGTTGCACCTTGATCAAATGACAAGGAAGTCAAGCATCATAAGGCTGAGTTCCCTATAACTGAGGCCGAGTGAATCACTAAGTCTATCCAACATTTGAGCTGCAATATCGAGCATATAAGCTCCCTATGATGATGATTGAGCTATCCATCTTACGAAGCTGAATATTTAGAACTCCAACGTCCAAGCAGTAGAAGAAATGAAATCCTAAGAAAAATAAAATGAAAAATGATGAGCTGGATCCTACAGCAAAGCATATGCATGGATCTAAGTTGCCAAATCCAAGCTCTAGTTTGCAATAGGAGCTCGTATACTTTGCTCGCTGAGTTCCGTAACAGCAAACAAGCCGAGCTTCTCAACCGAACTGTAGTCGAGTGACCGTTTCATAAGCCACATAACATGGCCAAGCTGTTATGAATAGCTGCCGAGCAATTAGGTGCTTGTGCCAAGTGACGTATGTTGCCACAAGGAAGTGAATTGGAACTCTCTTATCTGCAGAAAGTGTAAAAGCAACTAGACGACTTTATAAAAACTTTCCGTAAGGAGAGAACAGAGAGGATGGTCTTGTGTCATATCAAAAATTCATCACTTGTTGAGCTGTCTTAACTACTGAGCACATTACAACAAATCTAGTCGATCCCCTTGACCGACCTATCCATCCTTGCACCAAGGCTAAGCCATGCCGAGCTGCTATCCAACTATAAAAGAAAAACAACTGGCGATGCATCAGGTGTAAGTTCTGATCTTACAAAACAATCGCCTTGCACTTCAATAAAACGAAGTTGTTTTCAATTTAACGGGAAGGAACCGAGCTCCTTACTGATAGCCTAGTCAACCCCTGAGCTATTTGTGACCGAACTGCACTCCTCAGCACCAAAAAAACGAAGGCCAAGTCGAGCACCATGATAGGTTGCCGTAGACGTACCAAATTCATCATAACAGAGCTTTTTTAGAGCAGTTTGATAACAATTCCATTGTCTAACAGCAAGCCCCAACAAGAAGTCCATTACCAAATATAGTAGCTTAAGCTACTGCTGACCTGCAACAAGTCTGGACCGAGCTCTAAGATAGGTCGAGCTGAACTATCTATGATTTGCCAAGCAACAAGTACGAACTCACAGCACTTCCTCTAACGCTAATGAAGCTAGTATGAGTAGCAGGGTCGAGCAGCTAGTTTGAGCAGACTCAATCCAAAGCTAACCTGAGCCGAAGTATGCCAAAAGACGAGTAATCTTCGCTAGTTACTCCACTGAAGTTCCTTTAAAAGTTGAACCAAGTACTTCCTCTACATTGGAAGATCCTTGACAATGGCCGAGTATATTTTTGAGCTCGCTGAACAAAAGTTCGAACTCCAAGCTGCAGGCAATTACAGTTCAGACCTAATCTGGGTTAAATTCCCATGTGACAGTGAATCTGAGCCATTTTTTTTTTTTTTTTTTGAGTCTATACAATAGACAATTATAGTACGGCAATGATTTATTCTCGTTCAATAATGCTCGGACTTTGTTGCCATATCATCTAATTTCTAATGCTGTCGAATATGTTGAGCTGCTGAGATCCAAGAAGCTGGGAGACATTGACACTAAGCTATACCTGTCCGCCTGCAATAATGGCTGAGACGCCAAGTTTCCGAGTCATTCCAACTAGCCGAGTTCCTTTATTCACATTTACTGAGCTGATCAATCTCAGCTCCTAAATAGCAAAGTGACCCGAATTATTCACTAAAGTGCCGAAGCAAGCTAGCCTTCTAAGTAAGCACGACTGTTGAGCCCCTTGTTTAAGTCACACCGAGTCAGCGAGCTATATGTAGCAATCTCCCCTATTGCAGTAATTGCCGACCTCCACAAAAAGTCAAGCCATGAGCTATTCATCACAGAGCCAATCAACCCAGCGCACATTCGAATAGCAAGTCAGAGCTCGTATGCATTGAGTTCACAATTTCTTAGCAAGCTATTGGTAAAATATTTTAGTCTTGCTTCATCAAGTGATGGAACAAAGTCGAATCTCCAAGTGAAATCGCAGCCAAGCAACTTACATAAGCAAATCCACAAGCTCTAAGATGACTTGAATGTCACATCAACAAAGCTCTTCGGACAAGCTTCGTTTAATTGTCCATCAATGCCAACACGCAATTTGAGCAACAGACTAGTGAATTCAACATGAAGAAAACTTCTGAAGTAGCTCTCTGACCTGAGTTGAAGTAATCAATACTTGTCAAATGTCAAAACGTATGCTGTCTTGGCTGAGTACCAGGAGCAATTTCTCTGAACATGTTTATTCGAATGTTGATCTACATTTGAGCTGAGCTCCACAGTAGTTAGTCCGAGCTAAGCTCCATCCATGGACTACTTAATGATGAGCAAAGCCATCATGTATTGTTATACAAAGTGACATGTCAGTTACGGCAAGCTGGAAATGCTGAGCTAAGTTTTCAAGCTATCCATTAAAGTAATGCCAAGCAGTACATGCGAGCCTTACTAAGATAATAGCACTGAGTTTTTTTCTTTTTTTTTTTTCCCATCTAGACAAGCATCAAGGCTTGATGTATAGGTTATTGCATTGAGTTATATCCGTTTGTATTCATTTCATACTCGTAACAATTCACTCAATTCATTGTATGTTTATCACTACCTTCATTTTGAGACAAGTATGAGAATTTTAAGAAAAGTAGGCTTAAAAAAATACCCATCATCTTTTTCGAATTGTTTTATTTTATTTTATTTATTTACTTGCTTATAATGTACATATAATCAAAAAACAAGAAAAGAAGAAGAAGAAAAAGTAATTTTATTTTATTTTATTCGTTCAATAAAAATAAATAAGATATAATAAGTAATAAATAAATTAAGTGATGAAATAGGATAAAGAAAAAGTAAATAAAAAAGAGGGAAAATAAAATAAGAATGAATATTTGTTTTATCACATCACTTAGAAAAATTGATTTTCTAGAGAAAAAAATATATAAAAAATAAATCAACCATTTTTCAAATTAAGGCCTTTTTTATTTTTTTAAAAAATAAAAATTTCAATTTAGAACTCTCATTGTTTAGAAATTTTCTAAAATAAATTGAATTGAACTAAGAACGTAAATTAGACATGTTTACAAAACTAAAATTAATTTAACGCATTAAATTTTTATAAAAAGAACTACGTACGTTTGATCCCAAATAGCGGCTACGTAGTCACCTATGGGACGACGGTAAAAAGCAAAAAAAAACCTATTTTCCCTTTTCCTTTAGTTTAGATTGTTTTGTTTATCTAATTAAAGTAATTAAATTAAGTCTTGTCTCTCAAAACTGAAAGGTGATTTTTAAAGATTAAAGTTAATTTTAGAATGTCAATGGTACTTGTATGGATTTAAAAGTTTTAACTCCCTAGACCTAAATCTTGGGTTTTCAAAAGAAAAATCATTTTACAAAAAGATTAGTTTCTCTCGACTCCAATCAGGTGGCAACTCTAACCCCTTTTTAAATTGAAAACACAGTTTTTCTTTAAACCCTAATTGAGGGCCGGTACTAGATGGGTAAGGATTTAATACTGATTGGTTTAAAGAAGACCTAATTTTATAAAAAGAACTGGGAGGGTGAAAAACCAAGCTTGATAAGGTACATTCAGAAGTTTATTCAAAAACTTTGAATTGATTGAAAATAGACTAATTTGGAAAATTTTTCAAAAAGTATTTCAAAAGCTTTTATAAGAAGAATTGGTATAGTACTTCAAAAGTATATTAAAAAAACTTTAGAAATAAAAGGTTGATATTCTTCAAAAGATAGGTTTAGAAAATTATGTGAAATATTAATTTTAATTAAATTCGGATTACTTAAGACCTAGCTCCACTAGATTAAGTATATTAAGAAAATACATTTAATTCCGTTTTACTCAAGATGGAATCATGATATATAGGGATTTATTTTAAGAGAAAATATATTTGGATAAATTAAGATATTCATAAGAATGGATAAGGATAAGGTTGATTCAAATTTTGTGTGATTTCAAATCTTGAACACTACGCTTATCTAAAAATAGCTAATGAAAGCTGATCTTTTCAAATTCAAAGCAAAAGCTTATCTAAAGGTTATAGATTGATGAATATATAATCTAAATAGGATAAGGAGAGTTGTTTTTGAATTTTCACTTGACCAAGATCTTCTTATACAAATATCTAAGGAATTATCTAGAATAACTAACAGTTGGATAATTATGGAAGTGAAGAGAACAATAGGCAGAAGGCCCAAACTTTATAAAATCTTTGGCTTCCTTACTCTTTTAATTTGTTTTATTATCTGTTGTGTATTGAATCATTAAATTATCACTGTTCACCATTATAAGTTGTTAAGAGAGATAATTTCATTTTTTAATGAAAAAGCTTTCATATACAGGACCAACAATTGATATTAGAGCTTCGCTCTAATATCTTTAGAGTTTAAAGATCATTGGTGAATCAAGTGATAGTTTAACAGTGCCTAGTAAGGCACCATTCTTTTATGGAACTAACTTTCTTTATTGGAAATTCAAGATGGATACTTATGTAAGGACATCATATTTATCAGACTTGGCAAATTATTTCTATAAGTAATCTCAAAGTTCCAACTGTTATCACAACAAATGATGATATCACCATTCTTTTATGGAACTAACTTTCTTTATTGGAAATTCAAGATGGATACTTATGTAAAGACATCATATTTATCAAACTTGGCAAATTATTTCTATAAGCAATCTCAAAGTTTCAACTATTATCACAACAAATGATGATATCTCCAAAACTGAAGTCAATTCAAAGGCTGAGAATCTTTTGTTGAGTACTATTACACATTCTGAATTTTATCTGATTGCTTCTTGTGAAACAGCTAAAGACGTTTGGGATACTTTGGTGCAAATTTACGAAGGCACAGAAACCATCAAGGTTACAATAATCAACTCATTGGTTCAATAATATGGGACATTTTGAATTCCCCTTAGTGAAGAAATCAAAGACTCTTTTAGTAGATTTACTACTATAACTAATGAATTGTCTTCTCTTAGCAAAATAATTAGTGATACAAATATGATTCGCAAGATGCTAAGGATTCTTCCCAAAATTTGGAATGCAAAGGAAACTATCATAGAAGAGGCTTATGATCTAAAGACATTAACCCTAAGTCAATTACGTGGCAAGCTCATGGCATATGAAATTGATTTTTTTAAATCAGAAAGTATGGATATGAAAAAGAAGGTTACAGCATTTAAAGCCAATGAAGTAGAATTTGATTTGAATGATGATGACTCATCTGATGATGATGATGATTATGAAGAGGTTACATGATTGGCAAGACGTTTGAACATATTACTTAAGAAAATAGATAAAAAAATCATATAGCTCTAACAATTTTAAATCTAACAAGAATCAAAATGTTGCAGGAAATGATGCTAAAGAAAAAAAGGAAGCTATTTGTTACAAATGCAAAAAGATTGGACACATTAAGTACGAGTGTCCACTTCTTTTACAAAAGCTTCGTAAACACAAAAGGAAATGAAAAGGCTTACTAACAACATGGAGTAATTTGGATGAGTCAGAATTTGAGGAAGAAGGTTTGGATGATAAAACCGATGAAGCAAATTTATGTTTGATGGTACGTTCTGAAGTAAGTTCTAAATCTGAATCTGAAAAGATTATATACCTAATGATATTTGTACTCAAATTAGTAAATTGTTAAAAGCACTTTCAAAAGCCAATGATAAAATTTCAAAAGTTGAAAGTGAAAGTAAAGCTTTAAAGAATAAAAAACAAGCTCTCATTCAAACAAACAAACAAGCTTTTGGTTGATGCAAATGATTTTTTGAAAAATGATTTTGAAGGTTTACATGTTGCAAGAGAAGCTTCAGTAAATGAAAATCTTATGCTAAGAGAAGAGATAAGAAGTTTGAAAAATCGTATTGAAGATTTATCAAAGTCTATTAAAAATACTTTTCAAAAGTTTGATGAAAGTGATAAAAAACTTCAAATGCTTATTTCCAGTC
Source organism: Lumnitzera racemosa (assembly GCA_024138005.1). NCBI lineage: Eukaryota > Viridiplantae > Streptophyta > Magnoliopsida > Myrtales > Combretaceae > Lumnitzera > Lumnitzera racemosa. Next base: position 75,064,075 of record JAMXBC010000002.1, read on the forward strand.
AATGAGTAGATAATTCTAAATTTGGATTAGGTTTTGAAAGTAGGCAATCATCTAAAAATAGGAGAGAAATAGTGTTTGTCAAATCAAAAAGTGAAAATCAAGAAACATTTGAAGAAAAGGATAATGGCAAAACGATTGAATATATCAGAAGGTTCAACAGTCAATATTCTTAAAACAAAGATAAGCATCATTTCAAAAGGTACAACAAAAGGTTGCACAGAGGGTATGATATAGATTACTCAAAGCAAAACTAAAGGTGTAAGGTATGTAATAAGTATAATTATTCTTCTCCCTATACTTATTTCTTTTGTAACAAGTTAGATCATATTGAAAAGTACTATTTTTATAAAAATTGCAAGCTTAGTAAAAACCAAGTAAATTGAAATAATATCATAAGCTTGAATTTGAAAGGACCTAAGCTTGTTTGGTTTCCTAAGAATGTCTAATTGTTTTTTTAGTGGTTGCAGGTTATAAGGTAAAATTTAATTGAAGGTAATTCTTAATTAATAATTTCTCATTGGAAGTGAAAGAATGAAATGAATGGTAATCTTGTTCTACATTTTTTTTGCTCTTGATGTTCTATTTCATTATTGATAATAAATAATTGGTATTATTTTGAGGGAGAGCTCTTTTTCTAAAATATGTTCTTATAAGGAGAGAGAGAAAGATGTTGAAATTTGTTTTTTTTTTTTAAGAAAAACATGGTATTGATCTATTTTATTAAGGAGGAGAAGTCTTATCATATATTTTTCCTTTATAAAAATTGGTTTTCTTCTCATAAGAAAAAGGGTGAGGAAAGTTTTTCAATAATTTTGTCATAAAAATATAAGGATGTTTTCTGATGATAATAAAAACGGGGGGAAAGGCAAAAAACAATTAAGTACTAAACATAAGCAAGAAAATGTGACAACACAATAGTTTGAATAATTTATAATTATTATCGAATAATGTTTCTTTCTTCTTGTTTATATTAGACATTGAAATGTCACATGTTTTTGGATATACGTATGTTTTGTTATCATAAAAAAGGAGGTGAATATTAGATATCTCTCATGGTCATAGATTTTGTTGATAACAAAAAGAGAAGAACACTAATGAATTAACAAGTGTGTAGGTATTCAAAATGTTTAAAATTGTAAATTGAGGTGCATTCTGAAGCTTATTCAGAAACTTTGAATTGATTAAAAATAGACTAGTTTGGAAACTTTTCAAAAGCTTTTATAAGAAGAATTAGTACAAACACTTTGGAAGCATATTTAGAAACAAAAGGTTCATATTCTTCAAAAGGTAAGTTTGGAAAATTACGTGGAATATTAATTTTAATCAAATTCTGATTATTCAAGACCTAGCTCCACTAGATTAAATATATTAGGAAAATACATTTAATTCCGTTTTACTCAAGATAGAATCATAATTCATAAGGATTTATTTTAAGAGAAAATATACTTAGATAAATTAAGATATGCATAAGAATGGATAAGGATAAGGTTGATTCAAATTTTGTATGATTTCAAATCTTATACACTAGGCTTATCTAGAAATAGCTAACAAAAGTTGATCTTTTCAAATTCAAAGCAGAAGCTTATTAAGTGGTTACAAATTGATGAATATATGATTTAAACAAGATAAGGAGAGTTGTTTTTGAATTTTCAATTTACCAAGATCTTCTCATTAAAATATCCAAGGAATTATTTAGAATAACTAACAATTGGATAATTATGGAAGTGAAGAAAATCTTCAAATTTTTAGCTGTTGGAAAAGTTAATATAGAAGGAGAAAATATTCAAAACATGGATATATAAGTGAAGAAAAAATTATCGTTGCACAAAAAATCTTGATTAGTCTTTACCTTCTAAAAAGCTTTAGAAAGTTCTTTAGATACTTCTTCGGAAAGTTCCACCAAAGCAAACATTACAACATTTGCTGTTTTCTCTTTAGAGCGAAATTGTTTAAGTTTTATACTTTTGTTCTCACTTATAATTTGTAATTCTAATTTGTTGTTTGAGTGTTGAGATAAGTATATTCCTACTTTGTAGATCTATATTAGCTTAGATTGTTGAGAGGCTAGATAGGTAGAGCAAAGAGTTGTAAAGTCAATGTGACAAGTGCTTATGATTTTTGTGATCTGATTTAGTAGATCAAGTGGAAGGGCATCGGTAAAGTAGATTGGGTCCCCAGCCGTAGAGATAGAAGAGAGTAGTAGGCAAAAGGGCGAAGCTTTATAAAATCTTTCCTTAATCTTCTCTTTCCTTACACTTTTAATTTGATTTATTGTCTATTGTGCATTGAATCATTAAATTATTATTCTTTACTATTATAAGTTGTTAAGAGAGATAATTTCATTTTTTAACGAAAAAGTTTTAAAAATTTAAAGATATCAATTCACTCCCCCTCCCCCCCCCTCCTCTTGATATCTTATTGGGACTAACAAAAAGAAGTAAAAATCACTACATTTATGAGTTACCAATTAGATGAGATCAATGCATGTTGGCTTAGTTTCAACATACCTAGCTATTAGCTTGCTTTAGTTCCATTGGACTGCTTGGTAGTCATTCTACTATAGGGGGCTATAACTTCAATAAAGTCCATGGAAAACAAGTTTTCCATACACCAATTTCCTCTTTAATTTCGTTTACTAGAATGAGGAAATATGGGATCTACTCAATATCCTCTCTAAATTCTGTAGAATAATTTATAAATATTATTAGGTTGTTATTGGAATGCCAATATGCACTAATCCTATCATCAAAGCTCCTAGGTACTTAACTTTCTAATATATATAATTGTTGTTATTTTTCATACATTGTTAAAGTGGGACATAAAAAAAATTATCAATTAATCTCAACTTATGAGTTGCGAAGATGAACATTTACTAGAAAAGTCTAAATTTATTTAGTTGATAAAGGCGACTATAATCAAATTAGATATCAACAATAATTTTATGATACATTCCATACATAATATACACTTAACAAGTTGAATGAAGCTAGGTTTAAAGATGATATAAGGTAAAAGCAGTCTCTTGGGAAGTTGAAATTTATATATCATACCATCGTGCTCTTTCGAGTGTAGCGATACTAATATAATTGAATTTAGCTAACTATATAATATAACTTATAGTGTATAGGAAAATATCATCTTATGTTGACTTCTCCAAAACTAAAATGTTTAACAAAGGAAATCTATATCCTAATATGATAAAAATGATATATATGTATGTATGTGTTTATATGCCATTAATAACGTTTTAAAATTAAATATATATATATATATAACATATATGACGTAAATGATGTATCCTTAAATTACATAAATAATAACTTATTTTATGTAGTTTGGAAGTATCTTAAAACATACAGCAACTATGTAGAATGTAGCTATCTTTCCTTCTTATAAAATATGTGAGTTTATGACCCATATATAAATTTTAGCATACCGACTACGATGAAAATCCTATAAACTTTATTAAAGCATATATGTTTAACTTATATAACATTGATAATGACAATGATGACGTCAACTACAACCATGATATATATATATATATATTATTTAATAGAATAAAATACTCTTCATCTTCATAACTTTTATGAAAATTAAAAATTGATTTTAACCTATAAATTCCTTAAGTAATGAAGTGTTTAATTTAGTGAAACAGTTTGAGTAAATCAGACATTTCATTAGGTAAGAAAACTTTCTTAAAAATCACTCAAAGATGGATTGAAAAGGTATTCAATTAAGATCTCCAAGTTTAAGATGACTTAGGGAGTAAATTCAGAGGGCATCATAGGTAAGAACTAATCTGAATGACCTTAAGCTACAAATATTTATTCGGTATAGAGACAAAAAATCCAACCTTAAATATAATAATTAAAATAACATTGTCCACATAACTTATATAAAAATCTAAGATATTAATTGTAATATAGGGATAGAAAATATGTGTTTTATCATGTTTTACTTAGAAAATTTTGTAAAAAAAGAAAAAAAAGACTTTATTCAGATAACATAATATTAATGCGATATTACTTATTGCATGAATTTATATGTATATTAGGACTAAAAATATCCTTTAGAAGTTATCTTTTGAAATAAAACATGCATTATGTATCGTCAAGTTTATATAAACTCAGTTATAATAACTTTGTTAAAATTTGGATAGCTTTAGGTAATAAAATAGGTATTTTTATAATACTATTGAAACTATTATCCTACAATAACCTTATCGTAATTGAAATGTAACTTAACTAATTAAAAGTACATTAAGACACAATTGGAATGATATATAATGAGTAATAATATAACTACATATATTATTAGATACATACTAACTTAACATAATTTATATAATTAAATAATAATATACTTTAAATATATATATATTTATATATATAACTTCATAGTGAAATAGAAAGAATAGATAAAACCCTAACGTTTTCATAACCTTTACGAAAACTAAATCTAGTTTTGTATATATATAAGGTCTTCTAATGAATATGGTGTTGACAATACGAGTTTTCCGTAGTATGCATCGGGACAGGTAAGTGAGTTCAATACTTTCTAGTATTTTGAGGTATTATTTCAGAATACTTGGAGACTTTGATATGTGTTTGCTTGTGATTGTAATTAGCCGTTCGTACGTATGTAGCGCTTGTGGTTGAGTTTCAATTGCTGTAATGGAAGCTAAGCTCCATGTTATGGTTGTTTTGTCAATATTATTATGCTTGAATTGTTTGAGCTTAGATAATCATCCTAAAAAGATTAACTAACTCAAATTCGACTTAATACCTAACCTGATATGTATTGCAACCTACTAGGGGTATCGATTAGGATTATCAAGCTAAACATGAGCTTCCTTCAATGAGGATAGCTGAAATGGTTTTTCTCCCACCCTTAGCCAAACTAAGTGATAAGATAAGAGGTTACAGTAAGGTTAGGGGATGTGGCTCGAAAGTGGTCATTAAAGGAAAGTGTTCTCTATTGCAGAAGCTTCAGTATGGGTTTGATTCATAAGTATGTGACGTTAATCTCCTCAATTCGGATAAAAGTAGGCATAATTTTTCCGATCTCATGACGAATAGGATAACGTCGTGCGATGATATTTGCTTGTATATACATTGCATCTAATGAACTTGGTTAAAAACCTTACTTGTGATGTATTGAATGCATACTTATATCTCTACCTCACTTACTGAGTAAATTGTCACTCATTCCCCTATAGTTTGTTTTATAGGTTTCAAATGGATTATAAGTGCTTACCCAATACCAGAATACTAGTAAACTAGGATGGGGAATGAGATACAACAAGAAATGGCTGGTTATTGCCCTTAGTATTAACTTTTTCATTTTTTAAGGAAAACTATACCGGACTCCTTTAAGGGCTTGATAGTTTTCAATATTTTGGTTTGTATGTGAAATGGTAGGTACTTAAAGGATTTGCTACCACTCTTTTGTAAGGTCAAATTATGAGTTTATTTTTAACAAATTATTTCAAATGATTACTTCGTAGGTTTATATCAAACAAGTATCAAATTTAACTTTTTAAAGAGGTAGAGTCAAGTACGCCTAGTGTGAACTAAGTCTAAAATAGCTGTTGTAAGGATTGTTTTTACCTTAAGATGTCTTACATGGTAGGACTGTTATGACTTCTTCTTTTCGAGGCATGACACAAACCATAGCCTAACTTATAGTAGCTTAGAGGTCCAACAAAGGGTAGCCGAAGAAGCTCTTCTGATAAGGTATGATAGCCAAGTGGTGGTTGGAGGTAGCCAGTTTAAGTAAACCAAAATTCTATCCGTAACTTATTTTATTTTGTAAAAATATCAAATGTTGTCAATTAATTATGAAATTTGGTTTTCTACGATTACTTTAGGTGTAGATTAATTTGGTAATTTTATTTTAATTAAATAATTAGTTGTTTGGGTGAAAACCGAATAAATTTTTATAAATATTAGATAATGTTATTTGAAGCTCAATTTTTGTATATAATATACCTAATATATATATTTAATTATGGTAAGAAAATTTTTTAAATAAAACTACTTATTTTACCAAATTGTTGAAATAATTATTTTTTAACAAAATCAAAGTTTGATCCCTATGTATTATGATTTCTGGGAGTTCATAATGATGTTTAGGACACTTGAATTTTATCTTGTAACTAAATTCACTTATTTGATTAATTTTTACTAATTTTGAGTTAAAATTGCTATTTTCATAAGAATAAATAATAGCTAGTTTAGTGTAATTCGTAGTTAATAATTGTATTACATATTTTTGTAAGTTTATAGAATTTTTTGTGCAATTATTCGGGCTCATATATATTTTCATGATATAAACCTATATTTTAGCCTAATATATGATATAATAATTAGTCCTAGTGAGATATTTGTTAAATTTGTAAAAGGATGATATTTTGGGAACATAATAGGTGCTGGTTGATTTGGGTAACATGAAATTTTAGGATTTTTAATTTAGATTTAGAGTTTATTTGGGTTAATTATGAAGTTACAATAACATACAATCAAATCGGTAATACAAAAGGGTATTTTTAGACATTTGGCAATATTGATTAGTCTTAATTCTTAATATATATCAATAGTACTCAAAATAACGTTCATGACAATATAAATTTTACTAAAATAGGATAAGAAATGAGCAAGATATTATCAAACAAAGTTTAAAAACTTGAAAATGAAAGCTTATAACAGTTTAGATTTGACCTATACTTGATTTGAAGACTGTGTTATATTTTCATATTTGTGATAAGTAAGGAAGGACCATGTGGTGGAGTTTAGGATTTTGTGCTATTACTAAGTTTAGGTAAGTAGATCTAACCCATGCTTGGAGTAGATATATTGTTACTTATAACACTTTATGCTATTTGATATTGTGTTGATTAAATAGGGGTATATCATGGGTGAACTGATATGCTATTATAGTGGATGCTGATGTGGTGATTTTGAATAATAGTAACTATATCTTAGTTAAATTGTTATACTATTATGTTGAGTGATTATTTGTCCTTACGAATGATTGTGCTAATTAGGGAAGTTGAGTGATTGCTAACTCAATCTTCTAAGTGTTCACCTAAGTGAACCCTAAGTAAGATAATAGAATTCCGTTATGGAGAGTTCAACAACTAGAATCAAATAACTAGGTTGAATAAAACTTAAAGATTGATATTCTTGAGTTGCTATTGCATACCATGACATGACATGGCACAAAAAGGAACCTACAAATCATAACTTTTAGAATGAGGTTTCTAAGTGATCATGGAAAGAATATAGCTTTATGAACTTAGTTTTTAAAAGCATATAGATTGTATTGCCTGTGCATTGTGACTATTTTGATAGCCAAATTTGGTATACTATAGTTTGTGGTCTAATTTGGTAGTGCTACCACTTTGATTTGGTAGACTACAGTATCTAGACTAATTAGTAATGTTGCCATTTTGATTTGGTGAACTACAGTATGTAGTGTAATTTTGTAAAGCAAAGTTGGAGGGCTTACTCCCAAGCAACTCCTTGTTACCCAGAGATACTTGGATGTTATATCCAGATGCCTAGCTATGTCAATTAGTTGAAAGAACATTAGAGGGCATAGGATATTGATACCGATACATGCTACGTACATGAGCATAGCATGCTGCATTGCTAGCAGTAAATGCTTGGTTGGGCGAATGCATATTTGAAGTTGAACTTATGGATTATAATTGAAATTTTTTAGTTGTGATATGTAGTATTGTCTATCATATTGTCTATATTATATTGTTTGTTATCTACTCTCACTCAGTTTTGCTAGTTAAGGGGTTAAAATGTTTTATGCTCAAGTTAATTGTATCGTGAAGGGGCTTAAAATTAAGGGGGGATATATATATATACTGAGAGCATGAGTCGGAGTCAGTAAATTTTGTATGGAACCTATACTAAGTTAGGAATCCTATTATTTTAAATATGATAAAGGAAAAAGCTGGTTAATGTTTTGATGTAAATATTATGTTATACACATAAGTTATAACAAAACCTCATGCCAAACTTTGATATAGCAACCCCTTTATCATGTAAATAAAGTTGTCATTAGATGAATGAGTGGGTTGATTTAAGTTTTCGACAGGTATTCCTGTATGATGGTGCATTCCATATTAAGCTAAGATGTGACAAAAGGCCAATGTATGAACAATTTTAGTCAAATCAGCTATGAGGTTAGCCACCTCATCAAGTTGCTTGTTTGTACTTCTAGGGGTATTTTTGCATTATTGACCATAGTGGATAACACTACAATTGCCATCTCTAATACCAGCGTTAACATTAGGATCCATCATTCTCTTTGATAAAACTCAAAATCCTTGAAACAATAGACACTATCATTTTTCAAGCTAAACAACTTACACACACACTTTTCTAGATGAAAGTTCAAACTAACTGTGAACACAATAGCTAGTTTAAAGAATTATAAAGCTAGTTGAAATTTTCTTTTCTCTTATATGCTTAAAACAAGGCAAAGGAGAGTATTTTGTTGAAAAGATCTAATAGGAACAACAAACTTCAAATATTCACCAAAATACTTAAAACTAATTCCTCTCATACTTATAGCACACTTGACAACAATACTATACATGACATAGTAAGAATTACTATTGAATAGAAACTTACCCAAATAAACCTCTGCTCTAATACTAAGATCGACAGAGATCAAGGACCGATCACGTACTCCTGAGCTCAAGGACTTTCTCAAATGGTGTACTGAGCTATCTAAGGTGAGTTAAGAACCAAGGAGCAGTGTTTACCCCAATTCGATCTACTGAGCTACTTCGCTCTCTACACCATCCAAGATACTACTGAGGTAATAAGCTAAGGTACCAAGCAGACCCCTCAACAATACCCCAGTCTAAATACTAAATTAGGAAAACAACCATCTCTATAGTATCGAAATTGAGTTGACAATTGCTAGGAGCTGACTACCCAAGGCCAACTCAAATGTGAGTTGTCCTTGAGCTAACCTATATCTAATCCCAACAATTATAGCTTCCAAACCACTAACACTAACCAGACCTATTTAAGTCCTACCCCTACACAGCTTGTAGTGTTATTAAGACAACAAAATGAGCAAAATTATGTATGTACTATCCTTTTTGACATATGTACTATCCTTTCTAACGAAGGATATTCTTTTTGCACAATTTCATGTTTTCCTTATAAACTATTCTACATTTGATTAGCCATTTTTTAATTTAGCACTTACCCTAACTAGGTACTATAAATACTTGTATAATGTAATAGCTACATCATCATATACAGAGAATATACTAAACTTTTTACCCCTCTTGAGTTAAGTGTCCTTTTTGCTTACTCTTATGCTACTCTTATCTGGCCCATTTGAGCATGGACTAGTGATGAGTGACCCCCAACCATACTTGTGCATCATATCAAATGTGACTTAAGCTCATGTAAGGCATTGGTGTATCATGTCTATCATCGATGCATAGGAACCCCTGCTAAACCTTTGACTATTATTTACATTTCGAGCCATCTTACGGCTCAGCCCACTCTCTTTGGTTACATGTGATATTGGGTTTGTGTGTTTATCCACGGAATCCATATCATCTTAGTGTCAAAACCTAGCTATGTTCAAAGTTGGACTCTACTACTGTATTCTTTAAGTGGTTTGTTACTACTCTTATGTGGTAACTGTTCTATTGTTAACCTTAGAGTTTTGTAGTTAAGAAGTATTTTGTGCTCTGTTTTCCCTTGTTTTTTCATACGCAAAACAAAGTATGGTTGACTGTTCATTTGTTGTGTAATTGTTATGGTGATTAGAGTATCAATTATTGATGTTTAAGTGGTATTATTAGACATTAATATTTTGTGAAGTAACCATTAATGTCAAACTCAAGTATTCAAGGAACTTTAGGAAACCAAGAACGTAGTACATAACATAGCTAAGGGAAAAAAGGAATCTTTACACTTCAATCAGTGGGTGACTATTTGGATAGGCTTACCAACATCGTAGCTAGTTTGGTAATTGTTATCCAAGAAGATAAGTAGTGAGTTAGGAATAGCCCCATTAGAGAATGTAAGCAACAAGCCTAAGGAAATGGTCAATTTGGCTAAGTTAATGCCCTAGCTCGATGATCTAGAGCTGAAGGAATTGGTAGGGATGCGAAACGAAGGCTATCACTTAAAGAGATTGAGGAAGAAGTGGAAGGAAGAGACAAAGTAGAGGAGTATTATAAGCCTAAAGAAAGAAATGTATGAGCCCTTAGAGTCAATGGATTAAGGATGCGTATCTCGAGTTTTTCTAGAAGTAGTGATGCTGAGGACTACTTAAATTGGGTAGATGGGATCGAAAAGCAATTTGAATGCCATGACATACCCGATAATTCAAAAGTTAGACTTGTTATATTGGTGTTCATTAGCTATGTCACCTTGTGGTAGAAGAACTTGCAAACCACCCGAAGGAGGGAAGGAGAATGAGAGATTAAGAGTTGGGATGAAATAAAGAGGGTTATGCGGAGAAGGTTTGTGCAGAGCAATTATTTATAGGATGCCTTCAAAAGACTGTAATAGCTCAAATAAGGAGGGTCAACTGTAGATACTTATGTTAAGGAATTCCAAATGTTGATAATTCGATGTGATGTTGTAGAGCTAAAGAACAAAACTGTATCTCGATTCATCAGTGGATTGAAGTATGAGATTAGGGATGTCCTGGAAACCCTAGATATTGGAATGCTTGATGAAGAAAATCTGAGCCACCTAAAGGATAAACTGATGCCAATAAGGAAGATTCTGACCACCAGTTTGCCAACCTGGTAGTAGCTGAATTGTTCTAAGTAAACCTATGCAAATGGAACTAAGTAAGGTTATTGAGACATGACCTGCTCAGATTACCCAATAGAAGAGAATGAACCCTCAAGGAATTTTGAAAAGGGCTAGAGTTCAAGGAAGAAGATGAAAGAGATCAAATGTTTTAAATGCTAAGGCTTTGGATAGCACTACTGAAGTGGATGGCAATTGTTGAAGTGGATAGTATTAACGAAGAAGTAGAGGAGTTGAAAGAAAATGATCAAACCAAGTTATCTGAGGAGGAAGTTATCTACAATGTGGAAGGTAACTTTAAGCAAACCACTCTAGTGTTGAGAAGGACGATGAGCATTTGTTTCATACTTAAAGATGAACAAAGGGAAAATCTCTTCCATATTGGATGCATAGTGAATGAATCACTATGCACGCTGATCATTAACAATGGGAGCTGTACCGAATAGCCTTTACATTTATGGTTCAGCAATTGAAATTATCAACCAAGCCTTACCCAAAACAATATAAGATTCATTAGCTTAGCGATAAGGGAGCCTTACAAGTGAACAAGCAGGTGTCTATTCCAATCTGCATTGGTAAATACTAAGATGTAGTACTCTATGATGTGCTGCCCATAAGTATGTCCCACATTTTACTTGGACAACCATGGATGTTTGACTAAGCATTTATATATGACGGAAGGAGGAATACATGTTTTGTAGAGTAAAAAGGTAGGGCGATGAAATTGAATCTGATGACTACTGAGCAGGTGAAGGTTATGTAGTCGCAGCTTAGCCAAACCTTGAAGAAAAAGGATTTGGTGATGACCTGAGTCGAATTGAAAAGAGAAATGGAGCTTGAAGGATCGACCTATCTATTGGTTCAAAGATTATTAGAGATGAGATTTGAGGAGAGGAAGCAACCACTGAAGTGAAAACATTACTAGAGGAATTTCCTAACCTATTCTTAGAGGAGCTGTCGAAAGGTCTTCTCCTAATCCGAAGCGTCGAGCATGTGATCGACTTGCAGCTAGGAGCCACACTACTGAACAAGCCTACTTAGAGGTTGAATCCTGAGTAGGCTACTGAGCTACAAAAGCAAGTAGATGAATGAATGAAGAAGAGATATGTACATGAATCCCTTAGCCCCTATACTGTTCCAGCTTTGTTAGTGCTAAAGAAGGATGGTTCTAGGAGGATGTGTATGGATAGTCAAGCGATCAATTGAATTACCATTAAGTACAGGTACCCTATACTCAGGCTTGATGACATGCTGTGCGAATTAAGTAGAGCAAGAATATTCTCCAAGATTGACCTTAAATCTGAATACCATCATATTTGAATGTACGAAGGTGATTAGTGGAAGATCACATTTAAGACACAACATGCTTTATATGAATGGCTTGTAATGCCATTTGGACTATCCAATGCACCGAGCACCTTTATGTGCTTGATGAATCATGTGATTCAAGAATAAATAGGAAATTTTGTCATAGTTTATTTTGATAACATTCTAGTAGATAGCCTTGACTTGGAGACTCATCAGGTGCATTGTCAAACATTCTTTGCAACAAACATGATGTGATCTTCTTAGGGTATGTTGTGAGTGTAAGTGGCATCCGAGTTGATGATGAGAAAATAAGAGCAATCATAGAATGGCTTGAGTCAACCTGCTTTACCGACGTAAGAAGTTTCTGCAGCCTAGCATCATTCTATCGTAGATTTATAAAAAATTTCAATACAATTGTGGCCCCACTTATCGAAATATCAAAAAAGAGCATTGAATTTAGATGGGAAGAGAAGAAAAGAGGAGTATTGAGGAGGTGAAAGAGAAACTAACTATAGCCCCCATTGTAGCACTACTAAGCTTCGACAAAGTGTTTAAAGTAAAGTATGATGCAGTTGGACTAGGCATAGGTATCGTGCTAATGCAAGAAGACCAACCTATTGCTTACTTTAGTGAGAAACTTTGAGGAGCTACGCTCAACTATTCTGTTTATGACAAGGAGTTCTACTCCTTAATCCGAGCCCTAACAATATGGTAACACTATCTACTACCTAAGGAATTTGTGATCTACACCGATCATGAATCCTTGAGGTATCTCAGGAGCCAACCCAAGTTGTCTTGGAGGCAAGCCAAACTAGTTAAGTTCATTGAGGGCTTTTCTTATGTCATAAAATAAAAAAAATGGAAGGAACAATGTAGTGGCTGATGCCCTATCGAGATGACATACTCTCTTGACCAAGCTGTAAATAAGGCTCCTTGGTTTTTCAACGATAAAGAATATTTATGCTAAACATCCACATTTTGGTCTTATCTATACCTAATGTGAGGAAGGATGAATACTGGATGACGATCACTAGGAGAATGAATACTTATTCAGGAAGAGGAGGCTATGTATATCGACCTATTCCATGAGAGAATTACTCGTGCGAGAGGTGTATAGAGGAGGATTGACTAGATGCTTTGGTCAGCGCCAAACCTATGAAGTATTATTTGTGAGATTCTTTTTGCCAAGAATGATGAGAGATGTGCAGTCTATGTTAGAAAAGTGTATGACATACTGAAAAGCAAAGAGCCAAGTTGAGTAAGGACATTATCTACCCTTATCCATCCTAACCAAACTATGGTCCAAGCTAACTATGGACTTCATGTTACGATTGTTAAGGACATTTCGTAGGAAGGACTCCATCATAGTGGTTGTGGATCAATTTAGCAAGGTAGCACATTTCATGCCTTGTTTCAAAACTAACGACGCATTGGCTATCTCTTTTCTTTTCTTGTAGGATGTAATCAAGCTTCATGTTATACCTAGAACTATTGTTTTAGATCAAGGCCCCAAGTTTATGAGCTACTTTTAGAGGATACTATGGAGCCAAATGGGAACCAAGCTGTTGTATAGCACATCCTGCCATCTATAGACTGATGGACAAATCGAGGTTGTCAATAAAACCATGGGAACTTTGCTGTAGGTTGCTATTTGACAAAACATGGCCGATTGGGATCTGTATTTGCTAATCATTTAGTTCACCTACAATAGGACCACCTATAGCATAACAAGCACGTCTCTATTCGAGGTCACCTTTAGGTTTAGCCTAGAGCTCCCGATGGACTAAGCACCATAATCGAAGTAGGATGATGACCAGCTAGCTGTTGAAAGAGTTGAGGCCATCAAAGCCATGTACCAGAAGGTTGTAGAGCAATTGAGCTGAGTTAATACAAAGTTTGAGAAGTGAAGTCGAGGATAGAGGAAGAGAGAATTTCAACTAAGTGATTTGGTCTGGATACATCTCAATAAGGAACAATTTCCAAATTTGAGGAAGAGCAAGTTGTCTACTAAAGCAGATGGACCTTTCAAAGTACTTGAAAAGATCAATCCTAATGCCTATAGGATTGATTTACCTAAAGGATATAGAGTCTCAAACTCTTTCAATATTATTGATCTCTAACCTTATGTTCTTAAGGATGAGCAACCAAAAGCTGAACCGAATTTGATCCCAAATCTCAAATAAGCTGAAGGGGATGATAAGGATCAAAGACCAATCATGTGTTCCCGAACCTGAGGGCTTTCTCAGATGGTGCACCAAGCTGTCTAAGGTGAGTTAAGCACCGAGAAGCAGTGTTTACCTTAGTCCAATCTATCGAGCTACTTCACTCTCTATACCATCCAAGAGATTGTCGAAGTGATCAATTGAGGTATCGAGCCGACCCCTTAGCAATACCCTAGTCCAAGCACTAAATTAGGAAAACAACCATCTCCATAGTGCTAAGACCAAGCTGACAATTGTCATGAGTCGACCAGTTGAGGCTGACCTGAATGTGAGTCGTTCTTCAGCCAATCCTTGTCTAGTCTTAGCAATCAAAGCTTTTGAACCTCCAATGTTGACCAGACCTAATCAAAGCCTACCCCTACATGGCTCATAGCGTTATTGGGACCATATAATGAGTAAAATTACATGTACGCTATCCTTTTTGACATTCGTATTGTCCTTTCTAACGAAGGATATTCTTTTTGCTCGATTTTTTGTTTTCCTTATAAATTATTCTTCATTTGTTTAGCCATTTCTATAATTTCTTGTAATTTAGAACTTACTCTAATTGGGAACTATAAATATTTGCATAATGTAATAGCTGCATCATTATATACAGAGAATACATTGAACTTTTTACCCCACTTGAGCTAAGTATCCTTTCTACTTACTCTTAAGCTACTCTTATCTAGCCCATTCAAGCATAGACTAATGGTAAGTGACCTCTGGCCATACTTGTATATCATATCAAGTGTAACTTGAGCTCATGTGAGGCTTTGGTGAGTCATATCTATCATCAATGTACGGGAACCCCTACTCAACCTTCAACTATCATTTACTTTTCAAACCATCTCGCGACCTAGACTTACTCCCTTTGGTTACGCGTAATATTAAGTTCGTGTGTTCATCCACGAAATCTATATTAAAGATGATATGGATTGGCCTAAATATCGAAAAGGCTAGTTACAAGAGGTGTTTCGAAGCTTGACAAAATCTCTAAAACAAGGGTAGAAATGCATGAGAACATAGAAAACCAACAAGCAAACCTCAATCTGCTTAAAGGATGTTATGTACCAAGGAACTACCAAGGGCTCATGGCTTAACTAGATATGATGCATGAGTTCGTCCATTGAGAATACTTACCACCTAGCTTTGCTTAAGGGTTATGATTAGAGTAAAGTAAACAAAGAGGAATGCTTATGGAAAGAGACAATGTAGTATATTCAATATCTAATGATGATGCAGCTACATTTAGTATGGGTATTTATACTCGAAATGTTAGGGCAACAACTATAAATTGAAATGAATTGAAATGGTAAAGTCCTAAATAAGTAATGTACAAAGAATGGAAAAGGGCATAAAGAGAAAATCAAGAAAAGCGTCCATCTTATACGAAAGATTATGTCATAAGGGGTGATTAAACACATATTGGATGACTAGTGGTTGTGTACCTAGCCAAAAAAGACAAATTATACAATTAGACTGGTGAGTGACAAGTAGATGTACTGAGTAAGAAATGGGGGTTCTTCCAAGGTAAGCTCAACTTAAACTTGCTTAGAGCAATTCATAGTTAGGTTAGCTATATAGATCGTCACGTAGGTTGAGTTGTTGTTTAAGTTCATCTTTAGTAAGCAATTGGATACTATTGATAGTTACAAGGGGGTTTGGGTCAGATAGGACATCAAGTTGATAGTTTGTAGTGGCTCGGACTCATTGATAGTAGGGTAGAAAGAGATTACTTGCCTTACCATGGTTTCCAATTGTTAGGCCTGAACTCGAGCTTAGGTGAAGGTCTAATGGTCTGATAGCCATCAAAGCCCATATATGACCTTAAAGGTAGACCTTCTAATAGAGTTGTAGGTAGAGCAATTGTAGGAAAATTTAATGATAGGTAGACATAAATCCTAATTGCTTAAATTCTTCCCCATAGTTGCTTAAAGTAAGCTTCGGATTATGTTATTAACTACTTCAGTTTTGTCATCTATTTAGGAATGGTAGGAAGTGTTGAACATCATTTTGGTATCGAGCTTCACCTATAGTAATAAGCCATGAGTAAGGACCAACAAGGGTGACCATATCAGAAGTAGCTCTAAGCATGCCAAAAGCTTAGAAACAAGGTAGGAAATGCATGAAGAATAGGAAAGTAAACAAGAAACCTTCAAATAGCTCCAAGGATATGATACACTAGGGAACTTTTGAGAACTCATAGTTTAATTCGATGTGACGTATGAGCTAGTCCAATGAGGGTACTCACCACCTAGCCTTACTTAATGTTTAGGATAGGAGTAAAATAAGCAAACAAGTAGTAAGCAATGTTCACAACAATAGGGGTATATTCAATATTAGAGAACGTAAGATGATTTGCAACTACATGTACAGTAAGTATTTATACCCAAAGAGTTAGGGCATTTTGCTTACAATGGAAAAGACGAAATGGATAATGTCTAAAATAAGTATGTTATAAGGAATGTCCAAAGGGTATAATTGAAAATATAACAAAAATGGGTATCCTGTATGGAAGATTCTGTCATAGGGGTTCTCAGACACTAGTAGTTTTGTGTTTAGAAAAAAGATAGACAATTATTTGGCTAACCTAGGTGTGTTGAGTGATGATGCTAAGCCGAGGTGACAATTTATTAATGCTAAGCTGATTAGTGATTTTTCTAAGGTGAATTCAACTCGAATGTACTAAGTACTGCTTGGATTCAAGCCAGTTGAGTAGCTGGTCAAATGAGCCAAGCTGTTCTCTAGATGTGTCTCAAGTCAATGACTACAGATTATCGACAAGTATAAGAGGGTTTGGCGTGGCTAAGGCATCAGGTTAGTAGATTGTAGTAATTTAGATTCCTCAAATTTAGTGTTTAAAGAAAGAACTCGTCTAGCTATGCTTTCTAATCTTTGAGCTTAGGCTTAGGTTAGGGGTGTAATGGTTTGATCCCTATCATCCCCACATAGGTTGATTGGGATTTGGGATCAAATCTAACTGGTCTTCACCCAAGTTCTCCTCGAGTCAATCGAGGTTGAGGTTGTAACATTAATAACGTTTGACACTCTAAAGTCTTCTTTTAGCTCTAGTTGGTATGCATTATCATTTATCTTCTAGAGTCTTCTAAATGGTCCTTCAACTCTAGCAAATAGCTTGTTCTTCCTCTTTTTCTAGAAACCTTTCTTTACTTAAGTGTAGTTACACTTGGTCACCATGTTGAAACTACTTAGTCTTCCTTCCTTTTCCTTACTCCTTTATTTTTCTAGTAGCTCAATTAATGTACTAGGTGATTTTTTGGTAGATCTACTAGATGGATTGAGCTTTAGTTCTTGCTTTTAGATCTTTTTAGTTAATAGGTAGCATTGGGGTGTAGTCAAGGGATAGCTAGGGATTAAAGCCATAGATAGTGGTGGCATATATTGTCTAATTGTAAGCAAACCCTACCATAGGTAAGAAGACATCTTAGTTAGCTAAGTTCTTTCCTACTATAGCTTGAACTAGTGATCCTAGGGTGCGGTTGACAATCTCTATCTAGTCATTGGTTTAGAGGTGACAAGGAGTATTGAACAATAATTTGGTTCGCATTAAATACCATAGAGTTCTCCAAAAATGACTTAAGAATTTTAGTTCTCTATTCGATACCACATTCCTCAACACTCTATGCAAGCTAACTATTTCCTATAGAGATAAAGAAGCAATAGCCCAAGCATCGTTAGTTTTAGTATAAGGCACAAAAAGTGCTATTTTGTTGAACCTATTAATGATAACCATTATAGAATCTTTACTTTAGGTAATTTAAGGTAATTTGATGACAAAATATATACTCTGATTGGCCTATGGTTTGTTTAGAGTAGGCATAAGCCTTACCTTTCCTTGTTTTACTTGGCTTTTTACTTTCTTGTAGACCGCGCATCCCTTAATCACATGATGTACGTCACATTTCATGCTAAGCCAAAAGAAGCTAGCATTTAGAAGCTCATATGTCCTTTGTTCTCTAAATTTCCAAAGGGTCTTCTACTATATGCTTCTCTTACTAGCAGTTCCCTTATCAAACAGGTTAGTACACATAATTTGCCACCTTAGAATAGGTAGCTTTCCCTTACATGGTATTCATCCACCATTCTTCATCCCTCACATCGTCTAAATATAGGATCAAAATGAGAATCATACAAATATTGCTCCTTAATACTTGCAAACCTCAACAGTCTAGTTTGTAACTCAATGAGAAGAACATGTCTTCTTAACAATGTGTCGGCAACTACATTATTCTTTCCTTGCTTGTATTTGATGATGAAATTTAATCCATTAAGCTTGGCATTTAGGCTGCTTGGATTGGCTCTGCAAGTATTTTAGAGACTCATGATCTGTGTATATAACAAATTTTTTTGGAAGAAGGTAATGTTGTTATACACAAAGAGCTTAGATTAGGGGCAAAAGTTCGTTATCATATGCATTATAGTTTAATTCCATTCCCTTAAGCTTCTTACTATGATAAGCGATGGGTTAACTTTTTTGCATAATCACAACTCCGATGCCAGCACTTAATGCAATACATTTAAGCTCAAACACTTTCTCAATGTTCAACAAAACCAAAACTAGTGATAGGGATGACAGACTAATCATACGCTCCTAAGCTCGAGGACTCGCTCATATGGTTCATTGAGCTATCTAAGGAGGGTTAAATTATAAAGGATAATAAATTCTTTAGTTCAACCAGCCGAATTTCACTACTCTCCACCTCATCTAAGAGACTATCAAGGTAACGGACCTATTGTCAAGCTAACCCTTCCATAATACATCAATCTAAGGTTAAGCACTAAACTCGACACATTGCCAAGGTTAGGTTAACCTAATCTTAAGCCGACCTACCAAGGCCAACCTAACACTGGACTAACCTTTCATTAAACTTGAATATCTGACTTGCTACAACCTCAACTTGACTTGCTTAGAACCTACTTTACTCGGCAAACAATATCATTAGGACCACAAAATAGACAACCGACATGTGCCTTATTATTCTAACATCTATATTGTCTTTTTTGCAACAAAATATTCTTTTTGTTTGATTACCACTCTACCTTGTATCCTTTTTCCTTTTCTAATAAAAATCTTTTTGTAATTTATACTAATCTAGGACTTACCCTAATTAGGTCCTATAAATACATATAAATTGTAATAGCTGCAATAGTCAATGACAATTGAATTTCAAACATTCCCTTCTTACATAATCTAAGTATCCTCCTTTGCTCTCATTTGCTCTTATTTAGTTTCCTATGAGCATAGATTAGTAGTAAGTGCCCTCTGTAGACACCTAATTTTTGCCCCTCTATAGTCTTAATTTTTACTTCTACAAAAAAAGGTCATAATTCAAAAAATAAAAAAAATAAAAAAAAATAAAATTAACAAAAATAATAAAAAATTAACAAATAATGAAAATACAAAAAAAAAAGAAAATAAGAAAAGGAAAAATTATAAAAATTTAGTAGATTTTTATGAAGTAATTTATATTAGGAATAATTAGCTTTAGTGTTAGTTTTAGTTTAGTTAAAAAAATTTAGTTTAAGGATTTAGATAGTTTAAATGTGATTTAGTTGTAATGAACGTTAAGGTACAGGCTAGCGGCTTAACGGATAAGTAATGGAGTATTTATGGTGAATTTAGTTGGAGGTCATGGGTTCGAGTCTCAGCAGATACCTATGTCTTTATTTTTCCAACTTTGCAAAAGCAAGACGAAAATCAGTTTCATATCTAATTAAATCATATGAGTTTAGTTAAATCAGATTTGAATAAAATTTGAATCTAGTTTAATCAGATACAATAGATATGATGGGATTTGATTTGGACTCTATAAAAGAAACATCAACAAGGGAAAAAATCTACTTCATCTACAATCCCTACCGCAATTTGACCCAAAAAAAAAAGCACAATAGCAACATACCGCCCATTCCTAGCCGACCCTCAAACAGAAACAGCAACATCTCAACGCCTAGTCCTCGCATCCATCCATGGATAGCAGCATCTCAATGCCCAGTCCTCACATCCACGCACGTAAAGCAACATCTCAACCTCCAACATACACAACACCAACATGAGGACAGCAGCCCCCTATCGACGTTGCACATGCAGCTAACACCCAACGCCATGCATGGCTGAAGCCAACGACCCACTCTCATCCTCGCTCAGTGCTTAAGTCTCACGCTTTACCATCCTCGTCTGAAACTATCCCCCTTCACTATCGTCACATACAACATCAACAACAGAACTACTCTTTAAATGCACAACCCGTCCCTTTTTTCCTTTCACGCGATCCACATCCTCAACAGAACAAGTTCCAGGCACGCTGTACACTAGACCCACAACCATTCACACTCCAAACCAGACCTACCTGACCCCTCATAGCCAGTAAAGACCACGTTAGATCCTTCTTGAAACCTAGAACTACTCGATTACCACGTCTTAGCCCAGCCGGCAGCACCGTGGCAACTTTCAAATTAATCTGCTGTACCAACGTCTATAGCAGCGAATCTATATACAGCTGCAGTTTGCCATATGCTGTCCACGCAGCATTGATCCACATACAGATCAGTCTCCAGCGCTGCACAGTACGAACAGCAGTAGTAAATCTACACCAAACTTAAGTCCACGCCATTGTACTTGTTGACTGAACACAGCAGCGCACACGCGACAACAATGACTGAGCAGATCTACACGCGATAGCCACAATCATCTGTACATCGTTAGAATACCATCGCTGTCTGCTCCATCCAAAAACAACAACCACTACTCCACCACTGTCACTTCGTACGAATCCATAATGGCAAGCCCCAACATCGATTGGTATATTCTACATCCGATACCGTCGCTGCTTCGTCTACGTCATTGTCATGTAAGAACAAGTCAGGTTCAGTTTTTCGAAATCTTAGTTTTCTTATTTTATTTCATTCTTTTATTTACTTATTATTATCATTATACTATTAGTTCCCTAGTTATTTCATGTAGTGTCTATGTATATGACTATATTAGTTTAGGTGACTCATTAGTATTAGTTTTTTTATATATTAAGTAAGTTACGTAACATTACTAATCTATGTAGGTAAGTAATTGTTTAATAATAATAGAATATATATATATATATGTATATTAGTTTAGGAATTTTTAAGATTAGGTATATTTTTAGGATTTTCTCACTTAGAAATTTATTTTGGAAATAAAAAATAATAAAATCCAATTTTAGAAAAATAGGGCTTTTAGAGAGTTTTCATAAAATAGAATAAAAGGACTTAGTAAATTAGGACCCTTTTGGAGTTTTGAAAAACTGAATTGATATTAACATTAACTCGGTCAGTTTTCAAAAATTAAAATAAATCAACATACTAATTTTTTGGAAAAGAACAACGATTGTCTGATCCCGACTAGCGGGTATGTAGGCACCTTTGGTGCGACAATAAAATATGTAGAAACTTAGGTTCTTTTTTTTTCTTTTGATTTTATTTATTTATTTTTCTAAATATTATAATTAAAAAATAATCCTAATTTTAGTAAATAAATAGTGGTACCCGTTAGGGTTTAATAGGTTAGCCCCCTGAATTAGGAACCCTCTGGTTCTTTATTAAAATTGAAATCAATGACCAGTAGCTAAATCGTAATTAATCCACCCAATTGGTTACGGTTTCTTTTTTTTTTTCCTGTCTTTAGTCGAGTGGCAACTCCAAAAATTATTTTCAATAAAAAATCAGAATTTTTCAATTTCTTTAGTTGAGGATTAATATTAAATGGATTAGGGTTTAGTATTAACCAAGAAATAAGAAATCAATTTTTAAATAAGAAATTGAAAAAATCAAGCTCAATAGTTTGGCGACTCCACTAGGGATGCTAGAGGGCTAGCCACTAAAACTCACTGAATATAGGATTATTGTTCAAAAAAATAAAAAAAAATGAAATTTAAAAAAAAAGAACTTAGGTATGTCATTTTTATGTATCTGTTTATTTTATTTGTTTTTTACTAAATTTTTTTTTAATTTGTGGCAATTTAGTTCAGGGGGAATTTTGGGGTTTTTTTTTCACTTTTATTATTTTATTTTTTTCTTTTCTGCATTATAAGTGCGTGGTAGATACGGTCAGAACCAGGCCGTCTTAAGACCATAGGAGGGGAGCCATTGTGTAAGATTCGGATGTTGTGGGGTAACCACCTTTCGGGGCCGATTAGGCTACCCCATTCAAGTTCAGATGTGATTACGAAATCGTTGCTTTGAAAAACGTAATGGTTGCAGAACTTGAGGACCTTTAGAACCCACCCTTTATGTTACATGAAAACTTTTTCAAAATCGCAAGAATCTATGATGTGGCAAACCTAAATTGATAAGGGCAGTTATGAAGTTGTGATTGTAATTGTAATCTTTCTTTGTATATAATTTGTAATAATTTTTTATCTAAAGTTTAGAATACATTGTAATTGTAATTTTAATTTTGATTTTGATTAGTCATGGCTGGATCAAGTCAAGGGCCTTTTGAAGACATTCATGTCTACTCACCGCATTAGCTATAGAAGCTGCTTCAAATGTGGTTTTGACTCTTTAGCCCAGATAAACAGGAGTTTATTAAGAATAAGATTGTGCCCATCATCTCTCTATAGAAGATCCCTGTGAACATCACTCTAGTACGGGTCTTAGTCCACCTTTGGGAGCCCAAATCCACCAGTTTCTGTATGGGCCTACATCAACTAAGCCTAACCTTAGAAGAATACTCTAAATTGTTATGGGCTCCTGCAATAATGGACAATATTTATGTCCTAGACTTGGAAGCTGCAGCACCAAAGATCTTCAGCAAGTTACTGGGAATAAAAAAAACCGAAATAAACTGGGCTCTAAATCAAGGAAAGACCATTCGATTAGAGGATGTTATGGACTGGTTTTCTACTGAATTGAAGCATAGAGAAAAATGCAAGGTTTTTTGTGAAAATTTAGAAGCATGGCACCATTACCAGGTCAACACTTTTGTATCGGTAGTCTTCAATACTATCTTATTCCCTGATGAAAGACATCGAGTTAATTTTAGAATTATAGAACTCGTGGCCCGATTCCTTGAAGGGAAATCATACGTCCTGGCCCTTCTGGCCGAGCAGATCCGGTCACTAAACCATCTCAAGAAAAAGAAACGAGGAGATTTGAAAACTAATATGGTCCTACTGGTGGTCTAGTTCATTAGCCACATGAGAAGTTACCAGCTTGATTTTAACCGGGTTGAGTTTACTTAGCAATATGATCTCATCGAATCTTTTGGAGAAAGAATCGAGCTGCTAGAAAATATAGCTAGACGTTACTGGTTCCAATACTTTCAGAGTATGAAAGCGGAAGAGTTGTTGACACCCAAGTGGTTTACAAGCAAGGAAATGATAAGAGGATGTGGAGACTTGAAAGAGGTTCCTCTGATTAGCTTCAACCTCTGTACCACATACATCCCAGCCAATGGACTCATTGAGGAAATGATCCCCAAACCATCATTACAAGCTGTCTCGTTGGACTTCCTTAACCCCGACATGGTGATGGTTGATAAAGCAACCAAGCTTCAGAGCATCCAAGCTCTTTGGTGCATGAGAAAGACCACCCCTACCATTAGAGGGATAACAACCAGGAGCCAAACAACCAAATGATTTCTTTATCACCAGCTAAAAGGGCTGAAAGATATAGAAGACAACAAAGAGAAGGGGAAAGTTCAAGCTGAACCTGAGAGGATGAGTAAAAGAGAGCAGGAGTTAGAAAGCTATTGCAAGAAGTATCATCAGAAGATAAAGGCATTAGAAGCACAATTGAAGAGGACCAAAGGCAAAGAAGAGCAGGCTCCTATGATCCAAAAGAAGAGAAAGTTGTAGGGTAAGCCTACTAGCCACTAGGAGAGAAAATTTTAGATTTTAGGATTTTATGTTTTCATTATAATTCATTTTTATAAACAGAATAAGAGGTGTAAAGCTTCACAATTGCGAAAAATTAATAAAAGTTAGTTAGGTTTTGTCACATCAAAAGGTTCTCCCTAATTCTTGATTTTTCATTGCACTCGTACAACATGCATTTTGTGTTTGTATGATTAACAACCCTTTTTTAGGAAAATATAATATGTACTAACCCTTTATTGAGCTATTTAATTCAAATCAGGTAAAATTTCAAGATAGCTCTTAAACATTAAGTCTTTCAGAGAAGTTAGATTAGAACATGTTCCACTCAAGGAAATGATGGAGACCTTGAGATCAATGATCCCTCTAAGCTGAAATTTTGTTCCATAGAAAGGGTTATGGAAAAGATGGTAGAATAAATGAGCTTCCTAGCAGATAGCATTGCTTTGCTACGAGCTACAACACCGGCTAATGAAGAAAGTTCCAAAACCTGTTATGGGAAGAATACATAAGCTCCTGAAGCAGAGCATGAATATCAAAAAGACCCATTTAAGTCAGAACGAGTTTACCTAAAAGACAACCCGACCTTCGAACCTAACACGTATGTGGCCCTAAGACCTGTTGACCATGGGGCGAGTACGGACAGCTTGAACGAATTGGAAAAGAAATTGACACAATAGATCACTGAGAAGATGAAGGCATTCGTAGAGTATGATGGATTTGAATAGGCAGGGATTATAGAGTTTTCCATGTATGATATGGGATCATACCTTAAGAAGTTTAAGGTACTAGAATTTGAAAAGTATAACAGGACGGGTTGCCCTAAGCTCCACACTAGGTTATATGTCAGGAAGATAGGTAAATATGTTCAGTACGATCCAGTTATGGTACAGACATTTCAAGATAGTCTGACTGGACCGGCCCCGACTTGGTATGCCCAGCTTGATTTGAATTAGATAAATACATGGGAGAAACTTGCTCAAGCATTTTATGAACAATATAAATTCAATGTGGAAGTTGCCCCGACTATGATGGACTTGGTTGCCCTACGGAAGAAGAATAATGAATCGTTCAAAGAATATGCTCAAAGATGGAGGTCCTTAGCTACAAGAATCTCTACTCCAACGACTGAGAAAGAGCTCACATCGGCTTTCATTAACACCTTGGAGAGGTCGTATTTCTCCTATCTCATCGGGCAGGCCTCATCCAGTTTTGTTGAAGTAGTAGCGGTCGGGTGCAGGATTGAAAGTACTGTCTCTTTCGGTAAGCTACAAGACCCAGTAGATAGAAGACCACTAGCGTCATCATCTGGTCCTAGACCAGCCGCCAGCAAGCCTAAAGAATCTACAGTTGGTATGGTAAATTCAAATGCTAGACCAAATGCTCATGTCACTTTTAGGTAGAATATACCTCCTTCTCAACAATAGTACAGAGATCGGTTTCAAACTAATAGGACTTATAGACAATTTACCAAGATATCTGTCCCTTTGAGTCAAGTCTTTGAGAAGTTGCGAAGGGATAATTTGATACGGTACAAACTTCCTAGCAATCGATATCGACCGAGAATCTTTGACCCTATAGTAAAGTGCGAATACTACTGTAGACAAGTGGGGCATTCGACTAATGCATGCTGGAGACTGAGGAACAAGATCTAGGACTTGATAGACGAAGGGACAATGTAGTTAGATTTTATGGAAGCCCCGGTTCCTAACGTTAACAATAATCCCTTACCTAACCATGGGCCAATGATTAGTATGATCTTTGATGACTATGTTGTCAACGTCATTGATGCAAATAAGAAGCCTAAGGTTTTTAAGTTCTATACTAGCAACCAGACTCCAGATGTGAAGAGGTACACATTTCACGTACCGTTGCCACCAGAAAATTACAAGACTACTCAATTTAACTATCACTTGGTAAATCAAGGGAAACTAGGTCCACTGGTAGGGGGCATTACTCGATTGAGAAATATTTATTAGCTAAGAGAGGAACAGGGGAGGAAAGTCATTTCGGGAGAATTAAATGATAAGACAACGGCCGAACGCATTGAGGGGCTATCGGCTTTTACCAAAATGATCAAGTCAAGTGAGTATAAAATCATGGATCCTCAGTAAGACTCTTACACAAATATCGTTGATGGGCCTGTTAATCGCTTCTGAACTACACAGGGAGGCTTTGTTTCACACTTTAAATGAAGTAAAGGTCCCTCGGGAGATTCCAACTGAGAAGATGGGACTGGTTACTAATTCGATCCTTGTGATAGACTAAATTTCATTTTCACCTGAAGACTTAGGTGAGGAAGGGAACAAGCATACAAAGCCACTCTTTACCATGGTCAGGAATAATGACATAATTGTCACTAGGGTACTCATTGACAATGGATCGTCGCTGAATGTCTACCCACTCGCTACCTTGGATTTGCTAGGCATTGACACATCTACAACTAAGCCTTCTTCCACAATAGTCAGGGCCTTTGATGGTTCCAGAAGAGAGATTATAGGGGAGATTGATCTATCCGTAAGTATTGGCCCTCAGTACTTTACTATTCGATTCCAAGTCATGGACATTCTAAGATCTTTCAATCTACTTTTGGGAAGACCTTAGATTCATACAGCAGGGGCCATACCCTCGAGCTTACACTAAAAATTGAAGTTCATCTCCAATAGCTAGGTGATTACAATTATAGGAGATTAAGATTATGAAATTTATAAGGAGACGGCTATACCTTACATAGGAAGAGAGGGACAAGAGGAGCTAGGTTTACAAATTTTTGAAGAAGTGAACATGATTACAAGTTACGACAGAGAGGATGATAGAAGAAGGGATTCAAGGAAGGCTAGATTGGTACCTATGGCCTTGGTTACAATCCTACCCCGGTAGAAGAATTTCGGAAGAAGCAAGCGAGGGGCAAGAGAGGTAATAGATTATACTATGCCACGATGACCTTTCCACCGCTAGCTGAGACGTTCATACGGGAAGAGATTCAAGCCCAAGAATCTAACAAAGAAGGATCAACAAACTTGCCACCCAAGTTCCAGCATCATTTGAATAACTAGTTCTCCATCCCGACGAATAGCAATAGGTCTTCCCTAAGGTAAAGGGGTGACCCGCAGTTAGTATTTTCTGAATTTTTATTTTTAATAATCATCATTTCAAATGTATCGTTGAACCTTTTCATTCAAAATTAGTTAGGCCTTTATCTCATTTGAGACCATACCTCCATTTATTCAATGAAATCTTAGTTTATTTCTTTCCTATGTTGCTCTTTAGTTCTCTTTCATTTACATGCATTTTTTTATACATTCTCATTCAGATTCAATGAACTAAGCGAAAACCAGGAATACCTCGTGCAGGTAGAAAATAAGAATATCGATATCGCTTCTAGCCCTACTAGGTTAGTCGTTGGGGGTGATGTTGATGATTACAGTAATATACAAGAGGAATGGCAAAAACATGAACTGGGTAGAATCACTATTGATGAACCAATTGAGACAATTAATGTAGGGAACAAAGAAAATCCTAAGAATTTGAAAATTGGGGCGAGTTTAAAAGATAAACAAAAAACATAAATGATTACATTGTTAGCCGAGTATCAAGATGTATTTGCTTGGTCGTATGAAGATATGCTTGGGTTGGACCCGTCGATTGTAGTCCACTATTTACCCATACAGGAAGACGTTAAACCAAAAAAGAAAAAATTGAGAAGATTTCGACTTGACAACTTACTGAAAATTAAAGAAGAAATGAAGAAACTACTAGGGGTTGGATTCATCAAAGTATTAGATTACCTAGAATGGGAAGCTAATAATGTTCTAGTAATGAAGAAGAATGGGAAAGTTAGAGTGCGTATAGCCTTTCGAGATCTTAACCAGACAGCGCTTAAGGATAATTTTCCATTGCCTCACATTAATGTCTTGGTGGATAACACCACCGAAAATCATCTATTCTCTTTCATGGATGGTTTTTGGGGATATAATTAGATTCGGATGACCGAAGAGGATAAGACAAAGACGACTTTTGTTATGATGTAGGGAACATTTTGCTATAAGGTGATGCCGTTAGAGCTGAAAAATGTAGGTGCAACATATCAGAGGGCCATGGTTACAATCTTTCGTGATATGATGCATAAAGAAATAGAGTTGTATGTTGATGATATGATTGCAAAATCCAAAGAAGAGGAAGATCACTTAGAAAACTTAAGGAAGTTGTTTGATAGGCTGAGGAAGTACCACTTGAAATTAGATCTAAAGAAGTGTACCTTTGGTGTGACATTAGGAAAATTTTTGGGGTTCATAGTCAGCTAAAGAGGTCTTGAAGTCGATCCTGATAAGGCCAAAGCTATAATTGACATGCCTCCTCCACAAACGCTCAAGGAAGTGCGAGGATTGTTAGGTCGTTTAAATTACATAGCCCGATTCATTTCATAGTTAACGGACAAATGTCGCCCTTTTTTTAAGCTGTTAGAAAAGAACGCAAAGATCAGTTGGAATGAGGAATGCGAAGAGGCTTTTACGAAAATCAAAGAATATTTGATGAAACCTCCAGTGTTGGTAGCACCTAAACCTGGAAAGTCGTTGTTCTTGTACCTAACCATAATGCTGGAATCCATGGGATCCGTACTTGGCTAGAAGGATGAAGAAGGGAAAGAGCAAGTCATTTACTATCTAAGCAAGAAGTTTACCAAAGGGGAGCAAAAATTCTCAGAAGCAAAAAGAACCTGTTGTGCATTGGTTTGGGTTATGTATTGGCTCAGATAATATACGTTGTATTATCAGATTGAGTTGATAACACAATACGATCCTTTGAAATACATAGCTAAAAAGCCGGCTCTCATTGGTAGAGTTTCAAAGTGGCAGATGTTGCTGATAGAATTTGACATTAAGTATGTGAGCCAAAGTTCAGTCAAGGGGCAAGCTTTTGGCGGATCAATTATCGGAGAATCCTTTTAAGTATACCCCTCAAGGAGCATGGATTGAGTTTCCCGATGAAAATATCCTAATAGCGGGAAAAGATTCTGATGGTGAAATAGTTGAAAAATCTTCAAGGTGGAAAATGTTCTTTGACGGAGCAGCCAATGTATCTGTGTGTGGAGTAGGGGCAATTATGGTATCACCTAGAGGTACACAATTTCAATGGCTGTGAGATTGGTTTTCCCATGTACTAATAACATTGCAGAACACGAAGCGTATATTTTGGGGCTCAAAATTATACTGTTTAAGGAGATACAGGAATTGCAGGTATATGGAGATTCTTCGTTGACTATAGGCCAAGTTCGAGGTGAGTATAAGACGAAAGACCCCAAATTAGTGCCTTATCGCCAACACTTAACCGAGTTGATAACCAAGTTTAAAAAGATTACCTTTGTGTACATACCAAGGGTTCAAAACCAATTTGCTGATGCTCTTCTACCTAGGCATCAATGATTTAGATATCAAAAGAAGTAGATATTCAGCCACTTAAAATTGAAATTGAGGAAAAGCCCACTTTTTGTTTGGCAATGGAAAGTTCATGTGGCGAAAAACCTTGGTATCATGATATCAAAATATTTTTACAACATGGTACGTACCTTGAAGGAGTAGAGAGGAAGGACAAAAAATTAATTAGAAGATTGGTGGCTCAGTACTTGATAAGCGATTCTATGTTGTATCGACGATTGTTTGATGGTATGCTTTTACGTTTTGTAGATAGGAAAGAAGCAGAGATGCTAATGAAAGAAGTGCATGAGGGAGTATGTGGCCCCCACATGAATGGCTACATGCTTACCAAGAAAATCATGAGGATGGGATCGTACTGGTCAACTGTAGAAGCAGATTGTATTGCACATGTTAGACGCTACCATTTGTGCCAAATCTATGGGAACAGGATAAATGCTCCACCTCAAGAGTTACATGCACTATCAGTACCATGGCCTTTTTTGATGTGGGGAATAGATATCATTGGCCTAATCACTCTAAAGGCATCTAACGGGCACCGGTTTATATTGGTAGCTATTGATTATTTCACTAAGTGGTTAAAGCCTCATCCTAGTCTAGTGTGACGAAGGGAGTAGTGGTCAAATTCATCAAAAAAGACATACTAGCTCGGTATGGTACACCAGAAACAATTATTACTAACAATAGTATGAATCTGAATAATAAATTGATGTCCGAGTTATGCCGACACTTCATGATCATTCATAGAAATTTTACTCCTTATCGTCCCCCAAATGAATGGAGTCGTGGAAGCAGCCAATATGAATATCAAAAGAATTATTAAGAAGATGGCCATTACGTATCGAGATTGGCATAAGATGTAACCATTTGCACTCATGGCCTATCGAGCTTCTATCAGAACATCAACAGGGGCAACCTTCTACTCGTTGGTATATGGAATGGAGGCTGTACTGCCCGTAGAGGTCGAGATCCCGTCTCTCAGAATATTGTCGGAAACTCAATTAGATGAGTTTGACTGGGTAAAGAAGCATATTGAGCAGATGAACCTAATTGATGAAAAAAGGATGGCATCTTTATGCCACAACATTTCCTATCAGCAACAAATGGCTAGGGCTTTCAATAAAAAAGTACGACCACAGAGTTTTGAGCAAGGTGATATGGTGTTAAGAATGATGTTGCCTAACACAACTGATTCAAGAGGGAAGTTTTTCCCAAACTATAAAGGGCCTTACATTATGAAGAAAGTATTGCCTGGGGGGGCTGTTATTTTGTCTCAAATGGATAGTTCGAACTTGAAGGACCCAGTAAATGCTGATGCGTTGAAGATGTACTATCCTTGAACATCAATGAAATTTTTGCAAATAATCTTACTATTACTGTAGTCTCATTTTCATTTTCTACATGCAAAGTTGGTATTCCTAGTAGTAGTTAGCATTGGATAATGTCCTTAGCCTTTCTTTTTCTCATTCCACTAAAAGACCCCACTTCTCGCTCTATCATCTATGCAAATAAACCTTACACACAAAGAACTACAAGAAAAATAATCACTTAATTTGAAGCGATGGCTATTAATAAAAATTCTTTTAATACTTTATTGTGGTTAACCCTCCAAAGAAAGGGAGATTTGTTTCCTATTTTTCAGGACAGGGCTATGTTCCAAAAGAGTAACGTGTGGCGTATAAGTAGAAATTCGCTTGAGAACAGATGCTTGCACGGAAAGCCGATGTTTAGACCGAAAGTTGAATACAGGACATCTTTGTTCGAGAAGAATATGTTTTACATTCGTTTCAAGCTTAAGTTGTTTTCAAAAAAGAAAAAGTAGAGGTTTTGGAAAGAGACGGCAGAAGAAAGAAGAAGAAGAACAAAAACAAGAAAAGCAATAGTAAGGGTCAGAATCGTTGGTTCTAATCGGACTGCTCAATAA
The DNA here is from genome assembly GCA_024138005.1 of Lumnitzera racemosa. Taxonomy (NCBI): domain Eukaryota; kingdom Viridiplantae; phylum Streptophyta; class Magnoliopsida; order Myrtales; family Combretaceae; genus Lumnitzera; species Lumnitzera racemosa. The sequence goes on from JAMXBC010000002.1 coordinate 75,095,629, forward strand.
GACATGTGATGACTTGGGAGCTATCATTGAAATTAGGTAAGTGGTTCTAAACCTGATAAAGCATTGCATTGGCAATTGGTTTCCCCCTAAGGATTATAGCTTATTTTCTAAAAGCAATTTCTTAGTAAGATAGTTAGCTCATAGAGCATGGTCCCAGTGCTTCTTCAACTTCCAATCAAACTCATAGAACGTTACCCGACTCAAAGTTTCTTCAAGGGATTTAGCGCTTCGATTAGCTTATGGAGCGCTATTTCGACTCATATTCTCATTTAGGGAGCTAGCCAGCTCATGAGTGTAGTCCCAATCTAGAGTTTCATAGCCTCCTAGTCGCCCAATTCATAGAATGTTCCCCAACTTATAATCTCCTAGGGATTTAGCAAGCTTATGGAGTGTTATCCTAATTCTAAGTTTTCCTTGTTTTTTAGGTCTTAGCCAGCTCAAAGGGCGCTTTGACCGCCTTGGTTAGTCAGCTCATCAGGGCATTGCCAAGTTTTCCTTATTTTTAGGTCTTAACCAGCTCAAAGGGTGCTTTGACCACCTTGTTTAGTTAGTTCATCAGGGCACTACCAAGTTTCTTCATTCTTCAGGTCTTAGCCAGTTCAAAAGTCGCTTTGACCACCTTGGTTAGTCAACTCATTAGGGCATGACCAAGTTTCTTCATGTTTTCAGGTCTTAGCCAACTCAAAGGGCACTTTAATCGCCTTGGTTAGTCAACTCATTGGGGCACGACCAAGTTTTTCATGTTTAGGTCTTAGCTAGCTCAAAGGGTGCTTTGACCGCCTTAGTTAGTCAGCTCATTAAGGCAATACCAAGTTTCCTTAATTTTAGGTTTTAGCCAGCTCAAAGGGCACTTTGACTGCCTTGGTTAGTTAGCTCATTAGGGCACTACCAAGTTTCCTTATTTTTAGGTCTTAGCCAGCTCAAAGGGCACTTTGACCACCTTAATTAGTCAGCTCATTAGAGTACGACCAAGTTTTTCTTCATTTTTAGGTCTTAGCCAGCTTAAAGAGTACTTTGACCGCCTTGGTTAGTCAGCTCATCAGGGCACTACCAAGTTTTTCTTCATTTTTAGGTCTTAACCAACTCAAAAGGCGCTTTGATTGCCTTGGTTAGTTAGCTCATCAAGGCACTACTAAGTTTCTTCACATTTTTAGGTCTTAGCCAACTCAAAGGGTGCTTTGACAGCCTTGGTTAGTTAGCTCATTAGGGTACGACCAAGTTCCTTCATTCTTCAGATCTTAGCTAGCTCAAGGGGTGCTTTAATCACCTTGGTTAGTTAGCTCATCAAGGTATGACCAAGTTCTTGTGATTCTTTTTAGGGATTTTTGCCAACTCACAAAAATGTTACCCCTCGCTATTCTTCGCTTTAAACTAACCTTTGTCAATTATCTTAACGTTTGTTAGGATAGAGTCGTCTTGAGGCAAAAATGGTGTCTCTTTTGTCTTTGTGGCAAAGTTTTGCTCAAACTTCACCACAAAGAGGGATAGTTGTAGACATCTAATTTTTGCCCCTCTATAGTCCTAATTTTTATTTCTACAAAAAAGGGTCCTAATTCAAAAAAAAAAGAAAAATTAACAAAAAAATAAAATATTAACAAATAATGAAAATACCAAAAATAAAAAGAAAAGGAAAAATTATAAAAATTTCGTAGATTTTTAAGAAGTAAGTTATATTAGGAATAATTAGCTTTAGTGTTAGTTTTAGTTTTAATTTAGTTAAAAAATTTTAGTTTAGGGATTTAGATAGTTTAAATATAATTTAGTTGTAATGAATGTCAAGGAATAGGCCAGCGACCTAACGGATAAGTAACGAAGTATTTGTGGTGGATTTAGTTGAAGGTCATGGGTTCGAGTCTCACCCAACACCTATGTCTTTATTTTTCTAACTTTGCAGAAGTAAGACGAAAATCAGTTTCATATCTAATTAAATCATATGAGTTTAGTTAAATCAGATTTGAATAAATTTTGAATCTAGTTCAATCAGATACAATAGATATGATAGGATTTGATTTGGACTCTATAAAGGAAGAATCAACAATGGGAGGGAAAAAATCTGTTTCATCTACAATCCTTACCGCAATTTGACCCAAAAAAAAAAAACATGATAGCAACATGCCGCCCATTCCCAGCAGACCCTTTAATGGAAACAATAGCATCTCAACTCCCAGTCCTTGCATCCATCCACGCATAGTAGCATCTCAACGCCCAATCCTCACATCCATCCACGCATAGTAGCATCTCAACGCCCAATCCTCACATCCATCCACGCATAGCAGCATCTCAACCTCCAATACATACAGCACAAACATGAGAATAGCACCCTCCTGTTGACGTCGCACATGCAACCAACACCCAATACCACGTATGGCTGAAGCCAACGACCCACTCTCATCCTCACTCAGCGGTCGAGTCTCACGCTTCACTATCCTCGTCTGAAACTGTCCCCCTTCACTGTCGTCACACACAACATCAACAACAGAACCACTCTTTAAATGCACAACCCGTCCCTTTCTTCCTTTCACGCAACCCACATCCTCAATCAAACAAGGTCTAGGTACGCTTTACACCAGACCCACAACCATTTACACACCAAACCAGACCTACCTGATCCCCCATAGCTAGCAAACACCACGCTAGATCCTTGTCGAAACCTAGAACTACTCGATTACCACGTCTCAGCCAAACTAGCAGCACCGTCGCAACTTTCAGATTAATTTGCCGTACCAATGTCTATAGCAGCGAATCTACACACAGTTGTAGTTTGCCACATGCTGTCCATGCAGCATTAATCCACATACAGATCAGTCTCTAGTGCCACACAGTACGAACAACAGTAGCAAATCTACACTAAACTTAAGGCCACGCTACTGCAGTTGTTGACTGAACACAATAGCGCGCGCGCGACAACAATGACCGAGTAGATCTACACACGACAGTCGTAATCGTCTACACATCGCCAGAACACCATCGTTGTTTGCTCCATCCAAAAATAGCAACCGCTACTCCACTACTATGACTTCGCACGAATCCATAATAGTAAGCCCTAACGTTGATTGGTACATTCCACATTCCGATACCATCGCAGCTCCGTCTATATCATTATCATGCAAGAACAAGTCAGGTTCAGTTTTTCAAAATCTTAGTTTTCTTATTTTATTTCATTCTTTTATTTATTTATTTATTATTATTATCATTACATTATTAGTTCCTTAGTTATTTGATGCAGTATATGTGTATATGACTATATTAGCTTAGGTGACTCATTAGTATTAGTTTTTTTTTATATATTTAGTAAGTTACGTAACATTACTAATCTATGTGGGCAGATAATTGTTTAATAGTAATAGAATATATATTTGTATATTAGTCTAGGAATTTTTAAGATTAGATATATTTTTAGGATTTTCTCACTTAGAAATTTATTTTGGAAATAAAAAATAATAAAATCCATTTTTAGAAAAATAGGGCTTTTAGAGAGTTTTCATAAAGTAGAATAAAAGGACTTAGTGAATTAGGACCCTTTTGGAGTTTTGAATAACATAATTGATAATAATGTAAACTCAGTCGGTTTTCAAAAATTAAAATAAATCAACACACTAAATTTTTCGAAAAGAACTATGATCATCTGATCCGAATAACGGGTACGTAGGTACTTTCGGGGCAACGATAAAATATGTAGAAACTTAGGTTCTTTTTTTTTCTTTTAATTTTATTATTTTATTTTTTTAAATATTGTAATTAAAAAATAATCCTAATTTCGGTAAATAAATAGTGGTACCCATTAGGGTTTAATAGGTTAGTCTTCGAATTCAGAACCCTCTGGTTTTTTATTAAAATTGAAATCAAAGACCGGTAGCTAAATCATAATCAATCCACCCAATTGGTTATGGCTTTTCCCGAATTCGGTAGGGTGGCGACTCCAAAAATTATTTTCAATAAAAATCTTGAATTTCTCAATTTTTTTAGTCGAGGATTAATATTAAATGGGTTAGGGTTTAGTATTAATCAAGAAATGAGAAATCAATTTTTAAATAAGAAATCAAAAAATCGGGCTCGACATCCTCTAGCCGCTCTTGCATGTAATATCAAGTGTGACTTGAGCTCGAGTGAGGTGTTAGTGCATCATATCCACCATCAATCTATGAGAACTCCTACTCAACCTTCAACTACCTTTAGACCATATCGTAGTTTAGACCTGCCTTTTGGCTTGCGTGATATTTGACATTGTATGTTCCCTTACCAATAATTCGTATCATCTTGGTATCAAAGCTTACTTACGTTTGAACAAGTCTTTGTTACTTATGCTTTGAGTGGTTCACTACTGTTGTGAGTGTTTTAGGGTTTGTTTGTTGTTGTTGTAAGTGTTTGAAATGTTTAAAGTTAAAGAAACTTCGTACTTTGTTTTCCCTCATTTCTTGCTTGCAAAATAAAGTATGTATGTTTCACTTAGTTCATTATGTGTTTGGTTTCAACACTATAGTGTTGTTTTGGTTTGTTATTGTTCAAAGAGAGACGAATTTTGAGTTGTATTTCAGCTATTAGTATATAACAATGTCTAATTCTAGTGTTCAAGGAACCTTAGGAAACCAAGAGAGTGGTGCTTAAAATGGCTAAGGTCAACAAGAAAGTTTTATACCCTAGTTTGTAAATAACCAACAAGATAGACTTACTGACTTTGTAGCTAGTTTATTTACTGCAAGAAATGATGATACATAATAGACCAAAAATGAACCGTATAATGGATAATCCAATGAATAACCCAAGAAAGGCAATGATCACTACGTCTAAGCTAATGACCTTATTTGATCATGTCGAATTGGAAGAGTTAGCCAAGTTATTGGATGCTAACTAGCATTAGAAGAATTCGAAGAGGAAGATGAGGATGTAGGTGATGAAGTGGACGAGTATCATGAACTTGAGGAAAGACATGTCTATGTACCTAGAGTAGAGGGGCTAAGAAAATGTATCTCCAGTTTTTCTAGAACTGATGATGTTGAGGACTACCTAACTGGGTAGATAAGATTAAGAAGTACTTTGAATGCCATGATGTGCTTGATAATACCATGTTCAGACTTGTTGTACTAGAGTTTAATGGCTATGTCGCCTTATGGTGGAAGAATCTGCAAGCAACTTGAAGAAGAGAAAGGGAATGCAAAGTTAGGAATTGGGATGAAATAGAGAGAGTCATGAGGAAAATATTTGTTTTGAGCTATTATTTACAGGATGCATTAAAAAGGTTACAAGAGTTGAGATAAGGAAGATCTAGTGTAGATGCTTACATAAAGGAATTCCAAATGTGAATGATCCAACGTGAAGTTGTTAAGCTAGAAGACTAGACTGTGACTTGATTCATTAATAGGTTAAAGTATGAGATTGGAGACATTTTAGAGACCATGGATATTAGTTTGCTTGATGAAGATATCTTTGTTACTTAGAGAATCAAGAGTTGTTGAACAGGAGGATTCAAGCTCCTATCAATCAATAGGCTACTAGTTGACCCATTCTAAGTAGGCTTGTGTGATTGGAACTAAGCAAAGATGCTAAGTTCCAATCTACTCAATCTAACTAAGTAAAGGAGAGGGATATTTCAAGGAACTTTAAGAAAGGTTAGAGCTCAGATAAGAAGACAAGTGAGATCAAATTCTTCAAGTGTCAAGAGTTTGGATACATGCCCACATAATGTCCAAATATGAGAGTCATAGTAATCAAGGGAGAGATGTCGACCATTGATGTCGTTAACACTATAAGGATATCAAGCAACCTAAAGAATTGGAACAACTATAACAATCCACAAGGAGATCGTTTATGCCAAAGAGGGTAATTTCATGCTTGTAACAATGATGTAGAGGAAAGAGATGAGTATGAGTCTTGCACTAGAGTATGAGTAGCGAGATAATTTATTCCACATTGGTTATAAGGTGAATAGGCCACTGTATGCCTTAATTGTTGATTGTGGCAACTGCACCAATGCAGCATCTACTTTCATGGTCCAATAATTGAAGTTGTCAACCAAGCCTTATCCTAAGCCTTATAAACTACACTAGCTTAGTGACTATGTTGATGAGTATTGGAAATTATCGAGATAAAGTGCTCCATGATGTGATACTCATAAGTGCATCCCATATTCTTTTTAGATGACCATGGATGTTTGATTGGAATGTGGTGTACAATGGAAGGAAGAACACATGTTCCTAAGAGCACTAGAATAGGAAGGTGAAGTTAAGCCTTATGACTACTGAGTAAGTTAAAAACATACAGGCTTGACTCTTTTGGTGACTGTAGATACCTAATTTTTGCTCCCTTTTTATTTTTTAGTTTAGGTGATAGGATCCTAAATTAGAAAAAGTTTAAAAAGAAAATAGAAAATTAAAGAAAACCCCCCAAAAATGAAGAAATTTAGAAAAAATAGAAATTTTAGAAAAATAAAAAAAATGGAAAAATTTAGGAAAATATATAAGAAATTTGAAAAGTCAAAGAAAAATTTAAAAAAATAAGAAATTTAGAAAATAATAAATTTTTAAGTGGCTTGGATAGAGTAGATTTAATTCAATTAGAGTTAAAATAAATAACCGTTGGACGTGAGCTTAGATTTCAATCTAGCCTAGGCTAACCTAGTCCATATGTATAATTTAATTGCACATATGGACAAGGCATAGGCCAACGATCTAATGATAAAACACTTGGACATTGCAATTAGGATTAATTGGAGATTAGTGTTTGAAACTCACTAAAGGCATAGAGAAATGCCTCTTTGTCCTTTTCTTTTTTAACTCATTGCGTTGCTACATGTCAGGTTGTCATTGGGCTACGTATCTAATTGTGATACGTAGTACTTCATGATTTGCCATGATAACAAATTTTCCTTCCTCCCATTTTTTCCTCCCCTTTCCTTATTCTTTTCCTTTTTTTATCAAATCACATAAACACAAATTGGGGGGTAAGTAATTCATTTTAAAAGGGAGGGGGGAATTGGATTTTAAAAAAACACATGCACACTAGGAGGATTTCAGATTTTTAGAAAAAAAAAGAAGAAACACAAACACAAAGGGTGACCTACGGTAGATAGGCTTCTCTCTCTCTTTCTAATCCTCGGCATCTCTCTCCCCCTTCACTGTTTATCTCCCTCTTGGTCTACTCTCTCTCTTTTAAACTCACACATATAAAGTGCATGCAAGGGGAAAAACTCTCCTCAAGATCTCTCTCTTAGCTTGGGCTCCAGTTTGCCACCCTCTCTCTCTCTACTGTCTCGCTTACTCTCTTGGCTGACTCTCTCCCTTTCTCGCCTTCTCATTCACTGAACACTGACCTATACCTTAACTACCATGCCACTGCACACTGTACTTGCTTTGTGGAATCACAATACACGTTGATCACCTCAACAACCCACACTCAATGTGGCCCACCGAACACACTGCTATAACCACACTCTAACACCATTCGCAACCACCATTGCTTCTCAAGCCGAACCCACGTACATACAAACCACATCCACTATCACAACCGAAGCTCTACATACACATTCTTGGCCCGTATACATGACACTACAACTCCATTCTAACACCAAACCCATGTATGTAGTCGTAACTATCGTAAACTCTCCTACAACTGTGGTAAGCACCACCAACTACCACCAATGGCCATGACACTTTCTCTATACCCCCCATCATTAATAGAATACCTATGAAAATGGGTTTAGTTACTTGGAAAAACCCTTGAAACCACCCCTAATAGCCCTTGGAAACCATAAAAACCCATAACCCAAGTCCGACCCAATTTGACCCGATGCAAATCCAAATCCAAACTAGTAATTTAGACCCAACTCTAAGCCCGATCCGTAATCCAATTGTTGGCCTAGCCCTCTACTGTTGTTTTATTTTTTTATTTAATTTCTTTTCCTCTTGTATTATTAGTTAAATTTTATTATTATTTGTAAATGTAAATTTAAAGAAAAAAAGAAAAAGAAGAGAAAAACCAAAAAAAGGAAAGAAAAAAAGGGTAGAATTATTTAGTTTAGTTTTATTTTTCTTTTTCTCATTTTAACCAAAAGGAAAAAATAAAAAAAAAGTAAATGAATAAATAATAAATAAAATGAGATACTGGCAAAAAAATAATAAAATTGTTTCATCACTTAGAAAATTTATTTTCCAAAAATATAATATAAAATAAAACAATCATTTTTCAAATTAAGGCACTTTAGGTTTTCCAAAAGTAAACAATTTAGCACCCTTAGGAAATTTTCTCAGATGAACTCAAAATGGGTAAAAAACATAAACACGGCTATTTTTCCAAAATTAAAATTAAATCAACCCACTATGTTTACAGTAAACGAACTATAGAAGTCTGATCTCGAATAGCGGGTATGTAAGCACTTATGCAAAAGTACGCGGTACCTTAAAATATGGAAATTTTTTTTTTCATTTTTAGATATTTATGTACATTGATCAATTTAGTTGTGTATATTATAACTAGTTGTTTTTTAGAAATTAAAAAGGGTATATTTGAAAAGCGAAGTTAAGTTCAAAAAGTTAAAAAGTGGTACCTGTTTAGAGTTTAATAAATTAGACCTTGAATCTAGATTTCTGGTTTTCAAAAAACCGTATTTATAAATAGGTTTTTTAATCAATAGACTAATAGTAAAGTTATAACCAATCCACCCAATTGGTTATAACTTAACCATTTTTCTTGGCTCCAGTTGGGTAGCAACTCCAAATCCTTTTCAAGTTGAAAAAAAAATGGTTTTCTTTAAACCGTAGTCAAGGATCAGTATTAAAAGGGAAGGGTTTAATATTGATCAGTTTAAAGAAAACCTAATTTTATAAAAGGAACTAGGAGGGTGAAAAGCTAGACTCGACGGTGATAACTTGAACCAAGATAAATAGAGAAATGAGCTTGAAGAGATAACTTATTTACTAGTTAAAAGGTTACTAGAGATGAGGAGATCAAAGGAGGAACTATTACCTATTGAGGTGAAAATCTTATTAGATAAGTTTGTTGACCTAATCTTAGGTTACCAGAAGCTCTACCTCCCCTCCAAGGTATTAAACATGCAATTGATTTACAGCTAGGAGCCGTACTACGGAATAAGCTTACCCATAGGCTAAAACCTGGACAAGTTGTTGAGACATAGAGTCAAGTGGATGAATTGATGAAGAGATGGAATGTCCAAGAGTCCTTAAGCCCATGTGTCGTGCCACCTCTGTTGGTACCAAAGAAAGATGGGACATGGAGGATGTATGTAGATAACTAAGCAATCAATCGTATCACCATCAAGTATAAGTATTCTATACCAAAGCTTGATGATATGCTCGATGAATTGCATGGAGCTAGATTATTCTGTAAAATTGATCTCAAATCAGGATACCATTATATCTGAATGCAAGAGGGAGATGTATGGTCTTGCATTCAATCGCATCACCATCAAGTGTAGGTATTCTATACCAAAGGTTGATGATATGCTCGATGAATTGCATGGAGCTAGATTATTCTGTAAAATTGAACTCAAATCAGGATACCATTATATCCGAATGCAAGAGGGAGATGTATGGTCTTGCATTCAATCGCATCACCATCAAGTGTAGGTATTCTATACCAAAGGTTGATGATATGCTCGATGAATTGCATGGAGCTAGATTATTCTGTAAAATTGATCTCAAAATCAGGATACCATTATATCCGAATGCAAGAGGGAGATGAATGGAAGACCATATTCAAGAATCACCATCAATCATATGAATGGCTTATGATGCCATTTAGGCAATCAAATGCACCAAACACGTTCATGCAACTAATGAACCATGTACTCTAAGAACTAATAGGGAAATTTCTGGTGGTATATTTCAATGACATTCCAGTCTATAGTCTTAATCTAGAGACTCACTAAGAGAATCTCCGAGCTATTGTCTTAAATCTTTGAGTTGAGAAGTTTTACGCCAACTTAAAGAAATGTAACTTCTACCTAACTAAGGTAATTGATAACTCTAATTTTAAATATATTTCATAGGGTGATTTTATAGTATTTTCCGCACATTTTTGGTTTTCTTTAAAGAAATTGATACTTAATTGAGTAAAATGTTGATTTCAGGGTTTAAACGGGTTCTAGACTCGAAAACGAAGAAAAGGAATCAAGTTTCACTCAATTCCGAGTTCAAATGAAGAAGTTATCAATTTTTGAAGTTGTGCAGAAAATTTACCTGAGTGAAGAAAATTACACGACCTAGGGACACGGTCATGTCCTAGGCCATGTCGAGTGACGAAAACAAAATCTTTTTGATACACTATAAAAAAACATATTAGGGTTTCAAAAGAAAAAAAAGAGACATTACAAAAACGGAGAGACACGAGAGAAAAGAAAGAGGCGGAACGACATCAAGAAAGAGGCGGAACAACATCAAGAAAGAGGGAAACAACATCAACTTCAAGATTAGAGAGATTGTTCATCAATAAAAGCGGTTTCCGTGTTTTATTTTATATTATTGATGAAACTCGTTTTTAGATTCATTATGATAGCTTAGAATTAGAGTATTTAGGATTATGGAACCTAGGGTTTCATGTAACCCTTGGATTGAATTATAATTTCAATAAATTTTCTACCTTTTCTTGATTCAATTATGTCGTTAATTATGGATTGATAATTCTAGAGTATCAATATATGATATTATGCATGTTAATTGAGAAATTGCATGTGTAATTAGATCTAGGCATAATTGAAGAGAATTACATGTATACTTAGAGATAAGATACATGTTTCTTCCGGAAAGTTGATTGTTTGCATGGGAATTCATTACACGTTAATGCGATTCTAAATTATATTACTAAGTGAAGAGATTCCGGTAAATAATTTAGGATTAGGGTTAATATGCTTGAGAAAGATATTAGCTTTAATTGTGAATCCCTCCCGTCAAGAATAATAGAAATTGAATTGGATATATTTTAAAAAGGTTACATGTTAAACACTAGGGGAAGTAATTCCTAAATACATTATTGCATACTTGAAGTCGTTCGTAATTTATTGCTTCCTAATTTGCGTAATTAAGTCTCATAAGTAGTTTAGTTGTTAATTTCAGTATTTTTAATTCATTCAACTCATCATAATTTTCCGGTTAGATAATAAAGCTAAAGTTAATATTAGTACTCAAAATCTCTGAGGGATCGACTCGGATTCACATCCGTTATATTAAAACTGATAGGTGCACTTGCCTCATATCAGTAATCTTAATAGGATTTGTTATGAGTGGTGGTAGTATCCAAGTTAATGACGAGAAGATACGAGTGATTATAAAATGACATGTGTTGACTTGTTTAGTCGACGTATGAAGCTTTTATAGCCTAGCATCATTCTTATCATCAGTTCATTAGGAACTTTAGTACTATTGTAGCCCTACTCACCAAGTTGACAAAGAATAATGTTGAGTTCAAGTAAGGAGAGATGGAATAGAGGAGTTTTGAAGAAGTAAAGAAGAAGCTAACTATAGTCCTTGTTCGAGTATGATGCATTTGGATTCAACATAGGTATTATGCTGATGTAGGAAGGCCAACCTATTGCCTACTTTGATGAAAAGCTTCAGGGAGCTACAGTCAATTATTCTATTTATGATAATGAGTTTTACTCCCTAATCTAAGCCTTCATTATATGGCAATATTATTTGCTTCCCAAAGAATTTGTGATCTACATTAATCATGAATCTTTGAGATATTTGAAGATCTAGCCTAAGTTGTCTCAAAGACAAGCTAAGCGGGTTGAGTTTATGGATGAATTTTCTTATGTCATGAAGTACAAGAATGGAAAGAATAATGTAGCGGTCGATACCCTACTGAGACGGCATTCTCTCTTGATTAAATTACAGACTTGATTATTGGGATTTTCTATGATTAAGGACTTATATGTTGAGGATCCACATTTTGGTCTAATCTATATTAGGTGTGAAGTCAACTGAACATTTGATGACTATCATAGCAAGGACAGATACTTACTTAGGAAGAGGGGATTATGTATCCCAACCTATTTCATGAGGGAGCTATTAGTACACAAGGTGAGTGGCGAAGGGTTATCTAAACGTTTTGGCTAGTACTAAACTGTTAAGGTATTATTCTTGAAATTCTTTTGGCTAAAGATGACAAAGAGTGTCTAAACTATGTTGGGAAGTTGTACCACCTAAAAAAAGGCAAAGAGCTAAGCTAAGTAAGGAAAGTATTTATCATTATCAATGTTGATCAAACCATAGTCCAAGCTATGGATGAACTTTAAGTTAAGATTACTGAGGATGCCTTGAGGGAAGGATTCCATCATGTTTGTCGTAGACCAATTTAGCAAGATGGCACACTTCATGCTTTACTCTAAGATTAACAACACTTTGGCTATCTCTTTTCTTTTCTTGCAAGAGGTCATCAAACTTTATGAAGTGCCAAAAATCATTGTTTCAGATCAAGACTCGAAGTTCATAACTTACTTTTAGAGGACATTATGAAAGCAAATGGAACCAAATTGTCATTTGGCACATCTTACTATCCATTGATAGATAGCTAAACTAAGGCTATCAATAGAGCTATGGAGACTTTACTCTAGGTTGCTATTGGTCGGAATATAGCCGATTGGGATTTGTACCTATCCATAATTGAGTTTTCCTACAATAGGACTACCTACAGTGTTATGAGCAATTACTATTTGAGGCTACCAATAGATTCAACCCTGAGTTCCCATTAGACCAGGTACCCCTTTTAAGCTAAAATGATGATCAACCAGCTATAGAAAGACTCGAGACCATTAATGGAATGCACTTGAAGGTTACAGAACATCTAAGCTAAGCTGCTGCTAAGCTGCTACTAAGCTTAAGAGATAAGGTCGAGGACTAAAGAATAGAGAATTTCAACCAAATGATTTAGTTTAGATCTACCTTAGCCAATAACAATTCCTAGGTCTCAGGAAGAATAAGTTATCTTGCAAAGCCAACAAACCATTTAAAGTTCTTGAAAAGATCAATCCTAATGTATATAAGATTGAATTACCGGAAGGCTATAAGGTCTCAAATTCCATCAACGTTGCCAACCTTCATCCATATGTTTTCGAAGAAGAGCAATAAGCAACTGAACGAGATTTGATCCCAACTTTCAAACAGCCTAAAGGGAATGATAGGGATCATAGACCAATCACTAGCTCTTAAGCTCCAAGACTCACTCATATGGTTCGTCAAGCTATTCAAGGAAAGTTAAACTCAGAAGAACAATTCATTCTTTAGTCTGACCTATCAAATTTCTCTAGTGTCTACCTCATCCATGAGACTCCTTATAATACCCTAGGGTATAAGCCAATACGATAAACCTAGGATTTGAGCCCCTAAATTTTAGTGCTCAAGCAACATTATCCATTTTAGTTCAAACTTCACAATAAGGCTAGGAAAGTTATATGAAGTATTCTAGTAAAGTCAATTTCCCAAAATAAGCTATATAAAATAATGATTTGATAAAAATGCCAATTTATTGATAAATTCGATAATTATCTAAAGCATGAAATTCAAACTTTTAGATATAATAAGATATTAGAGATAAATTATTTAACTTATAAAAATAATACATGGGTAAATAAAAATAAAATAATTGAAAATCTTCTAGAAAATGAATTGGAGACTCATTAACTTATCGAAATATGATGTGGTAGCTTAGGAACAAATTGAAATGCTGAGTTAAAAGCCATATCACAAGGGATTGACACCTAATACCTAGTTACAATGTGTAAAAGTAAGAAATTGAAACATGGAAATTATTTTTTTTTTACATACAACCTCCTTTAGCTCTATAAATAGGTCTTCTACATTTCATTTCACTACTTTGGAAATTTTGAAACACCAAAAATAATCACAAAGGAAAAATTAAGGAAAAATTAGAAAAAAAAGGGAAAATGAGGGACGAAATTTGATCTGGTTCGTTCAAGGGGTTGTGAGAGTTTTGTGGTGGTAGCCATTTGAGGTTAAAGAAAACACCACTTGAGGAGGTATTCTAGTAAGGTGCGGCAACCATAGGGTGGTTGGAAGGCAATAATTTGACTTGCCTTATTTTCTGTGCTTAAGTTCTTTTATTTTTTAATAATATCAAACCTGCTTATAAAAATCTAGAAAAATGTTTTCAAGGGTTAATTTATATGTACATTAATGTATCAATTTTATTTTAATTAAATAGTTAGTAGAAATATAGGGTACTTATGAAAATGCCCTGTTTGGACGAAAATTGAATTATTTTTTAGAAATATTAGATGACGTTGTTTCTAGCTCATTTTTTTTTTTGTATATAATACACTTAATATATATGTTTAATTTTGGTAACAACAATTTTTGAAATTTAGTGTGTTTACTATTTTTGATAATTATTTTTGATAAAATTGCTGGTTTTGCTGATTTGTTAAAATAATTAGTTTTTGATGAAATTAACTAATGAGCCCTACATGTTTTGACTTTTGGAAGTTTATAAGCATATTTGGAACATTTTTTTTTATCTCACGTGTAAATTTTATTGTTTTCCCTAATTTTCTATAATTTCAAGCAAAATCACTATTTTAGTAAAAATGGATGATAGCTAGTTTAGTGTAATTGATAATCAATAATTAAACTACATAATTTTGTGAGTCTATAGGGTTTTTCATTGAATTAATTGGGCTCGTATACTTTTTATTATGTATTTTCCTAGTATAAATCTATATATTAGCCTAACATGCGAAATAGTGAATAATACTATTAAAGTGTTTGTTAGATAATGTAAGATCAACAACGATGACAAGTAATTGATATTGAGCATGGTTGAAAAGTATAATTTTTAGGATTTCTAGTTCAAAATTAAGCCTACTCAAGTCAATTACAAAGTTACAATCACATACGGTTGAGCTAGTAGCGAGAAAGTGTATTTTCAAGCTTGTATCCATATTGATCAGTCTTATTTTTTAAGGTATATTAATAGTACCTAAAACAATGATCGTGATGATGTAAAATTTATTGAAATAGGATAAGAAATGAGTAAATTATAGTCAAATGAATTTTAAAATCATAGATGTGAAAGCTTATGAGAGTTCGAGTTCGACCTGTAGTTGATTTAGAGACTGTATTTATAGTTTCCTAAGTGTGATAAGTAAGGATAGACTACTTCAGAAAGTTTAAGATTGTGTACTACTTATAAGGCTAGGTAAGCGGATTTAACCTTTGCTTAGAGTAAATATATTGCTACTCAAAACACTACGTGCTATTTGATGCTATGTTGATTAAATACGATTGTATCTTAGGTAAATTGACATGCTCCTATAATAGATACTGATGTAGTGATTTTGAATGATGGTAACTATATCTTATTTAAATTGTTATGTAGCTATTTTGGGTGTTGATTTAGTGTTACAAATGATTGTACTAACTATAGAAGTTAAGTGCTAACCCATTCTTCTAGGTGTTTACCTAAGTGAATCCTAAGTAAGACATTAGATTTCTACTAAGGAGAGTTCAAAAATGTTATATATCTCTCATATATTTTGATGATAACAAAGAGAGACAAATGCTAACGAATCATTAAGATTACAGGCATTCAGAAAGGTTCTCAAAAAGCTTAAATTTGCAAAATGAAGTTGTCTTTAAAAACGTATTCATAAGGTCTGACTTGTTTGAAAAAGAGTTAGTCTAAAATTTTTTAGAAATTATTGAAGAGGCTTTAAGTAAAAGTGATATAGCACTTTAGATGCTTGGTCAAAAACTTTAAAGAAAGGAAGAATTGATACCCTTCAAAAGGTCATTCAGAAAGTTGATTTGGAAATATATGATGTTGAATTTTAATATCAAATTCGAATTCAAAAAGGCCTAGCTTTACTAGATTAGGTATATTAGGGAGATATACTTAATCCCATTTCACTTTACTAGATTAGGTGTATTAGGGAAATACACTTAATCCCGTTTCACTTAAGATGGTATCAATATCCATAGGGATTTTTGTGCGAATTAATTTTTGATGAATTAAGAAATGAACAAATACGGATAAGGATAAGGTTGATTCGAATTTTGTAGAATTTCAGATCTTAAATATGAGTCTTATCTTAAAGTTGTTGATAAAGCATATCTCCTCAACTAATTCAAATCAGAAGCTTATTTGGTGGTTACGGATTGAACTATATCTAATCTAAACAAGATAAGGAAAGTTGGCTTTGAATTTCAAATGACCAAGATCTTTTCAAAGTATATAAGGAATTATCTTTAACAACTAACAATTGGAAAAATACGGAAGTGAAGATAATCTTCAAATTAGCCATTAAAAGATTTCAATATAAAAAGAGAAAGCTTTCAAAGCATCATTTTTAACAATAACAACAACTTTGATAAAAGTTTTGCTACACAAAAAGAATTGTTGCATCGAAGCAAACAATAAAACAGTCATTATTTCTCTTCAAAGCAAAATTGATTGACTTTTATAGTTGTATTCTCACATGTAATTTGTAACTTTTACTTTGTTATTTAAGTGTTGAGACAAGTACATTTGTATTTTGTAGATTTGTATTAACCTAGATTGTAAAAAGGCTAAATAAGTAGAGTGGTGTTGTAAAGTCCATGTATGACGAGTGCTTGTAATCCTTTTATGATTTCATGTAGTAGATTAAGTGGAGTGGCATTGGTGAAGTAGATTGGGTCCCCAACAGTAGAGTTGGAAGAGAGTAATAGGTAGAAAGCCAAAGCTTTATAAATATTTAGCCTGATATTTTCCTTCCTTACTCTATTAATTTGCTTTATTAATTCTTATGTGTTGAATTATTAAAATATCACTATTCACCATTTTAAGTTGTTATGAGGGGTGACTTTATTTTTGTTATATCAAAAAAGGTTATAAAAAATTTAAATATATCAATTCACTCCCCCTACCTGCCTCTTGATATCTTATACAAGACTAACAAGAAGTTAGAATCGGATAACTAGGTTAAATAAAACTTAAAGATCGGTTGTGTTGAATGATATACTTAACTTGTTATTGCATAGCATAGCATGTCATGGCATAACAAGAGACTTATGAGTCAGAATTTTCAAAATGAGACTGCCAAGTGATCAAGAAAAATCATAGTTTTATGAACTCAATTTTTGGAAGCATATAGATTCTCATTGCCCAAGCAACTTAACTATTTTGATAGTTTGATTTGGTTGACTGTATGTAGTCTAATTTAGTAAAACAAAGTTAGGGGTCCTACTCCCAAACAGCTCCTTATTGCCTCTTTGATATGGTAGACTACAATATACAGTCCACTTTGGTAAAATAAAGTTGGCAGTCATATTCCCAAGTAACCCCTTGTTGTTTTAGGTTCTTAAATGTTGTATCAAAATCCTAAGTATGTTGACTAACCGGATAAAGATATTAGAAGGGCATAGGATATCAATATTGATGCATGCCATGTATATGAGCATAGTATGCTACATTGCTAGCAAAAAATGCCTTGTTAAGCTATTGTACGTATGAAGTTGAACTTGTTGATTATGATTAAAACATTTCAATTATGATATTGTCTATATTGTATTCTTTGGTATCCACTCTCACTTAACTTTAGTAGTTGACGAGATAAAATATTTTATCCTTAAATTACTAGTAACGTGAAGGGCCCAACATTTGGGAAGGCTTGGGGGTAGGAGGTAGGGTTTGGGCATGGGGGATGCATTTTGAGAGCATCAATTGGAGCTAGCAACTTCTAGATGGAACTTATGCTAAATCAAAAGTCTTACTATCTTGAAGGCAGAAAAAAAAAAGGAAATATGGTTCATGTTTTCATATAAATATTAGGTTGTTCATATAAGTTATAACCAAATGTCCATCTAAACTTTGATGTACCAAACCCATTATCGTATAAATAAAGTTTTTCTTTCTTGAATAAGTAGGTTAAGTTACTTTTTAATAAGTATTCCTTTAAGATAGTGTATTCTATGTTAAGCCGGGATGTACCTTTCTTTAGGTGGTATCAAAGCATTAATTAGGGACCATAACCTTTAGGCATGTGTGAAATGTATGGGGTAGTTAGGTAATAAAGAGTCATAGCTTAGTAAAATAACTGTAGTAGATATCCATAAAATTTTATGTGATGTTTATTTAAAAAGGCAATTTATAAGGAACATAGAAGATCGCCAATGAGCTGGGTATCTGAAGAGCAAAGAAAGGAATTACCACAACAACCTTGACCTAACCTTGAGCAACTACATCATATGGTGTAATTGGCATAACAATTTATGGCTGCATTGGTAAGAGTTAGTGGAGATGAAGATAAGCAAGCTTAGGTGTAGCAAATAATGAAACCATTTGATAGAAAGAACACTGATCCTTTGGTGATAGAAGAATGGATTGATTTGATGGAGAAAGCCTTTGAAGTTCATGAGGTTGAAGAAAATAAGAAAGTTAGGATAGTTACTATTACATTAGATGGGAGTGCAAATAATTTGTAAGAGGCAAAGAGAGGTATTCACTAGAACTTGTTGGTTAGGCTACATTTAGAAATGCTTTTCTAGATCATTATTTTCCTGAGTATATAAGAGAACAAATGTATGAAGAATACTATAAGCTATGGTAGTGGGGTAGGATAATTGAAGGATATGAGAAGGAATTCAATAGGTTACTAAAGTTTGCCCCTAAAGTTGTACAAAACAACTTAGTTTCTTAAGTTAAGCAATTTGAGGCTGAGCTTGATTTTTATTACCAAGTAGAGCTGAAGAGGAGTAAGATGGAAAGATATATTGATGTTGTCAATGAATCTTGTTTGATCGAATAAGTACAGAAACTTTGATGGGCTACAGATGAGATTGAGAATAAGATAAGGAAGTTACATGTTCACTTTAGTAGTAAGAGTAATCTATCTAAGGAAGGAAGTTCATTCGATCTACAAAATGAAGCAAAAAGTCCCTACAAAAAATACAACCATGTTGGAAGTATAATGGTAAGCATCGAGCTTGGGAATGCCTAGAAGGGGGAAGTGCTATAGGTGCGTTGAAACTGGGCATCTAGTTAAGCCGTGTGAAAATCCTGATTCAAGAGATATAGCCATCAGCAAAGACATATTGGTTGACATTGTTTAGGACAGAAACATGAGAGACTAGTTCAGTAGCAAAACCAAGCTAATAAACCAGGACCAAGTAATAGGAATAAATGACATAGAAGGGAAAAACTTAGGCTTATGGAGCAAGGTAGGGTGTATGCTTATGCTGTTCGACGAGACGAAGTTAGACATGACTAGGTTATGGTAGTTATGACCTCTAAAGTTGACAACGTAGAGTCTTTGTATAACTGGTAGCTAATAGTTGATAAATAAGAAATACTTTGTAGTAGTAATATAATTATCAAAAAATGTTTTAGGACTAGTATGTATAAGAGATAGTTGTGGCTATACATATACTCCATTTGATATTGGGGCAATTTACTCATATATTTCAAAAAAGTACGTTAATAGAAATAAACTTTCTGATGAATTAATAGTTACAACTCCCCTTAAAGGAGATCAAGCAGTGCAGCTTAAATTGAAGGATGGGGAATGTAAACCTAAATATTCATGAGATGATTACAGAGTTGGTTGACTAGGATATAAATGGAATGGATGTAATACTGGCAGTAATCATGGAGCAAATGTTGACCATGAGGAAAGGATTGTGGCATTTAAGTGGCTTGATGAGAAAGGAGTCCTAGAAGATTTACAAAAACTTAAGTATTGAGAGAAGTTGTTAAAAGAAAAAAAAATTATAGAGGAAGAGTTGAAAGCAAGCATTTGGGAGTAGATCTTTAAGATGATATGCATGTTGTAGTGAGGTAGGCTAAAGTTGTTATTGTAATGAATGGAATAGTAGGAAATGTTGAAGGTAGATGATCAGGAGCAAGCTCTACAAATAAATCAAAATTTCTATTGGAAGTATAATCAGAGACTAATTTAGAGATCGATCTTATATAGAATGAGATTATGATTCATGAAGTAATAACTCATTATAAGATTGAGGAGTCAAAAGATGATAAAGTATGTGATGTTAATAGGGAATATAATTACAACAGTACAAGAATACACCTTTCATGTACCCTTAATACATGTGATAAGCAACAAGAAAACAACAAATCTATGACTTTCATGATTCTTTTGTTGAAGTAACTCATGTCAGTTGAAACTCTCATGTCTTTCATGAAAAAAATTCCTGTCTTTGTGAGTCATGTCATTTAAATTGTCAGCTAGAAAAGTATGTAGCGCCTTTATGAGTCTTCTTCATCAAGAGCCATGCCAATTTAGGTTGAATCCAATCGAGCCTACTTAGTCTAAGTCACTCTTTATCTCTTAGGTGTACAAGTTGGTGGAAAGTTCAAATTTGCCAAACTCTTTTTTGCTAATATATATGTTAACTATAAGAAGTAGCTAAGATCTTAATTGTGACCATTAAGTGATAAGCATGGTATAAAACTTATAGATGTGAAGAAATTGAATTTGTTGTGTTCATCCTATGTGAAATTAAGACTTGGACAATGTATAGGTGATAACGATGAGGTGAAAAGATTTGTTGACACTTTATGGGATAGACAAGGAAATAATGGAAGAGATGACTATGAGTTCTATAAGACTAATTAATGTGAGAATATAAACCAACTAAAGGGATGAAGTGAGGATTATGTGAAAAGACTAGTTGGATGGAGATAAAGAAGTGGTATAGCAACATGCTAGTTCGATATGAGCAATGATATGGGTAAAATCATGAACAGTAATAAGAAGATTATGTTACTTGGATAAGATCCTAATAAAGTAACACTAGTAGACTAATTGTTAGGGAGAGACGACTTGAACAAAAATGGGGATTGAATAAGCTAAGGACTGATCAAAACCAATTATATTAAGCTTAAATTATACAAGTTTAAAACATAAGATGAAGAAAGTAGTAGGGCATGTAAACTAAAGTAGAGAGCATTTTGGATTGATAAATTTAGGGTTAAGATATAGGTATCAATATGGAAGGATTACACCTTTAATAGTTGTTAATGATTGTGATGTGATGTGGAAATTAGAGTTGTGCAACGAAAGTGTAATATTAGGTTACAAACATGAATATTCTAGATTGTGGGAGTTTCAAAGATGAAACATTTTGTAAGGAGGGTAAGATGTAATACCCTAAGGTTCGAGACGATACAACAACCTTAAGATCTAAGCCCTTAAATTTAGGGTATCGAGTAATGTTATCTATTTTAGTTCAAACTTTAAAGTAAGGCTAGAAAAGTTAGATGAAGTATTTTGTAAAGTCAATTTCTCAAAATAAGCGACCTAAAAGGATTGATTTAATAAAAATGCTAATATATAAATAAAGCTGATAATTATCAAGAAAATGAAATACGAGCTTAGATATAACGAGATATTAGAAATAAGTTATTTAACTTATAAAAATAAAACATGAAATTGAAATATAAATAATATATGTGAATTTATATAAAATATACATCACATGTAATAAATGTGTATATGTACTATTAATAAATTATAAAATATGGGTAGATAAATATAAAATAATTGAAAATCTTCTAGAAAATGAATTGGTGAGTCATCAACTTACCAAAATATGTTGTAGCAACTTAGGATCAATTTGGAATGGAGAGTCAAAAGCTAAATCACAAGGGATTGACACCTAATACCTAGTTACAATATGTAAAAGTGGGAAATTGATATAAGGAAATTTTTTTTTTTACATGTAACCTCCTCTAGCTCTATACTTCATTTCACAATTTTACAAATTTAGAAACACTAGAAAAATCACACAAGAAAAATTAAGGAAAAAATTAGAAAAAGAAAAGAAAAATAAGGGAAAATCAAGGATGAAATTTGATGTGGTTAGTACAAGAGGTTATAGGAGTGCTGTGGTGGTGGCCATTTAAGGTCAAAGAAAACACCAGCTGAGGTGGTGTTTTGACAAGGTATGGTAGCCATTGGGTGGTTGGAAGGCGATGGTTTGACGTACATTGTTTTGCGCCCTTATGTTCTTTTATTTTCTAAAAATATTAAGTCTACTTAGAAAAATTTGGAAAAACATTTTCAAGGTTTATTTTGTATAAAGATTAATGTAGTAATTTTATTTTAATTAAATATTAATTGGAAATATAGAGTGCTTAAGAAAATACCTTATTTGGGGAAAAAATGAATTAATTTTTAGAAATATTAAATGATGTTGTTTCATGCTAAGTTTTTGTATATAATACACTTAATATATATGTTTAATTTTGGTAAGAATTTTCAAAATTTAGTATTTTTAGTATTTTTCATTATTATTTTCGGTAAATTTGTTAAAATAATTAGTTAAAATAATTTTGCTAATTCGTTAAAATAATTAGTTTTTGATCAAATTAATTAATGGGCCCTACATGCTTTTACTTTTGGAGGTTTACAAGAATATTTGGTACACTTTATTTTTATCTCACATGCAAATTTGATTATTTTCCATAATTTCAAGCTAAAGTCACTATTTTGGTAAAAATATATAATAGCTAATTTTGTGCAATTGATGGTTAATAATTAAATTGTATATTTTTGTGAGTCTATAGAGATTTTTATTAGAATTATTCAGCCTTGTATACTATTTATTATGTATTTTCTTGGTATAAACCTATATATTAGCCTAATATGCAAAATAGTGAAAAATACTATTAAAGTGTTTCTTAGATAATGTATGATCGGTAACTATGACATGTAATTGATATTGAGCTTGGTTGAAAAGTATAATTTTTAGGACTTCTAGTTTAGAATTAAAGCCTACTCAAATCAATTACGAAGTTATGATAATATATAGTTGAGCCGATAGTGAGAAAGGGCATTTTTGGGCTTATAACCATATTAGTTAATCTTGTTTCTTAAGATATATTTATAGTACTTGAAATAACTATTGTCATAATGTAAATTTTATTGAAATTAGATAAGAAATGAGTAAAATATAATAAAATGTATTTTAAAATTATGGAAGTGAAAGCTTATGAGAGTTGGGGTTTAACCTATAGTTAATTTAGAGACTATGTTTATATTTCCCTAGGTGTGATAAGTAAGAAAGGACTAGATTGTAAAGCTTAGGATTTTGTACTACTATTAAGGCTAGGTAAGTGGATCTAATCCTTACTTGGAGTAAATATGTTGCTACTCATACCACTGCGTACTGTTAGATGCTTTTCTGATTAAATATAGCTATCTCTTAGGTAAACTAAAATACTATTATGGTGGATGCTGATGTAGTGATTTTAAATGATGGTAGCTATATCTTGTTTTAACTATTATGCTACTATTTAGGTGTTGATGTAGTATTACAAATGATTATACTAACTAGAGAAGTTGAGTGATTGTTAACCCATTCTTCAAGGTGTTTACCTTAGTGAACCCTAAGTAAGATACTAGAATTCTGCTAAGGAGAGTTTGGAAACTAGAATCAAATAACTAAGTTGAACAAAACTTAAAGGCCGGTTGTGTTGAATGATATACTTGAGTTGTTATTGAATAACATGGCACAGTATGGCGTAAAATCGGACCTATGGGTTAAAATTTTAAAAATGAGGCTTCCAAGTGATCAAGAAAAATCATGGCTTTCTGAACTCAAGTTTTGGAAGCATATAGATTCTCACTGCCCAAGCAACTTGAATATTTTGATAGTCTGATTTGGTATACTATAGTATATAGTCTAATTTAGTAAAACAAAGTTTAGGGTCCTATTCCTAAGCGACTCTTTGTTGCCTCTCTAGTTTTGTAAAGTGTACTATGTAGTCTAATTTGGAAATAAAGTTGGGGGTCCTACTCCCTTGCTACTATTTATTGCCCTAGGTTCCTAAACATTGTATTTAAATTCCCTAATATATCGACTAACTAGATGAGGATATTAAAAGGGCATAAGATATCGGTACCGATGCATGCCATATGTACAAGCATAGCATGCTCCATTGTTAGTAATAAATGCTTAGTTAGCGTAATGTATGTATGAAGCTGAACTTGTTGGTTATGAATGAAACGTTTTTGTTACGATGTTCCCTATATTGTATTATTTGTAATCTACTTTTACTCAACTTTAGTTGTTAAAGGGATAAAATGTTTAGTAACAACTGAAGGGAGATATTATTATCCATTCCTACTTAGCTTTAGTAGCTGATGCAATATTGTTTATAATGTATTATTTGTTATCTACTCTCACTCAGGTTAGCAGCAATGTAAAGGGCCTAACACTAGGGGGGATGTATTTTAAGATCATTATTCAGAGTTAGTAACTTCTGGATAGAACCTATACTAAGTCAAAAGTCCTACCATCTTGAAGGTGCAAAAAGAAAAAAAGTGATGGTTCTTGTTTTGATGTAAATATTAGGTTGTACATATAAGTTGTAACCAAATGTCTACTTAAACTCTAATGTAGCAACCCCATTATCATATAAATAAAGTTTACTTTTAATGAATGAGTAGGTTGAGTTAGTTTTTAATAGGTATTCCTAGGAATTTCACATTTCAATCACAACCATGATAAAATTGATACTTAATTGAGTAAAATTTTGATTTCTAGGTTTAAACGCGTTCTAGGATCGAAAACGAAGAAAAGGAATCAAATTTCACTCAAATCGGAGTTCAAATGAAGAAGTTATGAAGTTTTGAAGTTGTGTAGAAAATTTTGCCTTAGTACAGAAAGTTACACAACCTGGGGACACGGCCGTGACTGGTGACGAAAACAGAATCTTTGTAATACACATATAAAAGGATATCTTAGGGTTTCAAAAGGCAAGAGAGACATTATAGAAACGGAGAGATACAAGAGAAAAGAAAGGGGCGGAACAACATCAAGAAAGAAGCAAAACAACATCAAGAAAGAGCAAAACAACATCAACTTCAAGATTAAAGAGATTGTTCATCAATAAAAGGGGTTTCCATGTTTTATTTTATATTATTGATGAAACTCGTCTTTAGATTCATTATGATAACTTAGAATTCGAGTATTTAGGATTATGGAACCTAGGGTTTCATGTGATTCTTAAATTGATTTAGAAATTTCAATAAAGTTTCTATCTTTTCTTGATTTAATTATGTCGTTAATTATTGATTGATATTTCTAGAATATCAATATATGATATTATGCATGTTGATTGAGAAATTGCATGTGTAATTAGATCTTTACATAATTGAAGAGGATTACATATATTCTTAGAGATAAGATACATGTTTCTTCCGGAAAGTTAATTATTTGTATGGGAATTCATTATACATTAATGCAATTCTAAATTATATTACTAAGTGAAGAGATTCCGGTAAATAATTTAGGATTAGGGTTAATATGCTTGAGAAAGGTATTAACTTTAGTTGTGAATCCCTCCGGTCAAGAATAATAGAAACCGAATTGAATATATTTTAAGCGATCACATGATTAACTCTAGGGGAAATAATTCCTAAATACATTATTACTTTCTTGAAGTCGTTCTTGATTTTATCGTTTTTTCAATTGCTTAATTAAGTCTTATAATTAAGTTAGTTTGTTAATTTTAGAATTTTTAATTAATTCAAACTTTCATAATTTTTCCGGTTAGATAATAAAGCTAAGGTTAATATTAGTACTCGA
Source organism: Lumnitzera racemosa (assembly GCA_024138005.1). Taxonomy (NCBI): domain Eukaryota; kingdom Viridiplantae; phylum Streptophyta; class Magnoliopsida; order Myrtales; family Combretaceae; genus Lumnitzera; species Lumnitzera racemosa. Next base: position 75,121,185 of record JAMXBC010000002.1, read on the forward strand.
AGTCTCTGAAGGATCGACTCGGACTCACACCCGCTATATTAAAACTGATAGGTGCACTTGCCTGATATCACTATGACTAAGGTATAAGTTGTGATAGTTCAAAAATTTTAGGCATAGAGCTAATCATGAGACTCATCACACCTGTGACCAAGCTTGAAAGGGGTATCATGGCCCAAGTTACGGCCATGATCATGTCCCTACCACTCTATTGTATAAAGAAATTTTCCTCTCACTTTCCTTATTTCTCACATCTTAAAACCTCACCTCATGATAACCATCTCTATACTTCCTTCTTATAAAAAAACCCTCATCATTTACTTCACATCAGCCCTAATCTAACCTATTCTAACAATTGAATGATCATTCTTATCATGATAATGCTCTTCTAAGGTATGGTTTTTCTCTTTATCTTTCACGTTTCTACAATTACAGTGATTCCTTTTATGTAACTTTAGGGTTTATATATGTGCGTTTAGTATACTTTGTAAAAGTGTTTTTATCATACTCGTAGTTATATTTGTATCATAATTAGACTTTGATTTGCATAAATTTGTGCTAGAAGTTAGCATATTAGGTTTAACCCCTAATTTCTATTAATAATGCTCAAATTGGGGGTTTCTACAAAATGAGCCTAAATTAATGATTTAGTCGCATCATAGTATTTAAGTGTCATGTAAGATTATATTGCTAGTTGTTTTTCTTTATGATTGAAGTGTTGTGTTTATGTATAATGTTGGGAAGACAAGTGTTGTATAGTTAAGGGGAGATACTAATCCTTAGTTGAAACTCAGGTTACAAGTTGAGTCCTTATGAATTCACTTGTGTAATGTATGCTTAAATATTGGTTAGGGTTGGTCATGATTTGATGCGTAATCTCCACAGTGGTCTCGGACGCTACTGGGGTTCAAATGGGAACAAGGAATGGGAAGTGAGAATGGGGTTTTGATTGTAAATTTATATGGATATCATATACCAACGCATAAATACAATCAGGGGTTGAGCTTGAAATAGGGTTTTATACAACTCACAAATACTAAATGTCCTAAAGCGCTAGTTCAAAATTGTAAATAATATGCAAGGCCTTAAACCTTAAAGAATGGCCTATAATCAAAATAAGGAAAATATTTACAAAGTATACAAAACTGTTCACTTAACAAAGTGGCAGAATATAGTTATCTGAGCTATCTATAGACTAAAGTAGAGGTCGATTGGCAATTAGGTGTCCAAGCAGGGGTAGGGTGTTTGGAAGTCTTATTGTGCTTAGCCGAGCTCTTAGTGAAGTTGGCCCACAATTGCTATACTCATGGATTGCTTGGCATGAACTCGCTTATGATGTGGCGAGCTATTCTTTAGCCTTGAGTGCCTGGCTATGTGGTTTCTTAGCTTATCAGAAAATGATAGAATTGAGGCTAAGCAGCTCCTTTTCTTCCCTTTGATCTTTTGGTATTAGCTCGGCCTTGGAAAAAGCTATTTGGCCTTGACTTTGAACAATTTGGCCTTAGGTTAACACTAGTCGGCTTCAACTTCTGGAATGTCAGCATTGGCCTAGGATAAGTCAACCTTAGCTTAGAGATCATCACAGACTGATTCCTATTATCATTGCAGGGTTGAAAAGAAGTCGTCCTCAACTTTAGATTGTGAGCGTGAGCCTAGATACCTAACAAACTTCTCTTTCCTTTTCTCTTTACCATGGGTGCCAAGTGTCTCCGGATTTCCTTAATGCTCATAGGGGTCAAGCAATAGCACTTCTCATTCTTCCAAATACTGTAAGTGTTGAGGAAGTCGTCATAGATCATTTTTCAATGATATTCCCATGGTCAGCTTAGAAGTAAAGTTGCATCATTCATAAGCACTATGTCGAAGTCAGTCTCATCCTTACACTATCTAACCTTAAATGTTATCCAAGCTCTTTTATGTACATAGACCATGCCCTTATCATTGAACCACTTCAATCCATATAGTCGAGGGTGCAGATAGGTCAACAATCTCATCTTCTCTACTAAATTGGTAGAAATGATGTTGGTACAACTACCTCCATTAACTACTAGGCAACAAGTCTTCCCATTCACTAAACATCAAACTTAAAGTAAACTCTCCCTTTGACTTGGGTCTTCCTTAATGTTGGCTCGTTTGCTTATCAAGGCTATGGGCTCTCCCATCTTAGGATAGATGTTAATTGTTTCCTCACTCTCTAAGCTCTTATCACTATGGCTCTCTACTTGAGCATCGGGTCCTTTACCTTTCAAAATCATGACCCTCTTATTTGGGTAATGTGATGCAATATATTCGAAGCCTAAACATTTGAAGCACTTAACTTATCGGGCTTTAGTACTAGACACTTTCTCTTTCTCCACTTTCTTAATCTTAACCTAGTTAAGTTAGCTAGACTTTCCTTTCTCCATCCTTCTCTCGAGCTTTTTCTTCTCTTCATACCTCTCATGCTCAAGGCTTCCTTGTTGAGGCCGAATGGTCAGCCTTTAATGCCTCCTCCTCCTTTATCTCTCTACTCTTAATGCCAAATTGATTAGCTTATATAAGGAGTTAAACATTTGCAATTCAACTATGTCAGCAATATTATCTCAAAGTCCACTTAGGAACCTTGCAATGGTGCGGTCCTATGGCTTAGTAATCTCATCTCGTCATTAGAGTTTCGAACTCCTGTAAGTATTCTTTAACAGAGTTTCATCCTTGCCTTAAGTGCTAGAAAGCATAGAGCATCTCCTACTTAAAGTAGGTCGGCATAAAGTACTAATTCATCAACCTCTTCATAAGCCTCCAAGTGTTGATCGGCTCTTCTACTTCGGCATCTTACTTAGCAACCAATTTATCCCACCAAAGACTTACATACTCAAACAAATTCTTAACTTGGGGAACCAAGTTAAGGAACTCTTTAGCTAAACTATTACCATAAGGTTAGTAGCTTAAGCTTGATGTTGTCAAGTCCTCAACTATGTGTTCAAGGTTCATCCTGTACATTCCTAGTAGATCGGTTCTCCTCAGATCGGCCACTTCTACTAGAGTTCTGCTCGGCCACATCTCTTCTTGACCTTAGCTCTCTTCTTCAAGTTCCTTAGTTTACCACGGAGTCAATGCTCTTGTCATTGCTTCTCTTCAGCTCAAGTTGGTTTTCTCTTCTCCCTAACTCGGTAACTCTTTTCTATTGTCTTACACCATTATTAAGCTCATCAGAGCCACTTCTACTGGGGGGTGTTCATTCCCTCCTATCACCTTGGCCAGCATGTCTACAGCCTTTAACTAATCCTATAAGTTCCTGGATAGAATTAGTGAGATTTTGAATTTGATTTTCCATGTTATCAATACATCTCCTCAAGCTTCTACAAGGACTGCCTCCACTATTATTGACATTATCTTCTGATATTATGGTTCCTACAATAAATTCCAAAGATAAAAATTTAACAAATACGTAACATACTCAAACTGTACTCCACTTGGAACTACTAATCAGATGATTCCATAAATACAACTTGTAACAAAATATAACTAACAATAACCTAAAAATTACTGCTACTTGATTCCTGCAGCTACTCACGACTGATAAACACTATAGCAACTAAAATCGACTACTGAAATTATTGCTAAGAATACGAACAATAGACTTTATTAAAGAACAATGATTAATAGAAATGTTCAAACTACGAATCAAAATTTGAAGAACACTAACACGCATGTTTCTCTAAAGCCTTGATACAAGCAAAGCCGATGCGTAATCCATGTAGTAGTCTCGGATGCAATGGTGTTCAAATGGGAACAAGGAATGGGAAGTGAGAATGGGGTTTTGACTATGAATGTGTATGGATGTCATATACTAAGGCATAAATACAATTAGGGGTTGAGCTTGAAATAGGGTTTGATACAACTCATGAATACTAAATGTCACTCGGGTTTCAAATGAGAGGTTAGTGGTGACTTACTCACTCACTTAAATGAAGGGTTTATGTAAACCCTACTTTTAGTAGGCCAATGGTTTGACTAAGAGTACTTTTCAAATGTGCCCAAGGATCAACAAAACTAAGGACTTAAGTTTACATTTAGAAACAAATTAAAATTTTCCAATTCTAAAAACCAATTATCGATAAAATCCGAGCTTAAAGAACTGCGAGCTCTAAAGTTACTTAAGTCCCAAAACCCTAAAATAATTAGGGACTTTTAACCCTAAGTGACTAATTGATAATTTAATTTGAATAATTTCATTCAACCTTAGAAATTTTCACAATTTTATAAGAATCGAATCATAAATTACAAAACAATGTAAGATGAAAATCCTAAAACAATTTCTTATAATACCATGCCCTTATCTTCTTGTCTAAGCCTTACATATAAATAAGTAGACCAACCAATCACCTTAGATGACTTATCACTTGAAAGTTGGAATCATTTATCAATTGATAACTTATCAAAATCTAGTGATAAAACACTTTCCTTATCACCCCTTTACTTATACTACATATGGACAAATTTTCACAAGATTTCATATGCTTAACTTTATTAAATGTGACAAGACAATTCCATGCCTTAAAAGACACTCCATGGCCAATTTGAACAAGAAGAAGAGGGGGGGCATGCTCTTGTCTTTAATTCATCAATCACTTTCTCTTACACAATGTTATTCACTCCTTAATGCTTACATCAACAATAATTGCAATTGTTGACTTTTGTGTAAGTTATAAGATCATTTGGATGTTGATTTTATTTCCATTAAGCTAAACATGCTCAATTATAAACTTAAGTTAAGGAAAAATTCATCACATAAAGTTTAATGAGAAAACCAACTTTGTATGACATAAGCTATGATATGGAAATTGTAATAAGTGTAAGATCTTCTATTTTTTGTGTAAAGCATGAGCTAAAAAATCATCCCATGGAAGAAAGGTTAAGTTAAGATTTGAATACAAGTAGTTTAAGTCCATAATCTAATACCTAAACTTAAGGAAATGATGAAACAAGTTGGAAAACCAAGTCAGAAGCTCTCATATACAAACAAACTAGATCTGGAACATCCTTAAAAGACACTTAAAAATATGATAAAAGTAAGTAAACAAAGTAAAAGGACCAACTAGGGCAAGTATAATAAGTATATTAAGCTTAAAACTTAAAACCGAGCTTAAAACTTCCAAAACTAGCCTCAAATGTCAATTTGAACCACCCTTAAATTTCTAACCAGCAACTTAACACATCCATAAGAGTTGTTTTAAGACTTTCAAGAAGTCCACAAAATACTCTCTGAGCCTGAGAAAGTGGCCATCTTTGAGTTGAACAAAAAACAAGCTCATTTAACAACTTAAGCCCGGAAAACAGCCTATAAAGTGGTTGTTAGCCTTAGGAGTATAAATCAAAGTTATAAATCTGATCTCAAAGAGTATTTTAAGCTTAGGATAAAATCTTAAGATCAAGCTCAAAGGATTTCTCAAGTTACTAAAAAAGCCATTTACCAAACAAGGCCCAAAATTACTCCAAAACATGAGGATAGCTACTATTCTAACCCATGGATAGATTTTCATACCTCATTTCAAAAATCTAAGCTCACTACATTAAAGTACACTCGAAAACAATGAAAATTGACTATAAGATCATAAAAATCGAATTTAAAATGAAAATATTATATATGATTAAACTTTTAAGTAAAAACTGGGAAAATTTATGAAAACTAGTCAAGAGTATAACTTAAGGGATTTTAGCTTAGTCACCTAAGTTTATATCAATTCCTTATAGCATTATGATTTCGATGATCAGCGGACACTACGTATAGAGAAGATTTGCCCCCAGATTACTTTGACTGACCACATGGTAGAGGGAGTAAATTCCCAATGAATCTTTACTTGATTTTGCTTGTAAAATAAATGCACCTAAACATATATATGTATATATATATTATATATAAATTTTGATGCTTGTAGGATATGGAAAATGCATGTGTATGAATTTATAGATGAATGCGATGGCTTGTTAATTATATAATAATGGGAATTTTTTGTAATAATTTATACGTGCAATTGTATGGAATGAAATTATCTAATTACCTTGAAAATTGAGTTAATCACTTATATGATTAAGAAATTAAAATGAATCATGTATTCCCCATATTGCATACGGATAACACTGACTATCGCTTCATGCAGAAGATGGGAAGGGACTTACAGGAGAACGAGCCTCCTATAAGAATGGGCACTAGCTATATCATTATTTATATTGAGTCTCTATCCTAAACCGATGGGCTTACTAGGTACCGAGAGATGCCAACCATCGGCGAGGGGTCGAGTGTTGTGGCTTCTGCTTAGGGTGTGCGCTTGTAGATTGCAGGGACCACCACATTGCTAGACTTGGGATTTTAAAAGTATGATTTGTTATTTGATAAAGAAAGTAGATACAAATATAAATATATATTTACAATTTTGTTTTGGCTTAAGCACAATAGTGCAAATGAAATAAAACCTAAGGTTTACAACCCGAACTATAGGGGGCATAATTCTGAGTCGTATGCAGTTCCTAGGTCACCGCATGCGTTGTTTGGCATACTAATTGTTCATGCATTTATATGATTGTGCATCTAATAAATTTTTACCATATGGTACTAACGAGGGTATTTATCTCACTAAGCTTAAGCTTACATCCAGATAGATTTCTTTTAATGCAAGAAAATCTCTTCGAGGACATTTTGTAATAGATTTGTAGATAACTAGTTACATTTACATTTTTGTTTATAACATAGATTAAAATTCCTAATGTAGTTCCCTTATGAACTGTATTTGTTTGTAATATTCTTGTGGTGTAGGTCTCATGAGTTTACACAATTAGTTAATTTATGTCATAGAAGTAATCTTAGTTAAATTACTTTATATTACTTATTTATAGGCTTGGTAGTAACGTATAGTGGAAGAAGCCTTGTATGTCGTATGAAAGTCCTACAACCAGTAAGGGAGTTGTTAATAGACCTTTATATGGTATATGGCGGCCTACCATGATAATGATACTGTGGGGTCGTGATAGTTCACCATAATCTTAAAGGTAAGGTTGATTAGAACACGAGAGATTAAGGAGTATGTCACACTTAATAATCCAAAATGCCTACTTAAAGGGCTCAAGAATGTCCTTACTTCCAAAAGGAACATTTAAGTGTAAATTCACTATATGAATATTCTTCATTGCCTATCTCTCTTGATAATTACAAATGTTACTAATTATAGCAAGTTCGAAAGCCCTAGTGGAAAAATTGTAAATAATATATAAGGCCTTAAACCTTAAAGAATAGCCCATAATCAAAATAAGGAAAATATTTACAAAGTATATAAAACTGTACACTTAATAGAGTGGTTAGCATACAGTCATTTAAGCTATCTATGGACCCGAGTAGGGGTTGGTTGGCAGTTGGGTGTTCGAGCAGGGGTGGGATGTTTAGAAGTCCTATTGTGCTTGCTAAGCTCTTAGTGAGGTCATTCTACAATTGCTGTACTCATAGACTGCTTGGGGCGAACTCTCTTATGCTGTATCGAGCTGTTCTTTCGCCTCTAATACTCGGCCATATGGTTTCTTAGCTTCTTGGTGGACGACAGGCTTAAGGCTAAGTAGCTCATTTTCTTCCCTCTGGTCTTCTAGTATTAACTTGGCCTCAACAAAAGCTATTTAGCCTAAGCTTTGAATAATTTGGCCTTAGGTTAAGATAGGTTGGCTTGATCTTCTAATAGATCGGCTTCAGGATCTAGTAGGTCAGCATTAGCTTAGGTTAAGTCGACCTCGATTTAAAGATCATCGTGAACTGATTCCTATCATGATTAGTCAATAGATACTTTATGTTTGAAAGTTGAAGGAAGTTGGAATGGGTTTGCTTATTCTAAATTGTACTTGAATTGTACATGAGCTTGAGCTAACACTATTGTTGTAGATGGTACCCAAGAAATCATCAACTACTTCTCAGCGTAAGAAACCAAAGGCTGATTGTTCCCCTTCTTTACCTCTTAGATGATCTAATGTAGTAAGTTCTAATAAGGAACTCACTCCACCAACTGGTATTACTGCAAAGCAGAAAGAGAAATTCAATAAGAGATACTGTGTTATTGACTGAGATACATTAGGGGAGTATAGCTTGAAGATAGCCATGTAGAGGTTGTTAGGCAATAGGCTATTGCTGAAACTATTTACGGCTTAGGAGAAACTTACAAACAAAAAACATTGGCTTTACTCTCATCGTTCAAGATCAAGTATGAGTATATTGGCTCAAAAATGGACAATAAGGTAGAGTTTTTGCATTTAAATGAACTCATACCTTTGATATGTTAACCTTTGTACGGACGATGGGAATGTATACTTAAGTTAAGTTGGAGGATGAAGAGATTGTAGATTTGCTGGTGAGTCTTCCTTGAGGAACTTCAGTGAATGAATTTTGGAGAGAAATTTCTAATAAGAGTAGTTTCAAGGCAAGCAAGTCTAAGGCTTCAACTATGAAGAAGACTAGTACTTGAGTATTTAATTACATCCCGGTTAGGACCAACTATGGAAAGTACAAGAGTCCTAGAGCAATGGGGGAGCATGATTTACCGCCCTTATATAGTGTACTTAAGGAGTTTCTAGTAAATGTGGGCATTCTAATTGCATTTGGACTTCACCAAAAAATGTTTGATAAAAGCAAGCGTATTTTTGTTAGAGGATTGATTGTGAGAATCTTTAGGAATTTGAGGTTATAGCCTACAAGTGATAGGCTAAGAGACTCTTACACTAATCTAGAACTGCTTCCAAGAACCCCTTTTAATTAGTGGGGTATTGCAAGATTCTCAGATCCTTACTTGGACATTGAGGACCCTAGTGCTCCGAATTTTGTGCCATCCACATCATGCTTCTTAGTTAGTAATTTGAAGAGATTGGAAACTAAAGTAGTTGAGATTAAAGAGACTAAAAAAGGAATTGTTGAGTTCTTGAAGAACATCCCCACAAAAGTAGGAGTAGCCATTCTCTCTTATTTCTCTCATCCTCAAACCTACAAGGATGCGGATCCTAGTAAACCTTCGGTTCTACCACCTATAAGTGCTCCAAAAGAAGAAGAAGGAGAGGAAGAGTTAGGAGAAGAAGACTTTAGTGATGAGGGAGAAGGGTTGGAAGAAGAGGATAGTTATGATGAAGAGGAAATTCATGGTACCTAACAAGAAGCCACAAGACAAGGAGTTAGGATTGAGAGTGAAGATGAGTCATCTAGGGAAGAGGAAGACTGCTTTGATGAAGAGATGGATGCCAATGATGGATAACTTGTTTTCTTTCTTTTGTTGTATTTTGTTATTTTTAGAATCCTTATCTAGTTGAGAGCTTAAACTCACTGATGTCCTATTAATGGAGACTCTGTTTTGTCTTAATGGTCATGTGTCTTTTGTTTTTCAAATTATCATGATGTTTAAAGGATGTACTGTCTAATGGTTTATGGCTTAATGAATGGTTAAACTTCATATTTCAAGGAAGTCCAATTCTTGTTGTTTATTAATGTTCATCTTTCTAGTTATTCCTTTTCTATGCCCATTCTATGTTTTCTTTTCTTTGACACTAAGGATAATGTCTCTCATTAAGTAAAGGGACACGTAAAACCTATTTATGATAAGTCGTTCACTTAACTTGTTTGTTTCCATGTTGTGAGTTTACTAAGTAGATTGTTAATTTCGCATAGTAGTAATTAATTTTATGCCTAACTATTTGTAGACTTAGTATGCATGATCAAAATTGTAGGATCAAATCTAAGCGAAGTAGACTTACTTACTATTTAATGAATGAATTTAGAGGTTAGAAGTGAATCAGAGTCTTTAGTCTAAAGTTAATTGGTTGTGCTTCTAAAATTTCCAATTAGTATATCTACTTTTCAATTACTTTTGGGTCATTTAATCTTGAATGAAAAAGGGAAAATAAATTAATTCACTTGTTGATACTTCTTGAGAATCTCTTCAAAATAGAGTAAATTAAAGTATTTAAGAATTGAATTAGTAAGGCCAAGCTTTGGTCCCTTAGAAGAGCGAAGTCTGACCTTGCTACTAATTTTCTTTAAACCATTGTAATAAGCATCTATAAGGATTGATTTAGTAAGGGCAGGCTTTGGTCCCTCAAAAGAGTGAAGTCTAACTCTGTTGCTAATCTTTATCCTTATAACCAATTTAGTAAGGGCTGGCTTTGGTTCCTCAAAAGAGCGAAGTTTGACTCCGTTGCTAATCTTTAGTTATTCTTAAAAAAAATAAAGACAAGAGAAAAATGAAAATGTAATGAGTAAGTTGTCCTTAGAGAGATTTAATAAAAGAAGTAGAAATATAGGAGAAAGTTCGATCCAATATACTTTTCTTATAACGTAGTGTTCTTAGGAAGTAATTGAAGGGTTTTTATACAATTGAGGAAGTGGATGAAGTATAACCAATTTTTGTTTGATCTAGTTGACTTTGTGTTAACTTTATAACTTTAGAAACTATCATTAAATAGTAAGGGTGAAGTATGGTTTAATTTGATTAGTCTTAGAATAATGGTTTATGTGTTCTAAGAACACAATGTGGTAGGCACATAGTTAATCCACTGGGAATGCTTTGTCAAATGTGCAATTGATTATTTTAAGTATTTACTTGAGGACAAGTAAAGCTTAAGTATGGGGGAGTTTAATAAGAGTTAATTACTCTATACTTTTAAGGAATATTTAAGCATAAATTGATTATGATTGTGATTCAATTCTTAAGTTTTTGGTACTTAATTATATAATGTATTGATTTCAACGAGCAAGGAGGTGAAATTTACATTAGAACAATCACTTTTGAGACAATTACGACCATAAGGAGAAACAATAGATAGAAAGATAGAACACCAGATCAAGAACATCATATCACCAACCATACCTATTTATCCACCTTTGTAACCATTGTATTTCCATTTTCAAGATAGTTTCTAAGTCTTGTACTGTACGTTTCTCGGAATTACTCAAGAGAACCGATGAGAATTCATCATTCGTTGTTGTAGAACTTTCTATAGCGGAATTCATAACAAGGTTGTATCTTTCTACATTTTGTTGATACATTTTCTTATTTCATCATGTATGAGTAGTAATTAGGACTGGCTACATCAACTTGGTATGAATAAGTGCATAAATTATTGAGTTCTTGATATTTATAAGTTATGGTGAATTTGACTTAATTAATTGAATATAGTATAGTGCATAACATTATCTTAGGCTAGATTTCAATAGAATATGTTGAGAAGCAATTCTATTAAATAGATTTGATTCATTGAAATAATTTACTCTTGATAATAGAGATATTATTAGGAAAGTTATAGCATTATTAGGGAAATCGATAAATTAACATAAAATTAATACAATTTGAATTAGTTGTTAATTAAAAAAAGATTCTAATAGACACAATTAGGATTTGAAGTAAGTACTTTTAAGAAGAATGCTTATATACTTTTAATTTCCCGCAGATAACAAGTATTAGGATAAAAAGCACATTGATAATATCATACTAAGTAGTGATGTAAGTCTATATGTTAATCATTGTAGTGTTAATAATTTCTATAGCATTTGTGTTAGATAAAAGTTGCTGTGGATTAGTGTAGTTTAGCCAATAAATTAGATAATTTAATCATTTCATCATTTCATAAATTAGGTTGCCATTTAATAGGAAGAATAATCGGCACTAGTGTTTGGATCTATTCTCAATAGAGATGACCCTATACTTATCCATGCTATAAAACAATAGGTACACTTGTCTATTGAATCGAGTTAAGGTAGAATATAGGAATTTAAATTGTAAGACTCGGTAGCTCTATTAAGAGGTGATCATTACTCAAAAGTAGCATATATTTAGAGAATTTAATCTCTTCATGTTTGATCCTACAAGTCTTAGGGCTACCATGTAATGGTAGCCTTAATTTAAGAAGATAAAAACAAAGAAAAAAGAAAAAGAAGGAAACTTGGAGTTGGAACTACTGGAATGACGATAAGCTTATCAACCATCAAGCCCATACCTTAAAGAGAATCAAATTAAGTTGCATAATTAGAAGGGTATGCTGACATGACGAAACCCAACTGCCATCATGATGGTATACTTGACTCTTAAAGCAAAAACATGCCACTTCATTAAAAGGGAAAAGGAGAAGTACTTGACTTGTGTCTACCATCATGACAGTTTCCTTCCTTACCATCATGCTGATAATTAGCTAATATAAAAACCTCTTCTTCTTCATTTTCTACAAAGATGGCTTTGTATTTATTAAGTTTTAGGGTTTTGTTCTACCACTCTCTTCCTCTTTAGAGTATCTTCGGTTAGTTTTAGGGTAGTTTAATGATTTCTATGGAATTTTCTTATAATTTTATGCTCATCGCATATATTTGTAGTAGACTTTAGCTCTTTTCAAGATTTGGGTTCGTGGAATTCCATTGTATCCATAAAGATTGTTGGGAAAATCTTAAGGAACACCATTATTGAGGTTACAAAGCTTAGGTTTGTAATGTTTCTCATGCTTTTTCCATGTTCAATGCAATGTTTATTTTTATATTCATATGTATTATGTGTTAAATGTTCATTTTCCATGAATGTGATAAATAATGCTTATTATTCTTATTGTTAGTGTGTGAACATGATGAAGTAGTTGTTGCTATTGTTGTTTTAGTATTGTGATAGTGTAAATTTGGAATTTTACTTAGTTTTATGGTGTAATTAGGTATAACTTAAGTATTGGATTAATGTCAAGCAAGATAACATTTCCCATAAATTGGCCCTTCCCCTTATTGTCCTAATAGGGTTTAGATATCATAATAGGATTCAAAAAACTTAAATAGAACCTAGGATTCCTAATTTGAATGTGTAATTCTTAAGAATCAGGACCTAAATCCTTGTACTCACCTAAAGCTAAAAATTGGTTAGAATGAGAATTCAAGTCTAACATAGTTATTGAAGTAGTGATGAGACTTAAATAGCTAGCTAATAGTATAAATGAGATATTGAAAATACAATACTCCTACTACATGATAGAATTTACAAAATAAGTCTTGGATAAATTCTATGAGTGTGAGTAAAATTCATATTTAAACTATCATAAATACTTGAGTAACATGGCCACAACGATCTTAGACGATTGTTCACTCGTCATTCATCCATCTTTCATATAGAAATCTACATCCTAATATGGACAAATTGCTAAAATCCACGTCAATTCCATTGTAGTTTTTATTTCTATTTAGATAACTTACATGTTCTTTCCTTTAAAATTGCTTAATCAGTTGCCTAGATTAGAGTAGAAATAATAGAATGTAGTACTTAGTTATCTTTCTAAACTCTATTCTTTCCTTCAACGCAAAATATAACTTTAGTTACTCTCCTTATACTATCAATAGACTGATATGCTTATTGTTTGATTGCAATTTCCACTAAAATTCATTTATTCTAATCGTAAGTGAGTCCATTTGTAGTTTAGCATTCTAATGTTTTAAAAAGGGGAAAATTCTTATTTGTGGATGACATTAGTGAAAGTGAGATAGCGATACTACCCTTGTCGTATTCGAATTTGGTGGTATCTTGACTTGAGATCAATCTTACTAAACGCTCTCGCACCACTCAATTCATCCTACATATTGTCTAGCCTTGGGATGGGGTATCTATACTTGATCATAATTTTATCGATAGTTTTGCTATCTACACACATATGCCAAGTATTATCCTCCTTTAGCACAAGTAATGTTGGTACAACATAGAAGCTAAGACTCTCTGTCACATATCTGTTCTCTAACAATTTATTGACTTGGTTTTAAAGCTCTTCGGCTTACCAAAGATTCATTCTATTAGCTAGTTTGTTTGGCAAGGCAGCACCGGGTATCAAGTCAATGCCATGCTCTATGCTTCAAAATGGGGCTAATCCTTCTAATAGTTGTTCTAGAAAAGGGTTGAAATATTCATCGGGCAACTCTTCAACCTCTTTTGGTAGCTCCTCTTGAACCTTCAATTCCAATAGCCTCCTAACCAACAAAAATGTCAGCAAGTCAAATTTAATGGCTTCTTGGAGTTTGGCTCTACTAAAAATCAAAGTTTGCTTAGGTCCTCGAGTAAGTTTAGCATGCATAACCCTTCGATCAAAAAGCCAAGGTATGCCTAACAACACATGACACGCATACATGGGTAGCACATCATAGAGAATTTCGTCGAAGTAGTTTCTAATTAAGATCAGTAGCAACACTTGCTAACTGACATGGAGTGCTCCCTTCCCATTTAACCAATGTAACTTGTATGGTTTTGGATGTGAAATGGTTAGCAACTTAAGTTTCTTATTCAGGTTGGTCGAAGTAACATTTGTGCATGTCTCACTATTTACTATGTACATGCAAACTTGTTCATTCACTTTGCAAGTGACGTGGAACAAATTCTCTCTTTGCTCCTCCTCAATAAAAGGTTCTAAACTCATCACACATCGGGACACCAAAGTTAGCTTGTCCAAATCTTTACCAAACACATCTTCCTTAACCAATTTGGTATTAACTTCAATCTCTTCCTCCACTTCTCTTTCCTCTTATAATTCCTCATCTATGCTATCTACTTCAATCTTCGAGACATCTCCCTTGATAATCATGGTCCTTCGATTTAGACATTGAATAGCCATGTACCCAAACTCTTGGCATTTAAAGCACTTGATATGGCTTACCATCAATTGGTTAGGCCTTCTACTCAACCTTAATATTTTCTCTTTTGCTCAACTTAGCTCTTTGCTAAGGTTGGTAATTCCCATGAGTGAGTTGGCCTAATTAGATTGGTTAGCTTAATGGAGGTCAGCTTGGCTTATTCCTCCTCTACCTCTCCATTCGCTAAGCTATTCATATATCCTCATCCAATGTAGTGAACTATTGAAGTTACATGATATCTCGATGTCACTTCTTAATCTGCTAAGAAATCTAAATACTATTTAAGTTAATGGTTCATCCATTTCACATCAAATCATCAGCATTTAAATTTCCAAACATACTCATCAACAGTTTGGCTTCCTTATCTTAACTCTTGAAGTCTAGCAAATGTATCCTATAGGTAAGTATCTAGAACAAATCTATTTAGGAGAATTCTTTTCATCTTACGGTAAGTGCTAACTTCTTTGTATCCTTCTTGCCTCCTCATAGTTCAAAAGCTCTTCCACTATAATGCAGCATACCTTGAGAATTCTATAGCAGTAACTTTTATCTTCTCATAGTCCTCATATTAATAATAGTCAAAGATACATTCAACCATTTCCTCTAAAACCAAATAGTTGTCTGCATCCCTAAAACCATTGAAGGGTGGAATTTGGAGCTCCCCATGGTTGGTAGCTCGGGATGCTATAACTCACTCCTCTTCTTTACTGTACTCTTCATCTTCTTCCTCATCCAATCACCTAAGTCAATCCTCCTTCGTACTCATCTTCCTACTCCTCTACCTTAAACTTATTGAGCTAGGTTCTATCCTCTCATAAGTTAGGTAGCTTAGGTAGTATTTTGCATGACTTCAGTAAGTTGAAAGGCTAATGCATGTATAACCCTAGTAAGGTCGGCTATCAGGTTAGCCATTTTATTAATTCATTCATCTATACTTCAAGGGGTGCCATAGGGTTACCACCTATGGTGGATAATATCACTATTACCATCTCTAATACTGGCATTAACACTAGGATTCATCATCTTGTTGAAAAAACTCAATAGAAAACTCAAAATCTACAAAATAACAAGAATGGCTTACTTAAATCAAGCATCTCACATATACTTTTCTCTATGTGAAAGTTTAAGCTAACTATCAACACAACAATTACTTTTGAAGAACAGTAAACCTAGTCGAAACTTGCTCCATTTTTGTATGTTCAAAAAGCACAAAATAGAGTTCACAACGATAACAAACTACTATACCATCTTACTGACCTATACACTCATAACTAACCTTTACCTAACTAATATACACTACCACAACAAACATTAGTTATAAGAAAGTGCAAATGCAACTTAACCAAATGAACCTCCGCTCTGATACTAAGATGATAGGTTGCAACCAAGGAATGACAAGGGTAACCATATTGAGGGTGAGTCTAAGCTTGCCAAAAGCTTGAAAACAAGGTAGGAAATACATGAAAAATAGGAAGGTAAATAAGCAACCTTTGAATAACTCCAACAATATGACGTACTAAGGAACTTCTAAGGACTTATGGCTCAACTCAATGTAATGCAAAAGTTAGTCCAATGAGGGTACTAGCCACTTAGCCTTACTTAAGGGTTAAGATAAGAGTGAAATAAGCAAATAAGCTGTGAGCAATGTTTACAAAAAAGGGGGTATATTCAATATCAAAGAACGTAAGATGATTTGTTGCTACATGTATAGTGGGTATTTATACTCGTAAAGTTAGGATGTTTTACCTAGAATGGAAAGATAAAAAGGATAATGTCTAAAATAAGTATGTTATAAGGAATGTCCAAAGGGTATAATTGAACATATAACAAAAATGGGTATCCTATATGAAAGATTCTATGACAGGGGTCCTCACACATATGGTGGGTGACTAGTGGTTATACTTTTGAGAAAAAGATTAACAACTCTATAGTTAGCCTGCATGCTATTAAGTGATGATGCTAAGCTGAGGTAACAACTTAGTAGTGCCAAGTTGATCAGGTGATTTTTCAAAGGTGAATTCAACTTGAGTACACTAGGTACTAATTTGATTCAGGTTAGCTAAGCAACTGATTGAATGAGCCAAGCTGTTGTTTGGATGTGTCTTGGGTTGATAACTTAAGACTATTGATAAATACAAGAGGGTTCGGCTTGGCTACAGCATTAGGTCAGTAGACTGCAATAATTCGGATTCATTAAATGTATTATATAAAGAGAGAACTCATCTTACCATGCTTTCCAATCCTTGAGCTCGGGTTAGGGGTCTAGTAGTCTAGACCCTATCATATAGGGTCCTTTAAATTTAAAAGAAGCTTTTAAATTTTGCAACACGATTTGATACAATGCTCTTAGGAACTCCATGGAGTCATGTTATTTCCTACAAAAGAATATAATAATAGATAAAGTATCATCAATTTTATGGCAAAGGAAGAAGTTGCTCATCTTCTTGAATCGCTCGATTACTATCATGATGGAATCATGTTTTCAAGCTATTTTAGGTAGTCCAAGCATGAAGTCCATGCTTAAATTGATCTAAAGCCATTCACGTACATGTAAAGTTGTTTACTCCCCATATGGTTCCTTTCAACCTTTAACATGCTTGCATACCTCGCACCTCTCTAATACTTTATGGATATCCATCATTCTTAGCCAATAGAAGTGCGCAATGATGAGTTTAAGTGTCCCCATTTCCTTAAAATGGCCTACCAGGACTCTTAAATGAGCTTTCTACACTAATAATTCTCGTGTCGAGCTATTCAATACATACACCGATCTTCCTTTCATTATATACCCTTGACTTAAATAGAACCCATCTATAGTGACTCTCTACTTGCACTTGACTACAACGAGCCCAAAGTAACCATCTTACTTATATTGATCATGAAGTGTTTCAAATCTAAGTATCTAAGCTTATAAGGTTGTGATAAGTACATACCGAAATGATATGGCATAGGCTGCATTATTCTGACTACTCTTCTTGTACTTAATCACATTGGAGAATGTCTCTAGAAACTCCATCTAGTTAGCATGAAATCATGAGAGCTTCTATCGACCTCCTAAATACTTTAGGGATTCATGGTTAGTATAAATGATGAAATCCCAAACTTATAAATAGTGTTGCTAGGTCTATAGAGCTTGGACATGCATAGAAAACTCCTTATCATATTTTGAGTAGTTCAATGTAGTTGAGCTTCTTACAAAAGTTGGCAATAAATTGGTGGTCTTACATAAGTATAAATCCATTACCTACACCAGAGACATGACACTCAAGCTTAGAAACTTTGTCAAAGTCTGGAATGCAATCACGAAAGTTGAAGTTAACTTGGTCTTAATCTCTTAAAAATTCTTCTAAGCCTTTTTCCAACCATCTAGACTCAAATTTCTTCATGGTTATCTCGATCAAAGGTACTGTTATTGAGCTGATGTTTCAGATGAACTGTTAATAGAAAGATGCTAGGCTATGGAAACTATAAACATCTGCTATGTAGGTCTAGGTTAACCAGTTAAGAGCAACCTTAGCCTTCTCTTCATCTAGTATCATCAATACATCATATCCAATAAACACCACTTCTTTTTAACATAAAACACAATTCTTTAGATTATTGAATAAGTGTTCAACTCAAAGGATATCAAAGATGGCTTTTAAATGCTTGACATAGGAGGAAAGGTCAACATTGTATACTAAGATGTTATCAAAGTAAACTATAACACATTTGCTGATCAACTTCCTTAAACTTGGTTCATTAGTCACATGAAAGCTCTTGGTGCATTTGTAAGTTTGAATAGCATAGCCAACTATTCGAAGAAACCATCCTTTATCTTAAAGGCTATCTTCCAATCATTACCTAGTCTCATATGGATTTAGTGATGGCCACTCTTTAAATCTACCTTAGAAAAGATCCATATACCATGGATCTCCTCTAAGATATCATCTAACCAAGGCATTGGGCATCCATACATGATAGTATTCTTCTTAATGGCTTGGTTGTTAATACACATATACTAAGACCCATCTTTCTTAGGTAATAGAATGGTTAGTACCAACATTTTCCGCCCAACTATCATGTTCAAGGATTCAACTAAGGGAGTAGATATTTTAATATTCTTTATCGGATTTAATTAGGGACTAATTTTCCTAATGTCGAGTAATGTGGGAAGTTCCTTTGATTTACATTTAGAAGGAAGGATTGTATCCTATCTGAAATGTTTTAAGTTTTCAATTTTCTTGCCTGTCAAAAGACTAATTGGTAGCACATATGACAATTGTCACACTAACCATAATTACACTGCAGGCACTAATAATTGTCAGAGCCTTAACAACCACTGGATTTCTATCTCGAAACATACATTTGTAATTTGTGCCATCATCCAAGCTACACATCATTTTCATTAAAAACTTATTGCAGTTACAAGGGTAAATTATCTATATTTAAGGATCTTTTCAATACCAAAAACAAATTTCTTCAATCGCTTTCTTAAGCTTTTGTTTGCTTTTGACATTTCATCTTTTCTTTCAAATTCTATAACATTCATTAAAGTCAATCAGGTATGGTTCGCAATGTAATTTCTTGACTTATCCTTTTAAATTCTGAAGCAATTGAGATTAAGGCTACTTCCATCACCCCCCCCCCTCCCTACCGCACCAAAAAAAAAACAAAAGGAGCGAAACAACATGTTCCTCAAGTAGTTCGACTAACAGTATAGTAAAGTGATAGGATAAGCTTACTTGAATTAACTCTCTCGTAGCAAATACCTATCCAAATGACAAAGAAGGAAAATCTGCATAATAATATAATTTACTTCAGTGACCAGACAGTGTGGTTAATGTTGCCAACAGAGTTCTTGTTTCAAAATATAACAAATGCTAGCAAGATTGTCACACCTCGGCATAGTACAAGAAGCACCATCATATAAGAACACTTGTTTATACTCAATAAAAGTTCTATTTATAAAAAAAGTGTACTACGAGGGAGTTCAGCTCAACACCTATTTATGCATAAGTTTACATCTATCAACACAACTAAACCTAAAATATAGTGCTTTTTTTTTTCATGTGTACAAATCCTTTATAGGAATAAGAACAAAATATGACCAAACTTCCTTAAAAGTGGCTGACTCTGTCTTACACACTCTCAAAAAACTTTTTCCCTTAGCTGATGCTGCCCCATCAATTCTCTTCATAACTTGATGATACATAAGTATCCCCTCTCTCTTTGTGAGCTAAGTGATAGTAAATAAAACAAAATATAAAACGCGTATACATACTTTCACATAAATTAGTACTATAAGGCATTCAATCTTGTAACCTAAGTTATCAATACAAATTGTTTATATAGAAAGTCCATGCTATGCTCATGTACGTAACATGCATTAGTATCGATATCCTATACTTTTCTAATTCCTTACCCACTTAATCGATATACCTAGGCATCTAGATATAATGTTTAGGAGCTTACGGCAACAAGGAGCTGCCTAAGAGTAGGACTCCTAATAAAAACCACCATCTGTGGTTTGAAAATCCAATATGTAATCGATTCGTAGGTCCTTTCGTACCATACCATGAATGCAATAAACAACATAGTGACCTAGTATCAGGTACAAATCTCAAGTTTTACGTTATAAACAATTCAACTATTTTATCTTCAGTTTTGTTTCTTAGCCTTATATTTCATTTCTTCGCACAAGGTTCACATGGGTGAACACCCTAACCAACAGTTCAGTTTCCAAGTTTTCCAAATAGGAATACATATCGATGAATCAGTCATACACAAGGAAACATTTCACTTAGTTGTACACATTCAACAGAATCAAGTATCCAGCATATCATTACAATTCACAACATAATAAACTTGACGTCAAGTAGACATAAGTCTACTTGCACAAAAATGAAAATATCCACCTACTTAAGCTCGATAATAGCAAAAAATGCTAAGCTTCATGATGCAGTCGTTCCTCACCTATCACTCCTAGAAAAATACACATAGACTGCAAATCAACTACCGGGTCAATACTAAGTTCTTATGTGTTTTCATTATTATGTTTCCAAGCTTAATTCGAGTGTATCTTATTCATTTCTTACATGATTTTAGTAAACTTTACATCATTACAATTGTTATTCTAAGTACTATTAAGATATCTTAAGAACCACAACTAACCAATATTTCTAAATATCCAAAAATACCCTTTGAGGTTACCAATTCGACTGTATGTTATTATAACTTTATCATTAACTTAATTAAATCCCAAATCTAAATTAAGTCATAAAATTCCTCATTCCCCAAGCTAGTCAGCATTTACTATGACATTGGTCCAGCTCCCTCTATCAATGATCAAGGCGTATAGCATACCATTCACTTGGCAATTCGTATAGAAGACTTTCTCCCTCTACTCATTCTCATTAGCTATAAAATCACTAAGAGACCATCGAATTACAAAATAATACTTAGCACTGCCTTCAAGAGGTGTCTCGGCATCGAGGTCTTCTTGAAACTCTTCTAGCATCTATTCAACTCCTATCTCTTCCTCTCCTTCACTCGTTCTCTCTACTTCAAACTGAGGCTTGTCTCCCTTTATAGTCATGACTCGGCGATTTAGACATTGACTAGCTACATGCCTAAAACCGAGACATTTAAAGCATTTGATTTCTTGGGTCTTTCTTCCTAAGCTCTGACCTTAGTCACTTCGAACCTCAAGTTCCTCGGCCTTACCCTTACTTTGTCCTTCTTTTGGTCAGATTAGCACCCACCCTCGATGTTTAACCGCAGAACTATTTGATGCTCGGTCATTCCTTAGTTGGCTCAGCATGCTGCCTTTGTTCAAAAGCATAGGTCAACTACTCAGCATTCGACTAACCTAGTTTCCCCACTACCTTTCAACTTTCTATTTCATTATGATGGCTTCATCTAGAGTAACAAGACTCTATAGCTCTACTATGTCACCAATCTCGGTCCTTAGCCCAGAAATGAACCTCATAATAATTCACGTCTCAAGTTCATTGACATCACATCAAGTCATGAGTAACTAAAACTCTCATACATAATCGTCCACTGACTAATTACCTTGTCTCAAATCTTGTAAACATCATAAAGTGTTTTGTTCGTAGTGTTTAGGAATGAAACTACTTCTCAAAACTCTCTTTATCTTATTCCATGTTCGGATTTTGTGCCGGGCCCTTAGGTGAACATTTTGTAGCTTCTTCCACCACATTGCCGTATATCTAGAAAATTTCAATGTTGCTACTTAAATATGGACAATCACTTCATAATCATAAAAGTCGAATATCTTTTCAATCTTTTCCTCCCAATCTAAGTAGTCATCAACACTACTAAACCTGTTGAAGCTCGAAATCTATATTTTAAGGTGTTCAGCACCCCTAGGAGCCCAAAGTTCACGCTCGTCAACTTCAACTTACTATTCTATCTTTATACTCCTCCACTTCATCTAATTCTAACCTTCTTCTCTACAATCTTTCCGTATGTCGTAGTAGTGCTTAGTTCATAGGAATGGACTTAAGTGCATGCGGTTCATTCATTTGTCTCCTTAGCCTATCTCTTAGTTTTTGGACTTATTTAACAACTCTCTCTTGTGGCCTTGTCTCTATCTCTCTCTGAACTGAAACAACTAAATTAGCCACAATAATAACAAGGTCTTGTATCTACTCATCAATAGTACTTGGTGTTTGTTAAGTAACTCGACCACGACCACGACCACGAGCATCTCTCTCAACATCATTAGTCTCTCCTTAAACACTAAGATTCGACATTCTAATATGAAGCATCAAAAAATACTCTTCACACTAGAAATTCTTACACACACAAATATCGCATGAACTATGAACTATAAACTTGCTCTATTCTTCCAAATGAAAAAATTGTATCATGAATAGCAAACGAATAGGGACTATCACTACATAACTCTTAGTCACAACCTCAAGCTCTAATACTAGGATTATATGATGTGCCAAGGAGCTTAGTTATTACTAGACTTACTATAGCAAATTTAAACCAATGGGTTCTTCAAGATATCAAAGAAAATAGAGTGAGAGGTCTATGAATTGACTAGAGTAGTTGATGTGAAGCTGATCAAAGGATATGACATTCCAATAAATACAATACGCTTGACACTTCACTTAATATGATGCATAAGTTGATCTCAAGATCTACCTGCTACTAATCTTGAGCTACTCAACAAGATTAAATAAGAGTGTATGAAAATTGACATAGAGAGGATAGTCTCACGAGAACTGCATATTCAATGTCTATTTAATAGGATAAGATGATTTTGACTTACAAGGAGAAGGGACTATTTATAGTAAGTCCTTAGGGCAACATTATAAATAAAGAAATTATAAAAAGGTATACATAAAAAGAGGATTCCTAGTATATATGAAAAAGCGTAAAAAGGAAAAATGACAAAAAGGGAAAAGGTATAGTGTCAAATGAAATGAACAGGTAGCGGTACAATATTGGTTCCGTACATAGATTTTCTCATCAAAGCAAGCAAGAGGAATGAAGATGTTGCGGTAATAAAGAGGTCGATACTAGAAGTGATGCTGCAAGAATTCAAAGGATACTATGAGAGATGTACTTGACCAGGATGAGGTCATCTCACATTACTTGATAGGAACTCTCAGTAGCAGAAAGTTAGATCACTCGACATAGAGTCCTTAGCTAGAGAATAGTTGGCATCGATATAAGAGAGGGAACAGAATTATATGTAACCTTCTGGAGGTATTAAGGAGTTCAACCATCTTTCTCTTGCATAGAGTTTCTCGTCATCAGCTAGTTGTCAAGAGAGAATTCTTCAAGTGGGGCATTGGAGGCCTTGGAGCTGTACATGAGTAAGAGTATCAGTGGTTGGCAGCTCATCAACTACCTTAGAGCTTGTTTTAGCCCATGCAAGCTCTTCTTTAATCTATGAACTAGGTGCTCCTTACCCTTGACGCTAACCTCTTTAGGTTGCTCCATGTAAATCTCTTTCTCTAGGTTACTGTAGAGGAATGTTGTTTCACATCTAACTATTCAATCTCCAAACTTCAACTAGCAACAATCCCAAAAGCAATGCTAATGGAAGAAATCTTCACCAGTGGTGAGAAAATTTCATCAAAGTTAATACCTTTCTTTTGGCTAAACTCCTTCATAACTAATATTGCCTTGTACCTTAGTTGGGGCATATTCTTGTTAGTCTTCAACCTATACACCTATTTATTTTTCAAAGGCCGCTTACCCTTAAGTAGTTTAACTAAGTCATAAATCTAATTTTAACATAAGGATTTGATCTCTTCTTGGATGGATTTTACTCATTCTTTCTTTTACTCCTGTTACATAGCCTCCTCATAACATTTTAGCTCCCCTCTTACCTATCATCATCACATACCCATGTGGACTATATCTAGTGGATAGTCTTTGTTCTCTTTAGGATCTCCTCTATTTTGTTTGCAATTAGGTTTTTGAGGCGTTGTCTCATCCTTAACTGAATCTTAGACATCTCCCACTTCATTAATATAATCTTTAACAATGGATATTGGATCTACATCAATAGAGATCTTAATTGAGGATATAACCTTCTCTAACTTCTCTATATCTTCATTAGTTTGATATTATAGGAAGACTATATCTCTACTTCTAATAATTTTCTTATCTATGGGATCCCATAATCTATACCCATATTCATCATGTGCATAACCTAGAAAAATACACTATTTTAAATTTGCATCAAGTTTTACTCTTTCATCCTTAGGAATATGCACAAATGTCTTATAACCAAATATTCGCAAATGGTTATAAGGAGCATCTTTATCTATCCATACTTTCTCTATGATATCACCATCCACAGCATGAGAAAGAGATAGGTTGATCAAATCAACTATTATTCACATTGTTCTCCCTAGAATGATTTAGACAACCCAGCATGAGACAACATACATTTAACTCTCTTTGTAATAGTATGATTCATCCTTTCAATAATGCCATCCTACTATGGGGGCTTTCGTACTGTCTTCTCAAGTTTAATACCATGTGCTCTACAATAGTCCTCAATCTATTCAAACACATTTCAACTATTTACCTATTTTTCTCTTTACTCTAGTATGGAATTACTTAAATACATCCAAAAATTGATCTTTGGGTTTGAAAGCAAAAGTTCATACTTTTCTAGAGTGATCATCAATAAAATGTCATAAAAATAAAGTGTACCATCAAGTATTCTATCTTCCATGTAACATATATCAATATAGACTAAATCAAGTACATAAGATTTCATGTAAGGTAGATATCTATGAAATGCAATCCTATGTTACTTACGAGTAAGACAATTAGTATAAGTTTTCATAAGACTACCTTTTACATTAGGAAGAAGTTGTTTCTTAGTAAGCAATTGCAACCCTTTCTCACATAAGTGACCAAGCCGTTTATGCCAAAGTTCAATAAATGATTCTTAGTCACATTCATCTCTCCATTACTTAAGCATACCATCATTAAGTAAAGGGTATTACTCTTCTTTCCTTTAGCTACAATTAGAAAACCATTCATAAGTTTCCATTTACCTTCACTAAAATAGCTATTATATCCTTCATTGTCAAGTTTTCCTATAGATATGCGATTTAAGTGAATATTTGGGACATGTTTAACATCTCTGACAACAAGATTCCAACTAGTATTAGTCTTCAAAATAAAATCTCCAATGCCAACAATTTTAGATATCCCTTTGTTTCCTATCCTAACATTACCAAAATCACCAACAGTGTAGGTTAAGAAGAATTCACTAAGTGATATCACATAAAAGGAGGCACTGCAGTCAATAACCTAAGCACTATCATTGCATGCAAGACTAACACAATCATCATCTTGAGCAACAACGACTTCACCATCTACTATTACAATTGTTGTATGTTTACCTTTTCCACTACCTTTACTTTTACCTTGTTCTCTTTTCCATACTCTACACTCTTGCTTTATATGTCATGGCTTATCACAACGATAATATTTAATATTTTTTCTTCTTAAGTTAGACCGTCTATTAGATTTATCATATATCTTGTCTTACTTCTCTTACATCTTTCCCATTTATTAGTAATAAGGCTCAAGTTTTAAAAAGAATACCTTACGATTTTCTTCTAGCTTCTTCATTCTTTAAGTTGTCTTTTATAGTTGTAAGGGTGAGATTTCCTTTTGAAGCAAAATTACTAATAAACACTACAAGTGTCTCCCAACTCTTTGGCAATGAATTCAATAATAATAGTGCGTAAATCTCATCACCAAGTACTAGTCTCACGGTAGTAAATTGATTTACAAGGCCTTGAAAATCAATCCAGTACTTTATTATATTTGACCCATCCTTATACAATAAATTCACCAGTCTCCTAATTAAGAAGGTTTCATTCAAGGCAATTTTCCTTTCATACATGATTCTAATTTTCACTATAGAGCATCTACTTTGGTTTCCTAAGCAATATGTTGATAAACACTATGATTCACCCATTGTTGAATATAACCGACAATTTCTCTATGCATAATCGTACAATCTTGATCATATTTATCTTTAGGCTCCACATTATCACCACCTAAAGGTGCATATAGATCTTTGCAATATAGAAGGTCTTTCATCATTGAGTTTCAAATGGAATAGTTCGATGAATTTAATTTTATCATAAGACTTGATGCCTTCGCCATACTTATAACATAGAAACTTAGTACTATTTTTTTAAATCCTTATTTATATACCACTTGTTAAGAAAATAATAATAATAAATTGAAAATAAAAGATAAATAATAACAGGATTTAACGTAGAAAACCCTGATGCAGGGAAAAGACCGTAGGATTACATAGGCAAAAATCCTTCACTGTCAACAATTATGGATTTACATAGTGATAAGGATCATAGACCAATCGTTTGCTCCTAAGCTTGAGAACTTGCTCATATGGTCCATCAAGCTATCTAAGGAGAGTTAAGCCTTGAAGAATGATGCATTCTCCAGTTCGACCTACTAAATTACTCTACCCTCCATATCAGTAATAAGGGTCCAAAGGTGTCAAACTTGTTACCAAGCCGACCCCTTATCAACACATCAATCCAAGGTTAAGTACTGAACCTACCTACTACTAACCTAATACAGTATCGAGGCTAAGTTGACCTAATCTAGAGTGAATAACCAAGGTTAACCAAACAATGGGCTACCCCTTAGACCAATCCTTCCTCAATTTGGAACATTCAAGCTACCAAGCATCCAACCCTAACCTGATCTACTTAGAACCTACTTTGCTCAACAAACAGCAACTTGGGTACTACAAAATGGACATTGACATGTACCCCATTTTCTAACATCCTTACTATCCTTTTGTAACTGAATATGCTTTTTGCCTATTTACAACTATACCTTTGTAAACTATGTATCTTTGCTTTTCCAGTAGGAATCTTATTTGTAAATTAGATATACCTAAGACTTGCCTTAATTAAGCCATATAAATACTTATAAAATGTAATGGCTACAATAATCAATCAAAATAGTAACATTGAACTTTCAAACATACTTTTCTTTCATGACCTAAGTATCTTTTGCTTGCTCTTATTTACTCTTATCTAGTCCATTATCATTGTGGATTAGTGGCAAGCACCTTCTAACCACACTTGTACATCATATCAAGTGTGACTTAAGCTCGTATGAGGTATTGGTGAGTCATATTCACTATCAATAGATGAGGACCCCAGCTTAAACGTTGACTTCTACTTACCTTTTAGACCATCTTGTGGTTCAAACCCACCTCCAGCTAACATGGTATCGAAATCCATGTGTTAACCCTTTCCCAATGATCCGTATCACATAATATTCACTCATTAGTTATAATAATGGATAAACAATCTTCACCACAGACAGTGGATCTTGACAAAATCTCAATATAAACTAATAAGTGAAATTACAAAAACACAAATTCACTCTTGTTTATACTCGATTCTCATTCGACTAAGGCCTAATAAGTGAAGCCCATCACAAGGCGTACCCAATAGGTACTTAAGTAAATAGTGATTCCATGTGTTGCACTGTAACTCTCTATGAGTTTACAAGCTTGCACCAATGAAGAATGTTAACTAAGAGCGAACTAATCCCCTATATCGCTACATGCTTAGCAAGTCAAATGACAAATGTCCCATTAGATCACTCCCTAACTGATAATTTAATACTCTTCAATTATTTAAGGTTAGCTAGAGGCTCAACTCCCTCCATCAAGCATCAACTAGTCCTTTAATGAGCATCTCAACCTAGTTTTTATCTTTATCAGCTACAGCCTACTACAGCCTATTAATGAGCATCTAGTACTTATAGTATAGTCAATGCACTAAGTACCTTTAGCCCTACTAAATCACTAAGCTATAGATTTGGTGGCTTGGTTAGCTATGGCATGTCGCCTATAGTGAAGCTCTATCATGCACCATAGAGCACATTATCTACCGATGGCTAGAAAAAGTAAACTTCGATAGCTACATGTCTAGGTAAATCATATAAAAGGCACCAGGTGTAAGTAAGTAAGCAAATTTGATTTATCTCTCCTGAATCCCTTTCTCTCTCTTATTCTCACCCTCTTAGACTTCTTCTCCTCCTTCTCCCTATAGAAGAGAGGTTGAAGAGACACATACAGAAGGTAGATATAGCCCACTTGGTCTTTAGTGCTTGCCTTCCTTTTCCTTAGTCCTTCTCGTTGACTTAGGCGTAAGGCTCTTGTAGCCTCACCCATAGGGGTCTTTTTATTGGTGTCTAAGAGTAGGAGGCAAAGCCTAGTCCAATCTAATCCCACATATCTCAATTAAACTCTACTTGATCAACATTTTGGTGCTTATTACTTCAAGGCACCACCATAACGGTAGCTAAAAGCAAAAACAATAATGCATAAGTTTCCTATGTGGAAGATTCCAATAGCTCCCAACAAAGCGGAGGCAACCAATCTCTTTGACCTTAAAATGAAAACACTGATGTCTAAGAGCTCAAGTTACTCATCCAGCAAATACTAGAAGAAGATAAAAAAATACCATGAATCTCTTATACCTTTGCATAAGGATGTAACACTGCGCAAGAATGCATCTTAGAAGCATCTAAACGGGGATGCAACAATCGAATTCTCCTTATAGCCAAGTAAGAAAGATAAACAATGCAACGTATGCATAATGCACTCATTTGAACACATTTAGCATGATCAATAACTACATGAAGTCCTACACGAGTAGCTCAACCACTATAGCAGTAAATCATACATAGAGCCAAAAGACTATGAAGACATGAACACGGCAAAGCTCAATGAGCACATCTACCATGCTTCTAACATGAGTGATCAAAAGAAGGTTGAATTGTCTATATAACTGCTACACTCTACATTGATAAAGAGCCCTTTCATCTCTTCATTCCTCGAGGAAATTCTCTTTACTAGCATGAAGCTACCACATCTCAACACTTACAATGGTGCTATCGATCCAGATAACCAGCTTGTCCACTTTTAGATAATGATGAGCCTTCACAACTTCTTAGATGCATCATGTGCAAAGCCTTCCCTAATATACTAGTGAAAGCTGCCTTATTCTGGTTTAACACCCTTCCTGAGGCATCAGTCACTTCATTCAATAACCTAGGAAGCAAGTTCAAACAACACTTCCTTAGCTCCCAAGTGCCACAATGAGATTTCTCTATCGTCCATAATATCAACCAATACCTTGATGAAAGCTTACCAGCGTATCGAGTGCTTTAATTCAACAAAGCTACAAGTTTTTAGACCAAACATAAGGACAAACTTACGAACATTTGTAATAAATATAGATCTAAATAAAAGGCTCTTCAATGCAATATCTTTAGACAAGCCTGAATCCTTGGAAGTATTCATGAAATTCACTGAGAAGTACATAGCTTAAGAAGACACAATCAAAGCTTGATTCGAGGTAGAGAATAACACCTACATCTCAGTAAAGGATCATTTAGGACCTTGCTGCCCTAAACTAAAACCCTCTATACAAGAAAGTAGTGATAAGCAAAGGCATAAGTTCTAAAACTATATCTCATACACACCCTTAACCTGACCATTCAACAAAATCATGTATGATGTCTGAGAGCAAATTTCGAGACCCCTAAGCATCCATGAGACACTAAAAGCAATGAACTTCGACAAATACTACAATTATCGTAGAACACATGCACAAAACATTGACGAGTGTTGCCATCTCAAGAACATAGTCAAAGGTCTAGTTCATAAAAGCCGCATCAACCACTTCATTGCAAATGAGAAAAATCAAATCCAACAGCCTACCTAATGCCATTAGATGGACAACCAACAACAACCACATCATCAATAGGGCAATCCGCATAGATGAATAGAATCAAAGAGGACAACACAGTTAAGTCAACACAATATTCAATAGACCTAAGCTCATTTTTAGCAACACTACCCTCACTCCCAAAATAAGGTATACATTGTCAAAAGTAAGAAGCTAAAGATTAGCATAGAAATAACCTTCACCTATGAAGGCGATTAGGGTATCAACATGCCCTATAGCAACATACTTGTTATAAGTGCCAAAATTAGTTATTTCAATGTCCCAAAGATGTTCATTGATAGTAAGAGTTTGGTAAACATACTCTTCTATAACACCTTTGAGCAAATGAAAGAATAACTCGACAAGCCTCTTCAGTCACATAAACACAACATCATAGGGTTCGAAAGCGTCAAGCCAGTGATAAAAATGGGGATCATCACCCTACCGATTCAATTCGAAGATGGCCAACACATCACTTTCCAATCTATAGACTTTGTCATTGTCAACATTTGGTCACCATACAGTGCTATTCTCGACAGACCAAGCATAACAAAATTCAATATGCTCATTAACTAAAAATGCCTTAAGGCAAAGTTCATGACCCCGATTAGAGTCAACGAAGCCAAGGGTGATTAGGCTTTATCTAAGACAGTTTATGGAAAAGCATAATCTAGAAACAATGTCATGAACATTGAGTCCACCAACCCTACTGCTTCGACACTATGCGGCAAGCTAACCGAAAAGACCATCAAAGTATAGATTCCCAACAATTTAAGAATGATAACTAAAATAGGGGCTAAACTGCCAGATAGTGATAAGCTTAAGCTAATAGAGTTCCTTAAGCAAAACTCAAATGTCTTTGCATCCCCTCCCAGAAGACATGCTAAGGATCATTCGCATGCCTAAGGCAACCCACCGCCTTAATGTCAATCCTACCATGCGACCTGTTAAGCAAAAGAAGTGACATGTTACACTCGAATGTTAGGCCGCAATTTAAGAGGAAGTATAGAAACTGTTCCATGTAGGCTTTGTCTAGTATGAGAGATATCCTACTTAGATCAGCAACATGGTGCTTATCAAGAAAGCAAATGGAAAATGGTACATGTCTATCAATTAAATCGATCTCAACAAGTCATGCCCAAAGTGTTGCTTCACCTTACCATGCATAGACTAACTCGCTGACTTGATCGTGGATCATGTACCTCTCAGTTTCATAGATGCCTACTTTAAGCACAACCAAATTGAAATGGCTCTCGAAGACGAAGTTTATATATCTTTTGTCATAGACTTCGGGACTTATTATTACAAATGCCCTTCAACCTAAAGAATGTTGGAGCCACATATCAAATGATGGTTACCCATATCATCAAGCCACAAACTAAAAGGAACATTAAAGTCTACGTCGACGATGTAGAGCCCGATTTTTTATTTCCTTTCTTTTCATTCGATTTCCAATTTCCTAATTAAAACTAAACTCTAACCCATTTAATATTAATTCTCGACTAAAAAAAATTGAGATATTTCAATTTTTTATTAAAAAATAGCTTTTGGAGTCGCCACCGACTGGAGTCAAGAAAAAGGAAAATCATAATCAATTGAGTGGATTGATTACGATTAGACTACCAGTCTATAATTTTAATCCAAATAAAAAACCAAAGCATTCTAAATTCAGGCGCTAACCTATCAAACCCTATTGAGTACCACTATTTATTTGTTGAAATTATTATTATTTTTCAAATTATAATAGTTTTAAGAAAAAATAAAAACCAAAAGAAAAAGAACCTAAATTTCTACAAATTTTTTCATCGCCTCGAAGGTGCCTACGTACCCACTAGTTGAGATCAAATGATCATAGTTATTTAGAAAAAAATCTTTAGTGTGTTAATGGATTTAAAAAAAAAAAAACTGACCAAGTTTATGTTTTTAATTGATTTAGTTTATTTTTTTTAAAAAAAAAAACTAAAGAGTCCTAAGTCGTGAGGGATAAAAAAAATCTATAAAACATCCTCAATAGTTTATTGACTTTATATTAATTTTTAGTTCTAAAAAAATTTAGTTTTTCTAACCGAGAAATCCTAAAAATTCCTAGACTGATATACATATATATATATATATATATACTATTATTATTAAACAACTATCTACCTAAATAAATTAGTAATGTTATGTAACTTAATATATAAAAAACTAATACTAATAAGTCACCTAAACTAATATAGTCATATATACATTTACTACATTAGATAACTAAAGAACTAATAATATAATGATAATGATAATAAATAAATAAGTAAAAGAATGAAATAAAATGAGAAAACTAAAACTGGGAAAAACTAGATCTAGCTTGTTCTTGCACAGTAATGGTATAGATGGAGCAGTGACGGTATTGGACTGTAGAGTGTACGATTCGATATCGAGACTTGCTATTCTGGAGTTGTGTTCGTCTAGAGTTTTGCCTAGATTGTACTGTATAGAAGCCTTTGGATCTTACGGCATGATGGAGCACAATCAATGGAGCATAGCAGTGAGGAAACGTAGTTAACAGAGGAACACGACTGGGTATGGCAGGTGCTATATCGTTTTAAATGCTGATCAGATGTTATTGTGGTGTATTGAAGATCAGGCGTTGTGTGGCTTTGGTAGAGTACTGTAGTCATGAGTCTAGCACTGCTACTGTCTGTAGGAGTTCGGTAGTGGAACGTTGATCAGAGTCGTGATGTGAACAATAGCATTTGTGATTGAAGGACCTTTTATAGTCAATAAATTGGGATCGTGCGCCACTGCTACAGTGTACTGTTCACTCAAGTAACATTGGAAGTGCGGTGAGCATTGGTCGTGGCTGTCGCAGTAATCGGAGTTGCTATCGGAGGAGGAGCGTCACAATCAAGCGTACAGTTTGGACGAGGACGTACAGGCTGTTTGTAGCTAGGAAGATAGCGGCTGCCATAGCTATCCGTGTTGGTTAGTAGCTTGTACAGCAAAGAGTCAGGTGTGGTTTGTAGGCTTTGGTGTGCATGAGTGAAGACATTGGGGAGTTTGTTCGATTTTGATGGGTATGTGTCAGGAGCTGGTTGTGCAGTCGTTGCTCACGTATTTGGACAAGAGAAAGCTGAGGCTGATGTTGGCTCGTACCTGTACTATAGGTTGGGTTGATTTAGCACATTTTAGAGTTTGCTATGCTGTAACGTACTGCAAATGCTACAAAAGAGGGACAAAAGCTGTTGGCTTCTGCAATGAAGAGTATCGTAGCGAATGGTACACTATGGATGTTAGGAGGCGCTGTTTGTGTTCATTGTTTGGGGCGGTAGATGTAGAACGATGTTGGCATGTCTTCAGAAGCTTAGTTACGATAAGGATGAAGAAGGCTTTTGTTTGTTATGAAAGGGAACTCAATGGCAGTTCTTGATCGAAGCCCTTCTCCTACTCGTGCGAGTTTAGTCCCATTTATAAAATAAATGATTGAATCTTATAAATCATTCTAGATTAGATACGATTCATTCTAGATTCAAGTTTCCTATAAATCTTTCTGATGTTAGATTTAATAATCCACTCACAACAATAAAGATTTGATGAGATTTATAGTTAGATTTAGATCGTATTCACTCAACTAATTTTTCTTCTCTTTTGCTAGCTTCTCGAAAAAAGAAAAAGAATTGTAACGGAAGCAAAATAAACGGTACACAAGTGCTTAATGAGATTCGCACTCATGACTTTAAGTTAATCCAATGCCCATACTAAAATGCTTATCCATTAGGTTGTTGGCTAATGCCTTGATATTTAGTATAATTAAATTATACTTAAACTAAACGACTCTCTAAAACTATTTGAACCAAGCTAAAGCTAAAACTAAAACTAATTGATCCTAAAATAATTTACTTCCTTAAAAAATTTAAACATCTTTATAATTTTTCCTTTCTTCATTTTTTTTATAGTATTTTCATCATTTGTTAATTTTTATTACTTATTTTTTTCTATTTTTCTTATTTATTTATTATTTTTAGGAACCTATTTAAACAAAAAAAAAAAACAAAACTATAACTACTAAGGGAAAAAATCGAGTATCTATAGACAACATGATCGCCAAGAGCAAAACGATAAGAGGTCGCATTGACTATTTCTAAGAAATCTTCCAAACCCTTTTACAGTTCCAAATGAAACTTAACCTCTAGAAGTGCATCTTGAAGGTTACTTTGCACTTGGTTCATTGTCACAGAATGAAGGATAAAGGCAAACCCTAATAAGATCAAGGTATTCCAGGACATGCAAGCACTAAACAAAGTGTAAGCAGTCCAGCAACTGACAAGATGGATAGTTACCTTCAATCACTTCATCTCTCAAAGCACGAACAACTACATAAAGTTTTTCAATCTACTCAAATGCCCCATTAAGTTTAAATAGACACTAGCATACCAAAAGCCTTCTAAGACTTGAAGAGCTTCCTTGTGACCCCACCTATATTCTCTAAGCCCATCCCCAAAGAGGATTTGTTCTTACACTTTGCAATTAGAGACAAAGCCTTATCATCTATACTTATGTGAGTTAATGGTCATGACACCGCCCAGTGTATTATATAAGCCACATCCTCCAAGGATCGGAGCTCCGATATACAAAGATAGAAAAGTTTGCACTCATAGTAGTCATCACTACTCATAAGCTCCAGCCTTACTTTAAATCATATCCAATCATCATATTGATGGATGTACCACTTAGAATAGCCTTGTCAAGGCCCAACACTTCTAGCAGAATGATGAAGTGCTCACTTAAGCTTAATGCTTACGGAGTTCAATTCCACCCACAATAAGAAATCAAAGCATAGGTTTTTGCGGACTTTATAGCAAAATACATTGGATCAGATAAGCCTCAAGTAAAGCTCACCATATCAATCTAGATGCTTTATGTCGACGGCTTCTCCACTAAGGGGGGAAATGGAGCTGGTAGTATGCTATAAGGGCCACACTGAACAAAAATCCCCTACACCCTAAAGTTTGGCTTCTTAGTAAGCAACATTGTAGCTGAATATGAGGCACTTATCTCTAGCCTAAAGATTGCTAAGGATATCGGAGCAAGAAAACTTAGCATACACTTAGACTCCATACTGATTGTACAGTAAGTCAAGGGAGAATACAAGAGTAAGGGCAAAATGATAGCCAAGTACTTATATTTAGTATAAGGCCTTCTTGCAGAATTCGCCCCTTTAGAAGTCATCAAAATCCCCCAAGTAGAAAATGTAGAAGCAGGTAGATTATCTACGGTAGCTTCATCTGCCATCCTTACATCATATGACTATAATAAGCCACTCTTCATACAATACCTACCCAAAAGAAGTATAGAGGTATAACAACAATTGGTTGCTAAAACAATAGAAGTAGCTCCAAAGCCCTCCTAAATGGATTCCCTTATGCTGTACCTTAAGACTAGGGCATTACCTAAGGAGTGAGTTGATG
This sequence comes from Lumnitzera racemosa, assembly GCA_024138005.1. Classification (NCBI taxonomy): domain Eukaryota; kingdom Viridiplantae; phylum Streptophyta; class Magnoliopsida; order Myrtales; family Combretaceae; genus Lumnitzera; species Lumnitzera racemosa. The sequence continues at coordinate 75,156,545 of JAMXBC010000002.1, forward strand.
CCAAGAGGCTAGCCTACATCACAACCAACTATACATTAATTAATGATCTACTCTACAAATGGGGACATAGAACTCTTCTCATCAAATGCCTTGGAACAAAATAGAGTGCTTAAGTACATATGGAGCTCTATGTAGGGATTTGTAGTAATCACATCCAGTCTTAGATAGTATACTTTCGAGCACTTAGTCTAAGTTATTATTAGCCCATGTGAAGGAAGACACCAAGGCCATGTTCTAAAGGTGCCATGCTTGACAAAAGCATGAGTTAATTACTCATACCCCTAGGTTAGATTTACACCCTTTGACCATCCTATGGCCATTTACACAGTATGGACTAGACATCCTCAACCCTTTCCCTAAAGCCTCAATAAGTTAACAATTTATCCTAGTAACAATAGACTACTTCACTAATTTAGTGGAAGTGTCAATTGTCATGACTATAATGGCTCGAGCTACTAAAGGCTTCATGTACACCTACATATTGTCTAGCTTTGGACTACCATATAGGTTAATTACCAACAATGGGGTAATTTGATAGCAATCGTTTCAAGAACTTCTATAGCAAGAATAACGTGAAGCTACACTACACCTCGGTTGCCCACCCTTAAACCAACAGCCATGTTAAAGCCATTAACAAGATAATTCTCAACAATCTTAAGAAGAGGGTCAAACGAGTAGAAGGCAGGTGGGATGATGAGCTCCTTAACAAACTTTAGGGTTACTGTATGATACATAGGACATCAACTAGAGAGACTCCATTTTGTCTCACATTTGGAGCCAAAGATATCCCTCTTATTGAGTTGGAGCTTCCTACCAATAGTAATAAGAATCAAGCTACCGAACCTTTGACCTACAGCTAAGCTCAAGGACCAATAGAGTTGGCATAACAAATCCTTCTATTCTAATGGACCCCTACAAAGGATGAGTACTTCCTTACTTAGTCATCCTTCATGCCGAGCCATATAACTACCCTTTTTTTTTCTTCTATGCCAAATCAAGGATAACTTACTAGCACCGAGTAGACCAATCACTCAACATTGTGCTTACCAAGAAGCCGAGAGAGAGACTTCGGACTGACTAAGTCGTCCTTGCTCAAACAAGACATCTGTTCGTACTTTTTGTGCCCATATTCTAATGACCTCGCCAATGTAGTATCGTTACGTGTTTAGTAACATGTGTAGAATTCATTACACCAATGATTGTTTTTCTTGTATATTCATTTTTATCCTTTTATATCTTGTACATTACTTTCTTAAAAAATACTCTTTTTGTCTTTTCCTTTTCAGGCAAGTTGTCCTAACTTATGTGTATAAATACTCATGTACTTATAGTTAGAAAGTAATTAGATCATATCATTCTTAATACACGTTTGAGTGTTTTTTTTATGTAAATACTATTTGTTTACTCTCGGCATCACTCTTATCCTTTCCCTTAAGCAAGCTTAAGTAGCAAGTAACCATACTGAACCAATTCGTGCATCACATCGAATTGTGCCGTGAGTCCTTAGAAGTTCCATCGATGCATCTTATCCTCTAGAGCTATTTGTGGGTTTTGCTTACTATTTCATTCTTCATTTTACCCTTTCATACTTTCCCCATTAATCCTTTTTTGAGCTTTCTGTAAGCTTAGACCTATCCAGCAACCGACCTTATCTGCTCTTGGTCATAATTCGCAACATCTTGGTATCAAAGCAGAGGTTTCATGTGAACTGTATTTAGTTCTCCTTGTTTTGTTATAATCTGTTTTGCATGTTTGAAATAAAGCAAGTTATTGTGTTCATTTGACTACTGTATTGTTACCTATTAACTTCTTAAAGTGTTTGTTTGAGCATTAAATCTATAAGGAAAAATGATAGACCCAAATATGAATGTTAGTACTGGTGATGATAGTAGAGTTATCCATGATAGATAACAGTCTCAAGGAACTCCCAAAAGTACTGATGAGAGGCTTGATAAGGTAGCTAACCTCTTAGTAGATCTGACCGGAGCTGTTCATACATTAACTTGCCATCCTATTGAAGCTATGCAAAATACTCTACAAGCTGCTAAACCTGTTAGAGGTCAGAACCCAACTCAACCAGCTCGAGGTAGAGGAGTTGGCAGATAAGTAAGGTAAAGGATAGACAGAGCTTGATGAAGAGAAAGGAGAGTATTTTAAAGAGAAGTGTATACAAATCCCTAGAGCATCTGACTATATAAAGCCTCAGATTCTGAGTTTCAATGGATCTAAGAATGTTGATGAGTATCTAGATTGGGAAGAGAAGGTGTTGTGTATGTTTGATTACTATCAATGTGAAGATTATGAGAAAGTGAGAACTACTACTATAAAATTCTCCAGGTATGCTGTCATGTAGTAGAAGAATTTTCAAGCCACGAGAAAATAAGAGGGATATCAAGAGATTAACACTTGACTCGAGATGAAGAGAGTGCTCAGAAACAAGTTTGTGTTAGAAACTTATCTCCAAGATACTTTCACTCGACTTTAAGATCCGAGACAAGGAGGTCGAACTATTAACGAATATGTTCAAGAGTTTCAAATGCTCATGAATCATTGCATGGTAGAGGAACCACTAACATGAATAGTCTTAAGGTTTGTTATTGGGTTGAAAGGAGACATTTGAGAAGTTGTTGAGCTCTAACAATTTGACACCATAGATAAGGCTATTAGGATTGCCTAATGAGTAGAGAGGCATAGAAGGAGTCGAGTATCGGCGAGGATGCTGACTAGCTGACCCAGACAAGTAAGTCACTAAACTTTATTGAGTACCAAGCCTAGAAGGAAGGTTTATGTCAAAGCTAAGTAGAAAGGCTGACCTGATGATGAAGTACCGAACCGAACGTATGAGAAGAGGCAAGGGTTTGGTAGGAGGACCAGCCAGATCAAATGCTAGGAAGTTTAATACATAGCTGCTTAGTACAGGAATCGAGGGATGATAGCCATCAAGGGAGACATCCCGAAGCTAGAATTAGAGAGTACAAATGAGAAACTCAAGGAGAAGGGGGTTCTTACTAAGAAAGAAAGTACCAAGAAAGAGTTAATTGAAGAGGAAGTGTTTCTTAAGGACTTAGATTAGTTACTCATAGTTGTCCGACGCACTATGAACGTGGAACCCTTACGAGAAGAGGAGTAGATAAAGAATTTGTTCCATACCACCTATAAGGTAACTAATCAGATGTATGCCCTAATTGTGGATAGTGGAAGCTACACCAATGTAGCATCAGCCAATCTTATCTCAAAACTAAAGTTGTCAACTGTTGCACATCCAAGGCCATACAAGTTGTACAGGTTGAGTGAGAAAGAAGCATTACATGTTATTAGACAAATACTACTGCCAATCATTATAGGGAAGTACTTCGACCAGATTCTCTGTGACATATTACCCATGTACACTTCCCACATGTTGCTAGGAAGACCATGATTGTTTGACAAGAGAGTTATGCATGACGGCTGTAAGAATACTTATATGTTTGAGAAGGATTACTAGAAGATCATACTAAACCTAAAGCCGCCATGAGAAGTTAATAAGTTGCAAAAGAAACTTACTCGTAGACTGAAGAAGGCTCTAGTGATGTATAGGACTAAGCTTCGAGAGGCCAACAATGCTAATGAGCTGACTCTCATATTGGTCAGGTAATTGCTAGAAATGAGGGAGCAGGGTGAGTTAACCTAAGATGTCAAGGAGTTGTTAGATGAATATGCTGACCTATTTTTAGAATAGTTACTTAAGGGGTTACCCCTAACTTAAAGCATAGAGCACTGCATTGACTTAGTACCCCGTGCTACATTGTTGAATAAGCCAGCTTATCAGATGAATCCCGAGCAAGCTTTCAAGCTCCAACATTAAGTAAATGAGTTGCTGGAGAAAGGGTACGTCAATGAGAGTCTCAAACCTTATGCAATGCCTACGCTTCTAATACCCAAAAAGGATGGAACCTAGAGAATGTGTGTAGATAACTGAGCAGTGAATCAGATTACGATCAAATAAAGGTATCTAATCCCAAAGCTAGAAGACAAGTAGGATGAGCTCATTAGAGCCAAGATTTTCAACAAGATCGTTCTCAAATCTAGCTACCATCAAATCTACATAAGGCTAGGAGACAAGTGGAAGACTGCATTCTAGACTCAATATAAACTTTACAAATGGATAGTTATGCCCTTTAGCTTATCGGATGCCCCAAGCACTTTAATGAGACTAATGAACCATGTGCTAAGACATCTCATGGGGAAGTCTGTCGTAGTGTACTTTGATAACATCCTGATCTACAATACCGACAAGCTGAGTCACTATGAACATCTTAGAGCAATCTTAGATATCCTTTGACTATTCGGCAATATAAAGAAATGTTGCTTTTACTAGGAGCATGTAGTATTCTTAGGCTATGTAGTTAGTAGAGGAGGCTTGTGAGTCTATGATGAAAAGATTTAAGTAATTGTCAAGTGGCCAACTCTAATGACTTATGTGGACGTAAGAAGTTTCCATGGACGTAAGAAGTTTCCATGGACTGGCTTTGTTTTACAGAAGGTTCATCAAGAATTTCAGCACCCTCATCATACCACTTAAAGAGTTAACAAAGAAGAACACCAACTTCTGATGGGGAGAAAAGGAGGAGAGGAGTTTTTCTTAGATAAAAGAAAGATTGACCTTTACCTTGATGTTAGTATTACCTAACTTCAACAAAATTTTTAAGCTGAAATGTGATACATCAAGAATTGAAATAGGCATTGTCTTAATGTAGGAAGGCTGACCAATTGCCTTCCATAGTGAGAAGCTCCGAAGACTGCAGCTGAATTACTCCATATATGATAAGAAACTTTTGGCACTAATCCGAGTAATGTAAGTATGGCATCATTATTTACTACCGAGAGAATTTGTCATATAGACTGACCATGAATCGCCGAGATACCTCCAAAGTTAGACCAAGTTGTCAAAGTGGCAGGTGAGATGGGTTAAATTCCTTGAAGGATTCAATTTTATAATAAAGTATAAGTAGGGAAAGATCAACGTAGTTGTAGATGCTCTTTCAAGGAGATATGCATTTTTAATAAAACTACAAACCATACTGTTTAGGTTAGCATGGATCAAAAACAATACTCCGAGGATCTATACTTTGGACCTATAATTTCACGGTGCATCAACGAGAGGATGGTGGATGAGTATGATGTGGAGGATGGTTACTTGTTCCGAAGAGGGAAATTATGCATGCCGGATTACTCACTAAGGGAGCTACTAATCAAGAAAGCCCACAATGGAGGTCTCTCTAGATACTTTGGAGAAAGAAAGATCTATGAACTATTGAATGGTCAATTCCTTTGGCTGAGAATGACGAGAGATGTGCATCAAGAGGTCAAAAGTTGTATTATATGCAAGATGGCCAAGTGCAAAGCCGAACAAGGGAGAGTAATGCCCCTACCTATCCCAACAAAACCATAGATCGAATTAAGCATGGACTTTATTCTTAGACTATCACAAACTGAGTGAGGTAAAGGTTTTGTAATGGTCATTGTAGATAAGTTCAATAAGATGGCATACTTCATGCCTTGCTTGAAAACTAACAACGCTTTAGCTATTACTTCTCTCTTCTTATAGGAGATCATATAAATACACAGCATGTCAAGAAGTGTAGTCTCTGATAGAGACCCAAACTTCTTAAGTCATTTCTAGAGAACCCTGTGGTGCTGGCTAGGAACCAAATTACTCTTCAATACCTTATGTCACCCCCAAACTAATGGCCAAACAGAGGTGGTCAATCATACTTTGAGGTTATTGCTCCAAGCTACAGTAGGTAAGAACTTGGCTAATTGGGATGTCTGCCTGTCTGTGGTCTAGTTTGCCTATAATCGAACAGTACATGACACTACTAAGTAGATTCCCTTCGAGACAGTCTATGGGTTTAATATAAAGTTTTCCTTCGACCATACCCCTATACCAATACTTGCATAAGAGGACCCTGACGTATCGACTAGAGCACAATCCCTTAAACACATCTATAACAAAGTCATTGGGCACATTAATCAAGCTGCTAGAAGATTGCAAGAAAAGACTAAGGGTAGGATAGCTAAATGGTTTCAACTGGGAGACTTGGTGTGGTAGCACGTCAATAAGAAGTTGTTTTTTAATAAGAGGAGGAACAAATTATCTACAAGAGTGGAAGGACCTTTCAGAATCCTTCAGAAGATCAATGACAATGCCTATAGGCTAGAATTATCCAAGGACTATAGGGTTTCTAATACCTTCAACATTGCTAACTTCAGTCCATATCACTTTGATGAAGAATTGAGTGAAAACCATTTTGCTTTGATCCCAAATCTAAAACAACCCGGAAAGGATGATAGGAATTAGGCTACTAAACCTTTGACCGATAGTCAAGCCAACGTCATGACGAATCCTTCTATTCCAACTGACTCTTGCTAAGACTAAGTACTTCCTTACCGAATCATCCTTCATGCTAAGTTATATGACTATCTATTTTTCTATAGTATGTTGAATAGAAGATAACTTACTAGCGCTGAGCCGACCAATCACTCAACATCTTCCTTATTGAGAATTTGAGAGAAAGACTTCGAATTGACTAAGCCATCCCTACTTAGACAAGCCATCTGTCCGTACTTTTTTTCTGCATCTTTTAACGACTTCACCAATGTAGTATCGCCACATGTGCAATATCATGTGTAGAATCCATTGCACCAATGATTGTTTTTCTTATATATTCATTTTTACCCTTTTGTATATTATACATTACTTTCTTAGGAAATACCTTTTTAGGTAAGTTGCTTTGACTTATGAGTATAAATACCCTTATACTTATAGCTAGAAAGCGATCAGATCAAATCATTCTTAATACACTTTTGAGTACTTTTCTTGTGTAAACACTATTTGTTTACTCTCGGCATCACTTTTATCCTTTTCCTTAAGCAAGGTTAAGTAGCGAGTAACCTCTCCAAACCAATTTGTGCATCATATTGAATTGTACCGTAAGTCCTTGGAAGTTCCATTGATACATTATATCTTCTATAGATATTCGTAGGTTTTGCTTACTATTTCATTCTTCATTATACCCTTTCATACTTTCCCCAATAATCCTTTTTCGAGCTTTCTGCAAGCTTAGACTCATCTAGCAACCGACTTTGTCTATTCTTAGTCACGGTTCATAACAAATAGGGTACAATACTTCGACTTAAACACTAATCACATAACCTTGTAGGCGAATCTTGATACAATCGATGAAGTTTGTGACGTTGTATAAATATGTACTACTGCATATTAGCAACGAGCTACTTAATCTTACAACTGCAGTATTTGATATAGGTTTTTCCTCTCTCAAGCCACTAATCTTAGGTTAATTTTCATTCCTAAGCTATGCCTAAGTCAATCCTCACATCGACGACCTATCTTGGGCTTCGATTTATATCAAGCCCCTAATCTTGGGTTGATTTTTATCTCCAAGCTTTGCCTAAATTCGTCCTTACATCGACGGCACAGGCACCTATCTAAGGCTTTGATTTACATCAAGCTCCTAAACTTAGGTCAATTTTCATCCCCAAGCTTTGGCCAAGTCAATCCTCACATTGAAAACTTAGGTACCTATCTTGGGCTTTGATTTACATCGATCCCCTAACCATAGGTTGATTTTCATCCCCAAGGCTTTAACTAAGTCAGTCCTCATACTGATGATGTAAGCACCTATCATAAGCTTCGATTTACATTGAACCCTTAATCTTAAGTTGATTTTCATCCCTACTCTTTGCCCAAGTTAGTCCTCATACCAATGATGCAAGCATATATCTTAGGCTTTGTTTTACATTGAGCCCCTAATCTTGAGTGGATTTTCATCCCCAAGATTTACCCAAGTTAGTCCTTATACTAACTACATAGGCATCATCATAGGGCATTGATTTGCATCAAGCCCCTCCTTAAGCTTTTGCTGAAGTTAGTCCTTACACTAAAGATGCGGCCACAATCATAGCACAATGATTTACATTAAGCCCCCAATCATCAGGTCGATCCTCATCCTTGAGTTTCACCCAAGTAAGTTCTTATGCTTCTGGTAAGGGCACTTCACCTAAGTGTTAATCTGCCTAATGCCCTTAAACACGAGTTAATCTTCCATCCTTGATCATTAATCTATGTAAGGATGTTATCATAATAGCTATTAGACACAACTTAAAGTGAAAATGAACAACGAATGCAAGATAAAAGCAAATCAATTGGTGGGAAGTAATGACTAAAACATGAAGAATTTATTTCACTAATCAAATGGAGTATAAAGTTTAGAGGCTTGGAATATTGAGCTCAACTACACCGAAGAAGAAAAACAATTAAAAAATATACAACTATGTCATATACTATAGCTACTTGCTTCGTTTTGAATAACTATTGTAGGCCTTAACTTGACTTCTTGCTCTTGGATTCTTCCCCAAGGGAAACTTGTCTCAACTTAAACTCAGCCAGCTCTTACATTGTGGTGACATCCCTAAAGTCCTCATAGTTGAGCCTTAAATTGAAGAGCACCTAATGACGCTCAACCTTTGAGTGAACTCATCTAGTAAAGTCTCTCTTCCATGGAGGCAATAGTAGGGACTATCGATTTAGGTACTCCAGTTAGAGTAATGAACTGTCTAAGCCCTACTGGCAATAAAGTAAGATTGATCCTTCATCTAGAGTAGACTAAAGGGCTTAAGAAGCAAAGGATTCCGACAACCCCTTGGTCTATAGGTAAAGGTGGAGAAAACACTCCTTCTACTACCATAGTCACTATAGTCGCCCTTGCTTACTCAGGGTCATCTAGGACAACGTATAGTAAAGACTACCTAGAACCTCGTCTGCAATGAGGCTACTACAAACAAGTGGTAAGTTATGCCTAAGCCTCCCTTCTTCTACCTAACATCATTAAAATAGAAAAGTAGGTAGGACCCCTAAGCAATGTATGCCTCCTAGTTATAGCTCGTAAATCAACTACTACTACTAAGCAGCTATCTATGCTTCATAATCACAACCTTAGTGAGAAGGTCAAAGACAACCATCTCCTCTACTTAAATACACCATCCCGCAACATGATTGCTTCAAACATACTATGGAAGTTCTCATGTATACCTTACTAAAGTTGTTTAGGTAATTGGCATGGGGAGGCAAGCACCCACTCATCTAAGGAAATCTAAAGAGGTGTTCTTTGCTAGAGGTGTTCCACCTACCACAAACATGGTACCTAAAATGAACTCTATGACATTAGTATAAGATTCGCTTCACCAAAATTCCCCTACCAAGGAAATCCTATTTCATCATCATAAGATATGTTCTTGCATGCATATCTCTACTCGCCTTAAGCCCCCACAAGAACCCCGTGATCCATTATTTTCTTAGAAGAAAAGGGACATCAAGCCCTAGTAAGCATCATCACAAGATAAGAACACTTAGGAGAAATTAAGGGTAAGTATGAGACAATAACACAAGGGAAAACAAGTTGGTCCCTAAGGAGTAATCGATAAGTAGCAATAGAAAAGACTCAGTTGAAAAATGAATGGAATTCGAGCATACAAACATAATATGAAAGGAAGAAACTGCGATTGAGAAAAATGCAAGCACAAGTTTAGAGAACATCAATAAAACTTCATTCATACAAAGGTTCAAGAAATTACATAAGGGGAAGTCGACGTACCGACCACTTGCTGAGTGAAAATTCGAAAAGATTGCAAAACAAGTACACATCGCCCAAGATAACTATAAAAAATAAACAAAAAATCCGAAGTCCCTCCTAAGCATCCTCAACTTATTGCTACTATTGTTGTTATTGCTCTTGCTCAACTTCGCTGTCACCACCCACCTACCCATGGTCCACGTTAAAGCTACCACTAGAAGTTCTTGATGAGTCATTAGACAATACGCCACTAGGCCTACTCTTAATAGCGACCTTGAGTTCATCTAACTAATGCAAGAAGGATTAGTTCACATCTAACATATTATGCCGAACTTGTTTCCTCACCTCTTTTGCCATTATATAACCAACCCTAATGATATTACCCTTGATCAAGGGGTCATCTAAGGTTACGATGAAGATATCACATTTAACCTTAGTAGATAAACCCACACCTCTTAAGAGCTCAACTTCCCTCATACTGACATTGATGCATACTTTCTCAAGTTCCTCATCCTTAGCTCTTAGCTTGGCAGCTAGCCTACCCTCCATGACCTTACTGACTCCTCAACCTTCCTCAACTCATCATTCAATTGATCCACCTAACTAAGTAGCTCCCTATGATGCATTCCTAGTTGCAGAGCATAACGACTAAGCCATTGTGCACTTTTTCATTCTCCTCTAGTGCCTTCTAGAGCTTCTTTACATTAGTCCTTGCCTTGTCTACTTCTGATAAGAGAATTAAGCAATTGCAAGGAAAAATGAATACCAACAAGTTATTCAACAATAAAGATAATCAGTAGTAGTGAATGCATTGAAAGCAAGCCATTCAACAAAAGTACATGAGTAGAGTTATGGCTGTTGAGGCTACTAATTCATTGCAACTCGTAACAAGTTACCTAAATTGTGCTTACAGCTACTCAAACCTTAAAGGGGACCGATCTACGTATTACACAGGAATTGCTTGCTTACTTCAATGAAGCAGAGGTTTGACATTCTTGTAGTCAACAATCTCAATAGCTACTAGAGCAGCAGTCTTAAGTGTTCGCTCTAATCTTGCTTAATTGATATCTACTCAAGCACCCGTTACAAAGGACTTGACTCGATTATAGTAGCCCCAGTTAGAACAATCAAAACTACCGCCCTACCAAATCCCTGCTGGTGACCATCAGAGTCCCTAAAGGTACCCCCATCAACACATCGCCTCCCCTATGCTGAACACCTTCTAAAAGGTATGCTACCTTCTTCCTTTCTTCTTCGACTTTTTTTTAAGGACGATGTGAGGTCCCCTTATCCACTTCCCTCCCGAGCCACCTTCTCTTCTTAAGCCTTGCAGTATTCTTGAGTTGCCTACTCTATATGGCTAGTAGCTTCACCTTTAGATTCTCATATGTTAATTCAATTACTATAATACAACAAGTGAAGTACATAGAAAAAATAAAAAAACAAAACAAAGACAAGAAACTTACAATACGAAGGACAAGTAACCCGATGTCCCCTACTCTAACGACAAGGTGACATGGTATGGCAAATAATGAACTACCCTTCTTTGACAGAATAGAATAAGTATTTGTCTCTATTACAAACAATAGTGCTCTACCCTTATACTTTTCACATATCGATAGGGGTTAGAGTTTCTTCTAACTTGCTAAATTTATGAGCTTGATGCTAGCCATCGAGTCATCATCCCGTAAGTCCTTCAACGTTATACCCCTAATTAGCCATCTCCACTCTATCAGGAAATTGAGGGGCTTCGAGGCATGAATACAGTAGAAGTATTCCTTCTACCCTTTTGCCTATTCCGAAAGCTTATATATGATACCCATCATTATGCCTCAAGTAACAATGTAAACCTAACCATCACCTAACGTTCTTGCAAAAATGAAGTGCCTAAAAAGTTACACAAATGGCTACCATAACTACCAAATACACAATGCCTCGAAAGCAAGTAGCTAAATCTATGTATTCTCAATAAAACTACCATACATAACCTTAAAATATTAAAAGAACTCAATTGTGAATTCAAAAAAAGAAAGCTATAGACCCAGCTCGAACAACTTTGCATACATTATAAAAGATCGGCCATCTACTATATTATATGCTTGTTGCCCTTCCTAAGGTTGCTCTACCCACTGCCTTAGTATAACTACTACTGCTTATCGAACCAACCTCAGTTTCTTCTCACTAACTACATACGTAACACGAGCACAAGCATGCTCGTTTACATTCATTGTCGACAGTAGCTCACTAAACTTGACCTCCTCACCATTTGATGTATACATATTGTGTCAACTTCCTTGAGCGTACTCCCTCCTATCTTCTTAAGAGAGTATTATTGTGTCATCTTCTCTAATCATCGTTACTTTAGGTGGAGTAAGGTTACCACCCCTTATTTGGGATAAGCTCTTAAAGCCTTCATCTACCTTTCTCGATATAGACGGATAGGATGACTTACTTTGACTATCAATTGTGCTTTGACTAGCCATCATAAGAAGTTGGAAACAAGGAAAAAGGTTTTTTGCTCGTAAGACAAAATTTTGGCATAGTTTCTCCTAAGTGAGCAAGACAAATGAAATATGAATGCTTAGGCCATCCTTTAAATAAACAAGGAAGAAATCAAATCGTTTCTCCACTCTCGAAGTACGAACCCACAATAGGACATGTGTTAAAATATAGCTATCTACATGCCTTACTCCTTCAGCCAAGGGCCTTGATCGACAGCAGGCTACTTTTCATGTATAGCTGTTCTTCACAAACCATCAATGCATGTTACGTTTCCTAATGATAGCCATCATGACACATTAAGTGGTACAATAGTTACATCAACAAAGCAGCATTTAAAGTGTAGGAAATTGGTTTGCCACAACTTAAGCAACAAAACTAGTCCCCTAATCAGGGGATAGAACTTAGTCCTTTCACATCACTTAGATTACTCTCCTCACACCTGGAGCATTAATGAGAGTGAGAAGATAAGTGTTGATACTTGATTCTCACTCGAACTAAAGCTTAACTAGTGAAGCCCATCACAAGATGCACCCAATGGGTACCTAAGCAAGCAACAATCCCGTGCGTCATGTTAAAACTCTCTTATAAGTCCACTAGCTCACACTAATGAAGAATGCCAACTAAGGGTGAGCTAGTCCCCCACATTACAATGTGAATAGCGAGCTAAATAACAAATGTCTAAGCATATGAGTCCCTAACCAGCGATTTGATGCTTATTGATTGTCTAAGGTTAGCCTAAGGCTCAACTGCCTCCATCAAGCATTGATTCGTCCTTCGATGAGCATCTTGACCTAGCTTTTGTCTTTAGTGGCTACAACTAGCTACAACCCAGTGTTCGACATCCATAATACGGTTGGCAAACCAAGTACCATTGCCCTTGTTAGATCATTAAGCGACAAATTTGGTGGCTTAGTTAGTCATGGGATGCCACCCATAATAAAGCTCTATTACCCACTGCATAACGTACTATTTTTTGGTGACCAGTATAAGCGAACCCTCGACTATTATGTGTTTAGATAAATCATATAAAAGGCGCTAAGTGGCAATAAGTAAGCAGATATGATCTATCTCTCTTAAATCCCTTTCTCTCTCTTATTCTCCTCCCTCTCACTAGAGAAGAGAGGTTGAAGACACACACATACATATTGGGCAGATATAGTCCACTAGGACTTCAGTGCTCACCTTCCCTTTCCTTGGTCCTCTTTACTAACTTGAGCGTTAGAAGGCCCCGTAGCCTTGCCTACCCAGGCCTTTTTTCAAGTATCGAGGAGCTAGAGGTGAAGCCTAGTCTAATCTGACCCTACATATCTTAGTTAGTCTCCACTTGATCAACAACTCTAAATAACTAAGAAGAATTTACCAATAACAAAAGTAATAATTTTCTAGAGCTCCACACCACAAATTGAGTGGTTGAAATTTCATCACAAGTAGGATTTGATAGACCGTCCAATTATGGATCTAAAATCTCTTCGCTAGACCAATTTTCAATTCGGAGTTAGTAAATACCAAGGATCCACAAATATTACGCGTTGACATAGGACATCTACTAATGCTGTCCTTTTCTTCGATTCAAATTTTCAAGTAATCTGGAAAGAATTCCGTCGAAGCCGCAAGTCCCTTTCTCAATTGTGGTTGGTCTTCTTTTCGGTTCGCAGCTCCTCCTCGGTCGCAATTCCAATTGATTTACGAGCTGTTCGTCCGTTTCCTTTTATCATGGACGCTAACAATCCTTCCAATATATATATATATGTATATGTAGTGGGGTTTAAACCTTGTTCAAGTTTGCTTTCGCGTTTTCTTTGCATGTATGTATACTTGTGCTAAGAGAAAGTACCGATATGGAAAAGGAAAAAAAACAAAAAAAACAAAATTAGCATTCGATGGATATTTTTATTTTTTTACGATATTGAAAACTAAAATGGAAAAGAAAATACATAAAGGTTTATATACACCGATGTATCCGTTTGTTTTTGTTTCCAGATTTTACCTTATAAAAGAATAATTAATAACCAAAAAGGAGAAAAGAAAAAACTTGTGGGCTTTGTGTGGTTATTTGAATGTGGTAAAATTTATATACTTCCATTTAGTATTATTTGTAGTAAAAGGTGTGCAATAAAAAATGTCATTCCATATTGTCATCTTTGAGTTCTTGCTAGTAATTATTAGAGTTTTGCACATGGAAGGCCTGCAAAATAACATACTATAAGGGGACATCAAGAGGTTATCCAGTATGACTACTTTGATACTTAATTTAATAATAGGGCTTTTAAGAGTAGAAAGTAATTTGGAATAACATGCAAGCTTAATATGTATAGTCTAGCTAGATTTACTATTGGATGGTAACCTAATAGTTATAGTAAAGTGGAGTCAGCAGTTAAAGGTCAATTGGTTGGAGAAATCTTCTCTTATAAGTATGGAAAAGTGAGATCATATTCGATGCATCCCACTTATTGTAGATGTAGCTATTTTATACTTATTGATCTTTATCTTGTGCATTATAATCGTTGTAAGGCTTATTGGGTGTAATCAATATAAGCCCAAGGCTTAGGCTCATAGGAGCAATCCTTAAGCCATGAGACTCATTTGATACAGTTGGGCTTAAGGGACCCATGTCCAAAGTGTCATGTTAGCACATACCATATATCTATCAAATTAGGTGGAAGTTTGAAAAATATACAATTTTAATCACCCATACAAGTTATTATGGTTTAAACTTTAAAGGATATACAAGTAAGGCTAGGTGAAAAAATCACAAACTGTATATTGAATTGTGAACTATATCAAAAAATTATTTTTCTTTAATTTCGCTTAATTATATATAAATAGTTTGTAGTTCAATTCGAGGAAGTTAATTAAGCCAAACCATTTATTAGCAAACCAAACTATTTTGAACCAAATCAGGTTAAATAACAAAAATTCATGCAAATGTTTTATATGATTTTTACTTTTTTTTCCATCAATACTCAAGAATTTCATAAAAATTTTCATATATTGTCTTTTATCTTATTTCGTAGTCAATTATTAAAATTAAGTTGAGCGAATTCAATATAAAATTTCATATTTAGAAATTTTCCTTTTGAAAATTGACTTTTTCTTATAAACGGCTCGAACTATTAATTGAATCAGTTTTAATTAGATTTGAAAAATTTATAAATTGAACCATATCGTTAGATTCGATTTAAAAAAAAAAAATAAAACCAAACCATTATATTAATTACAGTTTAATAAAAGAAAGCAAATTGTACATAATCGAATCATGTCCATCCTCACATAACAGTAACTAGAGTTGTAGACAACCAGGGTACAAACCTTAGAGGGCTGTGGCTGTTTGAATTAGTGGCTACAGTAAGCTTTTTGTTTTTTCTTTTTCCATAATTTTCAACCCATGTTGCATAGAGAATGGACCATTTTATAAAAACTTAAACAGCAATAAAATTGTGATTAAAATAATAGAGACCGACAGGCCGTCACTGAACTCTTCAACCTACTACCGTCCTCTAAGAGTACACTCACACTATAACCTAATGCATCTTTGGCCTAGGGCAAAATGGAGCTTGGCATTATTCTTATTACAGAGCAGGGGGTCACATATATGCTTAATTTTCCAATAAGAATTTAAGAATGGAATCTCCTCAACAGGAGCAGGCAAAAAATTAAATTTGTGTCATTAATTTAGTTCTTTTATTTCATTTATTCTATTTTGAGAATGCGATTATATCATGTTATTTTATTTTTCGGATATATAGGTGGTATAAGTTTGATTTTGTGGTTATTTATTTATTTATTATTGAGTTAGAGCATTTATATATTTTTATTTGAATTCTGGTTTTGTGGAATTTCATCTTAATTTTCCTTAAGCTCCTAATTTTGTTATAACTAGTGTGACAAGACATTATAATATATCATACTTATCTGTAGTTCAGAGTTTTCACCGATATTATTTTCGTACGATAGCTTAAAATTCGTAATCCTTTATTGCTTCTGCAGTCCACGGTACGGAATAAGCCCCCATTTAGACGATGTGCTATTGAACTACTGTAGCTCTTTAACCAATTAGTGCAAAGTCAGGCTGAAGACTGAATGGATGGAGTTAAGAAACCGCCCACTAATGGGTAAGCCAGCTTATTATGATATGATTTGTACATCCTTTCAACTGAACTGTTTCTAAGCTGTTCTTTCATTAGACAAGCGATGTAAGAAGAAGGCTTCAGCTCATTTGCAATTGTTTATTGTTTTGGATAGTAGCTTAGATTACAGTCTAAAGGAATACATTGGTGTTCTTGGGAAACTTGACTGGCATAAATAACGATGATTTACGATGAAACTTTGGTGAAAGTTTAAAACATCGCTGGTTCTACTCTTGGTTTAACAATTTTATATGCTTGACAAGAATGGGATGTAAACAGAACTCTTCTCCTCCTTGGAAAGGAAAAGTTGCTTCACGGGATTCGACAGAAGAATATATATATATATATATATATATATGTATATATATATGTACGGCAGTTATGATTAGCGATCGAAATATTGAATTTTTGGGTTTGATAACTGGTTGGCAGCTAGAGGAAGCTCTGGATAAACATTCAGGTTCCAGAATAGCTTTAGTTTTGGGAAACAGAATGTTGGAATGAGGAAAAGCTGCATATTCTCACTTTTTGATTTAGTAGCTGATCTCAGACAATTTAGATTAACAAATGAAAAGGTTTTCATTTTCTTTTACTTGAAAAATGATATGAAGAAGATAGGTAGGTAGTAAAAAGACTCGATGGAAGGCAAAAGCAAAATTCATCTCTCCATTTTTAGACTCTCAACTTACATAAATTTACAAATCAAGGTTGATACCCGCTTAAGCTTTTTAACTACTTATGATATCATCTTCTTCCGACATGTGGCAGCGTTTAAAGAAAGTAAGTAATTAATAGATAAATGGAGATAATGTAAATTCGGAAAGGCAATAATATCATTCCGAAAATAAAAATCTCCGGCTTTTATTTGGCCGATGGCGCTTGGAAGAGGAAAAGAATTTCTACCGTGTCCAAGTGTGTGTGCTTTTTTAAGAATCAGCGAAGTAGGAAGGATATACAGCTTAGGCAAGGGGGTAATGGTATGGGACTGAAATACGGTAGGAAATCATCCTTTTATATATCTATGCCTTCAATCACTTGTTCATAAATTGCTGTTAAAATCCAATCAGTTCTTTAAAACTTTAGGCAATCTATTAGGGACTAAAAGTTTCGTGGGAATTTGTCAAAAATAACGAGTTATGTAAGTTGGAAGTGGAATCTGATTCTTCTTTGATAGTGAAATGGATCAGAAACGGTAGTCTACCTTAGAGGAGGATTGGTTTCTCAGACAAAACCGTGTGATCGAAATTTCCAGGTGTATAGATAAGGAAACGAGGTTATTTAACAGATGGGCTGACTTGGCTAGTAATGGATCAGAAATGGAGTTCTTCCTTTAAAGCTTTTCTTTTTTAATTAAAAGAAAAAAAGAAAAAAAATTCTAGCAATTGACGTCCAGGACTGTAAGTACTGTGCAATAATATTATTGTGTGGTCCTTGCCTTGCTGTCATAATTCTATGAGTAGTAATTAGCATTCATAGATAGAGTAGAGCTCCAGGAGTCATATACTCGTCGCTCAGCTTGATGGCCCACCATAATATTCTTTGCGATAAGAAACGATGCTCAATTTGTAACCATGCATATATCCTATCAAATGCATTTCAAGGCCTCACCCTCCATCAGCTTCTCCTGTATCCATGTAAATAATTTGCATGACAACTAAGAAGGTTAACCCTAATATTATCTTCATGGCTGGTTTAACATGATTACTGCTCTCTAGGTGGATGCGAACATCTAATTCTTCCATTTGTTTATTTGCATGACGACCAAGAAGGTCAACCCTAATATAAAAAAGATTGGTGGTGACATGCATCACGATAGGTGAAATGAGCAATTAATGCTACTTGTGCAATCATAAAATTCATTCAAACTTAGTTTAATCTATAAATATATGTGAATTAAAGAGAAGTAACTGATGTCTATATAAACGATATATGTGATTTTGACAAAGTCATTTTGCCAAATCGATAGATATATTAATCAAATTTGGGTATATCAAAATGGTCAATTGGTTATATTGTTCTCCTAACAAAAATCCTCGAATAAGTGAAGCAAGTGATATATAATCATTTAACCAGAGACATTCATTATGTTTTTTCCAAAGTTTTCGTTATCACCTCCTAGTATTCTGCATCTCTTGAAGGCTCTAGATGATGAAATTGTGATTACTTTGGATAACGATTTAAAATTAACCAAGACAAGGTGCTCCAAATAATTTGGTAAAAGATAGAAGGATGGTTGGCATGGTACATCATGCAATCGACGGGATAAGTCAAATGCAACATGTAAATTTGGAAGTAAGAGAAGCAAAAAAAAAATAAAAAAAACGAAGGATAGCCTAATTTTTTGAAGGGAAAAAAACACATGAAGAGCTTGGATCAATACAATTTATGTAAAAAAAAAAAGGCTTGGATTTATTGACAAAATGTTTAAGCACTTATATTTATAAAATTCACCCTTATTTCAATGCTTCCACCCATATAACATGTTGGGAAAAAAAAAAAATCCATATACCATGAGTAAGGACTGATATGACATGCTTAGATGTTGAAATTGCTCACATGGACATCTTACTTAGCTTGCGATGTCAAGTTTTTCACTCTCTTCCTTTTTTTTTCCTTAATTTTCAATTAGAAATTTATGGTATGTTTTTTTTTTTATTCTCTTAATTTTTTAACTCCCTTCCAAAAACAAAAACCACAAAAATCACGCTAAAAATCCAATCTTAACCATTTTTCACGTCAACTTACACTCTACAAACATATGATGCAACGCTAATACCTTATTATGATCATGAATGTTCAATTTTATGTTACTAACCCTAAACCCTCTCAATATTTCTCAATATGTCATTGGAATTGCATTATCCTCCTCCTACAAACAAGTCCCTTCTCCTTTTTCCTCTACTAAAAACCCTTAATGAAACTAATGCGATTGATGTTTATAATAAAAATTAATGAGAATAACAAGAACTAAATGAAAAAGAAAAGGAGGCTAATACTTTAATTGAGTAAGATGATAAGGTTCGACCCACTTGAGCTTACATGGTGAAGATAGTTGCAATAAAACTATAAGCCAAGGCACAATATGTGTCTCCTGAGAAGCAACTCAAAGGTGGCAAGGAAATCGAAGAAGTAGAAGCAGAAGAAGGATAAGGAATAGGAGGAGGAGGAGGATGAGGGTGACGGTGATTTGTGAGCAATATGAGGGTAGTATGGTTGTTACATCATTGGTTCAGCCATTAAAGCTTAAGATAGAGTCTCCAATTGATGTCGAAGTTAAATTCCATACTTAATTTTTTGCATGTGTGGCCAAAGTTCAAATCTTTATATAGAAATAATAGTTCAATCAATTAAGTTTTGATCTTTACTTGGAAATTGTGGTTTAATTTGTAAAGTTTTGATCCTTAATGAAAATAGTAGTTTAATTTGTAATTTTTTTTATCTTCATGTCCAAAATAATAGTTTGGTTTGCAATTTTATCTTTTTGTTAAAATTGTAGTTTAATTGATAAAGCTTTGATCCTTAGGTGGACATTATAATTTTATTGTCTAAAAGTGTTGTTCTATTACTTATGTATAATGATCTATCATTATTTAAATGTAAATAAATAAATTGGAAGAATGAAAAGAATTATAGAGAGATAAAGAGATGAAATGAAGTGGCAAGCTAAGTAAAATGTGCATATGATTGATTTTAATGACATGTACACCATGCTTGACATCACCAAGTATAGATTATAAAGGTCTTAAAATTAGGGCAATTTATAAATGTAGGCCCTTAAGTGGATTGTTGATAAATCTAAGCTCTTTCTTACATAAGCTATACAAATGCAAGCCATTCCCTTATATTTTCCTAATATTTTCAAGGTTGAATAGCAATTACACCCTCGTAAATTCGCCTGATGTGTGCCTTACCTAATTGTTTTTGAAATTAAGCACTTCGATCTCCAAATCTTTAAAAGAGTATGTTTTTAGACCTCATTTTACTATTTTCTATTTAATGAATAATTAAAAAAGAATATTAAAATTATTTTCCATTTTTTAAGGGGAAAATTATTAATAAGAGTTCAAAAAGTACTTTCGTTATTTATTGATTTAGAGGACTAAATGCTCAATTTAAAAAAAAAGTAAGGTTAAGTCCATATAAAGGAAACGTAAGGGATACATTTTTAATTTAATAAAAAAAATTGATAATTGACGCCTACGACACTTATAGACAACCAGAAAGGAACTTTTAATCTTTCCCTAATTTTCATGAAATTTTATTAATGCAAAAAATATGAAATGTCTATCCATTTTATGTTTTGATGGATTAGTGCAAAGTACCTACATACATTATGTTAGCATATCTTGTATGAATGGTATGTAAAACCCTACAAAATAATTAAAAGAAAAAGATTATAAAGCTAATGGCATAAAAATAATAAGATATTATAGGTAAGGGAAATTTTGGAACACTAGGGTTAATTGGAAACCTTGTTTATAAATAGGTGACAAATCATTGGGTTAAGGTTTTCCCCTCTCAATTCAGAATTCTCTTAATAAATATAACAGTAATCTTGAAGGAAATCTTACGCCCATAAAGAGGTGAGTCGATTTTCCATTTTTTTAGGCAATCCATGCTTAGATCTAACATTAGAAGATTGTCAACTATACGTTTTGTGAGAGGGATGGAAGAGAAAGATCTATTGGTGTATGTTGGTCGATTGCCAAAAAAAAAAAAGAAAAGAAAAAAACTTAAAGAAAGAAAAGAAAAGAAAAGAGAGAGAGAGACAGAGAGAGATTCAATAAAATATGTTTGCCAATAAAGGATTTTAGTGAATAGGATCTAATATTAAAATTATGCCTTAAGGTCTTTCAATAGAGCGTTGATAGTCACCTTATGCACAAATTGATAAGTATCAAAACCCAAACATTGAGGTATGTTGATTTCATAAATTCAATTGTCCCTGTTGGTTTTATTAAATTCCAGTTTTTTGGAACATACATGAATGTTATATTGTTAGAATTGTTAAAAGTTTATGATTTGTGCAGATTTAGGAGCATAGAATGATTTACAATCGATCTTGCAAAGGATGATGTAAGAATCGGTATTGGATTGATGGAACAAGGAAAAAAAAAAGGAATGCAATAGGTACATAGTGTACATGAATGTTGGGAATACATGGCATGTACATGAGTGGTAGGCATATACAAATGCAAAAGTATACATCATGTATTTTTTGAGGTATGTACAATACACACTTATGTATTGATGGAGTTCCAAAACTGTACTCTCACATGTTAATTAAATTTTCATCAATTTCATTTCCTAAATACTATTAATCTAACAATAGTAAAGCTATTAAGTAAATACACGATTAATTTGTCAATTAAAAAAGTTGAAGGAAAGTTTAGGATTGCTTAGGAAGATCCTAGCTAACAATTCCTAACTTAGATATTTTTTAAACCAATAAGTATGGAGTAAAACAAGAAGTACGTAGAAAGAGGAATAAAGCTTAGGAGGAATTAAGAGTAGGATTCTAATGGGCTTATTATTTTGTATAAATACTTTAGGTACAGTAGTTGATGTGAACTTGTTCTTGGTCAAACTTTTCATTATTGAATCAGGTATGGGATACTTACTTTTCTATTTGTGGTTGCCAGGTTAGATGATAAAATTAGGTTACATAATTATTTGGTCTTAAGTGCATTAAGCTATGTATGCTTGGTTAGGCTTAAGGGACTAAGAGGACCAATGATCTTGAGGTAGCATCTTGATGATCCTTACACAACATGTATTTTGAGTGGAGTCCTGCAAAGAAATAATCGAGGTAAATTTAGGATGTTCCTTTATTTCTAAGATATTGAGGAGGTACATGGTGAGTATCATATGTTGCTTGTTGGATTAAAATAAAGATAATAAATGGTTGGTTGTTACAATTTTGCATTATGTATTCGTATATGATTGGAAATTATACATTCATGTACATTGATATGCCACACTCCATATTGGGTTTTAGCTCATTCTTTACTATTTTTTTTTTTTAAGTGTAGGTGTTTAAGTGGAAATTACAGAAACTATTGAATTGGATGACTATTATCAAGATTACGAGAGCGATAATTAGTTTTACTGTTATAAGGATAACTCCTAAGATAGGCTAGTTAGAATTTTATTTATGATAAGTGTATCTTGTTATAAGATTTAAGAGATTTATTTAGTTTTTCTTCAAAGATTGACTAAAGAAGTAAATTTTATGAAATTATTTAGAGGTTAAAATACAATATTTTAAAGATTTTTAATTAAAAGTTTACGCTTAGCATGTTAATAGATACTAAGGACACGTAGCAAGCTGTAGTGTTCCAGTTTCTAGGGTGTTACATGGTGTCTATAGGAATCAAATCGGAGTTAGAAGTTTTCTTTGAAAGTGATTCAAAACTTTTCATATTGTAAATTTTAGTTACATCTTTTATGAAAAAAAGCAATTAGCTAAAAATTATTGCTAATATGTGAAATGAACACTAACTTCAACATATATAAATGCCCTTAATCAGCCTTAGCCATATTAGAATTATTGTTTTTGTTAGCAAGTCATGTCTATGTCTTATCTTACTTCGATATCAAAACAAATAAAAATGAATAGAGACTACAGCTACTTAATTTATATTACAATCATAAATGTGTGTGTATGCAAGATATAGCTTGAAACTTTATGTAATTTCATGCTAAGTGGCAGTGTTATTATTCCTTTCATTTCTTTTTTTTTTTTAACCATGTTTAAAATGTCTCAAGCCCAAACATTTCTTTAATTTATATTATGTGTTATTTAGTGTTAAGGGTATTTACATAATTTAACCCAATTTCAAAACCTTGAAAAATTTATAGGCTCGTTTCTTCCCTTTTATTAATGACAATCGTATCTTCCTCTATCAACAACATTATCATCCTCTCCTCCATTCCTTCGAAGTCTAAGAGGAAGAAACAAGGTAAAAGTACTTAAAATAAATCCCCCCTTCTACAATGTATCAAATGTACCTCAATCTAATCCTTGGGACAAGAACTAGTCTTTAAGGCATTTTCACTTCAAGAAGAATAAAGAAATAAATTCTAAAACAATATTTTTTTAGTGTGATGAGAAGGTTTATTGATACTATTTACTCATTCCATTGTGTGATCATCTATAAAATGGAAAACAATCATCATTGACATTAGATGATGCTCCAGTATAGCCATTTTAATGCTTAAGTCAATATAGGTGATAAAGGGTGAAAACTCTAATTGAGAAAAAGGGAGAGAGAGATTGTGGATCCCCTTGCCTGAGGATGTCATCTCCTATTTATAGGTAGATGTTTGAACCGAGCTAAAAGGCTAACCAGATGGCAAAGTGTCGACCTAAACTGATGGAAGGGGCAAGGGTTTAGTAGGAAGAAGTGCTAAATCAAGTGCTTCAAGTGCCAAAGGTTCGAACATATGGTTCTTAGTACTTGAACTGAAGGACAATGGTCATTAATGGAGACATCCTAAAGCTAGCAGTAGAAAGTACTAATGAGGAACCTGAAGAGGATGAGATCACTACCAATAAAGAAGATGTTGAGAAAGAATTGATTGAAGAGGATGTGTTTGCTGAGGACTTAGACCAGTTTACCATGATAGTTCGACGCACAATGAACATGTAATCCTCAAGCGAAGAGGAGTAGAGAGAGAATTTGTTTCACACCACTTGCAAGGTGAATGATCAAGTATGTATCTTCATTGTGGATAGTAGTAGCTACAGTAATGTGGCTAGTAGTAGCTACAGTAATGTGGCATCAACTAACCTCATTACAGAATTGAAATTGCCAACTATTGCACATCCAAGGCCACACAAGTTGCACTGGTTAAGTGAAAAAGGAGTACTGCATGTCTCTTAGCAAGTACTACCTGCAGGTGAATGATCAGGCCATATAAGTTGCATTACCTATGTATGCTTCTTACATATTGCTAGGTAAACCATTACTATTTGATAGGAGAGTTATCCATGATAGACACCGAAAGATATATATGTTCGAGAAGAATAACAAAAAGCTCACGTTGAACTCAATGTCACTAAGTAAAGTTAACAAACTGTAGGCCAAACTTGATTGCGGATTGAAGAAAGCTTTGGTGATGAGTAAAGCCGAGCTTCAAGAGACCCTTAAAGCTAATACGCTAACCCTCATGTTGGTCACATGCCTATTAGAGATGAAGGAATGGGGTGAATTACCCTAGAAAATGAAAGAGTTGTTAGACAAATATGCCAACCTATTCCTAGAACATTTACTTGAAGGGTTATCCTCGATTCCAAGCATAGAATATTACGTCAACTTAATACCTAATATCACGTTGCTAAATAAATCTACCTATTGAATGAGTCTTGAATAGGCTGCTAAACTTCAACGTCAAATTATTAAGCTACTAGAGAGAGGGTATGTTAAGGAAAGTCTCAACCCTTGTGTTGTGCTAGCACTTGTCGTGCCAAAAATGGATAAACCTGGTAGATGTGTGTAGATATCTGCGTCGTGAACAAGATTATGATCAAATACAAGTATTCGATTTCGAGGCTAGAAGACATGTTCGATGAATTAAGCGGAGCTAAGATTTTTAGTAAGATTAACATGAAATTTAGCTACCATCAAATTCGTATGAAGCTAGGAGATGAGTGGAAAATAATGTTTAAAACTCGACATGAACTTTATGAATAGATGGTCATGCCCTTTAGCTTATCGAATTCCTTGAGCACTTTCATGAGGCTAATGAACCATGTATTGAGACATTTGATAGGTAAGTGTGTCGCAGTGTACTTTAACGACATCCTTGTCTGTAGTGCCTACATGCTAAGTCACTGTAATATCTCCAAGCCATATTGGATATCCTTTATGCCAAGAGATTATTCGGCAATCTCAAGAAGTGTTGCTTTTACTAGGAGGAAGTAGTATTCTTGGGTTGTATAAGAAGTAGAGGAGGCTTATGAGTGGATGACGAGAAGATTTGAGCAATCATCGAGTGGCCGACTCCTACTACTTTTGCTGACGTGAGAAGTTTCCATAGACTGGCTTCATTTTATCGACAATTCACTAGGAATTTCAACACCCTTACCTCACCACATACTAAGCTAACGAAGAAGAACATCAACTTCTAATGGAGGAGAAAGGGAAGAGAAGAGCTTTGTTTAGATAAAAGAAAGATTGACCTTAGCCCCGGTATTAGTTCTACTTGACTTCAAGAAAATATTAGAGTTGGAATGTGACGCATTAGACATTGGAATAAGTATTGTCTTAATGTAGGAAGGCCGACCAATTACCTTTTGTAGTGAGAATCTCAGAGGACCTCAATTAAATTGCTTCATGTATGAAGAACTCTTGGCATTGATTTAAGTACTGCAAGTATGGTAGCATTATCTTTTGTTGAGAGAGTTTGTCATCTATACTGACCATAAGTCCCTAAGATACCTCTAAAGTCAAACTAAGTTATCGAAATGGGTTGAATTCCTCGAAACATTCAATTTTGTAATAAAATACAAACAAGGAAAGAGCAATGTAGTTGCAAATGCTCTTTCAAGAAGACATGCACTCCTAAGTAAACTGTAAACAAGATTATTTAGGTTTACAAGTATCAAGGAGTAGTACTCTAGGGGTCTACACTTTAGACCTAAATTTGCGCAATGTGTCAATGAAAGAATAGTGGACGAGTACCATGTAGAAGATGGCTACTTGTTTCAAAGGGGAAAATTATGTGTACCGACTTGTTCATTGTAGGAGTTACTAATTAGGGAAGCTTATAGTAGAAGACTATTTAGACATTTTAGGGAGAAAGTGACGTATGAATTACTGAGTGGTTAATTCTTTTAGCTTAAGATGAGGCAAGATGTGCACTGAGTTGTTGAAAGTTGTGCCGTGTACAAAAGGGTTAAGTTCTGAGCCAAAAAAAGGAAACCAATGCCTTTGCCTATTCCAACGAAACCATGGATTGAGTTGAGCATAGACTTTGTCTTTAGATTACCATAAACTACTTGAGGCAAAGATTCTATGATGGTTTTCATAGATTAGTTCAGTAAAATGGTACACTTTGTGCCTTATGCCAAAACAAATGGTGCTTCAACTATTGTTTCTCTTTTCTTATAGGAGATTGTACAGTTACAAGGCATGCGAAGAAGTATAGTCTCTGATAGAGACCTAAAGTTCTTAAGCCATTTCTGGAGGACCTTTTGGCAATGGATGGGGACTAAACTACTTTTTAGTACTTCTTGTCACCCCTAAACTAATAGCCAGATAGAGGTTGTTAATTGCACTTTGGGATCACTACCGTGGGCAAGAACTTTACTGATTAGGACATTTGCTTGCCAATAGTCAAATTCGCTTACAATAGAATAGTGTATGACACTACCAAGCAAACCCCTTTTGAGGTTGTCTATGGTTTCGATCCCAGGTTACCCCTCTATTACCCCCTTGTACTTGTACCCACACAAGAAGACCTAAATGTAATAGTTAGAGCACAATCCTTTCAACACATCTATGATAAAGTCATTTAACACATTGACTAAGCTATTAGAAGAATGTGAGAGAAGGCTAAGGGTAAGACAGCTAGATAATTCCAATAAGGAGACTTGGTATGCCTGCACTATTGTAAGGAACAATTTTTTAGCAAGAGGAGGAACAAATTATCTACAAGAGCTGAAGGACCTTTTACATTACTTTAGAAGATTAATGATAATGCCTATAGATTAGAGCTTCCTTTGGGGTTTTTGACACCTTCAACATTGCTAACCTTAGTCCATTTCAACCTGATAGAGAGCTGATCGAAGACCATTCAAATTTGGTCCCAAATCCAAATCAACCCAGTAATAATGATAAAAATCAAGTTATTGGGCCTTTGAGTCATAGCCAAACCTGAAGATTGGAAGGCCTGGCAAGGCGGATTCTTCTACTTCAGCCAACTTTTGCTAAAGCCAAGTACTTCTTTGCTGAGTTACTCTTTATGCTGAGTTGAATGATTGCTTATCTCTCTAAAGTATGTCGAGTTATAAATTACTCACTTATACCTAAGTTGACCAATGACTTAGCATCCCCCTTACCGAAAAGCCAAGAAAGAGATCGAACTAATCCTTAGCTACCCATTTTTGGATAAGCAACCAAACCGTATACTTTTATCTACATCCTCCAACGGCCTTGCTAATGTATTATCGGTATGTATATAGTACCACATGTAGAATTTACTATACTAATTATTACTTTTCTTAAATATTCATTTTTACCCTTATACATTACTTCTTTAGGGTAATACCTGTTCTATCTTTTCCTTTTTAGGCATGTTACCCAAAATTCTTGGTTATAAATGCCCTTTGGACTTGTAGTTGTAAATTAGATTAAACATTAATACACTAGATATTTGTCTATCGTAAACACTACTATATTTACATTTATCTCACTTTTATCTTAAGAAAGGTTAGGTGATGAGTAACCTTATCAGACCATCTCATAAATCATATCGAGTTGTATCATAAGTCTTTGAAAGTTCTATTAGTGCATCATATCCATTTAGGCTATTTGTGGGTTTTTGCTTACTTTTCATTCATATCAGTCCTTTTACACTTTCCCCATCACTTTCTTTTCAAGCTTCAGTAAGCTTGGACCCATTTAGTGATTGACCTTATTTGTTTTTGGTCATAGTTCACAACATCTTAAGTCATCCTCTATGAGCTCTGACTCTAGTCACTTAAAACCTTAGGCTCCTCAGCTTTGTTATTGTCACCGCCATCATCTAATTAGCTCGGCACTTATCCTTGGCAGTCTACCTAAAAACTATTTAGTGTTCGATCCTTTCTAAGTCAACTCGGTATGCCACTTCTAGTCAACAATCCTGGTCGATTGCTAGGTATTTGACTAATCTAGCTTTACCTCTATCTTTCAACTCTCCATGCCACTCGAATGGCCTTATCTAAAGTCCCATACCTCTATAATTCTATTACAAGGCCAATCTCAATTCTAGAAATGAACCATACTATAGTTCAAGTCGTGGGTTCGTTGACATCACACTAGATCATCAACAATTCAAATTCTCAAGCATACTTATCCATTAATCTATTGCCTTGCCTTAAGTCTTAAAGTTGTAGGAAGGTGTTTTGTTCATAGTATTTTTAAAAAAACCTACTCCTTAAAACTCCCTTCATTTCATTCTACATCCGAATCTCATGTCAAGCTCTTTGGCGAATGTTCTATAAATTTTTCCACGACATCACAACATATCTAGAAATCTCTAATGCACCTACCTGAATACGAACAGCATACTCATAGTCATAAAAAACAAATATCGTTTCGATATTCTCCTCTCAACACCTTTTTCTTTGTTGAAACTTACTTTATAGCTACTTCCTAGAAGTTCTAAGGTGTTACAAGAAGGACAAACAAAGGTTAGTACAAGAAAAACCACTTTTTGTAGATGATATAACACAAATAGGTTAAGTAGTGTAGAATAGTGTTAGCTTGAGTAGTAAATCATCAAGTAGGTTGATAGAATCCCCATGTCACATGCATGTTGCCCCTTATTTTTGCCCACATAAAATTTCCACATACTTTTATGAAGTGATTATGGTTTTAGATTAGTAGAAACATAAGTTACCTAAGTAAAAACACCATAAAAACCAATTGTTACATGAAAGTGGAAGATTTAACCCTAGGAACAACCTATGGCCACTACTTTCATGAACCTACCAGATCTAGAAATTCTTGTTTATTAACTTAATGACATGTTTGTTTAGTGTTAAGAATGGTTTAAGACTTAATTAATCAAGTTAAGCAGGTTAAAGTAAGGTTTAAGCCCTAAATTAGCTTAGTTAGTGATTATAGGCTTAAGAATGGTGTTAATAACCCCAAAGACCATAATGTCTAGATTTATAAACATATTAAAAGTGGGCTAAACTTTAGTCTAATGTTAGGCCTAAGCCCAAAAAAGACAAGTGGGCTTGAGCCTAATGCACTAAACAGTGATTTAGACACATAAAGCCCAAAAGAACCAACTTTAGGGCTTGGAGTTAGGTGACTAGGTCCGAACCTTAGGTTAGAAGGCTTAGAATGATTTAATTAAAAGACCTACAAAACCCAAAGGCCCATCTAAGACACCCACCATAGGCCCCTTAGTGATTTATAGCCTTAAACTTTGTAAAAAGGCTCATTTAGACCTATAAGAGTATCACTAAAGCTCACATTAAAATTTGAAGGTATTGGGTAGAAAAAACCCATGTAGAATACTTAAAGAAGGCCTAAATTATTAAGTATATAGCCCAAAGTCGAAAACCAAGCCCAAAGCCCAAAATTAGGCCCAAATCTTAAAATAACCTAACTCCCCATTTGGGCCCACAACCTTGTAGGGCCTAAACCAAAAACTTGCTGACCCAAAAACTTAAAAACAACTTTACCAAATGAAAAAAAATTTTAAAAAGATGAAAACGACTATAAGACCACCGAAAATGAAGAAGATATGTCAAAATTACGAAAACAACTAACTTTAGGATAATGAGTGGTAAGCTTAGTTTATCTTCTTCATGGGATGAGGAGTTTAACTTGGACATGATAGAAGATTACTAGGACTATTGAGCATCATGGCCAAGTGAGTATACCATCCCCTACTTTGCTTATTTGTGTCTATAGTTAGCAAAATACTTAATTGTATCCAATAACTGAGATTGTTGCATGTTATGGGAAATGGGAAATTGTATGTGCTTGATAAATACTTAACCTCTAATTAATCCAGACATGCATTGCATCTTATAATATGATATTATAAGCATTAACATCACATAGTAAAACCAAAGATCATGCCAAGTTGGATCCACATTGTATTTTGTATATTGAAAATTGTTATCATACGATGTGTTGTTAATAGGTTTTGGATAAGAACTTTTATCTTGCAAAGAAAAAGAAAGCTTTTTGGTACCGAGGCCAGTTCGGTGCAGCCACTAAAATACCTAAGTCAGTAAGTGAAGTTAAGAAAAGATTAAGTATAGAAAGTTACTAGATATCCCTTACAACATTTCTTTCTCGTATTTATTGGTGAATGTTGTGTCTGAAATGGCAATTATCAAAATGACTATCAAGACATGTAGAGGTCTCTTGATTAGGCATATTCCTAAAGTATAGGGAAAGTGGGCAGTTATGTAATATAACTATACCAAGTAATAACTATTCACACCACTCCCTTACAATTTAAATTAGATATGAATCAGTGTTACCCAGCTTCAAGCTACTTAGCGTGACGGATGCCAAGTAGATGAGTGGACGAAACTCGACTATCAACATTTGCCCCCCAACTCTTATGTTCGAAGATTCAACTAAGTGAGTAAATATTTAATGCTCTAGAGGCTGAGTGGGGAACTGTTCCTTAAATGCTATGTAAGGTAGGAAGATGGATCATATCTTATCTGAAAGGTTATAATTTTCAATTTTCCTACATGTTAAAAGACTAAAGTGGAAATTAAGACAGCTGTCACCTTAGTCATCATTACACTGTAGGCTTAATAATTGTTAAAGGCTTGATGACCATTGGATTTCTACCTTGAAACACACATTAACAATCCATGCCATTATCTAAGCAGTGCATCATTTGTATTAGAGAGTCATTGTAGTTACGAGGCTAGATCATGTGTGTTTAAGGAACTTTTCAAAACTAAAAACAAATTTCTTCAATCTCATCCAAAGTTTTTGTTATTTACTTGACAACATGTGTCACCTTGAAATTCTTCAATTTCCATGGCATTCATTACAGTCAATAAGGTATGGTTTGCAATGTAATTCGTCAACTTATGCTTTCAAATTTTGAAGCCAATAAGTCTAATGTTAGGACCCTAGTGAAGGTTTAGTAGAATTACCTAAAATTTTCCTATAATGTGTATACCCATAATATGAAAATCGCCTTACAAGTTAGAAATTGCAAGACTCTAAATGATTAATCACTAAGGTTACTGATTTTTAAGTAATTAATTTACTGTATAATATAAATATAAATAACTATGGATGTTCAATATCTTACATTTCCCCAAAACCATAGAGAATCGATATCCCTTACTAAATAATAAGACAAGATATACCACCATTAGAAAACTGCAAGAAAAATTAAATTATATTAAATTCTAACATATAAATATTTTCTATAAAGGATGTTTATGTATCACTTATAAAGATCTCAACTAATTCTAACACTAACATATATATCTTCATCTTGCAGTCAGTACACGAGATTTATCCCAATCCCATCGTAAGTAAACCTGTAAAAGAAACTAAGGGGGAATGAGCATAAAATAGCTTAGTGAGTTCGTCCCTCACCACTAATATTCAAGCAAGTTATCACATATTATTATCACATATTATTATGACACATGTAAGTAAGCTCTCTACATACAAAATGAATGTAGGCATGATGAATACAAACAACATATCCATAGGAGCCCAAAACTATGAACGGTGTAGAATTGCATTGTCTACACTTCGATCATCCCTTATACTTACCTACATAGGGTATCTTTACTTATTTGCATGAGGCTACCTAAGGGCACTACCTCTCTAGGCAACACTCCACTATGACCCTAGTTGAGAACAGAGTTCCAATCCAAATAAGTGGATCCCAAACTAGGACTATCCACTATCCAAGGCCCCTTGGGCACAAACATGCGAGTCCTCTCGCAAACAAAATTATCCAAGGCCTTACAGGCACAATAAAGCAAGTCCTCTCGTTATCAACTATAGATCCCATGCTAGCTTTGCCTTAGTGATAAAAATATTATTTCTGGCTTTGCAAATCCTTGTCAAAATCGTACAAAATATGTTTAATATTAGAAAAGCTATTTTCTACAAAATACTTTCTTCAAAGTTTTGCAAAACACTTTCTATCCATACATTTACTAAGTTATAGACATATGACGAATAGAACCAGTTATTCTGGTCAGATATTTATATTTATCAATTTTAAAAGGTGAACACACAAATGATTGCACACAAGCAAAACGGTCATTCAGACATATAGGCAACAACAAGTAGCAAAGCATCATACAAGTAATACATACAAACAAGTAGCAAGTCATTAGAACTCCCTCACTTGGATTATTGCTCATTTTCTAAGCCTTTAGGGTTTCTAGAACTCAATATCGAAACGCCTAAAAGATAATAAAACTTATAAGCAACCTGAGAAAAAGATTCCTTACTTAACTAAAAAGCTATTATAATTTGTTTAATTTCCCAATGTAACTTAAGGATGGCGTATAGAGGGTATATCATACATTAGTGGAATCAATAGTAGCTATATTTGTATATTTGTAAGTTATGATACTTCATGTATTTAGTTGTTTATTTCTCCTTATTATCAGCTAATGGGTCTATTACTTGGTTATCTTACTTATTCTATTTAGTTTTATCTTACTTCTTTAGTCGCATGTAACTTTTTCATTTTATCTCTGATATTTACAATCTTATAGTCGTTTGTTATCGTTTTCAGAAGTACGTTTATACGGTGACGTCCGTTTTGGACATTTAGACCCGTATTTTATGATATGGACTAAACTTATTGAAATTTTAACTTATTGAAGCTTAATTATTTTTATTGCTTATGTTTATATCCTATTTTATTCTTTAATGATTTAATTAGCCATTAAAGTCTTACACTTAGGGAATTTTACATTGGTATCACTAATTCACGTACTTAATTAAGTTTAATTCAATTTTGGAAGTGTATTAGGGTTTAAAGGATCTTCGACTCCTAAATACATGTATACATATATATGTTATATTCTTATGTAATCTTATAATTTATTATTTTATAAGCTTACGCTTACATCGTTACTTATGTCATTATTTGCTTATGTTATGGCTTATGTTATCATTTGATTATGTCATTGCTTACATCATCATTTATTACATATATATATATTTATCCTTATGTATTCATACACTTTACACATATTATATATATATATATATATATATATACTTATACTCCTAACATACTAGTGTGTATAATTATGTACTTATACATATATTAGTACATATACCCATATACACATATGGTGACATAAGTATTTTCGTATGCCAAAAGTCCCCTCTTAAAAAAGCTTCATAATTTTCATATTTTTGTACTTTAAGGTTGTATTTGGCATGATATATGTATGTATAGTTAGTATATGTCGTATTTTAGGTTATGTACATAATGGCTACTTATGTACAAAGGTCTTTATACATGTATTTATCAAGTACACTCTTACATACACATACTTAGATATATGTACACATGCTTTTCTTCCAATTACTAAAGCTATCCTATACTTCTAGGCATAAAGATTGGCACTTTATTCCTTTTACAACATATATGTACATAACACATAAACTTCCTATACTAACCTAACCTATACATCTACCTACTAAATATGATAAAAAAAAAATTACATAACAACATACTTTTTACTCCTTCTAATATGTAAGAGAGGTATTAATTTATCTAGTGGATGAAAAGTTGTTGAGATATGAAAGTAAAATTGAAAAGTTTGAGAGAATGGGGGATAAGAAGGTGAAGGTTTAGAAATGAGAGAAGAAAAGGGGTTTTATGTTATGTATTTTGTGTTTTATAAATAATAACAAGTGGGGTCCTTAGTGGGAAAGGGGGTAAATATCAAAAGAAGATAAAAAGGGGAAAAATCTAAAAGAAAAGAAATCATTAGAAGGAAATAGATGATTCTAGAGTGAAAATGATATTTTGTTGACTTTTTCATATGTTGACTTAATCAAATTTTTCACCTTTATCAACTTTTCAAAATTACATGTCGTTTAATATACATAATGAAGTAATTAGGGAAACATAGGAGAAAAATTAAGGAAATGAAAGAAAATATAGGGTTTATTGAAATGATTAGTAAAAATAGCCTTTGATAGGCTATTTAGTATACTTATTATGAAAAGTATCATTTAGGGTATTAATATTTACTACATATAACATAAGTTTTAACTAAACTCTTAACTCTATGTAATATTAACCTAGTTATATACTTAGAAGATGAATGTGTTCTATGATGCGATATATTAGTTTCTAAAGGATTACTTTAGTATTGTAAATATTTGTGAATGATTGAAAGTTATCTTTAATCTTTTACTAATGATTTAGTATAATACTAAAGTTATATTATCAATTAAGGTTTTACAGTAAATTATGGTGAATTAGTACTTTTATATCCTTAAAGTTATAATTTTTGAGTCTTCATTACTTCTGGGTGCAATCTTTACATTTAGGGTTTAATATATTCATATGCGATAAGTTTTTTATTGTTTTCTTAGGGTTTTGATGAGGTTTGAGGTTAACTTTTGCAGTTATATATACTTAAGGTTTTAGGGTCTTCATATGCGATTAGAGGTTCAATTGATAATTTAAGGTTCTTTATATTCTCTTTAGGTTTTGATTTGAAAATTTAATCGATTTCAAATCTTATTGGCTCTATTGGCTTCAAGAAATCATCTATAGTTTAGAGATTTGATTCAATACTTAGAAAGCTAAATTAATAAGGTTTACATCTAAGGCTACTTCTTCCACCTCAAAAGAGGCACAAGACGACATGTTCCTTGGGTAACTTAGCCAACAGTGTTGTAGAGGTGGGATAAACTCGCTTGGATTAATTCTATTGTAGTAGATAATTATTTGAAAGATAAGGAAAGAACATGCATGGCTAGGTATCTATTCAATAATATAGTTTACTTCTGTGATTCACCAAACGAAGTAGCTAGTATTGTCAATAGCATCATTGTTTCAAAATATAACAAGTATTGGCAAGACCTTCCTAGAGCATGGAATCTTAGCAGGCTGAGAGAAGAGGAAAGGGTATATTTTCCAAGGGAGCATGAGTTCCACATCTATTTGAAATATCTCGACTTTGGGCTGTGCTTCCATTTCTCGGTATTTGTCAAGCAGTTCCTTAATTTCTTACAAGTCATGCCAAGTATGTTTTCACCAAACACATAACAACTTCTAGTGACATTCGTAATAATCTACGAAGAAGTTAAAGTTAGGGCTACGCCTTAACTATTTCGGTACTTCTTTACAATTAGGAGACAACCTAATAGCTGGTGCTTTGCAACTAGTACTTTGCAGCGACTAGGGATGAGTAGAAGTTCTTAGATAGGCTAGAGTGTAAGATCTATAAATGGTACGATAAATTCGTGTCTATCATTTTAGATAAGGATTTGGATTTTTAAACCCAATGGAATAAACCAATCTACACAAAGGACATTGAGTTGATGCTAAATGATTTGCTCTAGGAAAGAAGGTCCAAGAAAGGAGGAAAAACAAAATGTTTTTCTAGGATGCCAAGAGAATAATTAGTTGTTATGAGAGTCATGAGCCAATTTTTTCTAAGAAGGAAGGTACACTAATGAGCATTCATTATTATTAATATGTTTACTTTATACTATAGCTATAGGTGTTGGTGAGGTAAACCTTACTAAGCTATTAGCCTAAAAGAAAGCAAAAAAATCAAAGGCTGTTAAACATACATCCTATATGGTTGTAGCTACTTGGTTGGCTATTGTTAAAAAGGCAACTAAAGTGGGCACAATAAAAAAAGTGATGACCCAAACGATCTCTCATCTTGCTGAGAAATAACAAGGGATTGAGAAGCTTAGGTTAGCTAAGGCTACATGAGTAGAAACTAGTCCGACGGAAAATATTACCCCTACTATGGAGTCAAGAGATGGTGGTCAAGAGACCTAACTGCACAATGAGGCTGAAACTACTATGGCTATTGAAGGGTCATTACTCATGATGGAGGCCATGCCAAGTACCAATAAGAGAAGTAGGAAGGAGCATATTGACCAACCCTTAGCTAAAAGGTCCAAGGAATTAGATGAAAGGACGAAGGCAATAGTAGAGAACCCAATAGGATAATCAATACAATTGTCGATAGACATGCTATAGGTTGGTCAAGCACTTCGAGTCTGACTAATGCCACAACATATGTTTAAAACATCTAAGGCAAAAAGATTAAGATTGACAATATGATTTCTTTCATGGGGGAAGATTTTGAAGGCATCTAAAGGCTACATGATGATGCATTAGTGATCAATGCAAGAATCACAAACTTTGAGGTCGAGAAAATTGTCGTTGACATTGGAAGTTCAGTAGACATTATTTTCCAACATGCTTTCAATCAAATGAGACCAAAGATCAAAGTACAGCTAAAATCTTAGAATTTTGATTTGTATACCTTCAATAATCAGCCCTTTCAAGTAGCTGGAGTAATTTCTTTACTAATCCGAATTATAGATGACAAGCATGTCATAAAAGATAAAGTGGACTTTGTTATTGTCAAATGTTGGTCCCCATACAACATGATCATGGGATGACCGTATCAACACTTATTTGGTATCGTCCTTTCTATTACCCATCTCAAAGCCAAATTTCCTACTCCTACAGGAGTTGGTGTATGCAAAGGGGATTAATCGTTGGCAAGGTCCTTATACAAGAGGGCCTTAAGGCAAGAAAAGGTTTTCAAATAGAAACTTGTTTGAAAAGAAAGCCAGTCAGCATAGACAATGCCAAAAATGAAATGGAGGAAATCTCTTTAAGTGATGACCCCGGAAAAATAACCGACATAGGGAAACCTTTGCCGATAGATATTCGCCAAAGTTTGATCAGCTTCTTACAGGACAATGCCGATGTGTTTACCTGGTCCCCTTCGGACATGCTTAGTATACTTAGAGATGTAATGATATACAAGCTTTAGATTGATCCAAGTGCAAAAGTGATTTAATAAAAGAAAAGGCATTTTGCCCTCAAGAGACAAGCAGCCATAGAAGAGGAAGTTTAGAAATGATTAAAGGTGAGATTTATTTAAGAAGAGCCTTATCCGACTTAGCTAGCCAACTGTGTGCTCGTCAAGAAGTCTAATGATAAGTGGCACACGTATGTAGACTTCATGGATCTTAACAAGGCCTATCCCAATTATTGCTTTCCATTGTAAAAATTGATCAAATGGTAGATTCAATTGTTGGACATGCATTGCTTTGTTTTATGGATGCTTTCTTAAGTTACAACCAAAGTATAATGAATAAGCAAGACAAAGTTCATATGTCATTTGTCACCAATTTTGGAACATATTGTTATATGATGATGCCCTTTGGGCTGAAAAACATCAACGTAACTTACCAAAGACTTGTTACTAAGATTTTCAAACCCTAGATCCATCAACATGTCAAACTATATGTTAACAATATGATTGTGGAAAGTGTGATAGAAGATTAGCATCTTGCTAATCTTAAGGAGATGTTTGCTACTCTTAGGAGATACAATATGAAGCTCATTCTGTAAGTATATATTTGGCACAACTTCAGGAAAGTTTTTAGGCTATATCGTCACTCGGCGTAGCATTGAAGCCAACTAGAGAAATATTAAGGTAATAGTAAATATGAAATCTCCTCTTATGGTCAAGGAAGTACAGAAACTCATCAGGTGAATAGTCTCCATTAATTGGTTTGTCTTAAGAAGCATAAATAGGTATGTAAAATTCTTTAAAATTTTGAAGAATCCAAAATAGTTCAAATGGACCAATGATTGCGAAAGGGCTTTTAATGAACTCAAAGAATTCCTTGCTTCACCCTTGATAGTGTCGATACCTATTAAGAGAATTTATATTTATACTTATCAATCAACTACTGAGCTCTTTCTTCTATTTTGGTCCTAATCGATGACAAGAAGCATCAACCCATTTATTACGCGAGTCATGTTCGAGAAGGACCAGGGAATCGGTACATGAAAATTGAAAAGTTTGTATTAGTAGTGGTTCTCTGGATAAGAAAATTGAAACTGTATTTTAAGACTCACCAAATCATAGTCCTCACTAATCAGCCATTACAATAGGCATTGCAACTGCCAAACTCTTCCAAGAGGATGATGAAATGTACCTTAGAGTTAAGTGCCTATGGTTTATAGTTTAAACCTAGAATGGCATTTAAAGCTCAAGTACTGGTGTATTTTTTGGCTAAGTTCACTGTTGAGGAAGACAACATAGAGATTGTTGAGAAACCCATATGGTATACCTTTATGTAGATGGTTTCTCCATTAAAGAAGGAAGTGGTGTGGGCCTTGTTCTATGAGGACTCCACAATGCTAAGGTCAATTATGCCTTAAAATTTGGATTCCTAACTAGCAATAACAAAGCTGAATATGAAGCTTTGATAGCCGATCTTAAAATGGCAAAGGAAATTGGTGCCAAGAAACTTGAAGTTTTCTCTAATTCACAACTAGTGGTGAATGAAGTCGCAAGAAGTTATGCAGCGAAGGAAGAAGAAATGAGCAAGTACCTATTGATGGTACAATGTCACTGAAGAATTTCAATCTTTTTAATCTACAAGGTGCCAATATGGCATTTCTTGACCTGAGTGATAAACTTTTTGTCGAATTTCTCCTACAAAAAAGTTTATCCATTGTCTTGTAGTATAACGACCCAACAGTATCGTTGTCATGATAGGTCGCCGTATACCGTATAAAGGTCTATTATCAACCCCCTTGCTGATCATAGGCCTTTCATACGACACACAAGGCTCCTTCCACTCTACGTTACTACTAAGCCCATAGAGAAGTAATATAGAGCAATTTAACTAAAATTACTTCAATGTTATAAATTAACTAATTGTGTGAGCTTGTGAGACCCACACCAAAACAATATTACAAATAAATGCAGTTCATAGCGGAACTGCATAAAATCTAAGTTATGCATAAATACATAAAAGTATCTAAATATGTATAATCTATTACAAAATGTCCTCTTCGCTTTCTAATCGCTCCAACCCGTCTCTATCCAAGACTTACCACGGGCATGCCTCGGCTCGGATTGACGAAGAGGTTCTCCTGCACCAATAAAAATCTATAGGGGAGTAAGCTTACGCTTAGTGAGATAAATGCCCTCATCAGTACCACACGACAGAAATTTATTAGATGCACAATCATATAAATGTATGAACAAACAGTATGGCAAACAACGCGTGCAGTGACCTAGGAACTGCATGCGACTCAGAATTTCGCCTCCTGAA
Source organism: Lumnitzera racemosa (assembly GCA_024138005.1). Lineage (NCBI taxonomy): Eukaryota > Viridiplantae > Streptophyta > Magnoliopsida > Myrtales > Combretaceae > Lumnitzera > Lumnitzera racemosa. The sequence continues at coordinate 75,195,848 of JAMXBC010000002.1, forward strand.
GTCAGGGTTTGGAGATAATTAACTGACCCAAACCAAAATCCGGGTTCTAGACCTTAGGTTTTATTTCATTTGCACTAGTATGCTCATAGCAAAACAAAACTCTACATACATATATATATATATATATATACTTCCTTTACCAAAATCAAATCGTATCCTTTGAGAATCCCAAGTCTAGCGGTGTGGTGGCCCCCGCAGTCCACAAACATACGCCCTAAGCAGAAGCTACAAGACTAGGCCCCTCGCCGATAGTTGGCATCTCCCACCGCCTAGTAAGCGCATCAGCTTAAGATAGAGACTCAATATATATGATGGCATAGCTAGTGCCCAATCCTACAGGAAACTCGTATTCCTGTGAGTCCCTTCCCATCTTCTGCGTGAAGCGACAATCGGTGTTACCCATATGCAATATGGGGAATGCATGATTCATTTTGAATTCTTAATCATATAAGTGATTAACTTGATTTTTAGGGTGATCAACCAATTTCATTCCATACAATTCACATGTATATATTCATACAAACAATTCCCATTATTATATATAATTAACAAGTCATCACATTCATCCATAAATTCATACACATGCATCTCCCATATCCCACAAGTTTCCAAATTTATAAATATAAGATTAGGTGCATCTACTTTACAAGCACAATCAAGTAAAGAGTCATCGGGAATTTACTCACTCTGCCATGTAGTTCAATCACAGTAGTCTGGAGGCAAGTCGTCTCCATAAACAGTGTCCCCTGGTCATTGAAATAATTTTTATAAGGAATTGAAGCAAACTTAAGAAACTATGTAAGTTTTCCTTAAATTATATTCTTAACTAGTTTTCGTAATTTTTCCCGGTTTTTACCTAATGTTCAATAGCGTATAACTTTTTCGTTTTAAATTCGATTTTTATGATCTTATAGTCAATCTTCATCGTTTTTGAGTGTGCTTTAACGTGGTAGGGTTAGATTTTCGAAATGAGGTATGAAATTCTGTCCATGGGTCAGAACAGTAGCGTTCCTCATGTGTTGGAGTGTTTTTGAGCCTTGTTTGGTAAATGGGCTTTGGATAACTTGAGGAATCCTTTGGGCTTGGTCTTTAGATTTTATTCTAAGCTTAAAATACTCCTTGAGATTAGATTTACAACTTTGATTTATATTCCTAAGGCTAACAACCATTTCTTGGGCCCTTTAGTGAGCTTAAGTTGTCAAATGAGCTTGTTTTTAGTTCAAACTAAGGTTAATGACTTTGGTGGGCTTATGGGGCCTTAGGTGTATTTCTTACGGGCTTCAAAACTACCTTTCTTGGTACTTGTGCTGATCAGATTTTTATTGAAGGCCTATCTTAGAGTTCTAGGCTTATTTTAGGAGTTTTAAGCTCGGTTTTGAGTTTTAGGCTTTATATGCTCACTATACTTACTTTAGTTAATCTTTTCACTTTTATCATATTTTTAGGCCTCATTTTCCCACACTCCAGATCTGTTCATATTAGTCCTAAGGGGTCCTTACTTAGTTTTTCAACTTGTTTCATCATTTCCTTAAGTTTAGGTGGTAGATTATGCACTTAACTACTTGTGTACAAATCTTAACTTAAGTTTCCTTCCATCAAATGATCCTTTAACTCATGTTCCACATAAAGAAATAAAAGATCTTATACTCAATACAACTCCCATATCATAGCTCATGTCATACAAAGTTGGTTTCTTCATAAAACTTCATGTGATGGGTTTTTCCTTAACTTAAGTCTAGATTTGAGCATATTTAACTTAATAGAAACAAAATCAACATTCAAATGACCATGGAACCCTCACGTCCAGCATGCTTATCCTCCATTAAAGTTCTCATTTCAAGATTTCCTTAGCTTAAAATCTTCCATTCAAAGCATTAAACAAATGTCTTCACAAAACACCAACTTTACATGCTCATATTTCAACTTCATGCAAGGGTTTTATGGTTTATTTCTTAAAACGATTTTTGATGTTCTAACAACTTAAAACTTACTCACATCTTCAAGAAATCCAAGTCTCCTAACATAAATACTAATCCATATATCACAAGAAACACTTAGTCGTCCTTAACGCAAAGTTTGGTGGTTATGCACTAAGGTTCTTCTTAAGCCTTTAACTTTGCTTCCTCCTTTTTGCTTACCCTTTGAAACTCAAATCTTTTGGTCTTTTGAAATGGGGTTTATGGAAGATTCTAATGGTCTTAAATGATGAAAGAAAATGGCACAAGAGCAAAGGAAAAAAATGCCGTGAGTGAAGCTTCAAAATGGAAGAAAAATTGATTTTGTGAGGTAAGGTTATTTCCCCTTTTTATGTTTGTTTCAAAAGAGAGAAAGATGAAGTGAAAGTGAAATTGAAATTCAAAAAAATGGGGAAGAGTATGGCCGGTTGGAAATGGAGAGAGAAGGAGTGATTAAATGCCTTGGAAGTGTTTCCTTGTAGCTTACATAAAGTCAACAATTTCAACTATTGATGATGTAAGCATTAAGGGGTGAATAGCGATGTGTAAGAAAAAGTGATTGATGGGTGAATGACCAATGCATGGCCCCCTTTTCTCCCCTTTCTATATCTACCATTTAAAGTCTTTGCATGCCATGGAGTGGTCTTGTCTCCTTTATTAAAGTTAAGCTTATGAATTCTTGTGAAAAATTGTCCATATGTTGTATAAGTAAAGAGGTGATAAGGAAATTGTCTTATCACTAGATTTTGATAAGTTATCAATTGATAAATGATTCCAACTCTCAATTGATAAGTTATCTAGAGTGATTGGTTCGTCTACTTATTTATGTGTAAGGCTTATACATGAACATAAGGACATAGCCTTATAGAAAATTGTTTTAGGATTTTTATCTTACATTATTTTGTAATTTATGATTTGATTTTTGTAGAATTGTGAAAATTTATAAAGTTGGATGAAATTATTCAAATTAAATTATCGATTAATTATTTAGGGGTAAAATTCCTTAATGGTTTTAAGGTTTAGGGTTTTAAGTAGATTTAGAGCTTGTAGTCCTTCAAGCTTGGGTTTTCTTGACAATTAGCTTTTGAATTGTAAGAATTTAATTCGTTTCTAAATATAAACTTAAGTTTTTAGTTTAGTTGATCTTTAGGAACATTCGGAAAGTACTCTTAATCGAGTCTTAAGCCTACTAAAAGTAGGGTTTACATGTAGAGTCGTGAATTGCCTCCTTGTTTGAGAGAGAAGTCCTGAATGGATCCCCCCATAGATTATTTAAGAGATGGTGTCCTCCTTGATGATAAGAAAGAAGCATGAAGATTGGTTATGAAGCTATGAACTACATGTTGATAGATGATCAGTTGTATAAACATAGCATATCCCAACCTTATCTTTGATGCCTTCCTCTAAAAGTTGTCCAATAGGTATTATCTAAACTACACAATAGTGTATGCAAGAACAACATGAAAGTACAAACATTGTATATCCATGCATTGCAACTCGACTATTATTGGATGACCATGATGGAAGATGTAAGGATAGCTATTCAGCATTGCCTACAGTGCTAGAAACATGAGTCATTGAGTCATGCACCTTCCACTAAACTATGCTACCTATCTAGTCCTTGGCCCTTTGCCTAATAGGGGTTAGACATTCTGGTCTCCATCTTAGCCCTTATTCTTGCATTTTCAACAACCACAGTTTGTGGCTTTAAGGAGTTGTATGCATCCTCAATTTTCTATAACAAGTTGGTATAGACTAATGAATTTTCCAGATCACTTGGCAGAATACATGAAATATTATAATTGTTATTACCTTCTTCATTTCTTTATCGACTTTGTCTAAGGCTGTTAAAATGTGGCTGCTAATCTTTAAAGAAATAGGAATATTAGCAACCAAACATATTTAATAGTTGAAAGTATTCAATAGATATTTACATCATATAACTTGGTCGCGATATGAGCCTTCTTACAACTACTGACCCTGTCAACGTCTTTCTTTACAATCGCTCTATCCAAGGGAAGAACAATGCCTTCCATCAATGCTAGAGATTTTGTCATATCACCTAAGGTTGAGTTGGTATGTAAGATATTGTGACTCCAACATAAGATGAAGTACTCATCGACCTTCGTATTAGGGATGAATTCAGCACTACTAATACAGAAAGCTTTATTAAACATGGCTGCCTTTGTCCTTTTGTCCAATTCGTTGGACCTCTTAGCTAGGGGTTAGCCAAAAAGTTCCTTACCACTTCTCTTAATGGTACTCAACATAGCCTTCATCATGAGTGATGACCCTTCAGCAGCTACAGTAGTTTTAGCCTCATTATGGGGTTAGGTCTCTTAACCACCATCTCTCGGCTCTATGGCAAGGGTAATATTTTCTATCAAACTAGCTTCTACTCGTATGGCCTTATCCTACCTAGGCTTCTTAGTCCCTTGTCATTTCTTAATAGGACAAGAGATCTCTTGGGTCATCACTTATTTTGCCGTACCCTCTTCAGCTACCTTTTCAATGGCAGTCGGTTGAGTAGCTACAATCGTGAAGGATGCACATTTATAGGCCTTCACTTGGGCCAATAGCTTAGCGGGGTTTACCTCATCAACACCTATTTCTATAATATAAAGTAGATGTATTAATACTAATGTGAGGAATAAGAAAGAACTCACATTCTCCATGCCAAGTAAGGCTTAAAGGCATCAATTCCTCCCCGAGTCATGAGAATGACTTTCCTCTTATAGCTATTATCGGCATAGTGATTACTCATTAGCATACTTTCCTTTAAAAAAAAATTTGGCTCTCTACTCTCATAATGTTTAATTATTCTCTTGATATCCCAAAAAAACATTTTTTTTTCCCTTCTTCCTTGGATCTTCTTTGCCATAGTAGCATCATTTGGCATCAACTTAATGTCCTTGGTAGGATTAGTTCAGTCCAATGGGTCTAGAAATCCAACTCCCCGTCTAAAATGATAGACATGAATTTGTCATGCCATTTACGGATCTTCGACTTAAGCCTATCCATGAACTTCCACTCATGCCTAGTAGCTATAAAGTTTCAACTATTAAGGTAACTCATAATCATAAAGAAGCATCGATATAGTTGACGCATAGCCCTAACTTCAACTTCTTCGTAGATTATTTCAAATGCCTCTAGAAGCTGATATGTGTTTAGTGAGAATATACTCAATGTGACTCGGAATTAATTGAAGAACTGCTTGATAAATGTTAAGAAAGGGAAGTGCAGCCCAAAGCCGAGATGTTTCAAATAGATGTAGAACTTGCGTTCGATGGAAAACGTACCCTTTCCTCTTCTCTCGACCTCCTAAGATTCCATACTTTAGGAAGGTCTTACCTATACTTGTTATATTTTGAAATAAGGTCCTTATCGATAGCATTGGCTGCTCCGTCTAGTGAATCACGGAAGTAAACTATATTATTGAATAGATACTTAGCCATGGATCTTCCTTCTTTGTCTTCTAGATAATTATTTGCTACAAGAGAATTGATTTGAGTGAGTTTATCCCACCGCTCCACAACATTGTCAGTCGAGCTACTTGAGGAACATGCCGTATCACTCCTCTTCTAGGGGGGAGAAGTAGCCTCATACGTAGTTGCTTCAATATCTAAAAGGATAAGTCGATGAATTACATTGTGAACCAAACCTTATTGACTATAGTGAATGCCACAGAAATTGAAGAATTTCAAGATAAGACAAGTTGTTGAGCAAATAATGAAAAAATATGGATGCAACTAAAGAAATTTGTTTTCAATTTTGAAATGTTCCTTAAATACACATGATCTAGCCTTGTAACTACAATAACTCTTTGATAGAAATGATGTGCTACTTAGATAATGGTGCAAATTGTTAACATGTGTTTCGAGGCAGAAATCCAACGGTCATCAAGCCTCTAATAGTGTTAGGCCTGTGGTGTAATGATGACTAGGGTGACAACTGTTATACTTTCCATTATAGTCTTTTAATAGGCAAGAAAATTGAAAATTGTAACCTTTTAAATAGGATGTGATCCATCTTCCTGCCTTACTCAGCATTTAAGGAACAATTCCCCACTAAACCTCCAAAGCAATAAATATTTACTCCCTTAGTTGAATCTTCGAACAAGGGATTTAGGGGGCAATTGTCTATAGCCAAGTTTCATCTACTCGGCATCCATCATGCGAAGTAGCTTGAAGTTGAATAACACAAATCCATATCTAATTTGAATTCTAAGGGAGTAGCATGAACAATTATCACTTGGTACGGTTATATTACATACTTACCTACTTTCCCTACACTTTAGGAATGTTCCTAATCAAGAGACCTCTACTTATTCTAATAACCATTCCGATAACTACTATTTCAGACACAACATTCACCTATAAACATGGGAAAGAAATGTTGTAAGGGATATTCGGGAACTTTCCACTACTTGCTCAATCTTTTCCTAACTTCACTTATTGAATTAAGCATCAGAGTGGCTATGGTACTGAAACCGTTCTTTTTCTTTGCAGGATGAAAGTTCTTATCCAAAACCTATTAACAACAATCAAGTACTTCGTCGTAAGTTAGAAGCACAATGTCTTACACACTAACTTGGCCCTGAGTGATAGGACAAAATCTTTGGCCTTGATGGAAGGCTTTATTCTTCCTAAGGACAAAGAGATTGCAAAGAAGATGCCAATAAGGTCAGTAGTTGTAATAAGGCTCATATCGTGGCCTAGTTGTATGATGTAAGTGTCTATTAAATCCTTTCAATTGTTAGGTGTGTTTGGTTGCTAATACTCTTATTTGTTCTCATATCATGAGCCACATTTTGATAGCCTTAGATGAAGCCGATAAAGAAATGAAGAAGGTAATAACAATTATAATCTTTTATGTATTCTACCAAGTGATCCCAAAAATTCATCAATTTATATCAACTTATAGAAAATTCAGGATACATACAATTAGTCAAAAGTACAAACTACAGCTACTGAAAATGCAAGTATAAGGGTTGAGATGGAGGCGAGGAAGTGTCAAGATGAATTAGCTACAGAGAAACTGGCACATTCTTTAGTTGCTGATGAAGTCTCAAGTCTTAAGGTCATGGTTGATGGGTAGTACAAGGAAGCTGAGGACCTAAAAGAGGAGTTGTGCATGAAGAAGGAAAAGTGTTGGGGTTTAGGTTGAGCACTTTACTCTATGAATGATGAGGAAGATAAGCTCCAAATGCAAATTAAGGAATCAAAGACCGACAACACTAAGTTGCAAAGCCATGTTGCCGATTTAGAGGAGGCTATGAGGAAAGGACCCTCCATTGAAGAGGCACTCGAAATTGTCACTCTTAGTCGGCAATACGAGAGACTATTGCAGAAGAAGTTGTTAGAGGGGGTCTAGGTGGCAAGAGAAGAGATCCTAAAACTTTACCCTAACTATGATCTCTTGTGCTTGGATTTTGTCAATGTTGATGACAAAGTCAGCAATTGTGATGAGGAAGTTATCAAGGATTCAGGTACGAAGATCAATGCATGGGATGGAGATGAGACTTATGTTGAGGATCTTAAAGATGATGAAGATCATCTATCGAAAGAAATCCGTTATGAGAGTAAAGAAAAATCTACCTATTCCCAGACCCTGAGCATAAAAAATGAAATATGTACTGAGAAGGCCCTAAACTCTACTCAACAAAATGCGTTTGCTCAATCTAAAAGTAAGTAATAGGATTCTCGTCGTTTTATCCTTTGTATGGACTATACTAGGCTGAGTGGCTGAATATTGTAATTGTATTTGTGATGAATAAGCCATTTCTTTGTATAACTTGGTATTTCCAGTACGTTTAATTTCTTGCACATTTTCGTGTCTAGGCATTATTTAGTTCACATGTCGCATTCTTGCTGGCATGCATTATTTTACATCAGCTTGTTTCTCAACATGTCTTATTTCACATGCTTACATTTCTCAGCATGTTTATTTCACATGCCATTTCCTTTGCATGTTTTATTTCACACAACTAATTTAAATGTCTAATAGACATTATTTGTTAGTCATTCGAGACGTAGACTAGCCGTTTTACTTAGGAGTTTGTTATTCGGTTTTAGGATTGATTTATGATGTTCCTTAACCGCAATAGGCTTGAACTAATATTAGTTCATTCATTGTATAGTTTTAACTCATTAGCTCATCTATCAAAAAAAGATTAAGAAACAAATTGAAACTTCAAATGCAATTATCTTGCAGAACAAATGGGTTTTCGACTTATATAACAAACTAAAATGCATAACATCGAGGGAATACGTTGAAAAAAAGTTTCAAGTTCTCCACATTCCATACATGAGGGATAATAGTACCATCTAACCATTTTAGTCAATAAGCCCCCTCGCTAATGACTTCTTGGATCTTTATAGGATCCTCTCGATTTGTGCCAAGCATCCTATGTTCTTCTTGTATGCTAATCATCTCCAGCTTTCAACAAACCAGGTCTCCTAGTTGTAATTCCTTATGCTTCACTTTTTGATTATAGTACCTGGTTACCCTATGTTGATAGGCTGTGACTCTTGCTTTTACGAAATTTCTGATTTCTTCAATTGTATTGAAATTTACCATCAATCCAACGTGATTAACCATCACATCAAAATTCTATGTTCGTAAATTAGGCAAATCCAACTCAATCAACAAGATTGCTTCTGTGCCATATGCTAACTTGAAGGAGGTTTCTCTTGTTGTAGTTCTATGGATGGTTCGGTATCCCCATAAGACATTGAGCAATTCATTGGCCCATTTCCCCTTAACATGAACCTTCCTCCATAAACTGTATAAGATGATCTTGTTGATAGCTTTAACTTACCCGTTTGTCTAAGGGTGAGCTACAGATGTATAATTCAGGAAAATGCTGTATTTCTCACAAAATGATGGAAACTTGTTGTTATTAAACTAAGGCTCATTGTTCATGATTATCATAAATGGGACTTCAAATCTTGATATAATGGAGTTAAAAACAAATGCCTCTACTTTCTATTCGGTGATCTTCGCCAATGCCTTAGCTTCTACCCTTTTTGTGAAATAATCTACAACAATAATGACAAATTGTCGCTAGGTTATAGACTTCGAGAAGGGTCCAAGAATGTCTAATTCCCACTAGGCCAAGGACTAGATAGGCAACATAGTTTAATAGAAGGTACATGACTCAGTACCTCATGTTTTTAACACTGTAGGTAATGCCAAACAACTATCCTTGCATCTTCTATCGTAGTCGGCCAATAATAGCCAAGTCGCAATGCGCAGATATACAACATCCATGCTTTTATGTGGTTGCTGCATACACCTCTGTATACTTCAAATAACACCATTTAGGCATCTCTTAGAGGAAGGCATCGAAGATAAAGTTAGGAAATGCTAGGTTCGTATAGTTAATCATCCATCAGCGTTTAGTTCGTAGCTTGACAAACTAATGTTCTTACTTCTTTCTTATCATCAGGGAGGACACCATGTCTAAAATAATCTACAAGGGGATCCATCCAAATCTTCTCTCATGGATAACGAGCTAATTCATAACTTTACAAGACAATAGATAAACTTTTTTGTAGGAGAAATTGAACAAAAAATTTGTCCCTCAAGTTAGGAAATGCCATATTAGCTAACTTAGACAACTTATTAGCAGTAATATTCTTACTTCTCAGTACCTTATGGATTGAAAAAGATTGAAATTCTTCCACAAGCATTCATACCATCAACAGGTACTTTCTAATTTCTTCTTCCTTCACCACATAACTTCTTATGACTTGATTCACCACTAGTTGTGAATCAAAGAAAACTTCGAGTTTCTCAACACCATTTTCCATTGCTAGTTTAAGTCTAACAATGAATGTTTCATATTCGGCTCCGTTATTACTAATTGGGACTTTAAACTTTAAGGCATAATTGACCTTAACATTGTGGTGTCCTTGTAAAACAAGGCTTTAACTACTTCCTTCTCTAATGGAAGAACCATCTACATAATGCTACCAATGGGTTTCTTAGCAATCTCCATGATATCTTCTTCACTAGTGAACTTAGCTAAAAAATTTGCTAGTACTTGAGCTTTTAATGCCACTCTAGGTTTGTTTTGTACACCATAGGTACTTAGCTCTTAGGAATATGTCATCATCCTCCCGAAAGAGTCTGGCCATTGCAATGCCTACTGTAGTGATTGATCGGTGAGGACTATGATTTGGTGAGCCTTAAAATATGGTTTCAATTTTCTTACCGAAAGAACTACTGCTAATACAAACTTTTCAATTTTTATGTACCAATGTTTTGGTCCTTATAGGATATGACTCAACTAATAAACGGTTTGATGCTCCTTGCCATCAATTCGGACCAAACGAAAAGAAAGAGGTTAGCAGTTGACCGATAGGTACAAATATAAATTCTCTTCGAAGATGGCTGTTGAGAGTATCGAGGGTAATGCAAGGAATTCTTTATGTTCATTGAAAGCCCTTTACAATCATCAATTCATTTGAACTCTTTCGGATTCTTTAAAATGTTAAAGAATTCCATGCACCTATCTATGTTTCTCGACACAAACCGATTAGGGATGGCTATTCATCCGATGAGTTCCTATACTTCCTTAACGTTACGAGAAGATTTCATGTTTATTTTCGCCTCAATCTTTCTTAAGTTAGTTTTAATGCAACGCCGAAAGACCATATAACCTAAAAACTTTCCAAAAGTTGCACCAAATATGAACTTTTATGGATTGACCTTCATGTTGTATCTTCTGAGTGTAGCAAGCATCTCCTCAAGATCAATAAGATGCCAATCCTTTGTCATGCTTTTCACAATCATGTTGTCAATATATACTTCAAAATTTCAATGGAATTAGGGTTTGAACATCTTAGTAAGAAGTCTATGGTAAGTTACAATATTTTTTTTTAGCTTAAAGGGCATTACCGTTTAATAATATGTCCCAAAATTGGTGGCAAATGATATGTGAACTTCATTCTCCTTATTCATTCTATTTTGGTTATAACCCAGAAAGCATCCACAAAAGAAAAGCAATGCATGCCTAACTGTTGAATCTACCATCTGATTGATTTTCGGCAGTGGAAATTAATCTTTGGGACAAGCCTTGTTAAGATCCATGAAGTCTATGTACATGTACTACTTATCATTAGACTTCTTAAAGAGCACACAATTGGCTAGCTAAGTTAGATAAGGCTCTTCCTAGATAAATCTTTCCTTCAATAGTTTTTGAACTTCTTCTATGGCCTTTTATTAAATCACTTTTGCACTTAGATCAATTTGGAGCTTATATACCATTACGTCTCAAGGGATACTCAACATGTCCGAAGGGGACTACATAAACATATCAACATTGTATTATAAGCAGTTGAACAAACTTTGATGAATATCTATTACCAAGGGTTTCCCTATGTTGGTTGTTTTTCTAGGGTCATCTCCTAAAGAGATTTTTCTATTTAATTATAGGCATTGTCTATACTAACTAACTTTCCTTCCAGATAAGTTTCTATTTAAAAAGTCTTTTCTTACCTTAAAGCTCTCATCTATGAGGACCTTGCCAACTGTTGATCCCTTTTGCATACACCGACTCTTATGGAAGTAGGAAATTTAGCTTTGAGATTAGTAGTAGAAGGGATGATTCCAAATAAGTGTTGATACAGTCGTCCCATGATCATGTTGTATGGGGGCCAACATTTGACAACAAGGAAGTCTACTTTATCTTCTATGACATGCTCGTCGTCTTTAATTTGGATTGGTAAAAAAATTACTCTAGCTGCTTAAACGAGTTTCTTGTTGAAGGCATACAAATCATAATTGTAAAATCTCAGTTGTGCTTTGTTCTTTGGTCTTATTTGATCGAAAGCGTATTGGAAAATAATGTCTACCGAACTTCCAGTGTCAATAAGAATTTTCTTAATCTCAAAGTTGGTGATTCTTATACTGATCACCAATGTGTCATCATATGGCTTTTGGATGCCTTCAAAATCTTCCTTTGTGGAAGAAATCATATTGTCGATCTTAGCCTTTTTGCCTTGGATGTTACAAACATAATTTGTGGCATTAGTCAAACTCGAAGAGCTTGACTGGCTTATAGTAGGTCCATCGACAATTATGTTGATTATCCTATTAGGTGCTCTACTGGTGCTCTGCTGGTGCTCCAATCCTTTGCATTTCTCCCAGCAACAATTGGTCTAATATCATTCTCCTAGTCTTTACCTCTCCTTTGAGATGATTGCTCAATATTCTTATCTTGCACTAGATGTCATGACCCTAAAGGGGGCCTAGTAGAATTACCTAAAATTTTCATATCATGAATGCACCCATGATTCGAAAATCATCTTACAAGTCAGAGATTGCAAGATTCTAAATAATTAGTCACTAAAGTTTTTATTTATTTATTTACTTAACTTACGACCACATATATGTGACTATGGATATCCGATAATTTACAGTCCAATAGAACTATAGAGAATCAGTATCCCCTACCAAACAATAAGATTAGGTAGTAAAGTTCTAAAACTCAAACTTACTAAAATTATAAAATTTAAAGGTAGTATTAATAATTATATATATATATATATGTAATAATTCAAATGAACTATATAATCTATCCTTAGAATCTAACTTCTATGCATCCCGATGTTGACATTCAACTCTCAGTTCTTAACCCATGCCCGATCATCTAGTAACCTGTAAGAGAAAACTATTAAGGAGTAAGCTACAAGAGCTTAGTGAGTTAACCCTCATACTATACTAGCAAACAAGTTATCAAATAGTTTATTACCAAACACATGAATACATGAACAAGCAGTATGCCAAACAGCACATATGCAATTGACTGGTACTACATATAACATCGGATTTAACGCCCTCCGAAGTAAGAGTTAGAGATACATCGACACCAATCACAACTGGGCTTTAGCACTTGGGTTTTTACCCGCATATCATTATATATATATCAATTCCCTATTTCACTAAATAGGTTTCTACTTCCATCAATCAATAGTATACAAATATCCAGATCTAGCGGTGAGCTAGCTCCCGTAGTCCACGTTCACACCCTATAGCGATGCTCTCTAGACGCGACCCCCAGCTACCCACAGTTAGTGTCTCCAGCGCCAATAGAACCCGCGAGCTAAGGATAGGGTCTTATTGTACCAATGCTCCTACACTATACTAATCAAATCATGTGGGAATCGATCCCTCCAAGGCCCTTCATTACCAACTACGTAAGGTGACAACCGGAACATTATATGTAATGTTCGTGCTTTATGCATGAATCATTTAATTTTAGGTGAGTTAAATATGGTTAAGTCAATTTATGAGGTGGTCAAACATGATTAACAATCATTCAAATAATGGAACAATCAATTATATCACATTTAACGATATTTTGCACAACAATCAATCAATATCAGTCGCATGCGTAAGTCGAAACCCCATGCATCAAGTTATTAATATTTAATTCATGTGTACTAACTACAAGCACAAAATAAGTATAAAGTTATCGAGAGTACTCACTTAGTTATAAATGATGTCAAGGATTATAATAGTCTAAAGGTAAGTCGGTCTCGATCTTAGGATCACCTAACATTAGGGGAATATGGAAAGTAATAAGTTTAGGGATTAAATAACTAAACTATCATGCTAAATCGTACTGTTTACTTAAATCGGTTATTGATTTACATGAAATCATCAATTTGAGCTTTTTATCGAATCGCGTATTACTTTTTCGTTTTAGCTTAGATTGTTAAGAACTTATTATCCATTTTGATCATTTTTAAGCATATTTTCTTCTAACGAGGTCCATTTTAAATGTTATGACTCACAATTTGAATTGTGATATAAAAATATCATAAAATTTATTATTTTAGTTTAAAAATTATACAATATTAATTTTAGCTTTTTCTTAATATATTTATGATTTAATAATTATTTAAATCATATAATTGATATTTTCATTATTTTGAGTATATTTTCCTATTTTTGAGATTTTAGCTTTATTATGATTATTATTGACATTATTGCCATTATTATTTTTATTATTTCTTATTTTCTTATTATTTATATATTTCACGATTTATACATATATATATATACATATACTTATAATATATTTTATAATTTTATCTTATTTGAAAAATCTTTATTTACTGTAATATATGTATATATACATGTACCTACTCCTTATATAATTGTAAATTTATTTTAGATTATAGATATTATTATATATATATTTTCGGTATACTACATATATATACTATATGTTATACACCTTATGTATATATATATATATATATTTAGTGAAAATAAACATACTCTTATGTACATCTTCATGTATTCATGTATTTGTAACATATACTCATATAATTCTGAATACATAGATATAAATAAATAATATACAATTACCTATTCATGTATTATATATTCGGTATATATATATTTACATAATATTTGTTATAAAAGATGTGTACTATATATTATACATAAATTTTATAATACATGTGGTACACTGCAATATATACTCTCTATTATACATATATATATATGTTATATATTATTATTTATGGAAATATACTACTATATATATACTATATGATTACATAAATATATATATACAAAAATAATTACACATGGATACATATATATATATAGCTTACAGTACATATATATATATATATCTACTATAGTTATTTAATAAAATACTTAATACTAATTATACGTATTCCTAAAAAAAATACATAATACATACTCTTTCATATAATATACCTATATATATATATACATGCATACATATATAGCCTAATACATGCATATATTATTCAATTTATATATTTATGCACATATACATGTATTAGTAATGTTATATTTATAAAAATACTATACAAATACTTCATTTATACATGTATATACTATGTAATATACATCTATACGAGAAAAATAAATAATTACCTATTTCTTTTAATTTTTTTGTTCTTCTTTTCCTTTTTTAATTTTCCTTCTTTCCTTCACGGTTTTGCTTTTAGATTTGTGTGTAGGATTTTTTTTTCTTTTTCCAAATTTTTACTTATTCTTTTTATTCATGTGAGTACCTAGCTTAAAATTTAAGTTAAGATATTATCTAATCTTTATTTCCATTTTTTTTTATTTTCCACTCAATACATGGCAATTTTTTTTTCCTTACGTAGGCTACTATTTGATCTTCAATTTCCAGAACGTGGTAACAATGAAAAAGAAGAAAAGAAAGAAAAGAGATAAAATGAAAAAGAAAGAGAAGGAAAATAAAAATTAATAATAAATATAATAAAACTTATAAAAATTCTCATCATAAATCAATTATTAAATTTCTGCGAAATTTTATGGATTTAATTGGTACCTATTACAATTATAATTTTTACAACTTATTATAGCAATTTCATTAAAATTTCACGTGAATAGGCTATTTAGTTGAAAATTGCAATCGTTTATAATTTTATCACTATTGAGTAATATTGAACTATTTTATAGGTTTATATTTATAATTTTAAGGTTTTGATCAAATTCAGGTTCAATTTTGGTTAATAGTACATAAATCAGATTTAGGGTTTTAGTATGCAATTTAGGATTTTGATCAATTTCTAAGGTTTTAACTACTTATAATATATTTAGATTTATGATTTATTAAATTTTTATCTTACTCGGCTTTAATGACTTATCAAGTCATCTACAATATTAGGGTTCAATTCTACTTTTAAATAACCAAATATATGGGGTTTATACTTGAAACTTGTATAAATGCCCTCGTTGTATGGCATGTTCAGTTGCATTCTTAAGCTAGATGCATTTGTTTATGTTGTGACCTTTATCATGATGACAATCGTAGTATTTGTTGGCATTTTGCCTAAGCGGGTTTCCTCTCTTCCTCTTTAGCCATTGTAGGACTCTTCTCTACCCACGTACTTCCATTAATATGTTTGAAATTAGACGATTGATTGGCTTGTAAGATAAATTTGTCAAGATTCGAGGTCTCTTTCCCTTAGCATTAGGACTTTGACCATCATCCAGCCTGAGTTAATCTTTTGTACTCCTCTTATCATTTTTCTTGTCTCCTCTGTTTTGATCAACTTCTTACTGAGCTTTTATATTGTCCTCCTATCTAATGTAAGGCGTAGCTTTGGCTTTGAACTTAGCAAAAGTTCTTAGCTTATTCTTAACGAGAGACTTAAAGAAGTCTCTATAGGGCTTGACTCCATCAATGACAGCATTGAGGGCTATACTCATGTCCAATTCTAGGATTTAGACCATCTCAGCCATAAACTTAGCTAGATAGTCTCTGATGGATTCATTTTATCTTTGTTTTATTGTGTTAAGAACTGAAGAGTCCTTAACAGGAAGCTTACTGGTAAGGAAGTGTTGAAGGAACACTTTTACTAATTCTTTGAAACACAAAATAATGTTTAACTTTAGGTATTTGAACCATGTACTTATTGCATTCCTTAATATAGAGGGAAAAGCTTAGCAAGCTATGGCATCACTCAAGCTGTGCAACTTAGCCAAAGTGTAGTAGTGCTCCAAATGATCTTCAGGATCTTTCATTCCATCATAGGTTTCAAATTGCCATAACTTAATGTGTTGTGGTATGACCTCTAAAGTCTCAAGAATGAAGGGGCTCTTCTTATTTTACAACAACTTACTTATTGTAGTAGGGGTGCTAACATGTAATGGTTTAGTATAGTGCACCTATTGTAATTACTTACCCTTATCAATATTCTTAAGAGTAGGAGCTAAAGGTCCCAATGTAACCTTGGCTTGCTTTTTTAGCAATTTGGGTGAATAGATTGAGTCATTGCTATTATCGGCATTGTAATTGTCATAC
Source organism: Lumnitzera racemosa (assembly GCA_024138005.1). Classification (NCBI taxonomy): domain Eukaryota; kingdom Viridiplantae; phylum Streptophyta; class Magnoliopsida; order Myrtales; family Combretaceae; genus Lumnitzera; species Lumnitzera racemosa. Next base: position 75,212,633 of record JAMXBC010000002.1, read on the forward strand.
TCTTTGTTTTGATTTGGGTAAACATTATTACGGAGGAGATTAAGGATCCCTTCATGTTTTTTGTTTAGTTCCTATTTTTTTTTTTTTTGCCAAATTAAGGTAAAGTTGCTTTAAGTTGCTTTAATTTAGCCAAACGTTGCTCATCAGTTTGCCTACTCTTTCCTTCAAGATGATGGGAGGAATTACCAGCACTTGTACTCTTAGTCAGCTGAGCTTCGCCATATGGGTGTGTTTGAGAAAAAACAGATGGTACCAAATGTTGTTAGTAGGTTTTGGATAAGAGCTTTTATCCTTGCAAAGAAAAAGAAAGCTTTTTGTTACCGAGGCCAATCCGATGTAGCCACTTTGATGCCTAAATTAGTAAGTGAAGGTAGGAAAAGATTGAGTAAATAATGGAAAGTTACCAAATATCCCTTACAGCATTTCATTCCCATATTTATAGGTGAATGTAGGGTCTAAAATAGCAATTACTAAAATGATTATTAGGATATGTGGAGGTCTCTTGATTAGGCCCATTCTTAAAGTATAGGGAAAGTAGATAATTATACAATATAACTGTGCCAAGTGATAACTACTCATGCAATTCCCTTAGAACTCAAATTATATACGAATTTGTGTTACTCGGCTTCAAGCTACTCGGCACGATGGAGGCTGAGTGGACGAGTTGATGAAATTTGACTATTAACATGATGTGCTTCATGAGACGTGTTCCTATCTCGACCTTTGGGAACTACTTAGCTCTAGAGAGTGTTGGCTTTTACTTAAGGTCACACCATGTCTATTGCTAAGGGTGATATTGATAACAGGAGACTTCAAATTGGACATAGATACCTAGATCCCGATGTGCCAAAATACTTTCGAACTCAAGCAATGGTAACCATCAAAACTATGTTGTATACAGTTACTAGTTGAATGTATATATTTTGCATTGCATATGTTTGACTACACATTTATACACTTGAAAAATAATTTGCTTGATATTGCTTATTGAAGAGTAGGAAGGTTACTCACTAAGTAGTTGAGCTTACCCCTTTGTAGTTTGTTGTTATAGCAGGATTTGTGGTTAGAGTCGGGTTGCGAGATGCTTTAGGTCAATAGTTACAACTTGGGATTTGGGATGTGAAGAAGTTGAGAGCTTGAGTGAACTCTTTATTTATTATTGGACTCTCTCTCTTTATTCTTCAATATTAAGAATTTTTAGCTTATTGAGTAGTCTAGACTACTTATGATGATTTATCTCAATATTGTATGACTAATTTAAGGGAAACTTGATATCCCATCTCATGTATGTTATGTTAGTGATTAATTAGATAATATAACTTTAATTTATTTGCTCTACTATTACTTAATCCTAATTACTAGGAGAAAGTTATAATTGTAAAATGCCTCATGTAGTACACCAAAGGCCCTTGATCAAGGATGGTACTTGATCTCGGATTTTTACGTATTACATGGTGGTACTACTACAACTCAACCAACCTTCGGGTTGTGACAACTTTGATATAACTTTCAGTTGAAACCTAAAGCTTTGATACCAAGATTATATGATGTGCCTAGAAGCTTAGTAATCACTAAGATTTACCGTAGGAAATAAGAACCAAGTAACTCCTTCAACATATCAAAGAAAACTAGAATGAAATGGTCAGCAAATGTAATACAATAGCATACATAAAGCTGCTCAAAGGATATTACTTACCATTAAACACAATATGACTTAACACTTCATATGATATGATGTATAAGCTAGTGTCAAGGTCCACCCACCACTAATCTTAGGCTAATCAACAAGATTAAATAAGAGTATAAGAAAAATGTGCTTGAAGATGAATATCTCACAAGAACTAATATATTCAAAATCTGAAAGGGATGTGTAAGATGATTTGACTATAGAGAAAAAGGACTATTTATAGTAAGTTCCTAGGGTAATATTACAAATTAAGAAAATCACAAAAGAGAATAAAGAAGAAAGGGATTCCTAGTATGTACATAAGCGGTAAATAGGACAAATGACGAAAAGGAGTAATAGTACAGTGTCAGAAAAAGTCAAGGACAAGTGGTAACTTGTCAATGGGTTTGTATTAGGGAATCTCTAGGCGTAATAGTTGGGCTTAGTTGATGATGCAGTGGCTGTTGATGGGTAATATTAGAACTTAACAAGACGAATGAGGAATGATACTATGTAGTAGGGTAAAAGAGAAGGATTCAGCTTATAGGAGCTTCAGGCTTACCATCAACACTTAGTAGGTAAACCTTGGCACATGAGGGTAGGGGTGGTTTGAGTAGGGCTTGAAGCCCACAATCTTCAACCTTAGCACTCAATAGGTTGGCTTTAGCAAATGAAGGGTTAACAATAATGTTAGGACTAGGATAGAACAGCGTATATTCAAGCTGAGACCTCAAGGAGTTTGCCCACCATTTTTCCATATGCTATGTCTCGTCTTCGGTAAGCTGATTAGAGAGAATCCTTCAAGCAAGAGATTGAAGGCCTTAAAGCTGCATATAAGTAAGACGGCTAGTGGTCAGTAGTACAATGGTAGTGGTGAAGGTTGGGGAGAGAGAAGAAAGTTTAGAGAGCAAATAAAATCTTAATTATGGGTAAATTTGACTTTGCATATAAGTCTTTACATCCTTTGTCCCTTTATGTACCTACATTCTCCCTTTTAGCATTATATATGTGTTTGCATTTTCATTATTTATCACTTTTAGTAAGTAGAGACAAATGCTTCTAGTTGGTTCATGATAATTGATTTAATAAATTCAAATTACCGAGCCTAAATTCTTGGTTTTTCTTTTTCCTTAATTCAATTATGTAGACACCTAATTTTTATCGATTATCTTATTTCAATCAATTGAGCCAAGTTAATAAAAAAATAAAATAAATAATAAAAAAAAAGATAATTAAAGAAAAATGAAAAAGTAAATAATAAATAATAAAAAAAAGAAAGAAGAAAATTAAGTTAGGTCATAGCAAGTTGAGTCATAAGTCGAGTCATAAGTCGAGTCGCGTTAAGTTGAAGTAAGTTAAGTTATTAGATCGAGTAGCGAGATGGGCTAAATTAATTAATTTATCTAAGTTAAGGACTTAAATCAGATTAGGGAATTATTGGGCTAAATTAGACCAGGTCATACCTCAAAAGAAAAGCTCGAACTAGCTAAGGTTTCTAGAAGATAGGGTGAATCTAGGTTAAATAAAAATCAAATCCATCATGTCGAAAATATAAAAGATTCAATTTTAGAGTTTATAAATAACATGTAGACTAGGGATTCGAGAGGACTTTTACCTTTAATCACATGCGTCGCTATGTGTTACCACCCAAACCACATGCGTTGCCATACACCATTGCACACTATTCCCCAGTATCACCTAGTCCATCGCCTAGCCTCACCTAATCCATCACCTAGCACTACCCAAGGTCGCCTAGTCCGTCGCCTAGTATTGCCAAGCATTGCCAGTACTTTACTCGGTACCACCTAACATCGCCTAGTCCGTTGCCCAACATTACCCACTCTACTGCCTAGCATCACCCAATAGTACCCAGTATCATCTAGCATCACCTAGTCCATTGCTTAGCATTGCCCAACACCGCCTAGCGTCGCCTAATACCGCCCAGTCCATTGCTTAGCATTACCCAATACCGCCTAGCGTCGCCCAATACCCCCCAGTCCATCGCCCAACGTCGCTTATTCCATCGTCTAACATTGTCTAGTCCGTCACCCAACACCGACACGATTCGACGCTAGGTAAATTTTCATTATTTTTTTATTTCATCAATTTTTATTAGATTACTTTATTAGTTATGTTTTTTCTTTATGAAATATTTTTGTGTTTGAGTGTAGTATTTTTTTTATTGTTGTTTATTCTTATTGCAAATTTTCTATAAAATTTAGTTGAATTAACTTTTTTTTAAATAAAAAATATTTTGGCATATAGTGGTTTTGAAAAATGAAAAATCTTAAATTGAGTTTTTTTTTTTAAAGATTCGATTAGTTAGGTTTTTTTATTTAATTTAAAAAAATTAGATTTTTTTAAGCTTATTTTCTTAAAATAATAAATTAATAAAAACGTAAACTTGACTCTATTTTTAATATAAAAATGACCCACTGACTAAAAATTTTATAAAAATTGAACTACGGCTGGTTTGATCCCGATTAATGGGTAAATAGGTACCTTCGAGACAACCATTAAAGAATAAAAAAAAAGGAAAAAAAAACCTATTTCCCCTTTTCTTAGAAATTCACAATAAAAAATAATAAATCACTTTTAGTTATATTTTGTGAACTTAGGTATATTTTTAATATTGTTAGAAAATTATAAAAATAAAAGCCCATCAATTTCTTTTAATTTTCACATGGTGACTTAGTTTTAATTGGTTAGCCCCCAAACCTAGTTTTTCTGATTTAATTTTCTAAAAAATCAAACTTTTTAGAATATCCGCAAGCTAGTAGTCAAATTAAGGTTTTCTCACTCGAAAATCTTAATTTTATTTTTATCAATTGAACTAGTTGGTGAATCCATTTTTTTTTTTTTAAAAAAAAAATTCTTCTCCTTAGTTTAATGTTGAGTAATTTATGTTAAGTGAGCTAGACTTAATATAGGTTAAATTAAGGAAATGAAAATAGAGCTCAACAAAATTAACAGCTCTACTAAAGAAGTTAGGTGGGCTAGCCATTTAAAAATTAAAAATTAATCGATGGGGGCCTTTGTATTTTTTTTTTAATTGTATTATAGTTGTCCTAACTAAGAGGTTTCTTTTTATTTATTTTGTAATAATCATTTACATATTTAGATGGGGTTAGACCTAGGCTACCTTGGGAACTTAGGACGAACCACCATTGTGTAATCCTCAGGTCGTTGGGGTCTTTACCTCCGTCTAACTGTGATAAGTGAGCCTACTTAGACTTTGATGTAGGCTACTAGGTTTCTCTTCAAAAAGCCTTGGTATACGTATCAAAATGATATTCGGCTTTCATTTCATCATCCCTAAATACAATTATCCCATGCAAACTCATTTGAACCTTTAAGGAATTTTTCTTAAAATTAGCCCTATAAGAACTACCTTAAACTAGGGTAATTAGGAGGTTAGGATCATTAATTTGGCAAAAAGGAGTAGACTAACTTATGCTTATCTTAGTTGTACCAATTCACAAGCAAATGTTGTTATAGATAATTCAATTTCTTTAGGATGAAAAAAAGCTTCAAACTATATACATTCACTGGGGCCTATACATCTAAACGCCTCAAGCCTATGGACTTTTCCCATACACTTCTCCCAAGCTTATACGCCTTGAACCCACCTTTTAGTGCTTTGGATCCTATTAAGTGAAAACTCAACAATGGAAGGTGACTACCTTGACAAAAAAAAAAGGAAAAAGAAAAAAAAAGGAGAAAAAGAGAAAAAAAAATAAGGAGACAAAGAAAAAGAAAAAGTGAAAAAAAGATTGAAGATATTAGCAAGGTAATCACCTTATAAAAAAAGTCAAATAAAGCCTAAAGTCCAAACTTGTTATAGTATCCAAAGGCTAAACACTTTCAATTCCTAAGCTCAAAAGCAAAGCTCCCATTTTATGATCTAACCCACTATACCACCTTTAATAAAGCTCTTTTGACTAAAGAAGTTGACTTATCTTAAGCAAAACTTGCTCATGAAACTGGGGCAAGCCCATGTTTAGTTTCTCCTCGGTTCTTAACTTATAAACCTAGGATAGATTGTATATGATTTTTTTCAAAATTGGCCAAGTAAATTGATATCCATTTGCTTAAACCATTACCCAAAAACCTTACATTGCAAACCTAAAAAAGACCTATTGATTGACTAGAATGTACCACTTACAAGATAAGCCACAATTTTTTAGAATTGGTGCTGAGAGTAAAAATAGACCTATGAGAGTGTAAAGAAGTCCAGTTTGACTGAACATTCCAAATATTAATATTTATCCCCTTAGTCAAAAACTGAAGAGTTAAGTGCTATTATAAGTTGGAAATAAGTGCTTTTAAAAAGTTCAAAGATCATGAATTATGCTTCAGGAAATGAGATTGAAAGAATGAGTGATCAACAGGTAAGGGGCAAGCTAACCCCTTATTAGTGATCTTTGAGAGTTTTCGAGACTTTCTTACTTGTTAGCAGCACAATTTTCTATCAAAGAGTGTTTTTTTTTTTGAAAAATGAGAAAAAAAGAAAAAATGTTCAAGAAATCATCAAAATCCCTCTAACTTAAGTCATAGATCAAGTAGTCAAAACTCATGAAATTTTTCTACTTTCTAGATCACTTGCTCATTGGAGTACCATCCAGCCCTTTTTAAGATCGCTTCCTCATAGGAACGCTATCCTATCTAGTCTTTTGCTAGGATCGCTTGCTTAAAAGAGCGTTGTCCTACCTATTCCTTAGTTGGATCACCTGTTCAAAGGAGCGCTGTCCTACCTATTCCTTAGTTGGATCGCCTACTCAAAGGAGTGTTGTCCTAGTCCTTTTTTGGATTGCTTCCTCAATGGAACACTATCTTACCTATTCCTTAGTTAGATCGCTTACTCAAAGGAGTGCTATCCTATCATTTAAAAGATCACCTGCTTATGAGAGCATTGTCTCATTTTGTCTTTAATAAAATGTCATCTTATCTTGTCTTTGAAAGATCTATCCTTTCGAGCAACTCATCCAGAAGAGATCTATCCTCTTTGGGCAAGTTAAAAAGAATCTTCAAGAGATCTATCCTCTTTAGGTCACTAAAGTGAAATCATTTTTTAAAGGGATCTATTCTCTTCGAACAAGTCAAAAAGAATCTTGAGAGATCTATCCTCTTCAGGTCACCAAAGTAAAATTAGTTTTGAAGAGATCTATCCTCTTCAGACAAATTAACTAAAATGAATCTCGAAGAGATCTATCCTCTTCAGGTTACAAAAGTGAAATCAATTTTTGAAGAGATCTATCCTCTTCGAACAAGTAAAAAAGAATCTCAAAGAGGTCTATCTTCTTTAGGTCACCTAAGTGAAATCAATTTTTGAAGAGATCTGTCCTCTTGAGATCAAACCAAAAGGAATCTTAAAGAGATCTATCCTCTTTGGATCATCCATCAAACCAAAATAAGTTTTTTGAAATCTTAAAGAGATCTATACTCTTTGAATTATTCACCAAACCAAAATAAGTTAATTTTACCTCCGATGGTTCTTGCCCTATCCTTCCAAGATAGGCCCCTTTGAAATTTTTCGTCTATCCTTCCAAGATAGACATCCGCTTGAAATTTTTGCTCTATCCTTTTAAGATAGACACCATTAAGTCCTATCCTTTTAAGATAGGCCCCCTCTTGAAATTTTTACTTTATCCTTCCAAGATAGGTCTTCCTTAAAAATTTTTGTTTTATCCTTCCAAAATAGACACCATTAAGCCTTATCCTTCTAGGATAGACCCCTTTGAAAATTTTGCTCTATCCTTCCAAGATAGGCCCTACTTGAAAATTTTGTTCTATCCTTCCAAGATAAACACTATTAAGCCTTATCCTTTCAAGATAGGCCCCCTTTGAAAATTTTGTTTAAATTTTTTGCTCTGTTCTTCTAAGATAGATACCATTAAGACCTATCCTTCTAAGATAAGCCCCCTTGAAATTTTTGCTCATCCTTCCAAGATAGATACCCTTAAGCCCTTTCTTTCCAAGATAGGCCCCTATTGAAATTTTTTCTTTATCCTTCTAAGATAGACACCCTTAAGCCCTATCCTTTCAAAATAGGCCTCTATCCTTCCAAGATAGACACCATTAAGTCCTATCCTTCCAAGATAGGCCCCCATTCAAAATTTTTGCTCTAACCTTCTAAGATAGACACCATTAAGCCCTATCCTTTTAAGATAAGCCTCCCTTGCAAATTTTGCACTATCCTTTTAAGATAGATACCATTAAGCCCTATCCTTTCAAGATAGTCCTCCTTGAAATTTTTACTCTATCCTTTCAAGATAGATACCATAAAGCCTTATCCTTCCAATATAGGCTCCTCTTAAAATTTTTGCTCTAACCGTCCAAGATATACACCATTAAGCCCTATCCTTCCAAGATAGGCCTCCATTCAAAATTTTTGCTCTAACCTTCCAAGAAAGACACCATTAAGCCCTATCCTTTCAAGATAAGCCCTCCTTGCAAATATTGCACTATCCTTTTAAGATAGATACCATTAAGCCCTATCCTTTCAAGATAGTCCCCCTTGAAATTTTTACTCTATCCTTTCAAGATAGACACCGTAAAGCCTTATCCTTCCAATATAGGCCCCTCTTAAAATTTTTGCTCTAATCGTCCAAGATACACACCATTAAGCCCTATCCTTCCGAGATAGGCCCCCCTTAAAATTTTTGCTTTATCCTTCCAAGATAGACACCATTAAGCCTTATCCTTTTAAGATAGGTCCCCCCTAACCTTTTGCTCTGTTCTTTCAAAATAGGCATTCATTTGCCCCGTCCTTTCAAGATAGGCAATTCATTCTTTACTTTGACATTTTAAGTTGATATCCTTCATCAAAATAAAACACATCTTAGTTGATCAGTTCAAAAGTAGGATTTAGCAAAAATGGGTATCTCTTTTATCTTTATAGTAAAGTTCTAATCGAACTTCATTATAAAGAAGAACAACTATAGACAACTCATTTTTATTGATTTTTTTATTTCAATTAATTGAGTTAGGTTAATAAAAAATAAGATTGAAGAAAATTAAGTTAGGTCATAATAAGTTGAGTCATAAGTCAAGTCGTGCCAAGTTGAGTTGTTGGATCAAGTAGCGAGATGGGTTGAATTAATTAATTTGTCTAATTTAAGGACTTAAATCAAATTAAGGAATTATTGGGCTAAATTAGATCTGGTCAGGCCTTGAAAGAAAAGCCTGAACTAGCTAGGGTTTCTAGAAGCTTGGGTAGTACCTAGTCCATCGCTCAGCAGTGCCCAGTCTGTCACCCGATACCACCCAACAGCGCCCAGTCCATCGCCCAACATCGTCCAGCAATACCTAGTTTGTCGCCTAGGCCATTGCCTAGCATTGCCCAACAATGCCCAGTTCATCACCTAATACCGTCCAACATCGCCCAATCCATCATCTAATGTTGCCTAGCACCGCCCACTCCATCGCTTAGCATTGTCCAGTCCATTGCCCTGTATCACCTAATCCACCACTTAGCATCGCCTAGTTCATTGCCTAACATCGCCTAGTCTATTGCCTAGCAACGCCCAACCAGTCGCCTAGTTCGTCACCCAACACCACCTAATGCCTAGTCTACCACCCAACATCGTCCAATCCGTTACCTAACTAGTTGCCTAGTTTGTTGCCTAATCCGTCGCCCAACATTGCCCAATCTGTTGCCTAGTCAATCGCCTAGTTTGTTGCCCAATCTGTCACCTTGCATTAGCCAGTTCGTCGCCCAGCAACACCCAGTCCACTGCCTAACAACACCTAGTCCGTTGTCTAATCCGTCGCCTAGTAGCACCTAATCACTACTAGTCCACCGCCCATTAGCGCCTACTTCACTGCCCAATTGTTTACCTAGTGTCACTTAGTCTATTATCCAACACTGATACAATCCGACACTAGGTAAATTTTCATTTTTTGTATTATTTATTTATTTATTTCATTAATTTTTATTAATTTACTTTATTAGTTATGTTTTGTTCTTTATTAACTATTTTTGTGTTTAAGTGCAGTTTTTTTTTTCTATTGTTGCTTATTCCCATTACAAATTTTTTTATAAAATTTAGTTGAATTAAGTTTTTTTTTTGTCAAAACATGTTTTTTTAAATAAAAAATATTTTGACATATAGTGGTTTTGAAAAATGAAAAATCTTAAATTGAGTTTTTTTCAAAAAGATTTGGATAGTTAGTTTTTTTTACTTAATTTAGAAAAATTATATTTTTTTCTTAAAATAATAAATTGATAAAAAAGTAAACCTGGCTTGGTTTTCAATATAAAAATGACCTACTTACTAAAAATTTTATAAAAAATAAATTACGACCAGTTTGATCCCGATTAATGAGTACGTAGGCACCTTTCGGGGCAACTATTAAAGAATTAAAAAAAAAACTTTTTCCCCTTTTCTTTGAAATTAGTAATAAAAAATAATAAAAAATCATTTTTAGTTACATTTTGTGAACTTAGGTATATTTTTAATATTTTTAGAAAATTATAAAAATAAAATCCCATTAATTTCTTTTAATTTTCACATAGTGACTTAGTCTTATTAGGTTTGTCCTCAAACCCAGTTTTTCTAGTTTGATTTTCTAGAAGATCAATTTTTTTAGAATTTCCGCAAACTAGTGGTTAAATTAAGATTTTCCCATTTAAAAACCCTAATTTTATTTTTACCGGTTGAACCAATTAGCAACTCCATTTATTTTTTAAAATAACATTTTCTTCTCCTTAGTTTAATGTCGAGTAATTTATATTAAGCAGGTTAGGCTTAATATAAGTTAAATTAAGGAAATCGAAATAGGGCTCGATAAATTAGTATTAAATCTAAACCCATTTAATTCTAACCTTCGATTAAGAATTAAGAAAAATCTAGTTTCTCATATATTTTGAAAACTATTTGGAGTCACCATACGATTAAGATAAGTAAAAGAGTTAAGTTAGAACCAATTAAGTGGATTAGTTATAACCTAACTTCTAGTCTTCGATAAAACCAATTTTTAAAAAAAGATTTTAAGACTACAAATCTTAAGTTTAGCGACTAACCTATTAAACCCTAAATGAGTACCATTTTAACAATTTGAATTTAAATTTATATTTCTAAATACCATTTTTAATATTAAAAATGAATTCTAACTTACAAATAAACAAAATTAATAATAATTTCTTTACTTAAGAAAAGAACTATGGATATCCGTTATTCAACAGTTCCTCAAAACTGTAGAGAATCGATATCTGCTACCAAAATAATGAAATAAGATAGCCAATTCCAAAAAATTCTAAACTTACTAAAGATACTAAACTTAATTGATATTAGTTGTTTCCCAAAGCATTCCAAATTAACTACATAAGCACTCTACACTCAATTTTTGTCCCTATCCCAACTATTGATCAACCTATAAGGAAAACAACTGTTAGGGTATAAGCTTACGCTTAGTGAGATAAATGCCCTTGTCAATACTACATGACAAAAGTTTATTTAATAAATAAACATATGAATGCATGATCAATCAATATGCCAAAAAGTACATGCAATGGCCTAGGAACTGCATGCAACCAAGAATTATGCTCCCTGTAGTTGGGGTTGGAGATAATTAGCCGGCCTAAACCAAAATCCAAGTTCTATCCCTTGGGGTTTATATCATTTGCACTATTATACTTAAGTCAAAATAAAACCATATATAGTATACTTTTTTTCCCGAACAACAAATTATATTTTCAAAATCTCAAGTCTAGTGGTATAGTAGCCTCCATAATCCACAAACACACTCTCTATGCAAAAGCCACAAGACACGGCCCCTTGCCCACGGTTGGTGTCTCTTGGTGACTAGTAAGCTGATCAACTTAAGACAAAGACTTAATATAAATGATGACATAGCTAGTACCAAATCCTACAAGAGGCCTTCCTCTTATGACTCCCTTCCCATCTCCTACATGAAATGGTAGTCATTGTTATCCGAATGCAATTATGGGAAATGCATGATTCGTTGAATTTCTTAATCATATAAGTGATTAATCTAGTTTTTCATGGTGATAAAATAATTTAATTCTATATAATCACACGTATGCATTATTGCAAGAAATTACTATTATTAAGTGATTAACAAGCTATAACATTCAATCATGAACTCATACACATGCATTTCCTATATCCTAAAAGCTTCTAATTTATATATATATAAGTTTAGGTGTATCTATTCTATAAGTAAAATCAAGTAAAGAGTCATTAGGAATTCACTCACTCAGTCATGTAGATCAATCAAAGTAATTTGAGGGTAGGTCATCTCTAAAAGTTGAGTCCTCTAGACATCGTAAATATGATACTATAAGGATTTGAAATAGAACTTAGAAAACTAAGTTAAAACTATTTAAGTTATACTTTTGACTAGTTTTCATATTTTTCTTGAATTCTTACTTAAAGTTCAATTGCATTTAACTTTCTCATTTTAAATCCAATTTTTATGATCTTATATTCAATCTTCATCATTTTTTAATGTATTTTAACATGATGAGGATAGATTTTCATGATGAGGCTTGCAAATTTGCTTATAGGTTAAAACAGTAGCGGCCCTCATAGTTTAGAGTACTTTTCAGCTTTGTTTGGTTAATTGACTTTGTTTGGTAAGTTGGGAAATCCTTTAGGAATGGCCTTAAGATTTCATTATAGGCTCAAAATGCTCCTTAAGGTCAAATTCACAAATTTCGTTTACACTCCTAAGGCTAACAACCACTTCTTGGGCTATTATGTAGGCTTAAGTTGTCAAATGGGCTTATTTTTTTTATCCAAATCAAAGATAGTCACTTTCTTGGGCTTAGGGGTGTCTTGTGGGGTTTTTGAGAGTCTTAAAACAAATTTCATTATTGTGCTAGGTTGCTGGTCAAAAACTTAAAGTGGGCTCAACTTGGTTTTTGAGGCTCGTTTTGAAAGTTTTAAGCTCGGTTTTGAGCTTTAGGTTTAATACGCTTATCGTACTTACCTTAGTTAGTCTTTTCACTTTGTTTATTTACTTTTATCATATTTTCAAATTTCTTATAACAAAGTTCTAGATCTATTCGGTTTGGTATGTATGCTTCCAACTTAGTTTTTCAACTTGTTTCATTATTTCCTTAAGTTTAGGTGTTAGATCATGAACTTAAGCTACTTGTATTCAAATCTTAACTTGACTTCTTTTTCATGAGATGATTATTTAGTGGATACTTTACATGAAACTAGTAGATCTCATACTTATCATAACTTCTATATCATGTTTCATGCTTACAAAGTTAGTTTCCTCATAAAACCTAATGTGATGGATTTTTCCTTTATCTAAGTCTAGATTTGAGCATGTTTAACTTGATAGAAGTGAAAACAACATCCAAATAACTTATAAATCCTCACGTCCAGTATGATTCCCTTTTATTCAAGTTCTCATTTCAAGATTTTCTCAACTTAAAATTTTTCATTCAAAGTGTTAAATAAGTGTCTCTACAAAACAGTAACTTTACATGTTCATATTTCAACTTTCAAGTAAGGGTTTCATGAGTTTGCTTCTTAAGGTAGTCTTAAATGTTTCATCAACTTATGATCATACTCATATTCTAAAAAAATCATGATCTCCTAATGTGAATACTAAAGTACTAACATAAGATACACTTACTCGTCCTCAAAAGTGTAAACAAGGTGGTTATGCAACTCAGTATGCTCTTAGCTCATTATCTTCCTTCCTCTTCTTGTAAGTTATTTTGGAAGGTAGGGTCTTGATCTTTAAAGTGGGTTTTTGGAGATATTATAAAGTTCCTAAAAGTGGCTTTTGAAGTTGACAAATAGAGGGCATAAAATGAAGCTTGGTGTCGTGAGTATGGAAGCAAAATAGTGACGACAATGTTGGGGTTTTGTAGGGTTAGATTTCTTCTTTTGGTTTGTGTTTAAAATGAGTGAAAAGGAAGTGAAAATGAAAGTGAAATGAGGGAGTGAGTGGCTGGTTTTGAATGGGAGGGAAGTGTGTTTAAGAAGCTTCAATTGGGTTGTCTTTTAGTGTGCACAAATTCTAACTTTTGACAAGACTAGATGATGTAAGTATTGAAGGGTGAATAATAGATGTGTAAGATAATTAGTGACTGAAAGTTGATAGGGCATGGCCTCCCTTAGGCCCTCTTCCTAACCAGCCATAGGGTATCCTTTTTTGGGCATTGAGTTGTCTTATCACTCAATTAAAAGTTAAATACATAAAATAACGTGATAACTTGTTCATATGTAGTATAAATCATAGGGACATAAGGAAAGTGTCTTATCACTAGCTTTTGATAAGTTATCAATTGATAAATAATTCATACTCTTAATTGATAAGTTATCTAAGGTGATTGGTTGGTTTACTTATTCATGTGCACAAGTCTAATGCATTAAGGATAAGGGAATTGTCTTATACGAAATTCGTTTTGAGTTTGTTTCTTAAATAATTTCGTAAGTTACAATTTAATTCTTATAAAATTATGAAATCTTCTAGAGTTGAATAAAATTATTCAAATTAAATTCTCAATTAGTCGCCTAAGGTTACAAGGTTTTTTTAATTGTTTTGGGGTTTAGGGTTTTGGGTGACTTAAGGTCTATTATTCTCACATTCGAATTTTATTGATGATAAACTTTCAAATTAGAAAAATAAATTTGTTTTCTTTTTTTTAGATGTAAATCTGAATTCTTGGTTTAGTTGGTCCTTGGGAATGTTTGGAAAGTACTCATGGTTAATTCACAAGCCTGTTAAAAGGTAGAGTTTATAAACATGGCTTATATTGTCTTGTATGTAATTCTTTTAGGTTTTAATCCTCAAATTAAATTGTAGGTTGTGAATTGCTTCTTAAGATATTTTAGAATTTTCTGAAGTTTAATAAAATTTTTTCAAATTATATTTTTAATTATTTATTTAGGGTCATAAGTCCTTAATTATCTCAGGTATTAGGGTTCAAGTGAGCTTAAGTATATTTTAGTGTTTTTCACCAATTCGAGAGTAATTAACTTACACTTAGGAGCTTAAGGTTCAATTTGCTTAATTATTTAGGATCATTGCTTTATTATGCAACACATATAAATATATATCATACGATAAAATAAGAAAAGAGAAGCAAAATTGCTTAGTAATATATTGATATATATATATATACATATTGTGGTGCTACTTATGTACACAAGTAAATTTAACTTTGTAAATTTACTAATTTGTTCTTTTAACTAGAATAGTTTTGTTGTTTATTATTATTTGAAATCATCCTCAATTCGTTCATTACTAGTTTTATATGATTTCACAAAATTAATGATAATTTTATTGATTTATGGCTTTTTAAGCATTAGGATAATTTTATGAAGTTTTTACCAATTTTTATGATTTGATATTTATGGTTTCTATTAAGTCTAAGTTTACATTTTTAAAAGTACGTATATGTAGGGATTAGGGTTTTTGTGCATGATTACGGTTTTCAAATCATATAATAGGGTCTTTCATGTTCATTTTAATTTTTGAGTTTAAATTTTAATCGGTTTTCATTTTATGTGGTTTTATCAACTTAGGAAAATATCTACAACACTTGAGTTCGACATCATCTTTAAAAGGTTAAATATGCAGAGTCTACTTCAAACAGTTGAATTTTCAATTCGGGTTCTATTCTTTATGAGTTAAAAGGAATAAATAAATGAATAAAATAAAATAACAAAATAATAAAAGAAAGAAGAAAATAGAATAGATTTGGTTAGTGGATCAATTGGTGGATCGAATACAAGAAAATTCTTAGGTCGGGTTTAGTTCTTAGAGTGGATAATTAGGTTGTATGAAGAAGAAGAATGAGCAGCAACAAGAGGCATGCCACTATGGCTTCCAAGCATATTTTTAAGCATGAAAAAAAGATTCATGTGATTCATAATAGAAAAACTTGAATTAAATGCAACACCATAGATTTTCATGTTAGCTTTTAAAGATTAGGTAATGATGTTAACTGTTGGTGGTGGTTGTAGAGCATAAAGTGGAACAATAGGGGTGTTTCAGGGTTTTTAGGTGCTACAAACTCAGCTATGTTATTATTTTTCTCTAAAACTCAACTACTAGTGATGTTTTGAGAAATGGCCATATGGTAGTTAAGGTTTGCAATTCCTAAAATTGACCAAAGATGGTAGAAGGCATGGTTGATGATAGGATTTGTAGTTATCAAAAGCTTATAATGTAGGTAACTCAGTGATGTCAATGGTTTCGTCTAAAAGCCATTGTAAATTGATGATGAGCTAGAGAGAGAGAGGATGGCTTCGTGTAGAGAGCATAAAGAAATGGGTGTATGTAATTTAAATGTAAGGTTCAAAGCTGATTATGAGAATAAGGAATTTGATTGGCTTGAGATGAATTTAAATAAAAGGCTTACTTTAGGCCAAAATGGATTAGGCCTCAATAAGTTGAAAATTCAAAGTTTACATAAGCAATTGCAATGCACATAAAATTAATTTTCATTTTGACCCAATTTAATGGTTTTATGAGCTTTAATGCAATGATTGTATGGTCAATTCAAAAATTGATTTTTTTATAAATCAACCAATTTAAGTCCAATTAAGGTGCTATTTGAAGCCATAATTAACTTAAATTAATCTCATCTTAACAAGCCAAAAGTATTTAACATCAACAATGGTTCAAATATTAAACTTTTTTTTTAAATCTAAGATTCTTAAATATAACTTGGAATCATTAAATCGCGTATGTGCACTTTGATATTATTTGACCCAACAAATAGAATAACCCTCTCTAATTGACCTAAAGAGCATAAAAATGGCTTAAGACCTAAAAATCCTAATTTCCATATTCTTTTTTTTATTATTTTTTCTTTCAACTTTGCAATTTTTTTTTACTTTTCAAATTTTCTGGTTTTTGATATTTTCTAAATTTTCTTTTTTTTTTAATTAGGACTCTTTTTGTTATTCTAAAAAAATTCTAAAATATAAGGGGAAAAAATGGCGTGTCTACACATATTATTAAGTACATTCAATTAAATGATATAATAAAAATAAAATAAAACATAAAAAGAGAAGAAAAAACAAGTTTAAATCCTAAGGCATTTGATCAACCATCCTAAGACTAAGGGGTTAAGCCACCATTTGAGAGTTGCATGACCCCTAAGAAATAGTTGTCAATAACCCTTCAACCTTGAAGTGGCCAATAAGATGTGATAAACATGGGTAGATCATAACCCATCACTACTGTAGGTAACCACTTACCCATATTCGAAGATGGCTTGAACCACTTAAAGTGGTAGGTGGTCATTAACTACATGTGAAATTAAAAATAAGGAATTCTTATAAAAAAAAAAGTCTAATGGGTCATAGTTAGAACATGTGACTTATCTACAAGATAGCAAATTTTACTGGTTTTTCATTTTCTCTTTGTAGTTTTAGGGGTAATAAATGGCCATAGTAGCTAATTGACACTAGTTAAACACATAAGGTTAGAGTGCAATTGACCACATTCTTAGAGGACTCTACAACTCTCCTAGGTGTTGAATGGCTCCTAACCTTAAGGTAGTTGACTATGTATCCTTAGGTTCTAAACTTGCTCTTTTTCCTTTTCTTTTTTTTTTGGTCATATTATTTAACTAAAGATATTTAAAAATATAATTTTATTAAATTAATTATTGTATATCAATGAAATGCCAACTTGTGTTCACTAACTAAGAGTGGTAAATTAAGGATGAAATATAGATATGAAAAGTGTTTAAGACAAAAGCACTAGTGGAGTGATAAAATGCTAAAAACATAGGTTTATAAATAATAGGAATAAAACGATGTGACTCCAAAAATTCTAAGGAATTGAACTTCAATATTTAGAAGATTCAGGTAAAATATAGACTTCCTCGGGAATGAAATGAACGGCTTTCATAAATCTTGCTACTAAATGGTAACATAAGATTCTTGAAAACATTAGAATTTTAATGGTTTGAAAACTAAACTAATATCAATTAAAAATGATAACATTAAGGACATCTCAAAATGACGTAATAGAGAATAATAATAGTATTGGGATGATGAAAGTTCTAGAATATTAACTAATTTATGAAACTAGAATTGAAGGTACAGACCCATAGCAAAACATTGTAAGCTACATATTATAAATCATATTATCTTTGTTATGACCAAAATTTTTGTACTTACATAGATTATAATGGAAATTTACAATGAAGAAATAAATACATAGCAAGGACCTAGTGTCTAGATATTTTAACACGAAACATTAAGGAGTAGCACTCATTGTGTAAAAGGGCTAGCCTTGTTATAGCATATAAGTGAAATAAAGGTAATAACTGCACAAGACTTTTAGTTTGTTAACCTTTATGAGTTAATAGTAAGGTTAGATGCCAAGCATTTCAGGATTAGTAGGAAACAAAAGTTTGAAGTTTGTTTATGACAAGTGTTTTCTTGTCTTTTACGATGAGTAGACACTCTAATGCAATAATTAGCCACTAATTTTAGAGCTTAATTTTTAGATTATAAATTTCATTACTTTTCTTATGACATTCCATGTGGTTTTAGTCCAATATGGATGGTAGGAGAGGATTTATATTGGTCTGTAATGCTAAGGTAAGAAATTTACATATCTTTCTCAAATGCCCTGACCATACTAAGTTCACCAAGAAAGAGGGATATATAAGCACTATGCAACTTGTACTTTGAATTCTTTGAATTTTTACTTAGAGTAGAGCATAAATCTAAAAGAGATCATGAGTGAAATATCATGATTGGGTTGATGAAGCCAGATCATGATTGGGCTCAATAATGCTTGTTATTTTGGCCTTGGGCAATAGAAATGATATCAAAGCTAACCTCCCACCAATAGGCAGATGATTTGGGGACTATTTTAACTTAGTTTAGAGAAGGGGTCTAAAGAACATAGAGGAGTATCACCATGATGTGACCCTTGGTGAGAAGAATTAGGCTACTAAACCCCTATCATGAGCTTAAGCTCGAAGACTAGGGAGCATGGCAAGGTAAATTCTTTCTTTATGCCCCATAATTGAAGAGTCTAAGCTACTATTGTTTCCAATTTGTTGTCCCGTCTAAGTCGAACTCTCATGTGCTTATGAGTAGTCTCCAACTATTAACCTAAGGTATACTTAAACAACAGCTCAGCCTACTTAACCATCTGCCCAGCTGACTTGAATCCAAGATGCTCCCATAACAACTAAGCAGAGTTCACCCTAAAGGAGTTATTAGCTTAGCTCAGCAATACTAACGAGCAACAGCAATGTTGACCATGCAAATTGTCTATTTTTTCCAAAAACATGACCATTAGCCATCTACCATGTATCTAAGCACCCTTACAACTGAATCTTCCATATAGAATGCCTACTTTGCTAAATTTTCATTTATACACTTCAAACATTCATTCTATAATACTTAATTTAGACGGTACCCTTTTTAGTCTTTTTTTATTTGTAATAGTTGCCCTAAAGTCTTGGTAATAAATACTCATTGTACATGTAGCCACAAGAGGATCAACATCATATACCATCAATATAGAATATACTTCATTTCATTTGTGTAATATCTCAGCATTTCAAGCTAATTCATTAACCTCAGGATTTGAGCCCCCAAATTTAGGACATAGGACTAAGTTATCAAGTTTATTTCAAACTTTATAGCAAAGTTAGAAAACTTAGACAAAGTAATCCAAGTAAAGTCAATTTCTCAAAATAAACTATATTAAAATATTAATTTGAGAAAAACGTTAATTTATCGATAAAGCCGATAATCGTAAAATTTAAGTTTTTAGATAAAGCGAGATATTAGAGATAAGTTAATTAACTTTCAAAAATAGTAAATAAAGTTAAATTATACATAATATACATGCATTTACATGTTATATGCATTATATGTAATAAATATATACATATCATAATAATAAATTATTAAAATAAGGGAAATTAATATAAAATAAAAGAAAATTAATAAAAAAAATTGAATGGGTGAGTCACCAATTGATGTGTCAAGCTAGGAATAATTGCAAATGATGACTCAACACTTGGTTAAGGAGAGAATGATATATGATGCCTAGGAAAATGTGAAATTTATGTGTAATTTTACTCTTTCACATGAAAAAAATCCTAAGACCTATAAATATAGATCTGTACATCATTTACAACATTTTAGCAACCTAAAAACACAAGACCATAATTTTAGAAAATCGGAAAAAATTAGAAAAAAATAAAACAAGAAATAGGGTTGGAATTGGGTTAGTGCGATTTGTATAGCAAACCACAACCTAAGTTAGAGTGGCTTAGAGGTCCAATAGAGGGTAGTTAGAGGAGGCTTTCCAATAAGTTGCGGTAGCTAGGTGGTGGCCCAAGGCAGTCGGTTCAGGTGAATGAATTTTTCACTCGTAACTTGTTTAATTTGCTAAAAGTATCAAATGTTATCCATTAATTATGAAATTTGGTTTTTCCAAATTATTTTAAGTGTAGGTCAATGTAGTGATTTTATTTTAATTAAATAATTAGTGGAAATATGTGTTCATTAAGAAAATGTCCTATTTGGACAAAAATTGAATGAATTTTTATAAATATTAGATGATGTTGTTTTAAGCTCAATTCTTGTATATAATAAACCTAATATATATATTTAATTGTGGTAAAAATAATTCTAGAAATTAAGCATGTTTAATATTTTTAAAATTATTATGAATAAAATTTCTAATTTTACTAAATTGTTGAAATAATTAGTTTTTGATGAAATTAATAAATGAACCCTACATGTTTAAAATTCCAAATGTTTATAATAATATTTAGGATATTTAATTTTTATCTCACACATAAATTTGTTTATTTTCCCTAATTTTCCATTATTTTAAGCTAAAATTGCTATTTCCATAAAAATAGATAATAGCCAATTTAGCAAAATTCATGGTCAATAATTAAACTACATTTTTTTTAAGTTTATAGAATTTTTTGTGAAATTAATCAGGCTCGTATACTATTTATTATGTAATATAGTAATTAATATTAGTACAATACTTGTCAAATTATGTAAAACGAACACTTTAAGGTATAATAAGTGTTGCTAGACAAGTTTGAAAAGTATAATTTTTAGGGTTTTTAGTTTAGTACTAAAGCTTACTCAGGTCAATTTCAAAATTAGGATAACATAAGGTCATGTTGTAATACAAAACGGTATTTTTGGGTTTTTAAAAATATTGATCAATCTTGTTTCTTAATATATATTAATAGCACTCAAAATAATAATTGTGATGATATAAATTTTGCTTAAATTGGATTAAAAATGAGTAAGATATGATCAAATGAAGTTTAAAATGTAGAAATGGAAACTTATAATAGATCGGGTTCGACCCATACTTAATTTGAAGACTGTGTTATATTTTCATAGGTGTGATAAGTAAGGAAGGACTACGTAGTGGAGTTTAGGATCTGCGCTATTCTTAAGTTTAGGTAAGTGGATCTAACCTATGTTTACAGTAGATATATTGCTACTCATAACACAACGTATTGATTGATACGATGTTGATTGAATATAAGTATATCTTAGGTGAACTGATATACTACTATAGTGAATGTTGATGTAGTGATTATGAATAATAGTAACTGTACCTTGATTGAATTGTTATGTTGCTACGTTGGGTTATGAATTGTGTTTACAAATGATTGTACTAACTAGGGAAGTTTAGTGATTGCTAACTCAATCTTTTGGGTGTTCACCTATGTGAACCTAAGATATTAGAATTCTGCTAAGGAGAGTTCAAAAACTAAAATCAGATCATTAGGTTAAATAAAACTTAAAGATTGATTGTGTTAATTGATATTCTTGAGTTG
The DNA here is from genome assembly GCA_024138005.1 of Lumnitzera racemosa. Classification (NCBI taxonomy): domain Eukaryota; kingdom Viridiplantae; phylum Streptophyta; class Magnoliopsida; order Myrtales; family Combretaceae; genus Lumnitzera; species Lumnitzera racemosa. The sequence goes on from JAMXBC010000002.1 coordinate 75,234,097, forward strand.
CTATTGCATATTATGGTATGGTACGGCATTGCATAAAAAGGGACTTACGGGTCAGAAATTTCATAATGAGGCTTCCAAGTGATTATGGAAAGAATATGGCTTTATGAACTTAGTTTTTGAAAGCATATAGATTACATTGCTTGAACATCATGACTATTTTGATATTCAAATTTGGTAGACTATAGTGTATTGTTTAATTTGGCTATGTTGCCACTTCAATTTGGTATACTACAATAAGTAGTCTAATTTTCTAAAGTTAGGGGTCCTGCTCCTAAGCATATGTGAAGTTGAACCTATAGGTTCTGATTGAGATGTTTTATTTGTGACATCTATATTGTTTTTCATATTATCTATATTATGTTGTTCATTATCTACTCTCACTTAGCTTCAGTAGCTAAGGGGATAAAATGTTTTATCCTCAAGTTAATTGTATCATAAAGGGCCGAACACTAAGGGGGGATATATATATTGAAAGCATGAGTTGGAGTCAGCAACTTTCGTATGGTGCTTATACTAAGTCAAGGATCCTATTACTATGAAAATGATAAAGGAAAAATCTGGTTCATGTTTTGATTTAAATATTATATTGTATACATAAGTTGTAACAAGGAATCTAACTAAACTCCGATGTAGCAACCCCTTTATCATGTAAACATTGTTGTCTTTTGATGAATGAGAAGGTTAAGTTAAGTTTTCAATAGGTATTCCTATATGATGGTGCGTCCTGTGCTATGTCAAGATATGACAATTAGCATCCTCTTTGCTTACTTGATTCACTCTTATCCTAACCCTTAAGTAAGGTTAGGTGGTGAGTATCCTTATAGAGTTAGCTTATGCATCATATCAATTTCACTTTGTGAGTCCTCGATAGTTCCTTGGTATGTCATATCCTTAGAACTGATCATGGTTCTACTTGTTGGTTCTTTTATTTTCCCAATTCCACCCTCCTTTTTCAAGCTTTCTACAAGCTCCAACCCACGTTGATATGCCTACCTTGTTTACTCTTAGCACAGATCGTATCATTTTGGTATCAGAGTGAAGGTTCATTTAGGTAAGTTGTTCTTTAGTTGTGATTGTTACTGTATGGTGTGTAGTACTACTATTAAGTGTGTTGTGAATGCAAGAAGGATTGGATCTAGTGTTTTGAAGAGTATTTGAAGTTTTGCTATTATTGTGAGACCGTTGTTGCAAAGTACTTTATTCTGTTTCGCGCATACTAAAACAAAACAAGTTTCAACTAGGTTATTGTTCTTCAGAGTAGTTGTTGTGTTCACAGTTAATTTGAACTTTCATGTAGAGAAGTATATGTGTGTGTAAGTCATTTAGCTTATAAGGTAGTATCTAATGTTACTTAGATTTTGAGTTTATCCTTATGATTAGTTTAGTGAATGATGGATTCAAGTGTCAACACTAGTATTGGGGATGATAATAGCAGTGTTGTATATGGTAGACGACAACCTTAAAACACCTCTAAAAGTGTAGAGGAATGGCTTGATGAAATAACCAACTTAATAGTCGATTTGACTAGGGCCATTCATGTACTAGCCTTTCGACCTACTAAAGTGGCACATAATACTCCCTAAGCTACCTAACCTGCTAGAGGTCAGAAACTACCTGAACAAATTTGAGGTAGAAGAGACAAAGGATGTATGCATAGAAGAATTGACTTAGGTGATATGGATGAGGAAGGAGAAGACCTCAAACTGCTAACCATGTGAAGCTTCAGATTCCAAGCTTTAATGGTTCCGAAGATATTGATGACTAGATTGGAAAGAAAATGTAGAATGTGTTTTTAACTATTACCAGTATGAAGATCATGAAAAGGTCAAGGTTACTGTTGTAAATTTCTTAAGGTATGTTACATTATGGTGGAAGAACTTCCAGACCATGAGTAGATAAGAAAGATATAGAGAAGTCAGCACATGGCCTAAGATGAAAAGAATCCTCAGAAATAGATTTATGCCAAATATCTAGCTATAGGATACCTTTGCTAGATTCTAAGATCTGCAATAAAGAAGCCGAACTATTGATTAGTATGTTTAAGAATTTTAAATGCTTACGATCTGGTGGGAAGAAGATGAACCATCAACCCAAACAGTATCCAAATTTCTTACTGAGTTAAGAAGTGACATCTGAGATATCTTAGAACTTCAACAGTTTACTACATCGGATAAAGGTATAAGAACAGCCCAGCATATAGAAAGATAGACGAGGAATAGGTCGAGTCAACCTGTTTAATCAGGCCAACTAGCTCAAGGAAGTTACCAAGCTCAGCAAAGTGCTAAGTTGAGTAGAAGAATAGATGTCAGAGCTAAACAAAAAAGCCAATTAGCTAATGGTAAAGTTTAGCTAAAACCTTATGAGAAAGGATAAGGATCTTAGAGGAAGACGAGCTAGATCAAATGCTTTAAGTACCAAGGATTTGGGCACATGGCAACCTAATGTTTGAAAAGGAAACGTATGATTATCAAGGGAAATGTCCTGATGCTCGACGTGGATAGCACTGATAAGGAGCCTGAAGAGGAGGTTGCTCCTAAAGAAAATAGCACCCAAGAAAATGAACTTGCTGAAGAGGATGTATTTGCTAAAGACCTAGACAAGGTGACCCTAGTTGTCCAATGTACCATAAGTTTAGGACCCTCTACTAAGGAGGAGTAGAGAGAGAACTTGTTTCACATTACTTGCAAAGTGAATGAGCAAGTTTGTGCACTCATAGTGAATAGTGGTAGTTATACCAATTTAGCATCTGTCAAGCTAGTTAAGAAACTTAAATTGTTGATTATCTCACATTAAAGGCCATATAAATTGCATTAGCTAAATGAGAAAGGAGTGTGATATATCATTGAACAAGTACTATTGTAATCTCCATTATGAACTATTTTGATGAAATTCTCTATAATGTATTGCCTATGTTTGCATCTCATGTATCGCTAGGTCAACCTTAGATTTTTAATCGAAGGGTTATTCATGATGGTTTTAGGAACACATATGTGTTTGAGAAAGATCACCTTAAACCTTATGATCATGAGCCAAGTTAGCAAACTATAAGCCAGACTTACTTAAGGGTTAAAGAAGACCTTGATTCTAAGCTGTATTAAGCTTTGAGAAGCTATTAAGGTTGACATACCGACCTTCTTATTGATTAAGTGATTATTAGAGTTAAGGGAACAAGTTGAAGTACCTCTAGAGATCAAAGAGCTATTGAATGAGTGTTTTGATCTATTTCCAAAACAATTACTAGAAGGGTTACCCCCTTTCTAAGGTATAACACTACAGTGACTTAATACCCAATACTGTACTTCCGAAAAAGCTAGCTTATTGGATGAATCTTGAATGAGTTGCCAAGCTCCAAAGATAAGCCAATAAATTGCTAGAAAAGGGATACATAAGGGAAAGTCTTAGTCCTTATGTTGTACCTACATTGCTTGTACCAAAGAAGGATGGTACTTGGAGAATGGATGTGGATAGTAGAATTGATAGGAACTAGACTACCGGACCCTTGACCCACGCCTAAGCCTGAGGGTTAGAAAACATGGCTAAGCAAATTCTTTCCTTAAGACCTACCATTGAGGAGTCCATATTACTATAATCTACTGACCTGCTACCTTGACTAAGCCGAACCCTCTTGTACTCATCATTCGTCTCTAGCTGCTGACTTGAATTGCACTTGAAAATTAACTTGGCTCATCTGACCATTAGCTTAGTTGACTTAAATCCAAGCCATACTGAGAGTGTTTGAGGTGAATTCACCTCAGAAGAATTATCTATCTAGCTTGGCATAGCTGACTTACCACCCCTACTCAACACCTCATCTCGGTAGAAACAAAGCTGATCGTACAAAATTTTTTTTTCTGTTAAAAAACCATCTACCCATAATGAGCTATGTGTTTGAGCAACCATGTAAGAGAATCCTCTATACAAGATTCTCTTTTTATTTTTTTTTTCAATTGTACCCTTATTATTCCTAGTACGTTACTTCTTTTAGATAATACCCTTTTTAGTCTTTTCCATTTTAAGGTAGGCTTCCCTAGTTTTTCGAATATAAATACCTACTGTACATGTAGCTGAAATCATCTTATCATCATCATTAATATACTGAATATATTTCATCATGAACATTGCTCTCATTATCTTGTTTACTTACCTTACTTACTTCCTAACCCTTAAGCAAGATTAGGTGATGAGTAACCTCAATGGACCACCTCGTACATCATATAGAATTATGCCATAAGTTCTTGAAAGTTCCATTAGTTCGTCATATCTTGTGGAACTATTCATGAGTTTGCTTATGTTTTACTTTTCTTATTGTTTTCATAGCTTTCCATCACCTTTTTTTACCTTTCCATAAGCTTGGACCTACTCCAAGAACCAGCCTTATCTATTCTTAACTATACTTCCACATCATTTTAGTATCAAAGTAGAGGTTTCATTTGGGTGAGTTGTACTTAGATCTTTGTGAGGTAGTATTCGCAAGATTCACTAAAGTGTTTAAGTAAAAGAGCTTAGTGGTTTGTTTTCCTATATACTCTATTTTGCATTATTTCAAATATTTGAGAATAGAGCAAGTTTCTATTGAATTTATTATTCATTGTTATAGTTGCTATGTTTACGAGTTAACTAAAGATTTGTGTAGAGAGTATACATGCTGATTAGTTTAAAGGGACAGTGTCAATTGTATCTCAAAATTCGAAGCTTGAAACCAAATTTATCAATGAAAATGATTGACTTGAGTGTTAATGTTGGTATTGGAGTGACAATAGTGGCCTTGTCCATCATAGCCAACAACCTTAGAGTACCCCTAAGAGTATGGATGAAAGACTTAATGAGGTGGCCAACCTCTTAGTTGATTTAACTAGAGCTCTTCATGCAATGGCTTATAAAATTGCTGAGGCCATATAGAACACCCCACAAGCTACTTAACTTATTGGGAGATAGAACTAGTTTAATAAGTTTGAGGTAAAGGAGTAGGAGGATGAGTATGATGAAGGATTGATTTGTGTAATATGGATGAGGGCAAAGAAGAAGAATATGAAGAAGAAGAGCGAGCTAAACCACCCCGAGCTACTAACCATGTGAGGCTTTGGATTCCCAGGTTCAATGAGTTTGGGAGTTTAGATGATTATTTGGATTAGGAGGAGAAAGTTGAGCTTGTCTTTAATTGTTATCAGTATGAAGATCAAGAAAAGGTAAGGGATGCTACTATTGAGTTCTTAAGGCATGTTGCAATGTGGTGGAAGAAGTTCCAACTTATGAGGAGACAAGAAGGATTTAGGCAAGTTAATACTTGGCTTAAGATGAAGAGGATCCTTAGAAATAGGTTTGTACTAAATACTTATTTGCAAGACACTTTTGCTCAACTTCAAAAGTTGAGGCAAGAAGGCCAAATTGTTGATGAATATATTTAAGAGTTCTAAATGCTTATGATCCGATGCAAAGTAGATGAGCCATGAGCCTAAAGTATCGAAATTTCTTACTGGATTAAGAAATGACATTCTAGATATTATGGAGCTTCAGTAGTTTACTACGATAGATGAGGTTACACAAATAGGCCAGTAAGTAGAGAAGCAAAGGAGTAGAATATCAACCCGACCCCCATTAGGTTGACCTACCTAAGGAAGTTACCAAACTTATTTAAGTGTCGTGATAACTGAAAAGGTAGATGTCAAAGCTAAATAGAAGGGCCGACTTGATGATGACGTGCCAACAATAACATATTAGAATGGAAAAGGATCTGGAAGAATGATTAGTTAGATAAAGTGCTTTAAGTGCTAAGGATTTGGGCAAATGGTTGCTTAATATTCAAATCAAAGCACCATGATCATTAAGAGAGATGTCCTGAAGATCGAAGCAGATAGCCTAGATGAGGAACTTGAGGAGGAAGAAGAAGTGGGAGATGAGATTGATATTAATGCTAACCTAATTGAGGAAGATGTGTTTGTAGAAGACTTAGATAAGTTGACTCTAGTTGTCTCATATGTAATGAGCTTATAACCTTCTATTGAGAAGGAGCTGAGCGAGAATTTATTCCACACCACCTGCAAAGTAAATGATCAAGTATGTGCACTCATAGTGGATAGTGGAAGCTATACCAATGTGGCATCCACCAACCTAGTTAAGAAGTTTAAACCATTGACCACTTTACATTTGAAGTCATATAAATTATATTAGTTGAACGGAAGGGAGCATTACATGTCACTCAGTAAATGTTACTACCAATCTTAATTGGAAACTATTCCAACAAAATTCTTTGTGACGCACTACCCACGTGTGCATCGCATGTACCATTAGGCCGACCTTAGCTTTTCAATTGAAGTGTTATTCATGACAGCTATAGGAATTGTATGTGTTTGAGAAGGATGGGTGGAAGATTGCATCAAACCCTATGCCCCTAAGTCAAGTTAGCAAGCTACAAGTTAAACATGCTCGTCCATCAAAGAAGGCTTTAGTGTTAAGTAGAGTCAAACTTAGAGAACCCACCAAGGCTAATGTGCCAAATTTTTTGTTATTCAAATGATTGCTAGAATTGAATGAATAGGGTAAATGATCCTTAGAGGCCAGAGAACTACTAGAAGAGCATACCGACCTATTCTTAAAACAGTTGCCCAAAGGATTACCCTCTTTTAAGGGCATTAAGCATTGCATTGACTTGATACCTAATGTTGCCCTGTAGAACAAACTAGCTTATTGGATGAACCCCGAACAAGTTGCTGAACTTCAAAGAAAGTTAATGACCTACTAAAGAAAGGATATGTGAAGGAAATTTTGAGCCCCTGTTTTGTACCTACGTCACTTGTGCCAAAGAAAGATGGAATTTAGTGTATGTATGTAGATAGTAGAGTTATCAACAAGATTATAATCAAGTACTAATAACCCATCCCAAGGCTAGATTCTATGTTAAATGAATAGAGTGGTGTAAGAGTATTCAGTAAAATAAACCCAAAATCAAGATACCATCAAATTTGAATAAGATAAGGGGATGAATAGAAGACTACTTTCAAGACCCAACATGACTTGTACAAGTAGATGGTCATGCCTTTCGGGATATCAAATGCTCTAAGTAGTTTCATATGAATCATGTTTTAAGAGATCTGACTAGGAAATTTATCGTTGTCTACTTCAATGAAATCCTTCTCTATAATACCAACCTAGCAATGCATACTAACTACCTCCGTACTATTTTTAGTGTCCTTTCAGTAAAGAGATTATTCAAAAACTAGAAGAAATGTTGTTTCTATCAGGAAGAAGTGATCCTCTTAAGCTATGTGGTTGGTGGAAGAAGATTGAGAGTAGATGACGAAAAGGTATAAGCTATTGTCAAGTGGCCGATCCTAACCTTTTTTGCCTAGTTAAGAAGTTTTCATAGATTGGCATCATTATACTAATGCTTTATCTAAGGATTCAATACCATTGTAGCACCTCTAACTAAACTTATGAAGAAGAATATGAAGTTTAAGAGGGGAGAGAAAGAGGAGAGGAGCTTTGCCAAAGTGACAACAAGGTTGACCTTTGTCCTAATCTTGGCTCTACCAGGCTTTTAAAGAGTATTTGAGCTTAAATACAATGTGCCAAGTGTCAACATCAGAGCTGTGCTAATACAAGAAGGGCGACCTATCGCTTATCATAGTGAGAAACTTAAGGGAGCACAATTAAACTATTATATGTATGATAAAGAGCTTCTAACCTTAATATGAGCTCTTCACGTATGGTAGCATTATCTTCTACTAAAAAAGTTTATCATATACATGAATAATGAGTTCTTAAGGTATTTGTAGAGCTAATCTAAACTTTTCAAACACCAAGCCTAATGGATTAAGTTCTTAGAGGGATTTAACTTTGTTATTAAGTACAAGCAAGGTAAGAACAATGTAGTTGTTGATGCCTTGTTGAGAAAACATGTTCTTCTCATCAAGCTGTAGAATAGATTGTTAAGTTTTGCTAACATAAAAGGATAGTATCAACATGATCCTCATTTTGGCCCTATATATAAGAATTGTGGAGAGGGAAGAGTGGTAGATGAGTATCATATAGGGGATGGTTATTTGTTCAAAGGTAGCAAGTTGTGTGTATCTACCTATTTGATGAGAGAGCTACTAGTGAGAAAAGCCCACAATGGAGGACTCTCTAGATGCTTTGGAGAGTAAAGAACATATGAGCTATTGAACGATAGATTCTTCTAGCCTAGAATGAAGTGTAGCGTGCATCTTGTGATTAAGAGATGCGCCATTTATAAGAAAGTAAAGAGCCAAACAGAGTAAGGGAAAGTAATGCCTTTGCTTATTTCGACCAAACCATAGGTTGACTTAAGTATAGGCTTTGTCCTCAAATTACCTTATAGTACCTAAGGCAAAGATTTTGTCATGGTTGTCATGGATAGGTTCAACAAAATGGCTCATTTAATGCCCTATAATAAAACTAATAATGCTTCGATTATTGCTTCTTTCTTTTTGTAGGAAGTAATTCGCTTGCACGGAGTGCCAAGGATTATGGTATCAAAGCGAAACCAAAAATTTCTAAGTCATTTTTAGAGAACCCTCTAGTATTGGATGGGAACCAAACTGTTGCTCAGCACCTCTTACCATCCCTATACCGACCGCTAGACTAAGGTAGTTAACTACACCTAAGATCACTACTCCAAGTTGTAGTGGGGAAGAACTTAACTAACTAGGATGTCTACTTACCATGTAGTTGAATTTGCTTATAATAAATCAGTGTACATTACCGCTAGGTACACCCCATTTGAAATCGTCTATGGGTTTAACCTTGAACTATCCCTTGATCATATCATGATGCCCACCATTGACTTAAAAGATCTAAAAGTAAGAACTTGCACCTAATTCATCTAGTTGATCTATCAACGAGTTACCTAACACATTGATCAAGTAGCCATAAAACTAATAGAGAAGAGCAAAGGAAAGAAGACCAAGTAGTTTCAGCCTAGAGACAAAGTATGGTTGCACCTGAGTAAGGAAAGATTCCCTAATAAGAGGAAGAACAAACTATGAAAATACCCAAAAAGATCAATACCAACTTAAGCTTCCATAAGACTTTAGAATGTCAAACATGTTTAATGTTGCCGACCTTAGCCCTTACCGACCTAAGGGTAGCTTAGACAAGGACTAGCTAGATTTGATGCCAAATCCCTATCAGCCTAGTAAGGATGATAGGAATCAGACCACTAGACCCTTACCCCATACTTGTACTTAAGGGTTGCAAAGTATGTCTAGGTAAATTCTTTCCTTATGACCTTCTAATAAGGAGTCCGAGCTACTGTAATCTACTGATTTGTTGCCCTAACTAAATAGAACCCTCTCATACTCATCATTCATGTCCAACTATTAACATGAACTATATATGAATGTCAGCTCAGCTTGTCCAACCATCAACTCAATCAATATAAATCCAAGCCATACTGAAAGTATCCGAGGTATATTTACCTTGAAAGAATTATCTACTAAGCTAGGCAAGGCTAACCTACCACCCTTACTTAGCACCTCAGCTTGATAGAAACCAAGCTAATGGTACAAAAATTCTTTTGCTACTAGAAAACCATCCACCCACAATGAGCTACGTATTTGAGCAACCATGTGATAGAATTCTCCATTCAAGATGTTCGTTTTTTTTGTATTTTCAATTGTACTCTTATTATTCCTTATATGTTACTTCTTTTCAAAAATACCCTTTCTAGTATTTTCTATTTTTAGGTAGGTTGCCCTATCTTTTCAAGTATAAATACCCATTATACATGTAGCTGCAATCATCTTATCATCATCATCATCAATATATTCAATATACTTCTTTGTGAACATTCCTCTTGCTAGCATGTTTACTTACCTTACTCTTATCCTAATTGTTAAGTAAGGCTAGGTGGTAAGTGATCTTACTGGACCACCTCATGCGTCATATTGAGTCGTGTTATAAGTCCTTAGAAGTTTCATCGGTATGTCATATCCTATGGAACTATTCATGGGCTTACTTATGTTTTACTTTTCCTATTATTTTTGCACCTTTCCATTACCTCTTTTAAGCTTTTTGCAAGCTTAGACCTACCCCAGTGACTAGTCCTATCTGTTCTCAACTACTGTTCCACATCAAGAGTTGTGAATATGATCACAATCAAGCACAAGTAGCCCATTCCAAGGCTAGATGATATGTTAGATGAACTAAGTGGTGCAAGGGTGTTGAGTAAGATTGAATTAAATCAAGTTACTACCAAATTTGAATGAGGCCAAGAGATGAAAGGAAAACTGCCTTTAAGTCCCGACATAGCATATACAAGTGGATGGTCATGCTATATAAGCTGTCAAATGCCCTTAGCACTTTTATGTGATTGATGAACCATGTTCTAAGAGACCTAATCGAAAGATGTCTAATGGTCTGCTTTGACAACATTCTTATCTATAGTATCGATCTAACAAGTCATGTTGACTACCCTCAAGCTATTTTCAATATCCTTCGAATAGAAAAGTTGTTCAAAAACTTGAAGAAGTGATGTTTTTGCCAAGAAGTGGTGATCTTCCTAAGCTATGTGGTTAGTGGAGGAGGATTAAGGGTTGATGAAGAGAAAGTTTAGGCCATTATTGATTGGTTAACCCTATCTTCATGTGCTAAGGTGAAAAGTTTTACATGGATTTGCTTCCTTCTATAGTTGCTTTATCAAAGGATTCAATTATATCGTTGCACCCTTGATTGAGCTAACAAAAAAGAATGTAGAGTTTAAGTAAGGAGAAAAAGAAGAGAAAAGCTTTGTTGAGGTGAAGGAAAGATTGACCTATGCCCTAATCATAGCTTTGCTAGATTTTGAGAAACTATTTAAGCTTGAATGCTATACATCAAGTGTTGGCATCGGGGCTATGTTGATGCAAAAAGGCTAACCTGTTGCATTACAGTGAGAAGCTAAGAGGAAAATAGCTAAACTATTCTATATACGTCATGGAACTCTTGGTATTGATCCAAGCTCTTCGTATATGAATTTATTATATATACATCATTAATCCTTGAGGTACTTGTGGAGCCAATCAAAGCTTTCTAAATGCCAAGCTCAATGGAATGAATTTCTTAAAGGATTTATTTTTGTCGACAAAGACAAGCAAGGCCAGGGTAACATATTTGCTAATGCCTTGTTGAAGAGACATATTTTGTTTACCAAATTGCAAACCTGACCATTAGGTTTTATGAGCATTAAAGAATAATATCCATATGATTCTCACTTTGGTATGATAGATAGATGTTGTAAAGAGGGGAGAACAGTAGATGAATACCTTGTAGAAGATCGTTATTTATTCTAAGGTAGTAAATTGTATGTATTGATCTATTCATTAAGGGAGCTACTAGTGAAAGAAGTACATAGTAGAGGACTCTCTAGAAAATTTACAGAAAGAAGGACGTATGAACTACTGAATGGCAATTTCTTCCAGCCTAAACAAGGAGGAGTAATGCCTATACCCACCTTAACTAGACCATAGGCTGACTTGAGCATGGATTTTGTCCTTGACTTACCTTAAGCCACCCGAGAAAAAAAACTTTGTTATGATCATCGTAGACAAATTCAATAAGATAATGCACTTTATGCCTTATACCAAAACTAAAAATTCTTCGGATATTGCTTCTTTGTTTTTGCAAGAAATTGTTCGCTTGTATGGAGTCCCGAGGAGTATGGTGTCAAACCGCAATCCAAAATTCATAAGCCATTTCTATCATACTCGTTAGCATCAAATGAGAACCAAACTACTATTCAACACTTCTTACCATCTCCAAACTAATAATTAAACAAAAGTTGTCAACTATACCCTAAGGTCACTACTCCAAGTTGCAGTGGGAAAGAACTTACTTGACTAGGATGTTTGCCTCCCTATGGTAGAGTTTGCTTACAATGGAACTATACATGCCACCACTAGTCATACCTTATTTGAGGTCATCTATAGTTTCAAACCTAAGCTCCTTCTTAATTAAACCTCGATGCCCTCTACAAACTAAGAAGATCTAGAAGTAAGAATCAAAGCTTAATCCCTCTAACAAATATATTAGCAAGTTGCCCAACACATTGACTGAGCTGCCAGGAAGCTAAGAGATAAAAGCAAAGGAAAGAAGACCAAGCAGCTTCAACCTAATGACCAAGTGTAGCTACACTCAAGCAAGGAAAGATTTTTGAACAAGAGGAAAATAAGTTATCTACCAAAGTTGAAGGACCATTTAGGATACTCTAGAGGATAAATGATAATGTATGCTAATTAAAGCTACCAAACGACTTTGTGGTGCTTAACATGTTTAATATTATCGACCTTAGCCCTTACTAACTTGAGGAAGGATTGGATGAGGATCAATCGAATTTGATCCCAAATCCTAACCAACCTAAATCAAGCCACCAGACCATTGAAGCAAACCGAAGCCCAAAGACTAGAAAACATAGCAATGCGAATTCTTTCTTTATGCCCTACAACTTAAGACTCTAAGTTGCTACCGTTTATTGATTTGCCACCCTATTTAAGCCATACTATCCTATACTTGTCAATAGTCTCTAACTACTAAGACAAGGCACACTAGGAAAACAACTCGACCCACTCAACCATCTGCCTAACCAACTTGAATCTAAGTTGCTCCCATCATGTTCAAGTTGAATTCACCCTAAAAGAGTTATCAACTCAACTCGGCAACATTAGCTAGCAATAACTATGCTAACCTACAAATTGTCTATTTTCACTAAAAACATGACCATTAGCTATCCGCCACTTATGTAAGCACCCCTGCGATAGAACTTCCATACAAAATGCCTACTTTGTTGAATTTTCATTTATGCCCTACAAACATTCCTTACATAATACTTATTTTATACATTGCCCTTTTTACTCTTTTCCTTTTGTAGCAATTGCCTAAATTTTTTGGTATAAGTACCCATTATACATGTTACTGCAAGAGGATCATCATTAGATACCATTAATACAGGTTATACTTCATTTTGTGGGCATCTTCATTGCTTACTTGATTCACTCTAATCCTAACCCTTAAGCAAGGCTAAGTGGCAAGTATCCTTATAGAGTTAGCTTATACATCATATCGAGTTCACTTTGTGAGTCCTAGATAGTTTCTTGGTGCGTCATATCCTTAGAATCGATCATGGTTCTACCTGTTGGTTCTTTTATTTTTTCAATTCCACCCTCATTTTTCAAGCTTTCTATAAGCTCAGACCTACCCCGACATGCCTGCTTTGTTTGTTGTTAGTGTGATTGTATTAAATGGCATGCTTCCAAGATGATGTATAGGTTAAGGGTAGTAAAGATAAACCAAATTGTACCCTAAAAAGAAGGCATTAGGTCTAATCATATGATTTTGCAATAAAGACACAACATGTTTAAGGAAAGGAGATTATGATACCCTATCTAATTGTAGTCCTACGTAGATTATGGGAATGGAGTTGTATTGGTTTATAAAGCTATGGTAGTGAATGTCATTTTAACAATAGTTAGAAAATTTTGGGTCAAATAGTTGAAATAGGCCAATTAGTATTACTTAGCATGGCTATTGGCTACATTTGATCTAAGGCATTACAATTTCATTTTATGTAAGTCATGAGAAAAGCTGTAGTCATTCATGATCCAGTTGTTATTGATGAATATTGACCTAAAAAAATAACAGAGGATCAAGAGAATAATAAATAGTGGTCTCCCAACCTTTCATGAAATTCAACATCCAAATATGTTTATAATAAATTCAAAAGGTTTTGGATGTTTAGCTCATATAAGTTGCTTCATTGTTTAATGATTAACTTTGATCCAAAACAACCATCACTATTTGTTATCATCTTAATTTCGTTAGTATAAATTTTTCCTTGGGCTTAAGAGATGGGCTTAAATCTATAATAGAGAATATGGATAGTAGGTGCTAGAGACTTATCCAGTGTAGCCACTCAAATGCTTCAATCAACAAATATGTAGAATTAAGGGGAAAGCAAGTGTAAGATAGCTTGTATACATGCGCATACATGTGTTTTTACCTTATAAGCTTTATGGAGAGAATCTTGTATAGATTTGTATCTTACCCAAATAGGTAAGTATATCTTCCAAAAAGATATGATCCTAAATAAGCAAGTGATGGGGCCATGGAGTTCCTTAGTTTCTATGGTCTAAGCCTCCTAGATGGACTATTGAGGATCGAGGTCATTTGTGGCATAAACACCATGGGTCTAAATACGATACATGGACCAAGGTCTCAACCTAATCAAGTTGAGATATGGGGTTGGCCAAGGTTGATCTAATTGTGACCAATCTTCATGGGTCAAGAATTGGATTGCCTAAGACCAGTCATGGGCTAAGGCTATTGGTTCTTTGCTTCGTAGACGTTAGAATTGGCCTTAGAGGTCCATGGTAAAAAATTTCCCATGAACATAGTTATTAAAGTCATACAAAATGTAGAATCTCAACAATATCCCAAGCACTTGATAATATGATATATATTTTTTTTAAAAAAAGAAGTTTTAAATACAAGCTTAAAGTGTGGCAAGAAAAGATTGGCACGCACGTGCACACATACATATATATGGTATTTCATAAAACTCCATAAGTTATTCCTAAATAATTGATTTCAAAATTAGATGTAAATGGGAAAATTAATAAATATAACCTACCCATGACCTCTACCTCATTCCCCCTAAAAAAGCAAGGGGATAAGCTAGAAGGAAAGTAAAACAAAATGTATCTAATATATCTTAAGACCTAACCACAAACATGGAAAATTTTATTTTTTTCATAAAATGTTTGAACAAAAATTTAATGGAAATATTATATTATGATTAACAACTAATGATAATGTTTCATAATCCGTGCAAATTGGGTCAATGTGAAAACAATAATTCGAATTCTTGTTTCACCTACCTCCTATCTCTTTCAACCTCCACTAGTACGGTTCAACAAGATGTTTCTTTCATACGATGGAGGCAAACAAATAGTTAATTTGCTCGAGTGTAACAAAATTTAGTATAATATTTCTAATAACAAATTGGCAAGTTGGTGGGAACAAATTTTAAATCTCTATTGGTTTTAAGTAGAGGCAACACACCACATGTTAATAGCGCTAAATGGAATATGACTACAATAAAATCTCTATTCACGAGTAATAGAGTTGATAAGTAATGGGCTATTGTGCTATTTTATTAAATCAAAATATATTGAAATATGAAAATGCATTCAATAACTATAAAATGAAATGAGAGGTTATCTTGTTAAAATAAATCCATTGCATGTCATATATAAAAGTATTAGCAGACAACGCATACGCTATGTGTTTGCAAATTGATGAGATTATATGCGCCAAATGTTAATTGTATATGCAAATACATAGTTAACTAAATGTAAGAGCAAAAAGTAAAAACATAAAAACAAAATTAACATAATAGTCGTTGAAAGGACAATAAACTTATAGGTGACGTAATAGTTTGCCCATTTTACCATTTTTATTATACCTATAATCAAACACTTTACTTATATGCCTTTAATTATTTTTTGAGGCATATATAAAGTTTTGCCATGAAGTGAATATGTGATTTCTATTATTATCCTTATCTTTTTTTAATTGAGTTTGCCAAAACTAAAGTATTCAAATGAATAAATATTAATGCCAATATCATCACATAGTCAAGCTGCATCTCATAGTAAGGATTAGACATATATGAGAAAAGAAAAAAGTTAGACAAAAAATTAATAAAAGATATTAAAATTTTGAATTGCATAAATATGTTCTTTTTAAAAATTGGTCAAGAATAAAAATGCTAATAAAATTTCATATAGTATTTTATTGTAAAACTTGTACATATTAATATACATTATTATAGCTCCTAAATAACAACATGGAGTACATGAGTGGAACGGGGGAGTAAGTAATGAATCAACTGACAAATAACTAATAAATAACATCATATGTAGGAAAGTGAATATGACACAAATGGATTACGTCATATGTAGGAGGCAAGTATGTGGTTTTCTTTTTTCTTTCTACCATAAATGGATTTAATTAATTTCACAATTATGTTGAAATGGTAAAGGAATCCACAATTTAAACAATGCTAGGATTTTGAAAAAGAAAAAGATAATGCTAGATTCAAAGCAAGAGTTTTACTAGAGGAATATGGACTATTTGAATTTTTTTTGCTATTAGATATGTAGTTTTCTTATTCTCTTTCTACCATAAATAGATCTAATTAATTGTATAATAAAGTTAAAATGGTAAATGAATATTGTAGAGTTTGTATACAATGTTGGGATTCCAAAAAACAAAAAACATGATGTTGAGACTTAAAGTGAGATTTTTAATAGAGAAATATGGAAAAATGCCAAAATCACTCTTTGAATTCTTCCGTATCATATTTTATACATAAGAATGATTGAGAAAGTAGTACAATAGTTTGAAAAGGAATTTTAAATAGAAGAATGAGTATAAAATCATATTTATTATAATTGGTATTTTGAAAATGTACAAATACAGTACAATATATGAAATATGTCCTACTTTAAAGTGACTTAAAAATGGTGAAGGATTAAGTAATTAAATTAAATAGGAATGCTTGAGAGCAATCGAATGATTTGGTAACGAATCTTAAATAGAACAAAATCAATAATCAAATTACAATTCTATTTCATTGTCTAGTAATAAGTAGTTGCATTTAATTTAAGTTGCAAAAAAAAAAAAAACAAAAAACAAAAGAAAGAAAAAGATTTAATTAGTATTACATGCTATTTGTTATGCATATGCAATACATAAATACCAACAAAATGTTGACACAAATATTAATGGCAAGATTAGTTCCCAAATTCATTATCATACATGATTTGTACATGGCATATGTGCCATCATCTTATTAATATTTACACATCACATGTATATAACACGTAGCATATATTACCTATCGAATCCTTTCTCAAAAAATGGGGGAATAGAATTACTAAAAAAAATGAGAAGAATGACTTAATACTAACCTAAACCATGATTAAATGGAGGGTGTGCACAAATTATCAAAAATTGAATAATGCAACACACAAGGATCAATCCCTTTACCCTTCATATAATAAATGCTTGAGAGATTGACATGCATAAACTTTATTGTTTTCTTAGTAGATATTCTAGTTATAATTAGATAACTATTGCCTTAGAGGATTAAGGGAACATCACATTCACTTATCTTTATAGTACTTTTGCATTTAGGGGTATGTCTTTTAGTTTATGCAAGACTAACAACATTTTAGAGATGTACATTAACAATTTCATAAAAATAGTCAAGAAGCGCATTACGTTTTCATTAACAATATTTTTAGTATTTGGATCTTCAATAAAAAGTCACTTGGAGAATGTATCATTTGTGCTTCAGTAGTGTAATAACACTTAGTTGACTTTAAATTGAGAGAAATATCTCTTCATGGTGAAAGAGAGTATTGTATTTAGACAAAAGATCTCTAGAAGATGATTAAGGCAGATCAGGCAAAATTTGAAGTGAGAGAAAAATTGCCTCCATCTATGAATGTAAAAGGAATGTAAAGATTCCTTAGATAGGATCAAAACTTTCTAAGATTACTCCACCAGTGATAAGGAAGGAAGCACGATTTGTGTTTAATAAGACATGTTTGCAAGCATTTAAGACTTTGAAAGAGCGAGTAACTATAATATATGTGACTGTGTAAGTTGCCTTTAAGCATCCGTGTGACACTAGTAATACAAGTATAAGGGTAGTCTTAGGATAATAGAGAGATGAAGTTTTCTAAGCAACCTACTATGCAAGCAAGATGATTATCCTACAACTAATATGGAACATCTAGCCATATTATTTTCTTTAATAAGTTGAAGTCATGTCTCATTGAGCCAAAAGTCATTATTTATATTAGCCACTTTAAATTTAAGTACTTAATAAAGAAATTGAATGCAAAACCAAAGATTAGCAAGTAAATGTTGCTACTAAATGAGTTTAACGTTAATGTTTGTGATAGGAAGGGAATTGAGAATGTTGTATCTTTAGCTTGAGAATAGAGATTAGAGAGATCAGCTATCCATCCATGATGTTTTCCTTGTTAACCATTTATATCAACCTCTCTTATAGATCTAAGTTGTTGTACCAATATTACCAATTATTTGGTTAGTAATATCTTGCTTTGGGCTTTCTCACTACTAGAAGAGAAAATTTTTATCAGATGATCTACAATACTTTGGGATGAGTTGTACCTTCTAAAATTATAATGACTAGATGATTTAATGACATATTCCAACATCCAAGTTCATAATAGCTTGACCCACTGAGTAGTTAAGAAGTTGGTGGATATTTCAATGTTTAGAGGGTGATAGCCATGTTATCGCATCTAGATCTCACAAGCCTATCCAATTAAGGAATCATCATACTTTGTGTTAACCTATGCTAAATGTTAAATAATTATAATTATTTCTACGAGACATGAGATGCCATTACTTGGTTCGCAATGATTGAGCTTAATGCAACCCCATAGGTATATATATATATGAAGGACAACAATTACATAGGGATGGGTCATACTGTAAGACAGTTAGAAAATTAAATCATTACTGAAGGTAAGATAAACTCGTGCAATAGCTACCTAGATATGACACACTAAGGAACTCATACGAACTTAATAACTTCACTAATATTACATATAACTAAGTTAATAGGTTTACTTGCTACTAATGCTTGTATAAAGGACTAGATAAGAGTACTCACTTAAACCTGGGTCAACTTAGCTAAGCTAAGTACAAGAACAAGTAGAGGAAGAAGATAACACTAAAAGGAATATTCATTATGATGATTACCACTAATGACAAATGAGGCATTGATAGTTGCCTTTTTAAGGAAACTTACAAGGCTTACATAATTACTAAAAAAGTGTATGTATTCACCCCATTTTTGCCAGCCACAAGTTCATCTTTATTTTAAAACTCTAGATGAAAAGGTAAAAAAATTTGAAAAATTAGAAAAAAAAAAGAAAAGAACAAATTAAGAAAGCACCTAGAAAAAATTGAATAAGGAGAAAAAACCAAGAAAAATCATAGAAGTAAAACTACCCAAAAATAATAAAGATTAAAAAATTATAAAAAGTGTCACACGATAGTCCATTTGAACCAATTTAGAGTGGAAATAATTTTATGAAATCCAAACTAGCTTTTGAAGTCCAAATAAACATATGTGATTTGACCGAATTAGGATTCTTAAACAAGAAAAGGACATTTATTGAAGATCAATTTTTCTTACTTAGATCAGCTAACTTATTTTGAAATATTTTTGAAGAACAAAATTTTAGGAGACCATGGCTTCAAATCGTGCCTCAATCATTTTATGGCAACTTGAAATTCATAATAAAAGTCGAATGCAAGTAGAAAATGGGATAATTTGGTCAAATTGGAAAAATTTTGAAAATATTTCGAACATATATTTATTAGATTACACCTCAGGTTGAAGAAAGGAATTTAATTTTGGAAGTTGGAGAATTAATCAAGTTTCATTTAAGGATGGTTTTTCAAAAAAAAAAAAGAAACGAAAGGAAAAGAGAAAAGAAAAAAAAAATGACATGTGTTACCAAGTAGTGGTGCCACATGGCACCTATATTTGATGCCACATGGTATGCTCAAGAGTTGTTATGTATCAACCACTTGCTACATGGCTACTATGCAAGTACCGTGCAAGCCAACTATATAGCACACGTAACATTAGAGAGTCAAAGTTTGACCAAAGTTTTCCTTCCCCCTTCTTATCTTCAAGTTTTATAGTTCTATTTTTTTACCCAATTTCAATAGGTTTTTGTGCATTTAAAATCATGAAAAAATATGGACGTGAAAGAGCATAAGGTATATTGTAGGATAGTTTTTGTAATACTCCACCTTTCAAGTGTTTACTTAAAAATTATTGTCAACCTTTTTGTGCCTAAAAACAGTTTGTTATTGCCATCCCTGAGTTAGAGATAAGGTAAAAATTTATATCTAACTTGATATTCCATATCATATAACATTTGATTCCACATCACTTCTTATTAAATATAATAAACAATAGCGGAAGGTTTTTTTTTTTCAATAGTAAGTTGTACTCAAAGTATTATAGTTATACACTTCTATTCAACAAAGAAATTCTTTACAAGTGCATACATTTGACAGCAACTGTTACACTAAGTCTTTTGTAAGGTAGCACCAATATCTTCCCTGAAGAATTGCTTTCATGTACTCAAATCATATCCTGAAACCCACAACTTCTTCAAAAAGCTCATCTTTAACTAGTCAGTACTCTGAAGTCTCATTGTCTCTATGGTACAATCTTCTATCTAACCTATCCTTAACTTGAGGATAAGACATCTTATCCCCTTAACTATTGTGGGTAAAGCGAGATTACAAGCATGGTTAATACCATAGGCATATCAATAGTTAGTTAGTCAAAGTATAATATCTTATCACATCTTAGCCAAGCAGTCAATGCATAAATGGTATGCCATGCTAATGAATGTGATATACATTAGTTCCAATATTCTAGCTCAACCTAACAACTCATCCAATTAGTTGACATACCTTTGTATCTCGATATAAAGTCTAAGAACCATGAGGCAATAAGGAGTTGTCTAGGAGTAGGACCCCTAAACCTTAGTTGAACAAAAACCACATGAAGTGGTTTAAAGATGCAATTTATATACTCAAAAACCTACCTTTCAAATGTCAAACCAATTGCTTATTAAAACCTAACTTTCCTTTCATTAAAACTTAGCCTAATGAAATCTCAATTTTATAAAAACTTGACACGTAGATCCTTTTCATGCCATGCCATGAATGCATTAAGCCACATAGTGTAATACCCCAAGATTTCAAGCTAATTCAATAGCCCTAGGATTCGAGCCCTTAAATTTAGGGCACCGGGCTAAGTTATCAATTTTATTTCAAACTTCATAATAAAGTTAGAAAAGTTAGATGAAGTAATTCAAGTAAAGTTAGTTTATCAAAATAAGCTATATAAAAATATTAATTTAAAAAAAATATTAATTTATCGATAAAACTAATAATTTTAAAATTTGAGCTTTTAGATATAGGAAGATACTAGAGATAAGTTATTTAACTTACAAAAATAATAAATGAAGTCGAATTATATGTAATATACATGTATTAACATAGAATATGCATTATCTATATTAAATATACATATATAATAAAAAATTATTATCAAAATAAGGTAAATTAATATAAAAAATTGGAAACTTAATAAAAAAGGTGCAAGGATGAGTCATCATACCTATGTAAAAGCTTAGGATTAATTTAGATGATGAGTCAAAAGTAAAGAAATGAGGAAATGACATCTCATGGATTAAAAAACCTAAAAAATGACATGTGTAAGCCATATGTCCAATTTTTATAAATTCTTATCCATTTGGAAAATATAAATAGGGCTTGTAAACTTAAAAAAAAAAATCATTTTGAAAGTTTGAAAATTTAATAAAAACACTCCAGAAATTTTTTAAACAAATTAGAAAAAATAAAAAAGTTAGATTAAAAATAGAGCACGGAATCTAATCAGGCCGGTTCAATAGGTTATTGATGTCTAGTTGTAGTAGCCATTTGGGGTCAAGGAAAGCACCACTAGAGGAGGTGTTTCAACAAGGTTGAGTGGCTGAAGGGTGGTTCGAGGCAACCGATTCTAGTGAAGCAAATTTCCAACCAAAACTTGGTAATTTTTCTAAAAATATCAAATAATATTATTTAATTATGAAACTTGGTTTTCTAGAGTTATTTTATCTTTATATTAATGTAGTCATTTTATTTTAGTAAAATAATTATTGGAAATATAAGGTCCTTAAGAAAATGCCCTATTTGGGCAAAAATTGAATAAATTTTTATAAATATTAGATGATGTTGCTTCAAGCTCAATTTTTGTACGTAATACTCCTAATATATATATATATATATATTTGTAACAATAATTTTCGAAATTAAGCATGTTTACTATTTTTTATAATTATTTTGAATAAAACTGCAAGTTTTACGGAATTATTGAAATAATTAGTTTTTGAAGAAATTAATGAATGAGCCCTACATGTTTAGATTTCTGGATGTTTATGATTATATTTGGAATATTTAATTTTTATCTCACTTGTAAATTTATTTATCTTTCTTAACTTTCCGTAATTTTGAGCTAAAACCTCTATTTTCGTAAAAATATATAATATCTAGTTTGGTATAATTCCTAGATAGTAATTAAACTAAATATTTTTATGAGTTTATAGGATTTTTCATAAAATTAATCAAGCATGTACACGATTTATTATGTATTTTCTTAGTATAAACCTATATATTAGCTAAATATATAATATAATAACTAGTACTATTAGAATGTTTATTAAATACATGTCAAATGAACACTTTCAGGTATAATGAGGGTTGTTGGACAAGTTTGGAAAGTATAATTTTAAGTGTTTTTAGTCAAGTACTAAAGCTTACTCGAGTCAATTACGGAGTTAAAATAACGTATGGTCGAATTGTAATGAGAAAAAGGTATTTTTGGGTTTTTAACAATATTGATTAGTTTTGATTCTTAATATATATTAATAGTACTCAAAATAATGATCATGATGATATAAAGTTTACTGAAATCGGAGAAGAAATGAGTAAGATACAATCAAAAGAAGTTTAAAAATGTGGAAATGAAAGCTTATAACAGTTCGGGTTCGACCTATACTTGATTTGAAGACTATGTTGCATTTTCATAGGTGTAAAATGTAAGAAAGGAACACATAATGAGGTTTAAGATTTTGCGCTATTACTAAGACTAAGTAAGTGGATCTAACCTATGCTTGGAGTAGATATATTACTACTTATAATACTCTATACTGTTTGATGTTGTGTTGATTGAATATGAGCATATCCTAGTTGAATTGATATGTTACTATAGTAGATGCTAATGTGGTAATTTTGAATGACAATAATTGTATTTTGGTTAAACTGTTATATTGCCATGTTAGGCTATGATTTGTGTTATGAATGATTGTGCCAACTAGGGAAGTTAAGTGATTGCTAACTCAATTTTCTAGGTATTCACCTAAGTGAACCCTAAGTAAAATACTAGAATTCCGCTAAGGAGAGTTCGAAAACTAGAATCAGATCATTGGCTTGAATAAAACTAGGAGATTGATTATGTTGATTGATATTCTTGAGTTACTATTGCATAACATAGGATGGCATGGCACAAAAAGGGACGGGTCAAAACTTTATGAATAAAGCTTCCAAATGATCATGGAAAAGCATAGCTTTATGGACTCAATTATTGGAAGCATATAGAATGCATTGTGACTATTTTGATAGTCAAATTTGGTAGACTATAGTGTATAGTCTAATTTAGCAGTGTTGCCACTTTGATTTGGTAGATTACAGTGCGTGGTCTAATTTGGGAATGTTGCTACTTTGATTTAGTGAACTACAGTGTATAATCTAATTTTATAATGTTGAAGGTCCTATTCCCAAGCAGCTCCTTGTTGCCTTTTTTGATAATAATACACTGCAATGTGTAATCCAATTTGGTAGGGGTTCTACTCCCAAGCAGCTCCTTATTGCTCTGGTTCTTAGACATTGTATCTAGATTCTCGGTTTGGTCGACTAACCGAAAGAAGTTTGGAAGGCATAAGATATCATTACCAGTGCTACATGAGCATAGTATGCTACATTGCTAGCAATAAATGCCTGGTTAGGTAGATGCATATGTGAAGTTAAACGATTAGGTTATAATTAAAAAGTTTCAATTGTGATATGTAGTATTATCTATCATATTGTTTATGTTATGTTGTTTGTTATCCATTTTCACTCAGCTTTAGTAGCTGAGGGGATAAAATGTTTTATCCTCAAGTTAACTTTCTCATGAAGGGCCCAATGCTAAGGGGGATATATATATTGAGAGCATGAGTTGAAGTCAGCAACTTTTGTGTAGAGCATGTACTAGGTCAAAGATCCTATAACTATAAAGACAATAAAGGAAAAAACTGGTTCGTGTTTTGATGTAAATATTATATTGTACACATAAGTTGTAACGGGGAATCTAGCTGAACTTTGATGTAGAAACCCCTTTATTATGTAAACAATGTTGTCTTTTGATGAATGAGCAAGTTGAATTAAGTTTTCAACAAGTATTCCTGTATAATGGTGCATCCCATGCTATGTCGGGATGTGACACATACCAAGCAATACTTAGTAAATCCAACCAAACTTAGTCATTATTTATTAGCCCAACCTTTATTTTGTTTATTCTTAAGACCTAAGTATCTAGCTCACTTATGTGAACACCTTAGGAGATAGGGTTAGTCCCTAAGTTCTTTTCCAAGTTAGCACAAATCTTAACAAATGTCTCATAAACAATAAGCAATACATCAATAGCAATCAACTCCAATATCAAGACGTGTTTTAGCCAACAATAGTTATAAAAGAAACATCACATAACTCACTAAGCAACAAATCAATCTCATAACTTGATGTGCCTAGGAGTTGAGTTGATCACTAGGGCTAACCATTAGAAGTAGTGAGAATGGGCCCCTTATAAAATTGAAGAATGAAGGAAGGGATAAGTCGACAAACACAATAACTTTCGTGAGGTTGCTTGAACATTATACAACTTAGTATATCACCTGATATGATGCATAAGCTAATATTAAGGTCCACTCACCACTAATATCGAGCAACACAATAAGATTAGATAAGGGTGTGAGAAAGGAAATGTATACAAAGTAGGGTATCTCATAAGAATAAGGATATTCATTAACGTATAAGGTGTAAGATGATCGCGGCTACAATAAAGAGGACTATTTATAGTAAGTCCTTTAAGGCAAGCATACAATAATGGAAAATTACATAAAGACAATGTAAGAAAGAGATTCTTAGTATGTATGAAAAGGGGCAAATAAGACAAAGGATAAAAAGGAATATAGTACATGTGTCAGAAAAGTAAGGGACAAAGTAGTCTATTAATAGGTCTACGTTCTGGGATCTTAGGGCGCTATAGTTGAGTGAAGTTGACGATAGGGCTACTATGGAGGAGTTGTGCTAGAAGCTATCAAGGTGATTGAAAGACACTACAACTCAATAGGCTAGAAGAATAGAGCTTGGCATATAGTGCCCTCAAACTCGGCAATTAGAAAGTCGGCCTTGGCACTTGGCAAGTAGGTCTCAACATTCAATAGGTTGGTAATTAGGAAAGAGTCCCAACATAGTAGAGTGTATTTGAGTTATGTCCTTAAGGAGTTCTTCTACAGTTGTTCCATGTATTGAAGCTCATCCTCAATAGGTTGATATGAGAGAATCCTCCTAGTGAGAGATAAGAGGCTTCAAAAATGGGTGCAAGTGATGCATCCAAAGGGCAACAATCCATTAGTTCCCTAAGCTTGTTGAACATTTTCCCTCAAATCTTGGTCTTCTTCTTCTTCTTTCAGCACATAGAGCATTAGGTTGGCAACATTGAAAGTGGGAGACAATTCGTATCCTTCAGGTAGTTTTAGCTTATAAACATTGTCATTGATGTGTCGAAAGACCTTAAAAGGGCCATCTAGCTTAGGTGATAACTAGTTTGTCCTCTTCCTTAGGAATTATTCCTTATTGAGGTAGATCTAAACAAGGTCACCTGGGTGATAAACAACTTACCTGCTACCTTGATTTCTTTGCTCTCTTTATTAAGCTGCTATCTTAGCTAATTGTCAATAACCTTCTTATGTAGTTTTTGAAACTCTTTGGCACTCTGTAGGTCAATCTTTCTTTCTCCTATGGGATTCAAGGCTAGTAATCATATACAAAGGTAAGTTCAGGTGGAGTTTGTAGACGACCTCTAAAGGCATCCTTCTTGTCGAGCTATGAGTAGAGCAGTTGTAAGCAAACTCAATGATGGGTAGGTAGAGATCCCAATTGTGTAGATTCTTCCCAACAATGGCTTAAAGGAGGTTACCTATTATTCTATTCACAACTTATATCTTGCCGTTTGTTTGTGGACGATAAGAAGTACTGAATATAAGCTTAGTACTAAGCTTCTTCCATAGTGTTTGCTAGAAAAAGCTTGTGAACTTCGAATCATGATAAGATACAATACCCCTTAAATCTCCATGCAACCACATGATCTCCTATAAAAAGAGGTTAGTGACAAATAAAGAATCATTTGTTTTGTGGTAAGGGTGAAGTGCCTCATTTTGTTAAAATGATCAACCACCACTATGATAGAATCATGTTTCTAAGGTGTTTTGGGTAAGCCAAACATGAAATTTATGCTCAAATTAGTCTACAACCACTCAACTATGGATAGAGGTGTATATTCTTACTAGGGCTCCTTTCTTCCCTTAGCTCATTTGCATAGCTCACAACGCTCAAGAACTTTGCATACATCCTTCATCATCCAAAGCTAATAGAAGTGTTCTTTCAACAATTCGGTAGTTCTCTTCTTACTAAAATGGCAGGCTAAGCCCCAAGCATGGGCTTCTCAAATAAGTAATTCTCTTGCATAACTACTCAACACAAAAACTTTCCTTCCATTCATCAAAATTCCTTAGCTCAAATAGTACCCATCCACTACTCCTCTAATGTTGTATTTAGCCATTAGGGTCCAAAGTATTGATCATGCTCATATTGATTAGGCAAGGTACTAAATCTAAGTATTCTAGCTTATAATGTGGTGATAAGAACATCCCTACGAGAGAGGGCATTAGCCATGGTGTTATAACTTCCCTACTTGTACTTGGTGACGTAACAGAAGTTTTCCAAGTACTTAACCCACTTGACATGGCATTAGGAGGGTTTTTGCTATCCTTTGAGATGCTTGAGAGATTTATGGTCTGTATAGATAATGAACACTCTTGGCAAAAGGTAATGTTGATAGATCTAAAGTGCTTTAACGAAGGCATCATTATCATATGCTAAGTAAATCAGTATAGCACCTTTGAGCTTCTCACTAAAATATGTAGTTCATTAGTGCTCCTATGAGAGAATAGCTCCAATGCCAACTCTAGATATGTCACATTATAGTTAAAAAACTTTGCTAAGGTCTGGTAATACTAATATGGAGGTAGAGGTTAACTTAGATTTGATCTCTTCAATACTCCTTTGAACTTTCTCAAACCATTTGAATTCAAAGTTCTTCTTAGTTAGCTTGGTCAATAAGGTAACTATGGAACAAAAGTTTTGAATGAATCTTTGATAAAATGAAGCTAAACCATGAAAAATCCTAACTTCTACAATATTGGTCAGCATTGACCGTTCGAGAATAGATGAGGTCTTTTCATCATCAATTGTGATTCCTCCTCTAGAGACAACATATTCGAGGAATACTACCTTACTCTAATAGAATATGCATTTCTTTAAATTGCTGAATAATTTCTCTACACAAAGGATGTCAAATACAAATCTTAAGTGTATGACATGAAAAATGAGGTCAATACTATATACCAAAATATCATTAAAGTAAACAACAACATATTTACTAATGAAAGATCTTAAAAAATGATTCATGAGTTGTATAAAGGAGCTTGGCATGTTCGTAAGACCAAACCGCATTACTATCCACTCAAATAAACTTTCCTTAGTTTTGAAAGCATTCTTCCACTCATCTCCAAGCCTCATTCGGATCTGGTGATAGCCACTCTTCAAGTCAATCCTCGAAAATACTTGCATACCATGTAACTCATTAAGCATATTATCCAATCGAGGGATTGGATATTGGTACTTAATAGTGATATTGTTGATTGCTTAGCTATCAATGTACATTCTCCATAAGCCATCTATCTTTAGCACCATGACATCTAATACATCATAGAGGGTCATTCTCTCTCGAACATATCCATGCGTAATCAACTCATCAACTTGTTTCTTCAGCTCAACTGCTTACTTAGGATTAAGTCTACAAGAAGGTCGATTAGGTAGAGCAACTCCAGGCTAGAGGTCAATACAATGCTCTATACCTTTGATAGGAGGTAAACCTTTTAGCAACTTAGCAAGAAACAAGTTGACATATCCTTGAAGTAATGTCAGCACCTCAGCAAGTAAGGCTTCGACTTCCTTCAACTTTAGTAGTCTTCAAACCAATAAGAGTATACGTTCTTTCGACTTAACATATTTAGAAAATTGGGCTTAGGAAATCATTAAGGACATCCTCTACAACGATTTAGTAATCTTCTCTTATAACTCCTAAATGTCTTTGGAGTTTATTGGGGTTAATACAGCTTTCTTCTCGTCCTTTTGGAACATATAAGTATTGTTATACCCATCATAAAATACCTTAAGATCAAAGAGCTATGGTCAGTGATATAAGGTAAGTGCACTTATTAGTTTTAATATAGCAGATGTGAGTCCGAGTCGATCCCTTAGAGACTTCGGGTACTAATATTAACCTTAGCTCTATTATCTAACTGGAAAATTGTGATGAGTTAAATGAATTAAAAATACTAAAATTAACAAAATAACCTAATTATGAGACTTAATTAAGCAATTTAGAAAGCCATAAAATTGAGAACGACTTCAAGAAGGTAATAACGTATTTAGGAATTATTTCCCCTAGTGTTTAACATGTAACCTTTAAAATGTATCTAATTCAATCTCTATTATTCTTAACTGGAGAGATTCACAATTAAAGTTAACACCTTTCTCAAGCATATTAACCCTAATCCTAAATTATTTACTGGAATCTCTTCACTTAGTATTATAATTTAGAATCGCATTAATGTATAATGAATTCTTACACAAAAGAATAACTTTCCGAAAGAAACATGTAACTTATCTCTAAGTATACATGTAATTCTCTCCAATTATGTCAAGATCTCATTATTCATGTGATTTCTCAATCATCATGCATAATATCATAGATTGATACTCTAGAAATATCAATTAACAATTAAATAACATAATTGAATCAAGAAAAGATAGAAACTTTATTGAAAATTATCAATCAATCTGATAGTCACATGAAACCCTAGGTTACATAATTCTAAAAATGAATTGCAACAAAATCAATAAATAAAACATGAAAAACTCCTTTTGTTGATGAAAAATCTCTTCAATCTTAAAGTTGGGTGTTTCTTTTACCTTTTTCTTCTCCTTCTCTTGTTATGTGCGAAATCCTAGTATGTCCTTTTATAATGTATTGTAAGGTTTCTTTTTTCGTCACCAGATATAGCCTGGGACACAGTTATATCCCCAGGTCATGTAACTTTCTAACCTTGGCAAATCTTCCTGGATGGACACAGCCTAGGGCAACAGTTGTATCCCAGACTGTGTAACTTTTTAACCAAAATTCCTATTGTTTATGTAACTTCAAAACTTCATAACACATTCATTTGAACTTCAAATTTAGTGAAACTTAATTCTTTTTCTTTGTTTTCAATTCAAGAACGTGTTCAAACTTTGAAATCAAAAATTTACTCAATTAAGTATGAATTTATTTTAAAAAAACGAAGATATAAGAGAAATATTATAAAATCACCATGTAAAATATATTTAAAATAAGAGTTATCAATCAGCCTAGCAGTATATGTAAAGCACACATGGGTAGGATGATGCACAACACCTCGTCCTTGTATCTGTGACCAATAGTGATCAACACTTTGACTTGTTCAGTGATAGGCAAACCTCCTTTCTCATTGCAAGGCTTAGGATCAGGATAAGTTGGCAATTTTAAGGCCTTCACCACTCCTTATGCTACGACATTAGTACAACTTCCTCCATCTATGATCAAAGCACATAGATTTCCATTCACTTGGCAATTTGTATGGAATCAATTCTCTTGTTGTTCTTCTTCCCTCACAATACTGGTATTAAGAATTCTTTCAACAACTAAATTAAAGTATTTTCTCTTAGTTTGGGTTAGGTAAGGGCCTCGGGAATTTCAAAGAACTTATCAAAACATGACTTGGCATTCTCTTCTTCCTCTTCTTCACTAGCACTTTCCACTTTGAATTGGGGCTTATCACCTTTAATGGTCATGACATGTTTGCTCAGATACTGACTAGCTATATGTCTAAAACCTGGGCATTTGAAACACTTAATCTCTTGAGTCTTCCTATAAAAGCTCTGACCTTGATCCTTTCAATCATCAGGTTCCTTAACCTTAGTCTTTCCTCGGCCATCAATAGGTCTACTTGACATATGACCTTAGCGGTTTACTACGGAACCGTACTAAGCTCAGTCATATTTAGGTCGACTCAATATGCCAGTTCTACTCAGCTAACTAGATCAGCTACTTTGTACTCAACTAAGCTAATTTCACCTATGCCTTTCGACCCTTTATGCTACTTAGATAGTCCCATCTAGATTTCTAAGCCTCTATACTTCCACTACATTATCAATCTTAGATCTTAATCTAGAAATGAACCTAGCTACTATCCACGCTTTCAGTTCATCTACTTCATAGCGGATCATCAACAACTTGAATTCTCAAACATACTCATCGATTAATCGGTTACCTTATCTGAGTTCTTTGAGACGTCAAAAAGTATCATGCTCATAATGTTCTAGCACAAATCTACTCCTTATAACTCTCTTCATCTTGTTCCATATTTGAATCTCATGTTGGGCTTACTAGCATACATTCTACAATTTCTTCCATCACATTACTACATATCTAGAAAATTCTAATGCAGCTAATCGAATACATATCAAGTCCTCATAGTCATAGAAGTTGAATATCTTCTCAATCTTCTCTTCACAATCTAAGTAGTCATCAACAATACTAGACCCATTAAAACTTAAAATCTACACTTTGATATGCTAAGCCCCTTTAGGAGTATAGAGCTCACTTTCTTCAGGTTCGACATACTACTCTTATTCCCCATACTCTTTAACTTCATGTAACTCAAGTCTCCTCCTTGCAAACACATCAACATGTTGAGGTGGACTTGGGTTCACAATAATAGTTTATGGTGCTCTAGGTTTAGCTACTTGTCTTTACCACTCTCTCTTATGGCTTAGTCCCTAATGCCCTTTGTATAAATATAGCCAAGTTGACTACAATAGCGGTAAGGTCTTACAATTATTCATCAATATCCTACAAGGTTTGTTGGATAACACGACTGCAACCACGAGTATCACTCTCAGCATCATTAATCTCTTCTCAAATACTAGGTTCAGCATTCTTAATACAAAACTTCAGAAAGTCCACTACTCAATAGAAGATTACATACAACTTTCAAAATAAGATCTCGTACAATGACCTAAGAACTTGCTTTGTTTTTCTACTTAAGAAACATAGTATAACAAAACACACACTATAATAAGTATTACTACAAAACTAAGCCTCAATTTGCAATCTCAAGCTCTGATACCAAGATTATATGATGTGCTCAGGAACCGATAACTTACTAACCTCTAGCCCACTTACTCGTGCATGCCTTAAAGGCCTCTAATCCCTCATTAGGAGAATTCTCTCTCGTTAGCCTATTGTAGATTGGAAACCATACACAAAAGAATGGTGGTTAAACTCTTTGAGAGCTTCAAGTGGGTTCACCTTGCTCTACTCTATCCTTTGTGCCAATGAAAACTACTCTCTTGTTAAGGCTTCTTTATGGAGTGATGCGAACCAAGGCCCCACACTTCAAATCTTGCTTGGACCTTCAGCTGTCGAAGAGGTTCCTACCAAGTACTGAGGCATAGGCTCCTATTAGTTGAGTACTTCTCTTTTGGCCTCCTACTCATATTTACGGTATCCCTTCCTCGTCTCGGCAACCCTTAAGGGTACCACATCATGATCTAGCTTAGTTGCTACACCTAAAGATTCCTTAATAGGGGACTATTGACAAGCTGCCACCTATCCTTTTCACCTGACACTATATTATTTTCCCTTTTTATCATTTGTCATATTTAACTATTTTCATATGTACTGGGAATCACTTTTCATGAATGCTTTTTGGTAATTCTCTTTATTTGTAATGTTACCCTAGGGACTTACTATAAATAGTCCATTTTCCTTATAACCGGAATCATCTTATATTCCTAATAGACAATTTGAATATACTTGCTCCTTATGAGACATTCCTCTCTAAGTCTATTTTCATATACTCTTATCTAGTCTTGTCAAGTAGATTAAGATTAGTGGTAGGTGCACCTTAGCATTAGCTTGTATATTACATCAAGTGAGGTTCTAAGTTATGTTGTATTCATAAGTGAGTCATATTGATACTACAACAGGTTTAACAATGAATGTGTATGGAGATTATGCACCAAGACACAAACACAATCGGGGGTTTGAGCTTAAAATAGGGTTTGATACAACTCATGAACACTAAATGTCGCTCGAGTTTCAAATAAGAGGTTAGATGTGACTTACTAACTCGCTCAAATGAAAGGTTCAACACAATCTTAAGGACAAGATTGATAAAAATGTAAGAAAGATTAAAGAGTTAATTTACACTCAATAATCTAGTAATGCTAGCTCTAAGAGGTTAAGAATGACTCTACTTGAAAAGAGAGAAGTTCCAAGTGTATGTATGTTCTTCACTATCTGATTCATTTTTGATTATGTGTCAACTAATTATAAATGTTGCTATTTTTAATAAGTCCTAAAACCATAGTGGTAAAAATGTAAATAATGTACAAGAACTAAAACCTTAAAGAATGAGCCCATAATTAAAAATAATGAAAATATATACAAGAATACAAAACTGTGCGTTTGATAGAAGAAGTCAGCATGCAGTCACTTGGCTTATCGTAGAAGGAGCAAGATCCAAACTAGGTAGGGTTAGTAATTAGATGTTCAAGTTTGAGAAGGAGTCCTTGAAGTATTGTAGTATTTGGCCGAGATACACGAAAGGTCAGCCCATAATTATCGAGTACTAGAATTTAGTTGGCACTAGTCTCTCTATGCCATGCCGAGTGGATCTTTGGCTTCGAATCCCTAGCCGTATAGTCTCTTAACTTTTCGGCAAATGATAGTCTTGATGCCGAGTGGCTCTTTTCTTACCTTTCGGTCTTTTAGTATTAGCTCGGCCTCAGCTTCGAACAATTCGACCTCGGGTTAGAATAAGTCAACTTTGGCTTCTAGTAGATTGGCATTGGCTTAAGACAGGTTGGCTTCAGCTTGGAGATAGTCATAGGCTAATTCGTATCATTACTACATGGCCAAAAAGAAGTAATCCTCAACGCTAAACAATGAGCACGGCTAAAGATGTTGAACAAACTTCTCTTTGCTTTTCTCTTCACCATAGGTACTAAGTTACTTTGGATTTCCTCAACACTCTTGGGGGTTAAGCAATAACTCTTCCCATCCTTTCGAACCATGTAAGTGTTATGGAAGCCATCATGGATCACCTTCTAATCATACTCCTATGGTTAGCCAAGAAGTAAATTTATGTCATTCATAAGGACCATGTTCAATTCAATCTTGTCCTCATACTGCCTAACCTTAAATGCTATTCAAGCTCTTTTATTACATGGACCTTTCCATTGTCATTAAACCACTTCAATTCATAAGGTTAGGGATGTAAGTAGGTCAGTAATTTCATCTTCTCCATTAGCTCGGTAAAAACGATGTTGGTGCAGCTTCTTCTGTCAACAAATAAGGAATAGGTCTTCCCATTCACCAAACATTAAATATGAAATAAATTTTTTCCTTTGTCCAAGACCTACTTTTAAGTCAGCTCATCAACTCATCATGACCAAGAGTTCATCCAAATTTTCAACATAAACATCTTCTTTTATTAGCTTGTCTCCCGAACTCTTATCACTCTAACTCTCTATTTAAGATTCAAGTTCTTTGCCCTTTATGATCATAACCCTTTTATTCGAACATTGAGAAGTAATATGCCCGTAGCCTATGCACTTGAAGCATTTAACTTCTTGAGCCTTAGTACTTGTTACTTTTTCTCCCTAACCTTCTTTATCTCAACCTGATTGAGTTGGCTAAACTGACCTCTCTCCATCTTCTTCTTTAGCCTTCTTTCAACATACTTCTTAGGTTTAGGGCTCACTTATTGAGGTTGGTTAGTCAGCCTCTAATGCCGTATTCTCCTCTGTCTCTTTACCTTTAATGCTAAATTGATCAACTCATCCAATAAGTTAAATGGCCACAATTTGAATACATCGGCAATGTCATCTCGAAATCCAGTCAAGATCTTAGTAATAGTATAGTCTTAGGACTTAGCAATCTCACATCTAGTCATCAAGGTCTCAAACTCTTGCAAAAACTTTTCAACAATGTTTCGACCTTACCTCAAGTGCTAGAAAGCATGGAACATTTCTTAGTTAAAGTAAGTCATCACAAAGCTCCAATTCATCAACCTCTTCATAAGCCTCCAAGTTTTGATCGGCTCCTTTCCTTCAGCATCTCACTTAGTGACGAACTTATCCTACTAAAGGCTTACATATTCAATAAGGGATAATGAAGCTAGCTTAACCTTTGTTCCATCGTCACACTCGTAGCACTCAAACAACTTCTCAACTCGAGGAACCTAGTCAAGGAACTCTTCAAGTCGGCTACTCCTATTGAAGGTTAGCAATTTAAGATTGATGTTATCAAGTCCTCGACTATGTGCTTGGGGTTCATCCCTTGCATTCTTAGCTGGTTGGCTCATCTTAAATTGGCTACTTTTATTAAAGCTCTTCTTAGCCATATTTCTTCCTAGCCTTGACTCTCTTCTTCGAGTTCCTTAATTCACCTCAGAGTCAACACTCTTGTCATTGCTTCATCTCAACTTAAGTTGGTTTTCTCTTTTTCTCGGTTGGGCAACTCTTCTTGACTTTTGTTCATCATTATTAAGCTCATTAGAGCCACTTCTACTGGTAGGTATTCGTTCCCTTCGTTTACCATAGCCAACATTTCTATGGACCTTGACTAAACCAATAAGCTCTTGAATAGAATCAATGAGATTTTGAATCTAATATTCTAAGTTGTCAACACATCACCTCAAACTTCTACAAGGGCTATCACCATTGTTGTTGACACTATCTTCAGACATTCTTATCCATACAATAATTTGTAAAGAAAATTTGAATAAACACGATTTATAAGAAAACATAACTACAGTAACCCAAAAATGACTACTAATCGACTTTTGTAGCTATCACTATTGACAAACACTTCCGTAGCAACTAGAATCAAGTACTAAAATTACTATTTCTTAACCTCAACAGCAACACAATACTATGACTACTAAAAACATGAACAACATACTACACTTCAAAACATTAACTAACAAATGTTCCACAACGAAGTGGACTTTAGAGAACACTGTACGTATGTCTCTGTAAAGCTTTGATATCAAGATGATACGGTAGTGAGTTTAACTGTGAATGTGTATGGATATTACATACTAAGATACAAACACAATCAAGGGTTTAAGCTAGAAATAGGGTTTGATATGACTTATGAATACTAAATGTCACTCAAGTTTTAAATAAGAGGCTAGATGTAACTCACTAACTCGCTCAAATGAAAAGTTCAACATAATCATAAGGATAAGATTGATAAGAACACAAAAAGGATTAAAGAGTTAATTTACACTCAATAATCCAGCAATGCCAGCTGTAAGAGCTTAAGAATGACTTTGCTCGAAAAGAGGAAAGTTTTAGGTGTATGTATGTTCTTCACTATCTGATTCTTGTCTAATTATGTGTCTGATAATTACAAATGTTGTTATTTATAACAAGTCCTGCAACCCTTGCATAAGAAATGTAAATAATGTACAAGGCTTAAAACCCTAAGAATAGTCTCATAATTAAAAATAAAGAAAATCTATACAAGAATAAAAAATTATGCATTTGATAGAAGAAGTCAGCATGCAATCACTCAGCTTATCTTGGAAGGAGCAAGATCTAAACTAGGCGAGGTTGGTAATTAAATGTTCGGGTTTGAGAAGGAGTCCTTGAAGTCTTGTAATGTTTGGTTGAGATACCCAAAAGGTCAACCTATAGTTGTTGAATGCTAGAATTAGGCAGCACTAGTATCTCCATATCATGCCAAGTGGATCTATGTCTTCAAGTCGCTAGCCATGTAGTCTTTAGGCTTCTTGGTAAACGATAGACTTGATGCTAAGTGGTTACTTTCCTACCTCTCTGCCTTCTAGTATTAGCTTAACCTCTACAACTTTGAATAATTCGGCCTTGAGTTAGAACAGGTCAGCTTTGGCTTCTGGTAGATCGGTGTCGGCTTAAGACAAGTCGACCTCAGCTTAAAGATAGTCGTAGGCTGGTTCCTATCACATATCCTCCGAATAGCTTCACGTCAACTACTGTATTCAATTTGCCAACCTTTGCATTCTATTTTCTTCATTACTTTGAAGAACCCATTTGGTTCTCATCTCTTATGGTAAGTCCTAGTGATAACTAGACTCTTAGTTACATTGGGAGTTGAGTTGATCACTAGTGCTTACGATAAGAAGTAGTAACAGTGAGTCCTTCACAGCATTGAAGAATGAAGGAAGGGGTAATTCGACAAACATAATAACTTCTATGAGTTTTCTTGAAGGATATAATGTACCAACAAAGATGACATGACTTAGTGCTTCACCTGATATGACGTAAGCTAATATTAAGGTTTACTTACCACTATTCTCGAGCTACTCAATAAGATTAGATAAAAGTGTGAGAAAGGAAATGTCCTTTGGGAAGGGTATCTCACAAGAACATGGTATTCATTAACCTCTAAGGTGTAAGATGATTATGGCTACAGTAGAGTGCTATTTATAATAAGTCCTTTAAGGCAACAATATAATAGTAGAAAATTACATAAGGATAATGTAAGAAAGATATTCCTAATATATACGAAAAGGGACAAATAACACAAAGGACAAAAAGAAATGTAATACAAGTGTTAGAAAAATATGGGATGGGTGGTGGTTTGTTAATGGGTCCGCTTTCTTAGATCCTAAGGTGCTATAGTTAAGTGGAGTTGATGTTAAGGCTACTATTGAGAAGCTATACTAGGAGCTACCAAGGTGACTGAATGATGCTATAATTCAATAGGATGGAGGAGTAGAGCTTAGCATCTAGTGCTCTTAGACTAGGTAATTAGCAGGCCGGCCTTGATACTTAGCAAGTGAATCTCAACATTTAGTAGGTTAGCAACTAGGTAAAAGTCTAAGCAGAGCAGAGTGTGCTCAAGCTATGTCCTTAAGGAGTTCTTCCATAGTTGTTCCACGTACTAAAGCTCATCTTCAATAGGTTGACAAGAGAGAATCCTCCTTATAAGAGATTGAAGGCCTCAAAGGCAAGCATGAGTGATGAGCCTAAAGGTCAGCAATCCAACACAACTAAGCTTAACTAGGCTAAACATCACAAAGTATGCAAAGTTAGGAGTTGGCATAAGTTTACACAAAGCATACAAAGATCTGCTTACCTGGGTTTGCTAAACACTCCAACACTACTCATTAACATGAGCTTCCTCTTAGGCTACTTTAGCTAATAAGGATAAATACTAACAAGGTCAATCTATAAACTATGGGTATATTTATATTTCAACTTAATACTAGCTTGTTGATTCTTGGTTTACTCTAAATTCTATCTAACTTAGCCTCTAAATTATTCACTAATTCAGTCTAACTTCGAAATTTTAAATCAAATATTATTTAACTTGTATGGTCAATTTAACGATAAAAAATCCTTAGCATTTTACCTAACTTAGTCTTCTAAGTTTGACTTACACAAAAACACTTAGGTATAGCAGCTTGTAATTCAACCTTTGATCTAATTTCTAATTCAACTAGAATTCTATGTTTACTTACAATATTTCCACTTTTAAACTAAACCAAGCTAAGACTAGTAAAGAATACCTTAAATGCAACAGTAGCTAAGACTCTCCCTTGCTACAATTTTACTTATACAAATTTACCTTAGATCGTCATATTTAGGAAAATATGCACGAATGGTGAGTATGTAATAATTAGTGTCCATACTCTATTAAAGCCATGAAAGGTATATTATACTCAGAAAATAATAGTTATTATATTTCAATCATGAAAAATACTAAAATAATATAGTATACCATATACTCTAATATACTTGTCTTTACTCAATTTTGTCAATAAATAACTAAAAATAGGTAAGTGATTATACTTTTCACTAAAATCATAGTATAGCATATATTTCAATATTACTAATCACCAAAAACATATCATGTTCATTTTATACATAAATTGATTTAAAATCTCATTATTCTCTGTAATAAAAAAAAATATTGCCAACGAACACCAAATAAATTGCAATAAATAGTAAATGTAATATGAGCCTTAAAATCGTATTTAAGGCAACTGTATGTAGATTTAGAGTTTTTGGAAAAATATATTTGATTAAGCCCAAACTTTACAATTAAGTTAAAAATATTAGTTAAAGTGAATTGGTGAAGTTAGATTTTAAAAATATATGTTATAAAACCCTAATTTTAGCTTTAAAAGTGTAATTATTCAATATAATGTAAAACTCGTCAAAACCCTTAAGATCAAATTTGAAATGCAATGATACTTTAGAGATAAATGATTTAAGCTAGTAAAAGTGAATAATATTGCATAAAATACTATAAGAAGATATATATATATATATATATATTTGTGAATATATCTAGTGCATAATAAATATAACTGTAAATTAACCTAAAAATCAATAAATATATAAAATAATTGATAAATTTACAAAATTAAAGAGAAAATGTATCTTAAAAATAAATAACATGAGTAAAATATCATCACATGAATGTGATTATCCGCTATATGTATCAATTACATAAGATATATATACATATATATTGATAAAACTATTAAATATTAATATATTACACTCAAAATAGAATAAAATATCAACTAAATTCATCAAAACCACTTAGAAATGCCTAGAAATCACCATGGCAATTCGATAACATATCAAGTAATGAATCAAAAGCAAGCAAATAAAAAATTTGACACCTCCTACTTATTTTCCTCAAAATGATAAATAGATGAAGATGAAAAAAAAAATTACTTGATCTTTAGGAAAAATTGTGGACAACCAAGCTAGTATATATAGGACAATAGACTTTAGTTTACACATTTTAGACATCTAGGAAACTCAAAACAAAAATCGAAAGAAATTATTAGAAAATAGAAAAAAAAAAACTAGGAAAATAGGGGAACCTACTGGCTTATAGTAGTTCCTAAACTAAACAACAACCTGTTATTACACCGACCCACTACTAACAGAGGACCTATCGCCTAAGCCATCCAACAAACTTGTACTGCCCAACAATGGTCGGAGCTCCGATGAATGGTAAGTATTTATTGTATTAGGATCCTAAAGGGAGCTTAGTAGGATTACTTAAAATTTCCATAACATATGTGCACCCATGATATGAAAACTATCACAACCCAAGGGAGCTAGTCGTGGCAGTCGCCATATACCATACAAAGAATTGCAGATTAAATACCATTACAATCAACAACCTTTTTATACAATACACAAGGCTACAGCTACTACTAACTACCAAGAGTGCGCAAGCTTAAGTAATATCATTTCATGATAAATATTAATATTATAAAAACATAATACATAGTCTATTTGTATAAAAATTTACAAATATAGAGTCTAGAACGTATCTAAAGTTAGACTAATATAAAAATTACATATTCAAATCTACAATTAATCAAAAGTACTCTCTGTCCTCATCTAACTCCCACATTGACCCTGTGTAGAAAACTAACCTCGGGCATGCAACGGTCCAACTCCACAAAAAGGTCAGCCTACGAAAGAAGACTATAAGGGTATAAGCTTACTAGCTTAGTGAGATAATTTCTCTTAACCATACAACAATCAAGTTATATAACAGTTAAGTTCAACCAAATGAATGCATGACAAACAGTATGCCAAACAAATACATGCAAGTGACCAGGTACTGCATGCAACTTAGATTTAACACCCTCCGAAGTCAAGGTTGGAGATTCATCAGTACAGTCAGATCCAAGTATCATATTAGAACCTATTTCATAATGAAACTCCGCGTTTCGTATTCAAAATGTAATGGTACAAACATTACCAGCTTTATCAAAATGAGTTTTACATATGATTGTGAGTAGGTTTACGCAACCCTCACTCACCCTTAAACGAAAGCCTTTAGACTTGACCTTTAACCAGCCGGTTGGCGCCTCTAACGCTAAGTCATCCTACAGGTCGGGGTAAGATCATATCACATGGGTGCACCATACGAAATCAATAACAATCAATAATCAACCCACGTATGGCCTATCGCTACCTCCGTATAATGTGACTGCCCGGAATTAGTTATACAGTGCATGATTTATACGTTATCCAAGTTAACTTTTCTAGTCAAATAAAAAGTTAAGTCATATTTATTCATTGATCATTCTAAGTTACACACAATCAATCTAGTGAATCTACTATGCAATAAACATTATATTATTGAAATTTAAAGTAGATTCACCATCAACAATAATTATTATGCATAAGCATAAGCATAACCTAACCCCATACATATTCACTTATAAATCATAATTTATATTTACTAACTATAAGCACAAATAAGTACGGAATCATTAGGAAAAACTCACTCAACTATAGCTAGCTTAAGGGTCGTAATAGTCTGGGGGTAGCTCAGGGTCAATATCAAAGTCACTTGAGAATAATGAAAATTTTGTAAGTTTGGGAATTTGAAGTTAACTAGTATTATAATTTATAATGTCTACTTCACTTAATTACATGAAATTGTTGATTCAAACTTTTTATCGAACCGCTTGTAATTTTTCGTTTTAGCTCGGATCATTATGAACTTATAGTCCATTTTAATCGTTTTTTAGCGTATTTTTTCGTAACGAGGTCCGTTTTGGACGTTGTGACCGTAGTTTTAAATTGTGATATGAAAATATCACAAAAATTATTATTTAAGTTTAAAAATTATAAAATATTAATTTTTTCTTTTTCTTAACATATTTATGATTTAATAATTATTTAAATCATATATTTGATATTTTTATTATTTTGAGTATATTTTCCTGTTTTTGAGATTTTTATTTTATTATGATTATTATTATTATTATTTCCTTTATTATTTTTTTATTTCTCATTTTCCCATTATTTATATATTTTACGGTTTATATATATATACGTATAATATATGTTATAATTTTATTTTTATAAAAATCCTTAATCACGGTATTATATATATATATATATACATATATACCTTACATATTTACGAATTTAGTAAATATATTATATATGCTAATACATATTCGGTATACTACTTATATATATATATATATATACTATACATTATACATATTATATATGTATATGTATTTATTGAAAATAAACATACTCTTATCTACATATTCATGTATTTGTATTTATATATGTATAAGTCTTACATATGTACATAAATATAAATACATACATATATATATTTGGTATATACATATAATTACCTCTCATGGAAGTATTCTACTATATATATATATATATAATCGTATGGTATATATATATATATATAGTAGAATACTAAAGTAATTATACATGGATATACATATATATATTTACGGTATACACATATACATAGATATACTATAGTTATTTATTGAATTACATAATACTAATTATATGTATTTCTAAAAAAAAATACATAACACATATTCTTATGTATAATATACCTATGTATATACATGTATACATACCTAGCCTTATACATACATACACTATTCAATTTATGTATTTGTGTACATATACATGTATTAATAACGTTATATTTATAAGAAAATACTATACAAATATTATATTTATACATATATGTACTTTATACCATACATCTATACAAAAATAATAAATTACTTACCTATTTATCTTAATTCCATCTTCTTCTTTTCCTTCTTCTTTTTCTTCCTTCTTTTTTCTTCCTTCTTTTCTTACGGTTTTAAGCTTTTAGGCTTCGATTTTGTTCAAAAAAATTTCTAGATTTCTTTTTTGTTTGCTTCAATATCACGTCTAAACATTCCCTTTCGGCTGGAGGAATTATATATATATATATTTGATTTAGTAATTATGGACAAAGGACAATCTAATCCCTTTGTATTTAATTTGCCTTTCCTAATTACAATACTTGTAAATCCTAATTCGTCACTTGGTTGCTGATTTTCATATTTTTGCTTTGGTTTCCAGACATGGCAAGTAGAGAAAAAGAAAGGAAAGTAAGAAAAGAGATAAATTGGAAATGAAAGAGAAGAAAAATAAAAATTAATAATAAATATATGTAATTTTTTAATTATATAAATTATAACAATTCTCCTCGTAAATTAATTTTTAAATTTTTTTGAAATTTTATCAATTTTATTGGTACCCGTTACAATTATAATTTTTATAAGTTATTGTGGCGATTTCGTTAAAATTTTGTGCAAATAGGCAATTTAGTCGAAAATTGTATTCAACTATGATTATATCACTATTGAGTAATATTTCACTATTTTATTGGTTTATGCTTATAATTTTAGGGTTCTGAGCAATTTCAAGTTCAATTTTGATTAATGGTGCATAAACTAGTTTTAGGGTTTTAGTACGCAACTTAGGGTTTCGATCATTTCCTAGGGTTTTGTTATCGGTGTTATATTTGATTTATTAAACTTCATAATCTTTTATTGTTACTAGCTTTATCGACTTATTGTACAGTTTAGGATACTCAGACTTGATTTAGGATTCAACTACTGTTTTTCCTAGGGTTTACAAAAACCGCCTTGCAACTCGGTGATTGCAAGACTCTAAATAATAAATCACTAAGATTACTGATTTTCAAGTAATTAATTTATTGTAACATAACATAACATAACATATAAATATAAATAACTATAGATATCTAATATCCCATAGTTCTTTAGAACCACAAAGAATTAATATCTCCCACCAAATAATAAAATAGGATATACCAACATTAGAAAACTGCAAGAAAAATTAAATTATATTAAATTCTAACATATAAATATTTTCTACAAAGGATGTTTATGTATCACCTATAAAGATCTCGTCTAATTCTAACACTAATATACATATCTTCATCTCGTACTTCGTACTTAAGATTTATCTTAATCCCATCATAAGTAAACCTACAAAAGAAACTAAGGGGGAATAAGCATGAAGCAGCTTAGTGAGTTCATTCCTCACCACTACTGTTCAAGCAAGTTATCACACATTATTATCACATATGCAAGCAAGCTATCTACATACAAAATCAATGTAGGCATATTGAATGCAAGCAACACATCCATAAACGGTGTAGAATTATGTCGTCTACACTTCAATTATCCCCTGTACTTACCCGCACAAGACCCCTTAGCTTATTCGTATGAAGCTGCCTAAGGGCACCACCCCTCTAGGCAACACTCGACTATTACCCTAGTCGAGAAAAGAGTTCCAATCCAAATAGGTAAATCCCAAACTAGGAATATCCACCATTCAAGGTTCCTTGAGTATAAACATGCGAGTCCTCTTGCAACCAAAATTATCCAAAGCCTTACATGCACAATAATGCAAGTCCTCTCGCTATCAATTGGAGATCACATGCTAGTTTTTCCTTAATGCTAAAATATTATTTATGGCTCTACAAGCCTTTATAGAGATCATACAAAAATATGTTTAAGAATAGAAAAAAAGCTTTTTCCAAAAACACTTTTCTCAAGATTTCTGCAAAGCTAGCACCCTCCATTCAACCTTTACCGAGTCATAGACATGCGACAAGTATAATTAGTTATTTTGGTCTGATACTTATATTTATCAATTTAAAAAGGTGATCACACAGATGATAGCAAACAAGCAAAGTAGTCATTCAAACATATAAGTAATAGCAAGTAGCAAAACCTCGTAATTGTAATATGCACAAGCAAGTAGCTGGTCATTAGAACTCCCTCACTTGGATTATTGCTCGTTCTCTAAGCTTTAAGGTTTCCAGAACTCGATATTGAATGCCTAAAAAAAATAGTAAAACTTATAAGTACTCTTTAGAAGTCAGACTCCTTAGTTAACTAAAAATCTATTGTAATTTGTTTAGTCCCCCTAATATAACCCATGTATATTGTATATAGGGATTACCATACTCAATGGGATTAATAGTAACTATTTTCTTATATTTGTAAGTTATGAGACTTCCTTTATGTATTTAGTAACTTTTCATTCTAATT
This sequence comes from Lumnitzera racemosa, assembly GCA_024138005.1. NCBI lineage: Eukaryota > Viridiplantae > Streptophyta > Magnoliopsida > Myrtales > Combretaceae > Lumnitzera > Lumnitzera racemosa. The sequence continues at coordinate 75,278,178 of JAMXBC010000002.1, forward strand.
TAGATATTTACAAACATATAGTCGTTTTTCATCGTTTTTGGATATATGTTTACATGGTGATGTCCATTTTGAACGTTAAGACCTGTGTTTTATGATATGGGCTAAACTTATTGAAATTTTAATTTATTGAAGCTTAATTATTCTTATTACTTATGTTTATATCCTATTTTAGTACTTAATTATTTAATTAGCTATTAGATTCTTACACTTAGGAAATTTTACATTGGTATTATTAATTTATGTACTTAATTAAGTTCAGTTCAATTTAGGAAGTGTATTAGGGTTTAAAGGATCTTCGACTCCTAAGTACATGTATACATATATATGTTATATTCTTATGTAATCTTATAATTTATTATTTTATAAGCTTATACTTATGTTATCGCTTATGTCATCATTTGCTTATATAATCATTTGATGATATCATGGCTTATGTAATCATTCATTACATATAAATATATGTATATCCTTATGTATGTATGCCCTTATGTACTCATACATAAACTTTATACATATGTTATATACATACCTATACTTCTAACATACTAATATGTATACTTGTGTACTTATATGTATACTAATATACATACCCATATACATATATGGTGACATATGTATTTTTATATGTATTTTCGTATGCCTAAAATTCCTCTTAAGAAAGCTTCTCAAATTTCATCTTTTTGTATTTTAAGGGTCTATTTAACATGGTATATGTATGTATAGTTGGTATATGCTTTATTTTAGGTTATGTACATATTGGATTCTTACGTACAAAGGTCTTTATATATGCATTTATCTAGTATACACTTATATACATATACTTAGATACATGTAAATATGCTCTTCTTCCATTTACCAAGGCTATCCTACACTTCTAAACATAAAAATTGAATCTTTAAGCCTAAATCAACATATATATACACAACACATAAACTTCTTAAATTAACCTACCTATTCATCTAACTATTAGATAATATGGAGTAATATATGATAACATACGTTTGTTTTCTTCTTGATGTATGGTTGTAAAGTTGGAAAATTAGGAAAAGTGAAAGAGAAAGGGAGGTCACTATTATGAAGGAAGAAGAAAGGGACTTGATTTTTGTGTTGTTTTATGTATTGAAAATGAAAACAAGTGGGGTTTAGAAGGGAAAAGGAGTGGACGGAAAAAATGGAAAAGGAAAAGGGAAGAAAAAGCTAAAAGAAAAGAAATCATTACAATAGAAGAGATATTTCTAAAATGAAAATAACATTTAGTTGACTTTTTCACCTATTGACTTAGTCAACCTTTTGACCTTAGTCAACTTGTGTTGACTTGGTCAACTTTCCAAAATTATATGCCATTTAGTATACGCTATTTAGTATACATAATGTATTAATTAAGGAAAATTAGGAGAAAAATTAAGGAAATGAGACATTTGGTGAATTGATTAGTAAAAATAAATTATGAGATCTTACTTTAGGTATTTATTTCCTATATACATCATTCGATAGGCTACTTAATATTACTAGTATGAAAAGTATCAATTAGGATGTTAAGGTTTACTATATGTATCCTAAGCATCAACTAAACCTCTAACTCTCGGTAATGCTATCTTAATTATATACTTAGAAGATGAATGTGATCTATGATGCAATATCTTAGTTTCTAAAGAATTACTTTAGTATTATAAATATTTATGAATGATTGAAGGTTATCTTTAATCTTTTACTATTGATTTAGTATAATATTAGGGTTATATTATCAATCAAGGTTTTAGAGTAAATTACGGTGAATTAGTGCTTTTATAACCTTAAAGTTGTAGTTTTAAGGTTTTCATTACTTCCGAGTATAATCTCTAATGTTTTTACATAGTTAGGATTTAATATATTCATATGCAATTAAATCTTCGATTGTTATCTTAGGGTTTTGATGAGATTCGAGGTTAACTTTTGCAGTTAAATATACTTGAGGTTTTAGGGTCTTCGTATGTGATTAGAGGTTCAATTGATAATTTAAGGTTTTTCATATTCGCTTTAGGTTTTGAATTGAGATTTTAATCGATTTTAAATCTCACTAACTCAATTGATTTCAAGAAATCATCTACAGTTTAGGGATTTGATTCTATACTTAAAAAGGCTAGATTTGCAAGGTTTACATATTGTATTTTTTTTCTTAGTATATATAATTTAATGCTATGTAACTCAATTTTGATTTCACATATGTTTATTATTTGTTGTATTTTTTACCCTAAAAATGGCTAAAATGGGTTTTTTTTTTGAAGTAAATTGATTTTATAACAATAATTGATGAAAATGGTACCTAAGGAATTCTAGAGACATTTAATGATGTCAGGACATGTTGGAATTAATTTTGTATAAAAATAATATTATTTACCTACTTAATCATAATTTAGGTGAAAAAATGTAATTTACATATTTATAAGCAATAAACACGATAACATGAAACAAATTGCTAGCTAAATTACCTATATTTTTTCAGAGTCTATAGAAATTTTTGTAGATATAATTGGTGATCCCAGCTATTTATTATGAATTTTCCTAGTACAATGGCTTAAATTACTAATCGGTATACATTTTTAGCTGCATAAGGTTGAAATACAATAATTATTTGATTGAATCCTATACATATCTATGCTAGTCAAGTCTTGTTAGAAAGGGTTTTTGTCATATTTTGTGATAATTATAAGACTTGGGCTATGATACAAGCATATTAAGGAAAGATATTACATATTTACTAAACCATAATAGGAAATTATATGGAATATATTCTATTCGTACAATATAGAAAATAATATGAAAATGCTTGTTATATGGACTTATATGAATGATAGGATTAAAAGTACCATTTAGAAGTTGTCTTTTGAAATAAAACTTGTATTGCGTACCGTTGAGTTCATGTGAACCCAAATTTTACTAAAATTTGATTATTCTAGGTAATAAAATAGATATTTTTTAAAATATTATTATTATCCCACTTTGATGACTTTTCCATAATATAAACATATTTTAATCGATTAAAGATATGCTTCAAAATAGTTGAAACAATATATTATAAGTAACAAGATAACTATGTATATCATTAATATTAAATAATTTATATAATAAAACTATATTAATTAAGTACCTATATAAGAATAATATAATCTATGTATATAGTTATGTATATAACTTCATGATAATACAAAGAATAGGTAAAACCTTAATGTTTTCATAAATCTTAAGAAAACTAAATCTAGGTTTTAGTATATTCATAAAACTTCCTAAAAGTAGAACATTGGCAATATAGATCTACGAGAGTAAGCAACAGTGCCAGTAAGTTAGGATCATAGCTTTATCGATTATTAAGATATTATATCAAAGTATTTGGAGGCTTAAGAGTACTTTTTTTCGTGTAATTATAAATTGGTTGTTTATGTGCATACAATGTGTGTGATTAGTACTCTGTTTTGTGATAGGGGTTGAACTCCTTAGCATACTATTCTATAAGATTTTATAATATTGTATTATGTGATCTTATTTAGCCACCTTTAAATGAAACTAATAGTGATCTGACCTAGTGCAATTGAAAATGCATAGCAATCTGCTAGGGGAACAATTAGGTATATCGGACCAAATGTCGACTCCCTTTAATGAGTATAGCTAAAATAGTCATTTCCTCATTCTTAGTCAAACTAAATGATAGGTGAGGAGAATGTAGGAAGGTTGGGTGTTGTGGTTTGATGGTAGTCTTGAGAGAAGAGTATTCTCCATTGTACAAGCCTAGATTTGGTATAATTTGAGTTGTGGTAAACTCCTCAACTAGGGTTAGAGTAAATGTAATTTCTCTAACATCACAATGGACCGGATAACATTATGTAATGCTACAATTGGTTGATTGCATTATATTTCATTATAATAAATAACCTTCTTTGCATATGTACAGTATTCTTCTATCTTCATCCTACTTATTGAGATAATTGTGCTTATATCCTTATAAACTCTTTTCTAGATAACAAGTAAAAGTTCAAGATGTACAGATATAACCAATTCCATAAGTTAGTGCGCAATTGGTTGGAAAAGTGAGGAAAGGAAGACTTATTGAATCTGGAATGTTGACTTTTCTTTTAGTTTTGAGAAAACTGAGAATTATTGGGATGCCTACTAGTTTCCTATCTTATTGTAAATAAACTTCAAGACCAGTGGCTTTTGTAAGCTCTTAAGGTGAATTATAACTCTCTATATGGAAATATAAATATAAGTATGTACTATTATATTATGGAAAATCGAACAATAGGTTGTTTTGAGCAGGTATCTTAAAAAGTTATATGGTAGGTTTTACTAATAATAGGTGTTAGACTAGATACTTCAAGCTAGTTAAGCCATATATACCTTATGTAGGCTATATCTATGAGAACGGCAATGAGGTCAGCTTCTACCTTAAGTTAGTTTACATGGTAAGACTATTATGACTTCTCCTATTCGAGACCTAACATGTAAAGCTTTCACAAATTCTTGTTACCACAAGTTTATATAAATGATAAATGCATTGTACAAAATTTTTCAATCTAAAACTACACCATTCAATTTTTGAAAAACTTATTCAAAATTCGTTGGAATAGGTGTATTGTTAAGCAAGTACTATAAATCAATGTTATTTTAACAAAATAAATTTACTACATGAAAGTACATGTAAAATAACCTTAAGGAAACAAATTTTCATCATTTTCTTGGTTATTCTACTATTTTTAGAAAATAAATGAAAATTGAATGCAAGAATCGAGCCTTACCAATATGCGGTCGTCCAGCCACTTTCTAGCTACCTAATTGTGTCAGTCAAGCTTATCTAGACACTGGAAGCTTAAGTCCAAAGGCCTACCAAGTCAAGTTATGCATAGTTATGGGAACCGTATTGCCCTGCCTCTTAAACCAAATTTGCACGCTATTTATTTTTTTTTCTAATTTTTTTTCCTATCTTTTTCTTGTAATTAAGAGGATTCTTTGATCCTTAAATGTTGTAAACTGATAAAAGTTCCCTCTAAGTGCTAATTTATAGAAGTTAAGTCGGTGAAAAAAGGAACACAAATTTTCTATGTGTCATTCGTCCTATTATTCTAGCCTAATACACATGTTTTGGCCTCTTAATCACTTGCCAGCTCATACTTGTGATCCTTATTGTATTTAGAGAAGTGCCACACTTAATTTAGATTTGTCTAAGTGATTTTGTTATTTTTCTTATACTTTTTTATTAATTTATTATAATTTTAAGAAATTATTTGGTATATTTAATAATATATTTATATATCGAGTATATAACATATATATTACATGTCTATATAATCACATAAATATGTTATTTGACTCCTAAAAAATATTTTTATAAGTCAATTAATTTATCTCTATAGGTTCATTATATTTCAAGGCTCAAACATCGAATTCCCATTAATTATTAAATGATCTCGGTAAAAATATGATTTGTTGAAATTGAATGTTATATATAGTTTATTTCGAGAAATTAATCTTACTAGGACTCTTTTTCTAACTTTCATGACCTTACATTAAAATTTTAACTTAATTCAACAAATTTTTCCTTAAAACCCTAAATTGTACTAAATACCCTAGCTCGTATCAATATCAAGCAGTTAGGGTCTAGTCACATGAGTAAACTCATTCCTTATGCTTCCCTTAATAAGTTGATTTTGTTATTTCCCTAGCTATACCCTTTAAGTTTCATATATAATAAAAGTAGCCTATTATCCTAGCTCTATAGTAATAAGTCAAAAACCTAGGTTTCACATTCTACCATCTTTATAAAAAGTTTCATCCTAGAAACTTCCATATTTTGGTCACATAAGTTATGCACATACTATTGCTTTTATTGTATAACTCTAATTTTCGCATCACATTGCGATCACCAACTTTTGTGATGGCAAATGCCCTTCTATACCAACTTTTGTATCTTTAATCTCAGATTTATCAACTCAAAATGCTCTTTGTTTTAACTTATGAGTCTCAATACTTGTCTTCATCTTGTGCTTTAGCTTATATAGTATAGGCTTAATAAAGCCAGTTCCGAACATCCCTTATTTTACCTTTCGTTATATCCTCTACAACTTCGTCTACAATATCCTCTATGTGCTATTATTCTTTGTTCTCTTCCTAATTTAAGTTGTTCTCTCATTGCAACTAGTTTATCACCACTTCTATGTTATGTTTTCATTTAGATACCATGATTATCACATTGATATCCATTGTAAATATCCTATTTTTACCACCCTTTATTTTAATTTTAGTCTCTTTTTTACTTTTAAGCTAGGTTTATAAAAAAAAAATTGAAAAAATGGAAAAAATAAATGAAAATGGAGAAAACTCAAAAAAATAAATAAATAAAATCAAAAATGAAAATAAAAAATAAAAAATTACAAAGTGACCTAGTCAAGTCAGATAGGCATTTAAGGTTAGGTCAGATTATAATAAAATATATACATGCGATTTAGTAAATTTAGAGTCTTTTAGGCTTTATTAGAAAAATATTATTTTTGAACTCATGAATGCAGACCTTCATCCAATTTTGAATATTTCAACTGGGCTAAAAAAAACTCAGGGTTTTTTAAATGAGAAATAGGTTATGGTTAATTAAGTTAGGTTGAATCAAACCTAAGAGAGAAAGCCAAATAAATATGGGGTTTCAAGAAACTTGATCTTGAAAATGGATTAGATTAAATCTTGAATGAATTTTATAAATCTAAATCCAGTATTATTGTATCTTATGGATATTAGATTTGTTAAGATTGAATCTTCACAACAAAAAAATCCAAAATATTCAACTTCATAGTTTATAAACAGTGGATATTGTGATTGTGAAAAAACACGCATTTCACAAATTACACTCAACTTCTTGCTCACACCACTCCTTACATACATTTCCTATACATCTACATCTCCACACATCCTCAAACACAATACACATATAAGAACTACACATCCCTTACACATATACCAATGTTCAATACATGGTTACACATACATAACCTTCACAACCTACAGACACAACCCCCACATCACTTACATCTTCATATACGTCTCTTGTTCATGTCACCTACAAACACACATTTTATGATACATTCATAGCATACACATGCATAGCTCATTGCACTATTCAACCATCTAGCACACACATACACAGAGCTCACTACACAATCATATATCAAGTACACAACTGTACTACTCACCACATGATCACACATCAAGTTTACACATGTACACCTCAGTACACATCCAGTCTACGTTCACCAGTAGATTATAGTCTACATACGCACATGATTCCATTTGCAATTTCACTTAAGCATGCAATCCAACTAAAGATTCAAGTCACATGCGCACAACTCAATTGTGGTAATCCAACTCATTTAGGTAATTGGGTAAATTGTTTTAGTTATTTATTTATTTTTGTTTTTAATTAATATCTTTATTTTGCTAACTTGTTTTTTTAGCTCAAGTTGTTTAATAAATTTAACTTATGTCTTGCATTTTTATTAGATAAATTTGCAAATTTTTAGATAAGTTATTTTTTTAAGATAAATTTCATGATTTAGTTATATTGCATTTTTTTAGATATAGTTGCATATCTTCTTTGAGATTCATATCTTTGGTAAACATATATATCTAAATTGCATCTTACATCTTTTTCAAAAAATTACATGTTTTTAGATATAGTTACATATCTTCTACGAATTTCACATCTTTGGAAAAAATATGTATCTAAATTACATCTTTCAAAAAAAAAATTTGCATTTTTAGATATAGATACATATATTTTCCGATATTTATATATTTGATAATGATGTCTATATAAATTACATATCTTAGTAGATTTGTATAAATCTTCTATTTAGGGTTTAGAAAAGTAAATTTTTGGAACCTAGTGGTTAGTTAGGTTTTTTTAGAAAAATCTTAAGTTGAGTTTTTTCAAAAGATTTAGTTAGTTAGGTTTTTTTAAAGTAGATTCATGTAGTTAGATCTTTTAGGTTTTTTTTTAATAATAAATTTTTAAATAACATAAATCTGGCTCGATTTTTAAATTAAAAATAATTAACCCACTAAATCTTTTTTTTTTAAATTATGTTGGTTTGATCTCGATTAGTAGGTACCTAAGTGCATTCAAGGCAACCATAAAAAATGTAATTTTTTTTTCTTTTTTTGAAAATTTGTAGTAAAAAAAATCATAAAAAATTTATCATAGTTACATTTTTATATATCCTTACATAACTTAACATTTTTAGAAAAATTATAAAAAATAAAAGCCTATTAGTTTTTTTTTCATTTTTCTTGGTGACTTAATCTTAATAAATTAGGCTTAGAACTTAGATTTTCTGGTTTAATTTTATAAAAATTAATTTTTTAGAATATTTGTACATCAGTGGCTAAATTATGGTTCTCTTACCCAAATACCTTATTTCACTTTTTACTTGTTTAATTGGTTGGTGACTCCAATTTTTTTTAAACATTTTTTTAAGAAAAATGTTTTTTCTTAATTTTATGTCAAGTAACTTATATTGAACAAGTTAGGCTTAATATAGGTTAAATTAAGAAAAATCAAAATAGGGCTTGACATCTATAAATTACCCTTGGTACCATCTAATGGCCTTCTCATATCCAAGTCAATAAACTTGTACGCTAATTTGTCATCACTATCCCAACTAATGCTTCTACTTAATCCCTATGGCGCTTTTTTGGTCAGTTTAAACTTCAACATTGTTCAATTTTTATCAAGGTTCATAACTATCCCTTCCATTGATCTATTGTCTATCCTATAGTTCTATTCATCATATCTTTTCACCTTGTCTCTCTTACCTATGCATGTCTAAGTCCCATTTTCACTTAAGATAGGTCTATTTCTCACATCTATAGATCATATATTATAATCATCAAGCTACCATCATAATTAAAGACTTAGGAACTTTCTATAGTTAACACATATATCAGTAAGAATGAGTTTGGAAAATCTAAACTTTCCACTAGCTTATACTTCGAGGAGATAGAGAATGACGTAAACCAAGTGGAATTGACATGATCGGACATAAATTTACTTAACTCTTGATGAACAAGACTGATAAGGATGTTAGATACTTTTGTGTTTGACAATTGACATGACATGATTATATCAATAACAAAGACAAGAAACTTGTCATGAGAGAGATATGAGAGTGATAACAAACATAAGTCTTGATAAGAGAGTCATAAAGTCATAGATTTTACATCCTCTTCTTACCCACCACATGTGCTAGAGTGTATATGAAGAGTATGTTGTCATAGTGTTGTAGTTATGTCTCTTAATTACTTCATACATTTTGTCATTATTTGACTTCTCAATATAACTATTACCTCATAAGCTATAATCTCATTATGTAACAAGTCAACCTCTAAATTAGGCTCTAATTGTTCCTCTTATCATTTTATTCATCTCAATAGCAACTATAGCTTACACCACTACAGCATGGATATCCCCAATCTGATCTCCCTCCAGTGTTTGCTTTCAACTCCTCCTCTTTAGGATCCTCCTCTTCTAGATATTCCTCTACATTACTGTATAGTTCATCTTCAACTAATTCATGATTAATTTGCACACCAAATTGAGCACCATCCTAAGGTTCTCTAAGGTAGTGATTGTCTTGTGGTAATTCAGGTGCTATTGGTTGAGATTAATCTTCTACAAAATAACCTAGCTATCTTACTCAATCTAACACATGTTTTTGTCATACAATCCCTTATATGCATAATTTCCTTATCTTAGAACATACTCCATTCCTTTTCTCCTTCGTTCCAATATGTATGCATACCCAAATATTTTGCTGATTTCCTTCTATACTTAAGTTTCTATGAATTTCCTTTGGCTTCGTTCTCAACATCAGCTCAAACTCATCTAGTTCCTAAGTACTTCCCTAAAACTTCTCATCAAATTTTACTTCAATCCATATTACTCCCCACCACATCTCATTCCTTTCTCTATATCAACTTGATCCGTATGCATATTTATGTCTTATTACTCATCTTTATCCTTGCTTTGATCCATCAAGTTAACATAAAAGTCTTAATATTCCCATTTAGCACACTTTAGATCCTTACTCTTAAACCAACTGTGATGCTTTATGGCCCATCTAACACAAAATGCTCTTATACTACCTTGTAATGCTCTGCCTTCCAAGCATCTACTTAAAATTTTTTCTCAAACATCTTATGCCTAAAAACGATTTATTACTACCATCCTTGAGTTAGGGATAAAGCAAAAATTTATATCCGACCTACTATTCCATTTCATATAACATTTGATTCCACATCACTTCTTATTAAACATAATAAACAAAGAGAATTTTCTTTTTTCAATAATGAGTTGTACTCAAAGTATCACAGCTATACACTTCTATTTGGCATAGAAATTCTCTATAGGTACACACATTTGACAACAACTTGCCTTAAGTCTTTTGTAAGGTAACACCAACATCTTCACTAAAGATTTACCTTCATGTACTGTAATCTTATCCTAAAGCCAATTGCTTCTTCCAAGAACTTATCTTTAATTACCTAGTATTTTGAAGTCTCCTTGCCGCTATGATAGAATCTTTTATCTTACCCAATCTTAATATGAGGATAAGATAACTTATCCCCTCAACTACAGGAAACTGAGTAAGAGTATAAGCATAGCTAATACTAAAGGCATATCAATAGTTAGTTCGTCAAAATGTAATATCTTATCGCTTCCCAGCTAAATGGTTAATGTATATATGGTATGGCATGCCAATGCACATAACATGCATTGATAGCAATATCCTAGCTCAGCCTAACAAGTCATCCAGTTAATCGACATACCCAGGCATCTAGATACAAAGTTTAGAAAATAAGAGGCAATGAAGAGCTGCTTGAGAGTAAGACTCCTAAAACCTAGCTAAATGAAAAACCACATGAAGTGGTTTGGAGATGCAAGTCCATATTCTTGAAAACCTAGCTTGCAAATGTCAAACCAATTGCTTATTAAGACATAGCTTTGCTTTCATTATTACTCGACTTAGGAAAATCTCGTTTTCATACTATGCCATGAATGTATCAAGCCATACACCAAGTAGTACCTAGAAAATCTAAGAAAATTTACTCATTATTTATTAGCCCAACCTTTATTTGGTTTTATTGCTATTTTTTAGACCTTGGTATCAAGTTCAATTAAGTGAACACCTGAGGAGGTAGGGTTAGTCCCTAAGTTCTTTTCCAAGTTAGCACAAATCTTAGCAAATGTCACATAAACAATAAGCAATACAGCAACAACAATCAAGTCTAATATCAAAACCTATTTTAGCTAGTAATAGTTATAAAAAGAAGCATCACTTGACTCACTAAGCAACATATCAATCTCATAACCAAGCACAATCGAGATAAATATCATAAAGTATGCAAAATTAGGAGTAGACAAAAGTCTACACAAGGAACACAAAGATCCACTTAGCTAGGTCTGTTGAACACTCTGACACTACTCATTAACACAAGCTTCCTCCTAGTCCACTTTACCTAATAAGGATAATTACTACTAAGGTCAATCTATAAACTATACATATATTTATATTTCGACTTAATATTACCTTTTGACTCTTAGTTTACTCTAGATTCTATCTAACTTAGCCTCTATTTAACTTTTGACTTAGCCTCTAAATTATTCTCTAAGTCAATCTAACTTTGAAATTTCTAATCAAATACTATTTTACTTACATCTTTAGTTTAATAGTAAAAAATCCCTAACATTTCGCCTAGCTTAGTCATCTAAGTTTAGCTTATGCAAAAACACTCAGTTGTAGCAGCTTCTAATTTTGTCACTAATCTAATTTATTATTTGACGAGAATACCATGTTTATTTATAACATTTCCACTTTTCAACTAAATCAAGCTAAAACAAGTAAAGAGCACCGCAAATACAACAGTAGTAAAGATTCTCCCTTGCTATAATGTTACTAATACAAATCTATCTTATATCGTCATATTTAGCAAAATATGCATGAATAGTGAGAAAATATGTAATAATTAGTATCCATACTCTATTAAAGCCATCAAAGGTATATTATAGACAGAAAATAATTGTTATTATAGAATACCATATACTTTAATATAATTGCCTTAGCTCAATTTTATCAATAAATAACTAAAAATAGTTAGATAATTATACCTTTTAGTAAAATCATAATATAGCATATATTTCAATATTACTAATCACTAGAAATTGTATCATGTTGATATTATACACAAGTTGCTTTAAAATCCTATTATTCTCTATAGTTACAAAAACTGCCCATGAACACCAAATAAATTATAATAAACAATAAATGTAAAGTTTTTCAAAAATTCTTGTTACCACAATTTAGTATATATTATATGACTATTATACTAAATTTTTCAATACAAAACAACATCTTTTAATATTTTGAAAATTTTATTCAAAAATCGTTGGAATAGGGCACGTTGTTATGTAAGTACTATAAATCAATCTTATTTCAACAAAATAAAATTCTACATGAAAGTACATGTAAAATAACCTAAGGAAACATATTTTTATAGTTTTATGGGATTTTTTGCTATTTTAAAAAAATAAATGAAAATTGTATGCAAAAATCAAGCCTCATTGGCATACAGCTGTCTCACTACTTTCTAACCACCTAAATGTGTTAGTGAAGCTTATTTAGACACCAAAAGCTTAAGTCCAAGCCCCACCACATTTGGTTGTGCATAGCTATGCAAACTATGTTGCCCTATGTCCTAAACTAAATTTATACCGTATATATATTTTTTATTTTGTTTTCCTATCTAACTCTTATGTTTGAGAGGATTTTCTTGTTCTTAAATCTTGTAAAGTGATAAACATTCCTCCTAAGTTCTTATTTATAATAGTTGAGTCAATGGAAAAAGGGACACAAATTTTCAAAGTATCCATCATATTATTCTAGCCTAATACGCATGTTTTGGTCTTTCATTTACTTACTACCTCATACTTTATTCCCTAATAAATTTGGAGAAGTGCCACACCTATTCCAGATGTATCCAAGTGTATTTGTTATTTACTTATAATTTATTATAATTTTTAATAAATTTCCAAATCTATGATATTGTACCATGTTGTGACATTAATTTATCAAACCAAATGTAATTTATGTAATTAACATAATAACATACAATTGCTAATGCGTTGGGAAATGTAACATGTCTTAGTTTTTTCTTTTGTTTTTTTAGCACTATAATCATACTTTGTAATGTAGAATTATAATATGTATATGATGGATTAGATTCCATGAAAATATGTATTTTTGTAATATGTGTCACATAATATATATTTTAAATAATTATATAACATATAATATGTGAACCATGAGTGTGACAACATGTATAAAATCAATGTTTTCATGAACTTTATAATTACTAATGTAATATAGTTTCCAATTTGTAAATTAATAATATAACATAAAAAATAATAACAAATGGTTTTATTATTATTATATACATAACCCTTCCATGAACTCAATCCACTTAGCTTACCTTTAAGATAATTTTGGCTAGCTCTTGAAGTACCTCAATGATTTGAGGTAGGTATTGATAACAAGTTCTATGGGCAACAAGTAATATCTCCAAACAATCAAATCTTAGATTAAGAAGTAAAATTTCTTGTCATAGACTAAATAGTTGATTATAGCTCCTTTGAGTTTCTTATTGAAGTAGGCAATAAGTAAACCCTCCTAACACAATACTTATGCCAATGCCAAATGCGTCAACACTTTAGCTCAGAGACTTTCTCAAAGTTTGGGAGAGCAAGTATCAAGGCAAAAGTCAACTTCTCTTTTACTTCCTCACAACTCCTCTGTGCTCTCATTCTACCTACTTGAACTCCATGTGTTTCTTAGAATACTCAATCAAAGGAGCCACAATAATAATGAAGTTCTTGGAGAAACAATGTTAAAATTAAGCTAGTTCATGGAAGCTTTGAATTTTCCTTGAACAAGTTCACACTAGCCATTTTGTGGTAACTCGAACTTTCTCTTTCCATCTCCACACACTACAAATCCTAAAAGATTACATTAGTTAAGTAAAAGTCACTTCTTCAAATTCCTATATATTATTTAGTTCTTAGTATAGAGAAAATAGCTTAGAGATGCTCATAGTGCTTCTCTAGGCTGAGACTATATAATAGTATGTTATCAAAGTATACCATTATAAATTTGCTAATCAAATCTCGAAGTTCATCAACCTCATAAAATGTGCTCCCGAAGGGTATCAATAGCTAATCATGGAAACCATGTCTCGTCTTGAATGTAGTCTTCTACTCGTATCATAATCGCATCTGGATCTAATGTTAACTTGACTTCAAATCAATGTTCTAACATACATTAGCTCCGTATAGTTCATCTAACATGTCTTCCAACCTCTAGATTGGATATCTATACTTGATAGTAATTTTGTTGATGGCACCCTATTTTTGTCCTCTTTTTTATTTATCTTTTTATCAAGTTTACAAGAAAAACATTAAATGATAAAAAAAAAAGGAAAAATGAAAAAAAAAAAGAATCTAAAAAATATAAAAAATATATATCTACAAAAATGAAAAGTATTGAAAGTATTATAGTCATATCATTAGGTCAAATGAGACAATTATATAATTAAAAATACATATGAGGTTTTATAATTTCTAAGTTCTAATAAAATATTGGGTTTTATTAGTAATAAATATTTTTGAGAAAATCCAATTCAAATAATCTAGGAATCATGAAGTATAATTAATTTAAACTAATCATAACTTCAAATAGGGCTTTGATTAAGCTTAAATTGATTATTTGAATTTTTAAATTAATTGGCCAAATCAAAGCTTGAAAATTATTCTTGCATAAATGTTTTTTATTTTTTAATAGCCTTAAGGATATTTTGATCCTTTTTTGAATAAATTAAACCAGATCAGTTTTAGGCTTGAAAGCCTCAAATTAGTTCAACCAAGAGTTGAGTATTTAAGTTATTGTGGTTACAATAATAAATAAGAAGTAAACAACGGTTGAGTGGTTAGGGCATTGGTCTACTTTGTTGATGTAAACCCTATGAGATTTCAGTAACCTAAAAGTGGAGTCAAATCAAAAAGTCTTTGGATAGTCCTTAGAACCACCCTGACTTAAAAATAAAACCTTAAGTGCGAGAGCCAATCCCTAAACATTAGACCAAAACCTTAAAGGAAGTAAAGCCCTAAAACCCTACTCAAATAAGCAAAAATTCTAGGAACCCTAATACTTGAAAAACCCTAAAATGATAACAAAGCCCTAAAAGGATTGTTGATAAACACTAATAGTAAGTTTAAATCAACAATAAAAGTGATCAATATCACCAAATAACTAAAACCCTAATTTTTAAGCTTATACAATAACTAAATTACTATAAACAAATATCAAACCCTAAATAAACCCTAAGCACACATGTAAGGTACTTAAATCAACTAAGGTATAATATCAAACACTTGACAAAACCCTAAACAAACCCTAATTAATAGTGTGCCTAGAAGCTTAGTTATCACTAAAACTTAGGCAAATTCGACTAAAATGTGTCCTTCAAAATATTGAAGAAAATTAGAGGGAAATGGTATAAAGATGAACAAGGGTATCTAATGTGAAGTTGCTCAAAGGATGTAACTCACCAATAAAAACAACACAACTTGACACCTCACTCAATATGACGCACAAGTTGAGGTCAAGGTCCATCTACCACTAATCCTAAGCTACTTGACAAGATTAGATAAAAGTGTATGAAAGATGGACTTAAAGAGGGTTACTTCACAAAAACAAAATATTCAGTATTAAAATTGAAGTTATCTCTGGCTTACAAAGGAAATGGACTATTTATAGTAAGTCCATAGGGCAACATTACAAATAAAGAAATTACAAGAAAGTATATACAAAAAGAGGATTCCTAGTACATATGAAAAAGGGTAAAAAAGATAAAGACAAAAATGGAAAAGTAGTACAATGTTAGATAAGTTAGACAGGTAATAGTGCAACATTCGTCTTATATGAATATTCTCTAAGCACAACAAATGAGAGAGATTAAGATGTAGCAATAAAGGGGCTAGGATGAGTGAGTTGGTGGCATGCCAAGAGAAAACTACTCATCCATTAAGTGAGTCTCTCGTCACTTGGCAAGAACCTCTCAACAGTAGTTGGTCAAATTATCTGTACAAGGTCCTTGATAAGGGAATGGTTGACATCATCACTACCGAGTGTATAGATCAATGTATGGCAGTGCTAGGAGCTCAAGGAGTTCAATCACATTCCTTCAAGGTAAACTTTCTCATCATTAGTAGGTTGCCAAGAGAGAATTCTTCAAGTGAGGGATTGGAGTCCTCAAGGTTTTACTCGAGTAATGGGACCATTGGTCGATAGTTCATCAGTTCTCAGAGTTGCTAAAGATTTTCCCTCAAATCTTGGCTTAGTCTTTGTCATCATTGAGCACATAAGGAGTCAAATCGACGATGTTGAAGGAGGTAGACATGTCGAAACCTTTGAATAGCTTAATCTAATAGGTGTTACCATTAATGCACCTTAGGATCCTATAGGGTCCATCTGTTCTAGGTGATAGTTTGTTGGTCCTTCTATTAGGGATTTGCTCCTTGATAAGATGGACCTAGACAAGGTCCCTAGGGGTATAAATGACTCGCTTCCTTCCGCGACTTCCTACTTCCTTCTATCGAGATGCAATTTTGTCTAATTGCTCGATAATCTTTCGATGTAATCTTTGGAATTCCTAGATACGCTATAAGCCGGATTGACTTTCCCTTTATATAGTTGGGATGTTAATTAAATCCAATGGTAGGTTTGGGTTAAGTCCATAAACATCCTCAAATGGTGATATTTTAGTTGAGTTGTGAGTTGAGCAATTGTAAGTGAATTCAATGAAGGGTAAGCATAAATCCCAGTCATAAGAGTTCTTTCCAATAATGGCGCATAGGAGATTATCGATGGTTCTATTAACTACTTCAGTTTAGTCATCTGTCTAGGGGTGGCAAGAGGTACTAAATAGGAGTTTAATGCAGAGTTTCCTCCATAGCATCTTCCAAAAGAAGCTCATGAATTTCGAATCATGGTTAGATACAATACTTCTTGGCACTCCATGTAGTTGCATAATTTACCATAAAAAGAGGTTAGCAATGAATAAAGCATCATTAGTTCTGTAGCAGGCAATGAAGTGGCCCATCTTATTGAATTGATCGACTACCACCATGATCGAATCATGTCTTCTCAGTGTGTAGGGAAGGCCGAGCATGAAATCTATGCTTAGATCGGTCTACGATAGCTCAAGAATTGGTAGGGGTATATACTTTCCATAGTGCTCTCTCCTCCCTTTTGCATACTTACACACCTTGCACTTCTTAAGTATTCAATGCACATCCTTTATCATTTCAAGCTAGTAAAAGTGCTCCTTCAATATCTCAATTGTGCTCTTTTCTCTAAAATGGCTAGCTAAACCCCCGACATGAGCTTCTCGAACTAATTGCTCACTTATAGAACCACTCGACATGCAAATCTACTTGCCCTTCATCAAGAACTCCTCACTTAAGTAGAACCCTTTTGTAGCTCCTCTAGTATTGCACTTGGTTACTAAGGGTCTAAAATGTGGGTCATGCTCATACTGATGAGGTAAAGTATCGAATCTAAGCACCTTAGCTTGTAACATTGTGATAGGGGCATGATAATGAGAAAGTGCATTAACCATTGTACTAGTGCTTCCCTTCTTATATCTAATGACATAGCAAAGGGTTTCTAAGAACTCGACCCATTTGGTATGATGCCGAGAAAGCTTTTGTTACCCGCGAAGATGCTTAAGAGATTTATGATCAGAATAGATGATGAATTCTCTCAGCAATAGATAATGTTGCCAGTTCTAGAGTGTATGAATAAGGGCATAGAATTCCTTATCGTAAGCTGAGTAATTTAAGGCAACACCTCAAAGTTTTTTGCTGAAGTAGGCAATGGGTCGGTGCTCCTACATATGGATAGCACCAATATCGACACCAAACACATCACATTGAACCTCAAAAACTCCTCTGAACCTTTTCTATCCATTTAAACTCAACGTTCTTCTTAGTCAATCTAACCAATGGCATAGTTATGGAGCTAAAGTTCTGGATAAATCTCCAATAGAACGAGGTTAGGCTATTAAAGCTCTTGACTTTGACAGCCCTAGTTAACATAGGCCACTCGTTAATAACTCTGAATTTTTCCTCATTAACTGGAACTCCAGTCCCTAAAACAACATATCAGAGGAATATAACCTCACTTAGATAGAACATACATTTCTTCAAGTTACCGAATAATTTCTCAATGTAGAGTATGGTAAACACCAATCTCAAATGTTCGACATGAATAAGGAGGTTGGCATTGTAGACTAGAATATCATCAAAATAAACTACAATGTATTTTTCGATCAACAATCTTAGTGTATGATTCATTAGCTGCATAAAAGTACTTAGCACATTAGTTAGTTCGAACAGCATTACTAACCATTTGAATAGACCATCCCTTGTCTTGAAGGCTATCTTCCGTTAATCCCTAAGTCTTACCCATATTTGGTGGTAGCCACTCTTCAAGTCAATCACAAAAAAGATGCAAGTTCCATGTAACTCATCAAAAATATCATCAAGCTACGAGATCGGGTATTGGTATTTGATAGTGATTTTATTGATAGCTTGACTGTCAATGCACATTCACCATGTTCCATCCTTTTTTGGCATGAGTACAATGGGTACAACACCAAGATTCATGCTCTCATGGGCATATCTACGATCCACCAACTCATCTACCTACTTCTTCAGTTCAAGTGCCTGCTCTGGATTGAGTTATAAGTGGGTTAGTTTGGTAAGGCAACCCTTGGTTAAAGGTCGATGCAATGCTCAATTCTTCTCAAGGAAGGTAAGCCTTTCGACATCTCGACAAGGAAGAGGTCAGCAAATTCCTAAAGTAGATACTATACTTTGGTAGGTAAGTTTATGGCGTCTTTAACCTCTAAGAATCTCCTAACTAAAAGGAACACATGGTCCTCAACCTTGACCTCTCATGCAAACTAAGCTTGGAAAATCACTAAGGACTTCCATTACAAAGATCTAGCAAACTTTTTCCTAGGCTTCTTGCACTTCCATAGGACTCATAGGTGTCAATATAATTTTTCTTCCCATTCTTTTGAAACAAGTAGGTATTTCTATACTCATCATATAACATTCTTAAGCCAAATATCTACGGTCGGCCGAGTAATATGTGTGATGTACACATAGGAAGGACATCAAATAGCACCTTATCCTTGTACCTATCACCAATAGTAATCAATACTTTGACTTACTTAGAAATGTGTAGTCCTCCTTTCTCATTTAATCAATGAATCTTATACGGCTTGAGGTGTGGAGGAGTTGGCAATTTTATGGCCTTAACTACCCCTTGCATGATGACATTGATATAGCTCCCTCCATCAATTGTCACAATGCATAGCTTCCTACTCACACAAAAATTTGTATGAAAGAGGTTCTCTCTTTACTCATTCTCGTTACCTACAAAAGTACTAAGAGAACGTCAAACTACAAAGCAATACTCAACTCTAGCCTTAGGAGGTATCTCAACATCAAGATCTTCCTTAAATCTTTCTAGCATCTAATCGGTTGGTACTTCTTACTCTCCTTCACTCACACTTTCTACATCAAAATAGGGCTTGTCTCCCTTTATGGTCACGACTCAACAATTCAAACATTAGCTAGCTACGTATCCATAGCTAAGGCATTTAAAACATTTAATTTCTCAAGTTTTCCTCCCTAAACTCTAACCCTAGTATCTTCGAATCTCAAGCTCCTTAGTCTTGCTCTTACCTTGGCCCTCGTCTAGTCAACTCAACATGCGACTTTGGTGCTTCACCTCAGAATTGTTTGAAACTTTGTCATTCATTGGTCGGCTCAACAGGCCGCTCTTGTTCAGTATTAGTGTTTGGCTACTCGGCATTCAACTAACCTAGTTCTGTTGTTGCCTTTCAACTCTTTGGGACATACGAATGGTTTCATCCAGAGTTGTGAGGCTTTGCAACTCCATGATGGTACTATTCTCAAGCTCATTGACATTGCATCGTATCATGAACAACTAAAACTCTCGAACATATTCGTCTATGGATCTAGTACCTTACCTCAAGTCTTAGAGTCATCAGAAAGTGTCTTGCTCATAGTGTTCAAGAACGAACTTACTTCTTAGAACTCTCTTCATCTCGTTTCATGTCTGGACCTCGCGTTAGGTCCTCAAGTAAACATTCTATAGCTTCTTCCACCACATTGTTGCATATCTAGAAAATTTTAACATGGTTACTCTAATGCGGACAGCATCTTCATAATCATAAAAGTCGAATATCTTTTCAATCTTATCTTCCCAGTCCAAGTAGTCATCAACACTACCAGACCTGTTGAAGCTCGAAATCTATACCTTAAGATGTTCGGTACCTTTTAGCGCCTTGAACTCACGCTCATCAATCTCATCATACAAGTCTTCTCCTTCTTCATACTCTTCCACTTCATCTAACTCCAACCTTCTTCTTGTGACTCCATCGGTACGTTGCAGTGGTGCTTAGTTCATTAGGAAGGCATTCAGAGCTCGCTCATTCATTTGCCTCCTCAGCCTATCTCTCATTTCTAAACCTTACTCAACAACTCTCTCACGTGGTCTAGTCTCTAAAACCCTGTTTACCGAGATAAATATGTGGGCTACAATAGCAACAAGATCTTGTATTTGCTCATCAGTAGTACGTGGTGTTTGTTGGGTAACTTGACCACAACCATGAGCATCACTCTCGACATCATGAATCTCTCCCTATACACTAGGGTTCAACATCCTTAACACAAAGCTTCAATAAAGACATTTTACTTAGATGATTTCAACACACACACAATTATATCTAACAATAGACTGACTAACACTATACAGCTCTCGATCTTAACCTCAAGCTCTGATACCAAGAAATTATATGATATGCCTAGAAGCTTAATTATCATTAGGACTTACCATAGCAAATCTCACTAAAATGGGTCCTCCAAAATATCAAAGAAAATTAGAGGGAAATGGTCCATAAACAAACAAAAGTAGCTAACATAAAGCTGCTTAGAGGATGTGACTCACCAACAATCACAACACAACTTGACACCTCACTTGATATGACGCACAAGTTGATGCCAAGGTCCACTCGCCACTAATCCTGAGTTACTTAGCAAGATTAGACAAGAGTATATGAAAGATAGACTTGGAGAAGGTTGTCTTACAAGAATAGAATATTTAGTATTAAAATGCATATTATCTCTGGCTTCTAAGGGAAAGGGACTATTTATAGTAAGTTTCTAGGGTAACATTATAAATAAAGAAATTACAAGAAAAGGATAAGGATTCCTAGTACAAATGAAAAAGGGTAAAAAGGACAAAAGAAAAAAATGGAAACATAGTACAATGTCAAATGAGGCAAATAGGAGGCAGTGCAACATTGGTCCCTTATGAATATTCTTTGAGTACAATAAGTGAGAGAGATCAAAATGTTGTAGCAATAAAGGGGTCGAGATGAGAGAGATGGTAGCATGTCGAGAGAAAACTACTTAGCTGTTAAGTGAGTCTCTCATCACTCGATAAGAACCTCTTGGTAGTAGATGATCCAATTACTAAGTATAAGGTCCTTAGCAAGGGAATGGTCGGCATCATCACTACTAAGTGTATAGATCAACGTATGACTATGCTGGGAGCTTAAGGAGTTCAACCACATTCCTTTGGCATAAAATTTCTCATCACCAACAGGTTGCCAAGAGAGAATTCTTCGAGTAAGGGATTGGAGTCCTCAAAGCCATGTGTAAGTGATGAAACTGTTTGTCGATAGTTCATCAATTACACTTATTAGGTTAATTGTGCTTAATTACCATCAATCACCCTAATCCATAGCCAACTTTCATTACATCTTAATTAACTACAAGTTAAACTTAATTAAGGATTAAGAGACAAATGCACTAATGACCTTAAAATATCTTGTATTTTAAGGGACCAAAATCTTCCCTAATTTGGTAATAAAGTAAGAAGGTATATGGTCCCCTTTTTAGCTAAGACCTTTATTACCTAAAAAGCTTACACTTGGTCCCCCCTCTCTCCTCAATTTCTCTAGCCATCCCTCTCCCATTTTCCCTCACTTTCTCTCATTTTCTAAATTCACACACATTCTCAAAAAATCAAACACCAAAATACTCCTAATTCCCCTTCCTTTTGGTTGCTATAACTACTGTTGCTAGCCACACTACCACTACTACCACTACTCTAAGCCACCAAGCACCAAGTTCCTCTCCTTGCACATACCCTCCTCTAACCCATCAACATATATTCACATCGATACACATACTCACAGTCACAACACAACACCTTTAAGAGGCAACTTTCACTTCTTGCTCCGATAAGTGTTTATGTAAGTTTTTCTTGTAAAATAGTGAAAGAAAGTTACATTTCGATAGGTAATCTCTACTTTACAGCTAGGCCCTAGATGTTTTACGTTGGTTCATGAAGAATAGGTAAGGGTTAGTAAAAGAAAACCACACTTCGGTAAGAATTATAACATTAGCAAGTATGGTAATATAGTATAGTGTTGGTTTAGGACTAAATCATTAATTAGTATGTTGGAACCTCCATTTCTGACGTATTTAGCCACTTACTTGTCTCCACACCACTTGTCTACACATTATTATGTTATGATTATAGTTATAGATGAGTAAAAACATAGGTTACTTAAGTGAAATTACCCTAAAAACAAGTATTACATGAAAATGGAAGAAATGACCCTAGGAACACAAGATGGCTGCCACTTCCATGAAAACTTCAAATCTATAAAATTTAGTTCATTAACTTAATAACATGATTATTTAGTGTTAAGTATGAATTAAGACTTAATTAACCAAGTTAAGTAGGTTAAAGTTTAGCTAAGACCCTAAACTAGCATAGTTAGTGATTAGAGGGTTAAAAATGGTGTTAATGACCACTTTAACTTTAATGACCAAATTTCTAAACTTAATAAAAGTGGGCTAAACTTAAGGCCAATGTTAGGCTTAATCCCAAAAAGACAAGTAGGTTTAGGCCTAATGCCGTAAAATGCAATTTAGGCTCAAAAAGCCCAAATAAACTAACTTTAAAGCCCATATGGATAAGTGACCAGATCTGAAACTTAGGTTGGAAGGCTTAGAATAAGTTAATTAAGAGGCCTACTAAGCCCAAAAGCCCATTCAAGACATCTACCATAGTCCCCTTAGTGATTTGGTGCCCTAAACTTAGGAAAAGGGCCCATTTAGGCCCATAAAAGCATTACTAAGGGCCACACTAAAAATGTAAAGTGTTAGGCAGAAAAAATCCAAGTAAAGTACTTAAAGAGAAACCCAAATTATTAAATATAAGGCCCAAGATCAAAAACCAAGCCCAAGGCCCAAACCCTACAGTAACTCAACTCATCATTCAAGCTTATAATCTTGTAAAACCTAAACCGAGAGCTCGCTAACCAATGAACCCAAAAAATAACCTCACCAAATGAAAGAACAATCCAAAATGTTGAAAACAACTATAAGATCACAAAAAAATTAAAAAAAATGGAGTTAACAAAGAAACCACATCCAAATTACAAAAACAACTAAGATAGGGTTAGTGAGCAATAAGTCTAGGTAGCTAATGCAAATAAAATACTCATAAACTTTGAATGCATTCTTCAGGTGACAA
Organism: Lumnitzera racemosa; assembly: GCA_024138005.1. Classification (NCBI taxonomy): domain Eukaryota; kingdom Viridiplantae; phylum Streptophyta; class Magnoliopsida; order Myrtales; family Combretaceae; genus Lumnitzera; species Lumnitzera racemosa. Next base: position 75,301,955 of record JAMXBC010000002.1, read on the forward strand.
TGATACTAGGTTGGATGTGATTGAGGACTGCTAAGACTAGTAAGTGTTATGGCTAAGTGAGTATACCACTTTCTACGTTACTTTGCTTTGTGCTTGTAGGTTGTGAATTATCTAATTGTATCTAATCATTGAACTTATTGTATGTTGGGGTATATGGGACATTGTATGTGTTTGCTCTGATTGATTTTGCTTCAAAAACATGCTAAGATATTACAAACATCTATGCGTACTACATTAGAATTTAGGATATTAGAGTCTCTGAATATGATTATTTGGCCAAATATGAATCTGAGTTAATAAATATTGGACCTTTAATTAAATCGGACATGCATTGCATCTTATAACATGAATTAAAGGGTGTCAACACCATGTAGTAGAACAGGAGATCATGCTTTGATGGATCCATATTGATCTTGTGTATTATGATTGTTTATTGTATGGCGTACTTCACATGCTATGTTCTTACCTTAACCTTTAGGAACTACTTAACTTCAAGGAGTGTTGCCTTTTGCTTGAGGCCGAGCCATGTCTACTGATGAGAGTAGTTACATTGTTAAGAAATTTTGCATTGGACATGAATACCTGGGTTCTGATGTGCTTAAGTACTTCTCAACCAAAGCAATGATAGGCATGAAAACCGTACTATATACAACTACTAGTCGATTGTATATACTATTGCATTGCATATGTTTGTTCATGTATTTACACATTTGATTAATAACTTATTTGATATTGTTTATTAATAAGGTAGGAATATTGCTTACTAAGTAGCTATGCTTATCCCCTTATAGTTTGTTATTGTAGTAGGATCTTTAGCTAGAGCCAAGCTACGGGATGCTCGAGATTAGTTGCACCAGTATGGGGTTAATCAATGTAAAGATGATGAGAGCTCGAGGGAACACTTTACTTATATTTGAAAATACTATTAGTAATTAAGTATCCTTAGTATATTAAGGAGCATGGACTAATGACTTATTTTGGTTCTATATGTTAAGGGAAAACCTTATACCCCCCCTCCTATATATGTTTGTGCTAAATTTAATTGGATGACATGATTTAATGTTATGTGGTTAATTATTACATAGTGCTAGCTCCTAGAAGGAAGTTGAAGTTGTGAAATCCTTTGTGCAATACATTGAAGGCCCCTAGTCAAGGATAGTGCTTGATCTCAAATCTTGCAGTATTATATGGCGGTACTGCTAAGACTCAAACCCTTCCGAGTTGTAGCAGCTTAAGGTCATGGGTTTCAATCACACTTCAAGCATGCTTTAGCTTTTTTAAACCAAGCATGTGACTATCTTCTCCAACAAGCATGTTCGAAATCCAACTAAAGCCAAGAAATACAATGAAGCTTCCATTATCATGTAGACAACCCCTTTCTACTCCTCTACAAATTTACTTTTTTTCAGTTTTTTTTTTAGAAATGGGAGAAAGGGTGCTAATTTAGAAAAATACAAAAAGATAGAAAATTTAGAAAAAGTACCAAAAAATAGGAAATTTAACAAAAATAGAAAATTTAGAAAATTGGAAAAATAAAATAAAAAAGAAGAAGACAATAAAATAGGAAATTTTAATTTAGCTTTAGTTTAGGACTTAAATAAAACAAAAAGAGAGAGAGAGAGAGAGAGAGAGAGAGAGAGAGAGAAAGAGAAGAGAAGGATAATGCTAAGCCTAGCCTTAGATTTAAATATAACCTAGGTTGACTTAGTCCATAAGCACTTGGACTAATACTAAGGAGAATTTGGTTCGATTCCAATATAAGGCACTTTATGCCTTTGTCATTTTATATCTTCAAACAGCCTTATGCCAAGAACCTACTAGGTATGTTGTGACATGTGGCGACATTTAGCATAACTAGTAGCTAACATAGTGCTACATGGTACCACATTAGCACCCATTTTCTACCCTTTTCTTTTCCCCAATTTTCCCACGTAATGCCAACTCGACCCCCTTACTTTAGCTCAATTTTTTATGCGAATTCCACACGTGAGCACACAATTTAATGGTGTAGTCTTATTCTCTACACAGTATACTATGAATAAAGGCCAATAATCTATCCAAATTCATGTAAATTGCTAATCAACTCAATAATGGAAATTAGGAAAAAAGTGGAAAATCTAGGATTTGGTATTCATGGTAAATCGACCAATAATGGCCATTTCCTTAAATATCCAAGATCAAACAATATAAAAGGAGTTCCTCATTCATGTTTTAGCATCATCAAGCTACAAAATCCACTTATAAAATCTCTCTCTCTCTAATTTGAGCTTCGAATTGAAGCTCCTTAAGCTAATTTAACACCAAAACTGAGTTCCCTAAACCACTAGCTTTTGGTTGCCACTCTTTCCCTCCTTAACCATGCCTCCTAGCTTAAGTACACTACCCCAAGGGTTTCTAAAACCCTAGCTACCACCTCTATCATTGACAACAACCACACTTCTCTCGAAACCAACCTCACCAAAGCACTCGAAACCATTCAAAACCCTAAGTTAGTGCAGCATCCATGATACAAACTCGTGGATGAACATACAAACCCAATATCATGCATCACCAAAGGGATGGGTCTAAGCTGCAAGATGGCTTGAAAGGTAAATGATAGTCAAAGGTTAAGCAAGGGGTTCCTATATACCTACGAAGGATATGACACACTAGCGCCTCATACGAGCTCAGGTCACACTTGATATGACATACAAGTATGGCCAGAGGTCACTCGCCACTAGTCTATGCTCGAATGGGCTAAATAAGAGTAGCTCAAGAGTAAGAGAGACATGTAGCTCGAGAGTGAAAAAGTTTAGTATATTCTTTGTATTATCATCCTTAACTTTTACGATATGATGGTATTTATATCATCTTATTAGGGCAAATCCTAAGTTACAGAAATGAAAAAATAATGGTCCTTATTTGCTAAAAACGAAAGAATAATTTATAAGGAAACTATGAAATCGTACAAAAGAAGGAACGCAAACATCCTTTATTAGAAAAGACACTGCACATGCATTTTTACTATGACTTTAACAATATTGTGGTCTAGGCAAGGGTAGCCTCGGTTCAGGCTTGTTTGGCATTAGCAGGGGTTAGACAATGGTTGGTTCAAGGATAGCTCACATCGAGGTTAACTTCGGATGGTTGACTCCTGATAGTTCTTCTCAACCTCGGTATAATGGAGATTGCTGTATTCAAATTTGGTGCTTAGAATATAGTTAAGTGGAGGGTTTGGTTTAGCATGCTGGTTGATCACTTCAGCAACATCTTGGATAGTATGTAGAGAAAAGTAGCTTGACAGATCGGACTAGGTTAAGCACTACTCCTCGACATTTAACTTACTTCGGACATCTCAGTGGACCATCTAAGAGAACCTTCGCACTCGAGAGCGTGTAATATGTCCTTAATCCTTATCATCCCCTCTAAGTTGTTTGATATTTAGGATCAAATCTGGTTCAAGTCCAATTTGCTTATCTTTAGGAGTATATGGTTAGAGGTCAGTAGTGTTAAAAGAGTTCAAGACTCCATATCCATCAGGAAATTCGATCTTATAAGCGTTAGGATTGATCTTTTTAAGCACTCTAAAAGGTTCATTGACTCTAAGAGACAACTTGCTCTTCCTTAAGTTTAGGAATCGTTCCTTGCTAAGGTGTATCCAAACCAAATTGCCTACTTGAAATTCTCTCTTCGTCCATCCTCAGCTTTATTTCTCAAGCATAATAGTAGCCCGAACCAGTTTCTTTGTAACCTTCTGGTGCATAGCCTTGATGGCTACAACTTTCTCAACGGCTGGCCTATCTTCATCAAGCATCAATTGGGGTACTTGGTCTAATGGTAATTCAAGGTTAAACCTATAGGCGACTTTGAATGGAGACATGCTTATGATGCTATAGGAAGTTTGATTACAGGTGAATTCGATAATTGGCAAACATATATCCCAATTGGCCATGTATCGTTTGACAGTGACCCATAACAAAATTCCTATAATTCGGTTAACAACTTCGGTCTGCCCGTCAGTATATAGATGGTAGGACGTACTATGCAATAACTTGGTTCCCAATCACCTCCAAAGTATCCCCCAAAAGTGGCTCATGAACTTGGGGTCTCAATTCGAAACTATGGTTCTAGGTACATCGTAAGGCTTAATCACCTCCTACAAGAAAAGAAAAGAAATAGTCGAAGCATCGTTAGTCTACGAAATGTACCATCTCGCTAAATCAATCCACAACCATCATGATGTAGTCCTTTCCTTAAGACGTCCACGGTAATCCTAACATGAAGTCTATATTCAGTTTAGACCATGGTTTGGTCAAGATCGGTAAGGGTTAGTAGTGTTTAAGTAGCCTCATCTATAATTCGGTTAGGAACGTATGTCGTCTTGATAGGGCGTTGACCACTACATTATTCTTTCCATTCTTATATTTTACGACATAAGAAAAACCCTCCATGAACTTAACCTACTTAGCTTATCTCTTGGACAACTTCGATTAGCTCTTTAGATATCCCAAGGATTCATGATCGGTATAGATCATGAATTCCTCAGGCAGTAGGTAGCGTTGCCATACTGTTAGGGCTCGGACTATGGAGTAGAACTCCTTGAAGCTTCTCGTTGAAATAAGTAGTAAGTCGACCTTCCTGCATCAATACAATACCTATGCCTAGTCTAGACGCATTACACTTTACCTTAAATACCTTATCAAAGCTCGGTAGAGCTATGACGAGGGCTATAGTTAGCTTCTCCTTCACCTCTTCAAAATTCCCCCTCTCTTTCTTACCTCATTTGAATTTAACATTCTTCTTTAAGAGTTTAGTGAATGGGGCCACATTCGTATTGAAATTCTTTAGGAATCGACGATAGAATGATGCTAAGCCATAGAAACTTCTCACGTTGATAGAATAGGTTGGCTTAGGCCATTCTATAATCGCTCTTACCTTCTCCTCATCAACTCAAATACCACCTCTACTCACAAAAAATCCCAATAAGATCACCTCGGATCGGCAGAAATCACACTTTTTTAGATTGACGTAAAGCTGTTTAGCTCGGAGTTTTGCAAGCACTTGTCAAAGATGTTTTCGATGTGTCTCCAGGTCGAGACTATATACTAGAATGTTATCAAAATAAACCACGACAAACCTTCCCAGTAACTTTCGGAGCACATGACTCATAAGTCGCATGAATGTGCTTAGTATGTTTGATAACCCAAATGGCATTACAAGCCATTTATATAAACCATGTCATGTCTTGAAGGTGGTCTTCCACTCATCACCTTCACACATTCAAATCTAATGGTATCTAGATTTGGGATTGATCTTGGAGAATACTTTTGCTCTACTTAACTCGTCTAGCATGTCATCAAGTCTGGGTATGGGATACTTATACTTGATGGTGATTCGATCAATAGCTCGACTATCCATACAAATCCTCTAAGACCCATCTTTCTTTGACACTACTAAGGCCGGTATAGAATAGGGGCTTAAGGACTCGTACACATACCTTTTCTCCATGAGGTCGTCTACTTACCTTTGTAGTTAGGTAGCTTGTTTAGGATTCAATCTATTGGCAGGCTTGCTCAACAAGGTGGCCCCTGGTTATAGGTCAATCGTATGCTTAACACTTCAAATTGGGGGTAAACCCTCTAATAGCTCCTCCAAAAACAAATTGGAAAAGTTTTCCAGTAAGATTTTTACCTCTGTCGACAGCTCTTCTTCCTTGGGTCTCATCTCTAGAAGCCTCTTGACAAGCAGATAGGCAGGTCCCTCTAACTCCATTTGTCTTTTCAATTCGACTCATGTCAATACCAAAGCCTCCTTCTTCAGGGTTTGGCTAAGCTAGGATTGCATGATTTTTACCTGCTCGATAGTCATGGGGCTCAATTTCATCCTTCTTCCTTTATGCTCCACAAAACATGTATTCCTCCTACCGTCATACATAACTACTCAATCAAACATCTATGGTCGTCTAAGTAGACTGTAGGATGCACTCATGAGCAGTACATCATAGAGCACTTCATCTCGATACTTGCCAATGCAGATCAACACAGATACCTACTTGTTCACTTGTAAGACTCCCTTATCACTGAGCCAATGAAGCTTATAAGGTTTCGAAAGGGGTATGGTCGACAATTTCAACTGTTGGACCATAAATGCAGAGGTTGCATTAATATAGCTCCCATTATCTACAATCAGCATGCATAGTGATTCATTTACCTTGCACCTAAAATGGAAGAGATTTTCTCTCTATTTGTCTTTAGGTACAAGATTAACACTCATCGCCCTTCTCAATACTAGTACAGTCGGCATGAAGTTGCCTACCTTGCTATAGATGACTTCCTTATCAGACAGCTCGACTTGTCTATCCTCTCTCAACTCCTCTACTTCTTCATCTGTACTATCGACCTCTATGGTCGGCGCCTCACCTCTGATCACCATTGTTCAGTTGTTCGGACAATAAGTGGCCATATTGCCAAATCCTTAGCATTTGAAATACTTGATCTCACTCATTTTCCTCCCTAAACTCTGGCCCTTCTGAAACTTCCTTAGGGGTTCCTTCTCCTCTACTTGAGTAGTCTGAGCAGGTCGAGTCTCAGTGACCTTGCTAGGTTTTGTTCGCACTAGTTTGCTTAGAATTGATCGATTACTGCTAGGACGGTTGATAAGTGATCGTAATTTTCCTATTCAGCGCCTTTCTATCCTCTGAGTGACTTGAATTGCATCATCAAGAGTTCTAACATCTAAGGTTTCAAGGACATCCCTAATCTCATACTTCAATTTGCCAATGAATTGAGACACAATTTCATCTTCTGGCTCCACAACTTCGCATCGGATCATTATCATCTAGAACTCTTTAACGTAACCATCCACACTTAATGCTCCTTGTCTCAGTTATTGTAGTCTCTCAAAGTTATCCTGTAGATAATAGCTTGACATAAACCTTCTTTGCATCACCCTCTTCATATCATCCCAACTCCTAATCTCTCGTACTCCTTCCTTTCTTCTGGTGGCCTACAAGTTCTTCTACCATAAGGCGGTATAACGAGTAAACTTCAACATAGCAAGTTTAACCTTTGCATTGTCAGGTGCTTCATGGCATTCAAACTATTTTTCAATCTTTTCTACCCTATCTAGGTAGTCTTTAGCATCACCACTTTTAAAGAAACTTAGGATAGGCATCTTAAGTTTGTCAACTCTAGGGGCTCGTACATTTCTTTCCTCAAGCTTATAGTACTCTTCTGCCTCGTCAACTCCTTATACTTCCTCCTCAATCTCTTCTAACACTAACCTTCATCTAGCATCCTTACTAACTCCTTCAGATTGGGGTGGGCGAGCTGGGGCATTAACCCAACCAAACTAACTATTGCCTTACTGTTACTACTTACGTTGTTTGGTGGGGCTATTTCTAACTCATTGTCTTTCTTCTTAGATAATAGTCACCAGGCTATCTACCAAATCAATAAGCCTATCCAAGTAGTCACTTACTGATTGAGGTGAAAAGCTTCTTTCTTACCTTTGGCCATGTTGAGTACCACTCTCTTGGTTTCCCAAAGTCCCTTATACACTTGAATCCGACATTGATGTTTACTTCATGATGACAATTTCTCAATAAACATACATTTAACCACACTCTGTTTTGGTGTATCAAAAATAGGGAAAAACAGAGTACAAAACACTTCTTACTACTAAACTTCAAAGTTAACAATAGATTCACTATCATACGAGAGCAGTGACAAACTATTAAAATAATACAGTAGCAGAATCCAGCTTGGAACGTAACCAAGCTTTGATACTAAGATCATCCCGTTAGGGAAAATCCTAAGTTATGGAAATTACAAAAGAATAGTCCTTATTTGCTAAAAATAAAATAATAATTTACAAGGAAAATACATAATCATGTAAAAGACGGAACGCGAATGTCCTTTGTCATAAAGGACAATATGAATGTCTGTAAAGGACAATGTACGTGCGTTTTTACTGTGATTTTAACTGTATTATGGTCTAGGTAGGGGTAAACCTCAATTCAGGCCTATTCGATGTCAGAAAAGGGATGGATAGTGATTGCTTCAGGGACGTCTTACATTAGGGTTAACCTCGGATGGTTGACTCTTGATAGTTCTACTCGGCCTTGACACAGTGGAGATTGTTGCATTCACATTTGGCACTTGGACTACTCGGCCTCAACACAGTTAGTTCAAGCCTATTTGGCTCGGTAAGTTGGTTGATCACCTCGACAATATCTTGGATGGCATGCAGAGCAAAGTATCTTAACATATCAGATTGGGGCAAGTGTTGCTCCTCAATGCTTAACTCACCTTAAACAACTTAACAGACTGTTTGAGAGAGCCCTCAGGCTCAAGAGCGTATAATCGATCCTTGATCCCTATCAATCCACCTCAAGGACCACACCAATAGCTTGTACATAAGTTTTCACATTCTAAACCTGTGCTCTACTCTTTAAAAATCCCATCACCATACTCAATTTCGAGCTAAGCTGCTAATGTCAGCAACCTCGCCATCACTTAGGTGTTTAATCCATAACTTGGGTACTTCCCTTCCTTGATAGCTGTGACAACTAAAACCTTAGCTAACCCACCGCCACTCTTTGAGACACCATCCTCCACTCATCCTCACTTGAAAATAACCAAACTACTTAGCTCTTTATACTCAAAAATCCTAGGTGACATACTCATTTGCACCTAATAGCTTCTACGCAACTCAACAACCACCAACTTCGGTGAGTACTTTGCAAAAACTACCCAAACAACCTCATTACACCACCATATCATAGCCATTAACTCTTTTAGTAATCAAAATCTCATGAAAGTGCCGAGACCCAATTGAATCACCCATTGAAAACTGCCAATTTGAGCCTTCATCAGTACACTTGTCTTTACGTAATGCGACCAGGATTTAACCTTACTACTCGATCTAAGACTATCCAATGATCCAACTTGACCTATGCCTACAAGCTTAGTCCAATTCCCTTTCCATTCTTCTTTGGTTTTGTATTTGTTTTTTTTCTCTCTCCTATTTAGTTATTTTCTTATTCTATTTTAAATAAAAAAAATGTACCAAAAAAAAAACAATAAAAGAAAAAAAAAAGAAGAAGAAAAAGAAAGGAGGAAAAGCTTTGTTATTTTTTTTTTATGCTTCGGCCAAAAAATAAAAATAATAATAATAAGAAAAAAAATAGAAAATAAAAGTGTTTTATCACCTGGAAAATTTATTTTTTGAAATAAATATATATCTTAAATGAACCCTTTTAAAATTAGAGCCTCTCTATAATTTTTTAGAAAACAAAATAATTAAAAAGTAGCAACATTTTAGTAGTTTTTCTCAAAACCCAAATGGCTAAGTGACATAAACTTGGCCACTTTTTTTCAAAATTGAAAGAAAGAACACATCTAAATTTTCAAAATGAATTATGAAAAATCTGATCCCTACTAGAAGGTACATAGGCACATATGAAATGACTTAAAATAGGGAAATCTTTTTATTTTCCCTTTTATAAATAATTTTAATTTGTTATTTTTGTTTATGCAAATAGAATTAGTTTGTTGTAAATTTAGAATTAGTTAAAAGGGATAACTTAAAAAATAAACTTAATTTCAAAAAGATTGTGGTACTCATTAATGGTTTAACAGGTCAGTCCCCAAATTCAAATATCTAGTTTTCAAAACTATTTTAAAAGAAATTAGTTTTTTCAATAGACCAGTAGCTATGTTAAATCAATCTACTCAATTGATTTAACCTAACCTATTTTTTCCCGACTCTAGTCGGGTAATGACTCCAAGCTTTTCAAAATGCAAACCAAGTTTTTCTTAACTTTTAGTCGAGGGTTAGCATTGTCGAGCTTCGTTTTTCACCCTTTCGATTCTTTTTAAATTGGATCTTCTCTAAATCAATCAATACTAAACCCTTACTCATTTAGTACTAACCTTCGATTAGGGTTTAAAGAAAACCGGTTCTTTTTACATTTTGAAAGTACTTTAGAGTCGCCACTCGATCGAAGTCAAGAAAAAGAGTTATAACCAATTGGGTGAATTAGTTATAACTTAGCTACTGGTCAATCGATCCGGGGGTTATTTTATTAAACCCTAAATGGGTAACACTTTTTAACTTCCCAAATTTAACTCTACTTTCCAAATATACCCTTTTTAATTACTAAAACGACTAATCATGTTACACGTGACTAAATTAATTAATTTACATGAATATCTACGAAAATGGAAACTAAAAAAACTTTCCATATTTACATACCCACTATTTGGGATTAAACTTCTATAGTTCATTCTACTAAAAACATTGTAGGATGATTGATTTTAATTTTAGAAAAATGTCGAGTTTATGTTTTTATCCATTTTGATTTATTTAAAAAAATTTCTTGGAAAGTCTTAACTTGGTGTGATTTTCAGAAATTCTAAAATGCTCTAATTTGGAAAATGATAAATTACTTTTATTTATTTGAAAAAAAATAAATTTTCTAAGTGATATGGCAACTTTATTGTTTTTATCATTATTTCATTTTTTATATTATTTATTTATTTACTTTTTATTGTTATTATTATTTTGTTGGTTTTTTGGTTCAAATATATAAATAAAAATAAAATATTTCTTCATTTTTTTCTTTTCTTTTATTTTCTCTTCATTTTCTTCGGATAAATAAATTACAATAACATGAAACAAAAAAGTAAATAAAGAAAATAAAATAAAAATAAAACCATAAAACAACTAAACTAAAACATGGAAAGGAGATGTAAGGGTCAAATCTAAAGCGCGAGTCAAATGCGGGTCATAAAGTGGTTACTTTTTGGGTTGGATTCGAGTCAAATGACCTAATTTGTAAAACGAGATAGAAGCATTGATGGGGGTGGTCCGATGTGGTTTTGAGAAGATTTTTTCACAAGTGAGGGTAGTTTTGTGGAAATTTTATTGACAATAAGGGGGTCTTGTAATAGTGTCATCAGATTTGGTAGCCGTTAGTCGTGGTTCACTAGGACAATGGTTGTGGTGATGTTGAAATCTGGATTTAGGTTAGATTCAGTAAAGCATTTGGAGGTTAGAGTACATGCATGCTGTAAATTGGACTCAAGTGTGACCATGGGTAGTGGTTTGTCGTTAGACAGTGAGCAGTCGTGGTAGTCAATGGTGATAAAAGGTGACGGCGAGTCTTGTTGTTGTTCGTTGTCATAGATTCATACAGTTGTGGTATTCCTAGAGGCTATAGGTTTGGCAAAAAGCCAAGAAAGAGAGATGCAATGGAGTAAGAGAGGGGGGTCAATACAGAGTAGTCACGTGGTTAAGGTTGTGTTTAGCTTGTGGGTCATGCAACTAGTAAGGGGGAGAAGGTTCAACCGAGAGAGAGAGGGGGTTAGTTAAGGAGGAGAGATGGTGTCCAGTCTGTTGGTCAAGAGTAAGGGTATATGTATGGGGGGTTTGGCGTGTGCATATGTTTTGTGGTAGAGTGGCTATATACGCGAGAGAAAAGGCCATAAGTGAGGGAGTACGTTCATGTGGGGGAGGAGATGAAGTGTAGCTATATGAGGTTAGTACGTGTGAAGGGATAGTCCATGCGGTGTTGGTTAAAGGAGGTAGTTGGCGAGAGAGAGAGGTCCAATTGAGTGAGAGAGAGAGAGAAGCTAAGAGAGAGTCAGGTAGTTGTAAGAGAAGGAGAGTTGGAGAAAGAGAGAGATCAAACAATGAGTGCCAGTGTAGGTACCCTTTGTGTATGTGCGTGTGTTATGCTTTTAAAAAAAAAAAATAAGAAACCCCCTATGTGTGCATATATGTGAATGAATTCCCTCGCTACTATGTTTTTTTCAAAAAAAAAATTAATCCCTTCTTCCCAATCTCTATGTGTTTAAAAAAAGAAAGCAAAGGGAGAAAAGAGAAAGGCGAGCAAAATATGGGGGAAAGAAAATTTGTTGTCAAGGTGAATCATAAAATGCCAAGTATAACAATCAGATATGTAGCCCAATGAGGCCTTGACATGTCACAACACACGAAGCTTGAAAAGAAAAAGATAAAACACTACCCTTATGCCTCCAATAAGTTTTAAACCCATGATCTCTAACTAAGTCCATGCATTTAGTCTAAGTGTTTTACCGTTAGGTCGGTTGCCTGTACCTTGTTCATATGTGCAATTAAACTACACATATGGATTAGGTCAACTTGGGTTAAATTCAAATCTAAACCTTGGTCCATTAGTCTTTTTATTTTAAATTTATTGAAAATCTATTCTATTCAAACTACTTAAAAAACATTATTTTCTAAATCCCTTATTTTTTTTAATTTTTTTCTATTTTCTATGACTTTTCAAATTTTTTGTATACTTTTCTAAATGTTAACATTTCTTGAATTTTTTTTTCAAACTTCTTATTTTTTGTGCTTTTTCCTATTTTTTTTTATTTTCCTGAATTTCATATTTTTAGGTTTTCTAAATTTTATTTTTTTATTTTCTTATTTTTTATTGTTTTTTTTTTCCAATTTAGGACCCTTTAACCTATTCTAAAAATAAAGGAGAGCAAAAACAAAGTGTCTATAACTGCTCCTCTTTGTGGCGATGTTTGAGCAAAACTTTGCCACAAAGATAAGAGAGACACTACTTTTTCCTCAAGGGTGGATTTTATCCTAAAAAGCAATGCAACTAGCTAACTATCTTCGGTCCAATTTACTTGGGATTTAGTGAAGAGAAAGGTGGCGCGCTAAGAGCTAGCTAAGAGACGAAAGAAGAATTAAAGTCTAGTTGTACTCTTATGAGCTAACAAACCGAGGTGAAATGAGTGAAGCGCTCCTTGAGCTAGCTAATGCCCTAAAAGAATTAGAAAAATTGGTCATGCTCCAATGAGCTAACTAACTAAGGTAGGAAAAGCACGCCTAAAGCTAGCTAAGACCTTAAATTAAATAGGAAAACATGGTCGTACCCTAATCAACTAATTAACTAAGGTAGGTAAAGCGCTCCTCGAGTTAGCTAACACCCTAAATGAAAACTAGTAGTGCTCTTTTAAGCTGACCAACCTAGGTTAGAGTGTCTCTTAGGGACTAGCAACCTTAAAATTAGATCGATCTAAAAAATCTGGTGGTGCTCCTTTGAGTTGACTAACTTAGGCAAAAGTGTCTCTTAGGGACTAGCAACCTTAAAATTAGATTGATTTAGAAAACTTGGTAGTGCTCCTTTGAGCTGACTATCCTAGGTAAGAGTGTCTCTCGGGGACTAACAACCCTAACTTGTGGAATCAATTCAAGATAATCCTAGTAATGCTCTTCTGAGTTAACTATCTTAGGTCTCTTAAGGACTAGCAACTCTAACTTTTGGAATTGATTCAAGAAAAACCCGGTAATACTACTCTAAGCTGACTATTCTAAGCTAGAGTGTTGTCAAGCCTAGTTTTTTCACCCTTGCGATTCTTTTTGAAAAATAAAGTCTTCTTTAAACCAATCAGTACTAAACCTTACCCGTTTAACATTGATCTTCAATTAGGTATAAAGAAAACCATTTTTTTGATTTGAAAAGGTATTGGAGTCGTCACTCGATCGAAGTCAGGAAAAGAGTTAAGTTATAACCAACTAAAGAGATTAGTTATAACTTAGTTACAACCAACTAAAGAGATTAGTTATAACTTAGTTACCGGTCTACCAATTTGTTTAAAAAAAAATTTATAAAATGTCTTTTTGATAAACCAAAGATCTAGATCCAAAGGCTAAGAATTTTACACCCTTATAAGTACTATTGACTTTCCAATATAACTTTAATCTTTAAAAAATCACCTTTTAATTTCACAAGACTAAACTCAGTTTAATTACTCTAATTGGACAACTTAAGTAATCTAGGAAAAAGGAAAATTAGGTTTTTATTTTTATCATCGCCCTGTAGGTACCTACGTACCCGCTATTTGAGATAACATGTATGTAGTTCTTCTATGAAAACTTTAGTAAGTAATTTAAAGAAAAAAAAAAAACAATCAAGTTTACATTTTTAGTTCAATTTGGTTTATTTAAGGAAAATTTATAAAAAAAAAGGGTCCTAAATTTGGACCCTTTTTTTTTTTGAAAAAATTGTAAAAGGTCCAAATTAAAAAAAAAAGATCCATTTATTTCTATTTTGAAAAATCGATTTTGTAAGTGAAAAATAGAAATAATAATCTTTATTCTTTCTATTTACTTTTTTATTTTTTTATTTTTCATTTATTCTATCTATTTTTACATTTTATCAAACAAAAAAATAATAAATGACTATGTAAACTACCTTTTCTTTTTCTTTTTTTCTTTCTTTCCATTTTTACTCCTTTTTTTTTTCCTTTTTCTTTTTGATTTTTTCATTACATTTTAAATGAATAAGTGAATAAAATAAAAAAAGTAATAATACAAAATCAAAGTGAAGGCTCAAAGTAGGAAGGGAGCACAAGTTAGGTCATCTAAAGTGGGTCTCGGGTCGGTTCACAGGTTACCGGGTCATATCGATTGGATCCTATCTTCAAGCTCAGTAGCAGCAGATCAAAGGAGGGTAGTTCAAGGTGATTAAGGCAAATTTCTTTGTGGTTAAGGAGTCTTTCATGTATATTTCATTGGAGATATTAAAGGTAAGGAGGTTGCTATGGCTTGGGGTAGCCGTTTAGGTGGTGGTCAGATTCTGGGTAATGGCGACAGTTATACTCCTCTTTGCTAGGGGTTACTAAAGTTGAATGAAGTGTAGGGGTAATGGTTTTGGGACATCACGAGTTTCGTAGTGGCATTATTTTGGATGAAGGAAGTCAAGAGTAGTGGTTTCAAATGGGGTTGGTTATAGTAGTTAGGGTTTAGATATAATGGAGCTTTGGGTCATAGCAGTGGATGAGGGGAGCTGGGTTGAGGGGCTCGCATCGTAGGGGAGTCATGGCAATGGTTGGAATTGCTTAAATTCCTTCAAGCGTAGCTATGGGTTAGAGAGAAAGAGTGTATGGCTGTAGGTAGAGAGAGAAGGAGATCGCAAGAGAGAAAGAGAGAGGCCTAAGGAGTGTTCTTACGAGGTTGTCTCTAGTTATGTGTATCCCTGTTCTCTAATTTATACACGAAACAATTCTAAAAAAAAAAAGGAAAGTTTGAATTCGGATTAATTGAACATGCTCAAAAATTAAGTTTTTTTTTTTTTTTTTAATTTCGGGGCTCAATTTGAATGCTGCTTTGACAGTATTTGGATATATTATTGGGTTTGATTTACAGTAGGCTAGGTGCTCAATGAGATCGAAGCAAGAAATTGCGTATGTGAAAATTGAAGCTAAAGTGAAGGGGTCGGGTGTTCTTACCTAGGGAAAGAGGAGGAAAATCAGGGAAAAGGAAAAAAAGAGAGAGAAAATCGGTTGATGTAGCACTGAAGTAACGCCATGTCAGCCGTACCAATTGATCCCAGCATGCTACGTAGCGCCACATCAGCACAGGTTGTCAAACTCGACGCTGCCATATGTCAGGACACGTGATGCAATGAGATCCTCACATGAGGCAATCCCTGATGTAATGAAAAAATGAAAAAGAAGAAAAGTAACTTTGTTTGCTCCTACCAAGATTCAAACCCAAGACCTCATACTTAAACCAATTATCAAGTCCATATACTTATCCGTTAAGTTATTAGCTTGTGCTATGTCAATATATGGACTTGGTCAACTTAGGTTAGATTTAAATGTAAGGCTAGGTTCAATGGCCCAACTTCTAAACCTAAATTAAAAACAACAAATCTATCCTCATAAAATTGTTATTTTCTAAAATCTTTTATCTTTTTCAATTTTTTGTATTTTTTTAAATTTTCTTATTTTCTAAATTTCTTATTACTTTTTTTTTGGTTTTCTTTCTAAATTTCCTATTTTTGATATTTTTCCAAATTTCTTAATTTTTTATGCTTTTTTCTTACTTTTTTCATTTTTTGTTTTCTTTTTAATTCTTATTTTTTCTTAATTTCATTATTTTTTTGTGTTTTCTTTAATATCTTTTTTCTTATGTTTTTCCTTATTTAAGACCTATTGAGGAAATAAAATAAAAAAAATAAAGGGGATAAAAATTGAGTTTATACAACTACCCCTCTTTATGGTAAAGTTTGAACAAAACTTTGCCACAAAGATAAAGAGACACTATTTTCGCCTCTAGAGATGACTTTAAAATGATTAGAAATCTATCTTAGACTCGATCTACCGAGGATTCGGTAAAGAAATGAAACCCGGTACTACCACTCTAAGCTCACTAACCTAGGTGAGAGTGTCTCTATGAGATAAGCAATCCTATGTTGGGATCGATAAAAAAACTTGGTCATGCCTCAGTAGACTCACTAACCTTGGTGGAAGCACTTCACAGGGACTAGCAACATTAAGCTAAAATTGATCTGAAACCTTGTCATGCCTCACTAACCTAGGTGAGAGCATTTCTTAAGGACTAGCAACCGTAAGCTGGGATCAATCAAAAACCCAATCGTGTCTCACTAAGCTCACTAATTGATATGGATTGAAGGCAATGAGCCTCAAAAAACCCAAAATGGTATGAATGGGTTTAACAGACAAAAAGTGAGATGGTTGGTTTTGATGGTGAATGTAAATGGATATCAAGCACCAAGACACAAACACAATCAAGGGTTTAAGATTTAAATAAGGTTTAATACAACTCACAAACAATAAATATTACTTAAGATTCAAATGAAGGTTAGATGCAACTCACAAATTGGTTCAAATGAAAGGGTTCACCACAATCTTGGGGACAAGATCGATAAGAATGCAAAAAAGATTAAAGAGGTTAATTGATACTCAATAATCTGGCAAATGGTAGCTCAAGAGTAACCTTACCCAAAAAGGGAAAAGATTCCAATCGTAGGAATATACTTTGTCTAATTTCGTATATATTGTCGTCTCTTTTTGTATGTTTACAGATGTTGCTATTTATAGCAAATCCTAAACCCTAGTGGCAAAACTATAAATAACGTAAAAGGCCTTAAACCCTAAAGAATTTAGCTCATAAATAAAAAAAAGGAAAACATTATAAGAATACAAAACTATACGTTTTACAAGAGAAGTTAGTATGCAGTTACTCGGTATGTCCTAGAAGGAGTAGTAATTGAACCAGGCGAAGTCGGTAGTTGGATGTATAGGTTCGGGATAGAGTCCCCGAAGTCTTGTAGTATTTGGCTGAGATACTAAAAAGGTGGGCCGATAATTGTTAAGTTCTAGAATTAGTCGGCACAGGTCTCTTAGTGCTGTATCGAGTAGTTCTTTGGTCTTAATTACTTGGTCTTATGGTATCTTGGTACCTCGGTTGATGATAGCCTTGATGCTAAGTGTTTGTCTTCTTCCCTCTCTTCCTTTTGCCTTCAGTTTGGCCTTGGCAAGCATAGGTAGGCTTTAGCTTCAGGAACATCTGCCTTAACTTGGATATAGTCGAAAGCTGATTCTCATCACTAACCTATGCAAGAGCATCTCTCAAAGATTAGCAACCCTAAGCTAGGATAGATCTAAAACCCGATTGTGTCTCACTAGGCTCATTAACCTAGGAGGGAGTATCTCTCGGGGACTAGAAGCCTTTAGCTTGGATTAATCTAAAACCCATTCATACCTCACTAACCTAGGTAGGAGCATCTCTTGGGGACTAGCAACCCTAAGTTGAGATCGATCTAAAACCCGATTATGCCTTACTAAGCCCATTAACCTAGGTGGGAGTGTCTCCTGAGGATTGGCAACCCTAAGCTAGGATCGATCTAAAATTTGGTCATACCTCACTACGCTCACTAACTTAAGCAAGAGCATCTCTCAAGGACTAGCAACCTTAAGTTGGGATCAATCTAAAAACTTAGTCATACCTCACTAGCCTGACTAACCTCGACAGGAATGTCTCTCGGGGACTAGCAACCCTAAGCTAGGATTAACTAAAACCTGGCCATGCCTCACTAAGCTCACTAACCTAGGTGGAAGCATCTCTTAGAGACTAGTAACCTTAAGTTAGGATTGATCTAAAAACCTGGTCATGCCTTACTAGGCTCATTAACCTTAGTAGGAGCATTTTTCAAGGACTAACAACCCTAAGCTGGGATTGATCTAAAGCTTGGTCATATCTGACTAGGCTCACTAGCCTAGGTTAGAGCATCACTCGGGAACTAGTAACCCCAAGTTAGGATCGATCTAAAACCTGGTCGTACCTCACTAGGCTCACTAACCTAAGTGGGAGCGTCTCTGGAGAACTACTAACCTTAAGCTGAGATCAATCTAAGAACCTAGCCATGCCTCAGTAGGCTCACTAACCTAGGTAGAAGCATCTCTCGGGGACTAGTAATCCTAAACTGGGATCGATCTAAAATCTAGTCTTACCTCATTCAGCTCACTAACCTAGGAAGGAGCGTCTCTCAAAGACTACCAACCCTAAGCGAGGATTGATTTGAAAACCTAGTCATACCTCGCTAAGCACAATAACTTAAGTAGGAACATCTTTCGGGGATTAGCAACCCTAAATTGGGATTGATCTAAAACCTAGTTATGCCTCACTAGGCTTACTAAACTAGGTATGAGCATCTCTCAAGGACTAACAACCATAAGTTGGGATCGATCTAAAAACCAAGTTGTACTTTACTAAGCTCACTAACCTAGGTACGTCCATCTCTCGGGGACTAATAACACTAAGTTAGGATCGATCTAAAAAGCTAGTCGTTCCTCACTAAGATGACTAACTTCAACAAGAACGTCTCTCGAAGACTAGCAACCCTAGGTTGGGATCGATCTAAAAACTTAGTTATGCCTCACTAGGCTCACTAACCTAGGCAAAGCGTCTCTCAAGGACTAACAACCCTAAATTGGGATTGATTTAAAACCCAATCGTACCTTACTAAGCTCACTAACCTAAGTCGGAGCGTCTCTTAGGGACTAGTAACCCTAAATTTGTTTTTAATGTTGTGCATTAAGGAACTAATGAGGAAAAGTGCCTTAAGGAACTTGTTGAACAAAGGGGGAGTACCCTATGGTCTTACTCAAGAAACTACTATGAAGGAGAGTGATCTTACGGGCTTGTAAACAAGAATGTGATGAAGGAAAAAACTTGGAAAAAAGATTATGTCTTCGAATGCTAGCTAAACACTAAATGCAGAAAGTGAATGCCTTATGGTTCTGCTTGAAACAGAAATGCTTCATGGCTTGCTTAAGGAATTAATAAAAGAGATTAAGTTAAGATCGTATCTTCAAAGACTAGCTAATCATTTAAATGTGGAAGGTGAGTGTCTTATGGGCTTGTTGAGATAAACTTTGTGAACAGAGAGGCCTAATGGGCTCATCTAAAGAAATCAAACGTCCTATGAGCTAACTGCAAGATTTTTGCAAAAAGAAGTGCCTTATGAGCTTTGTTAAAAGAACTTGGTGACTTGAAGCACCTTATGGGTTTACTAAAGACCTTAAAGAGAGTTAAATGGATGGAAGGTGGGATAACCCTTTTGAAAGCTAGCTACATGATTTGAGGAAACTATTTATAGATGATCCCCTTTGTAAAAACCATTTACATCAAAAGATACTGGGGATAATTTCCTTCATTTGGGGAATAGTGAGAATGACCTAAACTATTGTGGTCAAATTTTTGAAATGGATTGAAAAACTTAGCCATAAGGGCCGACATGGACTTAGAACAAAGATACTTTCTCTCTCTCTTTCTTTTTTTTTCCTTCTTCTTTTTTTATTTTTTTTTTCGTCTTTTATTTATTACTCGTTTTTTTTTTTCAAATTGCTAACAAGTGAAGAATCAAATGGAGCTTCTTATGTTCCCTTTGGTCTTGATGTTGAGCCACCTGGTAAGGCCTTATGATTTCCAACATCCTTAAAAAGGTAACACATGACTAGTTTAGTCAAAAAGGACTTCCTTACAACCTCTCAGTCCAGTTATACTCTTGATTGCATGTGATACGCCTTGATCAATCCATTAGGTTTTTTTTGGTTTAACATTATGAATTTAGGCTTTTGGTCCAAGGCTTTCAAAAGGAGCTAACGAATAAGCTTATCTTGAAATAAATATTAATCTCGAGCTTGCAAGTCAAAAACCTTAAGAACAATTAGAAATATACTTGCCTCAGTTTCAAAAAAAAAAATTTTTAATGATAAATTATCTTTAAAGATTAGAAGAGCTTTTACCTTTTTAAGGGTGGGAAGGCTAAGTGTGCGAGAGGCTTCAAAGTAGATGCAGAGATTTTAGGCTTTTGAGCTTGGACTGTAATTTAGGGCCTTGCATCTTTGGGGCAATTTAGGATTCAGCTTATAATTTGACTACCCCTATGATATGGATTTTGACTTTTACTCAGCTTTTGACATACACTTGAGCATAATTTTCCAACCTCTTTTCTTTATCTTTTTCTTTTCTCTTTTTTTCTTTTTTGGGTTGTTATTACTTTGCCCCATCATTCCCTTGTTGTTCTTTCTTTTTCTTTTAGCTGCAAGTTTGCATTACCAAGTTTTTACCTCTTAAGTGATTACATGGGCTTAGGTAAGGTAAGTAAAAGCTTAAGGATGTGGGTCTTCCTTATTTTATAAAACATAACTTATCAAAAATAAAATTTTCTTTTGAATTTGATGTTATTGAAGTAAGTACAAACCAATTTTAATGCCTCTCTCCTTATCAATGACCCTAACCTCTAAATTGCCCCATTGTGGGGTAGTTCTTAACAGGGTTTAATTTTGAAAATTCTTTAAATGGGTCCAACGGGGTAAACAAGAGGTGATTGTGATTAGGATTTAAGAACTAAATGTATAATTTCATTTTAATCTACGTATCACATTCAAAGTGAACCACCTTTAAGGAATGAGTCCAAAGTATCCTTACCTTTGTATTGCTCAACTTTCAAAGTGTTTTAGGTTAGTCTATGTAAAATAGTTTGCCTCTTCATTCAAAACCTTTTAAAAGTAAGTTATCGATTCCTTAAGGAGAACTTCTTTGCTTTAATAACAGTGCAATCACTCCATTGAAAAAGACAATTGTATTATTCTAGCTAGTACAAACTTTATTGAAAACAACTTTCTTTGCCCCTAACTTAACGAACACCCAATTACTTGAAAACAACCCATGAACTTATCAGAAGGCATTGGTAAGTTCAAAAGAAATGGAGCTCTAGGCAACTCAGTTAGACTATCCTTTTGACTTGAAGAAGGAACATCTTGTTGTAACTTTGGCTGAATGACTTTTGCACCAATCAAGTCTTGAATCTTGTTCTTCAATCTCCAGCCTTTTTCAATAAAGTGCCCCTTCTGACCCATATGATAGTTGCATCTTTCTTATAGGTCAAAGTTGCGTAGTTTGTAATTCGGATTAGGGGCTTCACAAGCTATAATCCTTACTACTTTCAAATGATAAAAGATTTTGGTGATTGATAACTTCAATTGAGTGAATTGTCTCCTTTATGTCTTACTTTTCCTTGGCTTCTTTCTGCTTAGGCCTCCTTCATTACTTGCGCTTACTACCACTTGATCAATGTTGAATGTCGAATGTTGAAGTCTTCTAAGCATGGGGCCCATTGCCGTTTCTAGATCTGTAATGGTCTTTTGTATTATGGCTACCTTTTCTTCTAAATTCAACAGTCTCCTTTCCAGGTTTGAATCTTAGGAAATCTAGTGAGTGGTGATTATTAAGAACAAAATTTTCCATTGTTGGGCCATTTGCTGCATCATCCTTTCTAAGGAGGTGAGTCTATCATCAACCATATGAACCTGGATTGAAAGAATCCTTTACCAATTAGGAACTTTTCTTTTATTTATTTTATTTTTTTAAGAGAGAGAGCGATGAAGCTTTATCTTATAGAAACCAAATAAAAATGGTAGATTTAATTTTTTTTTTGGCTTTTTATTTGCATTTCCTTGAGTGAGGGAGTGAATGGTTATATGAACTTTATTAAACGATTGTCTACAAAGAGGGAAAGAATGAAGAATGATAGAATAAAAAGAAAAATTTTATTTTAGAAAGACTAGAGTACAGGGAACAAAACAAAAGGAAACCTAACAATTATTTGTAACACAATTTAAAATTTATTCAAAGCCCTTTAACTCCATCTAAAGTTTCTAATCTAACTCTTGCAGTTGGGCTTTAATCTTATTCAACATTTCTAAAGCCCAATTCATAGCCCTCTCGCTTTTCTCGACTTGAGCTAACGAGGCCCTATTGGAGGCATCAACATGCCTAGCCCTTTGCTTCTAGTAGATAGCTTTAGCTTGCAACCGCTGATCATAGATTCCTAGGGCATCTGGCAATTTGTTAGGTCTTTGATTATTCTCTTATTGGTCACCTACCATTCTTAGGTCTACATATTTCATGGACAAAATCAATCATCAATGCAGCAAAAGAAAGCAAATGGAAATATGTAAATGTTGGGATCGTTTAGGTTAACACATTACTCCCTTAAGTTGTAACCCTGTTGTTATTTTCAAAAATTTGATCACATTAAAACTCTTGAACGATTAGTAGCATTGTAATTTCTTAAGGGTATTGTATTAACTCAAGCTTGGAGGGGCGTATATGCAATTAGGGTAAGTTTTGAAAAGGTCCTTAAGTTTTGTGACCTCACTTGTTAAAGAACACTTTCATTGGTGACATGAGGCTTAAGTGAGGTAACTAAATCAACCTTGAGCGGTGGTTACACCACAGCACTTCAAGCCTACACAATGGCCCCTTTCTTAAGGTCTTAAGACAGCCTGGGTCTAATCGTATCTACACTGTAGCAAATGAACCCCCATATCTCAATGCATGTGATATGTAAGATAATGGTACAGATAGGAGCTGAGAGTGAATTTTAGGAAAAAAAGGGGGGAAAAAGCTTCAGATTTATCTTCTTTTTTTTTTCTCTTTTATGACAATGCTACCCTAAAACCTTAAAGAATGTATGCAAAAAGGGTAGGTTCTAGAGAACATTAAAATCTATGATATTACAAGTTTCTTACAAAACAGTTCCTTGATCATATCGAAGTTTAATGAGGTAGCCTAATCGGCCCCGATGGTGGTTATCCCACTATGCCCAAAACTTACACAATGGCTCCCCGTCCTAAGGTCCTAAGACAGCCTAGGTTTGATCGTATCTGTCATGTGTTCATAGTACAAGAAATAAATATGCCCCCTCTACCTACCAACCCCTATTCCCAAAATAATAAAATGAATAAAACTAAACCTACAAAAAACATTAGTACAGTTATGATACAAATAAAGAACAAATAAGTACATAAATTGCAATAAGGCAATTTTTAAAGTTTAATTTTGATTTTGGAAAGTCGTATGATTCTACCCCGTTAACGACCCTACTAAAGTTACCAAATGGTCGAGCCTAGTTTTTTCACTCTCCCGATTCATTTTAAAACTTTAAACCGATCAGTACTAAACCCTACCCATTTAATATCAAGCCTCGACTCGGGTTTAAAGAAAACCATTTTTTCAATTTGTAAAGGTATTAGAGTTGCCACCCAATTGAAGTCAAGAAAAAGAGTTAAGTTATAACCATTTGGGTAGATTGGTTATAACTTAGCTACCAATCTACCAATTAAAAAAAAATTATAAACGGCTTTTTGAAAATCAAAGATCTAGATTGAAGGGCTAAGAATTTTACTCCCTTACGGGTACCATTGACTTTCCAAATTTAACTTTAATCTTTAAAAAGTCACCTTTTAATTTCACAAGGCAAAACTCAATTTAATTAATGTAATTGGCCAACTGAAGTAATCTAGGAAAAAGGAAAATTATGTTTTTTATTTTTATTGTTGCCTTGTAGGTGTCTGTGTACCCACTATTTAAGATCAAATAAATATAGTTCTTTTATGAAAACTTTAGCCAGTGATTTTTTTTTTTTAAAAAAAGAAACGATTAAGTTTACTTTTTTAGTTCAATTTAGTTTATTTAAGGAAAATCTCTATAAAAAAAAAGTCATAAATTGAGAATCTTTTATTTTTTATTTTTTTGAAAAAATTGTAAAATGTCCTAATTTAAAAAAAAAGATCCGTTTATTTTTGTTTTGAAAAATCGATTTTCTAAGTGATAAATAGAAATAATAATCTTTATTCTTTCTATTGACTTATCTATTTTTATTTTCTTTATTTATTCTTACTTTTTATTAAACTAAAAAAGAATAAATGAGTAAGTAAACTACTTTTTCTTTTTTTCTTTCTTTCCATTTTTACACTTTTTTTCTTTTCCTTTTTCTTTTTGATTTTTTTATTACATTTTAAATGAATAAGTGAATAAAATAAAATAAAAATACAAAATCAAAGTAAAGGCTTGAACTAGGAAGGGAGTGCAGGTCGGGTCAACTAGAGCGGGTTTCGGGTCGGTTCGTAGGTCGTTGGGTTGGGTCATAGGTTGTCGAGTCAGGTCAACTAGATTGGGTTGTCTTCAAGCTCAACAATAGCAGATTGGGGGGTGGTTTAAGGTGATTTAGGCAGATTTTTTTATGGGTGAGGAGTCTTTTGTGTATATTTCATTGGAGATAGTAGGGGTAAGGAAGTTACCATGGCATAGGGTGGTTGGATTGTGGGTAGTGGCAGCGGCAGCGGTCCTCTTTACTGGGGGTTGTTGGAGCTGAATGAAGTGTGGGGGTAGTTGTTTTGGGATGTCACGAGTCTCGTAGTGGCATTAGCTTAGACAAAGGAGGTCAAAAGTGGTGGTTTCAAATGTGGGTGGTTACGATAGTTAGGGTTTAGATGTAGAGGAGCTTTGGCTTATGGCAGTAGACGAGAGAAGTTGATTTGAGGAGCTCGCATTGTAGGGGAGTCGCGGCTATGGTTGGAATTGCTCAAATTCTTTCAAGCATGGTCATAGGTTAGAGAGAGAGAGAGCATGGCCATAGGTAGAGAGAGAAGGTGAACGTGAAAGAGAGAGGGGGCTTGGGAATGATCTTACAAAGTTGTCTCCGATTATGCATGTCCCTGTTCTCTAATTTATACACAAAATAATCTAGAAAATAAAGGAAAGTTCGAATTCAGATTAGTTCAAAATGCCCAAAAATGAAGTATTTTTTTTTAATTTTAAAGCTTGATTTGAATGCTCCTTTGACTCTATTTGGACGCGTTAATGGGTTCAATTCACAGTAGGCTAGGTGCTCAACAAGATCAAAGCAAGAAATTGTGTGTGAGTGTAAAATTCATACGAAAATTGAAGTTGAAGAGAAGGGGTTGGGTGTTCTTGACCGGGGAAAGTAGAGGATAATTAGGAAAAGGGGAAGAAAGAGAAGGAAAGAGACTACGTCAGCCGTGCCAACCAATCACAACGTACCCTGTATCAATGGTGACATGTGGCAGCTGACGTGGCATGCCATGTGGCGCTATGTCATCACAAGTTATCCAACCCGATGCTATCACATGTTATGACACATAGCACAATGAGATCCTAATATGTAGCAATCCCTAATGTAATGAAAAAAATGAAAAAGAAAATGTATGCTCTCACCAAGATTCGAACCCAAGACCTCATGCTCAAACCAATTACCAAGTCCATATGCTTATTCATTAAGCAGTTGGCCTGTGCCTTGTTTATATATGCAACTACCCAACTTCCAAACCTAAATTAAAAATAACAAATCTATCCTGATAAAATTGTTATTTTTTAAAATCTTTTATCTTTTTCAATTTTTGGTAATTTTTTCAATTTTCTTATTTTCTAAATTTCTTATTATGTTTTTTTTCCTTTCTAAGTTTCTTATTTTTGATATTCTTTTCAAATTTCTTAATTTTTTTCCTTTTCCTTATTTTTTGTGTTTTTCTAAAATTCTTATTTTTTTAGGTTTTTTTTTTAATTTCCTATTTTTTTGTACTTTTCCTAATTTAAGACCCATTGAGGAAATAAAATAAAGTAAAGAGGGAAAAAATTGGGTGTCTACAAGCATCTCTTAGGGATCAACAACCCTATGATGGGATCGATCTAAAGAACCTGGTAATGTCTCACTAAACTCACTAACCTATGCAAGAGCATCTCTCAAGGACTAGTAATCATAAAATTGGATCGATCTGAAGAACCTAATAGTGCCTCACTAGGCACACTAACCTAAGCTGGAGCATCTTTCAGGAACTAGGAACCCTAAAATTGGATTGATATGGAAAACCTAGTAGTATTCCTTTGAGTTGACTAACCTAAGGGGGAGCATCTCACTGGTAACCATCAATTGAGATTGATCTAAAACCTGGTCGTGCCTCACTAAGCTTACTAACCTAAGTAGGTGTGTCTCTCGGGGACTAGTAACCTTAAAATTAGATCGATCAGACGAAACTAGTAATACTTAACTAGGCTCACTAACCTAGGTATGAGCATCACTTGGAGACTAGTAACCCTAAAATTGGATCTATCTAAAGAACCCGGTAGTGCCTCACTAGGCTCATTAACCCAAGTGCAAGCGTCTCTCAAGAACTAGTAACCTTAAACTGGGATCAATCTACAACCTAATAGTGCTCCTTTAAGTTGACTAACCTAGGCAAGAGCATCTCTCGAGGAGTAGCAACCCTAACTTTTAGAATCAATTCAAGATAAACCTAGTAGTGATTTTTTATGTTGACTATCCTATGTAAGAATATATCTCGAAGACAAGTAACCCTAATTTTTAGAATCAATTCAAGATAAACCTAGTAGTACTCTTTTAAGTTGACTATCCTATGCAGGAATATCGCTCGAAGATAAGCAACCCTAATTTTTAAACCCAATTTAAGATAAACCAGGTAGTGCTCCTTTGAGCTAACTATCCTAAGTGAAATGGGTGAAGCATTCCTAGAGGTGACTAAGACCCTAAATTGAAAACCTAGTGAAGAGAGGCACCTTAAAGGCTTATTACGTGATTTGATGGAGAGAAGCACTCTGTGGGCTCACTTGAGAGAAATTGGTGGAAGAAAGCACCCTATGGGCTTACTAAAGGAAAAGAAGTGTCATATAGGCTCGCCAAAAGAATAGAAGTGCCTCATGGGCTTGCTAAGAGAAAGTTGGTAAGGAAACATGCCCTATGGACTTTCTAAGAGAAAGTTGGTGAGGGAAGTTCTCTACAGGCTCACTAAAGACCTTAAGGAAGATGACGAAAGAGGGGTTGAAACCTGGCTAACTACCTACAAAGAAAGATAAGATAATGCCTTAAAGGCTAATGAAATCCCTAAAATGAAAGATGGGATAGTGCCTTAAAAGTTGGCTAAATCCCTAAAAAGAAAAGGAGGAGTCAATGCTCTAAGTGCTTGCTAATACCCTAGGAAGATGGAATAATGCCCTAAAGGCTAGCTAGAACCCTAAAAAGAATAAAAGAGGGGTTAGCACTCTAAGAGCTAGCTAGAACCCTAGAAAAATAGGCCAACACCCAAAAGGCTAACTGGAACCCTAAAAAGAATAAAAGAGGGGTCAATGCTCTAAGTGCTAGCTAACACCTTTAAAAGATGGGACTGCACCCTAAAAGATGACTAGAACCCTAAAAAGAATAGAAAAGAGGATAGTGCTCTAAGAGCTGGCTTGAACCCTAAGAGGAAAATGATGAAGGATTAAAGAATTAAAGAAAGGAAAGCAACTAGTTTTAAAAGACTTCTTGACTTGGAAAACTATTTACAAGAAGCTTGTTAAGAAACCATTTATGAAAAATGCATTAGGGATAGGCCCCTTAATTTGATAAAGAGTTAAGAAACTACAACAAGGGAAAAAAAAATCTAAACTACTAAGGTTAATTTAAAAGCTGACCACCTTGGAAAGGAAACATATGACAAGGATTGAAAGCTTAGCTACTCAAGTCGACATGGAATGGACAAGAATTTTGTGACAAGCATTTACTTTCTCTCTCTTCTCTTTTTTTTTCTTTTTTTTTTATTGTTTTTGAAATTTTTACCAACGGGTATAAACTCTTATTTAAGGAATAATCTTATAACTACCGCTATCCTTAGTAATCATGTAGAGTTTCTTAATGTCCTTGACCCTAGGGCTTCTCATAAGGCTTTTGTGATTTTAGGACATTCCTTTCTTAAGGAAGAGGTAACTCATTTTTAGTTAAAGAGGTCTTCTTCACTAGCTATTGGTCTAGATTTCACTCTCGACTACAATTCCAAAAATTATAGTCCATTTTACAAGTGATATGCCTTGATCAATCTTTTAGGTTTTTTTTTTTTTTAACCTTATGAAATTAGGCTTTTGATTTAAAGGTTTCAAAAAGGATTAATGAAGAGGCCTATTTTGGAAGAAATACTTTTATTAATTCCAGGTATACAAGCCAAGAACCTTAGGGAAAAAATTAGGAGTATGCTTGATTCATTTTCAAAAAAAAAAATTTATTAAAAATAAATTATTTTTTAAGATTGAAAGAGCTTTTACTTGTATTAAGGTAGTATTGTAGATGGGAAGGCCTTATGTGATTCAGTATAGGCAAGAGAGGCTTCAGAGTGTTAGAGTAGATATGGAGATTTGGGTTTCTAGGCTTTAGAGCGTGATTTAGGGCCTTATGTCTATTGGGGGCTTTTTAGGCTTGAGTTCCCTGCCTTTTGATTCAGTTTGCTACCCTATTAGGATATGACATGTCTCTTAGGGCTTTTTTCTTACACATAAGCCCAATTCTTTAGCCTCTTTTCTTCTTCTTCTTTTTTTCCTTTTTTTTAATTACTTTTCCTTATTATCCTCTCACTTCTTTTGGCGTCAAGACTAATTGTCTCCATTGCTGAGTTTTTTCTTTTTAAAACAATTCAAGGCCCTATATCCATGGATTTTTGGTGTATGTGCTTAAGGTGCTTGAAAAGGAAATTGGCTCTTCTTCATTTCAAAGAAAAATAATTTATAAAAAATAAAAGTCATTTTTGAATTAATGTTACTTAAACAAGAATAAACCAATCTTACCCTTCTCTTCTAATTAATGACCCTAACCACCGAATTGCCCCATTGTAGGGTAGTTCTTAATAGGGTTTAAATTTAAAAATTCTCTAAATAGGTCTAATGGGGTAAACAATAGATGATTTGTGTTTAAGATTTAGAAATGAATGCTTAACATCATATTAATCTACATATCATATTCAAAGTAGACCTCCTTTAAGAAATGAGTCCAAAATATCGTCACCATCATGTCACTCAACTCTCAAAGTGTTTTAAGTTGGTGTATAAGATATAGCTTACCTCTTCTCGTCTTAAGCCTTTCAAAAAGTGAGTTACCGGTTTCTTAAGGAGGAGTTTATTTTTTATTTTCCTAGGAAGAGGATTGGTTTTATCCCCATAATTTCTCAAATAATGCCTTAATATTTAGCTTTGTGTTTTAGTTTAGTTCATGATTGAGCTTGGCTTTCTAAATAGATCAAGGTATCTAGCTTGGCTTGGTTACTTTTAGGGTTGAGGATTATGTTCAGGTCAGCTGGTTCGATAGGCCATGGTTCTTGTTTGGATTAGCTACCTAGTCTAGTAGCTTGTGTTTGGGTAGGTCACTTGAATGAGCCTAAGGTTGGTGTTTAGGTTAAATTCCTAGCCAAGCGACTTGTATTTGTGTAGGTTACTTGAATGGGCCTAAGGTTGGTGTTGGGCAAGTGGCTTGTGTTTGGATCATATGGTACAAAGGGCTTGTATTGGCTTCTTTAGTAGATCAAAGAATCTAGTATGGGTTAAAAGCTAAGTGTTTGGGTTGGCTACTTAAGCGAGCCAGAGACTTAAGCTTGTGTTGGCTCCTTAAGCCCATAAGGATTTATAGCCGTTAGCAAGTTTTCTTTTCATTTTCTATATATTTTTTGTTTGTTAATTTTTTTTTAAGAAAGAGAGAGGTAAAGTTTTATTTTCAGAAAACAATTTACAAATAAGGATGGTGATTTTTTAGGTTTCTATTTACAAGTCTATGGATTTTATTTACATTTCCCTAAATGAGAACAAATAGTAGTTAGATAGATGCTTATTGAAGGGCTATTTACAAAGTTGAGAATGTTAAAGAATGAGGAATAATGAACTAAAGAGAGCTTTATTATTTTGAAAGAGATCAGAATATAGAAATAAAGGCAGAGTTCCTAATATTTATTTTGAGACTTTATTCTAGGCTCTTTAGATCTGAACTAGGAAAACCCTACATTAAGTCTCATATACAGGCCTTAAGGTCTTATATAATCTCATAAGTATCCCTAATGACCTATGCCAAAAGGGAACTTAAGGCTCGATTGTGAGCCTTAGAAGACTTAATCTTTTCCTTCTAATCGGCAATTTCATCTCTTAACATTTGCTTATGAATCCTAGAGGTGTCCAGTGACCTATTGTTTTCTTAATCCCTTGCTTAGTTATCTACTACCTAAGTCTACACATTTTATGGACAAGAATCAGTCATCAATGCAACAATTGAAAAAGAAAAAGAAAACGTAGAAATATGCAGATGTTAGGGTCGTTTGGGTTAATACATTACTTTTTAAGTTGCAACCCTACTATAATTTTCAAAAACTTGATTGTATTAAAACTCTTGAACAATTAGTAAGGTTACAATTTCTTAAGGGTAGTGTATTAACTCAAGCTTAGAGAGAAGTACATGCAATTAAGGTGGGTTCTAAAAGGTCCTTAAGCTTTATGACCTCACTTGTTTTTTAAGAAAACACTTTCATTTGTCACAATGAACTTAAGTGGGGTAGCATAATCAACCCCGAGTAATGGTTACCCCTCTATGCCTGGAACTTACACAATGCGCACTACACCCCTCCACCTACTCCCCCCCTTCCTATGGTCCTAAGACGGCTTATGTTTAACTGCATCTACCCTGCATCTTTGATATAACAAATGAACCCCCTATGCCCCAAATAGTAAATAGACAAATGAATATATAGATAAATAAATAAATAAATAAACAAATAACTAAACAATATGTGTAATTTGAAAAGCAATTTTAATTTCGAAATGTTTTTAAGTGGTTAGCCTTCTTAACGTCCTTAATGGAGTCTCCAAGCTATCAAGCCTGATTTTTCACCCTCCTAGTTCTTTTTAAATTAAGTCTTCTCTAAACTAATCAATATTAAACCCTTACTCGGTTAATACTGACTCTCGAGTAAGGTTTAAAGATAATCAGTTCTTTTTACATTTTGAAAGTACTTTGGAGTTGCTACTCGACAAAAATTAGGAAAAAGAGTTAAGGTATAACAAACTAGGTGAATTGGTTATAACTTAGTTACCAGTTTATCGATTAAACAATTTCATGAAACAATTTTTT
The DNA here is from genome assembly GCA_024138005.1 of Lumnitzera racemosa. NCBI lineage: Eukaryota > Viridiplantae > Streptophyta > Magnoliopsida > Myrtales > Combretaceae > Lumnitzera > Lumnitzera racemosa. Next base: position 75,333,027 of record JAMXBC010000002.1, read on the forward strand.
TCTAAACCAGAGATTTAGATCCAAGGGCTATTTTATTATATCTTAAATGGATACTACTTTTTAACTTCTTGAATTTAACTTCTCTTTTCAAATATATCCTTTTTAATTTCTAAAATTACTAATCATGTTATATGTGACTAAATTAATTAATTTATACGAATATCTACGAAAATGGAAAAAAAATAAAACTTTGCATTTTTTAAGTTGCATTGTACTTGCATAAGAATGCCTACGTACCCGCTATTCGAAATTAGACTTTCGTAGTTCATTCTACTAAAAATATAGCAAGTCGATTGATTTTAATTTTGGAAAAATAACGGGTTTACGTTTTTACCCATTTTGATTTATTTAAAAAAATTTCCTAAAGGATCCTAAATTGGTGTGATTTTCAAAAGTTTTAAAATACCCTAATTTGGAAAATGATATATTACTTTTATTTATTTTAAAAAAATAATAATTTTTTTAAGTGATCTGGAAACTTTATTTTTGTTATCATTATTTCATTTTTATTATTTATTCTTTTACTTTTTATTGTTAATATTTTTTTTTTGGTTTTTTGGTTGAAATATAAAGATAAAAATAAAATACTTCTTCTTCCTTTTCTTCTCTTTTTTTCCTTTTTCTTTTCTTCTTTTTCAGTTTTCTTCTTTTTGTTTTTAGATATACAAATTACAAGTACATGAAAAAATAAGTAAATAAAAACATAAAAATTAAAACATAAAATAACTAGACCAAAATATGGAAAGTAGATGCGCGAATTGGTTAGGTCAAGAGTAGGTCGGATCTGGAGTAGGGTCGGATGCAGGTCAAATGACCAAATTTGTAGAAGGAGACAAAGGTGTTAATGAGGGTGCTTCGATGCGGTTCTAGAAAGATTTTTTCATGAGTAAGGGTAGTTTTGTGGAAATTCTATTGACAAAAGGGGCTCTTGTAATAGCTTCATTGGATTTGGTGGTCATTAGTGGTGGTTTGCTAAGATAGTAGTGGTAGTGATGTTGAAATCTGGGTTTAGGTTAGAGTCAGTGAAGAGAGTAAAGGTTACACTGTGTGCATGGTTTGAATTGGACTCATGTACGGTCGTATGTAGTGGTTTGTCGTTGGATTGTAAGCAGTCATGGCGGTTGGTGGCGACAAAGGGTGACGATAGGTTTGGTTGTTGTTCAATGTCGTAGATTCATTCAACTGTGGTATGTGTAAAGGTTATAAGTTTAGGGGAAGGCTAAGAGAGAAAGATGTAATGGAGCAAGAGAGGAGGGCGGTTGAGAGAAAGGGGGGTCAAGTGGGAATGGTTGCTTAGTCAGGGTTGTATTTAGTTTGTGGATCACACAGCTAGTGAGGGGGAGAGGGTTAGTTGAGAGAGAAGGAGGGTGTCTGGTCTGTTGGTCAAGAGTGGAGGTGTATGTAAGAGGGTTTGGCATATACGTATACTGTATAGTGGAGTGGCTATGTATGAGAGAGAGAAGGCCGAGAGTAAAGGAGCAAGTTTATGTGAAGGAGGAGATGAAGTGTGGCTGTATTGGGTTATTACATATGAAGGGGTAATCCATACGATGTAGATTGAAGGAGGTGGTCAGAGAGAAAGAGAGGGCCTGTTGAGTGAGAGAGAGAGACGTCGAGAGAGAGTCAAGTAATGGGAAGAGAGGGAGAGTTCTAGAGAGAGAGAGAGATCGGATGGTGACTGCTAGTACAGGTCCCGCTTATATATGTGTGTATGCTTGTGCTGTGTTTTTTTTCTTAAATAAGAAACCCCCCTCTATACGCTTGTATGTGAATGAATTCTCCTACTACTGTATGTTTTTCAAAAAAAGGAATCCCCTCTTCCCAATCTCTATGTGTTTAAAAAAAGAAAGCAAAGGGAAGAAAAGGAAAAGGGGAGAAAAATATGAGAGAAAGAAAATTTGATGTCAAAGTGAATCATAAAGTACTAAGTGTCGCAATTAGATACGAGGCCCAATGAGGCCTTAACATGTGGCAACACACAGAGCTTGAAAAGAAAAAGATAAAAAACTACCCTCATGCCTCTAGTAAGTTTTGAACCCGTATTCTCCAGCCAAGTCCATCCATTTAGTCCAAGTGTTTTACCATTAGGCCATTAGCATATACCTTATTCATATGTGCAATTTAATTGCACAATAGACTAGGTCAACTTGGGTTAGATTCAAATCTAAGCTTAGGTTCAATGGTCTTTTTATTTTAAATTTATTGTAAATCTATTCTATTCAAACTACCTAAAAAATATTATTTTCTAAATCCCCCATTTTTTAATTTTTTTTCCATTTTCTGTAACATTTCAAAATTTTTGTTTATTTTTCTAAATTTTACCATTTTTTTCTAAATTTCTTATTTTTTGTGCCTTTTCCTATTTTCCTATTTTTTTGTATTTTCTTGAATTTCATATTTTTGGATTTTCTTATTTTCTATTTTTTATATTTTTCCTAATTGAGGACCCTTTAACCTATTCTAAAAGTACAAGGGGGGAAAAATGAAGTATCTACAAGCATTAAATGAGTTAAGGTTTAATATTGATTAAGTTTTGAAAAATAATAAACTAGGAAAAATTCAAGCTCGATAGCTTGGCGACTCCATTGGAAATGTCAAAAGGGTCCCACTTAAAAACTTTCCAAAATTAAATTTGCCTTTCAAAATACCAATGTTATTTATTTATTGTCATGATTTGTTTCATATAAATATGTTTTGTTTTTAATTGCTATACTCTTTTTTCATCATACTTAGGATTTTAGGGGGAATAATTGCATCAAGGATGCAGGGTAGATATGATTAGACCCAGGCTATCTCAAGACCCTAAGATGGGGATGGGGGGGTAGTGGTTGTTGGCATTGTGTAGGCTTCGAGTGTAATGGTATGGACATTACTTAGGGTTGATTAGGTTACCCCATTTAAGCTTCAATGTAACCATTGAACTATTTCTTCGCAAGCACATAAGATCATAGAGCTTAAGGACCTTCAGAACCTACCCTAATTGTGTACATGATTTTTTAGACTAACGAATAAATATTAATGGGGCATATCCCCAAAAAATCGTCGGAACTCTATGGAAATTCCATTATATCATAAAAATGTTGTAATATACTTTTCCTATATTGTAATAATGACATTATCGTAAAAGTCCTAACCTTAAACCCTTTATATTGTTAGTGGATTTTGGTAATTGAAATTATCTTACAAAGAAAGGAAAAGCTCTTGGTACCAAGGCTAGTTTGGTATGGTTACTCCGATGCCTAAGTTAGTAAATGAGAGTAAGGGAATTTAAGTGAGTGGTAAAGAGTTATCAAGTGTCTCTTACAGTGTTTCTTTCTATTATTTATAGGCAAATGTTGTGTCTAAAGCAATAGTTATTGGAATAATTAACAAGACACGTAGAGGCCTCTTCATTAGACTCATTCCGGAAATGTAAGGAGAGTAGGCAATTATGTAATATAACCGTATCAAGTGATAACTATTCACACCACTCTGCTCAATTTAAATTAGGTGCTAATCTACGTTACTTGGCATCAGCTGAGAATCGACATATTTGTCTTGTTGATGTTACTTGAAATGGTTGAGAATAGAGTCTCTTGTCATGTAGGCAACTGAGTAACCGAGTGATGGAAATTCAACTATCAACATTTGCCCCTTAACTCTCGTGGTAGAGAATTTGGCTAAAGGAGTAAACATCTCGATGTTCTACGAGGTCATGTAGGGAATAATTTCCTAAATGCCAAGTAATCAAAAAAGTTCTTTGATTTCCAAGAGATGGATAGTGTCTTATACAAAAGGTCGCAACTTTCAAATTTCCCGCCTATCCAAAGCACAAGTGACGACATGAATGCTAATTATCACATTAGCCATAATTATACCATAAGCCATAATAACTGTTAGAGCCTTAGCAACTGTTGGATCTCTATCTCAAAACATATGTCAGTAATATGCACTATCTTCTATTTATCATGTCATTTCCAGCAAAGTATTTAAGAGTGTTTTGATAGCAGAATGAAACTTTACAATCGCATTCATAAGCTTTTCTCTTACTTTCGATATTTCATCTTCAACTTCAAACTCTTCAAATGTTGTGAATTTATAACCAATCAAGTATGGTTCGTAATGTAATTCGTCGACTTATTCTCTTAGATTTTGAAGCAATGGAGATTGAGGCCGCTTGTTCCCTTAAAAAAAGAAGCAAGATAGCATGTTCCTCAAGTAGTTCAGCTAATAGTGTGGAGGAGCAGTAGGACAAACTCACCTGAATCAATTCCCTAGTATCAAATACCTACCCAAATGATAAGGAAGGAAGATATTTGGTTAGGTATCTATATTATAATATAGTCTACTTCCATGATTTGCTAGACAGAGCAGTCAATGCCACCAATAAGGTCCTTGTCTCGAAATATAACATGTACTAGCAAGACCTTCTAGGGGTATGGAATCTTAGGAGGTCAAGAGAAGAGGAAAGAGTATGTTTTCTAAGGGAGAGTAAATTCACATTAATCTAAAGTATCTTGATTTTAGATTGCACTGCCCTTTCTTGGCATTTATCCACAATTCTTCAATTATTTTTAAGTCACGTTGAGTATGTTTTCACTAAATACATATAGGCTTCTAGTGGCTTTCAAAATAATCTGTGAAGAGGTTGAACTTAGGGTTAGGCCTCAACTGTTCTAGCACTTCTATACTATTATAAGGCAACTTGACAGTTAGTACTTTTCCGCTACGAGGAATTGGCAGAAGTTCACGGATGACTTAAAGTCCAAGATCCATAAGTGGCATTACAAATTTGTATCAATATTGACAGATGAGGAGTTAGATTTTTGGACTCAATGGTCCAAGCTAATCCGCATTAAGGACATAGAGTTGATACTGAATGATGCCATCGTAGTAAAGAAGATGCAATGAAGGAGGAAGAACAAAATGTTCCTTTGGGATGCCGAAAGAATAATAAGGCATTATGAAAGCAAAGAGCCCATCTTTTCTGAGAAGGCAGGTATACTAATGAGTAATCCTTGTTCCGAGAATAGCTACAAGAGGAAAACCATTCTTGTGACTTAAGGGAAGAATTGTTGCCTTTTGAGCCTTACTTAGCATGGAGAATGTAAGTTTTTTCTTATTACTCGCATTAATATTAATATGCCTTCTTCATATTGTAGACATGGGTAGTGAGGTGAATCCTGCTAAGCTATTGGCCCAAGCCAAGGCTAAGAAATCAAAGGTTAACAAGCTTACGGCTACTACTATCTCTACTACTCAGCTAACTACTATTGAGAAAGCAGCAAAGGAGAATGTAGTGAAGTAGGTGATAGCCCAAAAGAAGATCTCTCAACTGGCTGAAAAGCAAAAAGGGAGCGACAAGCCAAGGTTGGCTGAGGCTACTCATACTAAGGCACCTCCTATTGAGAACATCCCAACTACTGCAGAGCCCAGAAAGGGTATTCGAGAGACCTAACCCCATAATGAGGACGAAGCTAGCACAGCTGTAGAAGGGTAGTCACTTATGATGGAGGTGGTGCTGAGTACAAACAAGAAGAGTGGGAAGGAACTTATCGGCCAACCCCCTGCTAAGAGGTACAACGAATTGGATGAAAGGACAAAGGAGGCCATGTGAAACAAAGCTCTCAACATCAACAGTACCAAATTCATCTCAAATACAGAGGTCAATGAGTACTTCATCCTATGTTAGAGCCACATTGTCTGATATACTAAGTCAACCCTAGGTAATAGGACAAAATCTTTGGCCTTAATGGAAGGCATTATTCTTCCCAAAGACAAAGAGATTGTGAAGAAAGATGTTGACAAGGTCAATGGTTGCAACAAGGCTCATATTGTAGCCAAACTATGTGATGTAAGTATCCATAGCATCCTTTCAACTATCAAGTTTGTCTTATTGCTAATACTCCTAGTTGTTTTTAGTTAAGTAGCTACATTCTAACAACTTTAGACAAAGCTGATAAAGAAATGAAGAAGGTAATAACAATAATTCTCCATATATTCTATTAGGTCATCTAGAATATCCATCATTCTTTATTAAGTTGTTGTAGAAAATTGAGGATGTGTACAATTCCTTTAAAGCCTAAACTGCTACTGCCGAGAATGTGAGAACAAAGGCCGAAATGGAGGCTAGAAAGTACCAAGAAGAACTAGCTACCAAGAAATTGGTGCACTATTTGGCTTCTGATGAAGTCTTAAGCCTTAAAGGCAAGGTTAAAGAGTAGTAAAAGGAACCTAAAGGTGTGAAAGAGGAGTTATAGAAGAAAAAAGAAGAACGATGGGGTTTGGGCAAAACTCTTTGCATAATGAGCAAAGAAGAGAACAAGCTTATGGTGCAAATTAAGGAGCTAGAGACCACAATGCAACGTTGCAAAGATGTGTTGCTAAGTTGGAAGAGACTGTTAAGAGGGGACCCTCTATTGAAGAGGCACTAAATATTGTCACTCCTAATCAACAATACAAGAGACTATTATGGAAGAAGTTGTTGGAAGGGGTCCAAGCAGCAAGAGAAGAGATCCTTAAATTTCTCCCTAACTATGATCTCTTATGCTTGGATTTTGCCGATGTTGATGACAAAGTTAGTAGCTATGATGAGGATCCAAGTGCTAAGATCGCTGCGTAGGATGAAGATGAGACTCATGCTAAGGATCTTAGAGATGACAAGGATCATCTATCTAAAGAAATCCCTTATGAGCGTAAATAAAAATCTACCTATTCCTAGACCCCAAGTATTGGAAAGGAAATATGCTCTAGGATGGCCCTCGCTTTTAATCAACAAAATACTTCTGCTCAATCCAAAAGTAGGTCATAAGATTGTTTGGTAGTTTTATCTTTCGTATGAATGGAACTAAAATAAAAGACCGAAAGATGTAATTATAACTGTCTTGTGATGAATGAGAATTATCTTTTGGCATAGCTTTGAGCATTTCACTCATGTTTTAATTCACATACTCCATTGTCACTGGGCATATTTTATTTCATATGCCTAATCATTTCAACAAGTTTTATTTCACATGCCTAACTTTTTCAACATGTTTTACTTCACACACCTATCCCTTTTAGCTTGTTTTATTCCACACACCTATCCGTTTCAGCATATTTTGTTTTACATACCTAATTTGAGCATCTTATTGATGTTATCCATTAGTCATTGAGATGTGAACTAGCCATTTTACATAACTGTAGGGTCAATTTTTTAAGTACTTTAACTATGATATGCTCAAACTTATGTTAGTTTGTTCACTATACAATTTGAACTTATTAACTCATTAGTCATAAATAGTTCCAAAAACAAAATAAAACTTCAAATATAACTGTCTCACAAATAAGTAAGTTGTTACCCTATAAGATAAATGGAAAAGAACATCATCTAGGCAATCAATTGAAATAGAGTTTTAGATTTTGGCATTCCATGCTCGAAGGATGATTGATCCATCTAACCTTTTTAGTCGACAAGTCCCCTCACCAATGACTTCTTGAACCCTGATAAGATCCTCCCAATTTACTCCAAGCTTCTCTTAACTTTCTAGCACACCACTTGCTTCCAACTTTCAGCAAACCAAGTCCCCAAGTTAAAAAACCTTATACTTTACTTTTTTATTATAATACCTAGTTGCTCTATGCTCTTATGTTGCAACCCTTGCTCTTGAAATATCTCCAATTTCTTCAATGCTGTCCAAATTTGTTATTAATCCAACTTAATTAATCATCACATCAAAATTCTGCATTCTTACATTAGGCTTGATATCAGGCAAGTGCACCTATCAGTTTTAATATAGCGGATGTGAGTCCGAGTCGATCCCTCAGAGACTTCGAGTATTAATATTAACCTTAGCTTTATTATCTAACTGGAAAATTATAAAGTTTGAATTAATTAAAAATACTAAAATTAACAAACTACTTTAATTAAAAGACTTGATTAAGCAATTGAAAAAGCAATAAAACTAAGAACGACTTCAAGAAAGTAATAACGTATTTAGGAATTATTTCCCCTAGAGTTAGTCATGTGATCACTTAAAATATATTCAATTCAGTTTCTATTATTCTTGACCGGAGGGATTCACAACTAAAGTTAATACCTTTCTCAAGCATATTAACCCTAATCCTAAATTATTTACTAGAATCTCTTCACTTAGTAATATAATTTAGAATTTTATTAATGTATAATGAATTCCCATACAAAAAATTAACTTTTCGGAAGAATCATGTATCTTATCTCTAAGTATACATGTAATCCTCTTCAATTATGTAAAGATCTAATTACACATGCAATTTATCAATCAACATGCATAATATCATATATTGATATTCTAGAAATATCAATCAATAATTAACGACATAATCGAATCAAGTAAAGATAGAAACTTTATAGAAATTTCTAAATCAATCCAAGAATCACATGAAACCCTAGGTTCCATAATCCTAAATACTCAAATTCTAAGCTATCATAATGAATCTAAAAAGGATTTTCATCAATAATATAAAATAAAACATGAAAACCCCTTTTGATTGATGAACAATCTCTCTAATCTTGAAGTTGATGTTGTTTCCCTCTTTCTTGATGTTGTTCCTTAAGTCTCTTTCTCTTCTCTTGTGTCTCTCCGTTTCTGTAATGTCTCTCCTCTTTTGAAACCCTAAGATATCCTTTTATATGTGTATTACAAAGATTCTGTTTTCATCACCAGACACGGCCTGGGACATGGCTGTGTCCCCAGGTCGTCTAACTTTCTGTACTAAGGCAAAATTTTCTGCATAACTTCAAAACTTCATAACTTCTTCATTTGAACTCCAATTTGAGTGAAATTTGAATCCTTTTCTTCGTTTTCGATTCTAGAACACGTTCAAAGCTACAAATCAAAATTTTACTCAATTAAGTATCAATTTATTTAAAGAAAACCAAAAATGTAAGGAAAATACTATAAAATCACCCTATGAAATATGTTTAAAATCAAAGTTATCACAAATCCAACTCAATCAGCAAAATTTCTTTTGTGACGTATGCTAGCCTAAAGGGGTTTCCCCTGTTGCAGTTCCATGGGTAGTTCAGTACCCCCATAAGACATTCGATAGTTCATCAACCCATCTCCCCTTAACTCGATCTACTTTCCTCCTTAAGCTTTACTAGATGATCTTATTAACGACTTCAACTTGTCCATTCGTTTGAGGGTGTGCTATAGACATCTAGTTCAAGCAAATGCCATATTTCTCACAAAATGCTCAGAACTTGTTATTATCGAACTACAGGCCATTATTCATAATTATCATAAAAGGAACTCCAAATCTCAATATTATGGAGTTGAAAACAAATGCCTCTGCTTTTGCTTGGTGATCCTTGCTATTGCTTCGGCCTCCACCCATTTTGTAAAATTATCCACGACAATAATTACAAATTATCGTTAGGATATAGACTTCAAGAAGGGTTTGAGAATATCCAAGCCCTACTAGGTAAGAGGCTAAGGACTAAATAGAAAACATAGTTCAATTGAAGGTGCGTGACTCAGCGTCTCTTGCTTCTGGCATTATGGACAATGCCAAACAACTATCCTTTCATCTTCTTTCATGGTCAACCAATAACAATAGAGTCGCAATGCACAGACATACAATGTTTGTCCTTTTACGTAGTTACTACATACGCCATCATATAGTTTAGATGACACCTGTTAGGCATCTTTAGAAGGAAAGTATTGAAGATAGGGTTATGATATGCTACGTTTTTATAGCTAATCATCTATCAATGTGTAATTCGCAGCTATATAAACCAATCTTCGTGTTTCTTTCTTATCATCAGGGAGGGTGTTGCCTCTCAAATAATCTACAAGTAGATCTATCCAAGACTCTTCTCTCAGGCAAGGAGCTAATTCACAGCTCTGCGAGATAGTAGATAAACCATTTTGTGGGAGAAATTTGACAAAAATTTTATCGTTCAGGTCAAGGAATGCTATACTGGCTAACTTGGACAATTTATTGGTAGCAATATTCTTACTTTTCAGAACCTTGTAAATTGAGAAAGATTGAAATTCTTCTGCAAGCATTCGTACCACCAATAGGTACTTTCTCATTTCTTTTTCCCTTACTACATAACTCTTTATTACTTAATTCATCACTAGTTATGACTCAAAGAACACTTTAAGTTTATCGACACCAATCTCTTTCACTAATTTAAGTCCAACAATCAAAGCTTCATATTCTGCTTTGTTGTTACTGCCTGGGAATCCAAACTTTAAAGTATAATTAACTTGGATGTTGTAGGGGCCTTGAAGATCAAGTCCTACACCACTTCCTTCTCTTATGGAAGAACCATCTACATAAAGGTACCGTATGGGTTTCTAGACAACCTCCACACTATCTTTCTCACCAATAAACTTAGCCAAAAAATCTGCTAAGACTTGAGCTTTTAATGCCGTTGTGGGTTTGTAATGTACACCGCAAGCACTTAGCTCCAGGGCATATTTCATCATCTTCCTGGAGGAGTCTAGCCATTGTAATGCTTGCTGCAATGGTTGATCAATGACGACTACGATATAGTGAGCCTTGAAATATAGTTTGCTAAGATAAACTTCTCAATTTTCATGTATCGATTCTCTAGCCCTTACAAGATATCACTCACATAATAAATGGGTCGATGTTCCTTGCCATCAATTTAGACCAATACAAAAGAAAGAGCTCAGCAGCTGACCGATAAGTACAAATATAAATTCTCTCTAGAGATAGGTGTCGAGGGTAATGGAAGGAATTCTTTGAGATCATTAAAATCCCTTCTGCAATTATTAGAGAATTTGAATTCTTTTGAATATTTTAAGATTTTAAGGAATTCTATGCATCTATCCATACTCTTTGACATAAACCAATTAAAGGCAACTATTCACCTGGTGAGTTCCTATACTTCCTTGATCATACGATGAGATTTCATATTTATTATCTCCTTAATCTTTCTCAAGTTAGCCTCAATACCTCAGTAAGTGACCATGTATCCTAAAAACTTCCCCAAAGTTGCCCCAAAGACGCACTTCTATGGATTAAGCTTCATGTTATATCTCCTAAGAGTAGCAAACGTCTCTTCAAGATCAATGAGATACTAATCCTTTGTTATGCTTTTCATGATCATGGTGTTGATATATACTTCAACATTTTAGTGGATTTAAGGTTTAAACATCTTGGTAGCAAGTCTCCGGTATGTTGTACTAGCGTTTTTCAACCCAAAGGGCATCATCGTATGACAATACGTTCCGAAATTGGTAACAGATGACATGTGGACTTCATTCTCCTTATCCATCTTAATTTGGTTGTAACTCGAGAAAGCGTCCATAAAAGAAAGCAACACATATCCAGCGGATGAATCTACCAACTAATCAATTTTCGGCAATGGAAAACAATCTTTAGGACAAGCCTTGTTGAGTTCTATGAAGTCTATGCATATGTGCCACTTGCCATTAGACTTCTTAATGAGCATATAGTTGGCTAACCAAGTTGGATAAAGCTCTTCCCAAATAAATATTGCCTTTAGTAGCTTCTAGGCTTCTTCTTCTATGGCTACCTATCTTTCAGGAGCAAAATGCCTTTTCTTTTGTTGGATCACCTTTGCGCCTAGATCAATCTGCAACTTGTATGCCATAACTTCTCTAAGGATACCTGGCATGTCCGAAGGGGACCATGCAAATACATCGGCATTAACCTGCAAGAAGTTGATCAAACTTTAACGAATGTCTGCTGACAAGGGTTTTCCTATCTTTGTTGTTTTCCTACAATCATTTCCTAAAGAGATTTCCTCTATATCATTGTCAGCACTTTCTATGCCAACTAACTTTCTTTCCAAACAGTTTTCTACTTAAAATACCTCTTCTTGTCTTAAGGCTCTCATGAACAAAGACCTTACCAACTATTGATCCCCTATGTACATGTCGAACCCTATATAAGTAGGGACTTTGGCTTTAAGATGTACGATGGAAGGGATAATGTCAAATAAATGTTGACATAGCTGTCCTATGGTCATGTCGTATAGGGACCAACATTTGAGGATGAGGAAGTTCACTATATCTTCTTTGACATTCTCGTCATCTCCAATTTAGATTAGTAAAGAAATCACTCTAGCTACCTAAACTGGTTGGTTGTTGAAGGCATACAAATCGTGTTTATAAGATCTTAGTGGTGCTTTGATCTTTGGTCCCATCTGGTCAAAAGTATGCTAGAAAATGATATCTACCAAACTTCCAATGTCAACAAGAATTTTCTTGACTTTGAAGTTAGTAACTCTCACACTAATAACAAGTGCATCATCATGTGTCCTTTGGTCACCCATAAAGTCTTCCTCTACAAAAGAGACTGTATTGTTGATCTTAGCCCTCTTGCCTTAAGGGTTGAAAACATAATTTTTGGCATTAGTTAGACTCGAAGAGCTTAACTGGCCTATAATAAGTCCATCGACAATAGAGTTGATTACTCCATTAAGTGCTTCACTAGAACTCTCGTCGCTTGCATCTCTCTCGGTAACAATTGGCTAAGTGTCATTCTCCTATTCCTCACGTCTCCTCTAAGATGGTCCCTCAATATTCTCAGCATCATGCACTAAGAACTTATGCAAATGCTTATGTTGAATTATATCCTCAATTGCATTCTTGAGTTGGATGCATTCATTTATGTTATGGCCTTTGTTGCGATGGAAATTGCAATACTTATTAGAATTTCTCCTTGAGGGATTTCCTTTCATTCTTTTCAACCATTTCAAAATGCCTCCTGCCTACATATCTCCATCAATATGTCCAAAATTGGACGATTGACCACTGTGTGGAACGAATATGTTAGAATCCTTGTTCTCTTTTTCTCAGCATTCGAACTTTGGTCATCATCTGTCCCAAGTCTATCTTTTTCACTTCTCTTCTTATCATTTTTCCTATCTCCTTTGTTCTGATCAACTTCTTGTCAAGCCTTTATGTTATCTTCTTATTGAATGCATGAGGTGGCCCTAGCCTTGAATTGGGAAAAAATTCTCGACTTATTCTTTATGAAAGACTTCAAAAAGTCTCCATGGGGCTTAACTCCATCATTTAGAGCATTGAAGGGCACACTCATGTCTAATTCTAGGATTTAGACCATCTCAGCCATAAACCTAGCCAAGTAATCTCTAATTGACTCATTTGATCTTTGATTAATTATGTTAAGGATTAAAAAATCCTTAACAAGAAGTTTACTTGCAAGGAAGTGATAAAGAAACACTTTTGCTAGTTCTTTAAAATAGGAAATGGTATTTAGTTTCAAATGTTTGAACCATATATTGGTCGCATTCCTCAAGGTTAAGGGAAAAGCTTGATAAGCCACTACATCACTCAAACCGTACAACTTAGCCAACGTGTGGTAGTACTCTAAATAATCTTCAAGATCTTTCATTTCATCATAAGTTTCAAATTGTAGCAAATTCAGAGTTTAATACATCATTATAGTATTTTCCAAAAAATAATACAAAAATAAGTCCCAAGAAAAGATTCATACAAAATTATGGTAGAGAAGTCGTATATGGAGCATGGGACTTCATGACCCAAATTTTTTTACACTAAAATCACATTGGGGGCATGCAACTTTAGTGTACATATAAATCTCCCAAAATGAGCCCTTCCACCACCCTATCCCCCTCATTTTCTCACTCACACAATTTGTCTCAAAAATTTTTCCAAGCACAAGTTTCTCTATCTCACTAACTTATTGGTGTCCAAATACTGATATTTTTGCAAGAATTAGTTAGTTTCATTTAACCCATCTTTTTAATTAATTTTTTTTCTTTTATTGTGTAATTAGTTTTTGTTATGAAATTTTAGTATACATAGTGATTTATGATTTTAGAAAAATTTAAATTTGCTTTATATAAATTGCATCAACATTGTTATAGTAGTTTAGAAAGGTTGCATTTAGTTATTGATGATAGTAGCAAAAATATTAGTTACTTAATGCAAGTGATGTAGCTAGTTAAGGACTTTTTGAAGATCGAAGTCATGTAATGATGTTATGTTGGCCAAAAATGTCAATTTTAGTGAGTAGAATGTGATTATTGGATGGAGTTTTTGCTAACTTGATAGTCACTTGTGTAATAATTAAGGGCAAAATGGTAGATTATGTGAAAACCATTGTCTATGCACATAAAAATATTATGACGGGTAACCTAAGAGTGGAGTATGATAGGGAGCTAGTGAAGAAGTTGAAAATGAATAAGGGGTCAAATTATGCCCTTTTTTTTTAATAAAATATGCAATAGCATTGGGATTAGCACTGCTGGGATAGAAATTGTTCACAGGCATCCAACATATTATGAAGGCAGTATCCACTACAAGTTGATGCCCATCAGGGATGACGACAATGTTGAAAACTTTATTGAGATCACTAAATTGTTGGGTGAACAAGATATTCAGCACATTTATGTTCAATTAGGCAGGTAGAGTAATATGGGCCCTAGTAATAACCCCACGAACATTGCATCACGGCAAGTACTCTCATTTGGAACTGATTTTCCCATAGCCAATGATAGTCACCTTCATATTGCAAAAGATGTGGTTCAAGATGATGTTGTCAACGTTAATGTAAATGAGGAAGCAGTTGATGCAAAGTATAGGGAAATTTGGCAAGAAGATCCAAGTTATGATCCTTGTATGGAAAGGATTGCTATGTTTCTTGATGGTAGTGACAATGAAAATGATGATGATGAGGGTGAAGAGAAAGGCAAAGCCGACTATGATCAGGAAGACGATGAAGGTAGGGATAGGATGACTTTTGATGTCCTAAGAAGTGATGTTTCCATGGCCAATCCATTTATGCCTTTGCTAGCCTCTGTTCAAACTCCTATAACATAACACAACCGGCCTACTGTAAGAGATATATTCCTATTCTTGACTATGGGTTGTGACAATAGATATGTTACATTTGAAGATGAACAGAAAGCGTAGTGCAACAATACAATTGATAGCAATAAGTTAAGTGTCGACATGAGATTTGACATTAAGAAACAGCTATAAGACATTGTGAAGAATTACAACATAAAGTGGCATTACCACTTTCGAGTACATGAATCGAACCTAATGTTATGGAATGGATGTAAGTAGAGGCTAAGAGAATCTAAAAAGCAAGTGTATGGCATGTTTTTTATAATGATTATAAAGGGACCACGCACATGTGTCAACTAAGCAATAAGACAAGATCATCTCTAAATAGATAGTAATTTAATGGCTAGACAATTCATTAGAAATGTTAGCACGAACCCTGATATTACTATTGCAGACTTGACTCAAAATATTAAGAACTAGCTTAGATACATAGTAACGAGACAGTGGGTGTTCATAGGGAAGAGAAAAGTAATAGAGATGGTGTATGGTAATTAGGAGAAATCGTACAATGATCTTCCAAAACTTCTAAATTCTATTAAGATAACCAACTCGAGATTAGAGGTCAAGTAAGGGTGGAAAGGTATGGTGGGGCCAGGTGTATTAGAGATGAAGTGGGTGTTTTACACATTCAAACCTTGTATACAGGCATTTAAATACTGTCATCATGTCGTTCACATTGATGGCACCTTTTTGTATGGTTAGTACGGCCATAAGTTGCTTATTGCATGCATAATGGATGGAAATAATAGCATCGTACCATTGGCTTTCGCACTCGTTAACACAAAATCCAAGAAGATGTGGTCTTAGTTCCTTTAGCATTTGCAAAAGTATGTAGTTAGCAGACAGGAAGAGACAATATGCTTGATCTCAGACAAACATATCAATGTTAAGAAGGCTTTTAACAATGTGAATAATCATTAGCAACCATCATTTGTGGTATAACGATATTACATAAGACACATAGCTAGTAATTTCAACCACAAATATAAAAACTAAGCACATAAGAAATTGGCAACTGCAGTAGGCATGCAGGCACAACAATGGAATTTTTTTACTTTAATTGAAGAGATGTCGATAATGAATGAGATCACTCCGCATTAGTTTGCAAAAGTTGACATCGATAGATGGGCATTGTATGCAGATGACAATTATAGGTTTAGATACATGACGTCCAACATTGTTAAGAGCTATAATGCAGTTCTTAAAGGTTCTCATGGCTTACCAATTACAAGTTTAGTATGAAGGATATTCTATAATACAGTCAAATTGCAGAAGAAGAAGGATGAAGAAATTTCAAAGGCCATGTCAAAGGGTAGGGTGTACACTACATATCCATAATGGCTGATAGAGAAATGGCATAGGTGAGTAAGTGTGCATAAGGTTACCAATTATAGTAGGCACAATGGATTGTTTGAGGTAAGAAATCACAGCTAAAGAGAGCTAAATGGAGTGATAAAAGATAGTGGTAGAGTTCATACTGTTGACATAGATAACCAATATTGCACATACCAAAAATGGCAAATATATAGAATTCCTAGCTCCCATGCATTCGCAGTTGCAGCGGAGATAAGGACAAATGCCTTAAATAGTATCGTTAATGGTACAAGTGGACAAACTAACTTGATGTATACTAAAGGCATTTTTTCCCACTAGGTGACTAGAATAATTAGCCAGTAGTGAAATTTCCAAAGCTTAAGCCATGGTCTAAGCTAAAGAGAGACAAAGGGAAGCCTAGAACAAACCGTTACCACATGGAGATAAATATACACAAAGCACCTAGATGTAGATACTATCAAAGGGAAGGACATAATAGGCATAGATGTCCAGATTTAAATGAGGCTGGTAATTGGTATTACTATTTTTACATATGCATACACATAAACTTACCATTAATTTGTAATATCTATCTGTTTGATATTACTTGCATCATTATTAATGAATGTTAAACACTATTGCAAGTAAATGGACGTAGGACCCTTCGACCCTTCGATTTTAGGTTAGTAATCATCCTACCCCTTTCAAGACATATGGGAGGGATAAGTACATTATTTAACAATTTCTTCCATTCATCTAACACTTAGGTTAGACGCTTATATGTTATATTTATGTCCATGTAACTTAATACAGGCACCAAGTGAAGTCACAATTAAACGGCGTAAGTTAGTAATGAAGAAGAGTGAGGAGCTCATCCTGCTAGATCTACGCATGGAGACATACTTAGTGGAGGCAGGATTCACGGTTATTAGCCGACTTCTATTCATCCAAATGGATTAGCACCTTATTATCGCCCTTATAGAGATGTAGAGGCTAGAGACACATACATTCCATATGGCGTGTGGTGAGATAACCGTTACACTCTAAGATATTGAGGTTCAACTAGGCCTTAAGGTTGATGGTGCTACTGTCACTCGCAGTATCAACAAGAATTGGGCAAATGTGGCTGGAAACCTATTAGGTGATGTTCCACCACCTGATGATGTGAAGGGTGGCCATATACGATTGTTGTGGCTATCTAATAGATTTAGGATTCTATCGAGCAATGCCAATGAGAATATGGTGAAGCAACACACCCATGCATATATCCTCCAGTTGATAGGGGGATTCTTATTTGCGGATAAACCTTCTATCTACATACATCTCATGTACCTTCCCTTATTGAATGACTTCTGGATGGTAGGGTCGTATAGTAGGAAAATTAGCCTATCTAGGATAGCTATACCAACAGTTACGCAATGCTACATAGACCGATGTATCCGAGAATGAGAGGTTGATGATTCTACTATAGGTTTTGGCATGGAATCATTTCCCACTCATTGCACCCTATAGTAGGTTTGGCTTTATGATCATGATAAAGGCATATTTTTCATATTTTATAGTTCAAATTAAGATAGAATTATTATTGATTTTATAGAAATAATTAAGAAATGGTACTTAATTATTTTCATTTGGACATTTCAGGAATTAGAGGATTCAAGAGTGGAATTACGGATGATTTAGAAGAATTTTAAGCAAAGGAAAGAAGTTCAAATCAATACATATGAGTTGGAAATGAAGGCAGCTAACCTACAACTTACACCGGTAGCCCTTGATGTCTACACAGCCAGCTTTGATGGCTATGGCACTAGCCTACAAGTCGGCCTTGCATTTACATTCCCCACCTTCATGAAAAAAGAGAGTTACGCAAGTCAACCCTAATTTTTCTTATAAATAGCTTATGTTTCACCATTTAGAAGACTTTTTGGTTTTTTTTAGAGACTTTACAACACACTTTCCTTAGATAGCTGAGAAGATGATTGTATTCATGTTATAGCATTAAGAAATATATAGATGATTCATGATTGCAATTTCTATGATTTCAATTATTGTTGTTCAATTGATTATAATTGTTAGAAACCCTAATGATAAGGGAGTTGATATAGGGTTTGTTAGAAATTCTTAGTTGATTTGATTAATCAATGTGAAAGCAAAGTTAATTGAATTAATTAGAAATTATCTAGGAATTAATACAATGTTTCGTGATTAATTATTCACAAAGATATTAGGGATAATTGATTTAGGACATTAGATAATCATAGTATCGGGAGATATATGATTGTAATTTAAAATGTACTGTTAATTGGAAGATATGAGAGATGATTAATTAATTAAGAGTTCAAATCCTTAGGTTTTAAGTTATAATAATTTCACTTGAATGATCATATAGCTATTAATCTATATAACAAAATAACAATTTGATTGGCATAATCTAGGGTGAATTCTATTTTCCTACAATTCTCAATTGATTGCTTAATTTTAGATTTTTCATAGTTATTTTCTTTTCAACAGTTTTAGAGTAATTATTAGATTAATTAATTTGATTTTGATTGCCTGAATATTGATAAGAACTACCATATGATTAATAATTTTTTAGTCCTCGACGGATCAACAACCTTACTTTCTATATATTACTTGATTCTGACCTAGTATACTTGTTGGAGTATTTGCAATTTATTTTTATTTATATATTTTAAGCCAATCAAGTTTTTGGCACTATTGCTAGAAAATGGAAATATTAAACCTTTTAGTTCTGTTGGTAATTTAGGTACAATTGACAATGTGTGTTATTTTTGTTATCTTTGCAGGTATTTTATACGCAGGAGTTGAAATGCTGAAATTTTACCACTGAATTCAGAAATAGAGTACACTTTACATAAGTTGAGGCAAGAGAACAAAAGAAGGATAGAAGAGATGGTAGGTAATGAGGGTAATAATTAGACACAAGGAGTTCCACGAGCACTACAAGATTATACAATACTTACAATAATGGGTTCAGCTATAAAGAGGCCCACTTTTCAAGCAAATAACTTTGAGTTGAAGGCATCCCTTATTTAGATGGATCAAATGAATCAGTTTGGAGGATATCCCAATGAAAGTCCTGACGAGCATATTGCAAGATTCCTTCAATACTGTAATACAATGAAGATGAACAATGTGACAGACGAGGTTATTAGATTACAACTCTTTCCCTTTTCACTAAGGGATAAAGCTAGAGCTTAGTTTCATTCATTGCTATAAGAATATATCACCACCTGGGCTGATGTTTCATCAAAGTTCTTATAGATATTTTTTCCACCTACTAGGACCATAAAATTAAGGAACGACATCAACAACTTTACTAAGTTTTGTGGTGAATTACTTTATGAGGCATGTGAGAGATTCAAGGAGGCGATCAAAAAATGCTAACATCATGACTTGCTAGACAATCTCCTAATTGAGATCTTTTATCTCAGTCTAAACGAGACATTGAGGTCCCTAGTTAATGCTGCAGCTAAAGGTGCTCTGATGTATAAGACATATAATGAAGCGAGTGCGCTAATAGAAGAGATGGCCTCTAATACACATAATTGGCAAAACGAGAGAAGCAAGCTAGGAGTGGTAGCAACCAGTGACGATAGCATTGTATCTCAATTAACAACTCAGATTGTAGCTCTAACTACTCAGGTAAGTAAACTTACCTCAATATAGTTTTTTAATGCTAATCCTATTGTTTTTTGTGAGTTATGTTCAAGACCACATTCGACTCTTGAGTGCTTAATTGAAAATCATTCAACTCCAAGCAATGGAGAATACGTGAATTTTGTTAACAATTTTCAACGCGGCAATCAAGGACCATTTTCAAATACATATAATCCTTGATAGTGTAATCATCCAATTTTTTTATAGTGAAATGAGAACAATGCATTCCAACCACCACCTAGATTCTAAATGCAAGGGCCTGCTCATAACACTCTACCTCAGCAAAATCAGTCTGGAATGGAAGAGCTCATGTTGAGCTACATGTAAAAGACTGAAACCTTGCTACATAATCAACAGGTGACTATTTGAAACCTAGAGAATCAGATTAGTCAAATTTCTCAACAGTTGAGTAACAAACCATCAAGGTCATTACCTAGCAATACTTAAGAGAATCCTAAAGGTGTCAGTGTTATTATGCTGAGGAGTAGAAAAGTACTAGAAACAGTTGACAGACGAGTTAAAGAAAAGGTAGAGATTCTAAAAGTAGAAAATGAGAAGGAGGTAGAAGAGGAACCAACACAAAAGTCACTACAAGTGAAACCATTTATTCCTCCAATGCCCTTTCCAGGAAGATTGAAGCGACAGTAGCTCGACGTCAATTTTCCAAACTCCTAAATGTCTTTAAGAAGCTACAAAGCAACATTCCTTTTGCAAAAGCACCTTAGTAGATGCATTCGTATGCCAAATTCATGAAGGAGTTGCTCACCAAGAAGTGAAAGATTGATGGCAAAGAACTGACAATGCTTACAAGGGAGTGCTCTATGATCTTATAGAAAATTTATCCACCTTACCTATAAAACAAAGAGATCAGAGGTGTTTTACTGTTCCTTGCACTATAGGAAATTTTCACTTTGATAGGGTTCTTATTGATTCAGGTGTAAGTATAAATTTAATTCCCTTCTCTATTTTCAAGTAGCTTGGAATTTGAGATTGCAAGGAGACCATGTTACCTTGCTGACATGAGTATCAAATACCTAAGGGGTATTGTTGAGAATGTCCAGGAGAAGGTAGACAAATTTATCTTCCTAGTCAACCTTATAGTCCTAGAGATGGAAGAAGACAGAGAGGTACCTATGATCTTGGCAGACCGTTTCTTGCAACATGTAAGGCAATGATAGATGTGGAACAGGGTAAGTTGACTTTAAGAGTTTTAGACAATCAGGTAATGTTTAATGTTTATGAAGCCATAAAGCATTTCGATGATTGCAAATCCTATTACACTATTGACATTTTTTATGAGATTACTTATGAGTCTATAGAAGAGAAAGCAAGATTAGATACCATGGAATCAATTCTTAGGGATCTGGATGATTGGAGTGATGACAATAAGCCTGAAGAAGAAGGTAGGGAACAAGTGTCAGAAATCAAAGCTCAATACTTTGAAGAACTAGGCACCAATAAGAAGAAGCTAATCCCATCATTGACACAACCCTCGATTTTTGAACTTAAACCTTTACCTAGTCATTTAAAATATGCTATCTTAGACCAAATGATACTTTACCAATAATTATCTCCTTCTCTTTGATAGGTAACCAAGAGAAACAACTTTTAAGAGTTCTAAGAGTGCATCAAGAAGCCATCGGGTAGACCATTCAAATATAAAGGGGATTAGTCCCCTAATTTACACTCATAAGATATTGCTTGAGGCCGAGAGCAAATCCACAATACAATCACAAAGACGACTCAACCCAACTCTCAAGAAAGTAGCGAAGAAAGAGGTACTCATATTGCTAGATGCAAGTATTATCTACCATATCTCAAATAGTAAGTGGGTTAGTCCTGTTCAGGTAATACTAAAAAAAGGTGGTATGACCGTGGTGAAAAATGATGAAAATGAACTAATCCCTACTTGCACTATGACTGAGTGGAGAGTTTGCATAGATCATAAAAACTAAATGATGCTACTCGTAAAGACCACTTCCTGCTCCCTTTCATAAATTAGATGTTAGAAAAAATTTTAGGGCATGATTATTATTGTTTTTTAAATGGTTATTCTGGTTACAATCAAATTCATATTACACTTGAGGACCAGGAGAAATCCACTTTTACATACCCTTATGGCACTTTTTCCTTTAAGAGAATGCCCTTTGGTCTCTGTAATGCACCCGCTACTTTTTAAAGATGCATGATGTCTATTTTCTAACATGTTAGAAGATTTTATTAAAATATTTATGGATGACTTCTCTGTCTTTGGGAAGTCATTTGATTCATGTCTGACTAATTTAGGTTGTGTGATTAAAAGGTGCAGAGAGACTAATCTACTTTTGAATTGGCAAAAATGGCATTTCATGGTAAGAGAAGGAATAATCATAGGTCACAAGGTGTTAAAAAAGGAGGATTGAAGTTGATAGAGCCAAAGTGGAGATAATAGAGAAGCTACCACTACCTACTTCAATCAGAGGAGTCAGGAGCTTCCTAAGGCATACTGGCTTCTATAGGAGATTCTCTAAAATCTCTAGACCTCTTTGTTATTTACTTGAAAAAGATTCTACCTTTGTTTCTTATGACAGTTGTTTGTAGGCATTCAATCTATTAAAGGAGAAGCTTACTTCAGCACTAGTGATTGTTGCACTAGATTGGGAGCTTCCTTTCGAAATAATGTGTGATGCTAGCGACTATGCTGTAGGAGTAGTACTTGGGCAGAGGAGAGGTAAGTTATTTCATGTTATATACTATGCGAGTAGAACTTTGAATGAGGCATATAGAAACTATGCTATAACAAAGAAAGAACTTCTAGTGGTTATATTCGCTTATGATAACTTTAGGCCTTATCTTATAAGTTCTAAGATCATAATATACACAAACCATGTTGCTCTGAAATATTTGTTTGCTAAAATTGATGCTAAACCTAGGTTAATTCGATGTATCATATTACTGCAAGAATTTGACCTTGAAATTAGAGATAAAAAGGGAACTGAAAATGTAATTTCTAATCATTTATCTCAATTACAATTGAAGTGTTTGGAACTACCCATTAATGAAAAGTTTCTTGATGAACAATTGTATGTAGTAAAGATCCGAGGATTACCTTGGTATGCTGATATAGTCAATTACTTGGTTAGTAAAATCATACCATATGGTTTCTCATTTCAAAAGAAAAAGAAGTTTTTACATGATGTGAAATATTATTTTCAGGATGAACCATATCTTTTTAAAAGTTGTACTGACCAAGTAATTAGATGTTGTGTGCCAAAAATAGAATAGCTTAGCATAATTCAACACAGTCATTCTAAAGAAGTAGGGGGCCACTTTTGTGTAAAAAGAATTGCAACTAAAATTTTATCTTATGGATTTTATTGGCCTAGTTTATTTAGTGATTACAGGAATTATGTTATGTCTTGTGTTTAATGCCAAAGGACCAAGAATATTTTTAGGAGACATGAACTACCACAAAAGAGTATTCTGGTAATTGAGCTTTTTGATGTATAGGGAATAAAATTCATGGGTCTTTTCCCTTTATCTTTTTCAAACAAATATATACTTCTAACAGTAGATTAGGTGTCAAAATGGGTAGAAGCAATAGCTCTACAAACTAATGATGCTAGAGCAGTAATTAAATTTTTTAAAAAGAACATTTTTTTCTAAGTTTGGGGTACCCAAGGCTATTATAAGTGATTGGGGGAGGGGGCCACATTTTTGCAATCGATAATTTAAAAAATTGTTCACAAAATATGGAGTTACTCATAAACTTACCACCCCATATCATCCACAAACTTATAAACAAGTTGAGGTGTCTAATAAGGAAATAAAGCGTATCTTAGAAAAGATTGTCAATGTATTTAAGAAAGATTGATCTCTAAAACTTGATGATGCATTATAAGCTTATAGGACAGCTTTTAAAACCCCAATAAGAATGTCCTCATACAAAATCGTTTATGGTAAATCATGTCACCTACCTATAGAGCTCGAGCACAAGGCCTATTAGGCCATAAAATACCTTAATTTTGATTTACAAGTTGCAGGTGAAAAGCGATTGCTCCAATTGAACCGACAAGATGAGATCAGAGAAGAAGCTTGTGAAAATGCTAGGAACTATAAGGAGAGAGCGAAGGAATGGCATGATAGGAACATTCAACAGCAGGAGTTCATGCCAAGTCAAAAAGTAGTGTTATACAACTTTTGACTGAAATTCATGTAATTGAATTGAGTCAAATTAGCTATTTTCTAGGTTTATATGAGGAAGAGGAAGTTAATTTACTCAACTATTGGCCTAGTGATATGTTTGCTAAGAGATTTTAGTCCCAGTTGATTCATCCTAAGTAGGATGATTTTATACCTTTAAAGTTGCTTGCCACAACATTCTTAGTAGTAGAGCATAAGCTACTTCACCGTATCCTTGCTTATACTGTCAACTGGAAGAAGACTAGCCATAGTAATGTAACCAGTTTTGACATGTTTTATCTATATAGTATGATTTCTAGTTATCAGATAAATCTCGAAATAGAGATAGCAAATTTTATCTATAGATAGATAGATGATACTAGGACATAGGTTATCTTTTGTGGTGGGTATATTACAACATTATTGAAAGGTATGGGGCTTTTTTAAGAGCCAGAAGGGGAGGATGGTATCCCATGTGAACCTATTTCTGCTACACCATGCAAGTGTTAGGGATTGGTCAAGATAAATAATAGGCTCCATCCTATTTATGATGAGGATATTCCTAAAAATCCTCCTCCTGCTGCTCGAGTGTTTACTTCATCTCATCCTTCAGATAGCAGTTATGAACAATTGAGTGCTAAAATTAGATAAGTTTAGAATGAAATTAGGAAAGAAAGGAAGAAGAATAAGAAGTTCTGGACTACTATGTTCAATATATTGAAGTTTGCTATCACAAGCTTTCAGCCAGTAGCTGTAAAGTAGTTCCATTATGAGACTTCCAATGCCAAGAGCAGCAGCACCACTAGAGATAGTTAGATATTTGCGTGCTTTTCTAATATTTTTATTTTTTATTTTCATTTTTCTTTCTTTTCTTTTTTTTTTATTTTGTTGTTTAGTTATTTCTGTTTAGTACCCATCTATTTAGGTAACTCGGGATCATTAGCTCTACTATGTACTCTTCAGTTCACTTTTATATTATCTTTTCTATTTGATGTTTCTTTACATTTGATGAGATAGGTCAGATCTAAATTCTATGATAGCAATGATCTTATGTTTGGAATTTTCATTGTTGCTGAATATTTGAATCCAGGGAAGTATCTGTTTTTCATTTCTTATTGCTACAATTTTTTATTTCCTCTTAAATATTGAATGGAAGACAGTGTAGACATTGTCTATCTTATAATGGGGGGAAGGAATTATAGGAAATGAAAATATCAATTTTGACCTCGGTTTTTGTTTACAACTAGTTACACTTTCCTATTAGCTTGAACTTTATTTGTTCTTAAGTAACTGGCAATGTTTAGGCCAATTTTTTTTTTTTAATTTCTTTTTAGAATCTAGAGATCATACAAAGAATAAATAAATTATTGATAGCATCTAATTGTGATTTAAATAATTGACTCACTATGGTGCCCTATTCACCAATGTTGAGATTTTTGTACTTAATTAAAATTAATTAGTCAATTCTTTAGGAACCTAATTTACCTAGTTTTTAGCCTTAGAATTTGAAGTTTAAAAGTTGGTCGAGTCCTTAAGTGAAAAGTAAACAAGTTCACTTCTATGCAAAGTTAGTTAGTATATGGTCTTTTCAGTTATTCTAATAGCAATTTAACACTTAGTGAAAGAGGTAAGTGAAGCTTTAAACTTAATGATTCCTATAAAGGAAGTCTAAAAAAACTTTAGTGAGCATTCAAAAAAATGATGAAATGAGATCCTTTACTCCAATAACTCAAGAAATTGAGTTAACAGTATCCTAACTTGAACGTTAGAGTGAGGAAGAGTTCATAGGGGTCCCTTTAAAACTTGGTTACTTAGGTGATGAGCCTGAGATGTGCCAATTCAATGTACTCACTATAATGAGAAGGACGGAAAGGCAAAGTTCAATATCTAAACTAATGATAAAAAAAAAAAAAATTCGAATGGAAAATGGAAATTTTGAATGCAAATAAAAAAATTGAATTAGGGCTTATAATAAAAAGGAAGGAAACCTAGGGATAGAGCAAATACCATATGCTTTTACTACTTTGTTAATTTGTTTGTCGAAATAATCAAAGAGATAATATGCTTGCTAACAGCTGTGAAATTTAAATAAGTGTTTTTTCTTCTAAGACTAAGTATCTACTTTTGAAATAGAAATATGAGATTAAACACTTAGATTAAAATTTGTTTTCTCTAAAATAGCTGATTAATTTCAATTGTAGTACTCGACTCACATATTTTAGTTTGGTTAGAGTAGTAGGCATTATAAATTAGTGAGTCTAAAAATGTGAAATATCATATGTCTTGGATTAGAAATTGGAAACTTTGTATTTTCAATGATAGATTTCTTTAGTTCTATTTATTGTACTTGAGGGCAAGCAAAAGTTCAAGTATAGGGGTGTTGATAAAGGCATATTTTTATGTTTTAAAGTGCAAATTAAAATAGAATTATTATTGATTTTATAGAAATCATTAAGAAATAGTACTTAATTATTTTCATTTAAACATTTTAGGAACTAGAGGGTTCAAAAGTGGAATTAGAGATGATTTAGAGGAATTTTAAGCAAAAGAACGAAGCTTGAATCAATGCGTATAAGTTAGAAATGAAGGCAACCGGCCTACAACTTACACCAGTAGCCCTTGATGTTAGCTTTGATGGCTACGCCGCCAACCTAAAAGCTGGCCTTGCACTTACACTACTGGCCTTCATGAAAAAAGAGAGTCACGCGAGTCAACCCTAATTTTTCTTATAAATGGCTTATGTTTCACTGTTTAGAAGACTTTTCTGTTTTTTTAGAGACTTTAGAATGCACTTTCCTTAGACTTAGAAAGTCGTAGAATAGTCTTTAGTTAGTTCTTGAAGAATTCTTCAGGAGAATTGCTTAGATCATTGAGAAGAATTTGCTTTTGCTATGGAGACCAAGTTAAAGTTGCAATTAAAGATTATCTTTTCCAATATAGAATTGGTGACATCTATTTCAATTATTCTTATGCAATTTTGTGAATTACTTATACTCTCAATTAAGTAGAAACAATATAGAATGTGTTCCTCACTTAAGTTTCAGCATCAACAAGCTTCAAAATCCTCTTACGAACTCTCTCTCTCTCTCTCTCTAACTTGCGCTTTGAACCAAAGCTTCTCAAGCTAATTTAACAACACAGCCGAGTTCTCTAGACCACTTACATTCAATCTCCACTCTTTTGCTCCTCAGCCATACCCCCTTAACTTAAGTACAATACCCTAACTGTTATGAATCAAAGAAATAGCAGCAGATCTAAAAAAAAAAAAAAAGGTAAAATGGGTCGAATAGGTATGACAGGTAGGGAATGAGATGGTTTAATTTGATGGTGAATGTGAATGGATATAACTCACTAGTATACAAATACTATCAGGGGTTTGAGCTCGAAATAGGGTTCGATACAATTCACGAATACTAAATATTACTCAGGATACAAATGAAGGTTAGATGCAACTCACTAATCAAATGAAGAGTTTCACTACAATCTTGAGGATAAGATCGATAAGAATGCAAGAAAGATTAAAGAGTTTAATTGATACTCAATAATCCGCCAAATGCTAGCTTAAGAGTAGCCTTGCTCAAAAAGAAAATAATTCCGAAAGTGCAGCAATATACTTTTCTGTCTAATTTCGTATGTTAACTTCTATATATGTCTGTAAATGTACCTGTATCTGATGTTTACAGATATTGCTATTTATAACAAGTCCTAAACCCTAATGAAAAAACTCTAAATAATGTAAAAGACCTTAAATCCTAAAGAATCGAGCCTATAAACAAAATAAAGGAAAACATGTACAAGAATATAAAATTATGCGTTTTACAAGTTGGAGTCAGCATGTAGTCACTTAACATGTCTTAGAAGGAGTAGTATCTAAACTAAACGAAGTTAGTAGTTGGATGTATGGGTTCGGGAAGGAGTCCTTAAAGTCTTATAGTATTTGGCCGAGACACTAGAATGGTCAGCCCATAATTGCCAAGTTCTAAAATTAGTTAGTACAAGTCTTTCGATGTTGTACCTATTGGTTCTTTGGTCTTAAGTACTCAGCTTTGTGGTAGCTTAGCACCTCGATTAACAATAGACTTGATACCGAGTGTTTATCTTCCTTCTTTTCGTCCTTCTAGCTTCTACTCAACTACGACAAGTTTTGATAAGCCTCAACTTTGCCTCGACTTGAATATAGTCAGAGGTTGATTCCCATCACCAAGGGTTTTGAAACCCTAGCCACCACATCTATTACCAACAAAAACCACACCCCTTTCGAAACCAACCCTACCGAAGCATTCAAAATCCCAAGTTGACACACCCATCTACCTCGACAACCACACCAATAGCACATACATCACTTTTCACTCTCCAAACTCATGTCCCACTCTCTCTCTAAAAATTCAATCAACACACTCACTTTCAAGCTGAGCTATTGATGTCGGCAACATCACCATCGCTTGAGTGTTTAATCCGTAGCTTGGCTGCTTCCCTTCCCCATAGCCATGACCACCTAGAGCCTAGCCAACCTAACACCATTCTTCAAAACACTATCCTCCACTCATCTTCACTTGAAAATAACCACACCACTTAGCTCTTTATACTCGAAAACCTTAGGAGACATGCCCATTTATGCTTAGCAATTTCCACGCAATTCAACCACCATTAACTCCAATGGCCACTTTATGAAAACCACCTCATTACACCACCATACCATTGCTATTATCGCTTTTGGTAATCAAAATCTCATGAAAGTATTGAGACCTAGTTGAATCGCCCATCGGAAACTGCCAATTCAAGCCCTCATCACTACACTTATCTTTACCCAGTACAACTCGAATCCAACCCTACTACTTAGTCTAAGACCGACCCATGATCCAACTTCACCTATAACTACAAGCTTGGTCTAATTCCCCTTCCATACTTCTTTGGTCTTGTATTTTTTTTTTCTCTCCTCTTTGGTTAATGTCTTATTCTATTGTAAATACAAAAAAAAAATGCGAAGAAAAAAGAGAAAAAGAAAAAGAAGAAGAAAGGAAAGGAAGAAAAGCTTTGTTATTTTATTTATGATTTGGCCAAAAAATAACAAAAAATACTAAGAAGAAAAAGAATAGAAAATAAAAGTGTCTTATCACTTGGAAAGTTTATTTTCTAAAATAAATATATATCTAAAATGAACCCTTTCAAATTAAAGCCTCTTTAGAATTGTTTAGAAAATAAAATAATAAAAAATTATGACCCTTTTAAAAGTTTTTCTTAAAAACCAAATGGCTAAGAGACACAAACTCAACAACTTTTTTTTTCAAAATTAAAATAATGAACACATCTAAATTTTCGGAAAGAACCATGGAAAATTTGATCCCTACTAGAGGGTACATAGTTACCTATGGAGCGACTTAAAATAGAGAAATCTTTTTATTTTCCTTTTTGTAAATAATTTCAATTTGTTATTTTTGTTTGTGCAAATAGAATTAGTTTATTCTAAATTTAGAATTAGTTAAAAACGGGTAATTGGAAAAATAAACTTAATTTCGAAAAGATTAAAAGTAGTACCCATTAAGAGTTTAAAAGGTTAGCTCTCAAACTCAAATATCTGGTTTCCAAAACCATTTTAAAAGAAATTGGTTTTTTCAATAAACCAGTATCTAGGTTAAATCAATCCACCTAATTGATTTAACTTAACCCATTTTTTCCTGACTCTAATCGAGTGGCGACTCCAAGCTTTTCAAAATAGAAACCAAGTTTTTCTTAACTTTTAGTCAAAGGTTAGTATCACATGGGCTAAGATTTAATACTGATCAAATTAATAAAAATAATGAACCAAAAAAAATTCAGGCTCAACATATCCAAACTTCATCTATATCTCATGAAATCTTTATGGTTTTTATCAGTTTATTATGCCAATTGATCCAAATTTTAGCATTAATCCATTTTATCTAGCAAATTTGTATCAATAAACTTGCTTTTGAGATATGATAAGATTGAAATATTCTCAAAAACCCATAGAGATCCAATGAACTTGTTACAAGTTTATTCATGCTCCAAACTTGATACAAATTGTGCTATTATATATAGGAAAGCTTAGGAAATAATAAAGGACCTTCACTTTTCACTAAGAACACCACAATCTCATTCCATCAACACTTTCTCTCTCTAGTTATGACACCTCTCTCTCTCTCTCTCACATACACACACATATATACAAAATCAAGCAAGCTTAACACTTCTCAAGAAAAACTACTACCACTAATAGACTCATCATGGTTCTAGCTTTCCTTTCCACCCATTCCCATCCTTCGTTGTGACCCCAATTTGAGCACTATAATTTGTAGTTTAAACTCACGACTTCCCTCTTTAAAAAACCAATTGCTACAACTCCTTAAACAAAGTCAACACTATAGTCGAGTTCATAGCATCCAAAAAACCAAGACCATAATATCTAGTCATGTCGAAACACCACCAACCATAGCTACCAAGCACCACCCTTGTCACCTACTCATCAGGTCAAGCTAAACTACCACCAAAAGCCAAGGCAATTTTACCGATAAACATTTTTCCTATAGAAATGTTATATAAGTGAAGTTTCCTACTAAATTCGACCACTAAAAACCATCATGTAAAGGCCCTACAACACTGCTCAGCTTCTTCTTTTCACAACCTAACTACCTAACCAAATCTAACCCTCTTAGATCCAAATTTATGACCTTATCCGAACCCACTTGTCCCTCTCCTAACCAAGGTCCAAATTCTTGTGTATTTTTTATGTTTTGTCTTATTTTATTTTATTTTGTTTTGTTTGTTATTTATTTATATGTAAAAAAAAAATGAAATAGAAAATGATAATAAAAAATTGCTTTTATTTGATTACTTGATTACATTTTTTTTAAATAAGATGGTTAAAATGTTCTTTTTATTATTTTTACTTTTATAGTAATTTTTTGTAATAAGATAATCAAAATGTTTGTTTTTAGTTCTTTTCACATTTTCTTCTAGTGTCTTATTTAAAAATAATTAGGATGGGCCCCATTTTGTAGTTTTTAAGCATTGTAGCTTGACTTTGCCTAAGGACAGTTAAGGCCCATATTAGAAATAAAACATAAAATATTAAAAAGAAAAATTTTTAAAATAATAATAGAAAATAGAACAAAAAGTGTTCTTTTGTTAATAATGTTTTATCTCTTAGAAAAATTGATTTTCATGAAAAGATAAAACTTAATTAGATCTTTTTTGAAAGCTTGGGCTAGTCTTAAAGTTTTTTCAAAATTGACTAATAAAGGTTAGGGTCTTAGGATTTTCCTTGAACAAAAGTAAACTAGATAAACAATATAACCTAGCATTTTCATAAATAAAGCTTATTTACATGCTTGTTTTACAAAAATGAACTACAAAAGTCTATTCGCAAATAACAAGTACATAGGCACCTCTAAGATGACTTAAACTACTAAAGTCAAAAAGTTAAAAGTGATTCTTGTTTAGGGATTAATATCATAGCCTCAAAGTTATGGTATTTGATTTCTTAAGAATTTTTCAAAAGATTTTCAAAATATAGATTAGTAGCTAAATTCGAACCAGTCTACTCAATCATTTCTAATTCAATCATATTCCCTAATTCTTTTAGGTGACGACTTTGAGTTTTTTTTTTTTTTGTTGTTAACATAAAGAAACCAAGTATTCCTTAATTTTAGTCTAAGGTTTCAACAAAATGGGCATAAGGTAGTTTAAATCAAGTTAATGAAAAAAAAAATCAAAAATCCAAGCTCAACACTCGGCTATTAACATACATTCTCCATTATTCATCCTTCTTTGACACTAGTAGGGTAAGTATTGTACATAGAGTTAAGGATTTCTGAACATAGTCAAGCTCAATCCACCTATGACCTACTTTAGGAGCTTAGTAGCTTACTCTGGATTCATCCTATTGGCGTACTTGTTTAGTAGAGCAACTTCAAGCTATAAATCTATGGCATGTTCAATGCCTCGAACCAATAGTAGTTCCTTAGGAAGCTTATCTAAGAATAAGTCCATGAATTCATCAATAAGCTTCTACACTTAGGCAAGAAACTCAACCTCTTGTTCCTTCATCTCTAGCAACCTTTGCATGAACAAGAAGGTTGGTGCATCAAGCTTGAGCTCGTGTAACAACTCAACTTAGGTCATTACTATGCTCTTCTTTTGAGCTCAACTTAACTAAGTTTGCATGTCTCTAACCTAGTTCAAAGTTATCACTAGCTCTTCTTTTTAGCTCACCTTAACTAAGTCATATTTGTAACCTTATTCAAAGTCATGGGATTCAACACAATTCTCTTTCCCTTATAGTTAAAATTATAGGTTTCCTTGAATCCATCATGAATGACTCTGATCAAATAACTAAGATTAGCTTAGCAGTATGTGCAAAGTATACATCTATAAAACATCACATTGCACCTTGTTATGGTAAACTCCAATAAAGATGGGGACAATGACATGCAATGCTCTAATCTTAGGCAACCAACAAAACTAATAGGGCCTAGGATGGGAACTGGTAATCAACTTCAATTTTTGTACTATACTATCAGAAGTTACAGTAGCAAAATTCCCATTATCTACAATTATGGCATACAACTAGCTCTTTACTCGGCATCTAGTATGAATAAGTTATCTCTCTACTCGTCTTCATTCAAATTGGTCACGCTTAAAGCTCAGCAAATGACCATATTCAAGAACTCGCCTTACTCAGCATCCACTGAAGGATTACTTAATTTTCTTGTTCCCTTTGAATTATTGTTAGCTTGTAATCTTTAACCTTCTTGGTAAATTAACACGTTTATAACCTTAGTAAGCATCAAGTATAAATACCTACATATGGTCAGTAGCTATTATCAATATTCTCTTTAATAGTAATGAAAATTTCCTCTCTAAGTTATTTTGTGTGAAGTTCTTACCAACCTTAAGTCAAAACAACTCTTAAGCAAGGTTGTGCTAATGAGCAACCCAACATTTTAGACTGGTGTGTCATGTTCGGTGAGGTGTTGTTTTGTGAATCCTTAAGCGATGAGTCACATTCGTAAGTAACTTACAAAGCTTAATCATTTTCTCTCCCTTGCATACCAAACCCATACTCATCTTTTCTTCAGTAGTTGTTCTTTGGGGTACCCATCCATACATAAGTATGACCTCTTCCAAGGCATATTATCTTAGTATTCAAGCTCGAGAATATGAATAAGGCTAAGAGTTTAAGCTATATGTGTTAGTTATGGTGTATGGTTGTATGTGTTAGTCACTTGCTATAGCAAGTATGTTGGATTATTTTTTTGTGGGATGTTTTGGAATAGTGGTGGTTGATGTTTTGGGTATTTTAGTTAAATACAGATTAGGTGTGTTTGAAGAGAATCTTTTGTGTAATTTGCAATGCAGAATAGTGAGTAGACCTAAAGTTCATGATTTGTGTCCATTGTTGTCGCGTTCAATAGTGATTAAGTTGAGTTGTATAGTGGTGTAGTAGTTGTTAATATTGAAGGAATGATGGACCTAATCACAAATGTAGTTGTTGGAGATGAGAGTAATGCTCTAGGAAGAGGCCAATGTGCAAAGCAAGCACTAAGGACCATCAATGAACAAATCAAATGTCTTATAGGACTAATGGAAAACATGATGATTTTGATGCAAGGAATAATGGTCACCCGTATAAGTGAAGCTCAATGAGCCAATAACCAAGTTAACGAGATCACTCTCGCTAAAACCTAAGCTAACCAAGGGATTAACCGACCTCACAATGCTCTATACATAAGGGAAAACAATCCAGCTCAACATGCAAGTTTCAAAGGAAATGAACAAAGGGTTAATTTTAGACATGTTAATGATAATAAATACCTAGAGTGGGAAGAACATATTAGGAAGTCATTTGAATGTTATCAATATGTTGAAAGAGATAAGGTTAGACTTACTGCCCTATAGTTCATTAGATATTCACAAATGTTGTAAACCCTACTTTTAGTGGGCCTAAGACTCAATTAAGAGTACTTTCCGAATGTTCCTAAAGATCAACTAAACTAAAAACTTAAATTTATATTTAGAAACGAATTAAATTTTTACAATTCAAAAGCCAATTATCGAGAAAACCTGAGCTTGAAGAACTACGAGCTCTAAAGCTACTTAAAACCGTAAACCTTAAAGCCATTACGGAATTTTAACCCTAAATAATTAATCGATAATTTAATTTGAATAATTTCATCCAACTTTAGAGAATTTCACAATTTTATAAAAATCAAATCATAAATTACAAAACAATGTAGGATAAAAATCCTAAAACAATTTTCTATAAGGCTATGTCCTTATCTTCATGTATAAGCCTTACACATAAATAAGTAGACCAACCAATCTCCTTAGATAACTTATCAATTGAGAGTTGGAATCAATTATCAATTGATAACTTATCAAAATCTAGTGATAAGATAATTTCCTTATCACCTCTTCACTTATACAAAATATGGACAATTTTTCACAAGAATTAATAAGCTTTACTTTAATAAAGGAGACAAGACCACTCCATGGCATGCAAGGACTTAAAATGGCAGATCTAAAAAGGGGAGAAAGGGGGCCATGCATTGGTCATTCACCCATCAATCACTTTCTCTTACACATCACTATTCATCCCTTAATGCTTACATCATCAAGAGTTGCAATTGTTAACTTTATGTAAGCTACAAGGCAACACATCCAAGACATTTAAACACTCCTTCTCTCTCCATTTCCAACCGGCCATACTCTTCCTCATTTCTTTCACTTTCAATTTCACTTTCACTTCATCATTCTCTCTTTTGAAACAAACATAAAAAGGGGAAACAACCTTACCCCACAAAATCAATTTTTCTCCCATTTGAAAGCTTCAACTCAGGGCATTTTTTTTCCCTTTGCACTTGCGCCATTTTCTTTCATCATTTAAGACATTTAAGATCATTAGAATCTTCCATAAACCCCTTTCCAAAAGATCAAAAGATTCAGGTTTCAAAAGGTAAGCAAAAAGGAGGAAGCAAAGTTAAAGGCTTAAGAGGAACCTTAGTGCACAACCACCAAACTTTGCGTTAAGGACGAGTAAGTATTTCTTGTGATGTGTGGGTTGATATTTATGTTAGGAGACTTGGATTTCATAAAGATGCAAGAAAGGTTTAAGTTGTTAGAATGTCCAAAAATCGTTTTAAGAAACCAACCACAAAACCCTTGCATGAAGTTGAAATATGAGCACGTAAAGTTGGTATTTTGTGAAGACATTTGTTTAATGTTTTGAATGGAAGATTTTAAGCTAAGGAAACCTTGAAATGAGAACTTTAATGGAGGATATCCATGCTGGACGTGAGGGTTCCATGGCCATTTGAATGTTGATTTTGTTTCCATTTAGTTAAACATGCTCAAATCTAGATTTAAGTTAAGGAAAAATCCATCACATGAAGTTCTATGAAGAAACCAACTTTGTATGACATAAGCCATGATATGGGAGTTGTATTAAGTATGAGATCTTTTATTTCTTTATGTGGAACATGAGTTAAAGGATCATTTGATGGAAGGAAACTTAAGTTAAGATTTGTACAGAAGTAGTTAAGTGCATAATCTACCCCCTAAACTTAAGGAAATGATGAAACAAGTTGAAAAACCAAGTGAGCACCCCTTAGGACCAACATGAATATATCTGGAACATGGGAAAATGAGGCCTAAAAATATAATAAAAGTAAAAGAACAAAGTGAAAAGATTAACTAAAGCAAGTATAGTGAGCATGTAAAGCCTAAAACTCAAAACCGAGCTTAAAACTCCCAAAACAAGCCTAAAACTCTAGGATGGGCCTTCAATAAAAATCTGATCAGCACCTTAAGGTACTAAG
Organism: Lumnitzera racemosa; assembly: GCA_024138005.1. Classification (NCBI taxonomy): domain Eukaryota; kingdom Viridiplantae; phylum Streptophyta; class Magnoliopsida; order Myrtales; family Combretaceae; genus Lumnitzera; species Lumnitzera racemosa. Next base: position 75,368,857 of record JAMXBC010000002.1, read on the forward strand.
AAAGGTTGCTTTGAAGCCCATAATAAATCTACCTAAGGCCCCATAAGCCCACCAAAGTCATTAACCTTAGTTTGAACTAAAAACAAGCCCATTTGATAACTTAAGCTCACTAAAGGGCCCAAGAAGTGGTTGTTAGCCTTAGGAATATAAATCCAAGTTGTAAATCTGATCTCAAGGAGTATTTTAAGCTTAGGATAAAGTTTAAAGGTCAAGCCCAAAGGATTCCTTAAGTTATCAAAAGCCCATTTACCAAACAAGGCCCAAAAACACTCCAACACATGAGGAACGCTACTGTTCTGACCCATGGACAGAATTGCATACCTCATTTCGAAAATCTAACCTTACCACATTAAATTACACTCGAAAACGATGAAGATTGACTATAAGATCATAAAAATCGAATTTAAAACAAAAAAGTTATACGCGATTCAACTTTAGGTAAAAACCGGAAAAATTACGAAAATTAGCTAAGAATATAACTTAAGGAAAATTTACATAGTTTCTTAAGTTTACTTCAATTCCTTATAAAAATTATTTCAATGACCAGGGGACACTGTTTTCGGAGACGACTTGCCTCCGGACTACTTTGATTGAACCACATGGCAGAGTGAGTAAATTCCCAATGACTCTTTACTTGATTGTGCTTGTAAAATAGATGCACCTAAACTATATATATAAATTTGGATGCTTGTGGGATATGGGAGATGCATGTGTTTGAAATTATGGATGAATGCGATGATTTTTTTTAATTATATATAATAATGGGAATTGTTTGTAATGCATATATATATGTGAATTGTATGGAATGAAATTGTTTGGTCACTCTAAAAACTAAGTTAATCACTTATACGGTTAAGAACTCAAAATGAATCATGCATTCCCCATATTGCATATGGATAACACCGACTGCCTCTTCACACTGAAGATGGGAGGGGACTCACAGGAATACGAGCTTCTTGCAGGATTGGGCACTAGCTATGCCATCATATATATTAAGTCTCTAACCTAAGCTGATGGGCTTACTAGGCGCTTGGAGATGCCAACCGTCGGTGAGGGGCTGAGTCTTGTGGCTTCTGCTTAGGGCGTGTGTTTGTGGACTGCGGGGGCCACCACACCGCTAGACTTGGGATTTTCAAAGGATACAGTTTGATTTTGGTAAAGGAAGTATATATATATATATGTAGAGTTTTGTTGGGATATGAGCACGATAGTGCAAATGAAATAAAACCCAAGGTCTAGAACCCGGATTTTGGTTTGGGTCGGTTAATTATCTCCAAACCCCGACTTTAGGGGGCGAAATTCTAAGTCGTATGCAGTTCCTAGGTCACTGCATCCATTGTATGGCATACTGTTTGTTCATGCATTCATATGATTGTGCATCTAATAAATTTCTGCCTTGTGGTACTGATGAGGGCATTTATCTCACTAAGCGTAAGCTTACTCCCCTATAGATTTCTGTTGGTGCAAGAGAACCTCTTCGTCAATCCGGGCCGAGGCATGCCCGTGGTAAGTCTTGGGTAGAGACGGGTTGGAGCGATCAGAGAGCAAAGAGGATATTTTGTAATAGATATTTAGATACTTTCATGTATTTATGCATTACTTAGATTTTATGCAGTTTCGTTATGAACTGCATTCGTTTGTAATATTGTTTTGGTGTGGGTCTTACGAGCCCACACAATTAGGTAATTTATAACATAGAAGTAATTTTAGTTAAATTACTCTATATTACTTGTCTATGGGCCTAGTGGTAACGTAGAGTGGAAGGAGCCTTGTGTGTCGTATGAAAGGCCTATAATCAGTAAGGGGGTTGATAATAGACCTTTATACGGTACACGGCGACTTATTACGACAACGATACTGTTGGGGCGTTATAAATGTAGTGGAAGAAGATGTACGCATTAAGAGAGAGAGAGAGAGAGAGAGAGAGAGAAGGACAATAAAGTGTAAGGACATTGGAAGAGATGAAGAGGGTCATGCCAATTAGATTCATACCTGAATCTTAAAATGAAGACACCTTTGCAAAATTGTAGGAACTTAGGTGATAGGAGTCAAACCACGAGACCCTTTTTCTAAACCCAAGCCCGGAGGCTAGAAAGCATAGCCAAGAAAGTTCTTTCCTTACATCCCACCATTGAGGAATTCAAGTTACTAAAATTTGTCAACTTGATGCCCTAGCCAAGTTGAACCCTTTCGTACTCATTGCTTATCTCCAACTACCAACTTAAGCTACACTCAAACATTGGCTCATCCTATCCAACCACCTACCCAATTGACCTAAATCCAAGTCATGTTGAATACGACCAAGCTAATTCACCTAAAAAAGAATTGTCTGCTTAGCTTGGCATAACTAACCTAGCACTTCTGCCTAGTAGCCACCAACCTAATCGTACAAGTTATCTTTTTCTACTAGAAAGTGGCCTATCTACAAAGAGCCACATGTCTACACAATCATATGTAGAATCCTTTGTATAAGATACCCAGTTTTGTTGTATTTTCAATTATACCCTTTATCATTCCTTATACATTACTTCTTTTAGACATTACCCTTTTAGTCTTTTCCATTTTAGGTAGGATGCCGTAACTTTTCAAGTATAAATACCCTTTAATATGTAACCGCAACATCATCTTACCTCTAATATTGAATATACTCCTTTATGAACATTGCGCTCAGCTTATTTGCTTGCTTTACTCTTATCTTAACCCTTAAGGAAGACTAGGTAGCAAGTACCCTAATTGGATTAGTTCGTACATCATATTGAGTTGAGCTATAAGTCTTTGAAAGTTCCTTAGTACATCATATCCTTGAAGCTATTCAAGGGTTTGCTTATTTACTTTTCTTATTTTCGTGTAATTCCCATTTCATTTGTTAAGCTTTCTTTAAGTTTAGACCCATCCCTATGACCATCCTCGTTACTCGTTATCTTCGAGTTACATCATCTTGGTATCAAAGCGGATGTTTGTTTGGCCAAGTTATGTTTATACTTTCTGCTAATAGTGATTGTTGTAGTAACATGCTGTATTCACCTAAGAAGTTATCTATGCTTGTTTGAGTAAGTAGAAGAAGTAATAATTCACTATAGTTATATATTTTGTTTTGCCTTATTTCGAGTATATAAAAACAAAGCAAGTTTTCAACTCGATTTGTTATTCTTCGAAAACATTTGCTATATTGATAGCTAACTTGAACTTTTGTGTGAAAGGAAGGTATGTATTGTTTGTTTGAGTCAACAAGGAATTTTCTATTGTTTTTAAGGGTTCTAAGTTTGTCTACTAAGTTTTATCGAAAGAATGATGGATCCTAATGTTAACACTACTATTGGAGATGACAATAAGGGTATTATCCACTACGATTGATAACCCCAAGGCACTCCTAGGAATATACACAAACGACTTAATGAGGTGGGTAATCTCATGAATAATTTGATCGAAGCTACTCGTGCAATGGCTTATTGACTTGGTAAGGCCATGCAAAACACTTCACATGTACTAAAGGATAGATCCCAGCTCAACAAGTTTGAGGTTGAGGAATAAGAGTAGGTAGACAAGTGTGAAGAAGAATTAATTTGGTTGATATAAATGATGATGAAGAAGAAGAGTATAATGAAGAAGAAGACTAAGCTCAAGAACCTTGAGTTTCTAACCATGTGAAGCTTTAAATTCTAAGCTTCAATGGTTCTAGGGATGGATATGACTATCTAGATTGGGAGGAAAAGGTTAAATGTGTCTTCGACTATTATTAGCATGCAGATTGTGAGAAAGTAAAGGTTGTTGTTGTAGAATTCTTTGGGTATGTTGCATTATGGTGGAAGAACCTCCAGGCCATGCCATGAGGAGGAGATGATACAAATCAACGAGCACGCAATAAACTCGAATCTCAATCAAAACATAAGTGGGTATTCATGGTTTAAATGGAAATGAAGAGGTAGCAAATGGAATGAGAGTTTAAATGTGAACATGTATTGATATTATGTACCTAGACACCAATACGATTGGATTTGAGCTCGAAATAAGATCGATACAAATCAAGAACACTAAATCAACACTCGAGTTTCACATGAAGGTAAGATACGACTCACTAACTCGCTTAAATGAAGGGTTCATCATAATCTCAAGGATAAGATTGATAAGAATACAAAAAAGATTAACGAGAAATAACACGCTCAATAATCACCCAAAAGGAGATAAGCTAGAAGTAAGCTCACAAGTGAAATTTCTATAAGAAATACTATTAATGGTTGATGATGATCTCTTCTCTGCTATTTACAAAAGTTACTATTTTTAGTACATCCTACAACCCTAATAGCAAAACTAGAAATAGAGTACTAGGCCTTAAGCCTTATAGTAGGCCTACAACTAAAGTTAAGGAAAATATTTACAAGTGTACAAAACTATGTATCGCCATGCGAGTCATCTGAGCTGTCCTAGAATAAGTACGATCTTAATTAGGTAAGGTTAGCAGTTAGATGTCTTAGTTCAGGTAAGAGTTACTAAGGTCTTACAGTGCTTAGCTAAGCTAGCTATGAGATCGACCCACAATTGCTAAGTTTTAAGATTAGTTGGTATAAGGTTCATAGTACCGAGTCGAGCAAGTTTCTGTACTTGGGTCCTAGGCTTTTTGGTCTCTTAGCTTCTCAACAAACAACAAATTTGATGCCAAGTTTCTTTTCTTTCATTTGGCCTCAGTTTAGGCAAGTCAACCTCAACCAGCGATAGGTCAACCTCTATTTAGAACAGGTAAGCCTCGACTTACAACAGGTCGACCTCAACCTAGGCATCGTTATAAGCTAATTCCTATCTAGTGAGAAGGATAGAAGGAGGTCAACACTTGGCCAGGGATGAAAAGGATTCTCAAGAATAGGTTTGTACCAAATACTTACCTACAAGACACTTTAGCCAGACTTCAAGAGTTATGATAAGGAAACTGAACTGTAGATGATTATGTTCGAGAGTTCCAAATGCTTATGATTCACTACGAAGTAGATGAACCGTCAACATGAATAGCATCCAAGTTTCTTACTGGATTAAGAAATGACATCTGAGATATTGTAGAACTTCAACATTTCACTACATTGGATGAGGCTATAAGATTATCTTAGTAAGTGAAAAGATAAAGAAGGAATAGGCCAAGTTGAACCCGATGAGCTGACCTAGTCAATCAAGTCGACCTATTCAGAGAATCTACTAAGCTCAACCGAATACTAACTCGAGCTAAAGAATCAATGTTAAAGCCAAACAAAAGAGCTAACCAGTTGATAGTGATGTACAGTCAAGGACTTATGAGAAGTTATAAGGATTTAGGAGAAAGATGAGCCAAAACAAATGCTTTGGGCACATGACTACTCAATGTTCGAACTAATGAATCATGAATATCAAAGGAGATGTCCTAAAGCTCAAGGTAGATAATACTAATGAGGAATATGAAGAGGCTATCTTGAGAAAGGGACCACCCAGGAGGATGAACTGGTTGAAGAAGATGTGTTTACTGAAGAACTGGACAAACTAACTTTAGTTGTCCGACGTGTAATGAGTTTAAAACCCTTTAGTAAGGAGAAGTAGAGAGAGAACTTATTCTACATCACTTACAAAGTGAATGAACAAGTTTGTGCACTTATAGTAGATAATAGGGGCTGTAACAATGTAACTTCTACTAACCTGGCTAGGAAACTCAATTTGCCAACCATCTCATTTCCAAAGCCATACAAGTTACATTGGTTGAATGAAAAAGGAGCATTACATGTCACTTAGCAAGTATTTCTACTAATCTCTATTGGAAACTATTTTGATAAAATTCTTTGTGATGTGTTGCCTATGTACGTTTCTCATGTATTTTTAGACAGACCTTGGCTATTTGATAGGAGAGTTATGCATTATGGATTTAAGAAGACCTATGTGTTTGAGAAGGATGGAAGGAAGATTACTTTAAACGCAATGATGTTGAGCCAAGTTAGTAAGGTGCAAGCTAAACTTGCTCAAGGACCTAAGAAGGCTTTGGTACTAAGTGGGGCTGAACTTTGAGAAGCTATTAGATCTGATCTGTCATCTATCTTGTTGATCAAGAGACTGCTGGAATTGAAGAATTGAGCTACCAAGAGACATCGAGGAGTTGGTAGATGAATATTTCCACCTGTTTCTAGAATAGTTGCCAAGAGGATTACCCCCATTTTAAGGCATAGAGCATTGCATTGACTTTATACTTAGCGTTGCCTTACTAAAAAAACTAGCCTATAGAATGAATCTTGAGCAAGCTACAAAGCTTCAAAGGTAATTCAATGAGCTAATAGAGAAGGGATATGTAAGGGAGAGCCTCAACCCCTATGATGTACATACATTGCTTGTGTTGAAGAAGGATGGCACTTGGCATATGTACATGGATAGTAGAGCTATCAATAAGATTATGATCAAGTACAGGAACCCAATCCTAAGGCTAGACAATATGTTGGATGAACTGAGTGGTGCGAGAGTGGTTAGTAAGATTAATCGAAGTTTAAGATGCCAACGAATTCAAATAAGGCAACGAGATGAATGGAAGACTACTTTTAAGACCCGACATGGCCTATATAAGTAAATGGTCATGCCTTTTGGGTTATCAAACACCCTAAGTACTTTCATGAGACTAATGAATCATGTTTTGAGAGATCTAATCAAAAAGTCTGTTGTTGTCTACTTTAACAACAACCTTACCTATAGTGCCAACCTAACAATGCATGTTGACTAACTCTGAATTGTTTTCAATGTCCTATTAGCAAAGAGATTATTCGAAAACCTCAAGAAATGTTGTTTCTATTAGGAAAAAGTGATATTCCTAGTTTATGTGGTTAGTGGAATGGGATTGAGAGTTGATGAAGAAAAGGTACAAGCTATTGTTAAGTAGCCAACCCCAACTTCATTTGTTAAGGTAAGAAGTTTCCATAGATTGTCGTCATTCTACCAACGCTTTATCCAAGGATTTAGTATCATAGTCACACTTCATACTGAGCTTAAAAAGAAGAATGTGGAGTTCAAGTAGGGAGAGAAAGAGGCAAAGAGTTTTGTCAACGTAAAAGTAAGGTTGGCCTCTTACCTAGTCTTGGCTCTATCAAACTTTGATAGAGTATTTAATCTTAATGCAACCTATCAGGAGTTGTAAACCCTACTTTTAATGGGCCTAAGACTCGATTAAGAGTACCTTCCGAACATTCCTAAAGATCAAATAAACTAAAAACTTAAGTTTATATTTAGAAATGAATTAAATTTTTACAATTCAAAAGCCAATTGTCGATAAAACCGGAGCTTGAAGAACTACGAGCTCTAAAGCTACTTAAAACCCTAGACCTTAAAACCATTAAGGAATTTTAACCCTAAATAATTAATCGATAATTTAATTTGAATAATTTCATTCAAAAATTCACAATTCTACAAAAATCAAATCATAAAATACAAAACAATGTAAGATAAAAATCCTAAAATAATTTTCTATAAGGCTATGCCCTTATCTTCATGTATAAGCCTTACACATAAATAAGTAGACTAGCCAATCACCTTAGATAACTTATCAATTGAGAGTTGGAATCATTTATCAATTGATAACTTATCAAAATCTAGTGATAAGACAATTTCCTTATCACCTCTTCACTTATACTACAATGGGCAATTTTTCACAAGAATTCATAAGCTTAACTTTAATAAAGGAAACAAGACCACTCCATGGCATAAAAAGACTTCCAATGGTAGATCTAAAAAGGGGAGAAAGGGGGGGGGGGGCATGCACTTATCATTCACCCATCAATCACTTCTTCTTACACATCACTATTCACCTCTTAATGCTTACATCATCAAGAGTTGTAATTGTTGACTTTATGTAAGCTACAAGACAACAGCACTTTCAAGACATTTAAACACTCCTTCTCTCTCCATTGCCAACTAGACACACTCTCAACCATTTCTCTCCCTTTCAATTTCACTTTCACTTCATCTTTCTCTCTTTTGAAACAAACATAAAAAGGGGAAACAACCTTACCCTACAAAATCAAAATTTTCCATTTTGAAGCTTCACTCACGGCATTATTTTCCCTTATTCTTGTATCATTTTCTTTCACCATCTAAGACCTTTTAAGACCATTAGAATCTTCCATAAACCCCATAAAAAGAACAAAAGATTCTGGTTTCAAAAGGTAGAAAAAAGGAGGACGCAAAGTTAAGAGCTAAAGTGGAACCTTAGTGCACAACCGCCACACTTTGCGTTAAGGACAAGTAAGTGTTTCTTGTGATGTGTGGATTAGTATTTATGTTAGGAGACTTAGATTTCTTGAAGATATGAGTAAGGTTTAAGTTGTTAGAACACCAAAAATCGTTTTAAGAAACATACCATAAAACCCTTACATGAAGTTGAAATATGAGCATGCAAAGTTGGTGTTTTGTGAAGACATTTGTTTAATGCTTTGAATGGAAGATTTTAAGCTAAGAAAATCTTGAAATGAGAACTTTAATAGAGGATAAGCATGCTGGACATGAGGGTTCCATATTTTTCAATGTTGATTTTGTTTCCATTAAGTTAAACATGCTCAAATCTAGACTTAAGTTAAGGAAAAATCCATCACATGAAGTTTTATAAAGAAACCAACTTTGTATGACATGAGCTATGATGTGGGAGTGGTATTAAGTATAAGATCTTTTATTTCTTTATGTTGAACATGAGTTAAAGGATCATTTGATGGAAGGAAACTTAAGTTAAGATTTGTACAGAAGTAGTTAAGTGCATAATCTACCACCTAAACTTAAGGAAATGATGAAACAAGTTGAAAAACCAAGTAAGGACCCCTTAGGACCATCATGAACAGATCTGGAACGTGGGAAAATGAGGCCTAAAAATATGATAAAAGTGAAAGAACAAAGTGAAAAGATTAACTAAAGCAAGTATAGTAAGCATATAAAGCCTAAAACTCAAAACCGAGCTTAAAACTCCCAAAACAAGCCTAGAACTCTAAGATGGGCCTTCAATAAAAATCTGACCAGCACCTTAAAGTACCAAGAGAGGTTGTTTTGAATCCCATAAGAAATCCACCTAAGGCCCCATAAGCTCACCAAAGTCATTAACTTTAGTTTGAACCAAAAACAAGCCCATTTGACAATTTAAGCCCACTAAAGAGCCCAAGAAATGGTTGTTAGCCTTAGGAATATAAATCATAGTTGTAAATCTGATCTCAAGGAGTATTTTAAGCTTAGGATAAAATCTAAAGACCAACCCCAAAGAATTCGTCAAGTTATCAAAAGCCCATTTACCAAACAAGGCCCAAAAACACTCCAACACATGAGGAACGCTACTGTTCTGACCCATGGACAGAATTGTATACCTCATTTCAAAAATCTAACCTTGCCACATTAAAGTACACTCAAAAACGATGAATATTGACTATAAGATCAAAAAAATCGGATTTAAAACGAAAAAGTTATACACGATTGAACTTTAGGTAAAAACCGGGAAAAATTACGAAAACTAGTTAAGAATATAACTTAAGGAAAATTTACTTAGTTTCATAAGTTTGCTTCAATTCCTTATAAAAATTATTTCAATGACCAGGAGACACTGTTTACGGAGACGACTTGCCTCCAGATTACTTTGACTAACCCATATGGCAGAGTGAGCAAATTCCCGATGACTCTTCACTTGATTGTGCTTGTAAAGTAGATGCACCTAATCTTATATTTATAAATTTGGATGCTTATGGGATATGGGAGATGCATGTGTATGAATTTGTGGATGAATGTGATGACTTGTTAATTATATATAATAATGGGAATTGTTTGTATGAATATATACATGTGAATTGTATGGAATGAAATTGGTTGATCACCCTAAAAATCATGTTAATCACTTATATGATTAAGAACTCAAAATGAATCATGCATTCCCCATATTGCATACGGAAAACACCGACTGCCGCTTCACGTAGAAGATGGGAAGGGATTCACAAGAATACAAGTTTCCTGTAGGATTGGGCATTAGCTATGCCATCATATATATTAAGTCTCTGTCTTAAGCTAATAGGCTTACTAGGCACTGGGAGACGCCAACCATCGGCGAGGGGCCGAGTCTTGTGGCTTCTGCTTAGGGCGTGTGTTTGTAGACTGCGGGGGCCACTACACCGCTAGACTTGGGATTTTAAAAGATATGATTTGATTTTGGTAAAGGAAGTATATATATATATATATATGTATATATGTAGAGTTTTGTTTTGGTATGAGCACGATAGTGCAAATGAAATAAAACCCAAGGTCTAGAACCCGGATTTTGGTTTGGGTCGGTTAATTATCTCCAAACCCCGACTTCAGGGGGCGAAATTCTAAGTCGTATGCAGTTCCTAGGTCACTACATGTGTTGTATGGCATACTGTTTGTTCATGCATTCATATGATTGTGCATCTAATAAATTTCTGCCTTGTGGTACTGATGAGGGCATTTATCTCACTAAGCGTAAGCTTACTCCCCTATAGATTTCTGTTGGTGCAGGAGAACCTCTTCGTCAATCCGGGCCGAAGCATACCCGTGGTAAGTCTCGGGTAGAGATGGGTTGGACCGATCAGAGAGCGAAGAGGACATTTTGTAATAGATTATAGATGTTTAGATACTTTTATGTATTTATGCATAACTTAGATTTTATGCAGTTCCGTTATGAACTGCATTTGTTTGTAATATTGATTTGGTGTGGGTCTCACGAGCCCACACAATTAGTTAATTTATAACATAGAAGAAATTTTAGTTAAATTGCTCTATATTACTTGTTTATGGGCCTAGTGGTAACGTAGAGTGGAAGGAGCCTTGTGTGTCGTATGAAAGGCCTATGATCAGCAATAGGGTAGATAATACACCTTTATATGATACACGGCGACCTATCACGACAACGATACGGTTGGGTCGTTATAGGAGTCAGCATCAAAGTTATGCTAATGAAAGAAGGCCAACCAGTCACTTATCAAAGCGAAAAGCTTAAAGGAGCACAATTGAACTATTCTATTTATGATAAGGAACTTTTGGCCCTAATTCGAGCTCTTCATATGTGATAAAGTTAATTTAACCCCTGTTTTATTAGTGAAAATTCAACGATATCCTAAAGATTTATGTGCTTAATTGAAAGAATTGACACTTAACTAGTTAATATATTTGCCTTAGGTTCAATTCAGTACAAATGGGAGAAAAGGAGCTAGAAAGTGCATTTGGATCATGAAAACATAGAGGAATGAAGCTACAAATAAGGGAGGATCTACGACCGTAGCTAAAACAGCCGATGAATAGCAGTGGAAATGAGACGATCAGTGAAGCTTATGACCTAGGACCACGGCCGTAGTGGTGATGACAACTACGGCTTTACATACGGCCGTAGTGGTGGTAACAACCACGGCTTTACACACGGCCGTGGTACACCTGGTATGCACGAAAAGAAAGAATTTTTATTGTATTTTTCCTAGGGATATATATATAGAAGAGAGGAGAGAGAAGGGGATTTTTTTTTTCTTTTTGATAGTTGATACTCTTCCTTTAGTTGTTTTGCTTCGACATTGAGAAGTTAGTGTTTAATATAATTGGAGAGATTATACCGTGAGATTTACGGAAGATTGAAAAACGTTTGCTTGGATTTCATATCATTGGAAGTTGTATGATAATGTTATAGAATCCACTATTGATTAGAAAGCGGAAGCGGACTAATTAGATTAGAGGTCGAATCCTTAATTTAAGGAATTATAATCTCAATGAAATAACCATACATATATTATTCTATATAACTCAATGGCAACTTGATTCATACCTCTAGGGTGGAATCTTGATTTCCCATCACTTTTCCATTGATAAGTTTTTCAAATCAGTTTTTGATCTCATTGTAATTGAATTAAGTTAGTTTTAATTTTAGTATACAAAATTAGAAAGAAAAAAAAAAAAACCCCATTCTTGATCTACCTAAATATTAATTAAAGCTAGCATAGGTTTAGTACTCTACTTAAGTCCTCGTGGGACGACTCTTGTTTTCAACATTATATTACTTGATACAATCCAGTATACTTACTAGTATTGTGCTCCGATTGTTTTTAAACACCTTTTCAGTGTATCAAGTTTTTGGGCCGTTACCGAGGATTTAATTAGATATTAGACTTTTTAGCTTTGTTGGTAATTTAGGTGCATTTTACATTTAGATTTGTTTTTGTCTCTTATAGGTTTTACATTCGAAAAAGTAGAAGTACTGATCTTTTACCAATTGATCCAGAGATAGAATGCACTTTATTTTAGTTCAGAAGGGAAAACAGGCAAAGGGAGCAATTACAAGAAAACATCATGGCAAATCAGGATAATCACTAGCCCCAGAATGCTCCGCGAGCTCTTCATGACTTTTCAGTCCCAACTGTTCAGGGACTGCTATCAAAAGGCCAACCATCCAAGCTAACACCTTCGAACTCAAGTCGGCACTCATTCAGATGGTGCAATCAAATCAGTTTAGAGGATTTCCAAATGAGAGTCTAGATGAACACATAGCGGGATTCCTCCAATACTGTAATCTGATCAAGATCAATGGTGTACCGGATGATGCAATTAGATTCTAGCTTTTTCCTTTTTCATTAAGGGATAAAGCAAGAGTACGGTTTAACTCTTTACCTCAGGATTCTGTAACTATATGGGCTGAGCTTCAGTCAATGTTTCTGAGGAGATTTTTCCGACCTGCATGCACAGCCAAGTTAAGAAGTGACATCACCAGCTTCTCTAAGTTTCCTGGTGAATCACTATATGATGCATGGGAGAGATTTAAGGAAACAATTAGGAGGTGCCCATACCATGGACTCCCTGATAATCTCTTGATAGAGGTATTTTACCTTAGTTTAGATGAAACCATGAAGTCTTTAGTTGATGCTGCAGTAGGAGGTGCCTTGATGGGAAAAAGTTGTGAGGAAGCAAGGTCCTTGATTGAGGAAATGGCCTCCAGTGCACACAACTGGTAGCATGAAAGGGGAAAATCAAGAGTGGCTTCAATCAATGATATGGATGCTATTTCTGCCCAGTTAGCAGCACTCACCACTCAGGTAAGTCAACTGACTTCTTCATACTCCTTTACTCCTAATCTGGTGGCCTTTTGTGAGTTATGTTCAGGACCACATTCTACCATGGAGTGTATGTCTAAGAATGCCGCATCTTCATCAAGTGGAGATCAAGTGAACTTGTCAACAACTTCCAAAGGAGTAATCAAAGACCTTATTCCAATACTTACAATCCAAAATGGCGTAACCACCCAAACTTTTCTTGGAGAAATGAGAATAATGTGTTTAAACCTCTACCACCTGGATTCCAGAAGCAAAGTCCTACTCAGAATGCTCTACCTCATCAGCAACATCAACAGCAGCAGTCTAAATTGGAGGAACTCATGCTTAGTTACATGCAGAAGACTGATACTCTCCTCCAAAATCAACAAGCTTCAATTCGAAACTTGGAGGGACAGTTGAGTCAATTATCTCAAAAAATAAGTACTAGACCATCAGGGTCTTTACCTAGCAACACAGAAGAGAACCCCAAAGGAATTAATGCTATCATGTTGAGGAGTGGCAAAGAATTGAAAGAAGCAGACAGCAAGGTTAAGGAGAAAAGGGAGAGCTTAGAGAAAGAAAGAAGGAAGGCAAAGGAGGAGGAACTAAAACTGAAATCATCAGAGATGAACCCATATGTTCCTCCTAGTCCTTTTCTAGGAAGACTGAAGCAGCAACAGTTGGACACGCAGTATGCCAAATTTTTTTATGTCTTTAAGAAACTACAAATCAACATTCCATTTGTAGAAGCTCTCCAGCAAATGCCCTCATATGTGAGATTTATGAAGGATCTGCTTACTAATAAAAGGAAGATTGATGGAAATGAGCAGGTGATGCTTACAGGAGAGTGTTCAATGATCCTGCAAAAAGATCTTTCCCATTTACCAACAAAGCAACAAGATCAGGGGAGTTTTACTGTTCCTTGCACAATTGGAAATTATTATTTTGATAAAGCACTTATTGATTCAGGTGCTAGTATAAATTTGATGCCCTTATCCATTTTCAAGAAATTAGGACTTCTAGAATGCAAGAAGACTCATGTCACCCTACAACTGGTTGACAGGAGCATTAAATACCCTAGAGGTATTGTGGAGAATGTCTTAGTGAAAGTAGATAAATTCTACTTTCCAGTAGATTTCATTGTATTGGAGATGGAAGAGAATAGAAAGGTACCAATGATCTTAGGCAGACCATTCCTTGCAACAGGTAAAGCACTAATAGATGTGGAACAAGGTAAGCTTACTTTGAAAGTCATGGATGATCAGATAACGTTTAATGTATATGATGCCATGAAGAAGTTTGAGGAGTATAAGTCATGTTATACCATCGATACAATTGACGAAATTATTTATGAGGATATGGAAGAGAATGCAGGTATATATACCATAGAGTCTGTTTTGAGAGATTTAGATGATTGGAGTGACAATGATGAACCTATGGAAGAAGTTGTGGAGCAAGTGCCGAAAATCAAGGCTAGACACTATGAGGAGTTAGGAACAAGTGTAACAAAACCAGTGTCATCTTTGATACAACCCCCGATGCTTAAGCTTAAACCTTTACCTTATCATTTGAAATATGCTTATTTGGGAACAAATGATACGTTGCCAATAATCATTTCTTCTTTTTTGATAGATGATCAAGAACAACAACTCTTAGAGGTCTTGAGAGAGCATAAGGAGACGATAGGTTGGACAATTGCTGATATTAAGAGAATAAGCCCTTCGATGTGTACCCATCAAATCTATCTTGAAGCTGTGTGCAAACCTACAATTCAACCACAAAGACGACTTAACCCAACTCTCAAAGAGGTAGTGAAGAAGGAAGTGCTCAAACTGCTAGATGCAGGTATTATCTTTCCTATCTCTGATAGCAAGTGGGTTAATCCTGTTCAAGTAGTGCCAAAAAAAGGTGGTATGACTATAGTGACAAATGAATCTAATGAGTTGATCCCTACTAGAACAGTGACGGGGTGGAGAGTTTGTATTGACTATAGGAAAGTAAATGATGCCACCCAGAAAGACCATTTCCCTCTTCCTTTTTTAGATCAAATGTTGGAAAAACTTGTAGGGCATGATTACTATTGTTTTTTAGATGGTTATTCTGGTTATAATCAAATCCATATAGCACATGAGGACCAGGAGAAAACTACATTTACTTATCCTTATGGCATGTTTGCCTTTAGGAGAATGCCCTTTAGTCTTTGTAATGCACCTGCCACTTTTCAAAGGTGTATGATGTCTATTTTTTCTAACATGCTAGAAAAATTCATTGAAATATTTATGGATGATTTTTCAGTTTTTGGTAAATCATTTGAAGCATGTCTAGTAAATTTAGGCTGTGTACTCAAAAGCTGTAAGGAGACTAATTTGATTTTGAACTGGGAGAAATGCCATTTTATGGTAAAGGAAGGAATAGTCTTAGGTCATAAAGTATCTAAAAAAGGGATTGAAGTTGACAGGGCAAAAGTGGAGGCAATAGAGAAGTTGCCACCACCCACCTCAATGAAAGGAGTTAGAAGCTTCCTTAGTCATGCTGGATTCTACAGGAGATTTATCAGTGACTTCTCTAAAATCTCTAAACCTCTACGTAACTTATTGGAAAAAAATACTGCTTTTGAATTCAATGATGATTGTTTGCAGGCATTTAACTTGTTGAAGGAGAAGCTCACTACAGCACCAGTGATTGTGGCTCTTAATCGGGAGCTTCCGTTTGAATTTATGTGTGATGCTAGCGACTTTACTATAGGTGCAGTTCTAGGTTAGAGGAGAGGTAAGTTCTTTCATGTTATATACTATGCTAGTAGAACTTTATATGAAGCTCAACGGAATTATGCAACTAAGGAAAAAGAACTTTTAGTGATCGTTTTTGCATGTGACAAATTCTGTCCTTATTTGATAGGTTCTAAAATCATATATACTGATCATGCTGCGCTTAAGTATTTGTTTGCTAAGGCTGATGCTAAACAAAGACTAATCCATTGGATTCTTCTACTACAAGAGTTTGATCTTGAAATTAAAGATAAAAAGGGAACTGAGAATATTGTGGCTGATCATTTGTCTAGGATAGAATCCGCCTGTATAAATTTCCCTATCAATGAAACGTTTCTTGATGAACAATTACATGTAGTAAGAATCTAAGGATTGCCATGGTATGCCAATATTGTCAATTACTTGGTTAGTACACTTTTGCCTTATGGTTTGTCATCTCAACAAAAAAAGAAGTTTTCACATGATATAAAATACTATTTTTGGGATGAACCATACTTCTTTTAAATGTTATGCTGACCAAGTAATAAGACGTTGTGTACCAGAAAATGAGCAGTTTAGCATCATTGAGCATTGTCATTCGAAAGAACTAGGAGGTCATTTTGGTGTAGAGAGAACGGCAGCAAAAATTTTGTCTTATGGATTTTTTTGGCCCAAATTGTTTCATGATTGTAGACGTTTCATTTTGACTTGTACTCAATGCCAAAAGACTAGCAACATTTCTAAGAGACATGAATTACCACAAAATAATATCCTTGTAATTGAACTTTTTGATGTGTGGGGAATCGACTTCATGGGTCCCTTCCCTTCTTCTTTTTCAAATAAATACATTCTTTTGGCAGTAGATTATGTCTCAAAATGGGTAAAAGCAGTTGCTTTACAAAATAATGATGCCAGAGTTGTCATTAGATTTTTGAAAAAGAACATATTTTCAAAACTTGGGGGTACCTAGAGCTATCATTAGTGATGGGGGGTCGCACTTTTGTAATAGACAATTTGAAAAATTGTTAACAAAATATGGAGTCTCCTATGGGACTGCCACCCCCTATCATCCACAAACTTGTGGACAAGTAGAGGTTTCTAATAGGGAGATTAAGCAAATCTTAGAGAATACAATCAATGCATCTAGGAAGGATTGGTCTTTAAAACTAGATGATGCATTGTAGGCTTGTAGGACTACTTTTAAAACTCCTATTGGAATGTCCCCATACAGGATTGTTTTTGGTAAGTCATGTCACCTACCTATAGAGCTTGAGCACAAGGCATATTGGGCCATAAAATTTTTGAACTTTGATTTGCGAGCTGCAGGTGAAAAGAGATTACTTCAATTTAATCAATTAGCTGAGTTCAGAGAATAAGCGTATGAGAATGCAAGGATTTACAAAGAAAGAGCAAAGAGATGGCATGACAAAAACATCTTACAAAGAGAATTTGTGTAAAGTCAAAAGGTTTTACTGTACAACTCTCAATTGAAGTTGTTTCCAGAGAAGTTGCGTTCAAGATGGTCTGGACCCTTTGTTGTCACTAAGGTTTTTCCTTATGGTATAGTAGAAGTGAAGGCAGAGAACAATCGTATTTTCAAGGTAAATGGACAACTTCTCAAGCATTACCAGGTAAGAGAAGACATTAATCAAGAGACCACAATTGTGGATCTTGAAAATCCTAAGTAAGTCAAAGGAAAATCGGGCTATCGACTCTAAACAAAGTCCTCCATGAGAGGCAGCCCATGTTTTAGGGAAGAATAAATTATTATTATTATAATAATAAAAAAAAAATCCACAGTAGGATTTATGGGGTTACCCCACGGTCGTGGGATAGGCCGTGGCTACCCCAACAAAAATCCACAGTAGGATTTATGGGGTTACCCCCATGATCGTGGAAATTACCCACCACTCAAGACACGGCCGTGGGTTGGTGAACCGTTAAAATAAAAAAAAAAAAAAAAAAGAAGAAGATGAAGAAACCAAGGGTCAAGGCACGAACGTAGGTCTTCCCGTGTCTAATCTGGTTATTTTAAACCCAATGCAGAACGAATTTTTTTTGTTCTTTCTCTTTAATCTTATATTTCCTTCTCTCTCCTCTCTTATTCCTCTCTGCATTTTCTCTCTCTAAACCTTTTTCCTCAAAGGTTTTCTCCAAAAAGCTTCCATCTTTGTGCACTACATCCTCTTCTCAAGCAAAAAAAGGTAACATCTTTCACTTTCATCCAATTTTCTACACTTTTCCATGCTTGTTCTTGTCTCGGATAGAATAGATCTGAGTTGATTATTTCGGTTCGTGATGAAGGGGACTTCGATTTTTGAATGATCTTGTATTTCTCTTGCATGTCCATGCGAAAGTCACTTGTCCTTTATTGTTTTGGGCGAATCTTTAAAGAACATGTGCATGTAATGGGTATCTGCAATTGTTTCTATTGTTGATGTTTTAAAGCTTGCTTCTTTTGTGGTGTTTATACATGTTCTGAATAAAGTCTGTAGATCTTGCTTATGCACGGCCGTAGAAGGATTTTTACTAGCCGTTTCTCGTTTAAAAATACAATTTTTGGCGCAAACTTTGCACTATGTGATGAGCCACGGCCGTGTCATGCATGGAGCTCCTTAGTCTTGTTGTATGATGTGAGAAAAATGCTTGTTCATGATTTTCTACTGTGTCGCCTGGTTAAAGGTTTACGTATTTTGTTCAAATACTCGTGTTTGATGATTTTATTTTTATTTATTTGTTTATTTAGTTATTTTATAATCTTAGTATGTTAGAACATCAATTATGAGTATTATATGGTTGCATTTTAGATGCTGAGAGACCAAGGCCAGTCATCCTCTAAAAAGAGAGCACGCAAGGATAAAAGAACAGCAAAACCTACTGTTCAATTGTGAAAGGATCCATATCCTTTTGGCTTGAGGCAGCAGCATCAGGATCGCTACAACTTAGTGCCGAAAGAGAAGGTGATTAAAGCTAACACGGTTTTAAACTGGGAAGTGTTAGAGCGATATGGCTTCGCTCAAGAATTCGAGACTTTCTTCTAAGATTGGGCATGGAGAAATCTGTTAGATATCAAGGAAAACATTTATCAGAAGATTGTTGTGGAGTTTACGGCCACATTTTAACTCACAACTAACCCAACCATGGGAATGGAAAATTCAGTATCCTTTTTGTTTGGTGGTAGGTACTTCACAATGTCTATTGGCAAGTTCATAAAGATGCTGGGAATTTATGAGAATGAGGAGTATATATTTTCTGATGATTTGGGGAGACTGAAGGATTGGTACGATCAGATGTCAGCAACTAGATTTTGGGATGTGATTGGCAGAGGGTCTTACAGTGCATCCACCTCTCGGGGTTCTGAGTTGAAAAATCCTGCTCACAGGATACTTCACTATATAATTACCCGCTCCACAAGTGGAAAGATAGATAGTGAAGGGATTGTAAGCATGTTTAACTGTTTGAAAATGTGGTCCATGATTCAAAACTGACGTCTGAATGTCGAACTCGTAGCAATCAAGTACATCAGACGACAATGTGAGAAAGGAAGAAAAGGGATCTATGTGGGACCATGGATTACAAATATTCTGAAGAACATGGGGGTCTTTCCAGAATAAGAGCCAACTGATAAAGTGGGTTCTTCTATCTTAATGCCTGAACAGATTCTTCAAGTGTGGGGTTTTGGTCTAGTTCCTGAAGAAGAATCAGGTCCTAGCAGGGTCGAAGTTCCTCAGCAAGAAAGGAGAGGATTCTCTACCTCTCTCGATCAATTTCAAGAAGACATTGAGGAAATTAAAAGGGAACAACAAGCACAAAGAAAAGAAATCAAAAGCTTGAAGAAGTATGTCTATACTTGCTTCAAGAAGATGGGTGATGCTTTGGGCTTTAACGTTCCTCCCTGCGATAGTAGTTCTGATGAGGATGTTGTTCCTCCAGCACCACCGCCTACTGAAGATCAACCTCATCCTGAAGATCTTCCCATTGCCATTATTCCTAGCTCATCCACTGGAGTTTGTCGGATGAAAATCACACCCAGAAGGTCTACCATAATCAGAACAAAGAAAGCAGTAGAACCTACACCAGAAATTGTAGAAGAGAGCTCATCTTTTAAAGAGGAGGATTCTAGAGACAAAGAGGACACCGACTATGGTGATGAGGAGGAGTACGGTGATGATGATGATGAGGATTAGTCATTATATTTCTGCATTTTTGAACCACAAAGATTTTGGTGCAATTAGCTTTGGAAAGTATGCTATCGATTGTCAGCTATTCTAATGTACTCCTTTCCAGGGAAGTTTCGTTACTCCAATGCATGTTTAATGTTTCACTTTCTGCACTTATACTTTCAGAGTAGACAATAGGGACATTGTCCAATACTGAGTGTGGGGAAGGTTGTATGTGCGCATGATAAGATGAATAAGAACTTAAGGATTGAGAGTACTCTTGAGCTATAGTTGCATGTATTACTGAACCTGTCTTGGCCTTAAAGTGATATGGCTGTTTTTGGGATACATTTATGTACGACTTTCATAAAATCTAAGATTGTACGCTATTTCCTTTATATATAAAAAAAGGGAGATTTGAAGAGGTGCCTTACTCACTTACTATTGTGACTAGTTTACTTAGTGATAATTAAGTGATAGAATCTTTAAGGCACAAATTTACCTTTTGTTTAGCTTTTGAATTTGGAATTTGAGAGTAAGTCGAGTTGTTGAGTGCAAAATAAGTAGGTCTACTTCTTGGTGGATTGAGCTTGTATATTTTCCTTTGAGTTACCTTGAGAGTATTTTAACACTAAGTGAAAGAGATAGATGAAACTTTTTACTTGGTGATCCTTTATAAAAAGAGTCTTAATGTAAGGTAACATAGAAAAGGAAAGTAAAACCCTTACTCCAATGACTCAGGTAAGTGAGTTAAGAGTATCCAATCTTGAATGTTAGAGTGAGTGAGAGTTCGTAGGGGTCCCTTTAAAACCTGGTCACTTGGGTGATGAGCCCAGGATGTGCTAACTCAGTGAACTCACTATAACGAAAAGGGTAGAATGAAACAAAAAAAAAAACTAATCAAGTATATATATATACTTGAAATAAAATAAAATAAAATAAAAATAGATAAATCTAGGGAAAGAGTGGATACCTTCTGCTTTCACTTTGTGTTAACTTGTTTAGATAGGTAATTTGAGAGATCATATACTTGTTCGTTGCTAATGAAGTTTAAATAACTTTTCTTCCTCACTTGACTAAGCATTTACTTTTGAACTAAGAATTCTGGGGTTAAACAATAGGATTAAAAGTTTACTCTTTCTAGATTAATTACTCAATTATAACAAAAGTAATCTAGTTACATGTCTACGGTATAGTGAGAGTAGCAGGCACCAGAAATGCAAGTCTTAAATTATGAGAAAGTCTATTTGCTTGAGGACAAGCAAAAGTTCAAGTGTGGAGATATTTGATAAAGCTAATTTAACCCCTATTTTATTAGTGAAAATTCAATGATATCCTAAAGATTTATGTGCTTAATTGAAAGAATTGACACTTAACTAGTTAATATATTTGCCTCAGGTTCAATTCAGTACAAATGGGAGAAAAGGAGCTGGAAAGAGTGCATTTGGAGCATGAAAACACAGAGGAATGAAGACTTTCTGCAAGCAAGGGAGGATCTACGAACGTGGCTAAAACAGCTGATGAATAGCAGTGGAAATGAGACGACCAGTAAAGCTTATGACCATAGACCACGGCCGTAGTGGTGGTGACAACCACGGCTTTACACAAGGCCATGGTGGTGGTAACAACCACGGCTTTACATACGGCCGTAGTACACCTGGTATGCATGAAAAGAAAGAATTTTTATTGTATTTTTCGTGGGGATATATATATAGAAGAGAGGAGAGAGAAGGGGATTTTTTTTTTCTTTTTGATAATTGATACTCTTCCTTTAGTTGTTTTGCTTCGACATTGAGAAGTTAGGGTTTAATATAATTAGAGAGATTACACCATGAGATTTACGGAAGATTGAAAAACGTTTGCTTGGATTTCAATTGAGAGCTTAGCTATCGAAATTTCTTAAGAAAAGTGCATACTTTCCAGTATTTTCATCTGTATAAGGAATCGGTGAGATTGTTCGCATTTCTTATTATCATAGAGAATTGTGTTGCAATTGTAATTACATTGAATCATGAATTCCTTCATACATAATTATATTGATGCTATGAATTCCATGGCTAATTAATTTATCAAATGGGAATGAGATAAACCCTTGAGTGCTAAAATGATTGTAGTAATTACGTTATAGGAGTAATATAAATATGGCTTATTTCAGTTTGCAACTCTTTCTATTTCAATTATGACTTGTCTAAGTTATGATTGTTAGAGGTTATAAATATGGGAGTGTTTGTAAACTCATTAGGAGTTCTTGATTAAAGAATTCAGGTAATTGCAGAAGTAGTGTTCAATTGTTCAATCAGAGATTATTAAGAGATTAATGCAATATCTTAGACTCATTAATCACTAAGGAATTAGGATAATTGGGCTAAAGATATTAGATTATCATATCATTGGAAGATGTATGATAATGTTATAGAATCCACTATTGATTAGAAAGCGGAAGCGGACTAATTAGATTAGAGGTCGAATCCTTAATTTAAGAAATTATAATCTCAATGAAATAACCATACATATATTATTCTATATAACTCAATGGCAACTTGATTAGTACCTCTAGGGTGGAAGCTTGATTTCCCATCACTTTTCCATTGATAAGTTTTTCAAATCAGTTTTTGATCTCATTATAATTGAATTAAGTTAGTTTTAATTTAATTATACAAAATTAGAAAGAAAAAAAAAAAAGAAAAAGAAAACCCCATTATTGATCTACCTAAATATTAATTAAAGCTAGCATAGGTTTAGTACTCTACTTAAGTCCTCGTGGGATCGACTCTTGTTTTCAATATTATACCACTTGATATGATCCAATATACTTGTTGGTATTGCGCTCCAATTGTTTTTAAACACCTTTTCAACGTATCAATATGTGACAACATTATCTTCTACCAAAGGAATTTGTCATATATATAGATCATGAGCCCTTAAGATATTTACAGAGCCAATCCAAGCTTTCCAAACGCCAAGCTATATGGATTAAATTTTTAAAGGAATTTAACTTCATCATCAAATATAAGCAAGGTAAGAACAATGTAGTTGTCGATGTGCTGTCAAGATGGCATATTCTTCTCATTGAGTTGTAGACCAGATTGCTTAGATTTGCAATCATTAAAGAGTAATATTGCAATTATCCTCATTTTAGCCTTATATATAAATACTATAGAGAAGGGAGAACGGTAGATGAGTACCATGTGGAGGATGGCTACCTATTCTGAAGTAGCAAGTTATGTGTGCCAACTTGTTCAATTAAGGAGCTACTAGTGAGAGAAACCCATAATGGAGGACTCTAAATGCTTTAGAGAACAAAGAAAATATGAGCTTCCAAATGATAGATTTTTCTGGCCTTAAATGAAATGTGACATGCAACGTGTAATTGAAGGATGTGCCATCTATAAGAAAGCAAAGAGCCAAGCAAAGTAAGGGAAGGTAATGCCTCTACCTATTCCGACTAAACCATGGGCTAACTTATGTATGGACCTTGTCCTCAAATTACCCCAAACTGCCTAATGCAAAGATTTTATAATGGTTGTCATGGATATGTTCAACAAAATGACACATTTTGCACCTTGTACCAAAACTAACAATGATTTAGCTATTGCTTTTTTATTTTTGCAAGAAGTAGTTCACTTGCATGAAGTGCCAAGGAGTATGGTGTCCGATAGAGACCCAAAATTTCCCTACCATTTCCAGAGAACCCCCTGGCATCAGATGGGAACTAAACTATTGCTCAATACCTCTTGCCATCTCTAAACAGACAGCTAAATAGAGGTGGTCAACTACACCTTAAGATCACTACTCCAAGCTTTAGCGGGGAAGAACTTAATCAACTGGGATGTCTACTTACCTATGGTTGAATTTGCTTACAACAAGACAGTACATGCCATCACTAAGCATGGCCCATTTAAATTCATCTATGGTTTTAACCCAAACTACCCCTCGACTATACCCCAACGCCATCCATTGATCTAGAAGATTTAGAAGCAAAAACCAGAGCTCAATTCATCCAGTAGATCTACCAACGAGTCTCCTAACAAATTGACTAAGTTGCTAGAAAACTAAAGGAGAAAGGCAATGGAAGGAAGACCAAGCATTTTCGACTTGGGGACTAAGTATGGCTACACTTAAGCAAGGAAAAATTATCTAGTAAAAGGAAGAACAAGTTATTCTCCAAAGCTAAAAGACCATTCAAAACACTTTAGAAGATCAATGACAACACATATTAACTAGAGCTTATAAAAGACTTCGGAGTGTCAAATGTATTTATTGTTGCTGACCTCAGCCCTTATCCTACCCAAGGAAAACTTGGATGAGAACCACCCAAATTTGATCCCAAATCCCAATCAACTTGGTGAGAATGATAGGAATTAGACCACCAAACCCTTGACTTAAGCTCAAGCCCGAAGGTTGGAAAGCATGGCCAAGAAAATTCTTTCCTTACATCCCACCATTAATGAATTCGAGATGCTGTAATCTACTGAGCTAACACCCTGGTCGAGTTAAACCCTTTTGTACTCATTTATTATCTTCAATTGCCAACTTGAGCTACACTTAAACATCAACTCGACCCATCCAACCACCTACCTAACAAACCTAAATCTGAGCCATGGTGAATATAAGAAAGTTAAATTCACCTAAGAAGAATTATCTACTCGGTACCTTGATTTGGCAGTCATTAACCAAAGCGTATATATTGTCTTTTTCTACAAAAAGTAGCCCATCTGTAGAGAGCCACATGTTTACACAATCATACAATAGAATCCTCTATACAAGATACCCATTTTTGTTGTATTTTCAATTATACCCTTTATCATTCCTTATATAATACTTCTTTTAGACATTATCCTTTTAGCCTTTTCCATTTTAGGCAAGATGCCCAAACTTTTCAGGTATAAATAACCTTGCAATATGTAGCCACAACATCATCTTACCTCTAACATTGAATTCCTTTGTGAACATTGCTCTCAGCTTATTTGCTTACTTCACTCTTATCCTAACCCTTAACCAAGGCTAGGTGGCGAGTACCATGATTGAATTAGCTCGTGCATCTTATGAAGCCATGAGTCCTTAGAAGTTACCTAGTATGTCATATCCTTGGTGCTATTCGAGGGTTTGCTTATTTACTTTTCCTATTTTCGTGCAATTTCCATTTTGTTCTTCAAGCTTTCTACAACCTTAGAGCTTGGACCCATCCTTACTACCATCCTTATCAGTCGTTGGCTTTGACTCACATCATTAAGCAAGGTAACTGAATTATTGATGAGTATGTATTAGAGTTCTAAATACTGACAATCCAATATGAAGTAAAGGAGCTTGAAGCCTAAACTATATCAAGATTCATCATGGGTTTGAAATATGAACTCCAGGAAATGTAAAAGCATTGTCCTACTGGACTCTTGAGGATGTTATTAAGGTTGCCTAACATGTTAAGAGACAAAGGAGAAACCAAACTTATTGACCTACTAGTTCTTAACCAATTTTGATAAGCTAACCTAGCTAGTGACATCGTAAGAAGCTTATCAATTTAACTCTAGCCAAGAAGGAAGGTCAAATATAAAGCTCAAAAGGAGTAAATAGGGAATAAGGAGGGGAAGAGAAGGTATTTGAAAAGGGGAAGACATTCTGATGCATCTCCAAGGTTAGACATACAGAGAAACACCACAATGAAGCACATTGAAACAAACAAGGAAAAAGTTAGTAAAGTATGGGCAACTATCAAATGGATATGATACACCACCCGATCCTACTTGGCCTACAATTTGCCGAATATGATATACTAGTTCAAACTGAAGGGTCACATGCCACTGCTCCTTACTAAGGGGAATAAATAAGAGTTGAATGATAATGAGAACACTAAGGATGCTCAGGTGAATAACTCTTATATTGATTAGTTGATTGTCTGCATATAAGAAAGTGGGGGTTTATATACCCATCTACTAAGGTTAGTTTACATTTATGAAAAGACAAAAGGGTATTCTACAATTAGCTTACATAAAACATACTAAAAGGGGTAAAAAGGGCAAAGAATATTCAATACAGAAAAGAAAGAATTATTCTGGAATACTGTGTCAGAAGATACATGCCACTTGGCGGCTAAATGGGAGAAGTATGACATAAGGTAGGTGGAAATAGAATAATGCTTGCAGTCAGGGGCTAACCTGATCTAGATCAGGTCGGGAGTCAATCAGTCTTGTAAAGAAGTCAGTCATATTGGCATCAAATGTCTATAGTCAATTTGGTAGCTCAACTCGGATAGACTTAGGTTGTCAACTGAAATATGGCATCGTTGTTAGGCAAAAGCGGACTGATATATGTAAGGATCTAATAGATAAGTCGACAAGAGATCAGTTTCGCATAAGGATCCTTGTCTCGATTTTAGTTTTAAGCTAGTATTCTCCACGTGAGTCCTTAGAGTCCTCTAGCTCAACTATGTGTGATTCCTCCAAAGGCTTGATTCCTATCACCTTCGAAAGGTATACTAGCAAGTTAAAGTGCTTTAAGTGTAAGGGTTTTGGTTATATAGCCACCCAGTATCCAAATCAATTAGCAGTGATCACTAAAGGTGAGGTGCTGACCTTTGAAGTAGATAGTACGAATAAAGAAGGTAGTGAAGCTGCAAAAGAAATAAAGGATAGAGTAAAGGTGAAAGTTACAAGAGATAATATCTACCCTAAGGAAGGAGACATGCTATTGCTAGTTGTCTGCCAAGCTCTTAGCATGGAACATGATCAACAAGAAGAGCAGTGTGAGAACTTGTTAAAGACTACTTACAAGGTAAACTATCTACTATGTGCTTTGATTATTAACAATGGAAGTTATATGAATGTTGCTTCTGTTAGAATGGTAGAGCAATTGAACCTACTAACCTCTATGCATCCTAAACCATACAAACTACATCAGCTGAATGAAAAGGGATCATTGCATGTCACAAAGCAAGT
Source organism: Lumnitzera racemosa (assembly GCA_024138005.1). NCBI lineage: Eukaryota > Viridiplantae > Streptophyta > Magnoliopsida > Myrtales > Combretaceae > Lumnitzera > Lumnitzera racemosa. The sequence goes on from JAMXBC010000002.1 coordinate 75,395,733, forward strand.
GTTATTGCTAATTACCATTAGGTGTAACAAGGATCAGAGCATGTACGACGTATTACTAATGTATACATCCCATATCTTACTAGGCTGACCTTAGTTATTTGCTTAAAGAGTCATCTATGATTGATATAAGAATACCTATAACTTTAAAAAAAAATGGCTAACCTGTTACACTCTTCCCAATAACACCAAGTAGGTTAGTAGCATACAGTCCAAACTAAATCAAAAGACTAAGAAAACCTTGGTTATGAACGTATTAGGGTCTACAGAGACTATAAAAGGCAATGAATCGACCGTCTTGCCAGTACAAAGGTTGTTAGAAATCTAGAAATATATTAACCTACTTGAAGAGGTCGAAGAATTACTTAAAGAATTTTCCAACCTATTCTTAGATGAATTGCCAAAAGGTTTACCCCCAAAGAGACAAATAGAGCATGGCATTCATCTATAACCTAAAGCTACATTGCCGAACCAAGTGGCTTACCACATGAATCTTAAGTAAGCCGTCGAGCTATAAAGATAGATGAATTAACTCATTTAGAAAGGTAAAGCCCGTAAAAGCATAAGTCCATGTGTTATACCAATACTATTAGTTCCCAAAAAGGATAGAAGTTGGATTATGTGTATAGATAGCTAAGCTGTTAATAGGATCAAACATCAAGTACCGATATCCAATTCCCAAGTTAATTAGACGACATTGTAGATGAGTTGCATGGATCGAGTACATTCTCTAAAATTGATCTCAAGTTAAGATTCCATCAAATTCAAATGTATAACGGCAATGAATGGAAAACGGCCTTCAAAACAAGACATGGATTGTATGAATGGCTTATCATGCCATTTGGGCTATCTAATGTCCTAAGCACATAGATGAAGCTAAGGAACTATGTACTATGGAACTAAATAAGGAAGTTTGTTGTCATCTACTTTAATGACATTCTGCTATATTGCCCTAACCTACCTAACCACGTAAGACATCTTCAAGCTGTTATTAAAGTGCTTCGAGTTGAACAGCTATTTAGTAATCTAAACAAGTGTTGTTTCTGCTTGAAGGAAGTTATATTCCTTGGGTACGTAGTCAATAAAGGAGACCTTAGAGTAGATGAAGAAAAGGTGTTATGCTCCAAATAGGAGAAGTCATAACAGCCCTACCTACATAAACTAATCTAAGATAGAAGTTGACCTCACCGCTACTATTGTAGATATAGTCCACATAAGTTGAACACAACTCAACCAACATAAAGCATCTAGTCTAACATTTGTTAGTAATTAAACCTATGGTATAGCTTTTCAAAATGCATGTTTAGTACATCCTATTGTCCGATAACACAACAATATTTATATAAGCATTTCCACGCATAGAGTTATAATTTATATTAAGAGTTTACAAAAGCCATAGGTCTTGAAGTTTATTAACAATATGATAGGAAACTAGTAGGCATCTAAAAAAATTCCTAGTTAATTTCCTTAAAACCAAAAAAAAAAAAAGAAAAAGTCAAAAGCCTAAATTCAGTGGATTCTCCTTTCCTCACTTTCCTAACTAACTACATACTAACCTAAGGGTGGTGATATCTGTATATCTTGAACTCTAACTCATCACCTACAAAAGAGTCTATAGATATGTGAGTACAACTAGCTCAATAAACTAGCTCAGTAAGCGAGATAGAGTTAAAAAAGTATCATACAATCACAAATAAGGTTATTATTTACAATGAAATACAATGCAAGGAATCACTTCAAACATTACATGATGTTATGCGGTCCATCATGAGGTCAGAGAAATTACATTTGCTCCAACCTAGTTTGAAGAGTTTACCGCAACTCAAAATCAAACCAATCCTAGGCTTGTGCAATAAAGAATACCCTTCTCCTATGACCACATTTGAACCATGTCCCCCACCCTTTCCACAACCTCCTCATCTATCACTTAGTTTAACTAAGAATGGGGGAAGGGTCATTTCAGCTATCCTCATCGAAAGGAGTTAGTATTTGGTTCGACACTCCTAACCATTCCCCTAAAAGTTACTATGAATGTCCAATTACGTTAGTGGTCTAATCACTGTTAGTTCCTTTTAGGGGTGGCCAGACAAGTTCACATAACACAAAACTATGAAATCATGTAGAACAGTACACCAAGGAGCTGAACTCCTATAACAAATAGAATACTAATCACATACATAGCATGAATATAGATAACTAATTTACAACCATAAGTAAGAGTACTCTTAAACCTCTAGATACTTTAATATAATATCTCAACAAGCGACAAAGCCACGATCCCAACTTACTTGTTCTAACATTCACTACAGAATGCCTGTATCGTCAATGCTCTACTCACTAGGAGACCTTATACATATAAGACTCATATTTAGTTTTGTAAGAGTTTCGAAAGCATTAGGATTTTACCTACTCTTTTATTTCATTATGAAGTTATATATATATATATATATATATATATTTAAAGTATATTATTATTTTTCTTATATAATGAAATATAGTTTTATTATATTAGTTATGTTAAGGTATTAAGTATCAATAATATACGTAGTTATATTATTAGTTATAATGTATCGTTTCAATCATATTGAAATGTACTTTTAATCGGTCAATTTACGTTTCAATTATGATAAGGTTATTATAGTACGTAAATTCTCATAATATTATGGGTTATATTACCTAGGATTATCTTATTTTAGTAAAAATGATATCATTGGGTTTATACAAACTTGACAATATGTACTACGGGTTCTATTTCGAAAGATGACTTCTAAAGGGTATTTTTATTTTCTAATATACCTATAAGTCCTTATGAAAATTATTATGATATTATAATCATATTATATAGGTAAGCTATATTTTATATAATTTCCTAAAATAACTTAATAATATAATTAATATCTAACCCTAACACGTGTATATCATGGCCTAAGTCATGCAATTATCACTAAATATGTTGAAAATTCATCTTAACCCAATTTGACTAGTATAGTTATGTATAGGTTCTATTCAAATTTTTATCATGATTTAGCTAAATATTGCTAAATAACATACCCCGGTTTGTAATTTAAACTAGTTTACGACTAAAATTCATATAAATAGCTCAACTCACTAAATTATTCTCCAAAAATTTCTATAGACTCCTAAAAATATGGAAAATTCAATCAGTATGTGGTTTCATGCTATCGGATTTATTGCTTACATACACATAATTGCATTTTTACCCCTAAATTACATTTAATTAAATAAATATTATTATTTTTATAAAAAAAATTACTTTTAATATATCTTGACATTATTATAAATGACCATAAGTCAATGGACATCAATCTCATCCATTAATTTTACAAAAATCAATTTAGCTTAGAATTTACCCTATTTTTAGCCATTTTTAGGGGCAAAAACTACAATAAATATTAAAAATACATAAATAAAAAATCGGGCGACATAGTAATTAACTAAATGTAATATGTATTGTATAGAAAATTTTTGAGCTTAAAACAACATCATTTAGTAAATTTATCTCAAATTTCAAAATTCAAGTAAATGCTACATTTGTTAAGAAAGCATATAAAATATTCATAATTCTGCAAAAATAAATTTACAGCATGAGAGTACATCTAAAATAACCTAGAAATAAAAATTTTCATAATTTTCTAGATTTCTTTAATATTTTTTAAAATTTAATAAAAAAAAGGGCAAAATTTTGACGTGCCTATTTATTGAGGCTCTAATAGCCAATAGCCAATGGAGGTTTGTCAATAAAGCTAGGCGCTGGTGGCTCTACTTAGTGGTGAAAGGATTTCACAACAAGTCATTAGATGGTTGGGGAACAAACCTAGGTTCAATCCTTACTTTGTTTTTCCTTTTTTTTCCTATTTTTATATAATTTTTCTAAATTTTTCCTTTAAGTTTCTAAGGTTCCTAAATGTCTAAACTAATGTTAGAAGTCCTACTTATATTGTTTCCAACCTATTATGATTTATCCTTCTTTTTCTTTTACTTTTTCCCTTAATTCTAAGCATAAGTTGGCTTTTGATTACCTATTCTTCTTTTGATTCAATATTATGCTGTTTATGAGGATGATACGGTGGTTTCCAACAATCCCCATCTTATTTGGATAGATTTTGATTGCTTTTTGAGTAATTTTCAATATTTAATGTATATTATATAATATGTGGTAATTTTATCGATATACAAGTATATATCATATATATATATATATATATATTACACAAAATGAGTAAGTACATGCACATAATCATGTTTCTCACATGTCTTTTATTTTTAAGATATATTTTCTATTTATTTTTTAGTTTATCACACATTATATATAATTATATAATTCACAAGTATAATTATTATATATGCAGAACATACTCATAAAAATATGTATATATTCATATAGTATACTATGCTATATTATTTCCTTTTATGGATTAATTAACTTATCTATAAGTCCTCATTACATTTCGACAAGTTTTATGCTATAATATATAATTATGATTTTAGGACTAAAATTGGGATTTTAGGTCATTAGTTTTACAATCTAACTTCAATGGGCTACTTCAACTAACTTTTCTAATCTAGTCAAAAGTTTAAGCTCAATCGGATAAGTTCTTCTTAAAAGCCCTAAATTCGGGTACGGTTGCTCTAAACGTGATTTTATGAGCTCACGAAAGGTCCAATCTATTGTTGAGTTGCCTACCCTGATCTCATGTGCTAACATTAGAATTTTTTATGGTTTAGCTTCTTTCTATTGTAAGTTTAAAGAGAATTTTAGTACTGTTGTAGCACCTCTTACCGAGCTTATGAAGAAGAATACTAAATTTCAATGGGGGAAATAAAGATGAGGAGATATTTACTGAATTGAAGAAGAAGTTGACTTTAGCACCTGTGTTATCTTTACTTGACTTCAGCAAGGTTTTTGAATTGGAATGCGATACCTCAAGTATAGGAACTAGAGAAATTCTCAAGAAAGATTACCAACCTATTGACTACTTGAGTAAGAAACTTAGAGGACCTACTTTGAACCATTTAGTATACAATAAAGAATTATATGCCCTAGCACAAGCTTTGTAAACTTGGCAACATTACCTATTTCACCAAACCTTAAGATATCTAAAGAGCTAACTCAAGCTCTCAAAACGACAAATCAAGTAGGTTAAGTTCTTAGAAGGATTCACATTTGCGATTAAGTAAAAGCAAAGGAAGGTTAATGTACTTGTAGATGCCCTGTCGAGACAACATATACTATTTTCTAAGCTCCAAACAAGATTGCTTGGATTTGTGACCATTAAAGAACAATACCCCCAAGACCCCTATGTCGAATCGATCTCTGCTCAATAAATGGATGGAAGGACCTTAGATGACTACTTTATGGAAGAAGGATACCTTTTTTTAGTATGAAGACTATGTGCGTTGAACTACTTAATACTCAATACAAGACTTGCTTGTCCAAGAAGCACATAGAAGAGGATTGTTCGGCCATTTCAGAGAAAAGAGGATGTATGAGCTATTGAGATCAAGGTCTTATTGGCTTAAGATGATGAGAGATATCCACCAAATAATTGAAAACTATATCACTTGTAAGGAGGCCAAGAGCTTAGCCAAGCAAAGAAAAGTTATGCCCTTACCAATACTAGCCATGCCATAGGAAAACTTGAGTATGGATTATGGTCTTAGATTGCTAAAATAAATACGAGGAAAGTATTTATCTTGGCGCAATCAATAGATTTAGCAAAATGGCATATTTTACGCCCTATAATAAAACTAACAATGCTTCAACTATTTCTTTTCTGTTTCTGCAAGAGATCATGAAGCTACATAAAGTTCTAAGAAGTATTGTATATAGAGATCTAAAGTTTTTAAGCTAATTTTGAAAGACCCTATGGTGACAACTAAAGATCAAATTGTTGTTTAGCATGTCTTGCTAGTAGCAAACCAATAGTCAACCAAAGGTTGTCAATCGAATGCTAGGATCTCTTCTTGAAATTGCCAGCCGTAGACCGATAATCAGTTCTCTCTTTGATATTAATGAAATTGTCCTCTTTTAGTTCTTTCGTGTGAAGTTCTATCTTACCGTAACTCATACCTACCATATCTCATGGCAACCCTTGACAAAGGTTATACTAGCAAGCAACCCAACATTTCTGACCGAAGTGTGACATTCAACAAGGTGTTGGTTCATGAGTTCTTAAGTATTGAGTCACATCCATAAGTAGCTTACGAAGCTTAATCCTTTTCTTGTCCTTGCATTTTGTCCATAAAAACCCATTTTAATCCTTTCTCCAATAGTTGTTCTCTAGGGGACACATCTACGCTTAAGTAAGACCTCTTCTAAGGCACATCAAACTAGGCCTTAAGGTGTTAAGGAACTATCAGCCACTCAACTAACCTAATGAATGTGAGGATGAGAAGAACTTAAAAAAGCATAAGACCTAGTCTCCCTCTTACTGACCAATCAATACATTAAACTAACCAATTGGTAGCTTAAACCTTAACAAGCCAAAACATACATTTCACTTATATAAATTGTCCCTCATTTTTAGCATAGTGCAACTTATGTTTTAAGGTTTTTAGATAATCCAATCTATAGTTTTCTTAGGGTCTTAGCTTTGTTGGCGTTATATTGGTGAAGTTTTAGTATTTTTGTTTAATTTCAAGGCTTGGTGATAGACTATTGACTAGTATCCCTCTCATCTGCGAGTGCCTCTGAGGTCTTCAATCACTCGCTAGAAGAATTCTTTCTGAACAGCCTGCCGAAGACGAGGCATGGTTTATAGAAGAATGATACAAGAACTCCTTAAGGGCCCATTTACGTCATACCCTGCTTTGTCCTACTCCAAAGGCTAAACCTTGTTTATCGAATTCTAAAGCCAAGGTATCAAGTACCGAAGTCAACCAGCCAAGTGCCGAAGCTAAGGACCTTAACCATATGACACTATGCCAATCGTTAAGTCTTCTTAATGTCGAGGTGCCGAGTGCCGAGGCTAACTAGTCTCGTATTGAGACCCCTCCAAACCGATTTTAGCTCTTCAGCCTGTTATCTCTATTACTACATAGTGACACTTAACAATCACTGCTTGTATAGAACCAATGTTTTGCTACCACCTGTCCTTTTCACCTGATAATGTATTATTTTTTCCTTTTTTGTCATTTTTCCTATTTACCCCTTTTCATCTGTACTAAGAATCACCTTTTCACGTATGCTTTTTTTGTAATTTTCCTTATTTATAATGTTATCATAAGGACTTACTGTAAATAGTCCCTTCTCTTTGTAGCCAAAGTATCTGACATTCTTTATAAAAATTGAATATACTTGTTTTTGCAAGATATTCCTCTTTAAATCCATTTTCATACACTCTTATCTACTCTTCTGAATAACTCAAGATTAGTGGTAGGTGGAACTTGATATTAACTTATACATTACATCAAGTGAAATAGCAAGTTGTGTTGTGTTCATAGGTGAGCCATATCCTTCAAGCGGCTTCATATTAGCTACTGTACTCAGTTCACCAACCTACCCATCCTTGTTTTCTTTGATATTTCGAAGGACTCATTTGGTTTTCATCTCCTATGGTAAGTTATAGTAATAACTAAGCTCCTAAGCACATCATATAATCCTGGTATCAAAGTTGTATATACTAATTATTGTTAGTACATTGTTCTGTTACACTCTATTTTGTATCAAAAGAACAAGGTAAGTTTACAGTTCACTATTGTTCGAAAGTTTTCTAAGGCATGTGCGAAACATGTCAAGTAGAGTGGTTCTTGAAAGTTTTGTAGCAATAATGTCAAACCCTAGTGTTTAAGGGGAAATTAACAATGTTGAGAGTGATGCTCATGGTCATGGTCTTGTTACCTAACAAACACCATGTATTACTAATGAGTAGATACAAGATCTTACTGTTATTGTTGTCAATCTTGTTGCTATTGTTGCTTATCTAGCTATTTCAGTACAAAGGGTCATAAAGACTGGGCTACGAGAGAGAGTTGTTGTTGAATAGGGTCAAGAAATGAGAGATAGGCCGAAAAGGCAAGTGGATGAGCAATGAGCCCCAAAGTCGATTCGTGTGAACCAAACACCACCCCAATGTGCCAACAAAGTTGTAAGAAAGAAACTTGAGCTAAATGAAGTTGAGGAGTATGATGAGGAGGAACCATATGATAGCATAACCTGAGGGCTCCTTATGGATCCAAACATCTCAAAGTACAAATTTGAAACTTTCATGGGTCTAGTAGTGCTAATGACTACTTAGACTAGGAGCAAAAGATCGAAAAGGTACTTGGCTTCTATGACTATGAGGATGTTGTTCATATTAAGGTAGTTGCACTAGAATTTTTTAGATATGTGGTAATATGGTGGAAAAAGTTATAGAACGTATGCTAAAGAGCACAATGTAAGTTTCGAATGTGGAATGAAATGAAGAGAGTTATGGGAAATAGGTTCATGCCAGAATACTATGAATAAGACACTTTCCAACACCTCTAAGATTTAAAGTAAGGTAGTAAGTCAGTAGATGAGTATATACAGGAATTATAGTTATTGATGATCCAATGTACATCAATGAACCCAAAACCCAAACTATAGCTCAATTCATTTCTGGGCTCTAGACTGAAATTGGTCATATTGTGAAGTTACAGAGACTTAGGAGTTTAAATGAGGCCATCCTAATGGAACAAAAGGTTGAGAGGTAGAGGTAGAGAAAAATTAGCCAAGTAGGATTACTAAGTCGAAGTAGCATGCTGAGCCAATCAAAACATGACCGAGTACCAAATAGTTCTAAAGTAGACCATTGAAGGCAAGTGCCGAGCCAACTTGATGAGGGCTAAGGTAAGGGTAAGGCTAAGGAGATTGGGGTTCGAAGAGACCAAGGTTAGAACTCAAGAAGGAAGACTAGAGAAATCAAGTCCTTTAAATGTCTTAGTTATGGACACATAGCTAGATAATATCTTAACCGACATGTCATGACCATCATGGGAGATAAGCATTAACTTGAAGTCGAGAGTGCCAGTGAAGGAGAAGAAGAAGTGGAAGTTGGCCGAACACTCGAAGAGTTTCAGGAAGACCCTGTTACTCTAACACTACCTGAAGTTGGAGCCTAGTACTGTTTTGTTGTTCACCAATCTCTCAGCACTTTTGTAGCCGATGAGAATGAGTAGAAGGAGAATCTCTTCCATACGAATTACTAAGTAGATGACAAGCTATGCACCTTGATCATTGATGGGGGAAGCTGTACTAATGTCATTGCGCAAGGAGTCATTAAGGCCACGAAGTTACTGACCCTTCCACACCCTAAACCATACAAGATCCATTAGCTGAATGAGAAAGGAGCCCTACCCATTGCTATATGGGTTAAAGTATTGATTACCATTAGTGATAGGAATAGGGATGAGGTATTATGTGACTTGAGGATATTATACGAAGGGTATAAGAAAACCTACACATTCTAAAAAGATGGGAAGAAGATTATACTAACCCTTATAAGTCCTAAGGAAGTGTAAGAGTTAAAAGAGAAGCTTACTAAATCACTACATAGAAGTCCTTAGTGATTTCCCGAGCTCAATTTTCCTATAAAGTCAAGGTTGAGGAGTGTGTGCTCCTTTTAGTTAGGAAACTTTTGGAGTTGAGAGAAGCTAAGAGCTTACTTGGTAAGGTACAAACACTACTACAGAAGTATGCCAACCTATTTCCTACAGAGATGCCGAAAGGTTTACCACCCTTAAGAGGCATTAAATTGTATTAACCCTTAACCTAGAGCTATATTGCCGAACCAACATGCTTATAGGCTTAATGCTAAGTAGGTAACTAAGTTAAAGAAATAGGTGGACAAGTTAGTGGATCGTGGATATGTCTGTAAGAGCATAAGCCCTATGCCATGCCAATCGTGCTAGTGCCAGAAAAGGATGGATTATGGAGAATGTGCATTGACAGCTAAACCATCAATAAAATTATGATTAAATATTGATATCCAATCCTAAGACTTGGTGACATGCTTGATGAATTACATGGTACTCATATCTTTTCAAAGATCTATCTGAAAAGTGGCTATCATCAGATACGAAAGAGGCCAGGAGATGAATGGAAAACAGCTTTCAAGACAAAGGATGGTTTGTTCAAGTAAATGGTGATGCCATTTGGTCTAACAAATGCATCGAGAACTTTTATACGGCTCATGAATCATGTCCTGAAGATGCCAATTAGCAAATGTGTTGTGGCTTATTTCGATGATATTCTGGTCTATAGTGTCGACCTCATCTCCCATGTTGGACATTGAAGACCCGTATTCAACATTCTCTAAGCCGAGAGATTATTCAGCAACTTAAAGAAATGCATGTTCTACCAAAGTAGGGTTATATTCATTGGCTATGTTGTCTCGAAGGGAGGAGTCTGAGTTGACAACAAGAAAGTCAGAAAGTCCTTTAGATACTTCTTCAAAAAGTTGCACCAAAGCAAACAATACAGCAATCGTTATTTCTCTTTAGAGTAAAATTAATTAAGATTTATATTTTTGTTCTCTCTTGTAATCTATAATTTTACTTGTTGTTTGAGTGTTGAGATAAATACATTTGTACTCTATAGAACTGTATTATCCTAAATTATAGAGAGGCTAGCAGAGTGCTGCAAAGTTCATGTGTGACGAGTGCTTGTATTCTTGTTATGATTTGATTTAGTGGATCAAATGGAATAGCATCAGTGAAGTAGACTGAATCCCCAGTAGTAAAGCTGGAAGAGAGCAGTAAATGCCAAAGCTCTATAAAATCTCAGCTTGATCGAAGTTGTGAATAGATCAATCGACAACCTCCTGCGAACAGCTATTGGGAAGAACATACATGAATGGGATCTATGCCTACTTGTCATTAAGTTCTCTTACAAGTGTTCAACTCACAGCTCGACGGGAAAGTCACCTTTTGAGGTCGTCTATGGACTTAATCTAAACTTACCCCTGGATATGGCTATCAGCTTGGTCACTCATTGGGAAAGTCAATCCAGCTTGCAGTATACTGAAGAATTCCGAAAGTTGCATAAAAAGGTTGTCGAATAAATGGCATAGACTGTGGCCTAATAGAAGGAGCAAGGAAACCGAGGAAAGAGACAAGTTGTTTACATTCCGGGAGACCTTGTCTAGGTCTACCTCAGTAGAGAGCGTTTCCCTAAAAAGAGGACAAATAAGCTTCCCCCAAGTCGAATGGACCTTTCAAGATCCTTAAGTGCATCAATGATAATGCATATAAGCTTGAGCTGCTCGAAAGATATAGTGTATCTACCACCTTTAATGTCACTAACTTGATACCCTATGTTTCTAATGAAGAAGAGAACCAAGATTTGATGGAAAATCTTCAATAACTTCAGGGAATTGATGGGCTGCCGACTATTAGCCCTCACACCGGTGCGCGCCTCTAAGGCCTTCAGTTACTTACCAAAAGAATTCTCTCTAAACAGCCTATGAAAGACAAGGCACAGTTTATAGAAGAGCGGTGGAAGAACTCATTGAGGGCCCATATAAGCCATACCTTACTTTGTCCTACTCTAAGCGCTAAACCTTGTCTGTCAAAGCCAAGGACCTTAACCGTATAACACTGTGCCAATCCCCAGGACCTCTTCATGCTAAGGTACTGAGTATGGAAGCTGACTAGTCCCGTACCGAGACCTCTCTAAACTGGTTTCAACCCTTTAGCCTGTTATCTATACTACTACATAGCGACACTTAACAATCACTACTTGTACAGAACCAATGTTTCACTGCTACCTATCCTTTTCACTTGACATTGTATTAGTTCTTCCTTTTTTGTCATTTTTCCTATTTACCCCTTTTCCCATGTACTAAGAATCACCATTTCATGTATGCCTTTTTTTTTTAATTTTCCTTATTTATAATGTCGCCCTAAAGACTTACTATAAATAGTCCCTTCTCTTTATAGCCAAAGTATCTAACATTATTTACAAACATTGAATATGCTTATTCTTATGAGATATTCCTTTCTAAGTCTATTTTCATACACTCTTAGCTAATCTTGCTAAGTCGCTCAAGATTAGTGACAGGTAAACCTTGACATTAGCTTATGTCTTACATCAAGTGAAGTATCAAGTCGTGTTGTGTTCATAAGTAAGTCATATCCTCTTAGCAGCTTTACGTTAGCTACTGCATTCAGTTTGCCGACCTACTCATCCTTATTTTCTTCGATATTTTGAAGGGCTCATTTGGTTCTCATCTCCTACAATAAGTCCTAGTGATAACTAAGTTCCTAGGCACATCATTGGGGAACAAGGATTAAAGCTTGGATTTAACTACTTCTACATGGGTTTTATTATTCTTCATGCTAATGACTTTTAGACCAAATTTAATCATGTTTTCTGCTATTCCTTTATTAATATTTGTTGTTATAATAATTATCTTTAGTGGCTAAATGTTTCTTATGAAGGATTATAATGTGCTTAAGAGCTTAGTTAATCATTAAGACTTACCATAGGAAGTAGTAACTAAGTAGATCCTTCTAAATATCTAAGAAAGAGGGAATGGATAGGTTAGTAGACATAGTAGCTTCTACGAGGCTGTTCATAGGACGTAACACACCAACGAACACAACATAACTTAGTACTTTGCCGAATATGACACACAAGCTAAGATTAAGGTCTACTTGTTACCAATCTCAAGCTATTCAACAAGATTAGATAGGAGTATGAGAAGGGTATGCTTGAAGAATAGTGTCTCACAAGAACAAGAATATTCATTAATGTCTACAAAGTAAGATAATTGTGGCTACAACAAATAAGACTATTTATAGTAAGTCCTTTGGAGCTACAATACAATGATAGAAAATACATAAAAGGATAACGTAAGAAGAAGATTCATAATACAAGAAAAAGGAGTAAATATGACAAATGACTAAAAGGAATATAATACAAATATCAGAAAAGTAAGGGACAAGTGGCAACCTATCAATGGGTTCTCATTTTGGAATCTTAAGGCATTGTGGTTAGACTGAGCTAATGTTAGTGTTTTTGTTACTAAGCTACACTGAAAGCTACCGAGGTAATTAAGTGAGGCTGCCACTTGGTAGGATAAGGGATGAGAGCTTGGTATAAAGGGACTTTGTAGACACTTGATTTTATTTTATAGGATAAGGGTTCCTAAATTAGGAAAAAACACAAAAAAAATAAAGAAAAATTAAAGAAAATCCCAAAAAATAAGAAATTTAGAAAAATATAAAAATAAGAAAAAGCACCAAAAAATAAGAAATTTAGAAAATTGAATAGTCATAAAAAATAGAAAAAAAATTTAAAATAGAAGATTTATAGACTTTAGAAAATAATAATTTAGTAAAATAAATTTTAATTTCAATAAATTAAGGAAGGAGGACCATTGAGCTTGGGCTTAGATTTGAATTTAGCCCAGGCTGACCTAGTCCATATATGCAATTTAATTGTACATATTAACAAGGTACAAGCTAACGGCCTAATGATAACACATTTGGACTTGGCATTAGGTTAAACTTAAAGGTCAGGGGTTCGAATCTTGGAGAAGGTATGTAAAGCCTTTTTATTTCTTCAACTGATTAGGAACTACTACGTGTCAGGATCTCATTGCACCACGTATCCTAACACTTAGCAACATCATATTGGACATGTACTAATGTAGCGCTACGTAACATGCCATGTCAGTTGTCACCTGTCACGTAAGGATACGTGGCACATAGTAGTTGGTCGGGTTAGCAAATGTAGTGCCACATCAGCACTTTCCTTTTCTTTTTCTCCCTTTCCTTTCATTTTCCCTAATTTCCTCCACTTTCTCCAATCGAAACAACATCGTCCCTTCACTTTAGATCCAATTTCGAAGTAAATTCCCTAAATGAACACATGATTTCTTGCTCTAATCTTGTTCACCACTTGGCCTACTTCAAATTGAACCAAAGAACATGTCCACATTCAGTCAAATATCCACTCAAATCAAGCTCCCAAGTTAAAAAAAAAAACTTAAGTTTCAGAAATTTGAATTCACACCCAATTCAACATTAAAGGACTTTTTCAGCTTGCACTAATCGAAATCATTATAAATTGGATACACACAAGCACGAAGAAGAAGACACAAGCGAAAATCATCACAAATACTCTCTCTCTCTCTCTCATTTTCAAATCACTCTCTCTCTCTACCAAACCCTCTCTTTCTTTTCGAATCTCTCTCTCTCTCGTCACATTCAGTTGAGCTCACCACCACAGCCGAGCCCCCTTGGGCTAAAGTATCCAAACCCAACCACCCTCATCCCTAACCATAGCTGTAAACCCCTCAAATTTAGCCTTCTAAGTATAAAATTAAACTCACGTACTGTAAATGATCCCCTTAAGTCAACAAAGTTAGTAAAATTTAAAACTGACTAGAATTCTAATTCAAAATCTAAAGCGAATATGGAAAACCTTAAATTATTAATAGAAACTTTAATCAAGTACAAAAATCTTAAACTCTAAATATAGGTAACTTTAAGAGTTTATACCCTAAATGTATATAAACACTAGCGAATGTACCCAAAAGTGATAAAACCCTAAAATTATAACTTTAAGGATATAAAAGTACTAATTCACCATAACTTACTCTAAAACCCTAATTGACAATATAACCTTATTATCTTACTAAATTATTAGCAAAAGATCAACTATAACTTTTAATCATCCATAAATAGATATAATACAAAAGTAATCTAATAGAAACTAAGAAATTGCATTATAGATCGCATCCATCTTTCAATTATGTAACTAGGTTAGTACTATAAAAAGTTAAGCATTTAGTTGATGTTTATACTACATATAGTTAGTATTAGTATTTTAAATGACATATTTCATAATAGTTACACTAAATACCATACTAAATGATATATATAGAACATAAACACCTAGAGGAGGATCTCATTAACTATTCTTACTAATTATTTCAATAAACTCCATATTTCCTTTCATTTCCTTGATTTTCTTCCCAATTTTCCTCAATTAATCCATTATGTACAAAAAAATTACATATAATTTTAAAGAGTTGACTAAGTCAACATTTAACCAAAGTCAAAAAGTTAACTAAGTCAACAAATGTCCTTTTCACTTAGAAAATTCTATCAATTTCTAATAGATTCTTCTTATTTTTGCACATGATATTTTCATTTTTTTTCCCTTCTACCCTTCCCTCTTGCCGCTACATATGGAGTACTCTAGAACTCCTTTTCTTGTCTTTTAACTTTCCATTTGGATATTACAAAATCCGCTTTCCCTTCCCTACTTCAAAACCGTAACCCTCTTTGTGACAACCCTAAAAGGGGCCAAGTAGTATTGCCTAGAATTTCCATATCATGTGTGCACGCATGATAAGAAAATCGTCTTGCAAGTTAGAGATTACAAGACTGTAAATAATTATTTACTAGAGTCTTCAATTTTAGTTCATTGACTCATTATATGATATAAATAATTATTAATAACCATTTTTCCACAATTCCTTAGAACTATAGAGAATCGGTATCCCCTACCAAAATAATGAAATAAGATAAACAATTCCAGAAAATTCTAAACTTACTAAAGATACTAACCTTAATTGAGACATTAGTCGTTTTTTGAAGTATTCCAAATTAACTACACAAGCTTTTCATTATAACGATTCAATGGTAGCACTCTGTACTCGATTCCTATCCCATTCCTAACTATCGATCAACTTGCAAGGAAAAGAACTGTTGGGGCGTAAGCTTACGCTTAGTGAGATAATTACCCTCACCAATACCGCATGACAAAAATTTATTAAATACACAATCATATGAATGCATGAATAATCAGTATACCAAACAATGCATGCAGTGGCTTAGGAACTGCATACAACTCAGAATTACGTCGCCTATAGTCGGGGTTTAGAGATAATTAACCGACCTAAACTAAAATCCAGGTTCTAGACCTTGGGTTTTAATTCATTAACACTATTGTACTTAAGTCAAAACAAAACTATGTATATATATACATATATATACTTTCATTACCGAATAGGAAATCATATTTTCAAAATCCTAAGTCTAGCGGTATGGTGGTCTCCGCAATTCACAAATACACGCCCTAAGCAGAAGCCACAAGACTTGGCCCCTCGCCAATGGTTAGCATCTCCCAGCACTTTGTAAGCCCATCAGCTAGGATAGAGAGTCAATATATATATGATGACATAGCTAGTGTAAACCCTACTTTTAGTAGGCCTAAGACTAAATTAAGAATACCTTCCGAACGTTCCTAAAGATCAACTAAACTAAAAACTTAAGTTTATATTAGAAACGAATCAAATTTTTATAATTCAAAAGCTAATTATCGATAAAACTCGAGCTTGAAGAACTACAAGCTCTAAAGCTACTTAAAACCCTAAACCTTAAAACCATTAATGAATTTTAACCCTAAATAACTAATCAATAATTTAATTTGAATAATTTCATTCAACTTTAGAAAATTTCACAATTCTACAAAAATCAAATCATAAATTACAAAACAATATAAAATAAAAATCCTAAAACAATTTTCTATAAGGCTATGACCTTATCTTCATGTATAAGCCTTACACATAAATAAGTAGACCAACCAATTACCTTAGATAACTTATCAATTGAGAGTTAGAATCATTTACCAATTGATAACTTATCAAAATCTAGTAATAAGACAATCTCCTTATCACCTCTTCACTTATACTATAATTTTTCACAAGAATTCATAAGCTTAACTTTAATAAATGTGACAAGACCACTCCATGGCCTAAAAAGACTTCCAATGGCAGATCTAAAAAAGGGAGAAAGGGGGGCCATGCACTTGTCATTCACCTATCAATCACTTCTTCTTACACATCACTATTCACCTCTTAATGCTTACATTATCAATAGTTGAAATTGTTGACTTTATGTAAGCTACAAGACAACAGCACTTTCAAGACATTTAAACACTCCTTCTCTCTCCATTGCCAACTAGACACACTCTCAACCATTTCTCTCCCTTTCAATTTCACTTTCACTTCATCTTTCTCTCTTTTGAAACAAACATAAAAAGGGGAAACAACCTTACCCTACAAAATCAAAATTTTCCATTTTGAAGCTTCACTCACGGCATTACTTTCCCTTATTCTTGTATCATTTTCTTTCACCATCTAAGACTTTTTAAGACCTTTAGAATCTTCCATAAATCCCATACCAAAAGAACAAAAGATTCAGGTTTCAAAAGGTAGCCAAAAGGAGGAGGCAAAGTTAAGAGCTAAAGTGGAACCTTAGTGCATAACCACCAAACTTTGCGTTAAGGACGAGTAAGTGTTTCTTGTGATGTGTGGATTAGTATTTATGTTAAGAGACTTGGATTTCTTGAAGATATCAGTAAGGTTTAAGTTGTTATAACACCTAAAATCGTTTTAAGAAACAAACCATGAAACCCTTACATGAAATTAAAATATGAGCATGTAAAGTTGGTGTTTTGTGAAGACATTTGTTTAATGTTTTGAATGGAAGATTTTAAGCGAAGAAAATCTTGAAATAAGACCTTTAAGGGAGGATAATCATGCTGGACATGAGGGTTCCATAGTCATTTGGATGTTGATTTTGTTTCCATTAAGTTAAACATGCTCAAATCTAGACTTAAGTTAGGGAAAAATCCATCATATAAGGTTTTATGAAGAAACCAACTTTGTATAACATGAGCTATGATATGAAGGTTTTATTAAGTATAAGATCTTTTATTTCTTTACGTGGAGCATGAGTTAAAGGATCATTTGATGGAAGAAAACTTAAGTTAAGATTTGGACATAAGTAGTTAAGTGCATAATCTACTACCTAAAATTAAGGAAACAATGAAACAAGTTGAAAAACCAAGTAAGGACCCCTTAGAACCATCATGAAAAGATCTGGAACGTAGGAGAATGAAGCCTAAAAATATGATAAAAGTGAAAGAACAAAGTGAAAAGATTAACTAAAGCAAGTATAGTAAGCATATAAAGCCTAAAACTCAAAACCGAGCTTAAAACTCTCAAAACAAGCCTAGAACTCTAAGTTGGGCCTTCAATAAAAATCTGACCAGCACCTTAAGGTACCAAGAGAGGTTTTTTTGAAGCCCATAAGAAATCCACCTAAGGCCCCATAAGCCCACCAAAGTCATTAACTTTAGTTTGAACCAAAAACAAGCCCATTTGACAACTTAAGCCCACTAAAGGGCCTAAGAAATGGTTGTTAGCCTTAGGAATATAAATCAAAGTTGTAAATTTAATCTCAAGGAGTATTTTAAGCTTAAGATAAAATCTAAAGACCAACCCCAAAGGATTCCTCAAGTTATCAAAAAGCTCATTTATCAAACAAGGCCCAAAAACACTCCAACACATGAGGAATGCTAGTGTTCTGACCCATGGACATAATTGTATATCTCATTTTGAAAATATAACCTTACCACGTTAAAGTACACTCAAAAACGATGAAGATTGACTATAAGATCATAAAAATCGGATTTAAAACGAAAAAGCTATAAGCGATTGAACTTTAGGTAAAAACCAAGAAAAATTACGAAAACTAGTTAAGAATATAGCTTAAGGAAAAATTTACTTAGTTTCTTAAGTTTGCTTCAATTCCTTATAAAAATTATTTCAATGACTAGGGGACACCGTTTACGGGACGACTTGCCTTCGGATTACTTTGACTAACTCATATGGCAGAGTGAGTAAATTCCCGATGACTCTTTACTTGATTGTGCTTGTAAAGTTGATGCACCTAAACTTATATATATAAATTTGGATGCTTGTGGGATATGGGAGATGCATGTGTATGAAGTTATGGATGAATGTGATGACTTGTTAATTATATATAATAATGGGAATTGTTTGTATTAATTCATACATGTGAATTGTATGGAATGGAATTGTTTGATCACCCTAAAAATCAAGTTAATCACTTCTACGATTAAGAACTCAAAATGAATCATGCATTCCCCATATTGCATACAGATACCAGTGATTGCCACTTCACGTACAAGATGGGAAGGGACTCACAAGAATACGAGTTTCCTGTAGGATTGGGTATTAGCTATGCCATCATATATATTGAGTCTCTGTCTTAAGTTGATGGGATTACTAGGCGCTGGGAGACGCCAACCATCGGCAAGGGGCTGAGTCTTGTGGCTTCTGCTTAGGGCGTGTGTTTATGGACTGCGGGGGCCACCACACCGCTAGACTTGAGATTTTAAAAGATATGATTTGATTTTGGTAGAGGAAGTATACATATATATATATATATATATGTAGAGTTTTGTTTTGGTATGAGCACGATATTGCAAATGAAATAAAACCCAAGGTCTAAAACCCGGATTTTGGTTTGGGTCGGTTAATTATCTCCAAACCCCAACTTCAAGGGGCGTAATTCTGAGTCGTATGCAATTCCTAGGTCACTGCATGCATTGTTTGGCATACTGATTGTTCATGCATTCATATGATTGTGCATATAATAAACTTTTGCTATGTGGTACTGATGAGGGCATTTATCTCACTAAGCGTAAGCTTATATCCCTATAGATTTTTGTTGATGCACGAAAACCTCTTCGTTGATCCGGACTGAGGCATGCCCGTGGTAAGTCTCGTGTAGAGACGGGTTGGAGTGATCAGAGAGTGAAGAGGACATTTTGTAATAGATTATAAATATTTAGATACTTTTATGTTTCTATGCGTAATTTAGATTTTATGCAGTTCCATTATGAACTGTATTTGTTTGTAATATTGTTTTGGTATGGGACTCGCGTGCTCACATAATTAGTTAATTTATAACATAGAAGTAATTTTAGTTAAATTGTTCTATAGTACTTGTCTATGGGCTTAGTGGTAACATAGAGTAGAAAGAGCCTTGTGTGTCGTATGAAAGGCCTATGATCAACAAGGGGGTTGATAATAGACCTTTATACGGTACACTGTGACCTATCACGACAACGGTACTGTTGGGTCATTATAGCTAGTATCCAATCCTATAGGAGGCATGTCTTCCTATGAGGCCCTTCCCATCTTCTGCATAAAGCGGCAATCGGTGTTATCCGTATGCAATATGGGGAATGCATGATTCATTTTGATTTATTAATCGTATAAGTAATTAACTCAATTTTTAAGGTGATCAAACAATTTCATTCCATACAATTTGCATGTATAAATTAGTACAAACAATTCCCATTATTATATATAATTAACAAGTCATCGCGTTCATCTACAAATTTATACACATGAATTTCCCATATCCCACAAGCATCCAAATTTATATCCATACATTTAGGTGCATCTATTCTACAAGTAAAATCAAGTAAAGAGTCATCAAGAATTTACTCACTCAGCCATGCGAATCAATCAAAATAATCTAGGATAGATCATCTCCCAAAAGCTGGGTCCCCTGGACATTGCAAATATAATACTATAAGGATTTGAAATAAATCCTAGAAAACTAAGCTAAAACCCTTTAAGTTATATTTTTGACTTGGTCTCATAATTTTTTTCCTAATTTTACTTAAAAATTCAATTACATATAACTTTCTTGTTTTAAATCTGATTTTTATGATCTTGTAGTCAATCTTCATCATTTTTTAGTGTACTTTAACGTAGTGAGGTTATATTTTCATGATGAGGCATGTAAAACTACCCATGGGCCAGAACAATAGCGATCCTCATGTTTTAGAGTACTCATGGGCCTTGTTTGGTTAACGGGCTTTTTGGTAACTTGGGAAATCCTTTGAGCTTGGTCTTAAGATTTTATCCTAAGCTCAAAATACTACTTGAGATTAGATTTACAACTTTCATTTATACTCCTAAGGCTAACAACCACTTCATAGGCTCTTTAGTGGGCTTAAGTTGTCAAATGAGCTTGTTTTTTGTTCAAACTAAAATTAATGACTTTGTTGGGCCTATAAAGTTTTATGTGGATTTCTTATAGACTTCAAAACAACCTCTCTTAATGTTTTAAAGTGCTGGTTAGAATTTTATTGAAGGCCCAACTTAGAGTTCTAGGCTTGTTTTGAGAGTTTTAGGCTCGGTTTTGAGTTTTAGGCTTTCTATACTTACTATACTTGCTTTAATTGATCTTTTCACCTTGTTCATTTAATTTTATCATATTTTTAAGTGTCTCTTACCCATGTTCCAGATCTGGTCATGATGATTCCAAAGGGTTCTCACTTGGGTTTTCAACTTGTTTCATCATTTCCTTAAGTTTAAGTGTTAAATCTTGCAGTTAAACTACTTGTATCTAAATCTTAACTTAACTTTTCTTCTGTAAGATGATTCTTTAACTCATGCTTCACACAAAGAAATAGGATATCCTACACTTATTACAACTTTCATATTATAGCTCATATCATACAAAGTTGATTTCTTCATAAAAGCTTCATGTAATGGATTTTCATTTACCTAAGGCTAGGTTTGAGCATATTTAACTTAATAGAAATGGAAATAACATCTAAATGGCTCACATGTACTCCACATCCAGCATGATGTCTCCTCATTCATGTACACATTTCATGATTTTCTTAACTTAAAATCTTCCATTTTAAGTGTTAACATATATCTTTATATAACACCAACTTAGCATGCTCATAATTCAACTTTCATGTAAAGGGGTTCACAAGCTTACTTGTCACGAACTGAGGACGGCCTAGTCGTGACAGACGCCGTATACTGTATGAAGAACCCTTGATTGGTTACCCTTCCAATCAAAAACTCTTCACACAATATACAAGGCTCTACAACTACTAGTTCCAAAGTACATCCAGATTCACATGATATCATCACACAATATATTTATATAAAAGTTAAGCTCAAAAGTTTACATTATCTAGTATTTAAGTATGTCTAAGTTCATAAGGATAAGGTAAACATAAGTTAAACATAAGTACATGAGGAATAGTCTACATAAACTATTTTCCTCTCATCACACAGGACACTTCGCTCTTGCCCAAGTCCCCAGGCTAACCTGTGGCATCCCTCGTCCTGTCTCTACGAATAAGCTATCCTGCAACAAAAGTCTAAAGGGGTGTAAGCCTAAGCTTAGTGAGAAAAACCCTCAGCCACACAACAAGAAAGTTATAAATACATTATAGTCACGCATATGAATGAATGATCAAACAGAATGTCAAATAATACGCATACTTAACTAGTTCATATACGCAACTCGGATTTAATGCCCTCCGAAGTCAGGGTTGGAGTTTACACGTCACCAATCAGATCCGGGTGTTACACTAGAACTTATTTTACTACGGAACTCCATGTTCCGTACTTATATCAAATAACTCTTTAATTTCAGAAAAACACAAGTTCTAGTATAATTGTGAGTGAGCCCCCGCAGTCCACACTCACCCTTAAACGGAGGTCTCTAGACTCGACCCCTAGCCAGGCGGTTTGTGCCTCCAACGCCTAGTGTTCCCGCGAGCCAGGGTAAGGTCATTTTGTATGAGTGCACCGTACATAACCAAATAACTCAATAATATCAACCCCTGAATGGCCTCTCTTTACCTCCGTGTGATGTGACGACCGGAATAGTATCCATGCTATGCATGTTAATGCATGTTCCAGTTTCTTTTTATAGCCGAGTATAAATTAGTTCCAATTATGCTGTGACCAACCATTAATACACACAACATTTTCTATACTACCATGCAACAAACAAGGCATTCTCTAAATTTAAGGTAAATTCACAACTTAACAAGCAATTACATACACAAGCATATCCCGAACCCCACACAGCAGTTAATTAACAATAATATTTAAGTCCACTATCTACAATCACAATCAAGCGTGGAATCACAGGGTAAGTACTCACTCGGCCATAGCGGTCCGTCCTAATCGTAGTAATCGATCGGGAGGTCCTCGCTCACTTCAGAGTCACCTGATCATTATGTGATAACAATACTAATAAGTGTTTGAATTAACTATTAATTCTAAACAACTAAGTACCTAGGTCTACTTAAATCACTATCAACTTTTACTCGGTAAGACTTTAATTTCAATCGTATGTAGCTTTTTCGTTTTATTTTTTGTATTTATGAATTTATAATCGTTTTTCATCGTTTCTGAACATATTTTCACATGGTAGTATATGTTTTGGATATGAAGACCTTTATTTTATGTTATGAGCTAAATTTATAGAAAGTTTTAGTTATGAACATCTAAGTATTTTTCTTACTTATGTTTATATCTTTTATTCCTTAAATTCTTCTAATGAAAGAATTTTACTTTGCTATTACTAATTCATATAGTGAATTAGGTATAATCTAATTTAGAAAGTGTATTAGGTTTTACTAATTTAGTTACCTAATCACTTACATTTTTCTTAGTTTTCTTATTTTCTAATTTTATGCTTATGTCATCGCTTACATCATCATTTGCTTACGTCATTGCTTATGTCATCACTTGCTTATGTCATGGCTTATGTCATCATGTGCTTATGTCATCCTTTACCTCATCATATGCTTACATAAGCCTTCCATCATGCTTATGTTATATACATATGTATTATGTACATATTATCCCTTTTTCTTATACTTATGTACATATACTTTGTACATATACTTTATACATACTTATACTCATACCTATACTAAGGTTTATACCGTATTTATACATGTATACATACCCATATACCTATACGGTGGAATACGTATTTTACACTAAAATTTCGTATGCCTAAATTTCTCCTTAAGAAAAGCCCTCTAATTCCATGTTTTTGTGTTCTTATGTACATATTTAGTGTAATATAGGTATGTTTAGTAAGATTTGATCTTAAATTAGGTTATGTACATGTTATATACTCATGTACAAAGGTTCTTCTACTTATACTCTCTTGGTATTTCCTTATGTATGCATACATAGAAGCATATCCTCATGTCTTTCTTTCTTTTCTTTCAAACTTCAAGTTTCTACACTTAAAGAAGGAAACTTTGTTTCCTCTTCTTCAAGACAAAACTAACCATATAACTACTTATCTAATCTACCTAATTAACTAACTAATGACTAATAAAAAGTAAGATAAAGCACTTAAAAACATACCTTTTATGATGTTGAAATGGAGGAGACAAAAGGGGAGAAATGAAAGGGAAAGAAGGGAAGGAAACTCACGGCAATGAAAGAGGAGTATTGTTTTGTTTTGTTTCTTTTGTTTGTTTCTCTTAATGGAAGATAATATGTAGTGGGGTTAAGAAGGAAAGTTGTGGACAGAAATCATGGAAAAAAAAACAAGAGAAAGAAAATCAAAAAGAAAAGAAAAGGAAGAAATCATTACATAAGAGATATTTTTCGTATCTCTTACCTTTGTTGACTTTTCAAAATGTTGACTTTAGTCAACATGTGTTGACTTGGTCAACATTTGAAATTTGGTCAACATGTATTATCTTAGTCAACATTCCTTAAGTATGTGTAATTTTGTGCACATAATGTAGTAATTAAGGGAAATTAGGGGAGAAATGAAGAAAATGAGAAGAATTGAGGTATATGATGCATTGATGTGTAAATGTGGTTGATGAGATCTTACTTTAGGTCTTTAGAGTCCATATATCTCATTTGATAAATAACTTTGGATAACAAGTGTAAAAAGTACTAATTTGAGTCTTAAAGTTCACTATATGTAACTTAATCTTCAACTATAACCCTAATCCTAAGTAAGACCATCTTAATCATATATTTAAGGGATAAATATAATCTATAACCCATTATCTTAGTTCCTAATGGATTATTTAAGAATTTGAATCATATAAGCAAGAATGTGGGTTATCTCTAACCATTTGCTAATGATTTTGCAAAATATAAGCATTATATTTTCAATTAGGGTTTTAGGGTATATCATGATGGATTGGTGTACATATGTCCTTAATGAAATCATTTTTAAGGTTTTTATCGCTTTTGAAAGGAATCTTTAGCTTTTAGAAACATTTAGGGTCGAAAAGTTTTTTACGCGATTAATTAAGTCTTTTAGGGTTTCATTTTAATTAGCCTTGTCGACTCCTATATTGTCTACTATAGTTGAGTCTATTTCAAAAAAACTAGATTGAAACTTTCAGGGGTTTACATTACTTCTTAAGGTGGTCTAGCTATTTTATCATCTTATGATCATGCTAATATCTTCATAAAAACATAGTCCCCTAACATGTAACACTAAACCGCTAACACAAAGAAATAACTTACTCATCTTAAAAGCGTAGAAACGGTGGTTGTGCAACTAAGTACCCTCTTATGTTCCTTATTTTTCCTCCTTCTTGCAAGCTCCTTTAGAACTAGAGTCTTGCTCTTTAAAGTGGGGCTTTGAGGATATTTTAAATTTCCTAAAAGTAGTTTTTGAAGTTGACAAATAGAGGGCACAAAATAAAGTTGGTGCTGTGAGTATGGAAGCAGATTTGGTGGTGGCAATGTTGGGATTTTGTGGAGTTGGATTTCTTCTTTTGATTCATGTTTAAAGTGAGAGAAAAGGTAGTGAAAATGGAAGTGAAAGAGAGAGAGAGTGGCATATTTTTGAATAAGAAAAGAATTGTACGTAAGAAGCTTTAATTGATTGTCTTGTAGCTTACACAAAAGTCAACAATTGCAACTATTGATAACGTAAGCATTAAGGAGTAAATAGTAGTGTATAAGAGAAAGTAATTGATGGTTGAAAGACAAGAGTATGGCCCCCCTTTTCTCCTTGTCCAAATCTTCCATTTAATGTCCTTTGAGGTCATGGAATGGTCTTGTCTCATATAATGAAGTTAAGCATATGAAATCTTATGAAAAATTGTCTATATGTAGTATAAGTGAAGGGGTGATAAGGAAAATATCTTATCACTAGATTTTGATAAGTTATCAATTGATAAATGATTCCAACTCTCAATTGATAAGTTATCTAAAGTCATTGGTTGGCTTACTTATTGATGTGTAAGGCTTAGACATGAAGATAAGGGTATGGTCTTATAGGAAATTGTTTTAGGATTTTCATCTTGCATTGTTTTGTAATTTATGGTTCAATTCTTATAAAATTGTGAAATTTTCTAAAGCTGAATGAAATTATTCAAATTAAATTATTAATTAATTACTTAGGGTTAAAATTCCTTAATTATTTTAGGGTTTAGGGTTTTAAGTGATTTTAGAGCTCGTAGTTCTTCAAGCTCAGGTTTTATCGATAATTAGTTTTTGAATTGAAAAAATTTGATTTGTTTCTAAATGTAAACCTAAATTCTTAGTTTTATTGATCCTTGGGAACGTTTGGATGGTACTTTTAATTGAATCATGGGCCCACTAAAAGTAGGGTTTATATTTATTAATTGATAAGTTATATAGGATGATTGGTTGATTTACTTATTCATGTACACATATCTTATGTAAGAAGATAAGGAGATTGTCTTATATAAAATTCTTTTAGAGTTTGTCTCTTAAATTGATTTGTAAGTTATGATTTAATTCTTATAAAATTATGAAAATTTCTAGAGTTGAATAAAATCATTCAAATTAAATTTTTAATTAGCCGCTTAGGGTTATAAGCCCTTAATTGTTTTAGTGTTTTGGGTTTAGAGTCTATGGTTCTCATAGTTGAGTTTTATCGATAATAGAGTTTCAAATTGGAAAATTAAATTCGTTTTTAAATGTAATCTTAAATTCTTAGCTTAGTTTATTCTTAGGAATATTTGGAAAGTATTCTTAGTTGAATCACAAGTCTGCTAAAAAATAGAGTTTACAACTTATCCATATATAATATGGCTTATAAGTAAAAATAAGGTAATTGTTTTATATGAAATTCTTTTAGGGTTCGGTTCTTAAATTAATTTGTAGGTTGTGATTTGCCTCTTAAGAAATTTTAAAGTTTTCTAAAGTTGAATAAAATTTATTCAAATTATATTTTTAATTATTCATTTGGGATCATAAGTCCTTAATCATCCTAAGTTTTAGGGTCTAAGAGAGTTTATATGTTTTAGAGTTTTTCACCAACTTGAGAATAATTGACTTACACTCAGGAGCTTAAGGTTTAATTGGTTTAATTGTTTAGGAACATTGTTTTATTATGCAACATATATGTATATATATATCATACAATAGATTAGGAAAAGAGAAGGAAATTACTTATTAATATATTTATATATATACATATTGAGGGGCTACTTATTTATACAAGTAAAATAATTTTTGTAAATTTATTAATTTATTCCTTTAACTAGCTTAGTTTTGTTGTTTATTATTACTTGAAATAATCCTTAATTCGTCTGTTATCAGTTGTATATGATCTTACAAAATTATTGATAATTTTATTGATTTATGGCTTTCCAAGCATTAAGATAATTTTATAGAGTTTTTAAAAATTTTTATGATTTGATATTTACGATTCCTGTTAAGTTTAGGTTTACATTTTTTTTAAAAGTATGCGCATGTAAGGTTTGGGGTTTTCTCATATGATTAGGGTTTCCAAATTGTATAATTGGGTCTTTCAAGTTCATTTTAAATTTCGAGTTTAAAATTTTAGTCGGTTTTCATTTTATGTGGTCTTATCAACCTAAGGAAATATTTACGATACTCGAGTCCGACACCATATTTAGAAGGTTAAATTTACAAAGTCTACACTCTTTTCATCTTTCTTTTTCTAACTTTCATTTTCACCTTTTATTTCCCTTTCATAACCAACTTAAAATCCTCATTATAGAAATCATAAACCTCATCCATTTTGGAAAGCAAAAGAGGAACATGTAACACACTTCTCTTTGTATTATATATAAAGTATGTTTATGATCTCTCTCTAAATCTAATTGTGAAGTGAGATAGTTTATAATTATGTGTAATTTAGTTCTTCCGAAAATTTCTATGTTATGTACATGCACAAATACATATAAGAAATAAACATACATGTACATATATGGGTGTAGAAACACATGTACACATAGGGTACACATATTTATATGGACTAAATAGGTGTGCACTAGTAGAATACATAATATAAGTATACATTTACATAGGTAAGAATAAGAAACCTACTTCTACATCAGTATAAAAAGCCATATACATGAATACCCTCTATATACATAACCTAAAATAAAAAGTATACTAAGTATATACACATATAACTTACTAAATAAGCCCATAAGATGCAAAAATATGGATAACATGAAGATTTCATTAGAGAGTACAAAAGGCATACGAAAATACGTATAAAATATGCATACCACCGTATGTATATATGACTATATGTACGAGTATGGATACGGTATATGTACAAGTATATAAGTATACATATAAGTATATTAAAAGTATAAGTATACACATAACCTATGTATAGAATGCATATGAGTATAAGTATAAAGTACACATAAGTGATGGCATAAGTCATGACATAAGCATATGAATTAATAAAATATAAGATAACATAATAAAATAATATATATATGTACATATATGGGCCAAACCTACTTTAAGCCCATAATACACTGCTCAATTTGAGTTAGCCTTATCTACATATAATAGTAATAATAATGTAAAACCATCTAAATATAAGGATCTAAGGGTTAATTAAATCATGAAGTACTAAAATAAGATAAAAAAAAATAAGCAATAAAAATGTTCAAGATTCAACAATTAAAATTTCAATAAATTTAATCCATATAATAAAACACGGGTCTTAACATCTAAGACAGACATCACCGTATAAAAGCACGTCTAAAAACGATGAAAATGATGAACCTTAACATTATGTGAGCCTTGGATTCATCCACATCAACTCAAATCATCAACATCTAAAATTCTCTCATGTAGTCATCAATAGATTGGCCTCCTAGGCGAAGTTCCTGCAATTTTACAATCATGTCCTAGAAGTATGTTTGTAGCACAAATCTCCCCCTCAACAGTCTCTTCATCTCATCCCAAGTCCATACACCTCATCTTCCATCCCTTGCTTTAGCTACATTTAGATTCTTCTACCACATAGATAGAGAATTCAAGTGTAGCAAGTCGCACTTTAACAGCATCTGTGTACCCATAACAATTGAATACTTTTTCTATCTTCTCTTCTCGCTCCAAATATTCATCTACATCTCTACTTCCACTGAAGGGTAGGATTTAGACCTTAACATTATCAAGTCCTTAAGGAGTTCAGCATCCTCGCTCATGTGCTTGATATTATTCAACCTCTTCTCTTGCATCTCCATACTCTTTGGCATCTATTTCATCATCATCTTTTTCAATTTTCTCTAACTCTAACCTTCGTCTAGCAACTCAGTCTGCTATTACTCCAGCTTAAGTGGGTTGAACTGGGTGGTTAGCTTAGCTACCTTAGCCACAACATCCTTCTAGAACATTCTCAAGTGGGTTATGAAGTGGCATACCTTGTAGTTATTATCCATTAACTTAAATCACAGTAACCAGAATCTTAACAAGATTAGTGAGTTTATCAAGCTTATCATCAACAAATCGAAGAGTGTTACTACCATTATGACCACAACCAGCATAAGCACTACTACAACAAATTAACAACATAATATGAAAAAAAAAAGAAAAAAAATTCTAATTTACTACTCAAAACTCTACTAATACACTCTTAACTACTGCAATCAACCAATACTTACTTGAATGGAATAGAAATGAACTTGCTTTATTTTTGTAGTAAAAAACAAAGTAAAATATAATGACAACTAGAACTAAATTTACCAACACACAAATCTTCACTACATAGCTCAAAACTTCAAAACTTACTTCAAACAAACACATTAAAGCAGCTATGGAAGGAACATAGCAGCCATAGAACCAAAACTTCACTGTAACTCCACACACTCCCTCTCAGAACCATACTTTGATACCAACAAAGCTAATGCATCTCTAAGGTCAAACACATGCAGGAACACTACAATAAAAAATTCGAAAGAAAACAAAAGAAGATTAGCAAAGTTTAGGCAACTATCAACTAGATATGACACACTAATAAATCCTACTTGACCTGCAATCCATTGAATATGACTCATCAGTCCAAACTATAAGGTCACTCACCACTACTCCTTAAAGGAAATAGATAAGAGTTAAGGGGAAATGAAAACACTAAGGTTGCTCACAAAGGAAACTTGTATTAATTCTGATAATGTGATGGATGATGTCTACTTACAAACAAACAGGGTTTATATACAAGCCCTACTAAGATTACAAGCATACATGAAAAAGACAAAAGGGTAATTTACATTTAAAATACATAAATGATACTAAAAAGAGTAAAAGAGACAAAAAATATTTTCTATAATAAAAATAAGGAATCCTTTTGGAATGTTGAACCAAAAGAAATGTATTACATGGAGATTGGCAATCTAGACTACGAGGACGAAGGTGAAGAAAAGGAGTCTATAGTCAAAGGCGAATCGATTTGGTTCAGGTCTAAGCTCAGTCAATCAAGGATGCCTAGATCCACTTCAAGTCAATTATCCCACAGTTCGTCTTAGATTAGGTTGAATGTTAATCAGCTCGAGAGCTTGGCTCAAATAGAAATTTGAGGTTAGTCTGCTCACATGTTGTCTGGATCTTAATGAGAGCTCGGTGATTGATATGACTACTTAATAGGTCAGTATGTGTGCTCAGCAAGTTAGTATGTTTGCTTAGTAGCTTCAGGAACAATGTTGGCACATGTGAGAGCTCGATCCTTAAATTGACAGTAGAGTGAAACATGGAGATTGGAGTAGGAATCCTTGTCATGGATAGGGCTTTAAGCTAGTATTATCTGCATAAGTCCTTGGAGTCCTCTAGCTCAGTTGTGCATGATCATTATAGGAAGTTGATTCTTATTAGAGTCAAGTTATCGAAACACCTAACTATGAAAGGATCAAAGTTTTCCTCATAGCCCGAGCTCTAACCTGAACCTAACTAGGTCCACTTTGATTGATGATACCCTGATGTCTACATCCAAACAGGATCTTACGACTACCATGCAACCTTAACATTCATTATAACTCAGCCAACCACACTACAAGCCTTCAATCATCCGTTGTTACATATCTTCTAGTATGACTATCCAAAGGTCCCTTACTCTTTTTATATAGAATATTCCTTGCCTTTTTTACTATTTTTAGTATGTTTTATGTATTTTATTTGTAAATTATCCTTTTGTCTTTTCCATGTATTCCTTATAAACATAGTAAGGATAGTACATAAACCCTATTTACTTGTACATAAACACATCATTGCATTATTAAATATTACCGATTTCTTTCTTGAGTAACCCAGGTGTTCTCATTCTATCTTAACTCATATCTATATTCCCTTTAGCAAGGAGTAGTGACAAGTAACCCTATAGTACAGACCTATGAGTCTCATCCAGTGAATTGTAGGCCGAGTAAGATCAATTGGTGTATCATATCTGATTGGTAGCTACCTTGATTAGCTAAACCATTTTACTTTCTTTTAGTTCTCATCCATTGTGGTGCCTCTCCATATATAAAACTTGGAGATGCATTAGCTTTTTTGGTATTAAAGCATGGTTTCAGGAGTGAATATGTGAAGTTATAGTGAAGTTTTGGTTCATGTTTACTATTAATGGCTGTTGTGCTTCTTCCGTAGCTGCTACAATGTGTTCATGTAAAGTCTTGAAGTTGTGAGCTATGAAGTGGAGGTTCATGTATTGGTAAGTGTTCCTCCTATTGTTACTTTATTATACTTGGTTTTTCACTGCAAAATAGAGTAAGTTCATTTCTATTGTATTTAAGCGAGTATCAAGTGATTGAAGTTGTTAAAGTGTGTTAGTAAGGTTTTGGGTAGTGAGTAGAAGTTTTTGTTGTGTATTATGTTGTTAATCTATTAGAGAAGTATTACCTTATGTCAAATTCAAGTGCTCAAGGTGTTAATGGTGATTAGAGTAGTAATGCTCATGTTGGTCGAGGTCAAAATGGTAGTGACACTCCTGGCTCAATCAATGATAAGCTTGACAAACTCATTAATATTGTTGAAAGTCTAGTTACCACAATGCAAGTTGATAGACAACAACCACAAGGTGTACCACATCATAATCCACCTACGAATGTTCCTAAGAGATGATATGGCTACTCAATAATGATTAGAGTTGGAAGACATTAAGGAGGATGATGAGGAAGTAGATGCAAAAGAGTATGGAGAGGAAGAAGAAGAGGTTGAATATTATCAAGCACAAGAGCAAGGATGTCGAGCTCCTCAAGGACTAGATAATGCCAAGGTCCAGATCCTACTCTTTAGTAGAAGTAGAGATACATATGAATATTTAAAGTAGGAGGAGAAATTAGAGAAAGTGTTTGACTGCATTTAAATTTTTTAGATATGTTACCATGTCGTGGAAGTTCTGAATGTGGCTAAAGCAAGAGATAGAAGCCAAGGTATACGAACTTAGGAAATGATGAAGAGATTGTTGAAGAGAAGATTTGTGCCAAACACTTACCTGTAGGACACATTTGCAAAGTTACAGGAACTTTGCTAAGGAAGCCGATCCATCGATGATTATGTGAGCGAATTTCAAATGCTGATAATCCAAGCTAATGTGGATGAACTCAAAGCTTGTACAGTGGTAAGGTTTGTTTTTAGACTTAAATATGAGATTCATAACGTTACAGAAGTACAAAGGTTTTATACACTAGAAGAGGCCATTAAGGTAGCACAAAGGGTTGAAAAGTAGAGAAGAAATGCTCTGAGCTGACTTGGGCCGACATTTTCCTAAGCCCCAATTCCACGTTGACCTACTCATGCTAAGCCAAAGAGACCCTATAAACCCCTAAATTTTTTCAACCTAACATCTGAAGTAGATTCAAGTATGTTAGATATTCCTAAGAGTTGACAAAGCTAATGAAAGTAAAAAACCTAAAATAAATAATCGTATATAAAATTTTTATACTCTAAACATAACTAAACACTAAAGATTTCATTCGAAAGTAATAAAAACCCTAAAACTATAACTTTAAGGATATAAAAGTACTAATTCATCATAACTTACTATAAAACCCTAGTTGATATTATATCCTTAGTATCTTACCAAATCATTAGTAAAAGATCAAAGATAACTTTCAATCATTCTTAAATATATATAATGCTAAAGTAATCCTTTAGGAACTAGGATATTGCATTATAGATCACATCCATCTTCCAATTATATAACTAAGTTAGTATTATATAAAGTTAAAAGCTTAGTTGATGATTATACTACATATAGTAAGTATTAGTACTCTAAATAACACTTTTCATGATAGTTATATTAAGTAGCCTACCAAATGATATATATAGGATATAAACACCTAAAAGAAGATTTCATTACCCATTCTTACTAATCATTTCAATAAACTCCTTATTTCATTTCCTTAATTTTTCTCCTAATTTTCCTTAATTACCCCCATTATGTACACACAAATTCCACTTAATTTCAAAGAGTTGACTAAGTCAACATGTTGAAAAGTCAACAAAGTGTAATTGTCATCTATAGTTTTCTTCCATTTTCTTGATTTTTCATTCAATTAACACATGTTCATTTTCTTCCTTTCCCTTATCTTTGCCGTCCACTTCATGGACTCATCTAGACTCCACTTATTTCTTTTATAAAAAAACAATTGAAGACACAAAACACTCTTTTCCTCCACTTCTAAAACTGTAAGCTCCCCTTTTTCTTTATCCCCTTCAACTTTTCCAATTTCTCTCTCACATCTCTACTTACCAACACAAACCAATAACACATATATACTAATTTTCCTTTTCATATTACAAGTAAGGGAAAGGTATGCTATTATGTAATTTCTTATCTTATTTAGTAGTTAGATGTATAGGTTAGGTTAGTGTAGGAAGTTTATGTGATATGTACATATATGTTATTGAAGGAAGAAAGTTCCATTTTTTATGCTTAGAAGTATAGGAAATCCTTAGTTAAATGGAAGAAGAACACATGTACATATTCTTAACTATGTGTATATAAGAAGACACTTGATAAATACATGTATGAAGACCCTTATACATAAGTATCCTTTATGTCTA
The DNA here is from genome assembly GCA_024138005.1 of Lumnitzera racemosa. NCBI lineage: Eukaryota > Viridiplantae > Streptophyta > Magnoliopsida > Myrtales > Combretaceae > Lumnitzera > Lumnitzera racemosa. The sequence continues at coordinate 75,429,668 of JAMXBC010000002.1, forward strand.
TTGTAAACCCCGTAAATCTAGCTTTCTAAGTATATAATCAAACCCTTAAACTATAAAAGATTTCTTGAAGTCAATAAAGCCAATGAGATTTAAAACCGATTAAAATCTTAATTCAAAACCTAAAGTGAATATGAAAAACCTTAAATTATCAATTGAACCTCTAATCGCATACGAAGACCATAAAACGTTTGACCTAGAACGTCTTTAGAACCTTGAGATAATAACCGAAGATTTAATCATATAGAAAACTTTTATACTCTAAATGTATCTAGACACTAAAGATTTCATTTGAAAGTAATAAAAACTCTAAACTATAACTTTAAGGATATAAAAGTACTAATTAATCATACCTTACTATAAAATCCTAATTGATAATATATCCTTAATATCTTGCCAAATCATTAGTAAAAGATCAAAGATAACTTTCAATCATTCTTAAATATATATAATACTAAATTAATCTTTTAGGAACTAAGATATTGTATTACACATCACATCCATCTTCCAATTATATAACTAGGTTATTATTATATAGAGTTAAGAGCTTAGTTGATGATTATACTACATATAGTAAGTATTAGTATCTTAAATGAAACTTTTCATGATAATTACACTAAGTAGCCTACCAAATGATTTATATAGGATATAAATACCTAGAGGAAGATCTCATGACCTATTCTTACTAATCAATTCAATAAACCTCATATTTCCTTTCATTTCCTTAATTTTCTTCCTAATTTTCCCTAATTACTTCATAATGTACACTTAGATTACTTGTAATTTTAAAGAGTTAACTAGGTCAATATTTGACTAAGTCAACATCTTGAAAAGCCAACAAAGTGTCATTTTCATCTAGAGTCTTCTTCCATTTTCTTGATCTTTCATTCAATTAACACATGTCCATATTCTTCCTTTCCCTTATATTCCTTTTATAAAACACAAATTAAGACAACAAAACACTCTCTTTTTCCCCCTTACCAAACCATAAACCCCCCTTGCTCCTTATTCTCATACTTTTTCAACACGTCACTTTCGCAATTTCTACTATCATAAACCAAGGAGAAAAAGGTATGTTATCATATGATTTCCTATCTTATGTAGTAGTTAGTTGTATAAGTTAGGTTAGTGTAGAAATTTGCTATAGTATATGCATATGTGTTGTTGGAAGTGGAAGCTTCATATTCATACTTAGAAGTGTAGGAATCCTTAGTAAATGGAAGAAGACCACATGTACATATGATTAAGTATGTGTATATAAGAGTATACTTGATAAAAACATGTATGAGGACTCTCATACATGAGTAACCATTATGTACATAACCAAAAAAAGAGGTATATACTAACTATACATACATATAACTTGCTAAATACACCCTTAAAATGCAAAAATATGAAATTTATGAAGCTTTCTTAAGAGGGAACATTAGGCATATGAAAATATGTATAAAAATACATATGTCACAGTATATAAGTATGTGTATTAGTATACATATAAGTACATAAGTATACATATTAGTATATTAGAAGTATAAGTATGTATATAACATATGTATAAAGTATATGAATACATAAGGATAAGTATACATATGTAATGGATAATGTAATTAAATGATGACATAAGTTATGATATAAGCAAATGATGACATAAGCCATAACATAAGCTTCTAAAATAACAAACCATAAGATCATTTAAGTGTAAGAATTAATGGCTAATGAAATCATTAACTACTAAAATAGAACATAAAATTAGCTAATAAGAATAATTAAGCTTCAATAGTTAGAATTTCAATAAATTTATTCTATATCATAAAACATGGGTCTTCACATCCAAAATGAACATTATCACGTAAACGTATGTCCGAAAACGATGAAAAACGACTATAAGTTGATAAATTTTGAAGATAAAATGAAAAAGTTAGACGCGACTAAAGATGTAAGATAAAACTTAATAGAATCAGTAAGATAACTAAGTAATAGACCTGTAAACTGATAATATGGAGAAATAAATAACTAAATACATAAAGTATCATAACTTACAAATATACAAATATAGTTATTATTGATCCCACTAAAGTATAATATACCCTGTATACACCATACTTGGGTTATACTAGGAAACTAAACAAACTACAATAGCCTTTTAGTTAACTAAGGACTTTGATTTCTCAAAATACTTATAAGTTTTACTATCTTTTAGGCATTTCTATATCGAGTTCTAGAAACCCTAAAGGCTTGGAGAATGAGCAATAATCCAGGTGAGGGAGTTCAAATGGCCTATTACTTGTTTGTACATATTACTTATATAATGCTTTGCTGCTTGTTTTGCATGTATGTCTAAATAACTATTTTACTTGTATGCCATCATCTATGTGATCACCTTTTTAAAATTGATAAATATAAATATTTGACTAGAATAATCGATTCTATTTATCGCTTGTCTATGACTCTGTAAATGTATGGATGGAGAGTGTTAGCTTTGAAATATTTTGAGGAAAGTATTTTATGGAAAAAAAAACTTTTCTAATCTTAAACATATTTTGTATGATTTTGGTAAGGATTTGCAGAGCTGAAAATAATGTTTTATCACTAAGGCAAAGCTAGCATGGGATCTCTAATTAATTGTGAGAAAACTCGCTTTATTGTGCCTGTAAGGCCTTAGATAATTTTGGTTACAAGAAGACTCACATGTTCATGCACGATGGGCCTTGGATAGTAGATAGTCCTAGTTTAGGATCCACCTATTTGGATTGGAACTCTTTTCTCGACTAGGGTAATAATCGAGTGTTGCCTAAAGGAGAAGTGTCCCTAGGCAGCCTTATGCAGATAAGCTAAGGTGCCTTGTATGAGTAAGTACAGGGGATAATCAAAGTATAGATGCTGTAATTCTATATCATTTATAGTTCTGAACTCCTATGGATGTGTTGCTTGCATTCATCATGCCTGAATTCATTTTGTATGTAGATAGCTTGCATGTGTGTGAATAATGTTTGATAACTTACTTGAATGGAAGTGGTAAAGGACGAACTCACTGAGCTATTTTATGCTCATTCTCCCTTAGTTTCTTTTATAGGTTTACTTATGTTAAGATTGGGATAAGGATAAGTCTCAAGTGTCGAGCGTAAGGTGAAGATAAGTATGATAGTAATAGAACGAGTTGAGAAATTTATAGATGATACAGAAACATACTTTGTCGAAATAATTGTATGTTAGAATTTAATATAATTTCATATTTCTTGTAATTTTATAAAGTTGGTATTTCCTGTCTTATTATTTGGTAGGGGATGCCAATTCTCTAAGGTTATCCATAGTTATTTATATTTATATGTTATAATAAATTAATTACTTGAAAAAAATCAGTAACCTTAGTGATAAATAGTTTAAAGTCTTACAATCTTTTACTTGTAAGGCAATTTCCATATCATGGGTACACACATGCTATAGAAATTTTAACGCAATCTTACATAAAAAAAGGTATATAATAGCTATACATACATATATCTTGCTAAATAAGATCTTGAAGTGTAAAAATATAAAATTTATAAAGCTTTCTTAAGATGGAACATTAGGCATACGAAAATACGTATAGAAATACGTATCTAACCATATGTATATGCGGGTATATGTACTAGTAGACGTATAAGTACACAAGTATACATACTAGTGTATTAGAAGTATAAGAATATATATAACATATGTATAAAGTTTATGAATACATAAGGATAAGTATAAATATGTAATTGATGATGTAAGCAATGACCTAATCAAATGATGATATAAGCTATAACATAAGCAATGACATGTCATAAGCCTCTAAAGTAATAAACCATAAGATCATCTAAGTGTAAGAATTAATGGCTAACGAAATCATTAACTGCTAAAATAGAACATAAAACTAGTCAATAAGAATATTTAAGCTTCAATAGATAACATTTCAATAAATTTAGTATATATCATAAAACATGGGTTTTCGCATCTAAAACAGACATCACCATGTGAACGTGTGTTCGAAATTAATGAAAAACAACTATAAGTTAGTAAATATCGGAAATAGAATGAAAAAATTATATACAATTAGTGATAAAATCTAATCGGATAAAAATTGATAGTAATGTAAGTAAAATTAGGTAAATAGATATCTAGAATCATTAGTTAATTCAATTGCTTATTATTGTTATTATATCGTAATGATCAGGTGATCCTAACGTGAGCGAGAATCTTCCAATCGATTACTACAACTAAAGCTTACCCTATGATTCCATGCTTATATGTGATTGCAGATAGTGGACTTAAATAATATTTTTAATTGATTGTTATCTGGGGTCGAGAAATGCTTGTGTATGTAATTATGTGTTGAGTTATGAATTTACCTTAAGTACGAATAATACTTTGTTTGTTGCAGGTAGTAAAGATAATGATTGTATGTACTTGTTAAGCCTGGTTTTTCACCCTCCTGATTCTTTTTATAAAATTAGGTCTTCTCTTAACCGATCAATACTAAACCCTACCCATTTAATATTGACCCTCGACTAAGGTTTAAAGAAGACCATTTTTTCCAACTTGAAAAGATTTGGAGTCACCACCCGACCGAAGTCGGGAAAAGGAGTTAAGTTATAACCAATTGGGTGGATTGATTATAACTTAGCAACCAGTCTATCGATTAAAAAACCAAGTTATAAATACAATTTTTTAAAAACTAGATATTTGAATCTAGAGGCTAATTTATTAAACCCTAAACAGGTACCACTTTTAACTTTCCCAATTTAACTTCTCTTTTCAAATATACCCTTTTTAATTTCTAAAAAACATTTAATTATAATACATGCAACTAAATTGATTAATTTACATAAATATCTAAAGATGGAAAAAATAAAACTTTTCATATTTTAAGTCACTCTGTACTTACGTATGGGTGCCTACGTACCCGCTATTCGGGATCAGACTTCCGTAGTTCCTTTATAAAAAACTTTAGTAGGTAGTTTGATTTTAATTTTTGAAAAAGGGTCGCATTTACATTTTTACCCAATTCAATTTATTCAAGGAAATTCTTTTAAAGGGTCTTAATTGGTGTTTTATTTTTGAAAATTCTAAAATAGTCTTAATTTGGAAAAAGATTTATTTATTTTCACTTATTTTTAGAAAGCTTAATTTTTCTAAGTATGAAAACAATTTTTGTTTACTAACCTATTTATTTATTTTTATTTTTATTATATCATCTTACTTATTTTATACTCATTCTATCTATTTCTATTAAAATAAATAAATAGACTACTTTCTTTCTTTCTTTCTTTCTTTTTTCTTTTTGTATTTCTTCTTTTTTTTCATTCTTTTTTCTTTTCCTCATTTATAACATTTAAAAATAAACAAATGAATAAATAAATAAAGAAAAGGAAAATCGGATTGGCTCGAACAGCTCAGATCGGCTTGGATCGGCTCAGTCGACTTAAATCAGCTCACTTCGGCTTGAATCAGCTCGATCGACTCAATTCGACTTAGATCAGCTCAGTTGGCTCACTTCAACTTAGATTGGCTCACTTTGGCTTGGATCAGCTCGGTTCGGCTTGAAAAATTCAATGGTGGTGGTTTTTGTAGAAACACCGCAAGGAATGCTATCTTAGAAAGAGAGGAACCATGCTAGAGAGAAACATCTTCAATTTTTGTTTTTCATTGTGTTTTGAAAATGAAGAGTATACACCTATTTATAAGTGTCGTGGTCATGTTAAGAATGGAAAAAATTAAATGCAGTATGATTTTCTTCCGATTTTGGATTGGATGAACCTGGACAATATGTGATGCCAAATACATAGCTATGCGTATATGAATGTGCCGGAGTGTGTCTACCATACTTAGAAGTGAGTTGGCAAATGACGTGATGATGACATGGCAATAAAGTAAGAAAAGAAAATAAAAGATAGATTTTGCACCTTTCATGAATTGAACCCAGGATCTCTAAGTCATATGCAATATCAAGTCCAAATGCTTATCCAATAAAACTATTAGTTTTTCCTTATTCATTTATGTAATTAATTGCACATATAGACCAGGTCAACCTGAGCTAAATTCAAATCTAAGCCTAAACCCAACAACCTTTTATTCAAAACCATTTAAATTAAAATTATATTCTATTTAAACAACCTAAAAATTTATTATTTTGTAAATACCCTATTTTATTTTGTGACATTTTAAATTTCTTATTTTTTTGTATTTTTTTCTAAATTTCTTTTTTGTTTTTGTACTTTTTCCTTTTTTTTATATTTTTCTAGAATTTATATTTTTTTCTAAATTTCTTCATTTTTTCCGAGCCTTTTTTAATTTTCTATTTTTTGAACTTTTCCTAATTTAGGACCCAATAACCTAAATTTGAAAAATAAAGAAGGGGGGAGGGACAAAAATTAGATGTTTACAGTATTATTGGTTAGTCACATCATAATTGGACTTAACTATACTCAGCTCATAAAAAGGAATTGGTACATGCATCAACATGCATTACATAGACATAATTTCGAACGTCATATCACACGAAGGTAGAGAGAGATCATTCAGGGGTAGAGAGAGGTCATTCGGGGGTAGTTATTATAAATTTATTGGTTCTTTATGGTACACTCGTACAAAATGACCTTACCCTGACCTACGAAAATACCAAGTGTTAGAGGCGTCAACCGCCTGGCTAAGTGTCAAGTCTAAAGGCCTTTATTTAGGGGTGAATGTGGACTGTGGTGGCCTACTTACGATTATACTAGAACCTGATTTTTATGAAAATAAAGGATTTGTTTGATTTATGTACTGAACATAAAGTTTCATAATAATGTAGGTTTTAGTATAATACTCAGATCTAATTGGTTCCGTGTATACTCCTACCCTAACTTTGGAGGGCATTAAATCTGAATTGTGTATATTGACTAGTTAACTATACATATTATTTGGCATTCTATTTAATCATTCATTCATATGCATGAATATAATGTATTGATAACTTGCTCGTGGTGTGGCTGAGGGTTTTGCTTACTAAGCTTAAGCTTACAACCCTTTAGACTTTTGCTGTAGGATGGCTTATTTGTTGAGGCTGGCCGAGAGATACTAGAGGTTAGCTTAGGGACTTAGGTAAGAGTGGGTCATTCAATGTGTGGAGAGAACTAATTATGTAGATGCTTACTTATATACTTTTGTTTTGTTAGAAATATAAACCTAAATTTACTAAATTACTGCTTACTGTAAACTTTGTAGTTTAAATTTTATATAAATATATTTATGTGATGATATCATGTAGATCTATATGTTCTTGAGAAGTTAGTGGTTATAGAGCCTTACATATTGTGTGAAGAGTTTATGATTGGAAGGGTAATTAATTAAGAGTTCTTCATACAGTATACGACATCTGCCACGACTAGACCTTTCTTAGTTCATAACAAACCCTCCCGAACTAAGGAAAGATATGACCGATCTGATAATAGCTAAGTAGGCCAGTAAAGCAAAGCTTAGGATAGGTCAACTCCAAGGACATATGAGAAGGGACAAACCTATCGACGAAAGGCAAGCAAGGTGAAGTGCCTTAAATGCTTGAGTTTTGGACACATGGCTACTGAGTGTCCAAACAATGTGCCATAGTGCTTCAAGAAGATGTGGTAGATACCACCGACAAGAGTGAGCTAAAGGAGGAGAAGAATGCTGGAAAAGTTGAAGCCGAAGAGGAAGAGGAGGCTTGTGTCTATGCCGACTAAGGAGAAGTAGTGAGCCTAGTACTAAAACAAGTGATAAACTCCTTACCGAGCTTCAAAGAAGACTAGAGAGAGAATTTATTCCATACAAAGTGCACCATCATTGTAGATGGAGGAAGTTGTACCAACATCATTACACAGTCCTTTGTGTAATGGTTAAGACTGCCAACCTCTAAGCACCTCCTACCTTATAAACTACAATGGCTTCATGATAAGGGTACTAAAACAAGTATTCATGCCTTTTAGTGTTGGGAATGTATATAGGGACGAAGTGTTATATGATGTTGTCCTTATGGGAGCTTCATATCTGTTACTTAAATAACCTTGGTTATTCGACCAATGTATTATTCACAACAAATATAAGAATACCTATGACTTTGTCAAGGATGGGAAGAAGACTGTGTAGCAACCCATGACACTTACCTAGGTGAATCAAACCCATAACTAGCTAACCCAAGCTACTAAGAAGAAAGCTTTACTGATTATCCGAAGAAAGCTCCGAGCTACAGAAAAGGTTGATGAGCCTACGTTCTTAGTGATCAAAAGATAGTTGGAGATAAGAAATCTAGAAGATGTTCCTAATGAGCTCTAAAGATTAATTAATGAATTTTCTAACATGTTCCCTAAAGCATTACCTAAGGGACTACACCCAATCTAAGGCATAAAACATTATATTGATCTACAAGCAAGCCCAACCCTACTAAACTGACCTGCCTATAGAATGAATCCTAAGTAAGCTATCAAGCTAAGAAAGGCAAGTAAATGAATTGATAGAGTGAGATTATGTGAAGGAGAGCATGAGTTCTTATGTTGTACTAGCTTTACTCATCCTAATGAAAGATGGCTCATGGCACATGTACATCAATGGCCAAGCAATCAATAGAATTATTATCTAGTAGAGATATCCAATACTGAGGCTTGATGACATGTTAGATGAGTTATATGGTGCTCAAATATTCACAAAGATTGATTTCTGAAGTGGCTACCACCAAGCTCGAATGAGGCTTGGTGATAAGTGGAAGACTACTTCAAGATGAGGCATAGTCTCTATGAATAGTTGGTTATGCCATTCGGACTTTTATGAGGCTTATGAATCATCTAATGTGTCCATTAATTAGAAGATGTGTAGTCATGTATTTTGATGACATATTAGTATACAATACCGACCTGAACAACCATGTTCAACATCTTGGAGTTATTTTTGACATTTTATGAATAAAAAAGTAATATGGAAACCTAAAGAAGTGTATGTTCTATCAAAGTGAAGTTGTCTTTCTTAGGTATGTAATATCTAAAGAAGGACTCCAAGCAAATGAGGAAAAGGTCCAAGCTATCTTAGAGTAGTCAATACCAAAGAATGTCACTAAAGTATGAAGTTTTCATGGCCTTACTTCTTTCTATAGAAGATTCATTAAAAACTTTCGTACAATTGCAACCTCCTTAACCGAGCTAACAAAGAAAAGTGAATGATTCTAATGGAATGACCAAGGTAAATAGAGCTTTAGGGAGATCAAAGATAGGCTCACTACTATCCCAATCCTGTCTTTATCAAATTTTGAGAAACCCTTTGAATTGGAATGCGATGCGTCAAGCAATAGCATTAGTGCAATCTTGATGCAAGAACGACTACTAGTTGCATGCCACAATAAGAAGCTCAATGGTGTCGTACTAAGCTATTATGTGTATGAGAAAGAGTTGTACTCTCTTGTCTGAGCTCTTATTGTTTGGTAACACTATTTATTACCATGAGAGTTTGTGATTCATACTGAAGTGAACAAACTTTCAAAAAGGTAAGCTAAATAGCTAGAATCTATGCAAGGTTTTTCTTACGTGATTTGGCACAAGAAGGGTAGTGCCGACATGGTCGCAAATTCCTTGTCATGTCAACAAACCTTACTAAGTACCTTATAGACAAAATTATTGGGATTTTCACTTATCATTGAGCAGTATGCTCTGACCCCCATTTTAGTCCTATTTTAGAGCAGTGTAGAGAAAGAGTTGCTATTGGAAGACATTTTATCAAGGATGGCTATCTATTCAACAAAAGGAGGCTATGTATACTAAGCTTATCCACTCACGAGTTGTTGGTTAAGGAAACTCATAATAATGGATTATCTAGTCATTTTAGAGAGACCAAAACAACCAACCTATTGAAAGAGAATTTTTACTGGCCTAGTTTGGCTAAGGACATCCATAAGGTAGTTAGTTGTTATGAAGTGTGCAAGAGGACCAAAGAAAAGAGAGAGCCACATGAAGAGTATACGCCTTTTCTTACATCGACCTCACCATAAGTTAACCTCATCATGGACTTTGTCCAAAGGTTGCCCCGGACATCTAGGAGAAAAGATTCAATCTTTGTTGTAATGGACCACTTCAACAAAATGGTACACTTCATCCCATGCCATCAAACCAATGATACTATATATATTACTAACTTGTTTTTGTAGGAAGTTATCCAACTACATAGAATATCGCAGACCATTGTTTCAAATTAAGATATTTTTAAGCTGTTTTTGGAAGATTTTATAAAGAAGACTTAAAATTAAACTTATATCTAACTCTAGTAGCCACCCGTAAACTGTCACAAACTGAAGATGTCCTAGTCATGGCAGATGCCGTATACTGTACAAAGAAGCCCTGATTGGTTACCCTTCTAACCATGAATTCTTCACACAATATACAAGGCTCTACAACCACTAGTTTCTCAAGAACATTCAGATCCATATGATATCAACATACAAACATATTTATATAACATTTAAACTATAACATTTACAATATACAGTAATTTATTACATCTAGGTCTACATTACTGCTAAAACCAAAGTACATAAGTAAGAGTCTGCATAATTTGATCTCTCTCAATATACAGGATGGCTTACTCTTACTTAAGACCCCAAGCCAACCTATCGCATCCCCCGGCCAACTTTTACGAACAAGCTATCCTATAGCAAAAGTCTAAGGAGGTATAAGCCTAAGCTTAGTGAGCAAAACCCTCAACCACACTACAAGCAAGTTATAAATACATTATATTTACGTATATGAATGAATGATCAAATAGAATACTAAACAATACGTATAGCTAACAAGTCCATATACGTAACTCAGATTTAACGCCCTCCAAAGTCAGGGTTGGAGTATACACGGCACCAATCAGATCCTGGTATTATACTAGAACTTACTTTACTACAGAACTCTACATTCCATACTTAAATCAAACAAGTCTTTTATTTTCATAAAAACTAAGTTCTGGTATAATCGTGAGTAAGCTCCCACAATCTACACTCACCCTTAAACGGAGGCCTCTAAACTCAACCCTTAGCTAGGCGGTTAGTACCTCAAACACCTAGTATTCCCGCGAGCCAGGGTAAGGTCATTTTGTATGAGTACACCTTAAAGAACCAATAAATTAATGATATCAACCCCCGAATGGCCTCTTTTTACCTCCATATGATGTGACGGCTGGAATTGTGTCTATGTAATGCATGTTAATTCATGTACCATTTTCTTTTTATAAGTCGAGTATAATTAAGTCTAATTATGTTGTAACCACCCAATAGTACATATAATCATTTTCTAAACTACCATACAACAAACAAAGTATTATTTGTACTTAAGGTAAATTCACAACTTAGCACGTAATAACATACATAAGCATTTCCCAACCCTACATAACAATCAATTGACAACAACATTTAGGTCTACTGTCTACAATCACATACGAGCATAGAATCATAGGGTAAATACTCACTTGGCCATGACAACTCGCTCTAGTCGTAGTAATCAATCGGGAGATCCTCGCCCACCTCGGGATCACCTAATCATTAGAATATAATAACGGTAGTGAGTAATTGAATTAACTAGTAATTCTAAATATCTATTTACCTAATTCTACTTAGATTACTATCAACTTTTATCCGGTTAGACTTTATCACTAATCGTATGTAACTTTTTCATTCTATTTCCGATATTTATGAATTTATAGTTGTTTTTCATTGTTTTCGGATGCACGTTCATACGGTGATGTCCATTTTGGATGTTAAGACCTGTGTTTTATGATATGGACTCAATTTATGGAAATTTTAACTATTGAAGCTTAATTATTCTTATTGCTTATATTTATATCCTATGTTTATGCTTAATGATTTGGCTAGCCCTTAAACTCTTATACTTACAGAATTTTACCTTACTATTACTAATTCATGTACTTAATTAAGTTTAATCCAATTTAGGAAGTGTATTAGGGTTTACTAATTTATGTACCTAATTCTTATGTACTTTTCTTCTTTCTTATTTTATAAACCTATGCTTATGTCATTTCTTACATCATGAATCACTTGTGTCATTGCTTATGTTATCATTTGCTTATGTCATGGTTTATGTCATATTTTACTTGCATCATTTCTTACCTCATCATTTAATTACATAAGCCTTACCTCATACTTATGTCATACTTAAGTGTCTTATGTACATTTTACTTATACCAACTATATACTTATACCATTACTCTACCTATGTGAATACTAGTATACTCATACATATACTTATACTTATACCGTATTTATACTTGTATATATACCCATATACATATATGGTGATATACATAATTTCATATAAATTTCGTACGCCAAAATTTCCTCTTAAGAAAGCTTCTCTAATTTCATTCTTTTTGTGTTTTAAAAGTATATTCAACATGGTATAGGTATGTATAGTTAGTATATGTCTTAGTTTAAGTTATGTACATAATGAATACTAATATACAAAGGTCTCTATACTTGTATTTCTCTAGTATACCCTTATGTACATATACTTAAAGACATATAAGCATGTATCTCCTTCCATTTCACCATGATTTCTACCCTTCTACACCTAAAGATAGAAACATTATGCCTTCTTCAACATAGATACAGATAACACATAACTACTTATCTAATTTGCCTCTTCACCTAACTAATAAGTAATATAAAGCAATACATAATAACATAATCACATACCTTAATTTTTTTCTTGAAGTATGAAGAAAAATTTGGAAAAATTTGAAAGTAAAAGGGAAAGGGAAAGGTCAAGGCAATGGAGTGGGGTAAGGGTTTGTTTCTTTTTGTCTTGTATTGTGTTTGAAAAGAAGAAGATGGTGGGGTCTAAAAGGAAAAGAAGTGGACGGCAATTAAAGGAGAAAAGAGGAAAGAAAAGCTAAAAGAAAAAAAAATCATTAGAAGATTTAGATATTTTCTAAAGTATAAGTGTCTTTTGTTAACATGTGTTGACTTAAGTTAACATGTGTTGACTTAGTCAACCTTTTGACCTTGGTCAACATGTGTTGACTTGGTTAACTTTTCAAAAGCACATGCCATTTAGTATACATAATGTAGTAATTAAATAAAATTAAGAAAAAAATTAAGGAAATGAAGGGAAATGAGACATTTGGTGAATTAATTAGTAAAAATAGATGATGAAATCTTACTTTAGGTATTTATATCCCATATACATCATTTGGTAAGCTACATAGTAAGACTAGTATGAAAAGTATCAATTAGGGTGTTAAGGTTTACTATATGTAACCTAAATATCAACTAAACCCCTAACTCTATGTATTACTATCCTAATTATATACTTAGAAAATAAATGTGATCTATGATACAATATCTTAGTTTCTAAAGGATTACTTAAGGATTTTAAATATATATGCATGTTTGAAAGTTATCTCTAATCTTTTACTACTGATTTGGCAAAATACGAAAGTTATATTATCAATTAGGGTTTTAAGGAATATTATGATGAATTAGTGCTCATATGACTTTAAGGTTTTAGTTTTAGCATTTTTATCACTTTCGAATGAAATCTTAGTGTTTACATATATTTAGGGTAGAAAAATTTTATACGCGATTGACTAGGTATTTTAGGGTTTTCACTTTTATTAGCCCTGTCAACTCCTGGATTATCTAACATACTCAAGTCTACTTCAAAAGCTTGATTGAAAATTTTAGGGGTTTACACAAACTAATGGCCAGATTGAACGTGAATAGAACATTGGGGAATCTACTTTAAGCTATCATGGGAAAGAACTTAAAAGAGGGGTATCTGTGTCTACTAGTTGCAAAGTTTACATACGACCAAACTACCTACAGCACCATTCAAAAGACTCCATTCAAGGTCGTCTATGGCCTCAATCCAACTATTCCCCTAGATCTAATGAGTACCCCCACAGTTGCTGAAGAGAGTCAATTTAGTGTCACTTGAGCCTAAGAATTGCAAGAACTGCATCAATCCATGGCAAGGAAGATCATCGAGTTCAACGAAAGACAAAATGAGATATATAGTCATGATTGCTGAACCGTTTCCTCTAAACTAAGTGACTTAGTATGGATTCACCTCAATTGAGAACAATTTATACAACTAAGATAGAGTAAGCTATCTCTATAAGCTAACGGTCCATTCAAAGTCCTGAAGAAGATCAACCGCAATGCTTACCAAATTGAATTACCTGAGAACTATGGTGTTTCCTCCATCTTCAATGAATTTGACCTCATTCCCCACCAGCTAGAAGAAAGCCCAATAGATGCCAAGATAGAATAAGTGTACCAAATCACCTCACATTTGAGGATAAATCTTTTCAACCCCTAGGTAGATGATAGGAATTAACTCCTCAAACCAATCATGTAGTTGAGCTAAAGGACTACAAGGACTCAAATGGAAAATACCAACTTGAAACCTTATTCAGGATAAGAACTCCTATTCCAATCTCCATCTTTTACACTACTGCCCACCCGAGCATCAAGCTCTTAAAAATTCCAACATAGTTTCCAAGCTACCAAGCAATCATGCTAACCTATCCAGTATGCATGCTAACTAATTAAGCAAACATATCTATTGTCAAGTTCATAGCATGATCCAGATAGCTCCTGAGCTAACCAGCATCAAACCTCTGTCTAAGCTAAGTTGCCAAGACACTTGACTAAGAAAGGATCAAAGCATTCCTCATAGCCCAAGCTCTTACCTAAACCCAACCAGGTCAACTCTAACTAATTACACCCTTCTGACTACATCTAAACAGGATCCTACAACTACCAAGCAACCTCAAGATTCTTTACAACTTAGCCAACCACACTATAAGCCTTTAACCACCCCATAACATGTGTCTTTTGGCACGACATTCTAAGGGTTCCTTACTCTTTCCTTATAGAATATTCTTTATCCTTTTGGCCCTTTTAGTATGATTTATGAATTCAATTTGTAAATTACCCTTTTGTCTTTTCCATGTATGCCTTATAGCCTTAATAGGGCTAATATATAAACCTCATTTACTTATACGCAAACGCATATAACATTATTGAATATTACTAGTTTCTTTCTTAAGTACCCAAGTATTCTCATTCTATCTTAACTCTTATCTATTTCCTTTAACAAGGAGTTGTGGTGAGTGAACTTATATTTCGGACTGGTAAGTCAAATCTAGCGAATTGTAGGCTAAGAAAGATCAATTGGTGCATCATATCTAATTAGTAGCTACCTAGATTTGCTAAACCTATTTACTTTCTTTTAGATCTCATCTGTTGTGATGTCTCTTTGTGTATACGACCCCAAAGATACATTACTTGCATACATCTTTTATCACCTGAAGTTATAGTGAAGTTTTGGTTTTGAGATGCATCACTTGCATTCAACTTGAAGAATATCAAATACTGACTTCAAGTGCTCAACAAAAGAGTTGAGGCCAACACTATACACTAAAATGTTGTCAAAATAAACCAAAACACATTTTCTTATTAAGATTCTTAACACATGATTCATAAGTCGCATAAAGGTGCTCCATATGCTTGTAAGCCCAAATAGCATCACCATCTACTTGAATAAACTATCCTTCGTTTTGAAAGTAGTCTTCCATTCATCTCCTAGTCTCATTCGGATTTGGTGATAGCTACTCTTCCAATCAACCTTTGAAAATATTTACGTACCATGCAACTCTTCGAGCATATCATCCAACCAAGGAATCAGATATCGGTACTTGATAGTGATCTTGTTGATAACTTAGCTATCAATGCACATTCTCTATGAGCCATCCTTCTTTGTCACTAAGATAACCATCATAGCATAGGGGCTCATGCTCTTTTAGACATACCTATGCTCAATCAACTAATCAATTTGTTTCTTCAACTTAGTTACCTACTCAAGATTAAGCCTATAAGCAAGTCAGTTAGGTAAGATAGCTTTAGGCTGGAGGTTGATATAATGCTTTATACCTCTAACAGGAGCTAAACCTCTTGGCAACTCAGTCAGAAACAAGTCAGCATATTCTCGGAGTAATGTCTACATCTTGGTAGGCAATGCTCTAACATCCTTTAACTCAAGTAATCTTTTGACCAATAAGAGTATAAACTCCTCCTCCTAAACACCCTTAGAAAATTGCGCTCAAGAAATAACCAAGGACTTCTTCTGTAGGGATTTAGAAAACTTGACTTGAGATTCCTGAACCTCTTTTAGGCTCATAAGAGTCAATACAACCTTCTTCGCATCCTTCGAGAACATATAAGTGTTCCTATATGCATTGTAGAGCACTCTCAAATTGAATAGCCAGAGTCGACTAAGTAGTATGTGTAAAGCACTCATAGGTAGGATGTTACACAACACCTCATCCTTATATCTATTGCTAATAGTGATCAGCACTTTGACTTGCTTAGAAACAGGTAAAATTCTCTTCTTTTTAAGCTAGTAGATCTTGCAAGGCTTAGGATGAGAATAGGTTGGCAAATTTAGAGCCTTCACTACTCCTTGTGCTATAACATTGGTACAACTCTCTTTGTTGATGATTAAATCACATAGATTTCTATTTACTCGACAATTTGTGTGGAAGAGATTCTCTCTCTATTCATTCTCATTGGAGGGAAAGGTACTGAGAGATCCTTATATAAGCATATAGTATTCTCCCATTTCAGGTCGAGTCAAGTTGTCAAAATCTTCTTGAAACTCATCTAAGAGGTAATTAACAACCACCTCTTCTTCCTCTCCTTCACTAACACTCTCCACTTCAAATTAAGGCTTATCTCCCTTAATGGTCATGATACGTCGATTCAAGCACTAACTAGCAACATGTCTAAAACCCAAGCACTTGAAACACTTTATATCTCCAGTCTTCCTACTAAAGCTCTAACCTTGATCCTTCTTAAACTCAAGCTCCGTAGCCTTAGTCTTACCTTGATCATCATTAAGTCTGCTCAGCATTTGACCTCGATGGTCTACCTCTGAACTGTATAGAGCTTGGTTATATCTAAATCAACTTGGCATACCTATCCTATTCAACTAGCCAAGTCAGTTGCTCGGTACTTAATTGAGTTGATTTTGCCTCTACGTTTCAACCCTTTGTACCACTTAGATGGTCTCATCCAGATTTCAAAGCCTCAGCATTTCCATTGCATTAGCAATCTCAAATCTTAGTCTAGAAATGAACCTTGCTATTGTCCATGTTTCGAGCTCATCAACATCACAACAAATCATTACCAATTAGAATTCTTTGACATACTTGTCCATTGATTGGTTACCTTATCCAAGTTCTTGGGGACGTCGAAAAGTGTCTTGTCCATAGTGTTCTAGGACAAATCTACTCCTTAGAACACTCTTCATCTCATTCTAAGTTCAAATTTCATATCGAGCTCGCTAATGTACATTCCACAATTTCTTCCACTACATTGCTGCATACCTAAAAAATTCTAAAGTAATTACTCAAATACGCACCAAGTTCTCATAATCATAGAAGTCAAATATCTTTTTCAATCTTCTCTTCCTAGTTCTGGTAGTCATCAGCACTGCTAAGCCCATTAAAGCTTTGAATTTACGCTTTGAGATGTTCGGTTCCTCTAGGGGCACAAAGCTCACGCTCCTCAAATCTATCATGTTACTCCTCCTCCTCTCCATACTCTTCAACTTCATCTAACTTAAGTCTCCTCCTTACAAGCCTTTCAACATGTTGGGGTAGAGCTAGGTTCACATTAATAGTTTTAGGCACTATATGTTCAACTATTTGTCTTCTTGGCCTATCTCTCACATCTTAGCCTCTTTCATCAACTATCAAGCAAGTGCACCTATCAATTTATAACATAGCGAATTAAATCCAAGTGTCGATCCCTTAAGGACTATGACTACTATTACTCACTAGATCTCTATTATCTAATCAGCGAATTGAATTTGAAGAAACTTAAAGAAGTAAATCTAAATTATTGCTAAAAAACTTTAAAGATTAACTAAGACAGAATTCAAGAATTAAAAAGAAAGTAATTCAATTGGAAATTAATTCAAGATTCAATGCTGCACCTAGATCTTGTTTTTCCTAATCTAACATGTGATTTCCCTAAAGATTATCTAATTTATTCTTTAATCTTTCTTGATTGAGAGAATTCTCTACTAAAGTTAATTACTTTCTCAAGCCAATTAACTCTAACTCTAGAATCACCTATTAGAATCTCTTCTCAATCGCATGACCTACGATTGCATTATTAAACAATGAATTCTTTACACTTGAATTTGAAATTCTAGAAAAATCTTGCAAATTATCTCTAATCCTGCAATAATTCTCATCAACTATGCCTAGATCTAATCTTATAAGAGAATAAGAAATCTCTCGATTCTCTTATAAGATATCAAACTCTAAACCACTATCCGTAGAAATAATAATCTAAATCATGAAGTAAACATAGTTGAATCAAGAAAATAATAAAGAACTAAATTAATCATATACTAATCATGTCACATGAATATATCTAGGTTTTACAAAACCTACAGGCCAAAAATTTACTCACTATATATCGTAAAATAGGAATCTAAAAACAAAGTATAGGAAAGAATAGAAAAAAGCATCATAAAATCCAAACAAAATTAAATCTTGAAATCTTCTCTTCTCCTCGCTTTCTTGATCGTTCTTAGCTTCAAATACTCCCTAAAAGTCGTGCCAAAAAATTCTTCTTTCAAATAAACCTAAATAAGGCTAAAAAAAATAGGTCACTTGAAGAGACATGACCGAGGACACAACCGTATC
Source organism: Lumnitzera racemosa (assembly GCA_024138005.1). NCBI lineage: Eukaryota > Viridiplantae > Streptophyta > Magnoliopsida > Myrtales > Combretaceae > Lumnitzera > Lumnitzera racemosa. Next base: position 75,448,403 of record JAMXBC010000002.1, read on the forward strand.
TTTTGGTCATATACTTAACTATGCTTTAAGTTTGTCTTTAAAAAAAAAAGAAAAAAAAAAGAAAAATAGAAACGACATGACCAACAACATGGTCATGTCTTTTGGTTGTGTCCTAAGCTGTAACAGTAGAAAATTAGCTCCAATTTTGCACAGTCATGTCGTTTGGCTATATTGATCTTTAAACCTTCATAACTTGCTCATTTTAACTCTGATTTAAGTGAAATTTGTTTCTATCTCCTCGTTTTCTCGCTTAGATTGTTTCAAAACTTAAAAAACAAAATTTTACTCAATTAAGTATTATTATCTAAAAATAAACTCAAATATCAAAGAAAATCATCAAAAATCACTAAATAAAATATGTGCAATTAGGAACTCATCAAACTTCCCCACACTTAAGAATTTGCTTTTCCTTAAGCAAATAAATCAAAGAAAAATCAAGAGAAGAATTCTTAAGTTAAAAAAATAAATAACTAGGAAACCAGCTAAAAATTTCATTTAACTCAAAAAGATTCAACTTGCAAATCCAATCCATTTTCTTTTAATAACTTCCTTAACTCTTATACGCAATCTTTTTTCCTGATGTCCAAAGGGCACAAAGTACTAGAGTTCAAAAGCTAATCTATGTAAATTAAAGTTTAACCTAATCATTTAATCCAGGATTCCATAGTCAAGATCATATTTAACATCTTGCCAATCAGGAAAGAGTCATAAAAATTTTAACCTACTTAACTAAAATGTATACAACTTTCTCTTAAATCTCGCTAAGCGCTATAATTCAAAGTAAACACATATTACATCCACTCATCCTCTAATCCTCTCCTTAGTTCATGCTTTAGCCGAAAGGATTCAAATTCACTGAATTTATATTATTAATTAAGTACATTATTTAAAGACAATTGTATTGACAATGAGAAAGGATCTCGCTCTTCTAATAGACCAAGGATCTCACTCTTCTAATAGACCAAGACCAATCCATACCAACCTAGCCCAAAAATAAACCAAAAATCATGACTAAGTGTTGAAAATAAACACTATAACTCATTAAGGATTTTGTCAAATATGTGGTATGCATGCAAAATATAGTTATATTCTTGAGAAATCATTCATGCAATCCTAACAACTATTGTTACAAAAGAAATTCCAAGCATGCTTAAACTCCTAATTCGTCAATGACATGAATCAATAGCACTTGTATGTTTATTAAACACTAAATCCCTAAGTGCTAAATTGAAGAAAAAGTTATATAAAGAAATGAAGTTTAACACTTCAACTCAAACATTCAAGAATCCCATGCTTATAGTAATGTACTACAAATGATATAGTCATACCATAACTCGTGTCTTGCAAACCCAAAGATTAGTGCTAATTCAACAACATGGTCATATTCATCATGATTATCACTACCAAAATACTAAAACAAATAACATCCATCATAACCTACACTCACTAAACGGAATCATACAAAAGCCCCAAGAAAAAGTGAAATCTAAATGAGTTTTGATCGCCTCTAATTAGAGCTACCAAGTCTTATAATTTAAATTCCTATATTTTATCATTTACTCGATTCATAGGCAAGTGTACCTATCGCTTGTTAGCATAGATAAGTATAGAGTTGTCTCCACTAGGAAAAAGGATTCAAAGACTAATACTAAATATTTTTCCTATTAACTAGCTACCAAATGATTTAATGAAGTAATTTAACTAATCTTTACAACTAAACTATACTAATTTTAAGATTACACTAAGAAAACACAACAAATAGAATTATAACACGAAAACAACAATTTACAAACAGATTTAGTCCATCTTATTAACATAGCTTATGTACCATCCATCCTTATAATTACTTATCTATAGGAATTCTCTACTCATGATTATTTTTCTCAAAATTACTCAATTCTAATCCTAATTACATTCCTTCGAATCTCTTCTCAAAAAATGGATAAGTCAAGAATGGATTAAAAGCTTACTAATCCTTGAATTCCCTAAACATACAGTGAACTTTCGAATAATATCTCTATTAATAAGAGTAACTCATTCTATTGATTAAGATCTACTCAATGGAATCATCTCTCAATGTATTCTAATAAGATCTATTGTAAGATTGTGTCATGTACTATACTATCTCAACTTATATGAATATCTAATCACTAAGAATTCATAATTATTAGGAATAATGACAATTCACAATACATTCATGTTAAAATGACTTCATAAACCCTATTTTATCACTCACACATAATAGAAAAAGGATGAATACGGAGAAATAAGAAAAAGGAATTAAAACACAACATAAAAGAAGAGAGAAGAATAAAACCCCTTTTGATTCACTTAAAGGATTTGGGCACAACAATATACAAATACTAGATTCTTTACAATTCTCTCAAAGTTAATGAAGAATGTTACACAAACTCATGTCACAGTATCACTATACTAGGAACACAAATAAGAAAAACTTAATGGTCTTAATTCTATGATCTCTTATGTTTCTTAATGGTATTCATTCTAATGTTATCCTCTCTTGATCTTGTTTTATTTCTCCCAAAAGTCACTGTATATTTATACTTTTTCCATCAAAGGACTCAAATATACCACTTCAAGACACCATCTAATGTTAAAATGTTTTCTTCATACCGGTTCATGTGAAAATGATGAAGAAGAACAGTTATGTCTACTCTTATCATGCCCATGACTCGAGGAGTGATAGTCTTGGAAAATAAGATTTTACACCCTAATCATGGTTATGATCGTGGATGTGAACTCCTCGTCGCTTTATTACATTTCATCACGCCCATGATTAAGGGCATGATTACCCTCTTGCTATGTAGTCACAATCGTAATTGATAAGGAGATCATTAGTGCTTCCTCAATCACACCCATGATGAAGGGCGTTATCAATGCTGGCCAATGAAATCTTTCTTCATCATGGGCATGATTGAATAAATCTTGATTCTACTTCAAAGTTTTCTTCTCCTCACAAACGTGATTGCCTTAAAAATCATTATTCTTATGTAAATTTCATCCTCTTGCTTATGATTCATCTAAAATCAATACATTATACAATTGAGTACCAAAAAATGAGAATTAAATCATAATTATGAACAATTTATGCCTACATATGTGTTAAAAGTGTAAAGTAATTTACACTTATCAAACTTCTCCACAATTAAGCTTTGCTTATCCTCAAGCAAACACTCAGAAACATTCAATTGCACATTCGATAAGGCATTCTCAATGGATTAACTTTGTGCTTAACTCGTTATGTTCTTAGAACACACAAACCAATATTCTAAGACTAATCAAAGTAAAACACACTTTATCCTTACTATTTAATGATATCTTCTAAACGCATAAAGTTGGCACAAAGTCAAATAGATCAAACAAAAATTGGTTATACTTCATCCGCTTCCTTAAGTGTATAAAAACCCTTCAATTACTTCTTAAGAACACTAATCTATAAGAAAAGTATACTACATCCATCTTTGTCCTATATTTGTAATTCTTTTATTGAAACTCTCCAAGGACAACTCATACATTACATTCTCATTTTTCTCTTGTCTTTTTTTTTTTTTTTTGGAAGAATAAAACTGAAGATTAGCAACAGAGTCAGACTTCGCCCTTCTGAGGAACCAAAGCCTACTCTTATAACTTGATTATAAGGATAAAGATCAGTAGTAAAGTCAGACTTCGCTCTTCTAAGAGGCCAAAAGCCCATCCTTACTAACTTGATTCTTATAGATTCTTATTGCAATGAGCAGTAAGGTCAGACTTTGCTCTTTTAAGGGACCAAAACCCGCCCTTACTAATTTAGTCCTTAAACACTTCAATTTACTCTATTTTGAAGAGATTCTCAAGAAGTATCAATAAGTAAATTACTTCATTTTCCATTTTCATTCAAGATTAAATGAACTTCAAAAGTAATTCAAAAGTAGATATACTACTTAGAAAATTTAAAAGCACAACCAATTAACTTTGAACTAAAGACTTCGATTCACTTCTAACCTCTAAATTCATTCATTAAATAGCAAGTAAGCATACTTCACTTAGATTTGATCTTATAATTTTGATCATGTATAATAAATCCACAAGAAGTAGTTAGGTACAAAATTGAGTACTACTATGCCAAATTGAAATCTACTTAATAAACTCACAGCTTGAAAACAAATAGCTTAAGTAAAAAACTTTTGATAAACAAAGTTTACCCTTCCCCACACTTAATGAGAGACATTGTCCTCAATGTCTAAGGAAAGCAAACATAAAATCTTGGGCATATAAAAGGAACAATGAGAAGGATGAAAAACAACAATAAGCAATGAGAACTTGACTTCCTTAAAACATAAAGTTCAACCAATTCATTGATTCTTAAACCATCAGATAGTACAATAAAAGACACCTGACCATTAAGACAAAACAAAAACAAAAACAAGATACAACAAACTCATAACAAAAGAGTCTCCATTAATAGTACCTCAATGAGGTTAAGCTCTCAAATAGACAATGAGCCTAAAACTAATAAAATATAACAAAAGAAAGAAAACAAGTCAATCAGTCAGCCTCATCTCTTGTCTCTTTATCTGAGCCATCTTCATCCTCCCCGGATAACTCTTCTTCACTCTCACCCCTAGTACCTTATCTGGCTATTTCTTGCTGAGTCCCTTGAGTTTCTTCTTCATCATCATCGTCTTCCTATTCTAATCCTTCCTCCTCATCACCAGATCCCTCCTCTTCTAACTCTTCATTACCTTCTTCTTCTTCTAGAGCACATATGGCTAGGGGAACCAAATGTTGACTAAGACCCGCATCGTCCTAGGTTTGAGGACAAGAGAAGTAAGAGGGAATAGCCACTCCCACTTTAGTGGCGATATTCTTCAAAAGGTTAATGATTCCCTTCTGAGTCTCTTTAATCTCAACCACTTCAATTTCCAATCTCTTTAAATTACCAACTGAGAAGCTCGATGTAGATGGTGCAAAATCAATAACACTAGGGTCTTCAATATCTTAATTAGGATCCGAGACTCTTGCAACACCCTACTAATTAAAAGGGGTTCATGGTAGTGATTCTAGATCAACGCAAGAGTCTTTTAGCCTGTCACTTGTAAGCGATGACCTCAAATTCTTGAAGATCTTCATAATTAGTCCTCTAACAAAAATACCTTAACGTTTACCGGTAAAGTCCAAATGCGATTAAGATGCCCACATTCACTGAAAACCTCTTTAGTACTGTACAAGTGCAATAAATCATTCTCCCCCACCGTCTTAAGGCTTTCATGCTTCCCATAAATCATCCTCACAAGAATATAATGGAAGACTCGAGTACTAGTCTTCTTCAAAGTAGAAGCCTTTAATTTACTTGCCCTGAAACTACTCTCATTAGAGATTTCTCTACAAAACTCATTCATTGAAGTTCCTTGCGGAAGACTCACTAGAAAATAAAAAAACTCCTCATCCTTAAGCTTAACTCGAGTATACAACCCCATTACCCGTACAAATGTTAATATATCGAAGGTATAAGTTCGTCTAAATGCAAAAAACCTCACCTCATTATCCATTTTTTAGCCAATATACTCGTACCTAACCTTAAATGATGATTGGAAAGCCAAAATTGTTTGTTTATATGTCTACTCCTAAACCATGAATAGTTCTAGCCATAGCCCATTTCCCAACAATCTTTACATGGCTATCTTCATGGTGTATTCCCCCAATACATCCTAATCTATGACACAGTGTCACTTGATAATCTTCTTAGTAACAAATTCCTTAAATGTCTCTTTCTACCCCGTAGTCATACCAACTAGTAAAGCAACCACCCTACTGGAACTTGCTACATTGGATCATCTAGGATGAGGAGAAGGGGACCGATCGGTCCTCAATCTCTTGTGCTAAGAAGTGGTTGATTTTTTTGGTGTCATCTGCAAAAATCGATGTTAGTTTAATCTCATGTACTATTCAAGTACAATTCAAACTTAACAAACCTATTCCAACTTCCTTCAACTTACAAACATAAAGTATCTATTAACTAAGCGTAATCAACCTTATCATATATTCATGCAAGCAATACAAAATTAAATTCATAATGACTCAACTTGTAACCTAAGCTTCAACTAAGGATTAGTATCTCCCCTCAACCATACAGCACTCTACTTCATAACATTAACACATAAACATAAGACAATTCTCAATTGTCTTACAACACTACAACATACAAAAAACCAACTATCAACACCATTTTATATAACATTTAATCACTACCACTAAACTACATCTCTAAATTAGGCTCAATTTAAAAAAAAAATCCCCAATTCAATGATTATCAAAAGAAATTAGGGCTTAAGCTTGATTTGATAACTTCTAGGACAAAATCATACAAATCAAAGTCTAATTATGATATAAACACAACTACTAGTACTACAACAACGCATTTACAAATCATAATAAACACATATATATATAAACCCTAAAGTAACAAGAATCAAACAACACATTTACAAATCATAATAAACATACATATATAAACCCTAAAGTAACAAGAATCAAATCTATGGAATTATAGAAAATGAAAGAAAAAGAGGAAGATCATACCTTAGAAGAGTGTAAAGGTGATGAAAAATGACCGTACAAGTGTTAGAAGTGGGTGGAATAAGGGTTAATATGAAAAAAATAAGGGTAAAGGTTTGTAAGAAACCAACATGGTGAGAGTATCACAAGGTGGATTTTCAAAATGTGAGAAATGAGGGAAGAGAGAGAGAGAGAAATTGCTTATATAATAGGGTGGTAGAGACATGATCCCAGCAATGACTCTGGCAGTAATGCCCCTTTCAAGCTTGATTGCGAGTGTGATGAGTCCTATGATTAACTTTGTGCCTAAAATTTTTTAACTATCATGGCCTATACCCTTTAATAGCTACGAATATAAACAAACCCCGTGACTAATACTGTGAAAAAAAAATTTGACACGGAACTCATTTTATCACGACTGTAATTGAATTGAAAGCTCTTAAGGTAGTGATCACAGCCATAATGGAGGTGTGAAATTTTCTAAAAAAGTGATCATGGTTGTGATAGTCAAGTCGATTAACCCTGTTAATTTCTCATAACCGTGATTGATCCCATTATTGATGCTATGCTTGAAAAATTAAATACTTACCTTATACGAGGGTAATTGCAATGTTTACCTTCCATCCTTCATCTACATCACCACACTTTGTGAAGTTCTTCTCTTCTCTTTTTATCACCATGATTTCCACTTGATGTTTCCTTTCTTTGTGCATCAAACTAGAAACAAAAATACTTAAAACAATCTAAACGAATAACAATAACAACAATTAATTAATTTAAAACTTAACAAACTTCAAAGTACTCAAAACAGACAAAACGAAATTGTTAGTTTAATCAACAATACATGCTTTATTTAATGTCTCAAGCTCGACGTCCCATAAGCTTTTGGCTTCATTCCTTAACTAGAGAAGTCTCAACTCCTCCTTGCCTTAAAGTTACAGCTTAGACTTATTCTCTCGGGTTTGCCTCAGTATTTCTCAAAAAATATCCTAAAGCCCTTTCTGAAAGTGCTTTTGCAATCTATTCAACTTAATTTTCCAAGTTATAGGTTGATGCCCCTTGATTTCTCAATGCGATTTCAGCAACCTGGTGACATGCTTCAAAAGTCTTAATGTACTAAGTCAACATCTCCTCAATGGAAATTGGCTTATTCTGAGGAGGAGACAGTTATCTCTAAAATTTAGGAGGTAGATTGTTGGAACTTTAACCGGTATTGTCGCTCTATCTAAAGTTGGGATGATTCCTTCAACCCGGATTGTATGTGTTACTGAAATGATCATTCCTTGGTCTGATTGAATTCTCCCTGTAATCTACCTCTTCCACTTGATTAATCTCTAAGGAGCTTGCTAACTCAAAATCTAAAACTACTAAAGCCTTGTTCTGACCCATTATGAGACTATCAAGCTTTCTTATCAACACCTTCACCTTATGTGCTAAGCAGAAGTAACATCCAACTCATGTTTTCCCGCTGGCTTTCTTTCTCTTCCTTTTACAAATGACTATTGATAATGGTTATTGGCCACATCTTCAAATAGTTGGATACATTACTCCAGTGACTTATGGTTTAGGCTTCCTCCAGCAGCTGCATTAATGAGCTGCTTGGTAGTATAGTTCAATCCATTATAGCAAGTCTGAACTTGGTGCCAATATGGAAGACCATGATGAGGGCACTTCCTTAACAATTCCTTCCACCTCTCCCATGCTTCATACAGAGTTTCTGAATCCATCTGACCAAAAGAAGAGATATCTACCCTTAGTTTAGCAGTCCTTGAGAGTGGGAAGTATTTTCTCATGAATAGCTTAGCTATCTCTTACTATGTATTTGTGGAATTACTTGGTATAGAGTTAAGCCACTACTTTGCATTAGATATTAATGAAAATGGGAATAGGCTAAGTTCGATAACATCCTTTAGAAATCTACCTATCTTAAATGTGTCACAAATCTCCAAAAACTGCTGCAAATGGTTGTTGGGGTCTTCATCACTAACCCATCAAATTGGATACCCTACTAGATCATCTAAATGATATTCGGCTTGATCTCAAAAGTATTAGCTTGAACTCTAGGTCGAGCAATGCTAGTACTAGCTCCTTCTAGGTTGAGCCTACAGTAATCTAACATTATCCTTAAAGCTACATGTGGATTGACTACTTGTTTTGGTATGATGGGTACATTGATTCCATTCCTACCAATAGGTGGTTCTACATTCAAAGGTTGAACTCTTGCTATGCCATCATTAGGATTCACAAAATCATCCACTCTTAATAGGTCCAAATTCTCATTCCAATTATTCATGATTAAAGACTTAGCTCTTGATTCTCTAACTCTTGTTGGTGATTTTTCCAAAATCTCTCTAATCTTTCTCAAATTCATTCAAATGGTTCTATTGGGCTCAAGATCAAAGTTTTCTAATCCAGTCAAGTAACTTCGAGTCATAAACATGAAATTAGCAAATAAGCTAACATGAGTAGAAAGATTTCAACTAAACTAATAACAAATACAAAAGAAAACAAATGCTAAAAGATCAGGAATCCTAATTTTCCTAATGATGATGTCATTTTCCCTAGTAATGGCACAAAAAAAGTTAATCGCCTCTAATTAAAGCTACCGAGTCTTACAATTTAAATTCCTATACTTTATTCTTTACTCGGTTCATAAGCAAGTGTACCTATCATTTGTTAGTATAGATAAGTATAGAGTCGTCCCCACTAAGAAAAAGGATTCAAACACTGGTAATAAATATTCTTCCTATTAACTAGCTACCAAATGATTTAATGAAGTAATTTAACTAATCTCTGCAACTAAATTGTACTGATAATTACACATCTGTAAGAATTCTCTACTCATGAGTATTCTTCTTAGAATTACTCAATTCCAATCCCGATTGCATTCCTTAGAATCTCTTCCCAAAGAATGGACAAGTCAAGATTGCATTAGAAGCTTACTAATCCTTGAATTCCCTAAATATAAAGCAAACTTCCTAATAATATCTCTATTAATAAGAATAATTCATTCTAGTGATTAAGATCTACTCACTGGAATCATCTCTCAACGTATTCCAATGAGATCTACTGTAAGATTGTGTCACGTACTACACTATGTCAACTTGTATGAAGTTTTAATCACTAAAAATTCAAGCCAGAAACTCCATGTTTAAATAAACCTAACAAGCTAAAAAAACTCAACCTTAACAAGAATAAACCCTAATCACTGAAAACTCCCTAAAAGTCGAGCCAAAAAGTTCTTCTTTTAAATAATCCTTAACAAGGCTAAAAAAAATAGCTCAACTAGAAAAGACACGATCGAGGATACAACCATGTTTTTTGGTCATGTACTTAACTATGCTTTACGTTTTTCTTTTTTTTTAAAAAAAAAAAAAAAAAAAAAAAAAAAAAAAAAAAAACTAGAAACAATACGACCAACAACATGGTTGTGTCTTTTGGTCGTATCCTAGGCTGTAACAGTACAAAATCAACTCCAATTTTTCGTAGAAACGACACGGTCATGTCGTACAACTATGTTAATCTTTAAACCTTCGTAACTTGCTCATTTTAGCTTCGATTTAAGTGAAATTTGTTTCTATCTTCTAGTTTTCTTGCATAGATCATTTCAAAACCTAAAAAAAAATTACTCAATTAAGTATTATTAGCTAAAAATAAACTCAAATATAAAAGAAAATCATCAAAAATCACTAAATAAATTATGTGCAATTAGAAACTCATTACCTAATCTCTACTGCCATTTGTATGGATATAGCTAGGTTGATTACAATAGCAGTAAGGTCTTGCAATTATTCACCAGTAGTTCACGGGGTTTATTGAGAAATATGACCATGACTATAAGCATCACTCTCAATATCATTAATCTCTCCTTGAACAATTGGATTCAACATTCTGAATACAAAATTTCAGAAAGTTTATTACTCAATAGAAGATTTCTCGCAACTTTGCTAATATGACATCACATAATGACTTCAAAACTTGTTCTATTTTTCCACTAAAGAAACAGAGTATAACAAAACACACAACTATATAAAGAAGAAACTACTACAAAGCTTAGCTCTTGGTCATAACATCAAGCTTTGATACCAAGATTATATGATGTGCCTAAGAGCTTAGTTAATTGATAGGGCTTACCATAGAAAATAGAAACTAGGTAGATCCTTCAAGATATCGAAGTAAGAGAGAATAGATAAGTCAACAAATACAGTAGCTTCCATGAGGCTCCTCATAGGATGTGACACACCAACAAACACAATACGACTTAGTACTTCACCTAATATGACGCATAAGCTAATACTAAGGCCCACTTGCCACTAATCTCAAGCTACTTGGCAAGATTAGATAAGACTGTGAGAAGTGTGTACTTAAAGAATAGTGCCTCACAAGAACAAGAATATTCATTAATGTCTGGAAGTATGATAATTATGGTTACAGTAAAAAGGACTATTTATGGTAAATTCTTTATAGCAAAATATAATAATAAAAAATTACATAAAAATTATAATGTAAGAAGAAGATTTCTAGTACAAGAAAAAGAGGTAAATATGACAAAAGACAAAAAGGAATATAGTATAAATGTAAAAAAAGTAGGGGACAGGTAGTCACTTATCAATGGGTTCACATTTTGGAATCTTGAGGCATTATGGTTGGACTGAGCTGATGTTAGGGCTACTGTTACTAAGCTACATTGAAAGCTACCAAGGTGATTTATTGAGGTTATAGCTTAGTAATATAGGTGATGAGAGCTCAACATACAGGGATACCTTAGACTCAACACTCAATAGATCAATCTCATCACTTGGCAAGTCAGTAACTAGGCAACAGTCTGAGCAAAGTAAAGTGTATTTGAGTTAGGGCCTTAGAGAGTTCTCTTACAACTCTTCCATATACTAGTGCTCGTCCTTAGCAAGCTGAGAAGATAGGATCCTTCTTATGAGAGATTGTAAGCCTTGGAGGTGAACTCGAGTAAAGGGTTTAATAATCAGTACTCCATCTATAGAAGTCAACAATCCAATGATTTAATGGTGTAGTTGATATTAATGGGGTTATTTACGTATAGGTTCGTATGTTTATTCAGGGTTTTGTTGTTAAGGTTCTTGAAAAACTCATTGAAATGCATGAGAATGATTTTAACATGTTAAAGTGCTATTGAGGTCTAGTAAAGGGTTAATACCAATTATAACTATTGGATTTTTTTCTATTGATTACATGACTGTCAGGTTGATTGAAAACACTTAATTTCACTTTCCTTAATGCTAATTCTAGATGTGGATTATGAGGCTAATCAACATTTAAAATTGGAATTTTTAGTCAATAACAGTATTTAAATACGTATAGGAATGCACCTTAATAATGGTTTTCGCTACATTGAGAACTTCATCTTCCTAACCATAGAGATGAGTATAAGTGAATTTCATTAAAACTAGAATAAAAACTTTATCTAATACCCTTGCAACATAAATATCAATGAACTCGAGGATAAGTACCACAATTCACATTTTTGTGCATTGTTCTTATCAGTCTAGTAGTGTATTGACATGGTCAAATCAATCATTTCTAAATTCAAACATGATTTTGGTTTGTTTAGATTAGAATACTAAGTTACATCTACTTAAGGACAGATCCATAGGAGGGCTAAAGGGCCCCCCAACTCCCCTAGACTCAGGAAAAAATTAATTACAAGAATTTAATAAAAATTATGCATATAACTTAGTGGTTGAGTGTGTTTTTAAAAAAATAAGAGGTTATGGGTTTAATTATCATGATAATGATTTTTCTTTTCTCTAGTATGCATTCATTACTATATTACTTAAATGACATTTTCATTTTTTCTTTCCTTTTCTTTCTTTAGAATAAATAATAACATAAAATTCATTCATTATTAAAAAAAAAAAAGATATCTTGAATTGCTATTTATTTAATACTTCTATATCATAATAAATGCTAATACTATAAATATTCCAACTTATCACATAACATATAAGTGAATAACAAAAGTATATTACTTGATGTACTTTTACAATTACTATTATAAAAGTGAATGTAAATTATCGAATTATTAGTCACCTATCATTTATATTGAAATTGATATTTTTTGTAATATTGCCAATGATACAATGCTACAATATCATCATTTAAAAAAAAAAAATCAAAGAATGCTTATGCTAAGACAAAGCTAATAGAATGAATTAAAAGAATATTGCATTGTAGAACTTTACACTACACATATTACACATACACATTCTATGAGTTTATGTAGGAAAGAATGAATAAATAGAATATGAGAGAAAAAAAGTAAATAACAATGAATTAAGAGAGATTGCAATCTATTTTTACTCTATCTAAGATTAATCTCCATATTCCTATTATTTAGCTCTTTAAGACAAGACCTTTACTTAGGTCCTCCATTCAACAAACTACCAACTAATTAAACCTTTCAGTTATATATGTGATACATATTATAAAATATTAACATTATTTTTTAACGAGAAGGGACGCAATATAAGCAAATAAAAAATATGTTGTTCTTTTTGCTCCATCTTTGGTTTACTCTTTAAGTATTTTTGTGTTAAATTTTGGTTGATGCCAAAAACTTATATGAGCTTAATGTATTAGTTTAATTTCTTTATAAACTAATGGTCAAATTTCATTTAATATTTGCCACAATGAAAATGAAAGAATTTTATTCTTTTAGTTTATTAAAATGCAAACTGAATACCCTTAATTTTTTTTTAAATTCAAATTTTCCTTCCAATTAAATGTTAGAAAGTTTTGTAGTACACTTGTTCACAAAATATTTTTATATGAGAAAATGCATGTAAATAATTCTAATTGTAATTTAAATATAGTAAGTTTGACTCCTCCAATTTTGCAGTTTTGCATGCATCCCTAAATCTACTACTTAGGATAGTCATTCTTCCTCAAGAGATGAAAACTCATCAACTTATTACTACATACCATCTACCACTTTAGTTAGTTATGACATGTTAAGAATTTTTCATTTTCAAAATGCATTATCTTTATAGTAGTGTCAGCATTAGACTTAAGGAAGGGTCGGGTCCAAACTGGAATCAGCCCCCTGGTTCACTAAACCGGCCTAGGCTCATGAGTCATGAGATTAAATCGTAGCTTGACCTACCGGGGCTTGGAAAGTTGGCATGATTCAACATACTCAACTCGTTGAATCAATGAGTCTAAGCTTAAGTCGAAGAATTGGTGGTTCAACTTGCAAAAATATATATATATATATTTATACAATTTCAGATAAATTAAATGTAAGTATTCCCTCTAGTTAAAATATAAAATAAAATTAAATATATATTATCACTTGTATCTATAAATTGATATAGAAACCGAATAATACATATCTATTTATAAGAAAAAAATTCATTAAAACCATATATTAAAATGTTAACAAAAGTAACTAGTTATGGTATAAAATAATTACTTTAATAACTAAAGAAGTTTTAGGCATAAAATATTATAAGTTTCATATAATTTTGCCTAACTTGTGAAAGAGCAAACACATTTGTAAATTAATATATTTTAATAATTTATGAAAATACTAGTGTATTTATAATTTAATGTAAATAAAAGTCATAAAGAATATATTTATACTATATATAAATGATAAGTGTATCATAGATATTATATAAATGATGTTCTCTTTATAATATTTGGTTCACTCCTACATAGATTATATTATTTTATTAAAGTAATATCTAAAGTAATAAAAGATCACAATGAGCATTACTTATCACAAGTTTAATCATACATTGATTATATTGATAAATTTTTCTTGAGATATTATCTATAAAAATAAACTTCATCACATAATTCATCAATTGTGAATATACAATAATAATTGTATATTGTAAAAAGTGCAAATTATCAATCTTAGTATTTAACAATTAATAAAGTAAAATAATTAAAATTTTAAATTCCTCTCATTTATAGTTTTTTTTTCAAATTAAAAATAAAGACAAAAAAATTCCATAAAAAATAAAAATTAAAAAAAAAAAAACCAATTTACGAGTTAATCCAATCTAAGTCAGACTAGCCTTGACTCAAGAGAAATCAAGCCCTTAAATCAATGAATCTAAGCCAATTCTAAACGAGGCCAATCTCGATTCAATAGGAACCAAGCTTTTGAACCAACAAGTCTAGGCTAGGTTTGACCTGGCCCTCGTCTAGTAAGCAAGTTGTGTATGTGTATTTACTTGCTTTGAAGTATATCCATACTTTCCATATACATGTTTCTCGATGACCACATAATCTCATATCCATTATAATATCTCATTCTTTTACAAAATATTAACTTCTATGCTAGCAACAGTTACCAAGGATATAAATGCGTAAGGTACTTGCAACGTGATTCAGAATTTTGATAAAGAGAGTGAGAGTTGCTCTGGTGTTTACTCGTTAGAACTATTTATTTTGCGATCAAATCCTTAGTTTATTGCAATCTCTAATAGATCGAATTTTTTTAAAAAAAATCAAAACTAAAACCATGGTTTCCATATCGTTAAGGATGTTGAAACAAAAACAATTAGTTTCTGAGAAAAGGGGAAAGGAAAGTCGAGAAATAAGCTGAAACTTGGACCTATCAGATGGTGCCTATCCTAAACCACCAGGAACTCTAGTGGAGGGTTCTCGTTCCTAGGGCATATTTAGTTTGTGAAAAGGTGAAATTACATGCTCAAATAGGTAAAAGAGGTGACCATGACAACGCTGCTTGTCTGTCGAGGTTATGGTTTTCTACCAAAACAATTGTGGCTCCGATACATCCATTATAAAGAAAAATGAGATGAAACACGGCTTAAAATGATGATATAGCTTGGCAGGTAGCAAAAAGTGCACATGTATTATTTACAGAAAATTAATAACACCATAAATAAAACATTCTCCCTCAGAACAAGTTGGCCCAACAGCACAAGACAAAAATTTAAAAAAAAAAAAATGTGAGGCCATAACGGTATAGTCATGCTTGTCAACCAGCTCTGGAAGTTGATATCATAATTTTTATCAACCGGTGGATCCAATTGCAACGAATGGTTCGAGTCAGAGGGCCCACCCAGACATCGACCCGCTTTATAAGGGGAGGAACAACTCATTGATGTTACTGGCACACATTTGTAAGTGAAGAAACAGTCAATAACCTGAAAATGACCCAATATGCTGCTTTTAAAGGATCACGGGCCAATCTCAATGGGGCCCACAAGTCAAGTGGTCACCAACATTTAACCTTCAATGGGGCTCACCAGAAAGGAGGAACAGTGTTATGTTTTTTTTTTTTTTTTTTTTTAAAGTTGGGGTCAGCAAGGTATCCTTTTGATCGTACAGAAAGAGACAAGTTTTTTGTCGGTATGAATGCCACGTTAGGTCACATATAAAGGCTCCAAATGCGAGATAACAGTTGGCCCCACGAGTTTTGGTATCTTGGTCAGCCTGTCACTCAGGACGACGGGCTCAAAATTGAAACATAAGTCAGATAAATGGGCCAGGATAAATTTGCACCTGGGTGTCCCCTTCTTTCAGCCCTGACTTTAACTCCCCCTTTTTTCTTAAATAAAGACACTTCCCCTCTATTAGTTGTTGGAGTGATGATATATCATATCATCATTTCTCACTTCCGTCCTTCCACTTTTACACCCCCACTTCTTCGTCAGAAAGCATGTCTTCAGTAAGAAATGTAGTACATATGCAACATTGATGTTCTACCTCTCCACATAGAAAACGGCATCGAAATTTTTATCATGGGAAGCAACGGTAGGACCCCAATTGAAACAAGCGTTTAATTAGTGACACTCAAAAGAGAAAAGTCAGCTTCATCAGCAATTGCAATATTATGGATCTTGCCCCAACCTCTCAAATCATATTTGTGAAATAATAGTGATGCAAAAATAGCTTCAACGTCCCAATCAGAGCAAATCTGACTCACAACACTTTCCTATATTCGTATCAATGGGATTTCTCAAACAAGAATAAGTTGGCCCATGAAAGAATTTGCATACTGAAACGAAAAGAGAAAAAGAGAACCTCTAAATAATCACTGCCTATAACTGATTTCATCGAGCTACATATCACAAATTACAGTGTTGTGCTTCTCCGGGTCCGGATGTGGGTCATCAAAAGAAGTGCAAGAAATCATCGTCGTCTTCAACAAAAGATTCAAAAATGGATAATACCAGCCTGCAATTACAGTTGCTACACGTAAGACAGGAAAGGAAATGGATCATGCATTCAGTCAAGAGTAGTAAAAAAGGGGAACAGTAGTAACTAAGCGTAAAAAATACCAGGATTATGTCAAATTACAGATAAGGTATTGATTATCTAAGAATTTTCAAAAGCAATATGATGTAAAACTATAAGGCCATGAAAATGCTACACCATCACACAAGTAGCAAAATTCATGACCATACAACTGCTGTTGAGTTTGGAACCCCAAAAAAGAAGAGCTGCTGCCGAGGCACAAGCCCTTTCGTCATTCTCTTCAAAGAGAAAAAAACCAGCTTTTCACTTTTAGAAATATTGATCCTGATGGACATTGGACTATGGATAATGATTCTATACAAGCTGTATTAGGTACAATTAAAGGGTTACTTGAAATTAAGGTAGCACAGAAACGATGGAGTACCCCGCATACTGCGTTCTGATTCTTGGCAACCCCCTCAACGGAATGAAGTTTTTTGATTTCTTTTCTTTCCCCGGGAAAATTCCTTAATATTTAAACCAAAGTAATATTGGCAATCTTTATAGTATAGAGCAACTCACTGAAAGCCCAACAAACCTCGGCCCTTGTCAACCATTATGATTCCTCCCAGACATCAAACAAGGAAAGAGAACAAGCACCTATAATTTGGCCACTAGTACAAAGATTCTGCTGATAAAAGAATACCCTTTTTGACCTATGAGCCACCCTCCTTCCATTAATCAGGTTCATGTGACATAAACACCATTGTTTGGAGCGTGCATTAGAGAAATGTAGGTCAAATATCCACCAGAAACTTAAAAACACTAAACTGAGAAATTTTTATAATGTCAAAACATAACAAAAGTGGGTCTATAAATACACTTCCCCAAGCATGCTCGTGTCATATACACGACATCCATTCAGACTTCTCGCCATTACAACATATGTCAAAATATACCAGTAGTGACTTCTTAGACTAAACAACATGCTAAAACATTAAGAACATCAAAAACAAAATTATATTAATATTAATGAAAAACTGTGGGTCTATCAATGACAACTGCAAATGGAAAACTACAATCGCAGAGTATAATACCAGTTTAGAAGTATGTTATTAATTGAAAAAGAAATAAGTATATAGACCTTAAGTATGCTGAAAAGTTCATTCCTATCATTAAAAAGAATAACATCTGTTCTATCACTGAAATTATTCAACTATCATAAAGCTTGAAGCTTCATCTTTTACCTATAGAAAAATATCAATTATCTAAAATTCCAGAAATGAAGATCTGATATCCAACCCTCCAGAATTGAGATTGAAAGAAGAGATGGGGCTTGATGTCAGAGATCTATACATAAGGTCAATTTATGCTTTTATAAGTTATATAGAAGAGGATAAGAAATGTATGCGATATGTCATTAAAGTAGAGAACAATAGACCAACTGAGGATACAGTCAGATGAATAAAAGGAAGCTGCTTTTAATTAAATTGAACTACGTTAACCAAAATGGAGCAGACCTGAAGATGACCATGATGAAAAGAATTGATAATAATCCAAGCTTCACTAGACGGTATTTTTTCTCAGCACCAAGAACTCTAAAGATTTCAGTCACGTCAATGAGATGCCGTTTTTTCAGATACCTGAACATGGTAAGATCAAGATCAGCTCATATTGATATGACAGTAGATGCAGGCTCGACCCAAGTTGCACACAAGCCAATATGTCAGTTGATGATCTCAAGTAATTCAAAGCTTCATCCTCTTCTTCCTAATTGCATGAAGGAGTCTTAGAAACTTATTCAATTCAATATTTTCACATTAAAGAAAACCAATTGCAAGGCTTGGTTATAAAAATCATCATAATGTAAGAAAAACATACTACATGAGGCCAAAGATTCATAGATATCCATGATCAATCATTTTCAAAAGCTCTAGCCAAACGAAGCAACTGTTTACAAGGTATTTTAAAGCAATATTCAACTGGTGAGAGAAAATTAGTCTGACAGAAGAATCTTCTCGGACGGCTGCTCACACAATTTTTCTATGTGTGAAGCAGCAGTAGTAAAAAGAAAACAACTTCCCATGTCAACCAAGATATTAATCATGGTTTCTGTTAGGATAGAGGCAGGATTGATTATATTGAATTGAGCAAAGTAGCGTACAGCCCAATCATCAAAGCAAGAAACTGAGTCTCCCTGAGAGCTGAGGCTCCTTCTACAAGCAAGGCAACAGTAATTCGCAAGAAAAAAATATCTAGGTACATTACTCAAACACACTATCAGCCTATATACTTCTTCATGCACCTCCCTTTAAACATGGATCACTCATGTCCCATGCTACATAACGGAATCACAAATACTTTATTCTCTCACTTTCACTTTTTTCATTCTCTCTCCTTAACTTACTTCCCACTCCCACCCTTCTTTTTCTTACTGTAACAGATCCTGTAGTTACTGGTTCTAGGCCCTTGGCCCAGCCTCAGTACCTTAGGCCTTGACTCATCTATTTGTCCACTCATAACAGTTCACTGTAACCAGTATGATACGTATGTAGCTGTTAGTATTAGTATACTAAGTAGTAGAGTTAAGTAGTGATTGCCCAATGGCTGTTGCCATGTATCAAGTCATTTAGAGGTATTAGGATTGTATAAAGTCATTTCGAGTTACTAGGAATATAATGGGTCAACAACCAGGTCATTCTAGCATAATTTTACTTTATAATCAGATTTGTGGACCATGAGATGAATAGGAGCATTTGCACTGGTCTTGGCCCCAACTTCCCAAGATTAGGGTTCATATCCATCAATATCCTATAATAAGATAGTTCTTTTGGTCATACCAATTGGTTTGACCTATCAGGTCCAACAAAGAGGATACAACACAAAAGGACACATCTAATATCACTAGAAAAGTTCATATTCAAATTAGCTGAAGTATGAAGGCGATTAATCAAGAGAATGAATTAAATCAGGCTCAAATTCCTAAGATTTGTCTTAAATTAAGCACAATTGATGAGTTCAAGTCAATGACGAGAGATATCTTATGCTTGTCAGTTGAAGGGAAGAGGAAATATAAAGATGGTGTTTGTTTGAACAATAGTTGAAATAGATTACAAGGGACAATAGAGAGTGTTTGGAATAGAAGGAATTTAATATAGTTCTTGTCTTTGGCATAGTACAAATGAGTAAGACATGCCTATAGGTGCTTCCTCCTTAATGGATGGTAGAGATCCATTTAATCCAATGATTATAATGCATTGTGTAGAAGTTTTCACCTACCATCTAAAACATCTATGGAAATATCTTAACTAATACATTTTAGAATTTCTACCTAACATATCTTCTAAGATATGGTTAGTGTGACCGATTTGGACTTAAGCCAAAGTGGATTAATCTCAACACTCCTCCTTAATACACTTTAGCATAACTCCAATACACTCTTCATGTTTGTTTGTACATTGCAAGTATTGCAATATTCACTTTATTGCTCGAAAGTGGACTTGATTGGAATTTTGCATAAACCTTGATAGAAGACGTGCAACATACATCATGTCTAGATGAGTTGCCATTAGATAAAGTAGAGTTTCTATGGAACTTCTATATCTAAACGCATCTACAACCTTTAATCCATCTTTGTTTTGCATTTTCTCATTAGTTGCCAATAGTGTAGTTACAGTTTTACAATTGTTCATATTAAATTTCTCTAATGGGTTTTCTGTATATTTTCTTTGGTAAATGAATATTCCATCATCTTCCTAACAGACTTCAATACAAGGGAAGTACCACATCAAACCTAAGTCTATTATCTCAAAGGTCTTCATAATCCCCTCTTTGAACCTTTAAACCAAACTCTCATTATCTCCAGTACATATGAGATCATATACGTACAAGGAAACAATTAAAGTATCATTGCCTTAAGCTTAGATGTAAAGAACACATTCACTGTTACTCCTTTTGTATCCATACTCAGTAAAATATTTATCAATTCTACCATACCAAGCTCGCGATCCTTGCTTTAGACCATATAATGCCTTCTTTAACTTGAGGTGTTAGTAGCTAGCAAATTCGTTATAAAGTTTTTCTATTGTAATATCTTCAATCCTTAGAAATTTAGATGGCTAAATCTCTTATGCCAGAGTGATGACTCTTCTCGATCTACTTTTATGGCTACTTTTGATTTACGGTGCCATACGATGGAGAAATCCCATTGTTGTTGCATTTTAACTTTGGCAATTTCCCCATCTTTCCAAATCATATATAGTGCAAGAGTCTCCTTCAAACAGCAAAGAGTACCCTCTTTCCATCATTTGCCAACACTAAGTAGGTTAGTCTCCCAACTTGGTACCAGCAAGACATCTTTGATCAAGCAGCTACCATTTCTTGTCTCTACGGCAATGGTACCTTTTCTTTCAATAGCAACTAGCTCACCATTACCAAGCCTGCCTTTAGAATTGATAGATGTATCTCACCATTAACAAGCCTTACTTAGAATTGATATATGTGTCTATATTATGAAAAATATTTTTATTACTTGTGGTTGGTACAATTGCTATTTAAATACCATACATCTCCTTTTGTCTCAGAAGCAGCATAACAAGCATAAAACAAATAATCATTTTTCTCCTTAGAGTAGTTGGCTTGATACTTTTCCTTAAAATGACAACTATTTATGAAACGACCAAATTTATTACAATTTTAACATAGTAGTTTTCTTTTGTACCTAAAATCTTTTTTATGATGATTGCTTCTATTGTGTATCCCATATAGCGAATATATTCTTTTAGCCTTTCTATCTCCTCCATTTTGCGTCCCTCTTTTACTTCGTTCACTTGAATTTACAACCATTTTTGAAATTCTGAGACATAAGTTTGAGTTTCGATTGAAAGGCATTTTCCAATGTAATATCATCATGCCTACTCAACCTCTTTTCATATGGTTCAAGAGAGCTAATTAATTTTATGATAAAAAGAGTAGATAGATCCTTTGTTCTCTCAGTTGTAGCGACAAATGAATTCTATTTTTTTGGAAGTGTGATTAATATTTTCTTTACCATCTTCCTATCACTAGTAGTTTCTCCATAGGCTCGCATTTGAGTGACAATTTAATTAATCCTAGTATAATAATCGTTGGTCTCGAAATCCATCACTTTAAAATTTTCAAAATCTCGTCTTGAATTGGATTTGAACCAACACTTCAGGTTTAAGGAGTCACTTTGTAAAGCCCTATGAGGATGGTCCTACGCATAGGCAACAACAGCAACACTAGCTCTATGAAGTAAGAATCAAATCATTCTATTAAGGTTTAGATTTTAATAAGACATACCTTTGTATTGCCTTAAGATTCCTCCTTCAATATATCTCATGGTTGCTTCATAATTGTAATTCTACCTATACTTGGAAAAATTGAATCCGCCAATGCTAGTTGAATGTCATATAATGCCTTCTGATAAATACCCATGAGCTTTATAAGCCCTTAACTCAAGTCTGTAAGAGGCATTCCAAACTAAATAAGGATAAATAGAAGTATTAGCTTTATTTAGGGAGAGATATACTCGCAGTTACAACACTATAAATAGAAGAGAGAGAGAGAGTTAGTTAAGCAGTTGGGAAATTTTAGTTTGTGGACAAGAAATAAATCCTAGCAGATCTAAGTTTAAGTGTTTATAGCTAATCAATGTGTACATTTTCCTGGAAATATTAGTAAAACTACCAATTTGCTCTATTGATTTTAGCTGAATCCTATCAATCAGCACCGTCTATGGTTTTCTTTTAGATTCTCTAACTATGACAAATATGGAATCTCGTGTGGATGCAATCAAGCAACCAATGACTCATTTGGTGACTACAATTCAATCCCTTAATGATCAAATGGATAGTCGTATGGCTTTATTAGAAGTCAATTAATTAAAGACATTCTTAAGTCCTTAGCAACGGATTGCACTTCAAAGAAGCCCGAGCAACATGTTGAGTCATCTTTGCGAGTAACTCCTTTAACTTCATCAAACACTCAAGTGCCTATGGAGAATGATCCAATTTCATGTTCTAATGTTGAGTCGTCTTTGTGATCGACTTCTCTAGCTTCATCGAACACTTAGGTGCTTATGGAGATTGATTCGATTTCGTATTCCGATCTTAGTTGATCATCTTTGGCCTATTTTGATGGATTGGAGCCTTTAAGCTAGATTACTAAAGTGAAGCAATACTTTGAAATACATCAAATTCGACCAAATCAGAATGTTGCAATAGCATTTTTATACATGCAAGGTTAGGCTATCTCTTGGATGCACACATTACATTGTCGATATCCTAATTTGACTTGGGAGATGCTTGTACATGAGCTTTTGTTGTGATTCAACAATCGAGATGCTACTAAAATGTTTGTTCCTTTAACACTTCTCAAGCAATCTTCGTCGATGGACACTTATCTTTATGAATTCAACGTATTATGTGTGCAAGTACCACCAATGTCCGAAGAACAGGCTCTAAGATATTTTTTGTGCAGCTTACATGAAAACTTACACATTCGTATACAAACTCTTCAACCTCATATAGTTGCTCGAGCTATGGATTTAGCTTTTGATATTGAGCAAGAGTTTGTTGTGCGAATTTGTTACACTCACACTTCTTCGATGATTTCTTCCTCCAATAAGCTTGTTTCTCCTTCTCAACATTTTTCTCGTCATACTTCAACTTGGTGTTTCATGGATAGCTTGACTTCTACACCACCTCATTCGACTATTTCTTACAAAGATTCTACTCTTAAACCTGTTTCTACTTTGACATGCAAGACTAGGCCTTTTAAGGGGAATTGCCAAATGACTCATGCTGAGTTTATTACTAAGAAGAATAAAGGATTATGTTTTCGATGCGATCAACCTTATTCTCCTTCTTATAAGTGTGCCTTCAAGACCTTATGAGTGACTATTTTAAAGGATGAACCTGACTTGATTAGCTTGGACAATGAGCTTAGATAGCCCATACAACCTTTTGGATCTAATTCTCATTGTATAGAGTTATCCTTATTGGCTTTTCAGGGATTTACTCCTCTCTCGACATTGAAATTTCAAGGTACCTGTTCCTCTTTTCCTATTACTATTCTTGTGGATAGTGGGGCTTCTCATAACATTGTTTGTAAATCCTTAGTGGATAAACTGTTTCTAGATTTTCTTCCTACTGCTTCATTTCGTGTTTGATTAGGAGATGGTCATTTTGTTACATCTAATGGCATGTGTCAAGGTCCTACGATTCTAATTGACAATTATCTTGTAGTCGTTAATGGTTATATTTTGGAATGAGGGGACATTGATGTTATATTAGGCGTTGCTTGGTTACATACCTTAGGTGAGATAAAAGTGGATTAGTCTCAACTTATTGTGAAAGTTCCTTTAGGGGAGAGAGAAGATTCTAAAAGCCGATCCTTCTCTTTTGAAGTCAAAAGTGTCCTTAGATGCTTTAACTAAAATTACTGATGTTGAATTTGTTGGCCTAGTTTGGGCTTGTGCTATATATGGATTCATGTTTAGATTCTTTCTGCCAAGAATTTGCTGTCTAAGTTATTTGGGTATGATTTTGAGATTGTATATAAAAGTGGTCACACTAATATTGCTAATGATTCTCTTTCTCGCAGTCATGAGGATGTTGTGGATGTTTCTTGCAGTGCTGTTAGTGGTCCTTTGTGGACTGACCTTGCTGGAATAACAGCAGCTGTTTAGCAAGATCCTGTATTGATTGATAAATACAAATTGTTAAAGAATGGACAGCAGGCTGGGCTCGATTTTCAGTTGGTTAATGACGTATTATATTACAAACAACACTTGGTTATTCCCGTGCAGTCTAAAAGGGTGTATATTTTTCTTCACGAGTTTCATTCCACTCCCGTTAGTGGATATGGGGGTGTCTTAAAGACTTATCGACAATTAGATTTGTCAACAAGCTAAGGCTCAACATATGGCTCCAATTGGTTTGCTTCATCCTTTGCCTATTCCTTCCCAAATTAGGAAGGTATTTCTTTAGATTTTATCACCGATTTACCCAAGTCTCATGATT
Organism: Lumnitzera racemosa; assembly: GCA_024138005.1. Classification (NCBI taxonomy): domain Eukaryota; kingdom Viridiplantae; phylum Streptophyta; class Magnoliopsida; order Myrtales; family Combretaceae; genus Lumnitzera; species Lumnitzera racemosa. The sequence goes on from JAMXBC010000002.1 coordinate 75,473,194, forward strand.
TTGAAGTTATTTTAACAATGATTAATCGCTTGTCTAAATATGCCCCACTTCCTTCCTTTGCATCATCCTTATACTATTGTTAGTGTAGCTAATCTTTTTATGAGGGAGATTGTTTGCCTCCATTGGATTCCTCACATTATAATTAGTGATAGAGATCTACTTTTCTTGAGTGAGTTTTAGACTTCCTTGTTCCATTTTCAAGGCACTAAATTACATTTTAGTATGTCTTATCATCCAAAAACAGATGCCTTGGTTGTGTCAGTCAGACAGCATGATAGAATTTCGCTGCACCTCCCTTGCTTTCTCTCCTACTCTCAAGTGACTAAATGCCAAGCTAAGCATCCTCAAACCACCAAGTGACATAGTGTCAATTAAACACACATCCAGTAAATATCATTGAGCTTATGATTGAATCAGCAAGAACATCATGAACTAAGTTTAAATTCTCCTAACTCTAGCTCTAGAAATCAGTCCAAACGATGCTTAATTCCATCAATGAAGCTCTATGTTTAAGACCATTTGCTCTACTCTTAGCCCTAATTATCCCAAATTAGAATTTGTATTGAACAATTTCCAATTAGATCATAAATACTTATTTGAGTTGCAACACACTACCAGAAGGCTGATTGGCACATAAAACTACCTGTTTGAACAAAGGGGGGAGCAGCAACAAGAAAATCTTTTGGATGACTCATCCACATAATTTTTCATGTGGAAAGCAGCAGTAACAAAAAGGCACCTTCCTTTATCAACCAAAAGAGTTATATATATATATATATATGTCAGCATTAGATGGCTGATTTGCAAATATAACTAATTGTTGGAACAAGGGGGGAATGCAGTCAGGAAAGCTCCAGTTTCCATGAGCTAACCATGCACAATGTTGGTGGTGCTTAAGAGAACACAAAAAGAACATATCACACACAGAATTTCACATCAGCCACCATCAATTGTACAAGTTTATGCATATTGTTCTAAGGTGTGTAAAAGAATATTCAGGTGCATTAGTACAATTCATATCCAGGAGTAGATAGGAGATGTTTGTTCAATAATTGGCTCAAAAACTTCAGCCAACTGAAAGCTGACCAATTTTTCTTTTTGGTGATTAAGCCGACTAGTTTTGTGTATTGAGCCCATCAATATTGTGTATCAAGCATTCTAAATCCCTTTCATATAAGAGACCTATATTCTTAATGGACTTAAACACAATGTATATTCTTAATGGACTTAACCACGATGTATATCAAGTATGCTCAAGATGGGAAGTGAATAGGTAGATACTTTGAAAGCAACCACATGGCATTTAGACAAGAAGATTGCACCCAAAACTTCTGCTTTCATAACAGCTTGAGGAATGTCTCTCCCAAAAAGTTGAACTTACAACCAATATATTCTGAGCATCTTCAGTTAAATATTATCAATTTAAACATTTTACCCCAGATTTAGCAATAAGGTATACCAGTAATAAAGGAAAGCATTAAGTCCCATGGATTTTCTTATCTTTTTCACATAACTAAGTAAACAGTTCTTGTTGAGAAAATCAGGGACAACACAGTGGACGATCATCCAGATGAACTCATGTTATTAGTCTCTAGACCTCACCAAACTTGGTGACTCTAAAGGCCAAGAAATGATAATGTGGTCCATCAAATTACTGAGTTGATGAACCTTGTCATTAAAACATTACTGTATTTCAAAAGCAATGGCACCAACTAAAATCAATTATGCAGTCTCTGTTTTGGTATAGGATTTTCTAGTAAAAAATGATGCTTTGTTAGCAGGTGTTATTAGTCTCCGAACATTCCCGCCCTTAGGTGACTCTGATGGCCAAGAAATAATGATATGGTCCATCAAATTACTGAGTTAATGGACCTTATCATTGAAATGTTACTGCATTTACAAAATCAATGGTGCTAGCTAAAATCAATTATGAAGTCTCTGTCTTGGCATAGTATTTTCTAGAAAGCAAATGATGCTTCGTTAGCCTTCTGTTAGTGAGTGCTCAGGAAAGCCCAAACAGGGCTAACATTGAATGGACAACTCTCTTCTACGTGGTTCAACTTTACTACCATAATGTACCTGACTACAAGAAAGAAGAAAGAATATCATGCTTAAGGAGTAAGAATGAATGCCATATTCAAGTGGCCAAAAGAGAATGTAATATTAGCTATCATCACTACATACATATGAGAAACAAATTGTGTGAGTACCAAGGATCCTAGTCAAAAGTACTTACAGCATTACATGGTAGCATGTGAGAGAAACTGAAACAAGAAACATGACCCAATGTCCAGTAATGAGCAGAAGGATGCTGAATATTCCTTGTAATGCAAAATCAGGGACAATCAATTTGTTTATTCGAGATGCTGCTTCGTACATGTTGATATAGTCAGCTTCTAAATCTGATAAGATCACAACCTAATGGCACACACAGAACAAATAACTCAATGAGCAACATCATCTTTACACTAAAACACTCCAGAAAATCAAAAGCTTTCCCAATGCAGAACATTCAGTACTACTATTTTGTCCTTAGCTATTTAAAAAAAAAAAGGTAAATATAAAAATAAAAAGAAGTGCTAATGACAAATGATATGTCAATTACAGTGTGATTCTTCAATTTAAAGTACAACCTTTGTTCTTTATTGCAGCGAAAACAACATGAATTAACATACATCTTTTCTGTTTATTTATCATTAATGCATATATTTACAGGGTTTTATATAACAAGCAAATGCAATCTGTCTTGTGTAGTGTTTACTGCATCCCTTATTAAAAGAAAAGGATAAACAGAATTATGTTAGTTGATGCTCTAAAACTTAAAGAGTACACCTAAACTTTCCTATAGTTCATTGCTGCATGCGCTAACAGACCTCATATTAATAAATGCCGAGAGTCACTTGTTTTAGGCTATAAAGAGAAACTTTTTTCTTTTAAGTCTAATTAAGTATTTCAGGAAAGGAAAGAAAAAAATAATAATGATTGTTGTTGCAACCTCCTAATAAGAGTCCTGCATCCTTAACATTTTCCAACCAATAATTGTTTATGACATTGCATATGGTAGAAATTTCAAAGTAGAAAAGCAAACAATACAAAATACATGCCATTATTGCCTTAGGCCTCCCGTTTAACAAAATCCAGATACAAAATAAATAATTTAAACAGGTAGCAGCAACGGATTTCAATTGACCAGATTAACTGTCTTCAGATCAATTTCGCCCATAACAGAGTATTTAATATGCTATTAGCTTTCCATTATAATAGTCCATTCAATATACACGTGCTTGAAATGCGTAACATGTATGACACAGTTTTTTCATGCTTCAAAACAAAAAGCAATATTGCAGTTAGCGTTTCTTGTAATCACAATAATGCCGGGAAGAGGGAGGGAGAGAGAGAGAGAGAGAGAGAGAGAGAATACCTGATAAAAAGTGGAAGCGAAGAGAGCTACATTGATTACAAGCAAAGAGAGAGCTAGAATGAAGGGCCAAGCCATTGAATCCGAGATTGTGGAAACAGCACTTGGATTCGAGCGAGATTGCGACTTTGTGTTCGGTTCTTCCTCAACAGTACGAAAGAAAAAGTGAAGAAGAGAGGCTGCTGAAACAAAAAACTAAGGTGAGAGTAAAGTATCTACCATTGCAGTCGAAAGAAAAGTCAATTTACCGAATTTTTTCTGTAAATCTAATAAGGTTTATCAAATACACAAACATGCGTATTTCTATTTTTAAATCTAAAAATAACCTTTCTTTTTTTTTATTAAAAGTAATTCTTACAACTCGTTTATTTCACTAAATAGAATGAAAAAAGAAAAAGACTAGAATTCCTGAAAAATATAATAAGATTATAATACTTAAATTTATAAATAACTTAAAAGAATAGATTATAATAAAACCTTAATAACCAAATTACTTTCGATCCATTTTCTTTGTCAGCCAACACCAAAGTAATAGGTAGTAATAGCGACAAGGAAAGCAATAGTAGTGATAGCGATAGCAAAGCCAGTTGTGGAGGTGATAATGGTAGTAATTATGGCAACAATGATAATATTTGGTGGCGGCAACTTTAGGTTAGTGGCAATGGAAACAACAGTAACAGTGATAACGATAATAATGGTAGTGGCAACGACAACGATAGATGGTAACAATAGTAGTAACGACAATTAGTGACAGTAATGGTAGTGATAGTAGTGATGATGACAACGATAACAATAGTATTAGTGGTGATGGTGGAGGCGGAGGCGGAGGCGAAGGCAACGATGATGGTGGTCAACAACAGCAATAATGGTCAATAATGGTGGCAACAGTAGTGTTGGTGGTTGTTAAATTGGAATGTGGTCATTTTTGAGAAAAATATAAGTTTTTGCAAGTAATTATGATTCATTAGTTGAAGTAAGAAATCCTTATTACTTAATTTCGAGTAATAGAAACTTCTACGTAATTATAATTCGATAATATAAAACAAAGTATATGTTGTAATATAAATTTTTGTAAGTTTAAGGATTGATTTTTTTTTCCAAGTATAGAAGATAATTATATTAACACTAATAAATAACTTAACAACATTAGTTTCAAAGTTCAACATATATCGGTGCTAATAAACATCAACTATGGTCCATATACTCTAATGGGATATAAAAGAGCTATTATCTAAAGCAGTTAACTCTTACATTTGAGCTATAGAGGAATAAAATGGAGAGCTTCAATTTCATGTTAGGAGTGAGGCATTATAGCCAAAAGATGTCAAACCTTACTTGATAAATAAGTAATTGTTGAATTTCTTACTTGCAAGAGCTTTCATTTTGAATTACTCAAATGTGAAGATGTAATTTCAACCACAAATAATGTAAACCCGTAAAATTATGTTTAGAATAACTGAGTCTAGATTTAGGGTTTTTAAAAAAAAATTATTCGATTGAACTCAAATTTTATGACTAAAATAAAAAAATTAGTCAAAATGATTTCGTGAAGTTAGATTTTGAAAATAACAATACAAAATTCCAATTTTATCCTTAAAAGTATGATTATTTAATAAGTATAGTTGTATATCACGCATGATATATATATAAAATATATATACCTATATATTAATAAACAACTAGATATTAATAAAGTACACCTAAAACATTGAAATAATTGCAAAAATTATCCTACAAACTCCAATTACAGCTAGAAATTATTGGACATTGCTATAGCAAGCTGAGGAGGTTTAAATTGCTGAATCAAAAGCTTCAAACCCCTCTAAATTGACACCTCCTACTTGCATTTAAAGGGGAAAAAGCAAGGAAAAAATGAAAGAAAATTCAAAAGGATAGCAACCAACTCCAAAAAGTATAAATAGCCTTCAATACATCAATTCACAACTTTATAAGCCGAAAACAACAAAAAAAAAATAGAAAAACTCATAGAAAATAGAAAAATTATAGGAAAAATAGAGCAGTTACCATGTTTAGTTAATTCCTAAGGCTTTGTTGGTCTATTGTTGAGCCACTTCTTTACCAAAGAGTATCCCCAATGTCTAAGGGTTCCAACAATCACCCAATCATTGCTAGCAACCATAGCATCCAAGAACACGAAGGTAGATTCCTTTTCGTGTTTTTCAATAATTTGTAAAAAAATACCAAAACCACGTAAAAAATTATGAAAAAAATTATAATTAGGTTAGTTCAAATATGCTTTAGTGTTATATTTTTATTTTTGAAAAATTTGTAATATTTAATATACTTACTTAAAAAAACTACTATTCATTCAAAATTTGAATTTCAAAATAAATGTACTAAATGATGTTATTCTTAGCTCAAATTTTTTGCATAGGACTTGTATGATATATAGATAATTAGTACGTAGCCCGAATTTTGATTTGAATGTTTTTAATATTAATTTCAAATTTTGGCCTGAAAATAGCTCGAAAATAGGCTGAAATTGTGAAATAAATAAGAAATTATGAAATTAAATAATGAAATGGATATGTACTGATCACTAGTGAATAATAACAATATTGGGTCAGATTAAAATTAATTTGGTATAAAAAGGATCATAATTAAGTAATTTAAGATAATTTAAGGATAAAATCATAAATACGAATATATAGGCGATAGATCAAAAACTTAAAACCAAGTAATAGCTGAGTTCCCCATAATTTTAGGAGTCTATAGAAATTTTTAGGGAATTATTTGGTGATGCAAACTATTTATTATGAATTTACGTAGTAAAATGGTTTAAATTATAAATCAGGACGTATTTTTAGTAATAATAGGTTAAAATGAAGTAGTTAAATAAAAACTATGCATGGGTGTATTGGTTAGATTAGACAAAAAGTGTATTTTTAATATATTTAATGATATTTTACTATCTAAGATATGTTATATGTATATTAGAGTTAGACAATACATATATTATAGCATTATATCGATAAATCAGGTAAAATATGGTTTAATAACATAATTTACATATAATACAATAATATTTAACTAGATACGTATAACTGTATTAAAAGCTCGAACTACCCATTAAAAATCGTTTTTAGAAATAAAACTTGTAACACGTGTCGTTAGGTCTGTAAGAACCCAACGACACTAATTTTATTAAAATCAAGTAATCTTAGGTAATATAACTTATAACTCTATAATATTCTAGAATGTATGTATTACGTAACCCTACTGAGATCGAAATGTGATTTAATAAATTAAAAGTTCATTTCGATGCGATCGAAACGATATATAATACGTAATATTATAAATTACATATATTATTAATAATTAATAACTTAACTTGATATATATATAATAATAAAACTATATATTATTGTAATAATATATTCTTATATATACAACCATTTTAGATAAAACCTTATTGTTTTCGTAATTATTATGAAAACTGAATTTAAGTTTCGTATGTTTATAGGATCTCCTAGTAGTTAGACTGCTGACAGCTCGAGTCTTATGTAATGAGTGTCTGAACAAGTAAGTTGGGATTGTAGCTTCACTGCTTATTGGGACTCAAGAGTATTTGTAGTTATGTTTGTAGTTAGTTGGTTATGCACATGTCATGTGTGTGTATAGTATTACAATTTTGACAGGAGTTAAACTCCTTAGTATGCTATTCTGCATGTTTGTATTATTGCTATATTGTATGAGTTTGTTTGGTCACCCTTGATTACAGCTAACGATTATTTAACTAAGATGAAACTAGACTGCATAACACCCATTAAGGGAAATGATTAAGAATGTCAGGCTAAATACCAACTTCTTTTGATGAAAATAGTGGAAATGGTCCTTTACCCTTTTTTAGTCAAACTAAGTGACAAGCGAAGAGGTCGCAACAATGATGGAGGCTATGGTTCAAAGGCGATCATAAGAGGAAGGTGTTCTCCATTGCATAAGCGTGGGTTTGGTTTGATTTGTGTCTCGATAAAACTCCTCAATCCATGTTAGAGAGGATATAATTTCTCTAACCTTACAATAGACTAGATAACATTATACAATGTTTCATTCGATTAATTGCATTGCATTTTATCATAATTAATAACCTTACTTGTGATTGTTCGGTACTCTTCTGACTCCGTCTCACTTACTGAGCTAGTTATGCTTATATTCCCATAGACTCTTTTGCAGGTTCTAAGTAAGGACCAAGATATTCCGATACCGTTACCCCCAAGTTAATATGTTGTTGACTAAGAACGTAAGAAACGAGAACCAATTGAACCTAAGCTTTTGTTTTTTCTTTAAAATTTTGAGAAAACAAATTGGGAATTCCCTGAGATGCCCACTAGTTTTCTAACTAGGAATTCCCAATTAGTTTTCTAACTTATTGTAAATAGTTTGCAAAACCTATGGCATTTTGATAAACTCTTATTGTAAATTATAACTCTAGATGTAAAACATTTATAAAAGTACTGTTGTGTTATGAGACAACATATTATATAAAACAAGTATTTTATAACACTATACCACATGTTTGATTACTCATAGGTATCAAAACGGATGCTTCAAGCTAATCGAGTTGTATACACTTTGTGTGCACTATATCTACAATAGCAACTATGAGGTTAGCTTTCTATTTTAGGTTGATTTATAGGGTGAGACTATTATAAATCCTCATATTTGGGCCGTAACAAATAATGAGTCACAATTGGCTTCAACATTTGTAAAACCCATCTTAATATACAATTTGATGCTTTAATTAATTGCCAAGATCTCAGCTATTAAGATGTCTACATTTCCCAATTCCTTTAAAAAGCATCCATCACCTATCTTTGTACCGTACCATAACTCCAATTATAGCCATATGGTTGTTAAGAAGATGTGATGCAACTATTTTAATTTTAATCTTATCATTTCTAGGTGTTTTTCACTTGACAGGACATTAGGAAATACATTTTAAATGAACTTATTTTAGTATTGTACAACCCGAATTCATTAACCCTCAAATAAGTTAGTTGCTAAAGAGGCAAATAAAGTTACTTATGCTCAAACATTAATAAATTATGAGTATACCAAAGGATTTAAGGAGCAAACGTGAAAACAACTTAACCAAAGGGAGGATGACACCAATGTTTTCTTTGTTTGCAGTTGGTTGTAATTCAATCCTAGAGATCAAGCTAGCTCTTATACAATGACTCTACTACAATAGGCATATTCCAAATGTATTGTATAGCTAAGCACTTTTAATTGAATGCGCAACATCTTGCTTGAACTGTTAGCATGTTAGATAGCCATAATTGTTAAGTAAAAATATTTTACTCAAACATATGGTTGTTGGTAATCCATTGCTTAAAACCCACCAAATAAATACTTTAATCTTAGGTGGTAAAAGGGCTTTCCATAACTAAGACCATTCTCTATCTGCATTATTATCTTTCTATTACATGATACAATAAATTTCATTCAAGTTTGCAGATAAGCATAAATTTAAGGAAATATTAGTAGTATCCTTTTTATATGGGGATAATATAATGGGGCCTATAAATTTCATTAATATGTACAATATCTCAAACCTAATCAAATCATCCCTCAATTTGTTCTCATCAAGGTATGCTTCACTAACAATTAGATTCTCAATTGAGATATGAATAGGGTTAACCTTAGCTCTTTTATTGTTAAGCCACTCCATTTGTCATACCAAAAACTTATATTAGTCCCATCTCCTAACACTTTAAATTATTATATTATAGAGCTCTTTACAAAGAAGAGTAGCTGAAGAGAAGGTTGATGCTGCAAAATCAATAAACAAGCCTTTATATTTTTGCTTATATATTCTTGCTCAATATGAATATGAGCTATACAAGAGACATGCTCTATGAATTACATATGCTTAGATTTTATCAAAGTTTATGACTACCTAACCCACCTAATGCTTTAGGTCTCTTTGTCTTATCCCATTTTATCCAATAGATATGTTAATGATTAGTGTTACCCTGCCAAACGAAGTTTCTAGAAATTTGTTTTATCTTTAAAATGGCAAACTACAGAAGGATAACCACTTGCATGTAATAAGTATGAAGGGAATTAATGACAGAATTGGAAAGAATAAATGGAAGAAAATTAACCACCTACCATGCTTAAAAAATGAACTTTCTAACCATCTAACTTCTCTTGAAGTTTATTTATAAGGAATTGACAGTCATAAGGTCTTGGCTTGATTCCCTTCCCTATAAGCAACCTATGATACTTACTTAGTGAACTATCCCTCTTTGATCTTGAATTCCTCATTTATAGTTGACTTAATAAGATCATTAGTGCTTAGGGGGAAAAATTAAGGATTTGTTAAAGTTAATTGTAAGACCTCACCACTCATAAAATCTTTTAAAAGTTTGTTTCATAACTGCAACTGATTGGGTTGTAGCATCCAAAAAGAGTAGAATGTCATCAACATTTACAATGTGAAAGAGAGTTGTATTTGCATTTCAAAGTTTCAAAAGCTTTTGTTGCTTATTTTATGTATACAAGATATATAAGCATTCTCAAATATTCTATAGCTATTGTGAACAAATAGGAAGAGATAGGATCTCCTTTTTTAACACCATGACTAAGATAAATAAGCTCAAAGTAAGCCCATTTAATAACAATTTTATGGAGGGTAAAGCTCGACAATTGAAAGTAAGTTAAACCCGTTGTCCAAGAATGGTGATCATAAGGATCGAGTCCCAATTTAGGGGGACTAAACCATGTTACAATGTTTGCAACAACATCTAGAGTAATGGATAGATTGTAGATTCTAGCATTTTGAGGAATACTTTAAGGAGATTGTAAAACATTCGGATGTTATATGGTTTATGCACATAGAAGGCGACGTGATAATAGAAGACTAATGGTGGACACAGCTTATAGTTGTCTTATTGATTGGCTTGCTCTTACTCATAGTCATTATACTTGTGATGGTGATAATTTAGAAAAGTTAGACAACTTTGAATTGTAGAAATTCATTCATCAACAAACTTATCAAGGTTATAGAATAAGAGATGCCTACAGATGTAATGATAGAGACTTTGGAGACTTTTGATTAAAGATCGATATCATATACTTAATGAAAGTTTTGAAATATAGGATCTTTTAGATTAGATTATAGAGATTGACAGATAATTTAATTACTTGGAGCACTATGGAAGCAAGTTAGATCGGTAGCTTCAAGATTAAAAGGAAGAGCTTTTACATGGTAGAAACGAATTCAATATATGAGGGGTAAGAAGAAAAATGTCATATTCACATATAGTATGAGATGTACTTATTGAAGAGAGAATTCCTACCTCTAGATTATGAATAGATTTTTTTTTTCCAATAATACAATGTTAACAGTGTTATACCTAGGAGGACAATCATTACGACATGAACTAAGTGATACGTCCTTCTATATATAGATGAAATAGTGATGGTTGTTTAATGGACATAACGAACTAAAATATTAGTACATGACCTAGTTTCTACTTCGATATTGGGTACAAAGTAATAACTTAAAGTTACTTGCTACAACCTTTGCCAATGGTTGACAATAGTAGGGATTTTGAGGGTAAAGACTTACAAATTGGGGAGAAGTATGTTTTAATATTTAATGACTACTTTGCCCATTATAAACAAGGATTATTTATAGTAAATCCTTAGGGTATATGACGAAAAGGGGAAAACACAAAATTAATACACTCTAAATGGGTAAAGTACATATATTATTAATATTAAAAAAAGGGAAGAGATGTAAAATAAACAAAACAAATATTCTAGGTACACATGCATAGTTAAGTCTCAGAGGACACTTATCAAGGTAGGATAGGCAAGTGCACTGGTAAAAAACACAAAGCTTTTACTCAACCTTCTACTTAAGGTTAGCTTTAAGATCATGGTCAAGGAAGCTTATACTCAAGCTTCTACTCATATTCACCTTTGCTTTGCACTTCATGTTTCACCATGAAATCTTCTATTCAAACTTCTACTAAGATTTACCTTTAGTTCCTCATTTGATATTTTATCAAGGACCTTTTACAAAAGTTTTTACTAACTATCTCATTGAGGTCCTTATAATATTACAAGTTATTCCAAGTCATCATCTCTCCCAGAATTAGGCAACATTTTACATATGCTTCTACAAGAGTCAATTAATGCATAAGCTCACCAAAACTCCATGTAACCATTAAGAGTTGTTGAGTTTCAGATACAACTAAAAGAAAAACCACTCTAAACATCATATTCCAAATTTGGTCAACCTGTAAAGACTTATGCATGCCCATTTTACAACACATTACCATTCCAATTTTATAGAAACAATGCTTTTAACTTGTAAAATCAAGATAAATCACCCGTTTGATCCCTTTTATGTCAAGAACTCATATAATCATGTCAATTATCATTTTAAATCCAAAAGTATGAATAAATATCAGATTTCACCCTAAATTCTTGAAAATCAACTAATTTTTCAAAATTTCTATATTCATTAATTTTTGTAAATAAAAAATAAAGGAAAATTGATCAAAATAGTTTAGTAAAAAATTTTGACATAACATGTTAATATCCTTAATGAGGATCTTAAAGAAAATGTTTAGGCCTAAAACTATGTTTTTTGCCTTTTGGAAAATTATATCGAATATTCACTTAGGTAGCCTATTTCTTAAAAGTGATATACGGAACACACATATTTTGAAAAATTAATATTTTTCCATAAGAGTACACTAAAAATAACCTAGAATACAATTTTTTATAATTTCTAATAAGATTTACTATTTTTAATAATTTATAAAAAATGGGGTAAAAACTAAGATTAATTAATGTCACAAGCTCCAGCTACCGTACATTACCAAGTAGTTGTTAGCACTCCAATAAGTGGGATTTTCTATTGAATAGCAGTGGTGATTTTTCATCAGGTAGTCGCTTGATTCAGGTTTCACACTCCACCTATAGTCTATCGTGATTTTCCTATTTTTCTCTTAATTTTTTAAGCTTTGTAAGATGGCTCCTTAAATTTTCCCTAAACTGTAAACTAACTAAATGTCGCAAAAGGAGGTGAAATGAGCTATTTATTGATGTACTTTATGCTTGCATAAGGGCAATTAGCAAAGTTGTCCCTTAAACCATAAGCCTAAACGATCTGCTACCTTTTGTTTTTATACAATACCATATGTCACCCTTTTTTTTTCTTTTAAAGAAACCACTTGCTACCTTTGTTTTCAAAACCTAAATGTAGCTGTTTGTTTTTCCAAAAACTACTTTTTGCTATTTATCTATATATCCTCTAATTAATTTATATTATTCCCTATAAACACAAGCTTCTATAAGGAGTTGTCCAATTTTTTACAAAGCTCGATCCTTTAAAATATTCGTTCCTTATTCATATGTTTCTAATATATAAGTCATATTTGTCAAGCATATGTAAGCCTTGTAAATTACATATAAGATTTCCTTAGTCTTACACATTAGCTTCTGATACTTTGTAGTCTTACGTATTAAATTCTAAATAAATAGTTTAAGGCATACATAAATATTAATTGATTAGGATAATATTTCACATATAGATTTTAAAAGTTAAATAAGGGCATGTTGTAAGATTGGAATATTTAATTATAATAAATTAATAGAATTATAGACAAAAATAGACAATTTATGCTAAATTACATTATAATTTACTCGTGTAAACGTGTAAATTAGATAACAGAATATAATCAAATATCATAGATAAATTATTTAGACCTAGAAATTATTAAGTGATCTAAAATAATATATAAACATAATATGTGTTCCTTTAGGTATAATTGTTATATATATATATTTATTTATACACCCGAAAAATACTCAAAATACTCTAAACTTAGTGTAATTCATCAAAAAATTATAAGAAAAATTATTAAAAGTCACCAAATAGCTGGATTCATCTCAAGGAAGTCATAGGAATTGAAATGAGCAATTGTAGACTTATGAACCACAAATTTAAACACCTAACATGCATGATTTATGGGTATATAAGCTAATTTGGAGAGAGAAAGTGCCATATTTCATTTAGGAAACATGGGAATTATCACCCACCCTCTCCAAATGATCAGTAGTCTCCTCAGGAATTTAGGAAAATTTTAGAATGAAGAAGAATAAAGTAAGAAAAAATCTAGAAAAATTAGAAAGTAACAATACACGAATTGAGCAAGGTGATGAAACCTAAGTGCGGAGGCAACCTAGGAGTAAACCACTACCCCTTAACAGTGGAGGTAATGCATGGTGGTTCTGACAAGGTGGTAGCTAAAGGCCAATTTTTCTATTGAGTCTAATTTCTATCTAATTTTAGTAAATTAATAATAATAATATTAAATTAATTCCAAAAATTATTTGTACATATTTTTGTATACATTTTTAGAGAAAAATAGTAGATTGAAGAATTTTTGGGTAAATATAGTAATTCATTAAGAAATCAAGCAAAACCAATCAAATTTCAAAACCGATTTGAGTGACCTAATTGTTGTAGTTTCTAAGCTAATTTTTTTTCTATTTAATACTTATATTACATGTGAATATTGTATGAAGAGATTTTTGGCAAAAATAATTTTCATAATTTATAGGGACTTTTTAGTTTTAAAATGAGATGGAAATTTCCATTTTCCTGAGGATTTTGTGTATGAAGTTTAATTAGACCTTTGATACCGGGTTTTGAGGTATACTTGGATCATATTCTATTGTAAAGATCAATTTAGAATTGTGTGGTTTGAGTTGGAGAGGAAATTTGGACAATTTGGTAGTTGTGAGATTAATATATTAATAGGTAAGTATGTGAATTTGAAGAATTTGGTATTATGGTGCTCCTAGGTATGATAATCCTGATATGTGAAGATAATGTAACATGTTTGTAATCTACACTATGATATTGGATGAGTTATTTCAGGTAAACTTGTAAGATGACTCTATTCAGATAGTCCATTATAAGGTTATTCTGTTAAAAAAATAAATCAAAATTTTAGTTTAAAGACTTAATAAAAAAGTTATGTGATATGAGATATTTAGTTGATATGGTATTTGTAGGTTAATTAGAGAATTCTTAAGTTAGTAAGATTGTTTTTGGAGCCTTCTTTATGAAACTTCTAATTAATAAGGATATTTTGAGATACTTCTTCAGAAAGTCTTTGATTAACAAAACTATTTTTAGATACTTTCACAAAAAGTTCTAAAATAAAAATTGTGTTAATGTTATGATAGGAATCAGACTCGTAGACCAATCACTCATAGTTGAGTTAAAGGACTCTAAGGACTCGAATATCTGTCAGATCCTCAAATGTATCAAACTAATCTCCTATTGAACTATCTGTCAGATCCTCAAATGTGTCAAATTTGCTCTTACCCAATAACGATGCCTTACTTTAGAAGACAACCTAAGACTATCCAGGCCAAGCTATCGAACTGATCATAAACACCTAATGCTAATACAACTGACTTCTCTACAAGACTGATTGACTCTTAAGAACAACCTTTGATTGCAAGCATTACTCTACTTCTGCCTACCTTATATCATATTTTTCCCATCTAGCTACTAAGTGACACATGTCTTCTAAAATAATACTTTAGAATGATTCTTTCTTTTCCTTACTAAATATTCTTTGCCTTTTTTACTCCTTTTAATATAATTTATGTAACCTAATTGTAGAATATCCTTTAGTCTTTTCATGCATGTAAAGTAACTTTAGTAAATAGGTATATAAACCCTCACTTTTTTGTATGTAAGGAATCAACTAATCAATACAGAATTACTCACTAGGGTAACCTTAATGTTTTTGTTTTCATTCAGCTTTTATTTATTCTTTTTAGTAAGGAATAGTGGTGAGTGACCCTTTAGTTTGGACTGATGTGTCATATCCGGAAGATTATAGGCCGAGCAAGATTGAGTTGTGTGTTATATCCATTTGGTAGCTACACAGACTTTGCTAACATTTTCTTTATTTATTTTTTGTTTGCTTTTTTGTAGTACTTCTTCGTATGTCTGACCTTGGAGATGTATCAGCTTCGTTGGTATTAGAGCATAATTCTGCAAGGGAGTGTATGAAGTTGTAGTAAAGTTTTAGTTCACTTTCCCTCCGTAGCTAATGCACTGTGTTTGAGTGTAAGTAAGTGTAATTTCATTATTACTTTACTCTTAATTTATTTTTCATTACGAAAATAAGGCAAGCTCATTTCTATTTTGTTTGAATAATTATTGGTTATTAAAGTTGTTAGTAAGTTGTTAATCCATTTGAAAAGTATTGTAACATGTCAAATTCAAGTGTTCAAGTTGTTATTGGTTACTAGAGTAGTGGTGCTCAACCTAGTTAAAGTCATAATGGTAGTAACACCCTAAGGTCGGCTTATGACAAACTTAACAGACTGACCAACCTTATTAAGAGTCTAGTTACAGCAATGCAAGTTAACAGACAATAACCCTATGGTATATAGTACCATAACCTATAAGAAAATACCCCTAGGAGACACCATGATGAAGGTAATCGAATCAATCACCTAATTCAACTGTAGTGACATGGATGAGTAGTAAACTCTATTGCTAGACAGAGACTGGAGTTGGAGGAGATTAAAGAAGATGATGAGGAGTTGGATGTTGAAGAATTTGGAGAAGATAAAGAAGTTGACTATTACCAAGCATAGGGACGAGGACACGAGTCCCTTGAGAGTTAGACAATGTCAAGATTTAAATCCTACCCTTTAACGGAAGTGGAGATGGAGATGAATGCTTAGAGCGAGAAGAGAAGGTTAAGAAAGTGTTTGAATGTTATGGGTAAATGGATACTATTAAAGTTCGACTTGTTGCACTGGAGTTTATTGGGTATGTTACTATGTGATGGAAAAATCTGAATGCAGCTAGAGCAAGAGATGGAAGACGAGGTGTTAGAACTTAGGATGAGATGAAAAGGTTATTGAGAGGTAGATTTGTACCAGAGACCTACCTACAAGATACGTTTGCAACGTTACAGGAGCTTCGCTAAGGAAGCTGATCTACTGATAACTATGTTAGAGAGTTCTAAATGCCAATGATCTGAGCTAACGTAGAAGAACCAGAGGCCCGTACAGTATCGAGGTTCATTTTTAGGCTTAAGTATGAGATTCGCAACATTGTAGAAGTATAGAGATTTTATACCTTGGAAGAGGCAATAAAGATGGCATAGATGGTTGAAAAATAGAGGAGAAGTGCTCAGAGCCAACTTGGGCTAACATTCTCTTGACCCCTAGTTATGTGCCAACTTGTTTAAGTTGAGCTAAAGAGGTCATATAGGGCTAAGGATAGGAATGACCGATCTGATGATAGTCGAGCAAGCTAGTTAGGCAAAGCCTGTTAGCCAAGTTGACTCGAGGTTAGGCCAACATATCATGTTACTTTGAGGAGATGTCGTGGATAGCATCAACAAGAGTGAACCCAAGAAGGAAGAGGATGTTAGAAAACCTAAAGTTGAAGAAGAAGAGGAGACCTGTGTCTATGTCTACCAAGGAGAAGCGATGACCCTTGTCCTAAGACAAGTATCGAGTTCCTTGCTGAACTCTAAAGAGGGTTAGAGGGAGAATTTGTTTCATACCAAGTATATTGTCAAAGGCCAATTATGCACGATCATTATGGATGTAGGAAGTTGTACTAATGTCATTGTACAGTCCTTTATGTAGATGTTGGGTTTTGCCAACCTTAAAGCATCTTCGACCTTATAAGTTGCAATGACATCATGATAAGGGTGCTTTGTACGTGATTAAATAAGTTACTATACCATTTAGTGTTGGGAGTATGTATAAGGATGAAGTAGTGTGCAGTGTTGTTCTTATGGGAGCTTTACATCTACTGTTAGGATAACCTTGGTTGTTGACCAATGCATTATTTACGATGGGTATAAGAACACTTATGCCTTCGTTAAGGATGGAAAGAAGATTGTGTTGCAACCTTTGATCTTATCTTAAGTAAATGAAACCCATAATCAGTTCATTAGAGCTAGTAAGAAGAATGCTTTAATGATGAGCTGAAGAGAGCTCCAAGCCATTGAAAAGGTTGAAGAATTTATGTTCTTGTTGATAAAAAAATTGTTGGAAATGAGAGATTTGGAGGATATCCTTGATGAAATCTAAAGCTTGCTAAATGAGTTTTCCGATCTATTCCTTGAAGAATTGCCTAGAGGACTGCCTTTAGTCCTAAGCATTGAACACTGTATTGATCTATAGCTAGTTGCTACCTTGCCAAATTGACCTGCATACAAAATGAACCTTGAGCAAGCTACTGAGCTTAAAAGACAGGTGGATGAACTCATTAAGTGAGGATATGTGAGAGAGAACATGAGCCCTTATGCTGTACTAGCTCTACTCATCCTTAAGAAAGATGGTTCATGGCTCATGGCTTATGTACATCGACAACTAAACAATCAATTGAATTACTGTCAAGTATAGATACTCGATACAAAAGCTTGATGACATGTTAGATGAACTTCATGGTGTTAAGATATTTTTGAAGATTGATCTATGAAGTAGCTACCACTAAATTCATATGAGACTAGGTGATGAGTGGAAAATTGCCTTCAAGACTATGCATAGACTCTACAAATGGTTGGTTATGCCGTTCGGACTTACTAATGCACCGAGCACATTCATGAGGTTAATAACTTGTAATGCACCCTCTAATTGGAAGATGTGTAATCGTGTACTTAATGACATATTGGTATATAGTACCAAACTGAATAACCATGTTTAACATTTTTGTGAAGTATTTAACATTTTGTGAACCAAGAAGTTGTATGAGACTGTGAAGAAGTGTAGGTTCTATCAAAAGGAGGTGATCTTTCTAGGGTTTGTAGTGTTAGGGGAAGGACTTCAGGCAGATGAGGAGAAGATTCAAGTTATTCTTGAGTAGCTGACACCAAACAATGTCTTTGAGGTTCAAAGCTTTCATGGGTTAACTTTTTTCTATAAGCGATTTATCAAAAACTTTAGTACCATAGCTACCCCCTTGATTGAGTTGACAAAGAAGAATGAAGGGTTCAGGTAGAGTGATCGATCTGACCAAAGCTATAGGGAGATTAAAGAAAAGCTTACCTTGGCACCTATCCTTTCGCTACTAGATTTTGACAAAACCTTTAAATTGGAATGTGATGCATTAGGAGTGGGAATTGGTACTGTCTTGATATAGGAATGATGACCTATTGCCTACCATAATGAGAAGCTTAGTGGTCCTACCCTAAACTATTTTGTATATGAAAAAGAGTTGTACTCTCTTTACTGAGCCCTTATTGTTAGACGGTACTATTTGTTACTATGAAAGTTTATTATTTATACAGACCATAAGTCTCTAAAGCATTTAGGAAGTCAGAACAAGCTTTCAAAGAGGTAAGCCAAGTGGTTAGAATTTATGGAAGGGTTCTCATACGTAATCTGGTACAAGAAGGAGAGTGCAAATGTGGTCACTAAAACTTTGTCACGACAGTAAACTTTGTTGATCACTTTGCAATCAAAATTATTAAGATTCTTACTCATTACTGAACAGTACGCTCATGATCCTCATTTTGGTGCTATCCTATAACAGTGTAAGGATAGAATTGCTATTAAGGGATATTATCTTAAGGAAGGCTATCTATTTAAGGACAGAAGGCTATGCATACCGAATTGTTCCATGCATGAGCTATTGATTAGGAAGCTTATAGCGGCAAATTATTATGTCGCTTTAGGGAGACTAAGACATCCAATTTGTTGAGGGAAAACTTTTACTAGCCAAGGTTAGCCAAGGATATCCATTAAGTAGTTAGTATTTGTGAAGGATGCAAGCGAGCTAAGGGGAAGAGAGAACCCTATGGAGAATACATGCCAATAAGGGCCTAAAATATGGATCATGCTCATATTAATCGGGTAATGTGCCAAATCCAAGTACCTTGGCTTATATAATCGTAATAAAGGTATGACAATGAGAGAGGGCATTAGCCACAATGTTGGTGTTGCCTTTCTTATACCGAATGATGTAGTAGAAGGATTCCAAGAACTTTACCCATTTAGCATAGCGCCGAGAAAGTTTTTGTTGCCCTTGGATGTACATGAGAGATTTATGATATAAGTAGATGATGAATTCTCTCAACAACAGGTAATGTTACCAGTTCTATAGTATTTGGACGAAGGTGTAGAACTCTATGTTATAGGCCGAGTAATTCAGGGTAGCTCCTCTAACTTTCCTATTGAAATAGGCAAATGGTTAGTACTCCTGCATAAGGATAACACTAATGCCAACTTTAGATGCGGTACATTTAACCTAAAAAACTTTCTTGAAATTCAGTGGGGCGAGTACTAGAGTAGATGCCAATTTGGACTTCACATCTTCAAAACTCTTATGAGCTTTCTCTGACCACTTAAACTTAGAGTTCTTCATTATTAATTTGGTTATTAGCATTGAACTTTCGAATGAACCTTTGATAAAATGAAACCAAACCATGGAAGCTCTTGACTTCAACAGCATTATTCGGTGTGGGCTATTAGAGAATAGCTTTAACTTTCTCGTCATCAACTCGGACCCCTTCCTCTTAAACAATGTACTCGAAGAATACGACTTCGCTTTGGCAGAACGGACATTTCTTTAAATTGCTAAATAACCTCTCAGTGCAGAGAATATAGAATACTGATCTTAAATGCTTAATATGGGCGATGAGGTTAGTACTATAGACCAAAATGTCATTGAAATAAACTTAAATACATTTACTAATCAGTGCTCTTAGTACATGATTCATGAGTCGCATAAAAGTGCTTGGTACATTCATCAAACCAAATAGCATCACCATTTATTCGAATAGACTATCCCTTATCTTGAATGTCGTTTTCCATTCATCTTTAGGCCTCATTTGAATCTAGTGATAGCCACTCTTCAAGTCAATCTTAGAAAAGATGCGAGCACCATGTAACTCATTAAGCATATCGTTAAGTTGCAGGATCGGGTATCGATACTTAATGGTAATTTTATTAATGGCTCTGCTGTTGATGCACATTCTCTACGATCCATCTCTTTTTGGTACTAGCATAGCTGGCATGACATAAGGGCTCATGCTCTCGTAAACATATCCTTTGTTCACTAACTCATCTACTTGCTTCTTCAGCTTAGCTGCTTGTTCAGGATTAAGCTTATAGGTAGGTCGGTTCAGCAGTACAATGCTAAGCCTTTTGGCATCTCGGTAGGAAATAGGTTAGCATACTCCTATAGTATCATTTGCACTTCGGCAAGTAAGCTCGCAGCTTCTCTCAACTCTAAATGTTTCTTAACTAGAAGGAGCACATACTCCTCAGCCTTAACTTCATGAGCAAATTGAGCTCAAGAAATCACTAAAGACTTTTACTGTAGTAATCTAGCAACTTTCTCTTATACCTCCTACACTTCCTTAAGACTCAGAGGGGTCAATATAACCTTCTTTCCATCTTTCTAGAACATATAGATGTTCTTATACCCATCGTGTAATACCCTTAAGTCAAACCGCTAGGGTTAGTAGAGTAAGATGTGTGAAGTACACATGGAAGGACGTCACACAACACCCCGTTCTTGTACTTATCGCCAATGGCAATCGGTACTCTAACCTACTCTACAATGGGTAAACCTCCCTTCTCATTCAACTAGTAAATCTTATATGGCTTAAGGTGTGGAAGGGCCAACAACTTCATCTGTCAGGACTCTAAAGGGAGCCTAGTAAGATTGCTTGAAAATTTCAAAGTCACGTGTGCATCCATAATATGGAAATCGCCTTGTAAGTCAGAGATTGCAAAACTCTAAATGATAAATCACTAAGATTACTAATTTTTAAGTAATTAATTTATTGTAACATATAAATATAAATAACTATGAATGTCTAATATCCCACAGTTCCTTAGAACTATAGAGAATCGGTATCCTTTACCAAATGATAAGATCAAGTAATATAGACTTAAAAGTTCAAACGTAATAAGGTTGAAAAATCTAAGTACATAAGTGATATTTATATTTAAAGTTTCACATGAACTAAACAACTTCGCTCTAATTCCAACCTCTAAAATGTCTCAGTACTTATATTCAACGCTTGGCTCTTAACCCATATTCGATTATCTATCAACCTGCAAAAGAAAAATTATTGGAGAGGAAGCTACAAGAGCTTAGTAAGTTATCCCTCATATTATACTGGTAAGCAAGTTATCAAACAAATTATTATAATCATATGAATACATGCATACGTAGTATACTAAACAATATATGTAGTTGACTAGTGTTGCATATAACATTAGACTTTAACACCCTTCGAAGTAAGGCTGGAGATATATTGGCATCAATCACAACTGGGCTTTAGCACCTGGGTTTTTAACCATAATTTAAATTTTGTATTTCGCAAGATATATTTCCAGTTCTAAGAAGTCTAATAGTAGTTGAAGTTGTGTAGTTGAAATTATGAAAAAGTTGAAGGTGAAAGTGGTAAGGGGAGTTTATGGTTTGGAAGTGGAGAAGAAAAGAGTGTTTTTGTGTCTTCAGTTGTGTTTTAAAAATGAAAACAAGTGAGGTCCAGATGTGGGGAAAGTTGACAACAATAGGGAAGAAAAATGGGACAAGATTACATGTGTAAATGTATAGAAAAATAAAGAAGATGGGACAAAATTCTAGATGATAATGACATTTTGTTGACTTTGTTAACATGTTGATTTAGTCAACTTTTGACTTGGTCAAATATTGACTTAGTCAACTCTCTTAAAATTACATGTAATTTGAATGCACATAATGAGGTAATTGAGAATAATTAGAAGAAAAATTAAATGAAAGGAAATATGAGATTGAATAAAATAATTAGTAAAAGTAATTATTAGAATCTTATTCTAGGTATTTATATCCTATATACATTATTTAGTATGGTACTTAATGTAATTATAAAAAAAAATCATTTAGGATGTTAATATCTACTATATGTAATATAAACATCAACTAATCACTTAACTCTATATGATACTATCCTAGTTATATAATTAGAAGATGAATATGATCTATAATGCAATATCTTAGTCTTTAGTAAATTGAATTAGTATTGTATACATTTATGAATAATTAAAAGTTATCTTGATCATTTAATAATGATTTAGTATGATACTAAGAATATATTAGCAATTAGGGTTTTAGAGTAAACTATAATGAATTATTACTTTTATATCCTTAAAGTTATAATTCTAGGATTTTTATCACTTTTAGGTGCAATCTCTAATGTTTATACACATTTAAGGCTTAATATGTTCATATGCGATTAAGTCTTTGATTATTATCTTAGGTTTTCATCTTATTTAGTCTTGTTAACTTTTATGGTCGTCTAGTACACTTGAATCAAATCTAAGATTTATGTTAGAAATTTTAGAGGTTTTGTAAACCCTACCAATTTAGCTAGTTAAGAGTAGGATTGAACCTTAATACTGTAGATAACTTGAAGAGTCATTAAAGCCGAATAAGATAAAAATTTAATAAATCATAAATATAAATATATTATAACTAGTAAAAACCTTAGAAATTGATCAAAACCCTAAATCACATACTAAAACCCTAAAACTAACTTACACATCACTAACCAAAATTGAATCTGAATTTGTTCGAAACCTTAAAATTATAAATATAAACTTATAAAATAAGTAACTATTACTCAATAGTTATAAAATTATAGTTGAATGCAATTTTCGACTAAATAGCTTATTCGCATGAAATTATAACGAAATCGCTATAATAATTTGTAAAAATTATAGTTGTACCGAGTACCAATTAAA
This sequence comes from Lumnitzera racemosa, assembly GCA_024138005.1. Classification (NCBI taxonomy): domain Eukaryota; kingdom Viridiplantae; phylum Streptophyta; class Magnoliopsida; order Myrtales; family Combretaceae; genus Lumnitzera; species Lumnitzera racemosa. The sequence goes on from JAMXBC010000002.1 coordinate 75,496,391, forward strand.
TTGATAAAATTTCACAAAAATTTAAAAATTAATTTATGATGAGATTTGTTATAATTTTTATGTTTCAAAAAATTACATATATTTATTATTAATTTTTATTTTCCTTCTCTTTCATTTTCAATTTATCTCTTTTCTCTCTTCTCTTCTTTTTCCAATTACAACGTTCTAGAAATCACGTGAGAAAAACCAATTGCCATGTGTTGAGCTTGGATAAAAAGAAAAGATTAAAAATGATTATTTTTGTCTTATTTACATTAGTGCAAAAGATTGGAAGATATCTTAGCTTAAAATTGAAGCTATCAATCACGTGAGCAAAAAGTAGAAAATATAAATATGGAAAAAGAAAAAAAAATTCTACACAAACACAAAAATCTAGGAGGCAAACTGTGAAGGAGAGAAAGAAAAAAGAAAGAAGGAAAAGAAGAAAGAAAGGAAGAAGAAAAGAAGAAGGAAAAGAAGAAGAAAAATTGAATAAATAGATAAGTAATTATTTTAGTAGTATAGATGTATAATATATAGTATACACATGTATAAATATAGTATTTGTATGGTATTTTTATATATAACATTGTTATTATATGTCTATGTATATAAATACTTAAATTTAATTATATATGTATGTATAAGGTTAGGTATGTATACATGTATGTACATAGGTATATGGAAGAGTATGTATTATGTATTTGTTTTTTTTTTTTTTTTTAGAATACATATGATTAGTATTAAGTATTTATATTAAATAACTATAGTATATATATATATTTGTACCATAAGCTATATATATATGTATCCATATATAATTATTTTCATATATATGTATATATGTAATCATATAGTATATATATGTAGTAGTATATTTCCATAAGTAGGAATATATGTATATAGAACATATATATATATGTGTATAATATAGGGTATATTTTGCGGTACACCGCATATATTATAAAAAATATGTAAAATATATAGTATACATATTTTATAATAAATATTATATATATATACTGAATATATCTAATATAAGAATGGGTATTTGTAAATTATATATATATATATTTAGGTCTTCGGAAATTATATGGGTATATTATTATGTATAAATACATATACATATATAATACGTATAATGTATAATATAGTATATAAGTAGTATACCGAATATTCATTAGCATATATAATATATTTACTAAATTTGTAAATATGTAAGGTGTATATGTATGTGTATATATATATATATATATATAAGACTGTGATTAAGGATTTTTATAAAAATAAAATTATAACATATATTATAAGTATAAATATATATATAAAACGTAAAATATATAAATAATGGGAAAATGAGAAATAATACAAATAATAAAGGCAATAATAATAATAATCATAATAAAGTAAAAATCTCAAAAATAGGAAAATATACTCAAAATAATAAAAATATCAAATATATGATTTAAATAATTATTAAATCATAAATAGTTAAGAAAAAGCGAAAATTAATATTTTATAATTTTAAAACTTAAATAATAATTTTTGTGATATTTTTATATCACAATTTAAATTACGAGTCATAACGTCCAAAATGGACCTCATTACGATAAAATACGCTTGAAAACGATCAAAATAGACTATAATTTCATAACAATCCGAGCTAAAAAGAAAAAATTACCACGATTCGATAAAAAACTTGAATCGACAATTTCATGTAAATAAGTGAAGTAGACCTTAGAAATTCTAACACTAGTTAGCTTTAAATTCCCTACCTTACAAAATTTTCATTATTCTCAAGTGATTTTGATATCAACCCTGAGTTGCCACCAGACTACTACGACCGCTGAGCTAGCCATGGCCAAGTAAGTTTTTCCTAATGATTCCATACTTGTACATGCTTGTCGTTAGTGAATATAAATTATGAATTATAAATGAATGTGTATGGAGTTGGGTTATGCTTGTGCGTGATAATTGTTGTTAATGGTAAATTTACCTTAAATTGCGATAATATAATGTCTGTTGCATAGTACATTCATTAGATTGATTATTTGTGGCTTGAAATAATCACTAAATAAATAAGACTAAATTTTATTCGACTAGAAAAGTTAACTTGGATCATCCATAAATCATGTATTGCATAATTAATTGCCGGCAATCATATTACACGAAGGTAGCGAAAGGCCATACGTGGGTTGATTATTGATTGTTATTGATTTTGTACGGTGTACATGTGCGATATAACCTTACCTTGGCCTATAGGATGACTAGGTGTTGGAGGCACCAACCGTTCGGTTATAGGTCGAGTCCAAAGGCCTTCGTTTAGGGGTGAATGAGGGCTGCGTGAACCTACTCACAATCATAAGTAGAAATCGTTTTGATAAAGCTGATAATGGTTGTACCATTACATTTTAAATATGAAATGAGGAGTTTCGTTATGAAATAAGTTCTAATATGATACCCGGATCTGACTGTACTGATGAATCTCCAATCCTAACTTTAGAGGGTGTTAAATCTGAGTTACATGCAGTACTTGGTCACCTGCATGTATTTGTTTAGCATACTGTTTGCCATGCATTCATTTGGTTGAATCTAATTATTGTATGACTTGATTGCTTTCTGGTTGAGAGAAATTAACTCACTAAGCTCTTGTAGCTTACATACCAATAGTTTTCTCTTGCAGGTTGCTAGACGATCGGGCATGGGTTAAGAACTAAGAGTTGAGTGCCAACGTCGAGATGCATAGAAATTAGACTTTGAGGACAAACTAGATGGTACATTGGAATTATTGTATACTACATTTAAATTTTGTGACTTTAGTAAGTTTGAGTTTTAGAACTTTACTACCTAATTTTATTGTTTGGTAATGGATACCAATTCTCTGCGGTTCTGTTGGACTGTGGCTTATCGGATATCTATAGCCACATATATGTGGTTGTAAGTTAATTAAGTAAAAACTTTAGTGATTAATTATTTAGAATCTTGCAATCTCTGACTTGCAAGATGATTTTCTAATCATGAGATCATGAGTGCACACATGATATGAAAATTTGAGGTAATCCTACTAAGCCCCCATTAGGGTCATGACAGGTTTACATCATGGCCTTGATTACTCCCAATGCTATAACATTGGTACAACTTCTTCCGTTTATGATCAAGGCACATAACTTATCATCCATTCAGCAATTTGGTAGAAGAGATTCTCTCTTTACGCATTCTTTTTAGCTACAAAGGTACTAAGAGATCGACGTACAACAAAACAAGACTCAGCTCCCGCTTTAGAAGGTATAAGAACATCGAGGTCTCCTTGAAGTTCTTTTAGCATCAGGCTAACTTCCACTTCCTCCTCTCCTTTACTAGTACTCTCCACTTTGAATTGAGGTTTGTTTCCCTTAATTTTCATGACACGTCAATTCGGACATTAACTAGTCATGTGTCCATAACTGAGACATTTAAAAGATTTGATCTCTTGAGTCTTCTTTCTTGAGCACTAACCTTAGTCTTTTCATATCTTAGGTTCCTCAGCCTTGCCCTTACCTCGGCCTTCTTTAGGTCAACTTGACACTTGGCTTCGATAGTCCACCTTAGAACTGTTTGGTGCTCGGCCATAGTTTGATTTATTCAGTATGTTACTTTGGCTTGGTAATATAGGTTGGGTAATTTAGCTCCGCCTCTACTTCTTAACCCTCTATGCTACTTAGATGGCCTCATCTAGACTCCCAAGTTTTTGTAGCCCTATAATATGACTAACCTTAGTCTTGAGCCCAAAAATCAATCGAGCTATGGCTCGAGTTTCGAGTTCGTTGACATCACATCGAATCATTAGTAATTCAAATTTTAGTACATACTCATCTACTAACTTGCTGTCTTATTTCAGATCTTGGAAGCATTGGAAGGTATCTTGTTCATAATACTCTGGAATGAACCGGTTTCTCATAACTCCCTTCACTTCATTCCATATTCGAATCTCACAGCAGTCTCTCTAGTGCGCATTTTGCAACTTTTTCTACCACATTGTTGCATATCCATAAAACTCTAATGTAGTTACTTTAATACGAACAACATATTCATAGTCATAGAAGTAAAATATCTTCTCAATCTTTTCCTCCCAGTCTAAGTAATCATCAGTACTATTAGACCCGTTGAAGTTAGGAAACTGCATTTTCAGATGCTCGGCTCCTTGAGGTGCCCTCAGGTTATGCTCTTCAACAACATTGTATGGTTCCCCCTCATCAAACTCCTTGACTTCATCTAGCTTGAGTCTCTTTCTCATAACTTTATTGGTACGTTGGAGTGGAGCTTAGTTTACATGAATTAGCTTACAAGCTTGCTGTTCATCCATTTGCCTTCTTGGCTTGTCTCTCACCTTTTGGCCCTACTCAATAATAACTCTCTCTTGCGGCCCTATTTCGATGACTCTTTGTATTGAGGTAGTTAGATTGGCCACAATAGCAATAAGGTCTTGCATCTTCTCATCAGTATTATGTAGGGTTTGTTGGGTAACATGACCATAACCATGAGCATTACTCTTAGCATTGTTAATCTCTCCCTGAACACTAGGATTCGACATTCTTAAAAGTAAAGCTTTAGAAAAAAAAAATACTCTTTACTCAAGAAACTCCTACTCCTACAGAAAATACCAAATGAATAGTGAATTGTAAACTTCTTCTTTTCTTGCAAATGTGAAATAGAGTATATCAAACAGTAAACTAGTAGGAACTATCTCAACACAGCTCTTAGCTATAACCTTAAGCTTTAATACCAAGATTATATGATGTGCCTAGGAGCTCAGTTATCACTAGGGCTTATCGTAGGTGGAGAGATTAGAACTAAATTAGTCCTTTGAAGTATTGAAGAAAATAGAATGGAAAGGTCGGCGAATCGAATGCAGTAGCTGGCGTGAAGCTACTTGGAGGATATGACTCACTTATGAACACAACACGACTTGATACTTCACTTGATATAACGCATAAGCTAATGCCAAGGTCGACCTGCCATTAATCTTGAGTTACTCGATAAGACTAGATAAGAGTATATGGAAGTATACTTAGATAGGAATATCTCATAAGGGCCAAGTATATTCTAAGTGTTTGTAAGGAATGTAAGATGTACGTCTACACAGAGGATGGACTATTTATAGTAAGTCCCTAGAGCAACAATACAAATAAGGAAAATTACAAAAAAAAAGGTATACATGAAAAGAAGATTCTTAGTACATACGAAAAAGGGTAAAAAGGACAAAAGACAAAAAGGAATGAAAGTACAGTATCGGGTAAAAAGGACAGGCGGTAGCTTATCAATGGTCCCATACTAAGGAATCTTTAGGTATAGTAACTAAGTTAGGTCATGATGTAGCGGCACTAGGTTACTGAGAAGAGTAAGGAGTGTCGTAAGTATTAGTAGTAGGACGAAAGAGAAGTACTTGGTTAGTAGGAGCTTATGTCTTAGCACTCAGTAGGGAGCTCTCGATAACTGAAGGTTCGAGTAGAACTTAGTATGTAGGGCTAGGGTCTTCATCACTCGATAAAGAGTTCTTAGTAAGAGAGCAGTTGGTGTTGGCATAAGGGTCAAAACAGAGCAGGGTATACCTACTCGGCGCTCTCAAGGAGTTTAACCACATTTTGCTGTGTACTATTTCTTGTTCTTAGCAAGTTGACGAGAGAGAATTCTTCTAGCGAGAGATTGGAGGCCTCTTAGGGGTAGATGAGTAAGTGGGCTACAGACTGCTAATCCATCACTTTACCACAATAGAATAAGAAGTTGTTGTGTTACATCCTAGTTGAAACCATGAACTCTAATATCGAGATTAGCTATGATATACCTAGTACACTTAGTAATCACTAGGGTTTACTTAGCATGGCAGTGAGTCTTGCTTATGGAAAAGAAAAATGGAGGTGAAAGTCTAGTAAACTTGAAGGCCAAACTATTGATATAACTTACCAAGGTTTATAATCAAACTCACTCTAGCTACTCAATATGACTTATGAATGGAGAAATGAAGGTATTTACCACTAACTCCTTACTAAAAGGAACTCGATAAGAGTAAAAGGATGATCTTCAAGGCATAAGCTTATGGAAAAGGGAGTATATTCAATAATAAGTTGACAAAGATGATGATTGTCATACATTTACAAAGCCCTTATATAGCTACTAATTAGGGTAACATACTAAAAAGGGAAAAGACTAAAAGGGTACAATTAAAAGAGGAAATATATGTGTAGAAATTACGGTACAAAAGGAATAATAGGAATAGAGTCTTTATTGGAGGACACCCACTCTTTCTATCAGAGTACATGTCTTTCAGGAGTTGGCTAGGTGCTTGGTAAATAAAGATAAAGAATTACAAACGCTATGGTTGTTGCATCCTAAATTGGCTTGGGACGCATCTAGTAGGTAGGTTAACAATTAGTCAAGATAGCTTAAAGTTAAGGAAAACAAGTGGGAAGTCAGATGGTTAAAGTTGTCCTAGTCTAGGTTGGAGCTCAAGTAAAGGCTTAGTAGCCTAAGTAATTAAGAAGTAGCTTAACAAGTGATGAGAAAGGAAACCTTGGCCATAGCTCAACTCGCCTTCTTCCATTTAACCTTTAAGTACTCAAGCAATTAGGCCCGGTATCCATGAAGTTGGCCTTGGGTGATAGGCTGGAGCTTAGCATTATTTGCATAGAGGTTGGCTAAGTTAGTGAGGATTAGGAATAGGTTAGGTCAATAGTGGAGAAAGTTAGGTTCCCAACATTTAGAAGACATCAGGAAGGGTTAGAAGTAATTAAAAGCTAAGAAGGGCAAATATGATTTTAAGTTATAGATGGGTTGACTTTAAAAGGCCATAATTTTTTGCATATAAAGAGTTACGAAGCTAATTATATGTCAACAAAGACTAATTTGAGTAAGCTTTTACCAAGAGTTAATTGATTCTCCATTTAGCACCATTTTAGAAGTTAAATTTGTAGATTCATAGGATACTAAGCAATAAAAAATTTCTTGATACTTTAGGGAAGTTTATCTTAGCTTATTTTGTTTCCATATTTCCTTAGCTTTGATTTTATTATATTTCCTTAATAATTTTAGAGTTTTAGAACTATAAATACCCTTACATTAGTTGTATTCATTATCTTACGAATTATTACAAGTTTATTCTTCACATACATTATGTTTTCATACTGTACGCTATGTTAAACCCTTACCATATACTTGTTTGGACATTGGTTTGCAAGATGCCATACCATAAACATTTTTCACATTTTAAATCATTGCATCTTTTCCTTTTAGGAGGATTCATTTGTAACTTGGCAATCCTAACATCATTTGAGCTCATAATTACTAGTGTTATCTTCTTACCATCTTTTTTGAAAGAACATACATCATAAAACATTTTTCAATCACATGTCGAAGGATTTCCAAGCATTATATGAGATAAAGAAGTAGGCATTACATCATACACGCTCTCATCTAATATTTTCCTAGAAGTAAAATTGGCATCTTACACATTCATTCCACCCATCAATATAATGCGATTATGGATGAAATATAGACTTAGTCACAATGTTAACATGAATCCCAATACCAACAAGATAGCATACAATGTTGTTAGTAAGGTACTTAATATGAAATAAGTTATGTACTCATTGTTTCCAATAGATGCTTTAGCTGGTAAAGTAAATCACAACATCTTAGGCTTTGACAAGCTTTTCTTCATATCTCCAGTTATCTTACAACCCATATTAAATTTCTAAATTTTCATCTCTTCACTCTTTTTTTTTTTTTTTCAAAGAAACAAAACTATTATTTTTTTTAAAACCATTAGAATTTAAAAGAAAATGTTTTAAAAAATTCATCCTTATAGGTCTTAGAAGTAACTAAGAGGAGAGGGAGAATTGATTACTTAATAAAATTTAAACTTTTATAATTTTAAATTAAAGCTCTCCTTTGTTTACTTAGCAAGTACGATGCATGAAACAATAATTAGTAAATAAATTAAGTGTGTACAAAAACAAAAGGAGCAAGTGATGTGTTTCTGGGGTCGGACATACGGAGAGGCACCATAACAAAGCGAACCGAAAAGAAATAAAGAAAAAGTTAGCAAAGTCCGGGCAGCTACAAAATGGATATAACACACCATTTGATCCTACTCAACTAACAATCCACTGGATATGACACACCAATCTGAATTGAGGGGACACTTACCATTACTCTTTGCTAAAGGGAATATATAAGAGTTGAATGATAACGAGAATACTAAGGTTGCTCAAAGTGAATAATTCTGTATTGAAGGTTGGATGTCTGTGTACAAGGAAAGTAGGGGGTTATATATTTGCCCACTAAGGTTATTTTACATGTATGAAAAGACAAAAGGATATTTTACAATCACGTTACATAAATCATGTTAAAAAGGACAAAGAATATTCAATACGGAAAAGAAAGAATCATTCTAGAACATTGTGTCAAAAGGCACGTATCGCTTTATGGCTGTACATCAGGAGTATGATACAACATAGGCAGAAACAGGAGGTGCTGGTAGTCAGGGGCCGACTAGATCTGGATAAGGTTAAGAGCCAATCAGTTTAGTTAGAAAGTTAGCTGAATTGGAGTCAGGCACCAGTAGTTGGTTGGAGATCTTGGCTTGGCTATCCTTTCCTGGGTTACCTTTTAGATCAAGACTTCACAATTGGGTAGGAGCATATTGGATATATGTGAGGATCTAGCAGATGAGTTGGCAGGAGGTCGAATCAGGATAGGATTCCTCGTCTCGATTATAACTTAGAGTTAGTATTTTCCGTACAAACCTTTGACATCCTCTAGCTTAGCTTCTTATAATCGGTCTAGGGGGTTGATTCCTATCATTTGCCTAAGGATCGGAAAGATTTGTCATCAAATCGGAAGGGGTTTTTGCTTGTTCTTCTAGGGTGCAAGTAGGGTCTTCTTCTTTTAGTTGATGGGGAATTAGATTGGACATATTGAAGGTCATGGAGATACCATAGTCATCAGGCAACTCGATTTGGTAGGCATTACAGTTAATTTTCTTTAGGATCTTGAATGGGCAGTTAGCTTAAGGAGATAATTTACTTTATCTGAAGTGAGGGAATCGCTTGCAGCTAAGGTGAATCCATACTAAGTCTCTTAGCTAGAAAGAAACATTTCAGAGGCCTCGGCTACCAATCTCTTGTTGTTTTTCTATTGAATTTGGCGATCTTCTTTGTTACGGACTGGTGTAGTTTATGTAATTCTCTAGCTCGATCAATTGTGGATTGAATCTCTTCAGTAGTTGCTAGGGTGCTAATCATGTTTAGGGGAATGGTTGGGTTAAGGCCATAGATGACTTCAAATGGGGTCTTTCTTGTAATGCCATAGATAGTTTGGTTATATGGTTATATGCGAACTCTACGACTAGTAGGCATAAATCTTAATCCCTGAAGTTCTTCCCTATAACAGCTCTGAGCAGATTACTTAGTATTCTGTTCACCACTTCAGTCTGGCCATCAGTTTGAGGGTAACTATTGGAGTTGAACATTAGTTTAGTCTTAAGTCTCTTTTAAAGAATCTTCTAGAAATAAGTCAAAAGTTTTGTGTCTTGATGTGAGACAATAGTCTTTAGTACTCTATGTAGTTGAACAATCTCCTACAAAAACAAATTAGCAATATATAAAGCATTGTTAGTCCGATGGTACAGAATGAAGTTGGCTATCTTACTGAAACGGTCCACTACAATAAAAACAGAATCTTTCCTTTTGGATATCTAAGGCAACCCTAAGATAAAGCCCATGTTGAGGTTGGCCCATGGTAAGGTAGGTGTTGGTAGAGGCATGGACTCTCTATAGGGCTCTCTCTTCCCTTAGCACGCTTATACACTTTACAATGACCGACTACCTTATGGACATCCTTGACTAAACTCGGCTAATAGAAATTCTCTTTTAATAGATTGGCTATCTTGACCTCCCTAACGTGGCCTGAAAGTCCACCACTGTGAGTTTCCTAGACCAATAGTTTATGTATGGAGCAATTTGGAATACATAAGCTGCAGTCTTTGAATAGATAGCCATCTTTGAGATAATATCCCTTGACAGCAATTCTGTGATTGTACTATTTTATGATAAGGTTGAAATGAGAATCATGAGCATACTGTTTGGTAATTAGTAAGAATGATAATAATTTTGTCTATAAAGTTGTTGGCAAGGTTTGTCGTCGTGATAAAGCATCGACGACTACATTTGTACTTCCCTTCTTGTATCGGATGACGTATGAGAAACTCTTCGTAAACTCCAAACACTTGGCTTGCCTCCTTGAAAGCTTGTTTTGACTCCTCAGATGTTTTAGAGACTCATGTTTTGTATAAATAGCAAACTCTCTTGACAACAAATAATGTTGCCAAACAGTAAGGGATAAAAAAAGGGAGCACATCTCCTTCTCGTATACGAAATAGTTTAGGGTTGGGCTACTTAGTTTCTCACTATGGTAAGCGATGAGCCGTCGTTCTTGCATTAAGATAGCACCAATTCCAACTCTTGATGCGTCGTACTCTAGTTTGAAGGGCTTGTCAAAATCTGGTAGTAAAGGGACAGGTGTTTAGGTGAGCTTCTCCTTAATCTGCCTAAAGCTTCACTTAGCTCGATCGTTTTACTTGAACCCTTCATTCTTTTTTGTTAGCTCGGTCAATGGGGCAGTTATTGTGCTAAAGTCCTTAATAAATTGCCTATAGAAAGAAGCTATGCCATGGAAACTTCAGACTTCAGTGACATTCTTTGACATTGGCCATTCCAAAATAGCTTAGATCTTCTCCTCATCTGCTTGAATTCCTTCCCTTAGTACGACAAACCCTAAGAACATCACCTCCTTCTGGTAGAACATGCATTTCTTTACATTCCCATACAACTTCTTAGCTTGTAGAATGTTAAATACTTCGCAAAGATATTTAACATGGTTGTTTAGTTGGTACTATACACCAATATGTCATTGAATTACATAACCACACATCTTCCAAGAAAAGAGCGCATTACATGGTTCATTAACCTCATGAATATGATCAGCACATTGGTAAGTTCGAATGGCATAACCAACCATTTGTAGAGTCTATGCCCTAGTCTTGAAGGTGGTTTTCCATTCATTGCCTGGCCTCATGCAAATTTAGTAGTAACTACTTCACAGGTTAATTTTCGAAAATATCTTAGTACCATGAAGCTCATCTAACATGTCATCGAGCTTTGGTATTGGGTATCTATACTTGACAGTAATTCGATTGATTGCTCGATTGTCAATGTACATGCGCCATGAACCATCCTTCTTCGAAACGAGTAAAGCTAGTATAGTACAAGGGCTCATACTCTACTTCATATACCCTTACTTAATGAGTTTGTCCACCTGTTTTTCAACTCAATAGCCTACTTAAGGTTCATCCTGTACATAGGTCAGTTTTGTAGGGCGATACCTAGCTGCAAATCAATACATTGCTCTATACCTCAGGCTGGTGGCAGTCCTTTGGGCAGTTCTTTCGAAAACAGGTCGGAAAACTCATTAGGAAGCTTTAGATCTCTTCTAAAACATTTTATAACTCCCTCATCTCCATTAGTCTCCTAATCAATAGGAACATCGATTCATCAGCTTTCTTAGAAGATCAAAGGTCTCTTCAGCTCATAACTAAAGCTTTCTTCTTATTGGCTCGGGTAAGTTGATTATAGGTTTCACTTACTTGGGATAAGGTTAGTGGTTGCAACATTATCCTCCTTCCGTCTTTAACAAAGGCATAGGTGTTCTTATACTTGTCATGTGTAATACGTCAGTCGAACAACCAAGATCGTCTTAGCAACAGATGTAAAGCTCCCATAAGGACGACATCACACACTACTTTGTCCTTATACACGTTCCTAATACTAAATGCTATAGTCACTTGTTCAGTTACATGTAAGGTACCCTTATCATGAATCTAATGTAGATTGTAGGGTTAAGGATGCTTTGAGGTCGGCAGACCTAACCTTTGCACAAAGGATTGTACAACCACATTAGTGCAACTTCTTCTATCGACTATGATCGTACATAATTGGTTTTTGATGGTACACTTGGTATGGACCAAATTCTCCCTTTAGTCCTCCTTAAGGTTGGAAAAGAAACTCAGGACTTGTCTCAAAACTAGGGTCATCATAAATGTAGGTCTCTTATTCCTCCTTGGCTTTTGCCTTCCGAATGTTCTTGTCCTCCTTAGGCTCACTCTCATTGGTGTAATCCATTATATCTCCTCGAAGCACCATCATATGTTGGTTTGGACACTCAGTAGCAATGTTTTTGAAGCCTAAGAATTTAAAGCATTTCACCTCGTTAGACTTTCATCTGGAGGTCTGTCCTTTCTTATACATTCTAGGGGGTAGCCTAGCTTCGGTTTGGCCTAATTGTCCTATTTGGCCATGTTAACCTGCTCAACTATCATCAGTTTGATCATCCCTTTCCTTGGCTTGATACAGTCTCCTCGGCTAGACTTGAACAAGTCAGCGTAATATCGGGGCTCGGGAAAATGTTGGCCCAAGTCGGCTTGGAACATTTCTCCTTTACTTTTCGACCCTTTGTGCTATCTTGATGGCCTTTTCCAAATTGTAAAACCTCTATATTTCTATGATATTACAAATCTCATACTTAAGCCTAGAAATGAACCTCGATATTGTACGAGCCTTGGGCTCTTCCATGTCAGCTCGGATCATTAACATCTAAAACTCCCTCACGTAGTCATCATCATATTATCTTCCTTAGCATAGCTCCTATAACTTTGCAAACGTATCTTAGAGATAAGTCTCGAGGACAAATTTACCTCTTAACAACTTTTTTCATTTCTTCCTAAGTTCTAATACCTTATCTTCCATCTCTTGCCCTAGTTACATTCAGATTCTTCTAACACATGGTGGCATACCTAGTAAACTCCAATGCGGTAAGTTAGACCTTGACCACATTCTCATAACCATAACATTTAAATACTTTCTTAACCTTTTCTTCGTACTCTAAGTGTTCATCTACATCTCCACTTCTATTGAAGGGCGGGATTTGTACCTTGACATTGTCTAGCCCTCGAGAAGCTTGTCATCCTCATCCTTGTAATGGGTAATAGTCAGCTTCTTCTTATTCACTAGATCCTTTAACATCAAACTCCTCGTTATCCTTCATAATCTCCTTTAACCCCAGTCTTCATCTAGTAGCTCCTTTAACTTAAGGAGGTCGAATTAGGTGATTGGTTCGAGCTCTCAGGGGCACCGTCTTAGGGGCTTTTGTTGCTATATACCTTAGGGTTATTGCCTATTAACTTACATTGTGGTGACTAAACTCTCAACAAGGTTTGTAAGTTTATCAAGCTCGTCGTCAACGGACCTTGGGGTGTTATTACCATTATGACTAAGACTAAGTTAAGCACCATTACTCTGGTTACTAATGATACCTTAAATACTCAATTCTGACATAGTATAATACTTTTCTGAACAGATTGACAACTTGCTAACTATCATGACCCAACAGTATCGTTGTCGTGGTAGGTCACCGTATACTATATAAAGGTCTATTATCAACCCCCTTACTGATCATAGACCTTTCATAAGACACGCAAGGCTCCTTCTATTTTACGTTACCACTAGGCCCATAGACAAGTAATATAGAGTAATTTAACTAAAATTACTTCTATGTTATAAATTAGCTAATTGTGTGGGCTTGTGAGATCCACACAAAAAAATATTACAAACAAATGCAGTTCATAACGGAATTGCATTAAATTTGTATTATGAGCAAAAATATAAAAGTATCTAAATGTCTATAAATCTATTACAGAATGTCCTCTTCGCTCTCTGATTGCTCCAACCCGTCCCTTCATGAGACTTACTATGGGCATGCCTCGGCCCGGATTAGTGAAGAGGTTTTCCTGCAACAACAAAAATCTATAGGGGTGTAAGCTTAAGCTTAGTGAGATAAATACCTTCGTCAATACTATATGACAGAAATTTATTAGATGCACAATCATATGAATGCATGAACAATCAATATGCCAAACAACACATGCAGTGACCTAGGAACTGCATACGACTCAAAATTATGCCTCCTGAAGTCGGGGTTTGGAGATAATTAACCGACCTAAACCAAAATCCGGGTTCTAGACCTTGGGTTTTATTTCATTTGTACTATCGTGCTCATGCTAAAATAAAACTCTCTCTCTCTCTCTCTCTATATATATATATATATGTATACTTCCTTTACCTAAATCAAATCATATTTTTAAAATCCCAAGTCTAGCAGTGTGGTGGCCTCTGTAATCTACAAACATACACCCTAATCAGAACCCATAAGACTCGGCCCCTTGCCGATGGTTGGCTTCTCCTAACACCTAGTAAGCCCATTAGCTTAAGATAGAGACTCAATATATATGATGACATAGCTAGTGTCCAATCCTATAGGAAACTTGTATTCCTATGAGTCCCTTCCCATCTTCTGCCTGAGGCGACAGTCGGTGTTATCCATATGCAATATGGGGAATGCATGATTCATTTTGATTTCTTAATCATATAAGTGATTAACTCGATTTTCAAGGTGATTAGAAAATTTCATTCCATACAATTTGCATGTATATATTAGTAAAAATAATTCCCATTATTATATATAATTAACAAGTTATCGCATTCATCCATAAATTTAAACACATATGTTTCCCATATCCCTTAAGCAAAATCAAGTAAAGAGTCATCAGGAATTTACTCACTTAGTTATGCGGATCAATCAAAATAATTCGGGATAGGTCGTCTCCCCAAAGCCGAGTCCCCTGGATGTCACAAAGACGATACTATAAGGATTTGAAATAAAACCTAGAAAACTAAGCTAAAACCCTTGAAGTTATACTTTTGACTTGGTTTCATAACTTTTTTCTCGGTTTTACTTAAAAGTTCAATCGCGTATAACTTTTTCATTTTAAATCTGATTTTTATGATCTTATAGTCAATCTTCATTTTTTTTAGTGTACTTTAACGTAGTGAGGTTAGATTTTGAAAACGAGGCATGCAAATCTATCCATGGGTTAGAACAGTAGTGATCCTCATGTTTTGGAGTACTTTTGGGCCTTGTATGGTAAATGGGCTTTTTGATAACTTGAGAAATCCTTTGGGCTTGGTCTTAAGATTTTATCTTAAGCTTAAAATACTCCTTAAGATCAGATTTATAACTTTGATCCATATTCCTAAGGCTAACAACCACTTTATGAGCCCTTTAGTGGGCTTAAGTTGTCAAATGGGCTTGCTTTTGGTTCAAAATAAAGTTAGTGACTTTGGTGGGCTTATGGAGCCTTAGGTGGATTTCTTATGGGCTTCAAAACAACCTCTCTTAATGTTTTAAGGTGTTGGTCAGAATTTTATTGAAAGCCTAACTTAGAGTTCTAGGCTTGTTTTAAGAGTTTTAGGCTCGGTTTTAAGTTCTAGGCTTTGTATACTTACCATACTTGCTTTGGTTGATCTTTTCACTTTGTTCATTTACTTTTATCATATTTTTAAGTGTCTCTTACCCATGTTTTGGATTTGGTCATGATGATTCTAAGGGGTTCTTACTTGGTCTTTTAACTTGTTTCATCATTTCCTTAAGTTTAGGTGTTAGATCTTGTACTTAAACTACTTGTATCCAAATCTTAGCTTAAATTTTCTTCCATAAGATGATTCTTTAACTCATGCTTCACATAAAGAAATAGGAGATCTTATAGTTATTACAACTTCCATATCATAGCTCATGTCATACAAAGTTAATTTTTTCATAAAAGTTTCATGTAATGGATTTTCCTTTACCTAAGGCTAGGTTTGAGCATCTTTAACTTAATAGAAATGGAAATAACATCTAAATGGCTCACATGTACTCCACATCCAGCATGATATCTCCTCATTCATGTATACATTTCATGATTTTCTTAACTTAAAATCTTCCATTTTAAGTGTTAAACACATATTTTTACATAACACCAACTTAGTATGCTCATAATTCAACTTTTATGTAAAGGGGTTCACAAGCTTACTTCTTAAGGTGGTCTAGCTATTTTATTAGCTTATGATCATGCTAGTATCTTCATGAAAACATGGTCCTCTAACATGTAACACTAAACTACTAACACAAAGAAACAACTTACTCGTCCTAAAAGCGTAGAAATAGTGGTTATGCAACTAAGTACCCTCTTATGTTCCTTGTTTTTCCTCCTTTTTCTTGCAAGCTCCTTTGGAACTAAAGTCTTGATCTTTAAAATGGGGCTTTGAGGATATTTTAAAGTTCTTAAAAGTGGTTTTTGAAATTGACAAATAGGGGGCATAAAATAAAGCTTGGTGCTGTGAGTATAGAAGCAAAAATGGTGGCGGCAATGTTGGGATTTTATGGAGATGGATTTCTTCTTTTGATTTGTGTTTAAAGTGAGAGAAAAGGAAGTGAAAATGAGAGTAAAAGAGGAATGAGAAAATAAGTGTGTGTAAGAAGCTTTAATTGATTGTCTTGTAGCTTATGTAAAAGTCAACAATTGCAACTATTGATGATGTAAGCATTAAGGAGTGAATAGTAGTGTATAGGAGAAAGTGATTTATGGTTGAAAGACAAGAGTATGGCCCCCCTTTTCTCCTTGTTCAAATCTACCATTTAATGTCCTTTGGGGTTATGGAATGGTCTTGTCTCATTTAATGAAGTTAAGCATGTGAAATCTTGTGAAAAATTGTCCATATGTAGTATAAGCAAAGGGGTGATAAGGAAAATGTCTTATCACTACATTTTGATAAGTTATCAATTGATAAATGATTCCAAATCTCAATTGGTAAGTTATCTAATGTGATTAGTTGGTCTACTTATTGATGTGTAAGGCTTAGACATAAAAATAAGGACATGGTCTTATAGGAAATTGTTTTAAGGTTTTCATCTTGCATTGTTTTGTAATTTATGATTCGATTCTTATAAAATTATGAAATTTTATAAAGTTGAATGAAATGATTCAAATTAAATTATTGATTAATTACTTAAGGTTAAAATTCCTTAATTATTTTAGGGTTCAGGGTTTTAAGTGACTTTAGAGCTCGTAGTTCTTCAAGCTCAGGTTTTATCGATAATTAATTTTTGAATTGAAAAAATTTGATTTGTTTCTAAATGTAAACCTAAATTCTTGGTTTTGTTGATCCTTGGGAACGTTTGGATGTTACTTTTAATTGAATCATGGGCCCACTAAAAGTAGGGTTTATATTTATTAATTGATAAGTTATTTAGGATGATTGGTTGATTTACTTATTCATGTGCACATATCTTATGCAAGAAGATAAGGAGATTGTCTTATGATTTAATTCTTATAAAATTATGAAAATTTCTTGAGTTGAATAAAATTATTTAAATTAAATTCTTAATTAGCCGCTTAGGGTTATAAGCCCTTAATTGGTTTAGTGTTTTGGGTTTAGAGTTTATGGTTCTCATATTTGAGTTTTATTGATAATAGGGTTTCGAATTGGAAAATTAAATTCGTTTTTAAATGTAAGCTTAAATTCTTAGCTTAGTTTATCCTTGGGAATATTTTGTGAAGTGTTCTTAGTGTTTATCCTTGGGAATATTTTGTGAAGTGTTCTTAGTTGAATCATAAGTTTGCTAAAAAATAGGGTTTGCAACTTATCCATATATAACATGGCTTATAAGTGAAAACAAGAAAATTGTTTTATATGAAATTCTTTTAGGGCTTGATTCTCAAATTAATTTGTAGGTTATGATTTGTCTCTTAAGAAATTTTAGAGTTTTCTAGAGTTGAATAAAATTTATTAAAATTATATTTTTAATTATTTATTTAAGGCTATAAGTCCCTGATTATCCCAAGGTTTTAGGTTCAAGTAAGTTTAAGTGTGTTTTAGAGTTCGCGTGAGATTATGTATGTTTTAGAGTTTTTCACCAACCCGGGAATAACTTACTTACACTTAGGAGCTTAAGGATTAATTAGCTTAATTAGTTAGGAATACCGCTTTATTACACAACATATATATATATATCATATGATAGATTAATAAAAGAGAAGGAAATTGCTTAATAATATATTTATATATATACATATTGTGGGGCTACTTATGTACACAAGTAAAATAATTTTTATAAATTTATTAATTTATTCCTTTAACTAGCTTAGTTTTGTTGTTTATTATTACTTGAAATAATCCTTAATTTTTTTGTTATTAGTTGTATATGATCTCACAAAATTATTGATAATTTTATTGATTTATGGCTTTTCAAGCATTAAAATAATTTTATAAAGTTTTTAAAAATTTTTATGATTTGATATTTACGGTTTTTGATAAGTTTAGGTTTACATTATTAAAAGTACGCGTATGTAGGGATTAGGGTTTTCTTGCATGATTAGGGTTTCTAAATCGTATAATAGTGTCTTTCAAGTTCATTTTAAGTTTCAAGTTTAAAATTTTAGTCGGTTTTCATTTTATGTGGTTTTGTTGACTTAGGAAAATATTTATGACACTCGAGTCCGATACCTTGTTTAGAAGGTTAAATTTACAAAGTCTACATGATGCATCTTCAGGGTTAGATACATGGAGAGGTACCACAACGAAATGAACTAGAAAGAAACAAAGAAAAAGTTAACAAATCTGGGTAGCTATCGAATGGATATGATACACCTTTGATCCTATTTGACCGACAATCCATTGGATATGATACACTAGTCCGAATTGAAGGGTTACTCACTACTATTCTTTACTAAAGGGAATAGATAAGAGTTGAATAATAACGAGAACACTAAGGTTTCTTAAAGTGAATAATTCTGTATTAAATGTTGGATGTTTGTGTATAAGGAAAGTAGGGGTTTATATACTTGCTCATTAAGTTTATTTTGCATGTTTGAAAAGACAAAAAGGCATTTTACAATCATATTACATGAATCATGCTAAAAAGGACAAAGAATATTTAATACGGAAAAGAAAGAATAATTCTAGAACGTTGTGTCAGAAGGTACGTATCACTTGATGGTTGTATATTAGGACATTAGGAGTATGATACAACATAGGTAGAAACAAAAGGTGCTAGTAGTCAAGGGTCAACCAGGTCTGGATTAGGTCAGGAGCCAATCAGTCTGGTTTTGAAGTTAGCTGAATTAGAGTTAGGCGCCAGTGGTTGGTTTGAGAGCTTAGCTTAGCTAACCTTTCTTAGGTTACCTTTTGCATCAGGAATTCACAGCTGGGCAAAAGCATGTTAGATACATGTGAGGATTTGGCAGATGAGTTGGTAGGAGGTTGGATCGGGATAAGAGTCCCCATCTCAACTATGGCTTAGAGTTAGTATTTTCCGTGTGAACCTTTAAAGTTCTCTAGCTCGGCTTTTTGTGATTGGTCCAGGGGGTTAGTTCTTATCATAAAGGGGAAAAGATGATCGGGTGAAAGAATTGTAGTGTTTTGATCTTGTGCTTACTACACTCTTCCTACTCCACCATTAGTACCTAATATTTTACACTAGTGCCATTTGACTATCCACTTAAAACAAATCAAATCATTGAGACATTACAGTCACTAAGAGATGGGAATTCAATCTCTCTACCCAACTCGCTGACCTCTAAGCATTCTTATTGAGCTTTGGACCCCTCACTTAGAGTTGATTGTAAGCCCTACAATTAACTACTCGGAGTTCAGTTTGTAGAATTTAGGGTAATTAAACAAATTGTTTAATCTAACCCAGATTTCACAATGAAGCTAGGATTATTAGTAAAGGTGACCCCGTAAGTTTGAATTTAAGAAAATAAGTAATAAAATAAGAGAATATAAGATTTTCAAAATTTAAGTATATTACTCGTTATTGATCGGAAATGCATCGATAACTAACGAATTGATAGAGATAAATTATATATATACTAAAAATCATAAAATAACTTAAATAATATTTAGGGGTATTTATTTATACCATATATATTTATTTACATGTAGGTAGAAATATGCGTAATTACCTAAAATACACAAAATAGGCTAAAATAATGTTAAATAATTAAAGAAAATGCAAGAATAATTAAGGAAAAATCAAGAAAATTAGAGAAAAATAAGGAAATATCCATAAGTGGGGTGTGGCAATTTGCAATTAAAGAAATAAAAGCAACCGATTAAATTGCAACAAATAAAAAGTGAGAAAAAGAAGAGATAAGGTAAATGTCATATCAATTTAATGTACAAAAAAATCCCTAAGACCTCTATAAATGCCTAAAATTTTACAGAAGCTCATTTGGGATGTTTGGAATTATAGAAAATTAAAGATAGTAAAAAACAAAGGGAAAATTAGGGTTTACAAAAAAATTACAAAACATCTATGCAATTATGGCCTTGGAGGGGAACCAACAGCCGATGAACATATGGGAGTAGACGGCTACCACTAGTACATAGTGGTGGCAATGCCTATATCAGCTGATAAGGCCTTAGTGGCCGGAGTTATTCGCATAGGTGAGTCTAATTTTCAACCTGATTTTGTTTAATTTTGTAAAAATATTAAATATTCTTAAAAAATTATAAAATTTGTTATTCTAGGATATTTTAGTATGTAGAATTAGGGAAAATTTTTATTTTGATAATAGAAATATACTGTCCTTAAGAAACCATACAAAGTTTATCTTTATTCAGTTTAGAAATAAATGATCTTAAGAATGTAGTTTTGAACCTAAAATTTTTGTGTAAGCTAATTAGAGCATTTAAAACAGTACTATGAAGCCCTTTTTCAAAAATTCATTTTCAAAATTTTTAGGCCATGAAATGATGAATAAAATGGGTAATTTAAGGGTAATTAGGTAATTAAATAGATAATTACTGATTTAGTCCATAATTATATGTTTTAGGATGTTGAAATCTAATGAAGTATAATACTTATAGCATTTAGGGTATTAAATGTAATTATTAGGCTATTATGTAGTATATATGTAACAGGTAAAAATTATATATTTTAAGTTAATTTTGTAAATTAGGATAATGAAGTGTAAAAGTTGATTGATGATGAATTTAGATATTTTAGGATATTGATTGATGTTGGGAAACGATATTTGGAGTGATAAAAATATTAGATGTGTATTATATACATAATAGGTAATAATACATAATATGCAAAAATTAGAAATATAATAAATAAAAATTGATATTATATTACTAATAGGAATGCACTATGGTGTGTGGTACGATGGCGAAAATAAATGATTGTGAAGGGGGTTTTGGGGAGAGTGGCCTAGCGTAGGTTAAAGATTAGGTTTATAACTGAACGTCGGTGTGGGTGTTTGGTTTCAATCCATATGTGTGTTGCTTAGTTCGGTTAGGGATGCTAGGTACAATTATGTTGAAGGTGAATTGGTATTGTTAATGGATGGTGGATGGATTGAGAGATTTGTATGTATTCATGTGTTGATAGCGTGGTGCTGGTATGTGTGATGTAGTAGAAGTGAAGTTTGGGGCTCTTGCAGTGAGTTGTATGAAGGGGATAGAGGACTACTATTGTGTGTTTGGCTTCGTTGTTGCGGATGGATGGGAGCGACGGTTGGTTGAGTGACTATTGTCTATGTATTGTGGTATACAGTAGAAGAGCTCTCGGCTAGTGTGATGCATTGTAGTGAAGCATGGGGTCTTAATTTGAGTTGTGGCGGTTGTGTCGATGGTATTTGTGTGAGTGCATTGGTGATCAGGAGTGGAGGTTTAACTACTGTTGCAGTAGTAGTGAAGAGAGATAGAGCACGATCGTGGCTTGCTTAAGTTGGGAATGGGGTCTTGCGGTATATAATAGGTTAATGTGTTTGAGGTCGGCTGGGTATGGATGCTCTATCTTCCTCCCTGATATTATGCGAACTCCCTTTTATTGATTTTCATTTCAAATCAAATTTGAACCTTAGGATCGACATGTATCAATTATAAATGAAGCTCATTTTTTTTTTTTTTTAGTTTTACAGATCTTTATTAGATGGATTTTACTATGAATCTTCCAAAGATCTAATAGTTGTAACCATGATTTATTAAGGATTCAACAAAATCCATAAAAATCGTAAAAGATTTGACATTATCTTGTACTACTTAGGTTTCTAGAAGTCCTTAGTTGATACTTTAGTGAAGAAGAAGATGGTTATGTGCTAGACATGTGACCAAACAAAAGGGAAAATAGGATTCACTTGATGCTTCCTAAGAGAATTAAACAAATGACCTAATGCTTTCACCTATACATTCCTACCAGCTAAGCTGTACTTAGTTTCCTAAAATAGCATGTACGGAAATAACTCTTAAGCTTATAAACCTATGCCTAATTTAATTTAGGTTTTCAAACCCAAAACCAATTTAGCTTAAACTCTTTTAAATTGACCATGTCCCAAAATATACACACTAAGTAAATTCTAAACCCTTTTTGATTTAATAAATATAAAGTCTTACTTTAATTAATCCCATTAAAATATTTTTAAATTTGATAAAAATCCATTTAAATATTTTATTGTGATATTTTTCAATGAAGCCCAAAAATTTTGAAGACTCTAAATTTATTAATTGTACTTTTGATTCTTGCTTGATTTAACTTTAAGCAACTGATTGATTGACTTAGACACTTTTGATACTTTGCATTTTTCAATTTTTTTTCATTTTATCATTTTTTTTTTCAATTTTTTGAATTAGGACCCTTTTTCCTATTTTAAAAATTTCTAAAACTATAAGGGGCAAAAATGGCATATATATAGCTGCTCTTTTTTAAGGTGAAGTTTGAGTAAAAATTTGCCAAAAAGACAAAAGAGACACCATTTTTACCTTGTAGATGACTCTATTTTAAGAAGAGCTATTACCAACTAGCTATCCTAGGCCTGGTCTATCAGGGATTTGGTAATAAAAAGCTCATAAAGAAAAGTGGTGAGGGTAGTGCCCCTATGGACTAGTAAGAATCCTAAAAGTATTAAAAGGAGGGTAGCGCCTTATCAGCTAGTAGGAACCTTAAAAGATACTAAAAGGAGGGTAGTACCTTATGAGTTGGCTAACCTTAAAAGATACTAGAAAGAGGGTAATGCTTTGTTAACTGGTTAACCTTAGTAAATGGGCAAAGTGCTCCTTGAGTTGGCTAAGAGCCAAAATAATAACCTAATCATGCTCCTTTTAGCTGACTAACTTAGGTAAATGGGCAAAGCGCTCTTTAAGCTAGCTAAGACTTTAAATGAGAACTTAGTCATGCCCTTCTCTAAGTTGATTGACTTAGGTGAATGAGTAAAGTGCTCCTTAAGTTGGCTAAAACCCTAAATGAGAACTTGGTTGTGCTCTTCTAAGCTAATTAACCTACGTAAACTGCTCCTTAACTAAAAAGTCAACATAAACCTAGTCGTACTCTTTTGAATTGACTGACGTAGGCAAGAGTGTCTTTAAGGGACTAGCAATCTTAACTGAAAAGTCAACATAAAACCTAGTCATACTCCTTTGAGCTAATTGAAATAGGTAAGAGTATCTCTAAGGGACTAGCAACCTTAAGTGAAAAGTCAATATGAAACTTAGTCATGCTCTTTTGAGTTAACTAACCTAGGTGGATAGGTAAAGTGCTCCTTGAGTTAGCTAAGACCCTAAAGAGAACCTAGTCATACCCTTCTAAGCTAACTAACCTAGGCAAATAGGTAAAGTTCTCTTTAAGTTAGCTAATACCTTAGATGAGAACTTAGTTGTGCCCTTTTGAGTTGGCTAGCTTAGGTGAACAGGCGAAGTGTTCCTTGAGTTGGATAAGACCTTAAATGAGAACCTGGTTATGCCCTTTTGAGCTGACTAACCTAAGTGAATGAGAAAAGTGCTCTTGGGCAAGCTAATACCCTAAAGAAACTATTCATGCTCCTTTGAGATAAATAACTTAGGAGAATAGGTACAGTATTCCTTAAACTAGCTAAAACCCAAAATGAGAACTTAGTCGTGCTCCTTTGAGCTAACTTGCCTAGGTAAATGGGAAAAGCGTACCTTAAGTTGGCTAAAACTCTAAAAGAGATATGAATCGAGATAACACTTTATAAGTTAGTTAGAACCCTAAAGAAACTTTAGATTAAGATAGCGCTATATGAGCTATCTAAAACCTTAAAAGAGATGTGAATTGAGATAGTGCTCTATGAGTTGACTAAAATCCTAAAGAAAAATGTGGAATGGGATATCGCCCTATGAGTTAGCTAGGCCCCTAAAAGAGAAATGTGAATTGGGACAGCACTCTATAAGTTGGTTAGAACCTCAAGAAAATGTAGACCGGGACAGTGTTTTATGCACTAGTTGGAGCCTTAAAGGACAAATATAAATCTAGGTAGTACTCTATGAGTTGGCTAAGACCCTAATGTGGATCAAGATAGTGCTTTATGAGCTGGTTAGGCCCCTAAAAGAGAAATGTGAAATGAGAAAGGGTAGGTGCCGTAAGGGCTTACTAGATACCTAATTGGTAAAGGGAAGTGGCTTATGAGCTGGCCAAAGACCCTAAGAAGTAGAACTAGAGGATATATCCTTTTTAGAAACCTCTTAACTTAAGAAATTTACAAATGAGGAATTTGGTGAAAACCATTTATGATGAAAAAGGCATCAAGGATAAGGTTTTTCTTGAATTGAAAAAGAATTAATGGACATAAAAAAATACATCAAGGAAAATGACTTAGAAGTAGATGACATGGACTTGAAAATGGATAGAAAAACTTGTAACAAGCCTTTACTTTCTCTCTCTCCTTTCCCTTTCTTCCTTTGTCTCCCCTTTCTTCTCTTTTTTTATCGTTTTTTTTTTCTTAAAAGCCTGTTGACAGGTACAAATTTGAATTAAAGAAGCAAGTGCTATAATCATCCCCTTCCTTGGTAACCATATAGGGCATCTTATATTCTTCTTATTCTTTGAAAATGTTTGATGCTGAGCTCCTTAGTAAGGCCTTGTGATTTTAAACATTGCTTTCCCATGGAATAAGTAACTTATGATTAGTTGAATCAAAGAGGACTTCCTTCTGTACTCTTAATTCAAATTTTGCTCTTGACTACTATTGCAAAAATTATGATTCAATTTGTAAGTGACACACCTTGATTAATCTATTAGGTCTTTTTTGGCTCAACATCATAAATTAGGCTTTTGGTCAAATGGTTTCAAAAGGGATAAATGAGAGGGCTATTTTAAAAGAAATACTTTTACCTAACCTCAATATATAACTAAAAAACCTTTAAGAAAGAACTAGATGTATGCTTGCCCCAATTTCAGAAATAACTTTATTAAAGATAAATTATCCCTTAAGATAAGAAGTGCTTTTATTGAGTGTGGGAGGTATTATACGTGGAGAGGTCTTATGTGATTTGTGATTTGGAGTGTAATTTTGAAATGAATATGAGGTATTGTGTTAGTGGTTGAGAATGTGATTCAAGACCTTGTATTTTTAGAGCAACTCATGCTTTTAAGCCTTCTTTGGTTGGGGTTTTTCTCAAACTCGATGTTCAGGCTTTTCTTTCTTTTTCTTTCTTCTAGTTTTTTTCTATTTTTCTTTCTTTCTTCTCTTTTTTTTTTCTTTACCCCATTGTTTCTTGCTTTTCTCTCACTAAAAGTAATTATCTCTTTTATTGAATCTTTGTCTTTAGATGAATCAAGGTCTTAAATCCATGGGTTCCGAATTTATGGCCTTGGGTAAGGCATTTGTGGTCTTAAGGCATTTGGCTCTTGTTCAAAGGAAACAATTTATCATTAAAAAAAAGTTATTCTTAAATTGTTATTACTAAGGTAATCACAAACCAATTTTATCCTTCTCTCCTCATCAATTACCCTAACCTCCGAAGTACCCTACTATAGGGTGGTTCTTGATAGGGTTTACATTTGAAAGCACTTCAAATTGGTTCAATGGGGTTAACAAAGGATAATTGTATTTAGAATTTGAAAATAAATACCTAACTTCATTTTAATCTATGTATTACATTCAAAATGGGCATCTTTTAAAGAATGAGTCTAAAAATCCCTCACCATCATGTCTCTCATCTCTCAAAGTGTTTACAGGTTAGTGTATGAGATGTAATTCGCCTCTTTTCATTCTAAACTTTTTTTTTTTTTTAAAGAAGAGTTACCAATTCTTTAGGCAGGGATTGATTTGCCATAGGGTAGAGATTGACCTTGCCTTTAGTTCCTTAAAACATGCTCCAATTATGACACGATACCTTTTATTCGATTTGAGTTCAAAATGAAATTTCAAAGACCAAATGCCCCATACTTTTCAAGTTCTTGCTAAAATTCCTCTAAACTTATAGGTCTTAATGCCCCTTAGCTCCCATGTGTGATTTCGGGCCTGATTCTTTAAAGTCGAATGGGCTAGCATTGACGTCTTTTGAGGTAAAAGGGACCGTAAATTACCTTTTTTGTTTATATTAAGGATCAAGCTTAAGATGGTGTTTCATGACTTCATGTTTTAGCTTAGTTCATGGTTAGAATTGATGGGTTAGGGATTTTAAGTTGGTTCAGCTACCTTTATAAGCTAGGGGTTTGTATTTGATTGGCTGCACTAATAGGCCATGTGGTTTGTGTTCGTCTTGAGTCCTATAAGGAATTATAACCATTAGCAACTTCTTCTGTGTTTTTTTTTCCTTTTTAAGAGAGAGAGAAAGAGAGAAAAAAATAGAGCTTTTATGTTACAGAGACCAAGTAATCAAATTATAAATAGGGGATTGCTTTCTTAGGATTCTTTATATAAACTTATGCATAGTTCTACTTACAAGCCTATATATTTACATTCTTTTTATTGATAGAGAATAATGATTTAATGAATACTATTAGAAGAGTTATTTGCAAATGAGGAATGGAAGAATGATATTCTAAAAAGAAAGGTTCTTTGTATTATGAAGGATACAATGTATGAACAAAGTAAAGGAATTGAACATTTTCAATGATTACTTAATAGAACTAATGATCATTTCTAATCCTATTTATTTTGAAAGAGGAGGCCTATTTACAAAGTAATAAACTATCCAAAAGAATGAATATTCTTAGCTTATAAAATACTTGGCAAAATGGTAACTATCTAAAACTATTTTATAGGATTGGTTCTTTTTTTTTTCTTTTCACCACTTTTGATCACTTAAGAGCAAGCTTTCAAAAGAAGTGTAGTATTTTACAAAATGTGATTATTTATGAACTTAACTTTTAGAAATTAGGACACAATTATCAAGCATGAATATTTATAGATGAATGAAGATAAGGACAAAAAAATGTAAAATGAATACACATAGATGTAAGGAATTAATGATCAAATAGTAATGTGTCAATATTAAGTGTTTAGGGTCATAGTTATATCGGAATTCTATTATTATAATAGATTTAAAAGAAAGATGTTACATAGAAATAGAATTTACAAGGAATTTTTAAATTTACAAAAATGTAATTTAAAAAATAAAATATAGGGAAACAATGAACGAGTCTTATACAAAAAACCAATATGCATGAAAAGTTACATGGATAATATAGGAATTCTGATATAATAACAATTTTTAGTCAGCATGCCCTATTATTATTTATTCATCAGTTAGGGTTCGTGTATGCAATTAGGGTGGGTTCTAATAGTCTTCAAGTTCTATAACCTCATATGTTTCTAAAGAAATGGTTCCTTAGTCACATCGAAACTTAAGTGAGGTAGCTTGATCAGCCTTGGAATGTGGTTACCTCATAACATCCGAAGTTTACAAAATGGCCCCCCTCCTAAGGTCCTAGGATAACCTAGTTTTGATTGCATCAGTTGTATGTATGATTCATAAAATTAAAACCCCTCCAAGGAAACCCCATAGGTTAGTTGCAACAAATATGGTAGTATAACAATTTATATTTTACAATAAAAAGAAAAAAGAAAATTTACATGAATAATTGACTTGGGTGTTCTTGAAAAATAATCCTAATTTCGAAAAATTCAAGTGGCTAGCCCTCTTAAAGTCCTTGACGTCCTCGGTAGAGTCACTAAGCTGTCAAACTTGATTTTTTGGTTTCTCATTTTAATTTCATTTCCCTTTACTTGATTTAAACTAAACCTTATACCTATTTAGTTTAAACCCTCAACCAAAGTTAAAGAAAACTCAATTTCTTTATTTTGAAAAACTTTAGAGTCGTAACCTAGTAAAATGGGAAGGTGAGTAAATTAGAACTAATTAAGTGGACCAATTTTAATCTAACCACTAGTCCACATTTTGAAAACCTTTTGAAAAGAATTCAAGAAACCAGATTTCTTGAGTTTGAGGGCTACCTTATTAAACCCTAACGGGTACCACTATTAATTTTTTGAAATTAGATTTATTTTTCAAAATTACCCCCCTTTTTTTAAATAAAGCTTAATTACTAGTAAATAAATTAAATTGTATTATTTTACAAAAAGGGGGAATTCCAACTATAATTTATAAAAAATGGAAAATAAAAGTTTTTACAAATTTTACATTATCCAAAAGGTGCTATATATCCGTTAATCAGGATCAGACGTTTATAGTTTATTCTAAAAAATTTAATTTATTTATTTTTAATTTCTGAAAATTGGCCGAGTTTACATTTTAATTAATTTATTTGGGTAAAAAAATTTCTAAGACAAGGGTTTTAATCTGAATTTTTTTTTCGAAATTTCATAAAAGAAAAACCTAAATTAGAGAGAAAAATTTTTATTATTTCCTTTTATGGAAAACGATTTTTCTAGGTGGTAAAAACATCCCCTTTTACTCATCACTTACTACCATTGTTATTATTAACAAATAACTTAAACATATAGAATGGAAAAAATAAAATAAAATAAAATAAAGTAAAAAAAACAATGACAAAAACCTGAAAAAAAATTCAAGTGTGTTGGTTAGGAAGTTAGGTGTAGGTTGGTGGGCTCGAAATTGGTTAGGTGATGGCTACATTGGGGCTCAATTCTAGTCTATGTGTGTAATGTGAGAGAATACACCAGGGCTATTGTTGCTGCGTGAAGTGGATAGAGTGACTATTGCATGGAGTTAAGGTGTTTGTTACATTAATGCTTGCAATGTGTGGTACGGTAGTGAAGAATAATTATTGTGAGGGGGGTTTTGGTAAGAGTGGTTGGGTATTGGTTGAAGACTTGGTTTAGTTTTGAACATTGGTGTAGGTACATGGTGGGTGTTTGGTTCCGATCCGTGTGTGTATTGCTTGGTTCGGTTGGGGATATTGGGTACAATTGGGTTGAAGGTGAATTGGTATTGTCAATGGATGGTAGATGGACTAAGAGATTGTAGATGTGTGTATTCATGTATTGATCGTGTGGGCTGTTAAGTGTAGTGTCGGCATGTATGATGTAGTCGAAGCGAAGTTTAGGGCTCCTATAGCGAGTCGTATGAAGGAGACAGAGGACTACTCTTATGTGTTTGTCTTCGCTGCTGCGGATGGATGGGAGCGACGGTCAGTTGAGAGGCTATTATGTGGTCATCTATATGTTGCAATACATAGTGGAAGAGCTCTCGACTAGTGTGGTGTACTGCAGTGAGGCATAGGGACTTAGTTTGATTTGCAACAGTCGTGTGGATGGTATTTGTGTAAATGTGTTGATGATCATGAGTGGGGGTTTGGCTATTGCTTTAGTAGTGGTGAAGAGAGATAAAAGATAGAGCATGGTCGTGGTTTGCTTAGGTTGGGAATGGGATCCTGTGGTATACAGTAGGTTATTGTATTTGAGGCTAGCTGGGTATGGATCCTCTATCTTCCTCCTTGACATTGTGCGAGCTCCCTTTTATAGATTTTCATTTCAAATCAAATTTAAAGCTTGAGATCGACATGTATCAACTATGGATAAAGCTCATATTTTTTTTAGTTTTTTCAAATCTTTATTAGATGGATTTTACTATGATTCTTCTTGAAGATCTAATAGTTTTAGCCATGATTTATTAAGGATTCAACAAAATCCATAAGAAATCGTAAAAGATTTGACAATATCTTGTGCAACTTAGGTTTCTAGAAGTCCTTAGTTGATACTTTAGTGAAGAAGAAGATGGTCATGTGCTAGACACTTGACCAAACAAAAGGGAAAACAAAATCTACCTGATGCTTCCTAAGACAACAAATTCACCTACACGTACCTACTAGCTAAGTTATGCTTAGTTTCTCAAAATAACATGTACAAAAATAACTCTTAAGCTTATAAACCTATGCCTAATTTAATTTAGGTTTTCAAATCCAAACCTAATTTGGCTTAAACTCTTTTAAATTGACCACAGCCCAAAATATACACATTAAATATATTCTAAACCCATTTTGAATTTAATAAATATAAAGTCTTACTTTAATTGACCCTATTAAAATATTTTTAAATTGGACAAAAATCTATTTAAATATTTTATTGTGATATTTTTCAATGAAGCCCAAAAATTTTGAAGAGTCTAAATTTATTAAATGTACTTTTGATTCTTACCTGATCTAACTTTAAACAACTAATTGACCCACTCGGACACCTTTGACACTTTAAATTTTTCAATTTCTTTTGCGTTTTATCATTTTTTGTTATTTTCTAAATTAGGACCCTTTTGCCTATTTTAAAAATTTCTAAAACTATAGGGGTTAAAATGGGGTGTTTATAAGTAAGGTTGAATTGGGAAATTAGCTTAACTATCTCGATCATTACCCTGCTTGGGTATTGTATTCATTCGGCCTCTATTTGGGCCTCCCCTAAGTCGTTGCTTATCTTCGTGTATAGTAATCATCAAGCTAGTTTCTAAGTCGGTAAGCTTGTCCAGCCTTTCGTCCATAGTCTGAGGTGTATGACTTCCTTATTGAGATTGACCAATTTGAGCACCGCTCTCTTGATTTCCAACAATTCTTTGAACACTAGATTTTCGACATTACTTAAGACTTTAATGAACTATTATATCTAATTAGAATCTCATTTAAATCATACAAAACCTTCTTCGAAATCCAACCTCAAACTTCAACTCAATAGCACTTGCTTCAACAAAGACCAAACATTATCAATAATACTCAAGATGGTCACAGATCAACTATAAGTCCACATACATTCCGTTTCGTAAGGACAGAGACTTGGGAAAATAGAGCAATCTTATATTGACTCCCTAATACTCAAAACACCACACTAATACCTACTACATACAACCATAATAGTTTAATCCTAAACATAATATACTTCACACAACAACACTACAAAACAAATGCACAAGAACATAGAATGCTAAAAACTTACACAAATGTAGCCAATCTTTGATACTAAGATGATACAAGCATTACCATAGATGGATACATGAACAGTGGTATCATACAACTCAGGGGTAGGTCCGAATTGCAAGATGGTCTAAAAACTAGATAATAGTTCAAGATTTTGAGCAAAGGTTCCCATGCACCGATGAAGGATGTGATACACCAACGTCTCATACAAGTCTAAGTCACACATGATATGACACATAAATGCTACAAGAAGTTACTTGCCATTAGTCAATGCTCTTAATGGATGAGATAAGAGTGAGAAGAATAAGCAAAAAACTTAGCTCAAAGGGGGAAAACGTCTAAATATAGTGGGCATTGATGTATGATTATTACAATAGAGGTTGCTTATATGTCCCAATCAGGGTAAGTCCTAGGTTCTGATAATTTCTAAAAAGATCCCATTTTAGAATTGGAAAAAAAGAAATACAATGCAAGGGCAAAATAGTAATAGTGGGAAATGCAATATTCTAACAAGGATAGTATAGATATTAGAGGATAGGACATGTGACTACCTCTCAATCAGATTGTCTAAATGGATGCTAAATGTAGAGCTGAGATGAGCTAGTTAGGTCAACATCGTATTAGTAGCTTAGTAGCTTAGGAACTTGTTGAGTGCTTGCTGGGATTGTTGGAATTTAGGAGCTTGACTTCAATAGGTCAACTCGGCATTGGGCTGGTTTAGGCTCGAACATCTAGTAGATTAGGTTTCATTGGAGCTTAGGCTTCGGTATAAATGGAAGTTGTCAACTTTTGTAGAACTTCTTCCTTCTAAGAAATTGTGAATAGGTTTGAGGAGCTTGAAATGCATACTAGGTTAGCTAAGAGGAACTCTTCTTCTTTTGGAGTTAGGTCCTTCTAGGTAGCTCGATGAACTAAGGTAACAAGTCTTCATGCTTAGGATTATGTAATTGGCCCTTGATACTGATCAATAGCTGCAGTAGTGATTGAAGTAATATTGTTAGTGTCTTAAGTTGTTGAAGTAGTACCAAAGTTATACTATATGTTAGCAAGCTTACGTTACTTAGAGTTAATGTGAGTAGCTGCTATTACTATTATTGTTGCATTTAAGGAGGAAGGAAGTTAAGTCATTTCGTAGAGTTGAGTAGAGCCATGAACAATTTAAGGTTGTATTGACTTGCTCAGTATGTGTATGGTTAAAAAAAGAGGAAGTTGTGAAGGATGTATAATAAGAGAATATTGAATCCAAGTATCTATGGTGGTATTGTGGACACTGAGAGTGATGTGTATGGTTGAGGAAGGTAAGGCAACCAAATCCCTGGAACTATTAATGAGAAGATTGATGACTTGGTTACCATGCTAGCTAAGATGAATATGCTTACGCCATAGACTGTCAATATGTGACTTGTTGAAACTATAAGAAATGATGCTTGACTTATTGTAGCTGCCCTACTAGATGCTCGACCTAATATGGGGAGGTAAGGAGCTAGGATTAGGAGGAATGAAGTGTTGCATGAACCTGTACACCCAAGTTAGAATCAACAAGTTAAAGGGACTGGGGATATTGACAGGTAAGGTAGGCAATTTCATTTAGATGGCATAAAAGAAGAAGAGGACGATAATTTTAGCGAGTTTTAAGAACCTGGTAGATGAGCTCCTAGAGGCTTGGAAAATGTGAAGATGCAAATCTTGAGCTTTATTAGTAATAGAGATGCTAATGGCTACCTAGATTGGGAAGACAAAGTAGAGAAGCTATTTGGATGTTATGAGCATGATGAAGAAGTTAAAATCCTACTTACTATACTCCAATTTTTAGGGTACTCCACCCTTTAGGATGAGAATTTGCTAACAACAAGAAGCCAAGCTAAAGTCCTTGAGATTTGTACTTCGCTTAAGATGAAAAGGCTAAGGAAGATAAGGTTTATGTCGGATTCTATTTACAAGATACTTTATAGAATTATAGATACTAATGTAAGGTGTAAATAGTGTTGATAAGTACGTCAAAGAATATCATATACTAATAATTTGTAGTAAAGTAGAGGAACCTAGGGCTAGAACAATCTCTAGATTCATAGTTTCCCTAAAATATGATCTTGGCAATGTGGCTAAAGTGTAGAGGATATAGACATTTGACAAAGGTATAAGAGGAGCATAAAGGATTGAGAGGTAGAAGTATTGAGCTCTTAACCTATATCTTCAAGCTAACTTACTTTACGATAGCTTGAAGTGATTCAAGGCACTAAACATCGAGGTCCTAACTTTAGCTAGGAAGGTCACTAAGCTAACCAAAGGGGAAAGACCAACCCAAACCTAAGAAGGAAACTAGGTAAAAATGTAGGAAGAAGATGTGAAAAATCAAATGCTTCAAGGGCTTAAGCTTTAGCTACATAGCATCCTAATGTCCTAACAAGAGAGTAATGGTATAAGGGAGACAAACAGGAGTGTATAGATGAAGAGGAATTAATGGGAGAAAAAGTTAAGGAGAGATAGGAAGAGATTGGAGGACTAGTTGATGAGTTCTATGAGGAAGAGGAAACTATCATGTATATAGCAAAAGGATGATTCATGAATATAGTTGTATGCCAAGTTCTTGGCATGACTCCATCTGAGGAAAAGGTGTAGAGGGAGGACCTATTTTAAATCAGACATTGAGTGAAAATGACAAGAATCAACCCTAAAGACCCTTCACTTACTCCTAGGCTAAAGGATTAGCTAACATGGTACAATAGATCTCTTCCGTAGGCCAAGTCTAGAGGAGCTTGGCCTAATCTGCGGCGCTAATTGGACTAATGCCCGAGTTGTAGCAAGTTGAGAGCTATGTTTGTATCGGAATAAAGTTAGTCTAAGTTGTCTAACTATTCACCTAAAGCCTTGTCCAAGGTGTCTAACTTGTTATAGGATACCCAACCTTCATTATCAACCTATTTTGAAGATTCCTTGACTTTATAAGGCTAAAGCTATCAAGGCCAGTTTGTCGAGCCATTCAAACTCCCAGTTGCTATTGATCTTATCTAAATAGGCTAGAGGCTATTATGTGACGTATCTTCCAATCTTTGTCTAAGTGACACATGTCCCACTACTCAAGCCGTACAAGACTAAAGCTAAGACATTCTCTGCAAGATAAATTATGGATCTACCCCTCTCTTTTTATAAATCAATTAGATGTACTTATTTTAGTAACTATACCCTTTTAGTAAATACCCACTAAAGTAATGTTGCCCTAGCAATGTAGGTATAAATAGTTCATTTTTGTATTCACTATAATAATCTTCCTTAATAAATTATTGATTTTTGCTTCTTACTCGAGTATTTATCCTTTGTGAATACCCTCAACTCTTATCAGTCCTTATAGTAAGGATTATGATGAGCGATGCACTCGACTTAAACTAGTGCATCACAGCTGGCAAGTTGTTTGGCCATGTGTGTTCGTTTGGTGTGTTATGTCATTCAAGTAGCACATAAGTTTTGCTAAACTTCTACTGTAAAACCCATCTAAACCCATCACATTTTCTTTGATAGCTTCAAAAGACCCAACTATACTATGATAAGACCTAATCACAGGCACAACCATGGTTCGTTTAGTCCATTATTTTGGCATTGTAGGAACCTACACATCTCCATGTCATATGAGGGAGAAGAACATGGTATCCAAGCTCTAAGAAGCATGAAAATGTTAAAGTATAGATTTCGAGCTTTTCTAGAAGTGGGAGTGTTGATGAATATTTAGATTAGGAGGAAAGAAAGGAGAAATTGTTCGAATGCTTTTAATATGCCAAGGAAGATAAAACCTAGCTTGCTACCCTAAATTTTACTAGGTATGCTAGTTTGTGGTGTTAGAAGTTACAAACTACACGAAGAAGAGACAGAAGATGAGAAGTTAGGACATGGGAAGAAATGAAAAGGATAATGAGTGGAAGGTTCATTCTAGACTCTTATTTTCAAGATACATTTGCCAAGCTGTAACAACTTCGATAAGGAAATTGAATTGTTGATGAGTATGTGTGAGAATTCCAAATGCTTATGATCCAATACAGTTTGGATGAGCTTGAAGCTCGAATTATCTATAGGTTTGTCATTAGCCCAAGGTATGAGCCCCGAGACATTGTTAAAGTGTAGCCATTTGATACTCTTGAAGAAGCTATTAAGGTTACCTAGCATATTGAGAGGTAAAGTAAGAACTAACCTTATTGAACTCTACCGGTTTAGCTTAATCAACTAGCCTGACCTATTTTGGGAAATATTAGGAGACTTAGTTTCTCTACATCAAGTAGAAGGGGGGGATAGACAGCATGAGTAGAAGATATTGGGATGGAGCAAGGTTTTAGAAGGGACAAACTTCAAGGAGGAAGACTAGTGAGATTGAGTTCTCCAAATGTAAGGGAATTAGGCACATGGTTGCTCAATATTCGAATCAATGAACTATGGTAATCAAGGGAGAACTTCTAACCTTTAAAATGTACAATGTTAATGAAGAAGTTGATGAGGTAATAAGAGAACTAAAAGAAGGAGTAAAGGTAGGAGTTATGGGAAATAACATTTTTCTAAAGGAAGGAGATATGTTGGGATTGGCTATTCACTAAGTTATGAGCTTAGAACCTAATAAGGAGAATGAGTAGCGATAGAATTTGTTCCATGCTACGTATAAGGTAAAGGATTAGCTGTGTGCATTGATTGTTAATGGTAGGAATAGTACAAATGTTACATCTACTAATCTAGTTAAGCAGTTGCAGTTTCTGACCTCCCTAAACCGTAAACCATATAAGTTGTATTAGTTGAATGAGAGAGGTTTGTTGCATGTTTCATGCCAAATAATATTACTTATTTCATTAGGAGTTACAAAGATGAAGTCTTGCGTGATGTATTGTCAATGTGTACTTCGTATATCTTATTAAGCTGACCTTGGCTTCTCAATCGAAAGATCATATATGATGGATCCAAGAACACCTACACATTTGAGAAAGATGGTCAAAATATTACTTTTAATTGATGACTCCTAGTCGGGTCAACAATATGTAATCTAAGTTGAGCCGATAAACTAAAAGACTCTAGTGTTAAGTTGATCTGAATTTAGGGAATTATATTGTCAGATGAGCTAACCTTTTTATTGATTTAGAGCTGTTGAAACTGAAGGAACAGAGTAACTTGCCTGAAGAGGTCAAGAGACTGATAGATGAGTTCGTCGACCTATTCCTTAAGGAATTACTAAAAGCCTTACCTCCATTAGATAGGATAAAGTATTGTACCAATTTGTAACCTAGACTACCTTATTGAATCAACTAGCTTAGAGGATGAACCCTAAGTAAGCTTCTAAGCTGTAAAGGCAAGTAAACGAGCTTGTTGAACATGGTTATGTTAGAGAAATTTGAAGCCCATATGCTGTACTTATACTATTAATGTTAAAGAATGATGGAACATGGAGAATGTATGTAGATAACTAAACTATCAACAAAATCACCATTAAATATTGATATTAGATCCCTAGAATGGATGACATGTTAAATGAGTTACATGGAGCTAAACTATTTTTGAAGGGTGAACTTAAATCTGGATATCATCATATTCACTTAAGGCTAGGTGATGAATGGAAAACTACCTTCAAGACCAGGCATGAATTATATGAATGGTTAGTCATGCCCTTTGGATTGTTGAATGTCCCTAATATATTTATGAGGTTGATGAATCATATATTGAGGAATCAGATTGGAAAGTCTATCACTATCTATTTTGTTAATATTCTGGTATGTAATCCTAATCTAGAAAGCCACGTAGATCATCTCTGAATTGTTTTTGAGGTACTATAAGTTGAAAGACAGTTTGGCAAACTAAAGAAGTGTTGCTTTTGTTAGGAAGAGGTAGTTTTCTTAGGCTTTGTTGTTAATGAAGGAGGCCATAGTGTGGATGTAGAGAAAATCTAAGATATTGTAGAATGGTCTACTTCAACCTGCTGTGCAGTCTTATAAGCTTTCCATGGCTTAACATCTTTTTATTGGATGTTTATTCAAAACTTCAGTATCATTCTAGTACCCCTAACAAAGCTAACCAAGAAAAATGTAGAATTTCCATAGGGAAATAAGAAGGAGAAGAGTTTTACGGAGCTAAAGAGGAGATTAACTTTAGGCATGATTCTAGCTTTACTCAATTTTCATAAGTTCTTTGAATTAGACTTTAGTGCTTCTAGCATTGGTATAAGAGCCATTCTCATGTAAGATTACTAACCTATTGCTTGTTTTAGTGAGAAGCTTAAGGGAGCTACCTTAAACTATTTTGTATACGAGAAAGAGCTATATGCATTGATCTAAATTCTACAAATATGATAGCATTATTTGCTATCCAAAGAGTTTGCTGTATATAGTAAGCATTAGATCCTAAGGTATCTAAGGAACTAATTAAAGCTGTCAAAGCGACAAGTCAAGTGGATTGAATTTTTGGAAGGATTTTCATTTGTGATTAAGTACAGTAGAGGGAAAACCAATGTAGTAATTGATGCCTTGTGCAGGTGATATGTATTACTTTCCAAGTTGTAAACAAGACTAATGGGATTTGCTAGTGTAAAGGAGTAGTACCTTTCGGACCTCACTTTAGTCCAATCTATGCCTAATGCATCAAGGAAGGCTAGTGGATGACTACTTTAGCAAAGATGGATATTTGTTCTAAGCTGGAAAGTTGTGTATGCCGACCCATTTTATTTGAGAGTTGCTTGTGAAGGAAGCCTAATTGGGGATTATTATGTCATTTTGGAGAAAGGATGATGTACGAATTGTTGAAATCCAGGTTCTATTAGCTTAAGATGCTAAGGGATGTCCATCAAATTATGGAAAGATGTGTTACCTATAAAGAGATAAAGAACCAAGCTGTACAAGGAAAGGCTATGCCTTTAACTATCCTAACCAAACCTTAAGTTGAATTAAATATGGATTTATTTCTTAGCCTACCTAGAACAGCTTATGGGAAGGATGACATTATGGTGGTTGTTGACAAATTTAGCAAAATGACACATTTTGTCATGACCCTACAGGAGCCTAGTAGAATTACTTGAAATTTCCATAACATGTGTATACCCATGATATGAAAATTGCTTGCAAGTTAAAGATTGCAAGACTCTAAATGATTAATCACTAAGGTTACTGATTTTTAAGTAATTAATTTACTGTAGAATACAATCATAAATAACTATGGGTATCCGATATCCCACAGTTCCTCAGAACTGCAAAGAATCGGTATCCCTTACTAAATAATAAGATAGGATATACCAATATTACAGAAGAAATACAAGAAAAATTAAAGTATTAACAAAGGATATTTATGTATCATCTAAAGGGTACTCAGCTATTCCTAATACTAAGACATAAATCTTTATCTCATACTCGACACTCGAGACTTATCCCAATCCTAATGTAAGTAAACCTGTAAGAGAAACTATGAGGGAGTGAGCATATAACAGCTTAGTGAGTTCGTTCCTCATCACTACCGTTTAAGCAAATTATCACACATGCAAACAAGCTATCTACATATAAAATCAATGCAGGCACGACATCCATAGGAGTCCAGAACTATGGAAGGTGTAAAATTACGTCGTTTACACTTCGATTATCTCCTGTACTTACCTGTACAGGATACCTTAGCTTACCTGTATGAGGCTACCTAGGGGCCTCACCCCTCTAAGAGATACTCAACTATTACCCTAGCCGAGAAAAGATTTCAATTCAAATAGGGGGATTCCAATATAGGACTATCCACCTTCTAAGGCCCCTCGGGCAGAAACTTGCGAGTCCATCTCGCAACCAAAATTAACTAAGGCCTTACAATCATAATAAAGAGAGTCCTCTTGCTATCAAGTGGAGAACCTATGCTAACTTTGGCTTAACGATAAAATATCATTTCTGGTACTGCGACCCTTATCAAAATCGTACAAAATACGTTTAAGATTAGGAAAACCTTTTTCTAAAAATACCCTTTTCAACATTTTGCAAAGCTAGCACTCTCCGTCCATACATTTACTGAGTCATAGACATGCGATGAATAGAACCGGTTATTTGTGTCAAATATTTATATTTATCAACTTAAAAAAAATGATCACACAGATGATGGCATACAAGAAAAACAGTATTCAAACATACAAGCAGCAGCAAGCAGCAAAACATTATACAAGTAACATGCACAAGTAAGTAGTAGGTCATTAGAACTCGCTTACCGGGATTATTGCTCATTCTCTAAGCCTTTGGGGTTTCTAGGACTTAATATCGAACGCCTAAATCAAAATAGTAAAACTTATAAGTGTTTTGAGAAATCAGACTCCTTAGTTAACTAAATGTCTACTGTAGTTTATCTAGTTCTCCAATATACCCAAGTCTTATATTTATAGGGTTTATCATACTCAATGGGGTTAATATTAACTATTTTCTTATATTTGTAAGTTATGAGATGTCCATTATGTATTTTGTAACCTTTTCATTCCAATCCTGATACTTGTGAACTTATAGTTGTTTTTTATCGTTTTCAGACATACGTTCATACGATGATGTCCCTTTTGGACGTTGTGACTCGTAATTTAAATTGTGATATAAAAATATCACAAAAATTATTATTTAAATTTAAAAATCATAAAATATTAATTTTTGATATTTTTATTATTTTGAGCATATTTTCCTATTTTTGAGATTTTTACTTTATTATGATTATTATTATTATTATGACCTTTATTATTATTACTTCTCATTTTCTTATTAATTATGTATTTCACGATTTATACATACATATATATATTTATATATATTTTTGGTATACTACATAAATCTAATATATATTATACGCTATATGTATAGATATACTTATTTTATGAACATAAACATACTCTTATGTACATATATATATATTCATGTATTTGTATTTATACATAATAATATACCCATATAATTTCCGAAGACCTAAATATATATATATATATGTATAATTTACAAATACCCATTCTTATATTGTATATATTTGATATATATATTTACATAATATTTATTATAAAATATTTATACTATATATTATATATATATTTTATAATATATGTGGTGTACCGCAAAATAAACCCTTTATTATACATATATATATATATGTTCTATATACATATATTCTTACTTATGGAAATATACTACTACATATATATACCATACGATTACATAAATACATATATATGAAAATAATTATACATGGATATATATATATATAGCTTACGGTATATATATACACTATAGTTATTTAATATAAAAACTTAATACTAATCATATGTATACTTAAAAAAATACATAATACATAATAAATACTCTTTTCATATAATATATCTATTTTTATACATGTATACATACTTAGCCTTATACATGCATATATTATTCAATTTATGTATTTATGTAAATATACATGTATTGCTAAGGTTATATTAAAAAAATACTATACAAATACTTCATTTATACATATATATACTATATAACATACATCTAAAATAATTTACTTACCTTTTTTTTTTCTTCTAATTCTTCCTTCTTCTTTTTTTTCCTTCTTCTTTTCTTTCTTTCTTTTTCTTTCTTTCTCTTCTCACGGTTATGCTTCCACGATGTTTTTTTCTCTCTTTTCTTTTTCTGTTTTATTTTTACAGTTTTGCTTTCTCTTTTTCTTTTTCTTTTTATTCATGTGAGTTAGCTTAAAATTTAAGCAAAGTGTTTAACTAATCTTTACACATGGCAAATTTTTTTTTCTCACATGAGCGACTATTGGTTTCTAGAATGTTGCAATTGAGAAAAAGAAAAAAAGAGAGAAAAGAGATAAATTGGAAATGAAAGAGAAGGAAAATAAAAATTAATAATAAATATATATAATTTTTCGAAACATAAAAATTATAACAAATCTCATCATAAATTAATTTTTAAATTTTTGTGAGATTTTATCAATTTAATTGGTACCCGGTATAACTATAATTTTTACAAGTTATTATAGCAATTTCGTTATAATTTCATGCGAATAGGCTATTTAGTCGAAAATTGCAATTGACTATAATTTTATCACTATTGAGTAATATTTAATTATTTTATGGGTTTATGTTTACAATTTTAGGGTTTTGAACAAATTTAGGTTCAATTTTGGTTAATGGTGCTTAAAGCAATTTTAGGGTTTTAGTATACAATTTAGGGTTTTAATCAATTTCTAAGGTTTTTACTCCTTATAATATATTTAAATTTATGATTTATTAAATTTTTATCTTGCTCGACTTTAATGACTCTTCGAGTTATCTATAGTATTAAGGTTCAATCCTATTCTTAAATAGCTAAATTTGCGGGGTTTACATATTTTGTATCCTACAATAAATAATGACGCTTTGGCTATTTATTTTCTTTTCTTATAAGAGATTTGAGGCTACATAATGTTGCTTAAGGTATTTTTGGAAGACCCTATGTTGACAACTAGGAACTAAGCTACTTTTTAGTACATCATGCCATCCACAAAATGATAGGCAAATAAAGGTCATCAATAGAACCTAGGGTTCACTACTCCAAGCTACTCTTCGAAGGAATTTATCTGATTAGGACACTTACTTACCCATAGTGAAAATTGACTATAATAGATTTGTTCATAAAACTATAGGCAAGACCGCTTTTGAAGTTGTCTATGGCTTCAATACCAAGTTATATCTTAACCAGGAACCAATACCAAGATCTAAGCAAGGTGATCCTAATACTAAAGACTAAGGCAAAACTTTGAAACCATAAAGTAACTGAGCAACTGACATAAGCTACTAAGAGACTAGAATACGGAAGTCAAGGATGGAGGAAGAAAAAGTTGTTTCAACTTGGAGACCTTGTATGGTTTTACTTTAGCAAAGAGAGATTGTCAAGTAAGAGGAAGAATAAGCTATCACCCAAGCTAAGGGACTATGCAAAGTACTTCAAAAAGTTAATGACAATACATACAAGCTCTAATTGCTAAAGGGATATAGAGTCTCTAACATATTTATTATCGTTGAGCTAAGCTCATATTTACTTAAAGAGGATGCATTAGTAGAAAACTTTGTGGATTTGATCCCAAATCTAAATTAACTTAGAGGGAATAATAGGAATGAGCTACAAGGACACCTTACTTACTCCCAAGCTAAAAGACGTACCAATATGGTACAACAGATTCTCTCCCATAAGCTAAGTCTAAAGGAGACCAACCTGATTTGCAAAGCTAATCTAATTGCATGTCTAAGCTATAGTAAGTTAAATGTTGTGCTGGGATAATACCAAAGTTAGTTTGAGATATCTAGCTATTTACCTAAAGCCCTATCTAAGGCATCCAACCTGTTCTAGAATCCTTAGCCTTTATCGCCAACTTGTTTCAAAGATTTCCTGACTCTATAAGCCTAAAGTTGCCAAGGCCAATCTGTCAAGCCATTCAAAGTTCCAATTACTGTTGATCTTATCCAAACAAGTAAGAGGTTGTTATGTGGTGTATCTTCTAACTTATCTCTAAGTGACTTATGTCCTACTACTCAAGTCGTATGACACTAATACTAGGATACTCTATAAGATGAATTACGAATTCACCTATTTCTTTTTACAAATCAATTAGATGTACTTATTTTAGTAATTATATTGATCAACTCTAATTAGATCTACCAAGTCTAACTATTTAAATTCCTATATTTTATCCTATACTCGGTAAAATAGGCAAGTATACCTATCGTTTACTAATATGGATAAGTATAGCTTCATCTTCATTGGGAAAAGGATGCAAACACTAGTACCAATTATTCTTCCTGCTAACTGACGACCAAATGATTTGATGAAGTAATTTAACTAATTTTTACAACTGAACTATACTAATTCTACAATTACACCAAGAAAACACAAGAAGTAAGATTATAATACAAACACAACAAATTAAGAAATAGGTTTACTCCATCATAGTAACATGTCTTATAAACTTTCCATCCTAATAATTACTCATTTGCAGGAATTCTCTACTCATGAGTATTGTATTCTTCTTAGAATTATTTAATTCTAATCTCGATTGTTTTCCTTAAAATCTCTTTTCAAAGAATGGATTAGTCAAGATTGCACTAGAAGCTTCCTAATCCTTGAGTTCCTTAAACATGTAGCGAACTTCCTAATAATATCTCTATCAATAGGAGTAGTTGGTCTTAGTGACTGAGATCCATTCAGTAGAATTGTTTCTCAATATACTCCATTGAAATCTATTGCAAGATCGTATTGTGCACTATACTTTCTCAACTTGTTTGAAGTTCTAATTACTAGAAATACTTAATCGTTAGGAATAACAACAATTCAAAGAACATTTATGTTAAAATGACTTCGTAAACCCTAATTTATCACTTGCACATGATAGACAAAGAAAGAAACATAAATAAATAGGAAAAACAAAGTAAACTATAACATAAACAGAAGAAGAGTTAAGAAAGAAAACCCCCTTTTATTCACTTAAAGAATTCTACTACAACAATGTATGGACATTGGATTCTTCACAATTCTCTCGAATTTTATGAAGGATATCATATAAACTTACGTCATGTTTCCACTATACTAAGAACACGGATAAGACACTTAATGGATTTTGATGATCTATTGTGTTTCTTAGTGATGTTGGTTCTAATGTTCTCTCCCCTTTTGATCTAAAGTTCTCTCTCCCTTATCTAAAAGTCACGGTATATTTATACATAACTCATCAAATGACTCGAATTATACCAC
Source organism: Lumnitzera racemosa (assembly GCA_024138005.1). Lineage (NCBI taxonomy): Eukaryota > Viridiplantae > Streptophyta > Magnoliopsida > Myrtales > Combretaceae > Lumnitzera > Lumnitzera racemosa. The sequence continues at coordinate 75,540,187 of JAMXBC010000002.1, forward strand.
TTCAAGACACCACATGATGTTAAGACATGTTCTATGTACTAGTTCGTATGAAAAAGTTGAAGAAGAATAATTGTATCCACTCCCATTAAGCTTATGACTCAAGGAGTAATAGTCTCGAAAAACAAGATTCTATACCAATTACGGCTATGATAATGGATGTGAATGCCTCATCGCCTCATTACATCTCATTACACTCATGAATGAGGGCTTGATCATCCTCTTGCTATACAATTACGATCGTGATTGATAGGGGGATCATCAAAACTTCCTCAATCATGCCCATGATGGAGGGAATGATTAGTGCTGGCCATTCAATCCTTTATTATCATGCATGTGATGGATTGCATCTTGGTTTTATTTTAAGGTTTTATTCTCTTCATGGCCGTGATTGCCTTAGAACTTATTGTTCTTTATGTAAACTTCATTTCCTTGCTCCTAATTCATCTAAAATCAATAAATTACACAATTAAGTACCAAAAACTTAAGAATTTAATCATGACTATGAACATTTTATGCCTAAATATGTCTTGAAAGTATAGAGTAATTTACACTTATCATACACCCTTTTAGTAAATACCCACTACAGTAATGTGCCTTAGTAATGTAGGTATAGTTACTTAATTTTTTTCTGAATTATCGACTTTTCCTTCTCACTCGAGTATCTGTCTTTTGTGAATGCCCTTAGATCTTATTAATCCCTTTATCAAGGATTATAGTGAGCAACCTACTTGACCTACACTAGTGATCACATCTAACGAGTTGTTTGATTGTGTATGTTCATTTGGCGTATCACATCCATTCGAATGGCACACAAGTTTGGCTAACTTCTACCCTAAAACCCATCTATACCCATCACATTTCATTGATAGCTTTGAAGAAACTATTAATTGATAGGGATTTCCCCCTTAGACCTAGATTAATTTAAAATAAAGTATACTTGACTTGCTTATTTACATTTTGTTCCCTTTGCACCACTCTTCCAACCTCTTTTAGCTATGCTCTTAAATAATTGATCAACTTAGGGAAGCTAGTGAGATAAACACACCTAAATGGTAAAGAGCAAATCCAAATTAGCTCTATTCAACTTAGAAGAATTGTATACAACTCGTTAAGATAAAATTAACCACAAAGAGTTTAAATTTGAATAAAAGGTGTGAGCGTTTAGGCTTCTTGTAGGAAAAATAGTTTACCAGCTACCGTTACTCCATCCTTATCCCTTGATATTAGGGGGTGGTCTAAAATTCATATATGACACACATATATATTTTCAAGGTAACAGTTACCGAGTATAGATGATTTGCACATATAAATAAAGCTCATAAGCCTATTGTATGCTTCTTTTGAACACTTCCTGCACTACTTGCCTACTTCCACCTTTCTTTCGTGATAGGAATCAACTCCCTACACTAATCACAAGAAGTCGAGCTAGAGGACTCCAAAGATTCACATAGAGAATACTAGCATTAAGCCATAGCTTAGATGAGGATTCTTATCCCGAGTTAGCCTCCTATCGACTTGTCTGTCAAATCCTCATGTATATCAGAAATGTTCTTGCCTAATAATGAAGTCTTAATCTATAAGACAACCCCAAACTAGCCTAGCCAAGCTCTCCAACCAACCACTAGTGTTTGACTTTAAGTTAGCTGATCTCTTTACCAAGCTGATTGGCTCCCTACCTATTCCAGATCAAGTCAGTGCTTGACTGCAACATATCTTTGCCTTCACCTACATTGTATCATATTCCTGATATCTAGCTACCAAGCGACACGTGTCTTCTAACACAGTACTCCAAAATGATTCTTTCTTTTTGATACTGAATATTCTTTGTCTCTTTTACCCTTTTTTAGTATTTCTTATGTAACCTAGTTGTAGAATACTCTTTTGTTTTTTCATACATATAAAGTAACCCTAGTGGACGGGTATATAAACCCCCACTTTCTTGTATGCGAGGATCATATCTCTCTCCAATATAGAATTTACTCATTTTGAGTAACCATAGTATTCTTGTTATCATTCAACTCTTATCTATTCCATTTAGCGAGGAGTAGTGGTAAGGGACCATTCAATTTGGATAGGTATGTCATATTTGACGAATTGTAAGCTGAGTAGGATCGAGTGGTACGTTACATCCATTCAGTAGCTACTTGGGCTTTCTTAGCTTTTTTTTCTTTTGTATCTTTCAGTTCGTTTTGTTGTGGTGCTTCTTCGTGTGTCTGAACTTAGAGATGCATCATTTCATCTTTACAATTATCTTACTTAGGCATCGAAGTAGCTACACTTGTAAACCCTACTTTTAGTGGGCCTAAGATTTGATTAAGAGTACTTTCCACACATTCCTAAGGATCAACTAAACTAAAAACTTAAGTTTACATTTATAAACAAATTAAATTTTTCCAATTCAAAAACCAATTATCGATAAAACCCAAACTTGAAGAACTGCGAGCTCTAAAGTCATTTAAAACCCTAAACCTTAAAACCATTAAGGAATTTTAACCTTAAGTAATTAATTGATAATTTAATTTGAATAATTTCTTTCAACTTTAGAAAATTTCACAATTTTATAAAAATCAAATCATAAATTACAAAACAATGCAAGATGAAAACCTTAAAACAATTTTTTATAAGACCTTGCCCTTATCTTCATGTCTAAGCCTTACACATCAATAAGTAGACCAACCAATCACTTTAGATAACTTATCAATTGAGAGTTGGAATCATTTATCAATTGATAACTTATCAAAATTTAGTGATAAGACATTTTCCTTATCATCCCTTCACTTATACTACATATGGATAATTTTTCATAAGATTTTACATGCTTAACTTCATTAAATGAGACAAGACCATTCCATGAACCTAAAGGACATTAAATGGCAGATTTAAACAAGGAGGAAAGGCGGGCCATGCTCTTGTCTTTCCACCATCAATCACTTTCTCTTACACACCACTATTCACCTCTTAATGCTTACATCATCAATAGTTGCAATTGTTGACTTTTATGTAAGCTACAAGACAACACTTTTAAGACATTTTAAACACTCATTCTCTCTCAATTCCAACCGGCTACTCTCTCCCATACTTCTCCCACTTTCAATTTCACTTTTACACCTTCTTTCTCTCATTTGAAACAAACATAAAAAGGAGAAACAACCTTACCCTACAAAATCAACTTTGCCCCCATTTTTTCAAACTTCACTCACGGCATTTCCTTCTCTTTTTCTTATGTCATTTTCTTCCAACATCTAAGCTCTTTTAGAACCATTAGAACCTTCCACAAACCCCATTCCAAAATATCAAACAACTCGGGTTTCCAAAAGGTGGCAAAAGGAGGAAGCAAAGTTAAGAGCTTATGTGGAACCTTAGTATATAACCACCGTATTTTGCTTTAAGGATGAGTAAGTATTTCTTGTGATTAGTAGGTTAGAGTTTATGTTAGGAGACTTTGATTTCTTGAAGATATAAGTAAGGTTTAAGTTGTTATAACACCAAAAACCATTTTAAGAAACAAACTCATGAAACCCTTACATGAAGTTGAAACATGAGTATGTAAAGTTGGTGTTTTGTAAAGATACTTGTGTAACACTTTGAATGGAAGATTTTAAGTTGAGAAAATCTTGAAACAAGAACTTGAATGGAAGATGAACATGCCTGACATGAGGATTCAAAAGTCCTTTGAATGTTGATTTTATGTCCGTTAAGTTAAACATGCTCAAATCTAGACTTAAGTTAAGGAAAAATCCATCACATGAAGTTTTATGAAGAAACCAACTTTGTATGACATGAGTAATGATATGGAGGTTGTATTAAGTATAAGATCTTCTATTTCTTTGTGTGGAGTATGAGTTAAAGAATCATCTTATGGAAGAAAAGTTAAGTTAAGATTTGGATACAAGTAGTTTAAGTGCATAATCTAACACCTAAACTTAAGGAAATGATGAAACAAGTTGAAAAACCAAGCAAGAACCCCTTGGAATCATCACGACCAGATCTAGAATGAGGGAAAAAGACGCTTAAAAATATGATAAAAGTAAATGAACAAAGTGTAAAGATCAATCAAAACAAGTATGGTAAGTATACAAAGCCTATAACTCAAAACCGAGCCTAAAACTCTCAAAACAAGCCTAGAACTCTAAGTTGGGCCTTCAATAAAATTCTGACCAGCACCTTAAGACATTAAGAGAGGTTATTTTTAAGCCCATAAGAAATCCACCTAAGGCTCCATAAGCTTACCAATGTCACTAGCTTTATTTTGAACCAAAAACAAGCCCATTTGATAACTTAAGTCCACTAAAGGGCCCATGAAGTGGTTGTTAGCCTTAGGAATATGAATCAAAGTTGTAAATCTGATTTCAAAGAGTATTTTAAGCTTAGTATAAAATCTTAAGACCAAGCCTAAATGATTTCTCAAGTTATCAAAAAGCCTATTTACCATATAAGGCCCAAAAGCACTCCAACACATGAGGAATGCTACTGTTTAGACCTATGGATAGAATTGTATGCCTCATTTAGAAAATCTAACCTCACCACATTAAAGTACACTTGAAAATGATGAATATTGACTATAAGATCATAGAAATCGGATTTAAATAGAAAAGTTATGCGCGATTGAACTTTAAATAAAAATCGGGAAAAATTACGAAAACTAGTCAAGAGTATAACTTAAGGAAAAATTAACTTAGTTTCCTAAGTTTATTTCAATCCTTTATAAATATTATTTCAATGACCAGGGGACACCGTGTACAGAGACGACTTATCTCCGGATTACTTTGATTGACTTACATGGTAGAGTGAGTAAATTCTCGATGACTCTTTACTTGATTTTGCTTGTAAAATGGATGCACCTAAACTTATATATATAAATTTAGATGCTTATAGGATATGGGAGATGCATGTGTATGGATTTATGGATGAATGTGATGACTTGTTAATTATATATATAATAATGGGAATTGTTTGTACTAATATATACATGTGAATTGTATGGAATGAAATTGTTTGATCACCTTGAAAATTGAGTTAATCACTTACATGATTAAGAAATCAAAATGAATCATGCATTCCCCATATTGTATACGGATAACATCGACTGCCGCTTTATGCAGAAGATAGGAAGGGGACTCACAAGAATACGAGTTTCCTGTAGGATTGGGTACTAGCTATGTCATTATATATATTAAATCTCTGTCCTAAGTTGATGGGCTTACTAGGTGCTTGGAGACACCAACTGTCGGCGAGGGGCTGAGTCTTGTGGCTTCTACATAGGGCGTATATTTGTGGATTACGGAGGCCACCACACCGTTAGACTTAGGATTTTAAAAATATGATTTGATTTCGGTAAAGGAAGTATACATATATATATATAGAGAGAGAGAGAGAGAGTTTTGTTTTGGCATGAGCACGATAGTACAAATGAAATAAAACCCAAGGTCTAGAACCCGGATTTTGGTTTGGGTTGGTTAAATATCTCTAAACCCCGACTTCAAGGGGCATAATTCTAAATCGTATGTAGTTTATGAGTCACTGCATGCATTGTTTGGCATACTGATTGTTCACGCATTCATATGATTGTGCATCTAATAAATTTCTGTCATGTGGTACTAATGAGGGTATTTATCTTACTAAGCTTAAGCTTATATCCCTATAGATTTTTGTTGTTGCAGGAAAACCTCTTCACTAATCCGGGCTGAGGCATGCCGTGGTAAGTCTCGTATAAGGACGGGTTGGAGTGATTAGAGAGCGAAGAGGACATTTTGTAATAGATTTATAGACATTTAGATACTTTTATGTTTTTGCTCATAACATAGATTTAATGCAGTTCTGTTATGAATTGCATTTGTTTGTAATATTTTTTGGTGTGGGTTTCACAAGCCCATACAATTAGCTAATCTATAACATAGAGGTAATTTTAGTTAAATTACTCTATATTACTTATCTATGGACCTAGTGGTAACATAGAGTGGAAGGAGCCTTGTGTGTCGTATGAAAGGCCTATGATCAGCAAGGAGGTTGATAATAAACCTTTATATGGTACATGGCGACCTACCATGACAACAATATTGTTGGGTCGCGATAACTTAACTTGTTACACCTTTGATAGATCTAAGCTTCATTCTTTTTAAGCTTGAGTGCATTCGAGGTTCCCTTCTTAATTTAAGCTTTATACCATAACAATAAGATTAGAAGTTTCTTAATAGATGTACTCCAAATACCATGTCAAATTACCAAGAAACTTTAGCAACCAAACTAAATTTAAGGTAGTCAAGTTGCACTTCCATGAATGTTGAGCACTAAATAGCTTCACTTTTCACTGGGTGAGCTTTGTCCTTTCAAATGTGTCGAGCTAAGTTCATAGAGTTTAGAGCCATTCCAGATCTCTCTATAATAGTTCTTACTGGTTATTGATTTGAGGACCAACGAGCATAAGCTTTGCTCAACCAAGCTGAATTTCATAAGAGTTGATTGGAAGCTATAATTTCCAAGCTTTCGTTAACAATTATCAAGCTTTTGATAGTTGCAGGAAGTCATATGCTTGCGTGACTCATGCTATAGCCGACTAAGCTATGTTTGGTTTGTATAAGGTAGATTCCATAAGGCAGGATCATGTCATGCTGAGAAATTGTGAACCAAGATGCCAAGAAAATGATGCAAACTTTTCTATTAGCTTGCAAATAGCCGAGAAACCGAGATTTTTCAAGCCATACAAGTCCCTAAACTTCATCCTAAGTAGTTGAAGACTTGCACTTTACAAATTGTTCGAACTATCCATTGGCATAGCAATGGGTAACCAACTTGAATGTGATGAAGACAAATTTTAGCATCCCCATTCCAAGCAATTACCTATCTCTACATCGAGCAACAAATCTTGAGCATGTTAAACTTTCAAGCTCTTGAAAATTTGGTTAGCATTTGAAATGTCTCAACCTTCCGTGGCTGAGCAATCCACATGCCCACTATATGTCGAGACTCAACTTTTCAAGTGGACCGTAGCAAGTCAAAACAAAATGCAAAGAGAAGAGGAACACCATGACTTTAGCTTCATTAAGTGATTCATGAACAACTCTAAAAGCTGGGTAAGTGCCTACTGAGCTTGATAAGCTTGAGAACACTTGTTGTAAATATTGGTATAAACTGATGGAAAAGTGATCCATATCATATACAAGGAACATTTCATATGACTTTTACAGTCTAAAATGAGTTCACGTGACTTCAAGAGCCCCACTTACGAATCAATTCATATTGATGGAAGATGACTAAAACCTCTCTATTATTATTTCTGAATCATTCAATTATTTATTTTTATGATATTGCTTTATGTTGTGCTATATGTTAATCAATTAATGATCTTCACACTAGATTCATGTACAATATATTATTTATCTATATGATGCTCCAATGAGAATCCAAAGATGGATTGGGGTTAAAGAAACACCCTCAATTTTTAGCCTACACAAAGTATAACTTTCTAACGGACTATTCTTAAATATTTCTAAGCCCTACATACTATGGGTGACGAGCAAATCATAAAGCACTAATTCCTAGGTCCTATACTCTAACGGACTAGAGGCTAATTAACCTATCTTACGACTTAACACAGGTTATGTCCAACTTGGACAACCTGCATGCTTCCTTAACCTTTTCAAGTGCGGTGGCCTCTTCAGGCACTTTGGCCTCCTTAAGCCCTCGCCTCTTTAGGCACTTTGGCTTCTTCAAGCCTTTGGCTCTTAAGGCGCTCTTGCCTCTTCAAGCCTTCGCCTCTTCAGGCCTTTGCTTCTTTAGGTGCTCTCGCCTCTTTAGGCTTTAGGCACTCTAGCATCTTTGGGTCTTCCCCTTTTTAGGCATACCAGTATTTATTGGTGCTTTGATCACTCCCGGTTTTTGCCCTTTCAAGCATTTGCTTCTTTAAGCACTTTAGCCTCTTCAAGTTAAGATTTTAAATCTTTTTGGACAACTTACGAAATTAACCTCTCTAGATGCTCTCTTTTCTAACTTTGTCACCAAAGAGAGTGGGGGCAAGTATTGATAGGCATTTTTCAATAATTATTATGTAGGCTTATATTAGTCGGCTTGATACTTAAGCTTGGTATAATTATTTAGTCCAGGGACAATCTCCATTAACATACTATAAATACCAAGCAAACCCCTAAGTAAAGGACTCCTCTTCTCCATCCTCTCATTCTCATAACCATTTCAATAATGTTACTTTCACAACAAGAGGTTAATTTAGGCATCGGAGTGGCTGTGCCAAAGCACCCTTTAGCGCTCACCCCCGTAGCTGTTTTCTTATGTTGCAGGTATTCGTATATCGAAACAAGAATCACCTGTCAACATGGCCTACCTAAAGAAGAAGGATTGAGCAAAAGCCTCGAGAAAATGAAGCTCAACTTAATAATTAAGAGGTTGCAGCTCAGAATAATGGAGGAGATAATGGGGCTCCTAATGGAGTGATTAATGTGATATTTAGTAGTCTAATAGGAGGAGTACTTTGGCCACATTAAGCTCAGCCGACTTGCAAGGTCACCATGTATTGAACCTTAGAGGGAAAAGGTACATTTTCAAACAAGGACATGCAAGGGATTTAATTCCCCTATGATGATGAATTGGTCATTACAACTGGAGTAGCTAAATTGGACATTAGAAAAGTTATGATTGAAACTAGGACCTCGATTAACACCATTTTCAAATATACATTTGATCAGATGCAACTAAAGTTAGAGAATTATAAGATGTAATCATATAAATACAATTTGTATGGGTTTAACAATCAACCAGTGAAAGTTCAAGGTGTGGTTACCTTAACTCTATAGATTGGGATGATGAGAACATCATGGAGAGAGAAGTTGATTTTTTCATAGTTGATTACATCTCGCCTTATAGTAGAATTATGCGTTGACCCACCATCAATTCTTTTAAAATGGTAGTGTCGACAGCTTATTAGAAGGCAAAATTTATAACCTTAATTGGGATGAAACCTACTATGGAGATCAATAACTAACTAAAGCTCTATACTTAAAGCTCTAAAAAGGGATCACATCGAATAAGGCACAAGTAATCACTTGCAAATGAGAGGGGAGCCAATAGAGGAAACATTGACTATACATTTAAGTGTTAATCTAGAGCACATTACCAAGGTTAGAGCTAACATGCTAACAACCTTTGAAACAGTGTAGTACATTTCCTTTGAGCTAATAGAGATGTTTTCACCTAGTCCCTATCTAATATGCTTAGAATTCCAGATGATGTAATTACTTATAATCGATCCAATTGCTAAGGTTGTACAATAGAAAAAAAAAGAAGACATTTTTCCCTAGAGAGGGAAGTAGCCATAGAAGAGGAAGTTCAAAAATTGTTGAAGGTATATTTCATTAGGGAAGAACTGTATCCTACTTAGCTAGCTAACTTTCTATTAGTTGAGAAGGCAAATGTGAAAGTGGATGATATGCATTGATTACATTGACCCGAATAAGGAATGCCTAAAGGATTGCTCTCTTTTGGCTCGTATTGATCAAATGGTTGATTCAACCTTGGGACGTATCTTATTAAGCTTCATAGATGCTTTTCTAGATACAATCATATCAATATGCACCCTGTGATTAGGTACATACCTCCTTCATCACTAATTTTGGGACTTATTATTATAAAGTTATGCCATTCGATTTGAAAAAACGTGAGATCTACATATCAAAGGTTGGTCAAGAAGATGTTGAAGCCTCGGATACATAGAAATATTGAGATATATGTAGATGATATAATTATTAAAAGTAAGACCAATGATGAGCACCTCAGTAACCTATAAGAGACCTTCAACATACTTAGACAACATAACATGACATTAAACCCATAGAAGTGTACGTTTGGAGCATCTTCACAAATTCTTAGACTTCACTGTGACATAAAAGGGAATTAAGGCCATTCTCAAGAAGATCCAGGCTATATTAGATATGGAATCATTGAAGTCTATTAAAGAATTCTAAAGGTTGACTGACAGAGTGGTAATGTTGAATTAATTTGTCTCAAAAAGTACAAAGAGGTGTATAAAGTTTTCTTATGTCGTAAGAAAATTGTTTAAATTTAGATGGACTACGAAATGCAAGTAAGCATTCAAGGCTTTAAATGAGTTCTTGACCAAGCCACTAATCTTATTGAAGCCAGTAGCAGGCAAAACTTTTTATTTATATTTATTGGTAAGTGATTGAACTCTTTCATTTGTGCTCGTAAAAGTAGAAGATGAATACATAAGCCGATTGATTATGTTAGTTGTATTCTACAAGGGCCTAAGCTATGATATACCAAGTTAGAAGAGTTCGTTCTAGCCATTGTTGTAATAGCTAGGAAGCTTTAACCTTACTTTAGGGCTTACTAAATTGTGTTCTTAACTGATCAATTGTTGAAGCAAGCTTTGCAAAACCTTAAAGCCTCGAGGCAAATGGTTTAGTATGCTCTAGAGCTTAAACAGTCACCTCAAGGCATCAAGCTTTTGCAAAGCTTGCTTTAACAATTAATCAATTAAGACTACAATTTGGTGAGCCTCAAAATAAGGTCAGAGCTTCCTGAAGCATCGAGGAAAATGGTTAAGTATACTTTAGAACTTAGTGCTTTATGGATCCAGTATCGACTTAGAGAGGCTTACAAGGCTCAAATTTTAGTAGATTTAATAGTTGAGTTCACTAGGAGTGAAAGATCTGTTACACAAATTGAAGAGTTGACATAGATGCTTTATGTTGATGGATCATCTACATGTAAAGGAAGTAGAGTAGGTCTAAAATTGAAAGGCGTAATAGGAACTTGAATTTCTTATGCTTTAAATTTCAAATACCCATCCAGTAATAGTGAATTAGAATACCAGGCACTTTTGGTAGGGATGAAGCTGGCTAAAGAGAAGCATTTGGATGTTTATTTTGATTCCTAGTTAATTGTTAATTAGGTTAAAGGAGATAGCATTGCTAAGGATGAGAACACAATTAAGTACTTACAATTAGCTAAAAAGCTTCGAGCTGGCTTTAAGACTTAACAATTGATAAAGATTCTAAGGGTGGAAAATTATGTAGCGGATAAGTTTTCTAAATTGGCTTCCATAGGTTTGCCAAGCTGGGAAGAGAGGATTTTTATAGAATATCAACTGGCAAAAAATATGAAAAGGCAACTTCTGAAATATTTGGAGGTATAAGAAAAGGAGATGGAATACTATTGGATGGACCCAATTATTGACTATTTAAAGAACGTAGTCTTGCCCCAAGATAGTAAGGAGGCTCGAAGACTTATGTATAAGGTCATTGACTTTACGATAATTCATTAGAAGTTGTACAAAAGAGGATTAAGTATGCCTTACTTGAGGTGTCTACGACCATCAGAGGCAGAACAAGTCCTTTCTAACCTACATGTTGGGGTATGTAACAATCACATTAAGGTTAGAAGTCTGCATGTAAGGGCTTTGCAACTCAGATATTAGTGGCATGCAATGAAAAAGGACTCCCTTCATTTGGTCCAAAGTTGTAACCATCGTTAGAGAAATGCTTCGATTAAAAGAATGCCAAGTGCATATTTAATTCCACTTACAAGCCCTTAGCCTTTCATTTAATGGGAGTTAGATATTCTTGACCTATCTCCAAAGACCACCAAGTAGATACTGTACATCATCATTACAGTAGATTACTTTACGAAATGGGTCAAAGTGAAGGTAGTGGCAAGTATAACGGAGCGGAGTATCAAGGGCCACATGGTTACTAATATTCTAACCAGGTTTGGTATACCTTATGCTATTATTATAGATATTAGCCCACAATTTCACAATGACAAGTTCAGAGAGTTTTATGAAGCTCTGTAAATCAGACCATTAGAGAAATGGATAATAAAAGGCTGTGAATAGGGTTATTTTACAAAGTCCGAGGGGTAAACTAAGCTACCAATAAAAGGGAAGATGGGTTACCAAATGTTCTATGGGGCTATATGACTACACAAAGGACCTTGATAGGCCATACTCCTTCTAGGTTGGCCTTTGGATCCAAGGTTGTGTTACCAATTGGACTCTAAGTGGAGAGTACTAGAGTTCAAGCCTGTAACCCTAAATATAATGATATTTGCCTTTAAGAAAACTTAGATAATATCTATGAGACACAAGCATTCGCTAAAGCTCACCTTACTACCTATTAGCGATAAATAGCTCAATGTTATGACAAGTATGTCAAGCATAAGTGTTTTCAACCTAGATATTTGGTGTGTAGGAAGTCAGAGGCATTGGGAGTAAGGGAACGTCATGGATAGCTTACTCCAGCCTAGGAAGACCTTGTAAGAGTAAAGGAGGTGGTAGGGAATGGATACGCTTACAGATTAGAAAGATTTTATGGATAACCTATTCCCCAAACATGGAATGATGATAATCTCAAGCCCTACTTTGAGTGACTAATCTATTTATGAAGACATGTAAATTTTTTATTTTATGCTATGTGGATTTTTTATTTTATGTTTACAGTTTGTTTATATTTTGAAGGATATTTGTTTGTTTTATGATTATGCTGTTGGAGATCACAATGTTAGTCATTCTACTTGCATGTTTACTATCTCTGTTTAATGGTATGTGTTGTGAACTCTCAGAGCTAGTGAATCAACCTTGTCTCTATTCTATAATTTTCTTAATGAAGTGTTCATTTATTTAACGTTGTTCAACTTTATGTTGTGCTCTACTTTATAATGTCATTCTTCATATTGGCACGAACATGATTCTAAAAGTATATGACCTAAAGGTCTTAATTAGCTAACATCAATGCATATGGCTCTCATGCAACCTAACTTATGAGGGAAAAGCCAAGAAGCCTCTAAGCCCTTTTGAAGGGTGATGAGCATGTTATAAATTGCTAAATCCTTAAGTCCTATATTTGACGGAGAACAAGAAATGGATATCTATGAATCTCTAAGTCCAAAAAGGAATTTAGACGATGAGATATGAAGCCTTAAGCTCTTATAAGAGTGGCAGGTATGATCATTATAAGTCTTTATAAGGGACAACAAGCTAATTTTAATCCTTGAATTCATCAATTGACAACAAGTACAACACTTTAAGTTTACTAAATAAACAAAGTGCTACTTAGAAGCCTTAATCCATTAATCAGCCAAACGTATGACACTTTAAGTCTAATCAATACATGATGGGCTATCATCAACTTGCACACTACACTTGTATTGCATAGACGGCTAGCTATTGGGGAGCTCCAAGCTACTAGTTAATTGTAAGCATCATATTCTAAGTCCTTTAATAAATAAAGACAACATGATAAATAAAAGCCCTAGATTATTTAATAACTAATTAAAAGGGCTTACAAAAATCATAAAGTAAACATAAGAAATATATTGCCAAGACCCCTAACTTAACAAACAATTGTAGTTAAATATAGAAGTAAGTATGACCTTAATTTAAGGTAAGAAGTGAAAGATAAATAAGTCTTTTAGAAGACTTCAACAAAGGTCCAACAAGTTATCTTTACATCTAATAAAGGTCAGCTCTCGACCTAAAAGTAATGAAAAAGAAGCAACAAAAGATGAGTAATTAGAAAGACACTTCACTTCTTCAATGACTTATCAGAGATTGGAGTTTAGTTGTCAGGGATTTGATTAAGATAAATGGGGAAATGAGAAGGAGGATTTGAAGTGAGAATCTCATATATTTCAAGAGCATTGAAGACCTCTTGAGCATCAATAGGGTCAACTATAGGGTATTAGTACCTTCATTTAGTTTGTTCTCTACCTTAATCCTATCCATATGATCTTTACCAATAGGAATAGTAGGAACCTCCTCTTTCTAACCTTACTTGGTGAAGTCTAAACAAGTGAAATCATAATTAAGATGATGGATAAGAACATTACCCCAAGCTAGATTAACCCATTGAACATCTTCTTTGACACTAAGTCCATTTATTCTCAGCTTTCCTAGATGTCTTGAAAGGCTTTGTTGTAAGCCTTTGGTAACTTGAGCCCTACTTCTTCTTAAGATTTACTATTTTTTTTTTTAGCTCCTCATATGAGCTTTGTAATTAGGCTATTTCTTTATTGTGTTTCTCTCGAGGCCTTCAGCCTCACCTTGGACCTCCTTAAGATTGGAGATAAGTCAGGAGCTCTTCTTTTGCTCCTCGGTTAGGGCAATCTCCTTCTCCCCTTTTAGCTTAGCTTTTCTTTCAACCTTTTCCTTGCAGCCTTTGATTTGTTCCTCATCTCAACATAAGTGACTTGATTTTTGGTATCTTCAGCAATTTGAAAGGAGAAGAAAATTCCATACATCAAAATGGATTAAAGAGTGACAAAAGAATATAAAATGAAAAACTTACAGCTTTTCCCCCCTCTTTTAAAGCTTCGACAATCATCATCAAATACTAAGAACTCTAAAAAATGAAGATAAAGTAAGATGAAGACTTAAGAATCTTACTTACATATGAAGTGAAAAAATTACAATCATAAATTTTTTAGGTGGCTAACTGCAACAAACTATCAAAACCTTAATTCTAACAAAACTTAATAGTATTAGTTAGTAAACCAATGTCCTTTGTAAGATAAATCCCTTTTACTAGATCTAGAGTGACTTTTCTATTTCTAAGCAGATGATCGGCAGTGGTAATGTTCCAATAAGGGAAAAATTGCAAAATCTCGATGTTCTCCTTCTTGGATGGAGTCATAGGTCCTAGTATAGTAACAAAGACTTCCTTAGTCTTCTTAAGGTCCTTAAAACTACCATCAACTTTGTCATCTTTCTTCTGAACTTCATCTCCCTTAGCTGGATCTCTTTCTAGAGGTAGACAATCATGAGTATTAGGTCACTTCCTTGACTCAATATTCTTTAGGACCTTCCTTTTCACTACAACCCTTGTTTATTGAGTCTCTTTAGTTGTTTTGGTGGTGATATACTTCACAAGTGGCTTCATAGGTGGTTTCATAAGAGTCTTTTTGCATCTTCCTTCTTTCTCGTATTGCTCACTTTCAGTTGAGCAAAAAGATCCTTAGAGTTGTAATCCTTAAGTATCATATCTATAAAAAAAAAGACTTAAGAATTAGGTTAGAAAAACAATGAAGCACAAATAGAACAACTTACAAATGCCATGCCAAGCATGGGCAAGGAAGACCACTCAACTCCTAAAGTTGATACGAAGTTCCCTTCTCTTGCAAGCCCACTCAACATAATGAGACCACAAATGGATTGTACCTTGTTCAACAATAGTACCTTCATTAGTGCCTTCACTATCTTCACCTTGATGGTACTAGCACCTTTAGGAGCTTTCATTTCATCCTTAGGGAAGATCAAAGCAATATAGGAACTCTTGTCAATAATGGTGTCTGCATCTTAAAGAAACCAGTTATTATTGTAAGCTTCCATGATGATGTCATAAGCCTTCTTGTCATTAAGTAGGAATCACTTGATATCAAACTGCCTAATTGGTTGACTCTAAAATGTGAGGAAGTTTAAGTTGGTCTTTGACCTATCTATAACCCACTTTTTGTTTTAATCATGTATAAAAGATTTTAACCCTGTTAAGATTTTCCTACATGGTTGGGCACAAATATAAAACAAACCATAACCCTTCTTTATGGTAAAACAATAATAGAATAAAGTTATGGTAACCTTAACCTCTAGGACCTCACAAATGCACTCGAAAACTACTATTAATCTATGAGGGTTGCGAGTTAACGTAGAAGGAAAAATGAGATTGTATGTAAAGTAATATTTTTGAAAAAGAGAGAAGAAGGATCATAAATTGATCTCAAAACACTTCTCAAAAAGTGCAAACTCCCAATCACTAAGTGAAGTGATATGCTTATGCAATTGAGGTCTTTCTATTCTCCAACTTTGGGGGGTAGATTTGAAAATTAAGCTTTAGCACATTAAACTCCTTCTTAGTCATTGTACTAGTAACTCTACTAGGGCTTATGTCATACTCAATAGCCGAGTACAGTAGAATTACTTAGGTGTTACCTTCATTATTTAAGGGGTACTCATCGAAGAAAAGATTTTTAATCCTCCATGACCTAAGAACGCAAGCCTTAATTAAACCTATTAATCCAGATAGATCCCATGGGCAACTATTATTTGTGTTTGCCATACTGTAGGGTTCTTCATAAGGAGGAGAATCGCCTACTCGATGTATGGTGGTCTATTCTTGACTCTATTGTTAGGCGTGAGTTAAGTCATTGGATTTAGCGGTAAACATGGTTACCTAAATGATATAATCAAAAGAAGGAAATGCAATTCAAAATTTGAATAGTGTGAAAAATGAAGATTCTTAAAGTAGGGAGAGCAAGGACAAAAGTAGAGAGAGAAAGGAGAGATTTAGGTTACAAAGCAATGTGACATAGTAGAAGAAGCAAAATGTGAAGAAATGGAAAGAAAGAGGAGAATGTAGAATTTAAGGGAAAAAAATGATAAGGAGTTTAAGGAAAGGTTTCAGGATTTGTATAGGGTGCAATTACAAATTATTTTTAGTTGTCCAATTGTGTACGCCTAACGCAAATCTGACAACCGTTTTTGAATTATAATACCGAGGGCGTATAGGCATTCTGACATGATTGAATAGGGATGGAAATGAGAAATTTCGTTTGAATAGACATGGAACTTCCTAGACAAGCTAAATAAAAGGCAAGTCCATTACTATAGAATATGTAATGGCTTTAGGGATAAGGTTAGAACAATTAGCTTGAACTTGAGAAAGGACGGATATTTTAAAATTACTATCCATGTTAATGTAGAGATTTCTATTAAAAGATTGGTCCAAAAAGGCATTAGTCCTCTTATTGATGCACCCATCAAGGAGAGTAAGAGGGCAAATGTTAATAGGGATTTTTCCCTAAGACCTAAATTGATCTAAAATTGAGTATCTCGACTTGCTTATTCAAATTTAGTTCCTTTTGCAACACACTTTTGACCTCTTTCAACCTTTCTCTTAAACAATTGGTCAACTCAAGAAACTAGTGAACTGAATACACCTGAGTGGTAAAGAGTAGTCTAACTTAAATAAGTCAGATTGGCCCTAATCAGCTTAGAGGAATTGTATACAGCTCATTAAGACTTGGTTAACAACAAAGAGTTTTAATTTAAGAAAAGGGCATGAGTAATTAGGCTTCTTGCAAGAATAACTACCTACTAGCTATCATTACTTTATCCTGTCCCTAGATATTAGGGAGTGGTCTGAAATTCAAATGTGGCATATATGTATAGTTTGGAGGCAATAGTTACTAAGCGTGGGACAAGTTGCAACTATAAATAGAGCTTGGAAGGCTACTATAAGCTTCATCTGGATGCTTCTTGCACTACTTGCGTACTTTCACCTTTCTTTCATCTTTACATCCATTTTACTTAGGCATCGAAGTAGCTACGTTGGAGTCACCTTGACATCCTCCTTAGTCTAATGTTCTTTCTTTTTCAAAATTATAGCTTGATAGGTGTCCCAATATTGTGCAACCAACTTTTAACATCGACACTATCTACACTATAGTAAGATTTAGTCTTAAGCACAGTCTTGGTTCATTTAATCTATTATTTTGGAGTTATAAGAACCCATGCATCCCTATGCAGTATCATGCCACTCTAACAGCATGTTCACTTTATGGAATTGGAATTCCATTCCTTTCTTTTATTACAACGTTCACTTGTTTTTTTTTATCACGAAATCACAATTTTGTAGGAATCCTTATTACTTAAAATCAATTAATAGGGATTCCTTAATTCAACCAAGGAATCACAATTCTTCATCACTATCACCACTATCGCCATTGTAATTGCTGGCATTGCTATTGCTACCTATCATGACCTAAATAATATCATTATCATAGTAGATTGCCCTATACCACATAAAGATCTATGATCAACCCCCTCGTTAATCATAAGCCTTCTATATGACACACAAAGCTCCTTCCACTCTATGTTATCAATAGGCCCATAGATAAGTAATATTAAGTATAATGACTAAAATTTAACATTTAATTACAAAAGCAAAAATGTTAAAATGTGGATGAGTAGAGTTCCACACACAAAAATATATTACAACATATTTAAAGTCATACAGAAGTTTACATTAAGAAAGTTTAACTATGGAGTTAACTAAATAAGTAAATATATCTATAAGTTACTATTATAAAATTCCCTCTTCACTTTCTAAACACATAATCTCGTCTCGGCATAAGACTCACCTCGAGCATTCTTTGGCCTGAATGAACAAAGAGGTGGTCTTGCAACAATAGAAATTTGTTAGGGGTGTAAGCTTATGTTTAGTGAGCTAATCCCTTCACTATGCCATACAAATAATATAATTTAATGCACAACATATGAATGCATGAATACTCAGAATGCTAACCAACACATGCAGTGACCCAGGAACTATATACAACTCAAAATTACTCCCTTGTAGTTAGGGTTGGGGATAATTAACCTACACAAACCATCAATCGGGTTCTAGCACCTAAGTTTTTATTCAGCATGCTCAAAATAACTCAAACTTATACATAATATGAATAACTTTACTTTTCATATGGAAAATACACTTTCCTTTTCAAAACTAAACTTTAAGTTAAAATTCCCAAGTCTAGTAGTGTGGTAGCCTTCGCAATCTACATTATACGCCCTAAGTAGAAGTCACAACACACAGATCTTCACTAATGGTTAGCGTCTCTTAGTGTTTAGTAAGCTTGAAAGCTTAAGACAAAGGCTCAATAATATATAAATGGCATACCATTACCTAATCTCTATAGGAGTCCGCTGCTCCTATGAGCCTTGTCCTACCTTCTACATGAGGTGGCAGTTTGTATACTTATGATGCAAATATAAGAAGTACATGACTTATTAAATTTCTTAATCGAATACTTGATTAATTTAACTTCCATGGTGATAAAAAAACTTCATTTCATATAACTATGCATAACTACCATCACAACAATTCCCATTATTATCTTATTAGCAAGTCATGGCATCTAATCATAATACCATACACATGCATTTCTCATATCCTACAAGCATCCAAGTTCATTATATAAATTTAAGTACGACTACACTACAAGCAAAACTAAGTATGAAATCATCGAGAATCACTCACTTAACCATATTAGATTAGTCGTAGTAGTTTGAGGGTAGGTCATCTCCCACGGTTGAGTCCCTTGAATATCACAAATATGATAAAGTTAAGAGTTTGAAAGGCTAACCTAAGATTCTTTAAGTTATACTTTTTAGCTTAGTTTCGTATTTTTCCTAGTTTTACTTAAAATTTCAATTGCATATAACTTTCTCGTTTTAAATCTAATTTTTATGATCTTATAGTCGATTTTCATCATTTTTTAGTGTACTTTAAGGTGGTGTGATTATATTTTTGAGATAAGGAAAGCAAATCTATCCACTAGTCAGAACAATAGCGATCCCCATGGTTTGGTGCTCTTTTGGGCTTAATTTGGTTGTTAGGCTTTTTCCTATCTTAGGAAATCTTTTAGGCTTAGGATTATGAATTTATTCTAAGCTTAAAATACTCTTCAAGGTCATATTTCCATCCTTATCTTATGGCCTTAGTGCTATCAATATTTTCTTGGACTCTTATGTGGGTTTAAGTGGTCAAATAGGTTTGTTTTTTTTTTTTATCTAAATTAAGGTTAGTCACTTTGTTAGGCTTGGAGAGTATTATGTAGACTCTTTATGGGCTTCAAAAAAACCTTCGTTGATAGATTAAGGTGGTAGTCAAAGATTTGGTGAAGGCCCAACTTGGAGTTCTAAGCTTGTTTTGAGTAATTTAGGCTCAGTTTGGAGTTTTAGGCTTTGTACACTTATCATCTTGCTTTGGTTGGTCTTTTTGCTTTGGTTGGTCTTTGTTTACTTGGTTTTATTATATTTTTAAGTGAGTTTTCTTAGAGTTATAGATCTGGACTGTTTGGTTCAAGGGTCTCTAACTTGGTTTTTCAACTTGTTGCATCATTTCCTTGAGTTTAGGTATTAGATCATGAACTTATGCTACTCTTTTTCCAACTCTAACTTAGCTTCTCTTCCATAAGGTGATTATTTAGCTTATATACTACATAAAAATGATAGACATACTTATTGTTGATAGTCAGTTTTCGTCCACTTATCTTACTTGTCCACTCGGCTGCCAACATGTTTGGACAATCTATATTCTCGACACCTACCTGAGTGATTGGCTCTTGGCATTCCATTAAGTAACACATCTGTTCTTGATTTGAATTTAAGTTCATGGTGTGAACAGTTATCATAAGCATGGTTATATTACATAACTACCTACTCTCCCTATATTTGAGGGAAGGTGTCTAATAAAAAAGCTTCTACATGTCTGGATAGTTATTTCGATAACTGCTGCTTCAAACATGACAATCTCCTATAAATATGGGAAGGAAACTCTATAAGGGATACCTAATAACTCTTAACCTCTTTATTTTACTTCTCATTCTTACTTATTGACTTAGGCATCGAAGTGGCTACACCGAATTAGCCCCGATATTAAGCATTTTTCTTATCTTTGTAGGATATTTCCAACTCCCAAAATCCACCAACAACACTTATGATAAACTATATTCCATAGTTCACATCTTAAAAAGTTGATTTCTTCATAAAACATCATGTATTGGATTTCTCTTTTACTTAATAGAAGTGAAAATAACACTTAAATGACCTACATACTCTATACGTCCAACATATTGCTCCTTTGTCTGTACACATATTTCATGATTTTCTTAACTTACAAACTTCTATTCTAAGCATTAGACATATATCCTTCATAGTATCAACTTAATATGCTCGTTGTCCATCTTCAATATAAGATATTCATAAGCTTACTCCTTAAAGTTGTCTAACTATTTTATTACCTTATGTTCATGCCAATATCTTCATGGAAATGTAGTGTCTTATCATGGCATACTAGAGTACTTTAATAAAGAAATAAACTTACTCGTCCTTAATGCATAAAAATGGGTGGTTGTGCAACTAAGAATACACTCTTAATCCTTGTTTTCTTTCCCTTTCTTACAAGTTCTTTTAGTAACCAAGATCTTGATGGTTAAGGTGGATTTTGGAGATGTTCTAAGGATTCCTAAAAAGGCTTTTGAAGTTGACAAAAGAAAGGCAACAAAATAGCTTTATGTTGTGAGTTGTGGGAGCAAAAGAGTCGAGGCAAGTGTAGATTGTGTGGGGTTGGGTTTCCTTTGCTAGTTTGCGTATTTAAAGTGTGGAAAAGTATGTAAAATATGAGTGAAAAGAGAGAGAGAGTGCCAGTTGCAAAGTGAAGGAAAATGTATCCCAAAGTCCCTTTTTAATGCATCTTAACTTGTCACATAAGTCTCACTTTATAATGATTTGATGATGTAAGCAATAAGAGATGAATAGTAGATGTGAAAGACAATTAGTTTGATAGATGGATGACAAGGCATAGCCTCCCTTAAGCCATCTTTTCAGCCGGCCATTAGGGTATCCATTTCGTACATTATCTTGTTTTATCACTTGTTTGAAAATTAAATTGATAAATTGAAGAGATAACTTATTCTTATGTAGTATAGGTTATGGGGATATATGGAAATTGTCTTATTATTAGCTTTTGATAGGTTATCAATTGATAATTGATTTCAACTCTCAATTGATAAGTTATTTGAGGTGGTTAGTTGGTTTACTTATCTATATGTAACATAACTTATAAGTGAAAATAAGGAGATTGTTTTATACGTAATTGTTTTATACATAATTCTTTTAGAGTTTGGTTTTTAAATCAATTCTTTTAGGGTTTCAAGTTCTTAATTATCTTAGGGTTTAGGGTTTTAGGTGACTTAAGATCTATTACTCTCGTATTCAAGTTTTTATCGATAATGAACTTTTGAATTGAAAAACTAAGTTTGTTTTTAAATGTAAACTTAAATTGTTAGTTTAGTTGATCTTCGGGAATGATCAAGAAGTACTCTTAGTTAATTCGTGTGTTCTTTAAATAGTAGGGTTTACACTACCACTACCACTATTGACCATCATTGCTATCGCCACCACCATTCCTATGGTCACTACCGTTACCACCACTACCGTCGACCACCATCGCCGCAGCTACCATCGCCACCACTACGGACTATTGTTGTTACTGCCACCATTACTGTTACCACCATCGCTGCCATCACCATTGCAGCTGTTGACACTACCATTGCTACTGTTGCTGTCGCCACTGTAGCTACCTCTACCATTACCACCGTCAACTACTACCACCACCGCCACTGCCACTAACGACCACCACCTATTACTTTAGGATTAGTTGAGAAAGAAAATGGACCGAGGATAATTTAGTTATTAAAGTTATATTACATGTCTATTCTTAAATTGCTCATAAATCTAATTAAACAAAATAATATATATTATATCCTTATTCCATTCCTTATGGAATTCCTCTCATTCTATTCCATGAAGTGAACGATTCATAAATTATGTAGTGTACAAGAAGGAAGTTTATTCACTTATTTGAGCTCATAGTTTAGTAGCATTACTTGTTACCTTATGAGTTTATGATTTATATTGATCATGGGTCTCTAAAGTATCTTTGAGGATAGTTGAATTCTTAGAGACCTTCTCATATGTGATTAGATATAAGAAAGGTATTGCAAATTCTATTGCTAATGCTTAGTCGAGAATATATGTACTAATCATTGATGGATGTATAACTACACATATTTAGCAATGCTTCATAATGCTTTTGTGGGTGTTTAATGAATTCGAGACTTAATTTGTTTATATTTTGATTTTAGGCTTCATTTGATTGGTTTGAAGAGATTGATGATTTTAGACCTAGTTTTAGAAGATTTAAAGATGTTTTGAATGGATTTTGAAGCCTTGGAAAGGACCATTTCTATGAACAATGAACGTACATTGAAATCACGAGCAAAGGAGTGAGAAATAAAGAAGAAATTGGGGTTACAAGAAGACCACGGCCATGGACTTTAGGCATGGTTCTCTTATTTCATTATTTTGCAATTGTGAAGCATAGAAAGACTATGGGCAAGGTTGAGATCCTTAGGCATAGACATGCTATGACAAGTGAATTTTCTATTTTTATCAAGTTCTTAGCCTTACTCCCTTTAAATGGATCATTAGGCTTAGATTTTCAAGGAGAACCCCCTTGAGTAGGCTTGTAGGCTAGAATAGTGTTGGGGGTCTCTCAATTTCCTTCTTCTTTTCTTTAATTATGTTTTCTCTTTGAATTTTTCTTAGTAAATTGTTATTGAAATCTATTTCTTCTTGTAACGATTTCTTATTCTATCTATGATATTATTCTTTAATGATCTAATTACATCAATTGTATTATTGTCAATTAATATTTACTTAGGTTGCTATAGTGATATATGAGCTTTCTTAGAGACGTAGGTCCTATAGTTAAATGGACAAGTGTAATTAGATGGGATTCAATATGCTAAGAAATTAGGTATTAAATTTCTCTAGATTAGGAAAATCGAGGGCGGCCAACCTAGTAGCGGGATTTAGGTTCTCAATAAGATACTGCGGTGCTCTATTTAGAAGCAACTTAGATAGAGAGGGTCTCAAAATTAGGAAAAGGCTAGAGAAGCGAGTCCAACTAATTCATAATCCAAATTCCACAGGAATACGCTTAAGAATCTCCACAGCCCAATGAATAATTGTAATTAAATAGTTGCATTTACAACAATTTACTAAGGATCATGTTTATTTCTCTTAATTGATTCATGTTGGATTTTTTTAGTTAGTTTTGTTTAATTTTGCTTAATTTATTTATTATTCTTATTGTTCTTTATTCAACTTACCTATTTAATCACAATTATATTCACATTGGTAAGTTATATAAATGGATCTAAGGTATATTACGAGTAACTTAGGTTTTCATCTACATGGTTCCTTGTGGGATTGATACTTGGAATCACATCCATTCTAATCTATAATATAACTTGACTAGGTGCACTTGCTTGATGCATTTGACACCCGATCAAGTTTTTAGCACCATTGTTGGAGAGCCAAAAGAGTAACTTAGTTTAAATTAACAAAAACCTTAATTTCTAATTATTTTAACGTTTTTGTAATTAATCTTTCCTTACAGTTCTTTTGGTATTTTCTTTATTAGCATGCTTTTTAATTGGTTGAGTATTGTAATTATTAATTAGGGACATGTGTTAAGAGATGGACTTAATCGTCAAGCTAATGATGTAAAACAACAATACTGCATAGGTGGAAGCCCAAGTTTGGTTTATATTTCAATTTTAGTTACTTTTGCTAGTTGGTTTGTTTATTTTGTAACTTTGTCATGAGTCAATTCAAGTATCGAGCTTTGAATATTAGTTAGTGTTTTTGTACTTGAACAATTTAATTTCATCAACAAATAGTTATTGGATTTGTTTATGTAGTAGTGAAATTTAAGTTGTCATCCAATTGAAAGTGTTATTCAATCTACTTTCATGCTTTAAATCGTGCTAACTTTAAGTTTTTCGAAGGTAATTGTAGGAATTGAGTCAAGAGAATAGAAATTGAGCAAATTCAAGAGCTATAAAAATATACGGCTAAGGTTCATGCTCATCGACTTAGCTCGCATTCCTCTCGTAAATCATTTCAAGAGGAAAATTATAAAATATTTGTGGATGAGAAGCCTAAGGCCAAGCACCATGCCTATGGACCTTGCCTATAGTCTTACTAGGTATGTGAAAATTATAAGAAAAAAGACTACAACCAAAGTATACAATCATGGACCATACTTGTGATCTCATATGAATTTAAAGATCACAAATTAGGCCTTCCCACTTCATTCTAATACATATACACTATCTTTAAACTTCTATTTTCTCTCATTCCTCTCTTTACAACGTCAATAAATCTTCACAAAACTTCATGACCCGATCATATACTACAAATCTAAGGTATGTATATCATCTCTATCTCTTTATTTTCTTAGATTCGTTGTTAGTTTGCATAAAAATTAGATTTTTACTTAAAAATTCATTAAGAACATTGTGACTTACATGTATAGAAATTTTAGTTATTGGAAGTGATTTAGATAATGTGATGAAACCTGTTATCTGTTTAGTATTTACTAAAAATTGCTTGAAAAACACATGTTTATTAGAGACTAAAACCATGAAGAACATAGGGTTGTCAAATGAAGAAGGAAAATAAGAGAAAATAAGGGAAAGTGATGGAATTCATGTTAGTGGCTTGTTGACATTATTATTGGCATGTGATTTGTGGAATTCATGTTAGAAATATGAAAACTTCTCGTCGATTGAATTCGTATGCAATTAGAGTAATCCATAACGTTCATGAATTTTGCAATATTAATTGAATTATTGATGTGAAATCTATTCTAGAATGTTATGAAATTCATGTTAGAATTATGGAATTTGTCGTTGAAACAATTGCACATCAAATAGATTATACAAAACAAGTTTTTCATCATTATATATTAAATTCTAACAATTATGTCAGTAGAGATTATGAATAGAAATAGGATTTAATTATGAATTAAACATATAATTTCATCGATCCATGATTTTAGAAAAGTTAGGATTCCATCATATGATCTATTATTAAGTCAACATCTTGTATCTTACTTGTTTGAGTAAATTAGCGATAACATAGCAATTACTTTTGCATCATTGCTATATCATTAAATTAACAATTAGTCATGTAACATGAGTTTGTTACATAAAGTAAGACACATTCTTTTCCCATTTAGGAGTCTAGCCACCATCATCACCACCTATGCTAGCCCAAGCTTGACTCAGCTAAGGAATCGGATGGAGAGTATGAGATTGAGGAGAAGGATGAGGAAAAGGACAAGGACGAAGACGAAGAGCGATCTCTTCTTTTCACTTTTTATTTTTAAAAGACATGAATTGATTTTTATTTTGGATGACTGTATTCCTAACTTAATTTCTATTGCATATCTTAGATAGCGGTTTTTACTTTCTATGTTTTGTAACTTCTGTAAGAGACTAACATTTGGTACTTGAATTAGTTCATGTTTTATTTAATTTAACTTTTTCTTTTCTTTTCTTTTTTTCTTTTTTTTTCAAATTAGTTCATTCTTGTTAGTAGTAAAGAAAACATGCACTTAATTGGTTGATGAAATTTAGACTCTAGACTTCACAGTTTTTCTCAAGGATCAATGCTAACACTAGGGAAGTCCTAATTCCCTTTTATTTTTCTTTCTTTCTCACTTTTGTGTTTTGAATTGCATTGTATTATGTACACCAAGGACAATGTACAACTTAAGTATAGGGCAAACGTATAGGTTATGTATGTTAAATATTTGCAAATACATACTTAAGACTTTGAGAAATTTTCTTAAAACTTTTTAGAAATCTACACCCCCTATAAGTAAGCATAAATTTTTTTTTTCTAAATTTGTCCAATCCTTTACAAATTTAGAATACTTTGTTGAATTTAAGTAATTAAATATTTAGGATTTAGAGTTCCCTATTACTTAAGCTTAAACTTAGACTCAAGATTAAGATAGATATGAATGAGTTAAGGAGTAGTTATCCTGATTTATAAGATTAATTATAGAGGATAGTAATCTATCCTTCTTTTTTTTTTAGAAAAAAAATTATATTGGTGAACAAAGGAGATTTTTCATTTGAAAGTTGCTTGTAAAATCAATGTAGTTGGCGGTATAAAGTGAATAATTAAATTAAAATAATTGTTGACATTAGTAAGGATCAATCTTGGTCCTCCAAAAGAGTAAGACTCTTTCTTATTGCCAATTGCAAATGAAAATTTAATTAATTTTGTTAAGGAACTACCTTAGTCCGTTAGAAGAGTGAGGTACCTTTCCGTTGACAATTGATAAGATAATTAAATAGGCTAAATTAGTAAGGTGCTTTCCAATGCTAATCAAGCTTCAATAAAGAAAATCGATTTAAGTTTAAAAAACCTCCTAATGAAAAATTAATAGAAGTAGAGGGACAATCAGAGGATGAATTAATGTAATATGCATTTAGTTTAGTTTTCAAGTTAAAAATAATTAACAAAGATCTCTCTTCTCGTGAATTAAAGTGAGGAAATCTCTATAACTTTTTCTTGATTGATTTATGCTTGTTTTAATCTCTAGTTTAGTTTTTACTTAAGTAATGTAGCTAACTCTAAGTTATTTATATTGATCACTGGAAATCAGTGGTTCTTAAGTGTTAGTACCCAAGTTTTTGAAGACATTATGAAGTGAAGGAAAAGTGGCAATTTGGAAAATTTTTACTAGCTTTTCAAATTTGAGGGTGTACTTTTCTAAGAACTATTAATAATTACCTTATCTATAAGATATTTTTACTTTGATTTTTATTGTTTTTCTTGGAGATAAGCAAAAGCCTAAATGTGGGGGCATTTGATGGACGCATAAATAGACATATTTTATGATTGCTTTGTAATGCTTTTATAATGCTTTTAGGGGGTGTTTGTATTGAATTTGAGGCTTAATTTGTTAATATTTTCCTTTTAGGCTTCATTTAATTGATTTGAAGAGATTGATGATTTTAGTCCAAGTTTTAGAAGATTTAAAGATGTTTTGGAGGAATCTTGAAGTTTTGGAAAGGACCATACCTATGAACAATGAATGAACATTTAAATTGAAAGCAAAAGAGCAAGAAATGAAGTAGAAATTGGTGGTAAGAGAAGACCAAGGTTAAGACTACAGCCATGGACTTTGGGCATAGTTCTCTTATTTTATTTTTTTTTGTAATTTTTGAAGCATAGAAAGACCATGGGCAAGGATCATAGCCATGATCATTGGGTATGGACATGTTATGATGAGTGAATCTTTTATTTTTGTCAAGTTTTCTTTGTAAACCTAATCTTACTCTCTATAAATAGATCCTTAGTCTTATGTTTTTGACGAGAGCCCCCTTAGGTAAGCTTGTAGGCTAGAAAATTGTTGGGAGTCTCTTAATTTCCTTCTTATTTTCTTTAATTATGTTGTCACTTTGAATTTTTCTTAGTAAATTGTTATTGAAATCTAGTTCTTCTGGTAATAATTTCTTATTCTACTTATGATATTGTTCTTTGATGTCCTAATTACACCAATTGTATTATCATCAATTAGTATTTACTTAGGTTGCTAAATCGATGTATGAGTTCATTATAGAGACACGAGTCTTACAGTTGAATGGATAAGTATAATTAGAAGGGATTTAGTACGCTAAGAGATTAAGTATTGAATTTATTTGAATTAGGGTAACATAGGGTAGCCAACCTAATAGCAGGATCTAGGTTCTTAATGCAATCCTATGATGCTCTATTTAAAAGCGATTTGAATAGAGAAGGTCTCGGGATTAGTAAGAGGCCAAAGATGCAAGTCTAACCAATTCAAAATACTAATTCCATAGGAATAGGATTAAGATTAGGAATAGGAAATTTCACAATTTAATGAATAATTAAGAATGAATAGTTGTATGGAATTAGAAAGTAAATAACAACAATTTACTAAGAATCATGTTTATTTCTCTTGATTGATTCATGTTTGATTGTTTCAATTAGTTTTGTTTAATTTAGCTTAGTTTATTTTATTATTCTTATTGTTCTTTATTCAATCTACTTATTTAATCACAATTATATTCACATTGGTAAGATAGATAATTGGATCTAGGGTAAATTGCTAGTAGCTTAAGTTCTCATACAATGGTTTCCTATGGGATTGACACTCGGACTTATACTTATTTTAATCTATACTATAACTTAACTAAGTGTACTTACCTGATGCGTTTGACACCTGATCAATTATTTAACTATAAACTAAGTAATTAGGCTTTAGATTACCGACTGATTTATATGAATAAGATGAGTATTTTGGTCCCATTGTAGCCAAATGCAAGGATGGACTAAGTATGTATGGGGTTTAGTGAAATGGTGACTACATGTATAAGAAAGGTCATCTATGTAGTCCAAGTAGCCTAATGTATGAGCTATCAGTTCAAGAAGCCTATCATGGCGACTTAGCAAGTCATTTTGGGGAAAAGAGACTGTACGAATTGTTAAAGGAGCATTTCTTCTTGCTAAGGGTAGTAAAGGACACCTATCGGGTAGTTAAGAGGTGTTTTATGTATAAGAGGACCAATTGAAAAAAAGAGTCCTATGGAGGGTATACACCTCTAAGCATTCTTAGCCAATCCTATACTAACCTTAGCATGGCCATTGTGCTTGAACTACTACAAACTACCCAATGGCATGATTCAATTATGGTAGTAATGGATCAATTCATCAAGATGACATACATTCCTTATCAAAAGACTGATGATGATTTATGTATAGTTAACCTTTTTATATAGGAGATCATGCGACTCTATGGAGTTCTCCAGAGCATTGTCTTTGATCAAGACCTAGAGTATATGAGGTTTTTTTTGGAAGACACTGTAGTGAAGATTTCGAATGAGCACCTCCAACACCCTTAAACAAATGAGTAGATTAAAGTAGTGAACCTTACTCTCGGGATACTATTGTGAACTATAGTAGGGAAGAACTTGAATTGCTAAGACTTATGCTTGCTTATTGCAAAATTCACCTACAGTAGGTCTATTCACAATCTAATGGGCAAATGACCGTTTAAGGTCATTTATGGCATCAATCTGCTTGTTCCCACGGGAATTATTTCTACTTAGTTGCTAAGGAAGAAAGCCTTAAAGGAGTAAGATGAGCTAAAGACTTTAAGAAGCTATACCAAAAGATTTCCCACTAGCTCTCCTAAACAATTGTTGTACAGGGAAAAAATTGGACAAAGAGGAAAGAAGGCCATGAGTTATCAAACTAGAGACTAAGTGTGGATACACCTCAATAAGGATAAAATCCCAAGAGGTAGGAATAGTGAGTATCACCCTAGGATAATGGACCTTCCAAAATCTTAAGGAAGATTATTGATAATGCTTATGAGCTAGATTAACCTAAAGGATATGGTGTATCCTTAACCTTCCATGTAGCCCATCTGCCTTTATTTGTCCCAAATGAAGCCAAATCTAATGATTTGAAGCCAAATTGTTAATTACCTTGAGGAGCATATAGGAATCTAACCTCCTTACCTTACCCACCGACCTTTAAGCCATACTTGCTAAACTCTAAAACCCTCAATTGGGGTTGACTTTAAAGCTTACCTATGGTGGTGAGGCTCCTACATGCTCAACCTATTGAGAATGAGTTGGTACTAGTCTATAGGTTTGCTTTGTATTATAGGCTAACTTGTTTCACTCTCACTTTGGTCACCAAGTTTAAATAGGAAAGTGACTTTGACTAACCAATAACACTTGAGTTGCTTAAGCCTCTTAACTTGCCTTAAGAATAGAAATGGCTCAAATCACTTGATTTGGAGTTAACCTAGCCAGTTTCCAAGATGCCTTAGACGGATTTTTACCTATTTAAAGACCATCTTGCCCAGTTCTAAAAGTTGTTACTACAATATTAATTTGTCTTTTTTGCTAAAAGATCCTAACCAACACCTGGGCGCCACATGGCTTAACAAGCCAATGGTATGCATCTACTAATGAATATTGTTTTTGTATTACCAATTTATCCACGACATATGTAGTTATTCTTTCCTTTTTTACTCATTTTTCCTTTATTAATAGCTACCCTAAATAGTTGGTATAAAAGGCCAAAAGGCACTCAATGTAACTCACAGACATCATTTGCATGCTTGTTAATGAATATTCCTTTGGTTTCTTATGAACATAACCTTTAAGTCTCTTTATCTAATCCAATTCCCTTTAGCAAAGACTAGTGCTAAGTACCTTTGCTCCACTATTCATGAGTCATATCTAGTGATCTGAGTAAATCCATAAATGGTCTACAATAAGTAATATCTAAGGATTAGCTCTCAAGTATGTAGTTTTGTTCCATCCTTCTCTCTATGAGAATGATAAATTAAAAAACTTTGTGAGCCCCAGTGATTAACTAAGCTTCTAAGCACATCACTAAGTCCTTTGCTTCGTCTCCCTTACATAACCCTTAGCTAATCACAAATCTATAGATTTACAAAGTAATTCTGTCACTAATAAAGGTTTCTAGCTGCCAAAAGATTGAAAAAAATATAATGAGGAAATAGTATAAATGGATCCTCAAAATATAAGCTTGAAATGTAAATGTAAAATTCATATGATTAGGTGCATCATTTGATAACTCTTAGTGCTAAATTATGAAGTTATGAGAATGCTTTTTGATGTAGAACTCTTTTATTAAACTTGTTGCCTTCAAATTTTGAATCGATATTGTTGTATATATGGCTTCCTTTGTAACGACTTGATGATAAGATGTGATAAACTTAGAAGACTATCTTTAAAACTTTATTTGGCTGAAAATATCTCCCTTACTTTTTGGAAAAGTATCTTCTACTATAGCTGATTTGATTTGCAAATTTGAATTGATATCAATCAACTTGAGTCTTCTAAAAACTTATATGATGTAATTCTTGATGTTTTTCATGTGAAACATTGACCTTGTAACCAATATAGATGTTGTAGTCCTTTTATAAAATATCTTGAAAGTTTCATAAAGAAAGAATGTGGTCTTGATTTTACACTTTCTTCTTAATCTTGCAATTAGCTTGATTCGAACCGTAAGAAATCTTATCTTGATATATTACAACAGATTTGCACAATATCTTCTCAAATTTGAGTTTGAATTTCAAAATATTGGCATTTTCAAGGATAAGGTCTAGGTGTTGGAAGATACTCATTCTTATCCATTATTTTTAGCTCTCCTTAATATTAGTTCTACCATATCTTCACGAGCTGACTTGTTTTCACCTTTAATCCACTATAACTAACTGGAAAAACTTATCAAAATAACAAATTATCTTATAAAGTTATGCTTAATCAAATTACTCTTCAAAAGCAGTAAAAATAACATAAATAATACTTAAGAAATCCTTCTTAAATCAATCTCTGTGAATGTTTGTCTTGTTTAGTGGAATGCATTAGATGTATTATCCAAATAATAACCAATTAGTGGAGTTAACTCTTCAAAAAATAATTTTGTCCAACTTAGATTTTGAATCTATAAAATTCCACACATTCTTATTCATTCTAGGCATACCCTTTGAAATATCCTTTAAGCTTTAAATAGTATACTATTCTTATATCCTCTAATAAATCCTCTAAGTTCATATACATGCATCACCATTTTAGCCTCTAACATATCCTTTGAGCTCTTAACATTTTGCAAATTTCACTAGCTCTTATCTTACATAAACATTGTCATATTTAATTAAGTATAAATTTGTACACTTAGTGAATTTCATAAGAAACATAACACAATTTGTTATCATCAAAACATATAAAGAGAGAACATGATAAGTCTTTTCTTGTCAAATAATATTATATATCACCACTCTAACTACCACTCAATGTCAAACACAAAGTATCAACCAATCCCAATTTCTCAACATCAAAATCTTAATTCTGTCACATCAAAGTTTCAATGAAAAGAGAGAAATTGATCCTTACTCAACAAGACATGTTGAATAGTAGCTTTGGTATTAGTATGATACAAAGAAAATTCGTACATGAGTTAAACTTAATGGATCCTAGAAACTAAACCAGTAATTGAAAATTTTGATATTTTGGGTTTCTAGTATAATATTTTTTAATGGGGTTTTTTATTTAAAGAACAAGAAAGTAAAAGGGACAAACAAATTAATCTTAAGCATATGAAGCACCAAAAGATTAATCCAAACTATGTCTAATTATAATTTGACATGATGTACACATTATAATTAAACATGTTTTTTGAATCAATTAATTGATACTAGTGCTGTCAAATCTGAGTTGACCCTTACAGTTCAACCTTAGTTTAACTCTATTTCAATTGTTAGTTGAACCTAATTTTTCCCTTAATCCTTGACCCACTCACATGTCTGAATTAATCACCTAACTTGAGTCTAACAATATTGATTAACAATACATACAATTAATTGAAATCAAGTGTCACTATAATTCACATGGAATTTATGAGACATATTTTTGAGAAATGGTTCTCATAAGTTTTTTTATAAGAATTGGTGAACTATCTGCCAACATAGGAAAACAAATAATTTATAATGGCCCACTAAACCTTAATGATAGGTGTTGTGTATGGGAATGGACTAAAATAAAATAACAATTCTCATTTTCATTCCTTTTCTCATATTTGGAAGTCTTTTAGAAGTTAGAATTATTCCTTAGAATTGATGATTCCAACTTCACCAAAGAATTCGATTCCACCTTTGAGAGAGTAGAATCGCAAATCATTCCACCTTATTAATTATTATTAATTAAAAGATACTTATTAAACCTTTAATCTAATTATGACATCTTATAAATGATGTTTTTTGATAGATACTACTATATATGCATTTAATTCCATTTTAACTATTTTACAACCAAACATATTATTAAGGTAGAATCAACGATTATGTAGTGTTTCCAAACAAATGCTTTGATTTATTATTTCGATTTTAATTTTATTTCATTTTATTCAAATATAATCAATTCCATTCTGAAACCATTTCTACATAGTAAAAATGACATAAGGATGGTAATAGCAAATAACTGTTTAAATTAAGGACATAATTTTAAAAGTCTAAAGTAGTGTTTGGTTAGTAAAATTGTTAGTATGAAGAAAATTGAATAGTATAATAGAAGGAGAATAGGATAGTACAATCCTCTTATACCACATTTGATATGTGCAATGCTACATACAAATTTTTATGATTGGAAAATTATTTAAAAATTATAAAAAATAGTATGTTATAAATTACAATAAAGTTCACTATCGTGATTTGGAAACTTAGTGTTCGGTTATTTTTTGAATTTCAATATATATTTATTCAGTATTATGAAATAAATTTTTGTGCCACCAAATATAAGATACAAATTTTTTATTTTAGTTACACATCTTAAGACTCTTACATTAAGTAACTTTAGCTAATATGCAAATAAAATAGTAGACTAAATAATTTATCCAATATTGTACAATAAAAATATGGCAACTAAAACATACATAATAAAATAATAATAGGATAAATTGCAAGAAAAGAATAAAAATAACATTAAAAAAACCAAAAATAATAAAAATTTCATGATAAAGGTCGCATGGCCTCCATGCAAATGTGTACAAATCTATGCATAAATCATGTAAATCCAATTTAGAAATGGATCCTATTAATGTCATAGATCCATTCAAGCTAATGAATATTTTATTAAAAGAACCTAAGTAAAGTGTAATTAATTCATCACTCCATTTGGAAATTGGTGCTATTGGACTAAAATAATCTACTTGGAAATTTCTTTATATTTCTATCACATTTGTATTTTATTTATATATTACATCAATATTTTGTTGTGAAGATGGTGATTGCATGATGAGTTTGATTTTTCCCATCCTTTCAAGCATTGTAATACTCTAAGGTCTCAAGCCAATACGATAACGTTAGGTTCCGAGCCCCTAAATTTAGGGCATCAGGTAACATTATTCATTTTGATTCAAACTTTACAATAAGGCTAGAAAAGTTAGATAAAGCATCCTAATAAAGTTAATTTCTCAAGATAAACTATTTAAAAGGATTAACCTGAAATAAATGTCAATTTATCAATAAAGCCAATAATTATCGAAAACGTGAAATTCAAAGTTTATGTAATAAGATGTTAGAAATAAGTTATTTAAATTATAAAAATAATAAATGAAGTTAAATTATATATAATATAAATATATTTAGATATGATATGCATTATATGTATTAAATAATAATAATAATAATAATAATAATAATAATAATAATAATAATAATAATAATAATAATAATAATAATAATAATAATAATAAATTATCAAAATAATGTATATTAATATAAAATAACGGAAAATTAATTAAGAAAATGAATGGATGAGTCATCAAATGATATGGTGGCTTGAGAATCATTTAAAGTGATAAGTCAATACCTAATTAATAGGGAATTAACACATAATACCTAGTGGACCCTTAGGAAGAAAAGGAAATGACATGTGTCAACCTACTTTTTGATGTACAAAAATTATAAATCCTATAAATAGGACCCCAAACCTCATTTGAAATATTTTAGAAACTTGGAAACACAATAAAATAATTTTATAAAATTAGAAAAATAAAAAAAAAATTTGAAGAAAAAAAAAAGAAAATAGTGAGAAAATAGGGTCAATTATGGTTCCTAAGGCTACAAGCAACTTAACAACGAGCCACTTGGGACTTAAACTTGTTGTGGACAGAGAAAGTGAGCAAACATAGGGTGGTTGTTGGAGTATCGTGTGTCAGTGAGTCAAATTTTAAAGCTTGATTTTCATTAATTTACTAAAAATATCAACTTAACTTACAAAATTATGAAATTTGGTTTCCTTAGGTTATTTTACATGTGATTTGATGTGGTCATTTTATTTTCTTGAAATAATATTGATTTAAGATACTTGCTTAAGAACATGCTCTGTTTAGATGAATTCTAAATAAATTTTTAAAAATATTAAATAACGTTATTTTGGCTTGAAAATTTTTGTATAATACACTTATATAATTTATTAAATTTCAGTAACAAGAATGTTTGAAACCTCCATGTTTACTATTAATTAGATTTATTTTGAATAAAATTGGCAGTTTTGATCATTTGTTGAAATAATTGGTATTTGATTGAAATTAATGAATAAGCCCTATATGTTTTGACTTCTAGAAATTTATAAGGATATTTGGAACACTTAGGTTTTGTCTTACATTTACATTTGTTTATTTTCCATAATTTTTGTAATTTCAAGTTAAAACTGCTGTTTTAATAAAAATAGATAATAGCTAGTTTAATGTAACTAGTCAATAATTAAACTAAGCATTTTTTTTAGTCTATTGGGTTTTTTGTGGAATTAATTGGGCTCATATACTATTTATTGTGTATTTTTCTAATATGAGCATATATATTGACCTAATATGTAAAATAGTAAGTAATATTATTATCATAATTGATAAGATAGCGCAAGGTAAGTATTTTAGGTGTAAAATAGATGTTGTTCAAGTTTGGAAAGTATAATTTTTAGGGTTTTTAATTTAAATCTAAAGCTTATTTGAGTTAATTATGAAATTACAATAACGTACGATTGAGCCGGTGGTGAAAAAGGGTATTTTTGGGCATGTAACCATATTGATCAATCTTGTTTCTTAATATATATTAATAGTACTTGAAATAATGAGTGTGAAATATAAAGTTTATTGAAATTGGATAAGGAATGAGTAAGATACGATCAAATAAAACTTAAAAACGCGGTAATGAAAGCTTATAAGAGTTTGGGTTCAACGTGTAGTTGATTTGAAGACTATGTTATATTTTCCTAGGTGTGATAAATAAGGAAGGACCATGTGGTGAAATTTAGGATCTTGCACTACTATTAAGGTAAGGCAAGTGGATATAACCCATGCTTGAGGAGGACGTGTTTGATCAGGACTTAGATCGGTTAAACTTAGTTATCTAATGCATAATGAACTCGGAACCTTCACGTAAAGAAAAGCAAAGAGAGAACTTATCTCATACCACCTACAAGGTGAATGATTAGATAAGCATACTAATTACGAATAGTAGAAGCTGCACCAATGGAGCATCAACCGATCTGATCACAAGGTTAAAGTTGATAACAATTGCACACCTGAGACTGTACAAGTTACATTGGTTGAGTGAGAAGGCAATACTACATGTCACTTAGCAAGTACTATTGTCGATCACAATTGGAAATTACTCCAATGAGATTCTTTGTGATATGCTGCCCATGTGTGCCTCACCCATATTGCTTAGCCGACCATAGCTATTCAATAGAAGAGTTATCTATGACGGATACTAAAATGCATATGTATTTAAGAAGGATGGCTGGAAGATTACACTGAACCCAATGCCATTGAGTGAAGTTAACAAACTATAGGTTAAACTTGCTCGCTAATTGAAGAAGACGCTAATGATGAGTAGAGCTAAACTTTAGGAGGCCATCAATGCCAACGAGCTGACCTTCATGTTGGTCAAATGTCTATTAGAATTGAAGGAGTGGGGTGAACTCTCCCTGGAAGTGAAAGCGTTGTTGGATGAATATGCCAATCTATTCCTAGAATAGTTACCTAAGGGGTTGCCTCCTATTCGAAGTATAGAACATTGCATTGACTTAATACTCGATGCTACCTTACTGAATAAGACAACCTATCAAATGATTCTCAAAT
This sequence comes from Lumnitzera racemosa, assembly GCA_024138005.1. NCBI lineage: Eukaryota > Viridiplantae > Streptophyta > Magnoliopsida > Myrtales > Combretaceae > Lumnitzera > Lumnitzera racemosa. The sequence continues at coordinate 75,577,346 of JAMXBC010000002.1, forward strand.
AAGCTTCCAAACTCCAACAACAAGTCAATGAGCTACTATAGAGAAGGTATGTTAGGTAAAGTCTTAGCTTTTGTGTTGCTTTAGCTCTTCCATTGTTGAAAAAGGATGGAACCTAGTAGATGTGTGTTGACAACCAAGTGGTGAACAAGCTAATGATAAAATATAGGTATCCTATCCTTAGGTTGGAAGATATGTTGGATGAATTGAGTGGAGCTAAGATCTTCATCAAGAATGATCTGAAATTTGGTTACCATTGAATTCACATAAGGCTAAGAGATGAATAGAAGACTGCATTCAAAAGTTGGCATGGATTATATGAATGGATGATCATGCCATTTGGCTTGTCAAATGACCCAAGTACTTTCATGAGACTAATGAACCATGTACCGAGACATATAATGGGGAATTGTATCGTGGTGTATTTTGACAACATCTTAGTGTACAATGTTGACATGACAAGTCACTACGAGTATCTTCGAGCTGTATTGAATATCCTTTGTACAAGAGATTATTCAGTAATTTGAAGAAATGTTGCCTTTGCTAAGAGAAATTGGTATTCTTGGGCTACTTGGTAAGTAAAGGAGGCTTACGAGTAGACAACAAGAAGGTCCAAGCAATCATCGAATGGTCGACTCCTACTACCTGTACTAAAGTAAGAAGTTTCCATGGACTAGCTCCATTCTACAGAAGATTCATAGGGAATTTCAATACCCTCGCTGCACCCCTTACTGAGCAAACAAAGAAGAACACTAACTTTAAATGGGAGAAAAGGAGGAGAGAAGCTTTGCTAAGGTGAAGGAAAGATTAACCTCCGCACTTGTACTAGTTTTACTTGACTTCAAGAAAGTATTTGAGTTGGAATGTAATGCATTAGGCATTGGAATAGGTGTTATCCTAATGCAGGAAGGTCGACCAATTGCCTACCATAGTGAGAAAATCTAGGGACCTCAGCTAAACTTCCCTATGTATGACAAAGAACTCTTAGCATTGATTCGAGTACTGTAAGTATGACAGCATCATCTGTTATGAGAGAATTTGTCATCTACATTGACCATGAATCTCTAAGGTATTTGTTGATAGTTAGTTTTGGTCTACCTATCTTACTCATCCATTTGGCTATCGATAGGTCGAGCAATCAATATTCTCGATACTTTGCTAAGTAATTGACTATCAGCTTTCTATCAAGCAACAATCCATTCCTTATTTGAATTTAAGTTAATGGTGCAAACAGTTATCACTAATACGGTCATATTACATAATTGCCTACTTTCCCTACATTTTAGGGAAGGTGTCTAATCAAGAAGCTTCTACGTATCTCAACAGTTTTTTCAATAATTACTCTTTTAGACATGATAATCTTTTATAAATATGGGAGAGAAACTCTTAAGAGATATCTGATAACTCTTAACCTCTTTACTTTTCTCATTCCTGCTTATTGACTTAGACATCAGAGTGACCACAGCGGACCAACCCCGGTACCAAGCACTTTTCTTATCTCTAAAGGATATTTCCAACCCCATAAAAGGGTGCAGGTGCTAGTATTTCCTTCTAACACCATAAAAGGGGGAGTCGACATACTGATGAACAACAATTGACTAGACTCGAGCAATGGCCAAGGAAAACTTAGAGTTAAACAAAAAACATGAACAAATCCTTAACCTCCTTCATAATAGTATTCATCCAAATCAAAACCAAGAGTATGGCGATCATGATGCTGATAATAGCAATGAAAAAACAAGCCAAGATTGCGATGGGACCTTCGGCTCCTACTTTAAAAAAGAATGACAAAAGCAAGCAACCATAATAAGTGCACCATGCCAGATCCTCACATGTCAGCACCTTTGTTGCAATAAGCAAGCAATTCCAAATCAAGAAGAGTCCCTTCGTTCTAAAGATTTTGGAGGAAGTGATACCTAGCACATTAAGCTGCCACAGTTTGAGACTAATGACGGAACAAAGGACCTCAAATACTATTTAGAGTATTACTGTACATTGGCCAAGTTGCATGGTTTAAGTGATGAGGTGGCCTGTCAAGCTTTTCCCTTAACTTTGAGGAATGTAGCTAGTACATGGTTCAAACACTTAAAACCAAACACCATTTCTTGTTTTGATGAATTAGTAGAGGTGTTTCTTCAATACTTCCTTGCAAGCAAACTTCTTATTAAGGACTCTTCAATCCTTAACACAATAAAACAAAAATCAGATGAGTCAATCAGAGACTACTTGGCTAGGTTTATGGCCGAGATGGTTTAAATCGTAGGCTTGGATATGAGTATAGCCCTAAATGCCATAATCGATAAAGTTAAGCCCCATAGAGACTTTTTCAAGTCTCTCGCAGAGAATTAGTCGAAAACTTTTGCTGAGTTCAAGGCTAAAGCCAACTCATACATTTGTTAGGAAGATAACATAAAGGCTTAGTAGGAAGCCAATTAGAACAAAGGAGATAGAAAAAATGATAAGAGAAAAAGTGCGAAGGACAGACTTGGATTAGATGATGATCAAAGTTCGAATGCTGAGAGGAAGAGACCAAAGATTTCAACATTTTCATCTAACACACCTTTCAATCGTCCAATTTCAAACATAGTGATGGAGGTACGTAGGTAGAGAGGCGTTTTGTAGTGGCCAGAAAAAATAAGAGGAAATCCCTTGAGGAGAAATTCCAATAAGTACTGTAACTTCCACTACAACAAAGGTCACAACACAGATGAGTGCATATAGCTCAAGAATGCGATTGAAGATGCAATTTAACATGGGCATTTGCGAAAATTCGTAGCACATGATGCCAAAAATATCGAAAGACTATCCTAGAGGAGACATGAGGAACAAGAGAATGACAATCAGTTAATTGTGGCTGGGTGAGATGTGAGGGATGCAAATCCCAGCAAAGTACTCAACGGAGTGATCAGTACCATTGTTGGTGGACCTACTATAGGCCAATCAAGGTCTTTGAGCTTGCTGAACACCAACAATTGCATTTATAACATCTAAAGCAAGAAGGTTAGGATCGATAATACAATTTCTTTCATAGAGGATGACTTTAAGGGCATCTAACAATTACATGATGACATACTGGTTATTAGTACAAGAGTTGCTAACACCAAAGTCAAGAAGATTCTTGTTGACATAAGAAGTTCGGCAAATATCATTTTTCAGCATGCATTCGACTAGATGAGACCTAAGATCAAAGTACAACTAAGATCTCATAAGTATGATCTGTATGCATTCAACAACCAACCAGTCTAAGTAGCTGGAGTAATTTCTTTACTGATACAAATCGGCAATGACGAGCATGTTATAGAGGATAAAGTGGACTTCCTTGTCATCAAATGTTGGTCCCCATACAATATGATAATGGGATTGCCATATCAGCATCTATTTAGCATTGTCCTTTCAACTGCACATCTTAAAGCCAAGTTCCCTACTCATATGGGAGTCGACATGTGCAAAGGGGATTAGCAATTGGTAAGGTCCTTATATATGAGGGCCCTAAGACAAGAAGAGGTATTTCAAGTGGAAACCGATCCAAAAGGCAAGTCGGTCGGCATAGAGAATGCCGAGAGTGATACCGAGGAAATTTTGTTAGGAGATGACCTTAGGAAAACATTAAAGATAGGGAAACCCTTATCAATAGATATTAGGCAAAGTTTGATTAACTTCTTACAAGCCAACGCTAATGTGTTTGGTATCCTACGAGAAGTTATGGTACATAAGCTCCAGATTGATCCCAGTGTGAAGGTAGTCTAATAAAAGAAAAGAAATTTTGTACCAAAGAGAGAAGCAGCAATAAAGGAAGAATTCTATAAGTTATTGAAGGCAAGATTTATCTGGAAAAAGCCTTATCTAACTTGACTAGCTAATTGTGTGCTAGTCAAGAAGTCTAATGACAAGTGGTAAATGTATAGACTTCATAGATCTCAATAAGGCTTATCCCAAGGATTGTTTTCTACTATCAAAAATTGACCAGATGGTAAATGCAACTGCTAGACACGCGTTACTTTCTTACATAGATGCTTTCTTTAGTTATAACCAAATCAACATGGACAAGGAGGAAGAATTTCGTACATCTTTTGTTACCAATTTTGGAACATATTGTCATACAGTGATACCCTTTATGCTAAAAAACGTCGGTGCAACCTACCAAATACTTATTACTAGGATGTTCAAATCCTAGATTCATAGAAATGTCGAGGTATATGTCAATGACATGAGTGTGAAGAGTATAATGGAGGATCGGCATCTTGTTGACCTTAAAGGAGACATTTGTTACATTGAAGAGATATAACATGAAACTCAACCCACAAAAATGTGTCTTTGGTGAAACATCAAGAAAATTTTTAGGATACATGGTTACTCAGCACTGTATTAAGGCTAACCTGAGAAAGGTTGAGGCAATAAGGAACATGAAATCCCCTTACGTAATCAATGAAGTACAGGAACTCCTCGAACGAATAGCTACCCTCAACAAATTTGTGTTGAAAAGTGCAAATAGGTACACGGAATTCTTTTAGATCTCAAAGAATCCAAAAGAATTCAAATGGTCCGACGATTGTGAAAGAGCTTTCAACGATCTCAAAGAATTTCTTACGTCATCACCAATACTCTTGACACCCATTTTAGGAGAGAATTTATATTTATATCTATCAGTTAGCTATCAAGCTCTTTCTTCTCTATTGGTATGAATTGATGGTAAAGCGCATCAACCCATTTATTACGTGAGTCCTGTTTTGCAAGGGCCAAAGCTTTGGTACACAAAAATTGAGAAATTTTTTTAGTAGTGGTCCTTTCGGCAAGGAAGTTGAAGCCATATTTTGAGGCTCATTGGATCATAATGCTTACTAATAAGCCATTGCAAGAAGCATTGCAATGACTTGACTCCTTTGGGAGGATGATGAAATATGCCCTAGAGTTAAGTGACTATGTTATACAGTATAAACCCAAAACGACACTAAAAGCTCAAGTGTTGGTAGCTTTTGTAATCGAATTCACTAGTGAGGAAGATTGTATAGAGGTTGCTGAGAAACCTACTTAGTTCCTTTAAGTAGATGGCTATAAGAGAAGGAAGTGGTGCAGGCCTTGTTCTTTAAGGCCCCTATAATATTAAAGTTCATTATGCTTTAAAATTTGAATTCTCAGCCAGCAACAATGAAGCAGAGTATAAAGCTTTTATTATTGGATTAAAATTAGCAAAAGAGATTGGTGTCAAGAAACTTAAAGTGTTCTTTGATTCACAATTGGTGGTGAATCAAGTCATAGGAAGTTACACGGCAATGGAAGAAGAGATGAGCTAATAACTATTAGTGGCATGAATGCTTGCAGAAGAATTTCAATCTTTTTCCATCCTTAGGATTTCGAGAAGCAAAAACATTGTGGGTGATAAGTTGTCAAAATTAGCCAATATGGCATTCCCTGATTTGAATGACAAACTTTTTATTGAATTTCTTCTGCAGAAAAGTTTATCTACTCTTTTTGCAAAGCTATGAGTTGGCTCCTTGCTTGATAGAAGAATCTTGAATGGATCCCTTAGTAGATTATTTGAGAGACGGTATTCCCCCTAATGACAAGAAAGAAGCACAAAGATTGGCTTACCTAGCTGCAAACTATGCGCTGATTGATGGTCAGCTATATAAATACAGCATATCACAACCCTATCTTCGATGCTTTCCTTCTAAGAGATGCTTAGAGGGTATTAATCAAGCTGCATGGTGGCATATGTAATAACTACATAAAAGCACAGATACTGAATGTTTAGGCACTACAACTCAGCTATTACTAGCAGACCACAAGAGAAGATGCAAAGGAAGTTGTCCCGTATTGTCCTCAGTGCCGAAAACACAAGTCACTGAGTCATGCACCTACAACTGAGTTATGTAGCCTAACCAACACTTAGCCCTTCACCAAGTAGGGGCTAGATATTCTTAGACCCTTTCCAAAGTTTACCACCCAGCAACAATTCATCATTGTTGCCGTGGATTACTTTACCAAATGGGCAAAGGCCAAGGTAGTAACGAAGATTATTGAGCAGAAAGTGGAAGCTTTCATTTTCAATTCCATCATATCAAGATTTGGAGTTCCTTACATGATAATTACAGATAACAGCCTGTAGTTTGACAATAATAAGTTCCGGGCATTTTGCCAGAAGTATGGCATTTGTATCAACTATACGTTTGTAGCATACCCTTAGACAAATGAATAAGTTGAAGTCATAAACAATATCATTTTGCATAGCCTAAAAAGGAAAGTAGATCAAGTTAGAGGTATATGGCTGATGAATTGCTGAATGTCTTATGGGGGTATCGAACCACCCATAGAACTATGAGTAGAGAGATGCCTTTTAGGTTAGCATATGGCATGGAAGCCGTATTGCTAATTGAGTTGGATTTGCCTAATCTACGAATGTAGAATTTCAACGTTACGGTTAATTAAGTTAGATTAATAGCAAATTTGGATGCCATTGATGAAATTAGAGATATTACAAGAGCTAAGATTATGGCATACCAGCATAAGGCGATAAGGTATTACAATCAGAAAGTGAAGTATAAGGTATTTCAACTTGGAGATTTGGTTTGTCGAAAGACGGAAGCTACTGACATACGAGTGAGTAAAAGGAAGTTTAACGTAAACTAAGAGGATTTTGTCAGGATCCAAGAGGTCATTGGTGAAGGAGTCTATCAACTAGAAATGTTGGATGGATCTATCATCCCTCGAGCATAGAACGCTAGGAATTTGAAATTATATTTCAATTAATTGGTCGAATGATGTTCATCTCCACTCATTTGTAAGGTGATAGCCTACTTGCTTGTAAGACTACAATACTTTTTTATGAGAAATATGTTTGAAGTCATGTTTCTTGTTCTTTTTATGATTGTCGAGTTAATGAGTTCTAAACTATATGGTAAACAAACTGACCTAAGTTCTAGCCTATCGATGTTAACGAACTGAACAAATTAATCCTACAACCGAGTAATACTATTAATCCATGCCTCGAATGACTAATGGACAAAGTCTATAAAGAAACATGAATTGGGCACGTGAAATAAAACATGTTGAGAAACAATTAGGTATGTGAAATAAAACATGCCGAGAAATTCTTAGCGTGTGACATAAAACATGCTAACGAATAAGAACATGTGAAATAAAATACGTACATCATACATACCAGAAAAGTATAGTATGTGAAATAAAACATACTTGAAGCAGTTAATATGAAAGATACTTTTCATTCAATAAAGTATTGATTACAAACACTCGACTTAGTAGAGAAAGAAATGAACAAAGAATACAAAGAAAATCCTAAGACCTATTCTTTAGAGTCAGCAGAAGTAATTTTTGGATCAGAGGCTAGGGCTTTTTCCGAGCAGGCTTTTTCCAAGTAAGCTTCTTTCTTGGCACCTAGGGTCTTAGAGCTAGCAAATTTCTCTTTCTACTCATAGGGGATCAACTTTGATAGACGTTCTTCGTCTTCCCCTGGATCTTCGTCATACGCTTCATTATTACCCGTATTAATAATCTTAGCACTTGCCTCATCGTCATCGTCTTCATCGGTAGTACTAACTTTGTTGTCGACTTTGGTGAAGTTAAGGCAGGAGAGATAGTAATCAAGGTGAAGCTTCATGATCTCTTCTCTTACCACTTAGAACCCTTCTAACAACTTCTTTCGTAGAAGTCTCTTGTATTACCGACTAAGAGTGACTATATTAAGAGCCTCTTCTATTGATGGTCCTCTCCTCTTAGTCTCCTCTAATTTGGCAATAAGACTTTGCAAGTTCATGTTCTTGGTCTCTAACTCTTTGATTTGCATTCTCAGCCTATCTTCCTTGTCACTCATTATGTAAAAAGTTTGGCCTTACCCCCAACACTCTTCCTTCTTCTTTTATAGCTCTTTCTTTAAGCCTTTAGACTCCTTATACTGCTCTTCCATTTTAGCCTTTAAGCTCGAGACTTCATCGGCAGTAAGGGTATGTGCCAACTTCTTGGCACTAAGGTCTTCTTAGAGCTTTCTCACCTCCATCTCGGCCCTTGTTCTTGCATTCTTAGTAGTAGTAGTATGGGCATTAAATGCATTATATGCATCTTCAATTTTCTGCAACAATTTAATATGATGAGTATTGGAAATGACTCAACAAAATACATAAAGACTACTAGGGATCTTACCTTCTTAGTTTACTTATCGACCTCATCCAAAGCCATCAGAATGTGGATGCTTATCTGAAAAAGAAAATGAATATCAGCAATTGAGTAAATTTAATAGTTAAAAAGATGGATACAAATACTCACATCATATAATTAGCCGCGATTTGGGATTTATTGCAACCATTCACTGTATTGACATCCTTCTTGGCAATCTCTTTATCCTTTGGAAGAATAATTCCTTCCATCAAGGCTAAACATTTTGTCCTATCACTTAAGGTCAAGTTAGTATCTAAAATGTTTTATCTCTAACATGGGGCGAAGTACTTACTAACCTCCTTATTAGGGACGAATTTAGCATTATTAATGCTGAGAGCTTTATACAACATTACCTCTTCCGTCCTCTCATTCAAACCCTTGGACCTTTTAGCAAGTGGTTATCTAGCATGTTCCTTCCCTAATCTCTTATCAGTACTAAGTGCCCCCTCTAGCACTAACAATGACCCCTCGATTGTAGTGGCATCCTCAACCTCACTGTAGGGTTAGGTCTCTTGGTCGACCTCATTGCTTCCTCCTTCTCCATTTTCTTCACAGCAGTAAGCTGAGCGGTAGTTTCTATGGTAACGACCCTCTTATTAGCTTTTGATTTCTTAGCATTGGCTTAGGCTAGCAATTTAGCAGGATTGACCTCACCAATACCCATATCTACAACATGAGCAAACACGTTAATATTAATACAGGGGAAAAGAATAAACTTACATTCTCCATGCCAAGCAAAGCTCAAAGGTGACAATTCTCCCCCCCAAATCTCAAGAGCGACTTTCCTCTTATAGCTATACTCAACACGGTGGTAACTCATTAGTGTACTTTCTTTTTAGAAAAGATTAGGTCTCTACTTTCATAACGCCATATAATTCTCTTGGCATCCCAAAAGAACATTTTGTTCTTCCTCCTTTCTTGAATTTTCTTTACGAGTACTGCATCATTCGACATCAGATCTATATCCCTAGTATAGATTAGTTCAGTCCATTGAGTTTAGAAGTCCAGCTCCTTATTAGATCTATCAACACAAATTTTTCATGCTACTTATGGATCTTAGACTCTAACCCATCTGTGAACTTACGCCTATGCCTTGCAATAGAAAAGTACCACCTGTTAGGATACCTCCTAATTGTGAAGACAAATTGACACAGTTAAGGTATAGCCTTAACTTTGACTTCTTCATAAACTATCTCAAAAGCCACCAGAAGCCAACATGTGTTGGGTATGAACATACTCGATGCAACTTTAAAGTAATTGAAGAAGCCCTTCACAAAAGCCAACAAAGGGAAGTGAAACTTAAAATCTAAATATTTTGGGTATATATGGAATTCACACTCCCTTGGAAACATACCGTCTCCTCCTCTCTCAGCTTCCTTAGATTCCACGTTCTAGGAAGATCTTTCCAATACTAGTCATATTTCATGACAAGAATTCTGTCTGTAGAATTGGTAGTTCCATCTAGAGAGTTACGGAAGTAGACTATGTTGTTATATAGATATCTCGTCAAGGATCTCCCTTCTTTGTCCTTAGGATAATTATCTATAGCAAGATCATTTATCTAGGTAAGTTTATCATACCTTTCTTCAATACTATTAGTTGAGCTACTAGAAGAACATGCCACCTCATTCCTTATTTAGGAGGGAGAAGTGGCCTGAATTTCCGTAGCTTTAGAATCAAAGAGGATAAGTTGATGGACTACGTTGTGAACCATATATGAATGATTATGAGAAATGATATCACAAAAGTTGAAGAATGTGAGAGTGAAGGCATGAAAGTATTTGAAAAGTTGGAGATGCAACTGGAGAAATGAATTCTGATTTTAAATAGTCCTTTAAATACGGACAGCTTCTCCTCATAACTGTAAATTTGTTTTTGATGGTAATGATGCGCTGATTTGATTGTGGCATGGATTATTGACATGTGTTTTGAGATAGAAATCCAACAATTGACAACTTCCCAACAGTTATTAGGCCTATGGTATAATGTTGACTAAGGCGATAGGTGTCATACTTCTTACTTTTAAGTTTCTTGAACGGGCGGGAATTTGAAAGTTGCAACTTTTCGATTAGGAAACGAACCATCTTACTTCCTATCTCACTCAGCATCTAAACAACTGTTCCCCATTCGGCATCTAATGTATTATGTATTACTCCATTTGTCAAATTCTCAAACATAGGAGTTAGGGAGAAAATGTTGATAGACAGTTTTCATCCACTTGTTTTACTCGTCCACTCGGCTGTCGATAGGCTAGGCAATCTATATTCTCGATACCTAATTGAGTAATTGACTCTTGGCCTTCCACTAAGCAACACATCCATTCTTGATTTGAATTCAAGTTCATGGCACAGACAGTTATCACAAGTACAATTATATTACATAACTATCTACTCTCCTTACATTTCAGAAAAGGTGTCTAATTAAGAAGCTTCCGTGTGTCTCGACAATTATTCTGATAATTGCTCCTCCAGACATAATAATCTTCTATATATACAAGAAAGAAACTTTATAAGAGACATCTGATAACTCTTAAACTCTTTGCGTTACTTTTCTCATTCCTACTTATTGACTTAGACATCAGAGTGGCCATACTAGAATGGCCTTCGTACTGAGCATTTTTCTTATCTTTATAGGATATTTCCAATAATAGTATCTCTAAAGCTAGACGAAGTTGTCAAAGCAGTAGGTGAGGTAGGTTGAATTCCTTAAGGGGTTTAACTTCGAAATAAAATATAAATAAGGAAAGAGCAACGTGGTTGCAAATGCTCTTTAGAGAAGCCATGTACTCCTGAATGAACTACAGACCAGATTCTTAAGGTTTACAAGCATTAAAGAACAGCACTTTAGGCATCCACACTTTAGACCCATAATTATGCATTGTGTCAATGGAAGGATCGTAGACGAGTATCATGTGGAAGATGGATATTTGTTCAGAGAAGGGAAGTTGTGTGCATCGACCTATTCACTAAGGAAATTACTGATCAAAGAAGTCCACAGTAGAGGACTCTTCAGACATTTTGGGGAGAGAAGAACCTATGAACTATTGAATGGTCATTTCTTCTAATTGACAATGAGGCAAGATGTGCACCCAAGTTATTGAAGGCTTTACTATGTGCAAGAGGGCTAAGTACCGAGTTGAGCAAGGGAAAGCAATGCCTTTGCTTGTTCTGACAAGACCATGGACTAAGTTAAGTGTAAACTTCGTTCTTGAATTACTACAAATTATCTAAGGCAAAGACTCCCTAATGGTCATCATACATAGGTTCAACAAGATAGCATACTTTATGCCTTGCTCCAAAACTAATGATGCTTTGGCTATTGCTTCTTTTTTCTTATAAGAGATTGTTAGGTTGCACGACGTGTTGAGAAGTATAATATTTGATAGAGATCCAAAGTTCTTTAGCCATTTTTAAAGGACTCTATAGCAATGGATGGGGACTAAGCTGCTATTTAGTATTTCCTGTCACCCCCAAATGGATGGCCAAATAGAGGTAGTCAATTATACTTTGGGATTGCTTAGAGCTACAGTGGGTAAGAACTTGGCTAATTGGGATGTCTGCTTACCAATGGTCAAATTTGCTTACAATCAAACCGTATATGACACTACTAAGTAAACCCCCTTTGAAGTTGTCTATGGTTTAAATCTTGAGTTACCCTTCGATCATACCCTTGTACCTGAGTCCGAGTAAGAAGACCCTGACATAAGAGCTCGAGCTTGGTCCCTTTAACATATCCATAACAAAGTCACTCAACATATTGACCAAGCTACTAGAAGAATGTAAGAGAAGACCAAGGGTAGAACAACTAAACAATTCCACTTAAGAGACTTAGTATGACTACACCTAAATAAGGAAAGGTTTTCGAGCAAGAGGAGGAACAAGCTATCTGCAAGAGCTGAAGGACCTTTGAGAATCCTCCAGAGGATTAATGACAATGCCTACAGATTGGAGCTGCCTAAAGATTATAGGGTTTCTAACACTTTCAATGTTGCCGACTTAGGTCCATATCACCTAGAGGGAATGATAGGAATCAGGTTACTAGGCCTTTACCCCGTAGCCGAGCCTAAGGGCTAGAGGGAATGGCAAGGCAAATTCTCCTACTCCAACTGACTTTTACCGAAGCTGAGTATCTCCTTGTTGATCAACTTTGCATGTTGAGTCATATAACTACCTACTTCTCGAAGGTTTTATGTCGAATAGTAAAATGTTGAGGTAATAGCCAAACCATGCATGCTTACTCACTTACGTCTAAGCCGACTAGTAGCTTAGCATCATTCTTGCTAAGAAGCAGAGAGAGAGAGACTGGACTAATCCTTAGTCACCCTTACTCAAACAAGCAATATGATTATACTCCTTTGTCTACATCCTCCAATGGCCTTACCAATGCACCTCCGCTATGTAAATAGGACCACATGTAGAATATGTTACATTAATTATTGTTTTTCTTAAATATTCATTTTTAACCTTTGTATTATTGTACATTACATTTTTGGGAAATACACTTTTTGTCTTTTCCCCTTTTAGGCAAATTGCCCTAACTTATCAAGTATAGATACCTTTGTACTTGTAGTTGGAAACATCATATTACAATTAATACATTGAATATTCTTCCTCTCATAAACACTGATCATTTACTTTCCCTTTATTCTTATCTTAACCCTCAAGTAAAACTAGGTGGCAAATAGTCTCACTGGACCAACTCATACATTATATCAAATTCTACCGTGAGTCCTCGGAAGTTCCAATGGTGCATCATATTCATTGGAGCTATTCATGGGTTTTGATTACTTTTATTCACTTTTTCGTTCTGTCATGTATTCCCTATCACCCTTTTCAAGCTTTCAGCAAGCTTGGACTCATCCCTGTAACTGGCCTTGTCTGTTCTTGGTCTCAACACGCATCAGGTACAATACGTAACACTGTACTGATATCCTACTTAGCCGTAGTCCGACCAATGTATTGTCTGGTCCTCAATTGTAGGGTAGACGAAAGACCGTAAACCATGAATTGAACTACGAACTGAATCAAACCAAAAATTCAGTTTTTTTACTTGTAGTTCAATTATTGTTTTGTTTAGTATCCATGAATCAATTTACAGTTTGGTTTGAGGGACCAAATTGAGCTGAACCAGTTCACATAACAAAAAGAAAAAAGAAAAATATTGGTTTAGCTTTGCTTGAACTTATGTGACATAGATAAATGGTGACAAAATGGATCTTAAGTCATGGTATGATTTTGTCTTTACTATTTATATATGTTGATACCTGAATTAGTGATTTATCTTGGACTTCAAAGCGTCTTGGCTCTCCCTAGTAGAGCACTAAAACTTCTATCTCTTTCTTTTTTTTTTTTTAATTAAACAAAGTGTAAGAAAAAAAGACACACCAATTGATGACATACTGGTTTATGATAAACAAAACCATGCTTCTACCTGCTCTAAACACTTCTCCATCTTATGAATGTAAATGTTGATAGGTTGTTATTCCTTCTCTTTTTCTCCATTCTTCATAGCCCCTTTTACAATCCAACACAAACTTATACAAGCAAAAACTTCTGAATGTCTATGTTTAAAGAGAGCAAGCAAAGGTTTACTTCACCTGTAAAGAATGTTTGTCTTCTATACTTGTTTTTACTTTCTTTTTTTTTATGATGCTATTTAACTAAGCAAACCATTGTATATATGTAAATTTAATATGCTCATCTTTTCAATTGTAAGTGCACTTAACGTACTTGGTCTTGATAAGTCATAAGCTAGAAAAATACTATTGTACTATGTTCAGTATTCTTAAACTGCTAGTAAGTAATATATACAATTTACATATGTAAATAAAATCTTGTTGAGACAAAAGAATCTTGTTAAAATGTCTCATTGGTTGAGATAAAATGCTAACTGTTTCGTAATTTTTTATGATAATTGATAGTTTTAATTAAATAGTTTCCTTTTACCAACTTTCAGTTATCAATTTCTTATTCATTTTAATTTCTTGTTTGCCAATGGAAGCTACATAATAGAAGAATGAAGAATGATGAATGATCCATGGAACCCTTTTTTTTTTTGGTTGATTTTTTTGGTTTTGATTTCACAAACTTTAATGTTACATAATGAAAGACAATTCTAGCCATGCACCAAACTAGATTGAATAGTTTTCCTTTTTAGGTTTAAAATATTTAAGAATCAAACTATATGGTTGTGTTCAATTAAAGAAATTGAATCATTAAATTATGTTCATTTTTATAATGGGTGCAAACCATACCGAATCGAACTATGCCTACTCTTGCTTGATTAGTACTAGTCATCATAATTTGGCATTGTACAAAAATATACTTTGTTTGGGTGTGCTATTTGAACAATCATCTTTTAAGAGTTAGTAGCAGTCATTATAGTACCCATAGAACTTACTAGTGTACACCTAAAATGCTATCTTCTTTATGAAATCTCTACATTCTTTATTCTTGGCTCAAGAATTGAAGTTATTTACTACATGGTAGATACAATAGCATCATGGCTAACCACTTAGCCACACTACATTCTTACCCTTTACTATCAATTTTATGCCAATAAGATAATTGAAGATTAAATAGATATTCATATGATCCATTATCCATATGTGAGCACATACTTCAAGAATCAACCCCTACTATCTTGACACTCTTTGTTTATTAGTGTAAGTGCTAATTATAGACACTTAATGTTTGCCCCCTCATTTTTTTTAAAAAGGGTCCTAATTCAAAAATAAAAAAAATAAAAAGTAAAAAAATTGAAAAATGATAAAAATACAAAAAAAAATGAAAAATTATAAAGATTTTTTTAGGAAAGTAAAATGTTTTAGGGTCAATCGATTTAGTTTTAGTTCGGTTAAAATAGTTTTATTTTAGAGAATCACATAGTTTAAGTACAATTTAATTGTACTAAATATTAAGGTACAGGCCAGTAGTCTAACATATAAGCATTTGAGCATTGGCATTGGTTAGCTTGAGGTTACGAGTTTGAATCTCACCAGGCATACATGTGCCTCTTATTTTTTCTTTCTTTCATTTGTGAAAATTCGTTGAGCATATGAGTTTCAAATCTAATCAAATATCTTAGATCTAATGTAATAAGATTTGTGAGATTCAAATTGAATTTGATTTTTATCAAATTATATTTGATCGATATAGAAGATTCAAATCTAATTTATTTTAATTTTTTATTAAATTGAATTTAAATCGATATAAAATATTCAAATCTATTTTAGATTGATTTGTTTTCTGAATTTTATATATAATGATCGAGTGATATGAAAGGGGTTAATTGTTACACTCATAGGTAACCTAAGTCCCTGATCTTATCTTGTTGTATAACTATCCATAACAAACCCCCCTTCATAATCAACAAAATATAATGCCACCCAGCGATTAGCAATAAGTTACGGATGTAAGATTAGGATTCCCGCTTCCTTGCCCAACAACACTAGCGACCCAATCTTAAGTATTCAACTCAGTCTTCACCCACTATTGTCCACTTAATGTAACACCAACATCCAACAGAAGCACAAATCTTAACACAAGCACAACTTACACTAACAATACATTTACATAAGCACATACCAATCACTTCACTACTTACGCATGTTGACATTCGAATCATCATCCATTATGGCTCCATCACTGCCTACACATTGAATGATCACAACTCTACATACAAAACCCAAATGCCGATCGTCTCCATCCTCTCTCCATCTACAACCACGTTGCTGCACATACGGTCACCACACAAGCCACTTTACTATCATTACTGTACATACTGTTTATGCCAACTCTACACCCAATACATACAATAATGTCCATTGCTATAGCACGTTTTGCATAGTAGAGCATACTGTACTGTACCGATTAATGCTGTCCACATTGCATACTTGTCTCCATCCACGAACAACAGCTGCAATAGCTGATCACCCATATGATCCACATACTTCACAGCTATACGCGATCACAAGCAATGCCACTTCACTATCCAACGTGCTCACTCTCTACACAGCAATAGAATACTGAGCCATGTCCACTGACTATTGACCCACCGCAACTCACCATTCATCACTGCACATTGTCAATACATACATTCGCATGTCTATTCACAATCAGAAACATACACAGTAGCACTCCACCAATCAATTAACACTGCACATGACACCATTGATCCACCATCACCAACAAATCAATATCCTTGTTGTCACACCATCGACACACAGCGCAAGACCCATACACACTCAACTCGTCCTCTCGCTGTGAACCCAAAACAGAACGCCAGCTCCGGCAACACTGCTACAACTGAATAATAATTAAGGTTTAGTCTTCAATTTTTTTAATTATTATTATATTTATTAGTTACTAATTTATGTTGATAACATAATGTATAAATATATATATATACACGTAGCTTAGGAATTTTTTGTAGTGTTAGGATTTTTTTTTTAGAATTTATCACTTAGAAAAATTATTTTTTTTAAAAAAATAAAAATTATATTTTAAAAACCTTTTTTTTTTAAAAAAAAAGACTTTTAGAGAGTTTTTTTTTTAAACACCCAAGAGTTATGACCCTTTAGATTTTTTTTTGAATAAATTAAATTGATAAATACGTAAACTTAGTCGGTTTTCAAAATTAAAATAAACCAGCATACTATAATTTTTTGAAAGAATTATGGCTATTTTATCTCGACTAGCAAGTATGTAGGTACTTTTAGAGCGACGTTAAAATCTGTAGAAACTTAGGTTCTTTTTTCTTATTTTCTTTTGGTTTTTATTTTTCTCAAAAATATTAAAGGATAATTTTGATGAATAAACCTAATTTTGAAAAATAAATAGTAATACACGTTAGGATTTAATAGATTAGCCCCGAAATTCAAAACTCTTTACTTTTTATCAAATTGAAATCAAAGATCGGTAGCTAAATTATAGTTAATCTACCCAATTGATTACAATTTCTCTTTTTCTTGACTCCGATTGCGTGGTGACTTTGAAAGTTTTTTAAACAATCGAAATTTCCCCATTTTTCTATTCGAGGATTAATACTGAAAGGGTCAAGGTTTAGTATTAATCGAAAAATAGGAAATCAAATTAAAACAATAGAAAACCGAAAAATTTAAGTTCAACAATTTGGCAGCTCCACTAGGGAACACCATCAAGATGGCTACCTATTAGAATTTACTAAAATTAGGATTATTTTTCAAAAAATAGAAAAAAATACTCAAGTAGATTATTTTTTTATTAACATGTTTGTTGTAGCTCATTTAGGGGGTTTGTTTAAGGGTTCTTATTTGTTATTTTATTTTTTCGCATCATAAATGCATGGTAGGTACTGTCAAAACCAAGTTATCTTAAGACCTTAGGGAAGGGGCCATTATGTGAGCTTTAGATGTTGTGAGATAACCACTTTCTATGGCTAAACAGGCTACCCCACTAAGGTTCAAATATGACTACAGAACCGTTACTTTAAACAACGCGGTGGTTATAGAACTTAAGGACTTTTAGAACCCACCCTTTGCATACATGAAAACATTTTTTTTTTTAAATTACAAGAATCCATAATGTGGTAGACCTAAACGGTCAAGGGTAGTTGTAAAGTTATATTGTATTTTCCTTATATAGTCCCTTTGTAATATTTCCCTTTAAATTTCCTATAATAATTCTGTGTAAAGTTTAGGATAGGTTGTGATTTTTCCTTTAGATAGGTATGGCTAGATCAAGTCAAGAGGTCTTCGAACAGGTATATGTCTACCTACCTCATTAGCCTAAAAAATTACTCCATATGTGGTTTAGACTTTTCAGGCTAAATAAGCAAGAATTTATTAAGTACAAGATTGGGCCCATCTTGTTCCTACAGTAGATCCCTGTGAATATTACCTTAGTGTAAGCCTTAATACATCTATGGGAGCTCGAATCCGTCGCTTTATGTTTGGGCCCACATCAGCTAAGCCCAATCGTCGCAGAGTAAATAGAAAATTAAAAAAAAAACAAAATAAAAAGAATTAAACTTGTAAAATAATTTTAGGTAGTTACCATTTTGCTAAGTATTCTACCAACTAGGAATATTCATTCTTTTGGATGGATTAACACTTTGTAAATAGCCTTTCTCGTTTCGAATAAATAGGATTTAAATATTTTCTCTATTTAGTTTTTTATTCTTCATTCTTTAGAATTCCTATTTTGTAAATAAACCCTCAGTAGTACTGTTCTATATGTAAATAAATTCTAGAATCCTAAGAAAGCAATCCTCCATTTACAATTTCATCACTCAGTCTTTGTAACATAAAGCCCTAACTTTTCCTCTCTCTCTTTCAAAAAGAAAAAAGAAGAAGTGGCTAATAAATACACATCCTTAAGGGACTTAGGACAAACACAATCACTTGGCCCATTAAGGCAGCTAACTCAAACACAAACCACATGACCCATTAAGGTAGCTAACTAAACACGAACCCCTAGCCTATTGAGATGGCCAAACCAATTTAAAACCCCTGATCCATCTAGTCCAAACATAAACCGAGTCAAAACACGAGACCATAAAATATTATCCTGAGCTTGATCCCCAGTATAAACAAAAAGGGCAATTCATAATCCCTTCCACTTCAAAAGTTATTAACGCTGGCCCATTTAACCTCTAAAGAATAGGACTCAAAACTACACATAAAAGCCAAAGGGCGTTAAGACTTCTAAGTCTAGGGCAATTTAAGTGAGAACACGATAGGTCGGAGGCATTTGGTCTTTGGAATTTCACAACTAAGGTATGGGAGTAAGGTCAATCATTACCCTATGGCAAATTAGCCCCTATGTAGGGAATTGGTAACTCACTTTTAAAAGGTTTAGAATGAAAAAAAGTAAGCAGTATCCTATACACTAACCTTTAAACACTTTGACAGATATGAGACATCATGGTGAGGATATATTGGACTCATTCCTTAAAGGAAGTCCATTTTGAATTTGATGTGTAGACTAAAATAAAGTTAGGCATTGATTTTCAAATCACAAACACAATCATCATTTGTTAACCCCATTGAATTGATTTAGAGTCTTTCCAAATGTAAACCCTATGAAGAACCATCCCATAGTAGGGCAATTTGGTGATTACAGTCATTGATTAGGAGAGAAGGATAAAACTAGTTTGTGCTTACCTCAATAGCAACAATTTAAGGATAATTTTAGTTTTGGATAAATTATTTCCTTTAAAGAAGAGCCAATACTTTTCCAAATGCTTCAAGACTACACATACCTTATTTGAGCCCATACACTTGAAACCCACGAATTTAAGGCCTTGAGTCATCTAAAGACAAGGACTTGACAAACATGATAATTACTTCTGGGGAGAAAAAAAAGCAAGAAATAATGGGCCAAACTTAGAAAGATGACAAAAAAGAGAGAGAGAAAAGAAAAAAAAAACTAAAAGAAAGAGGAAGAAAGGCCTAAACATCGAGCTTGAGAAAAGCCTCAACCAAATAAGGCCCAAAGGCCTAAGTTGCTCTAAAAACATAAGGTCTTGAATCACAATCTCAACTACAAACCAAAAACCCCATATTCATTTTAGAATTACACTCTAAATCATGAACACAAAACCTTTCTATTCCACTAAATCTCAAGCATAAGACCTCTTTACTCAAAGCTCTTTTGATTTTGAGGGGTAATTTATCTTTAATAAAAATTATTTTTGAAATTGAGGCGAGCACATTTCTAGGTTTTCCTAAGAGTTATTAACTTATACACCTGGGTAGGATAAAAGTATTTATTTCAAAATAAGCCCTCATGTTAGTCCCTTTTGAAACCATTTGACCAAAATCCCGATTCATAATACTTAACCCAAAAAGACTTAACAAATTGATCAAAGCATATCACTTGCAAATTGGATTTTCATTTTTGGAATAGTAGTCAAGAGAAAAATCTAGACCAAGAGTATGCAAGGAAGTCCTCTTCGACTAAATTAATGGTAAGTTACCTGAGGTAATAAATGTTAAAAATCACAAGGCCTAACCAAAAGGCTTAATATCAAGGCCAGAAACTAAGATAGATACAAGATATCTCGCATGGTTACTAAGGAAAGGGATGGTTATAATACTTATTTTTTAGATAAGAATTTGTATTCGTCAGTAGACTTTCAAGAAAAAACAAGAGAGAAAAAAGAAAGGACAAGAGGGACAAAAAGCAAAGGGTTGTTATAAGTATTTTTCTATTCATTTTCAAATCCATGTAAACCATAGTGGCCAAATCTTCAATTCATGTCATAAACGGTTTTTACTAAATGTCCTCCTTTGTATATTTCTCAAAATCAGGAGTTTTTCCAAATTGTTTATGTCCTCCAATTTTACTTTTTCAACTGTCATATAGAGTTTTAGCATGCCCGTAAGGCACTTACCCTTTTTCCATCTCATTTAGGGTTCTAGCCAGCTCATAGAGTGTTATCCCCATCCATATCTTCATCAGGGTTCTAGCTAGCTCATTGAGCACTATCCCAATTCATATTCTCATTTAGGGATCTAGCTAACTCTTAAAGTACAGTCCCAATCTATAGTCACTTAGAGTTTTAGCTAGCTCAAAAAGTACTTTGCCCATCACTTAAGGGCTTAGCTAACTCAAGGAGCACTTCATCTATTTTAATTAGTCAGCCCATAAGGGGTACAACCAAGTTCTTAATATCTCTTCAGGGTCTTAGCCAGCTCAAGGAGCATTTTGCTGACCTTAGTTAGTCAACTCATAAGGGGCACAACTAAGTTATCAATATCTCTTTATGGTCTTAGCCAACTCAAGGAGTGCTTCGACCACCTTGGTTAATCAGCCTATAGGGAGTACAACCAAGTCTTTAACATATCTTTAGAGTCTTAATCAACTCAAGGAGTGCTTTAGCCAGCTTAGTTAGTTAGTCTATAGGGAGCACAACTAAGTCTTTAATATCTCTCTAGGGCCTTAGCCAACTTAAGGACCGCTTTACCCACCTTAGTTAGTTAGCCCATAGGTGGTACAACCAAGTTCTCGATATCTTTTTAGGGTCTTATCCAGCTCAAAGAGTACTTCACCCATCTTGGTTAGTCAACCCATAAGGGGTATGACCAAGCAATATCTCTTTAGGATCTTTGCTAGCTCAAGGAGTGTTTTACCTGCCTTGGTTAGTCAGCTCATAGGGAACACAACTAAGTTCTTAATATCTCTTTAAGGTCTTAACCAACTCAAGCAGCACTTTACCCACCTTGGTTAGTCAACCCATAGGGGGCATAACTAAATTATCAGTATCTCTTTAGGGTCTTAGCTAACTTAAGGAGCGCTTCAACCTTCTTGGTAAGTCAACCCATAAGGGATACAGCCAAGTCCTTAACATATCTTTAGGGTCTTAGCCAACTCAAGAAGCACTTCGCCTACCTTGGTTAGTCCATAAGGGGCACAACCAAGTCTTTAATATCTCCCTAAGGTCTTAGCCAACTCAAAGAGCGCTTTACCCACCTTAGTTAGATTGATTTTTTTTTTTTTGAATTTTATATATAACGATCAAGCAGTGTGAAAGGGTTTCAATTGATACACTCATAGGCAACTTAAGTCCCTAATCTTATCTTGTTGTACAACCATCCATAATAGACCCCCCTTCATAATCCACAAAATATAGTGCCGCCCAACGATTAGCAATAAGCCATGGATACAAGATTAGGATTCTTACTTCCTTGCCCAATACACTAGCGACCCAATCTTAAGTATTCAACTCAATCTTCACCCATCGTTGTCCACTCAATCTAGCACCGATGCTTAACAACAACATAAATCCTGACACAAGCATGACCTATACTAACAACACATTCACACACGCATACACCGATCACTTCACTACCTACGTACGTTGACATTAGAATCATCATCCACTGCGGCTCCATCACTACCTGCAAGCCGAACGATCACAACTCCACATATAAAACCCAAACACCGATTGTCTCCATCTATAACCATACTATTGCATACATGGTCACCATACATGCCACTGTACTGTCACTACTATACAAACTATTCACACCAACTCTAGGCCTATCACACACAATAGTGTCCACTATTGCAGCATGTTTCGTCACAGTAGAGCACACTACACTGCACTAATCAACACTGTCCGCACTACATACTATCTCCATCTACGAACAATAGCTGCAGTAGCTAATCACCCACATAATCCATGCATTTCATAGCAACACATGATCATGAGCAATGCCACTTCACCATCTAACGTGCACACTCTCTACACAGCAGTAGAACACTAAGCTATGTCCATTGACTATTGACCCATAGCAACTCACCATTTGTCATTATACGTAGTCAATACATACATTCACATGTCTACTTATGATCGGAAACATACACAACAGCATTCCACTGATCAATAAACACCGTACACAACACCATTGATCTATCTTCATTGTCAAATCAATATCCTTACTGTCACAACATCGATGCACAACACACAAGACCCACATACACTTAACTCGTCCGCTTCATAGAACAGAGCGCCAGCTCTAGCAACACTATTTCATTTGAACAACAATTAAGGTTCGATCTTCAATTTTTTTAATTATTATTTTATTTATTAGTTACTGTTTTATATTGATAGCATAATATATAAATATATATATATATACATAGCTTAGGAATTTTTTGTAGTATTAGTTTTTTTTTTTTAGAATTTGTCACTTAGAAAATTTATTTTAAAAAATAAAAATTAAGAAAAAACCCTTTTATAAAAATAGGAATTTTAGAGGGTTTTTTTTAAAACGCTTAAGAGTTAGGACCCTTTAATTTTTTTTTTGAATAAATTAAATTGATAAAAACGTAAACTTGGTCGGTTTTCAAGATTAAAATAAACCCACACTATAGTTTTGAAAAAGAACTACGGTCATTTGATTCCAACTAATAGGTACATAGGCACCTTCGAAGTGACGTTAAAATCTATAAACTTAGGTTTTTTTTTTATTTTCTTTTGGTTTTTATTTTTCTCAAAATATTAAAGAAGAACAATTTTGATTAGCAAACCTAATTTCAAAAAAATAGATAGTGATACCTATTAAGGTTTAATAAGTTAGCTCCCAAATTCGGAACCCTCTAGTTTTTTATCAAATTAAAATCAAAGATCAATAGCTAAACCATAATCAATCCACCCAATTGATTACAATTTCTCTTTTCCCTGACTCCAGTCGAGTGGCGACTCCAAAAGTTTTTTAAAGAACTAAAATTCTCTAATTTCTCTAATCGAGGATTACTACCGAATGGGTCCAAGTTTAGTATTAATTGAAAAATGGAAAATCAAATTAAAACAATAAAAAACTGAAAAATTCAGGCTCAACACTAATGACATGATATGATTTGCAACATCAACTCCAACCATTATAAGTAGTTTATGCTTATATTTCCAGCATAGAAATGTGCCATCAATGATGATCACCAGCTTGAAAACAAGAAAATAGATAATTGAACCATTTGCTCATGCAATAAGTTATTGATTAAGTAGTACAATAGGGTATAGCAACATACCTGCAATGGACAATGCTTCAATACATGGTCTAAAGGCCCTAAACACTATTGAAGAACATAAGGCCCGCATGTTGCTATCTATCCATTTCCACTCAACCATTGTACGCAAATTAGCCTCTTACATAGTATACAATAGCTTAGGAAGCATTTCATGTTGCTCCTCCTATTTCTCATAAATTTGTTCAATGGCCTTATGCTTAGCCCCCAACCTCCCTTTACATGTACAATGCAACCAAAACTGCTTACAAAAGGTTACTTAGAGATGTTTTATCTAGCACTTGGTGTTGGCAATATGATACCAATGAACTGCTCATAACTAACCTCATATGGAACATTAACTACTATCATTACCTATCATAGCATACCTTATTCTATTCTTCAACAACATGGCCATTAGTATAACAAACCACTCTCACTTCACCCCTTTCCTACCTATCTACATTCAGGAATTATATGCAAATAAGTCTAGATTAGCTAGTAACTTATGCCTCCTCAATTGAGATTACAATAAAGCATCGTATGTTTATATCATCCTCCAAAATTTCCACAAAACTTGAAAAATTAGAACCTAATGTAGACTTTAAAAATCCCTACTTCTACCCATGTAAAGGCTGGTTATCTTTTATACTATAGTGCACTATTACAAAACCATATTACATTGCGATGTTGAACTCAATATCAACTATTAGTACAATACACTATGATGCGTTATTGTAAAACCATATTACAAATCAAAACAAACACTTATATTCCTAGAAAACCAAATGAATTGCAATAATTTTCCTAAATTCAACTATATACATTAAGTCATATAACAATTCTTGTAAAAATTATATGAATAACTTTGTATATGCATAAAAACTATAATATACTATCTCATGGGCCTATTATAAGCTATGATAATCATCAATAACAGCAAAAAAATTGAAAAAAATCAAAAAATAAAAAATCTTTCACGCAACAAGTTAAGTAAAGAGAGAGAGCTACCCAATCTTATAGTAGAATCCTAAAGTACAACTAATAACACTCTAAAAAATTGTGGTTATATCACAAATTTTCTTTTAATTTGTGGAAAATTTGGTCAAATTATAGTATAGGAAAGAGAAGGTACAGTTAGGGTTTCTTAGGGGAAGAGAGAGAGAGGATGTTTTAAATAAATGAGGAAGAAGAAGTCTTAAGGCTAGTTATATCTTAAAGAAGTCAACTTTTCAAAAATCGAATTTTTTAAAGATAAAGAATCAACTTTTGAAAAGTTAACTTCTTTTAATTCTAGAATGGTTGACTTTTGAAAAATCAATTTCCATTAATTGCAATAGATTCAACTTTTGAAAAGTCAATCTTATTGCTAGACAATAATATCAACTTTTGGAAAGCTGAATTCAATGCACTTAGAGTTCACATTTCTAAAAGCCAATTTTAAGTGTAGTATTATTGAGATAATTTTCAAAAGAGTCTTACTTCTGGGATTTTTTTTAGAATATAATATTAATTTCCTTTCCCTTTACATTGGTGATTACTTTTTTATGGTAGATAAAAAGGAAAATAGACAAGAAAAGTAAAACATGGTAAAATTTCCATCCTATTTACCCCTATTTCATGCCTTTCGTTTGACTCCTCTCCAGTTAAATTCCACTTTCCCTCCTTACATGCTTACCATTACCATTCATCATTGATTTTAGTACCATTGTTTCCATTATTATTATTATTATTTTTTAATCAACAGGTAAGATAATGTGCTTACTAAAAGCTTATAGGTTGTTACAGTTTCCAAGCCAATGAACACCACAGTAGTAATAAAGTACTAGCAAGTACAAAGCAGATACCATAGACAAACAAGCAATGCATGGGTTTGAAGAAGAAGATGGCACTTACCCATCCAATTCAATTTGAAAGGCTCTATTACTCTTCAAATTGTATAAAAACCATACCACCACCAACACCACCTATCATCTTTTGAATTGTCAAATACAAAGACCTTATGGGTTAATCTATTGTTGTGAGTTAACTCACTCTCACTTTCATGTTTCCACTTTCATTTTTAATAGAGTTTGAGTTTAGTGTGAAAAAAGAATTGATCTTTAGTAATGTAAGTATATTCTTTTTGTTAAAATACATGTTCCTTAAGCTACAACAATCTTGACACTTCTACTATTATAGTTAAACTTTGGGCAAGATTAACTTAAGATGTCTAAGAAACTGCAACCCTTAGTTTATATGCTGTATAATTGTAATATGAAATATGTGAGACAAAAAAAACAATATTATGTTAGAATCCAATGTTCATTTATGTAAACATTCTCTTAGTATAGCTCTGTCGCAATTATATAAGCTTTGTTACTCACATTCAGACTATCCATATTTATTGTAAGTGCTAAAGCATTTTGTATGAGCTTTCTATGTCCATGTAAATTAGTTTCACAATCTTAGTAAGTTTGTCTATTACGTGAATTGCACATTTATATGCATGTTGCAATATTGAAACCATATAAAGCATGCAAAAAGAGGTATTGTCCTACAGGTAAGCACAATGAATTTTTTTCTTCTTGTATTGGTGTATATTCCTTTATCTCATGTTTCTACTACTTGATAATATAAATATGTAGATTGTTGCTTGGGAAAATCTATTAGGCCTACAAGAGGCCCAATCTAATCACTTACGTGCACAAATGGAACAATAGACAAATATCTCTTTCCACTCTCTTTCTCTCTCTCTTGTATTCGAAAAGGTAATCTCTCTCTCTCTTTTACTGGCTAACTCTCTCTCGAAGCTTTTTGTTCTCTATAGTGAAATTAGGGTTTCAAAATACCCTCCATTCTACTTAGATCTTGAAAATTTAATAACAGATCTCTATGTATCAGGTTTAAATCTCTAATTTGATACTAACATATTTCCATTCGATTGTGTTTCGTGAGGTGCTTATGATGGAAAGGATTAAGGTTTTGCAAGGAACTAATACTTCTAGCGATCAACAACTCCTAACAATTTCAAAGAAGCAATTTTCTCAAAGGGAAACTCTTGTTCCATTATTTTTCATTCTCTTTACTATTTATACATGTTTGTACTTTTTGTTACCCTACAGTTATAATCTTTTATTAATAATTGGATTTATAATACCTGTTGATGTATACTATCTATTGACGTATAACAAACTATAACTCCTTTGTATACCGTCTTACTCATTATCTAACGTAGTCTCGTAATATATAACACAGCTTCTAAATCTCATGTTCTATTTGATGTTTCTCTTTGATCTTCTAGTCTCCTGATGCTCCTTATTCTTTGTCGTAACATTTCCCCATCATTGGTGAAACATTGACCTTGTCCTCAAGGTCAAAATCAGGAAAGTCCCTTCTAAATTCTAAAATGTCCACCTAAGTAGCCTCAAAAGGGTCTAGCGACTCCCATTGAATAAGAAGCTGAGTCACCTTTCTCCCTTATTTAACCACTTCTTGAGTATCCACAACAACTACAGGCTTTACTATAGGATGACTAGTAATAGCCTCCTCTAGTAATGTCCTCTGTACATCTATGTTACCCTTGGCTTTCTTCAATAATGATATATGAAAAACTAGATGTATATAAGATGTTTCTAGTGGAGTCAATTTATAAGCTATCGATCCTAATCTCTGTATAACTTGAAATGGTCCATAATAGGGCCTGAATAGCTTATAAGAAAGTTTGTTGGCCAATGCAGTTTGCTTATAGTATTGAACTTTCACATGGTCATAGTCTCCCACCTACAACTCCTTATCAGATCTATGTTGATCTACAAAACACTTCATTCTCTACTATGCCTTATTCAAATTCTATTTCAAGGCCCTTAAAATATCATCTCTAGTTATGAGCTCCTAATTAATTACCTCAATTGAGCTCAAACCTCTATTATAATCAAGTAATGTAAGTGGCTCCCTCCCATACAAAGCTTGAAATGGGGTCATTTGAGCACTACTATGAAAACTAGTGTTGAAATAGAACTCTACCTAAGGTAGATACTTTGGCCACTCCGTCAGATTATCCACCACATAAGCTCTCAAATAGTGTTCATTACACCTATTCAGCACCTCTATTTACTTATCTGTTTGAGCATGATAAGTAGAGCTCGTTCTCAATTGAGTACTACTGACCTTAAAATGTTCTAACCAAAAGCGACTCATAAATAATTGATCTCTATCACATACCACTATTAGTGGGATCCCATGCAACTTCACCATAATCTCAATAAATAACTTAGATACTAAAGTAGTTTATAATCTACCAATAATAGACCTAAGTGGCAATATTTAGTCAATCTATCAATGATTACTAACATAATCGAATACCCTTTTGAAATTGGTAATCCAGTTATAAAATCTACGGAGATATCCTCAAAGACTTTTTGAGGAATAGGTAAAGGTTGAAAGAAGTCCTACTGGATTGTTTGTCAAATATTTAATTTGATAGCAAACATGGCACTTCTTCACAAATTCTTCAATATATGTCCTCATCCCTTTCTAATCGAAAGCTACATTTAGACACCTGTGTGATCTCTTGTAGGTATAGCATGAAACTCTACTAAAATGGTAGAGATTAGAGATGAGTTGAAAGGTATATAGATCCTTTGGCCATGAAATAGCAAGTCATTTTTATAGGTCAAAGATAATGAAGTAGATTCCATTCGTTCACAATACTCATTTAGCTTAATCCATTCGGTATCCTTATGTAATTCACGTTTAAGGAATGTGATGAAATAAAAAGATGGTAATGATAGAACTATCAATTGAAATTCCTTATCAAATTACCTTGATAAGGCATCTACCACTTTATTTTTCACTCCTAGCTTGTATTCTACATGATAGTTGTATCCCATCAACTTAGCCATATATTATTGTTTCTCAATTGTTTGAATAACCTGAGTCATAATTTCTTTCAAACTTTTTTTATTCGTTTGTATTGTAAAATGGCATCCCAACAAATATTGGCGCTACCATCTTACCACCTCTACTACAGCCACCAATTCTCTCACATATGCACCTAATTTTTGTAATCTCAAACTTAACTTCTTACTAAAATATGCAATTGGGTTTGCCCTTTGATGTAAGATAACTCCTATTCCTAATCTTGAAGCATCTATCTCTACTATGAATATCTTGGTTAAATTTGGTAAAATAAGGATAGGCGCTATTATTAAAGCATTTTTCAATCTTAGACTACTTTAATAGCTTCTTAAGTCTACTCAACGGCATCCTTCTTTAACAAGTTCGTTAATGATGCTGCAATTTTGGCATAATTGTACATAAAACACCTATAATAGCCAGATATCCCCAAAAACCCCTTAAGTTGCTTTACATTTATGGGTTGTTGCTGTTGAACCAAAGAATTATCTAATAGATTTTGATGAGAACAAAACAAAAGTAGATAATTAAACTAATTACTATTTGATTTATTTAAGTTAATTGAATGATGATCAAACGATCTTGAAGTTGGATTGTAATGTATGGTTGTTCTTTGTATGTTAAAGTTAATTTCAAGAGAATTTTGACCTATTGGCTTAGCGGCAAGAGGTAGGATTGACCTAACGATGTAAAGCCCTAGATAAAGAAAAGAAAAGCTTTCTAATCCCTTTGAGCTGGCATGCTAGTATACTACCATCATGACTGTAAGAGGATGATACCTGTTTAAAGTAGTCATTAGAGCATTTAATGCACGATAATAGGAAGAATTAAATGAGTTGATATAAATGCTTAACAACCCGACCGAAGAGCATTAAGAACTGATATTCTATTGCAATCAAAATACATTCTCTTACATTATTTAGCCTTATTACTTACTATTTGTCTCTTGTACTCTTTACTTACAATCAAACAAGTGAAACTTAATGTATAGTGATTGTGTAAACTTGTGTAACTTTCTTGAGCATTATATTGAGAGACTAATAAAGTGATGTAAAGTCCTCAATTTGAGATATTTGTGGGTCCATGGAAACTAAGGGGAGGTTTGAACTCCATGTTATATCCAGGCTTAATTTTCTCTATCCCTATCTCTTTTAATTTTTGCATTTATTATTAGTTTATTATTGTCTTGATCATTC
The DNA here is from genome assembly GCA_024138005.1 of Lumnitzera racemosa. Taxonomy (NCBI): domain Eukaryota; kingdom Viridiplantae; phylum Streptophyta; class Magnoliopsida; order Myrtales; family Combretaceae; genus Lumnitzera; species Lumnitzera racemosa. The sequence continues at coordinate 75,607,095 of JAMXBC010000002.1, forward strand.
TTGCTATTGTATTTAATGTGTAATTTCGAAAAGAATTACAATTTGTCTTCCCCTTCCACCCTAACCCTACCCTTCTTGAGTTTAGCCTAATGTTTTTTATTTGGTCTCAAAGTTAGTCTCTAATCACTTGCTTAATTTTATATTAGAGTAAAGATTATGGCATCTAATATACTAGGCTTTCTATAAGGACAACCATTAATAGGCCTCCTCTTCTAACCGATTACAACTATCCGTATTGGAAATATAGGATGTCTATATTTTTGCAAGCATAAAATAGATTATTGTGGCATGTAGTTAACTAAGGACCATTTAAGATATAAGGAAAAGAAGACAAAGATTATTTAGATGATGATTAGAAGTTACTTGATCTAAATGAAGTCACTATGAACATCTTGCATTGTGTCATAAATGAAAATGACTTCAATAGGATATGTATATGTAAAAGTGCTAAAGGAATATAGGATGAACTATAAAGTACATATGAAGTAACTAATATAGTAAGGGATACAAAGATAATTTTATTTTGTGGATAATTTGAAAATTTTAGGATGGATCCAAATGAAACGATTGATAAGATGCATAATAGATTTATCAATATCATCAAACCCTTGAGTGTTCTTGGAAAAACATTTACTAATCTGGAGATAAATTCTAAAATTATTAGGTCTTTGCTAAGAGAACCGCAATCGAAGAAGCTCATGATCTTAATGAAATATTGAAAGAGTAACTCCTTATAACACTTAAGACACATGAGATGGTGAAGAGATAAGGAGAGAACTCTAGAAAGAAGACAATTGCTCTAAAAGTCACGAAGGAGAACAAAAGTGAAGAAGAAAGTGAAGATGATGATGAAGTAGAAATGTCAAGAAAGAAGTTTAGAAAGTTCATAAAATTCAACAAAAGGATTAAGAAGGATAAGGATGGATATGGATTACCTTCTAAGTTCAAGAAAGAAAAGAAAGAAGTCATCAAATGTTATAATTATCATAAGCTAAGACATATTCAACAATATTGTCCCTTACTTAAGAAGGCTGAAAAAGAGTCAAGAGAGAAAGCTATGATTACTATTTAAAGTGAAGAGAATTCTAGCAACTCTGATAATGAAACTTGTTTCATAGCTCTCAATGACGAAGTATGCTCCCCCTCACATGACTCTTTCTTTAATGAACTTAGAAGTATGTATGATGAATTATTGAAAGAATTTATAAAAGTATAAGAGAAGAATAAAGTCTTGAAGCAAATGATGAGTGAAGTAGGTGATGAATTTGATATTATCAAGAATGAATATAATAAAGTAGTTGATTCAAAGGAAGGGTTAGATGAAGACAATGAATATTTAAAAATTGAGGTTGGGAAATTGACAAAGGAAAATGAAGAGCTAAGTACTAGGTACAATGAATTGATAGATGAAAATAGCAAACTGAAGGAAGCTAATGAAAATTTTGAAAAGGAAGTGAAAAGACATAAACTTAAGGCAAAAGATGATGAATGTACAGTCGACAAGCTAGGTTAACATAAAATTGAAAACTAAAATCTAGCTTAGATGATTCAAGAAAGATAATAGCAAAATTGGTAGATAGAGAAAAAACTTAGACAAAATCCTTGACTTACAAAGGCAAAGGTTAGATAAAACTGGAATAGGACATGTTAAAGAAAATGTGTATAGGGCATATAATAGTTACTCTATTAAGGCCTCAAATAAAACTTGCAATTATCATGAAAAATATGGTTATATTATACATACTTGTGCAATATGCTACAATCTCTCCTTACATAACAATGGCAAAATGGTTTAGGTCCCTAAGGGATAAGCTTACATTACAACAACTAACCCTAATGGACCCAAACTAAAATGGGTACTAAATAAATAATCATTGCTTTGTAGAGTCCTTCAAGGCAAAACAACAAATGAATCTTGGATAACGGTTGCTCAAGACACATGATGGGAGATACATCCAAGTTCACATATGTAGACTTGAATGATGGAGGAAGTATGACCTTCGAAGATAACTAGAAGGCCTATGTTATTGGAGAAGGTAACATTTGTGTTAACAATGATCTTACTATTAAGCATGTGTTACTTATTGATAATTTAAAGCATAATTCACTTAGCAATATCCAATTGTGTGATATAGGATACAAACTAATCTTTCATGCATCAAAGTGTTCTATTGAAAACATTAACAATGACCAGATCCATTTTGAGGGGTATAGATGAGGGAACATTTACAAAATTGACATCAATAAGTTTTCATGTTTACTTGACTTGTCTATCTGCTCAAAACAATGATAATTGATTATGGCATAAGAAGTTAGGACATGTTAGTATGAACATCTTATCAAAACTAGCTAAAAGGAATCTTGTTAAAGGATCACCTAAGATTAGTTTTGATAAAGATTGAACATGTCAATATGGCAAACAAACAAAGTCATCATTTAAATCAAAAGATACCATCTTAACTTAAAAGATGTTGAATTGTCGATTGGCTTTTTATTCGTTCATTTCTACAAATCCATCACTTTACTTCGATTAATTTCCCGTATACATACCTTTTCCCACTCCTTAGCATGTCGTCAATTAGCTAAATTTCCTCTATTCTTTCTTAAGGGCTGCTATATCCATTATGGATCTATTTAATTTAACCTAAACCTTAAGTTTGGGAAAGAAAAGATATAGCTTGATTATAGTTGATAATTTTACTAGATACACTTGGACCTTCTTCCTTGCGAATAAGGATAAAACGTATCATGTATTCTTGAACTATAGCTAGAAGCTCCAAAATGAAAAAGGTCTCTCTATTGTCTCTATAAGAAGTGATCATAGGGGAGAATGTGAAAATCACGATATAGAAGATTTTTATAATAAAAATATAATATAACACACCTTTTCAATATCTAGAATTCTACAACAAAATAAAGTCGCTGAAAGGAAAAATAGGACCCTTTTAGAAATGACTAGGACTATGTTTTGTGATAATAATCTACCTAAATATTTTTGGGCCAAAGCCCTCTATACTGCTTGCTATATATCAAATCAAGTTTTCATAAGGAGTATTCTTAAGAAATGCTAAAGCCTTCAATACTGCTTGCTATATATCAAATCGAGTTTTCATAAGGTGTATTCTTAAGAAAACCTCTTATGAACTTTCAAGAGAGAAAATACCTAACATATCATATTTTTATCCTTTTGGTACAAAGTGTTACATTCTTAATAATGGAAAAGAACAACTTGGAAAATTTGATTTAAATTTGATGAAGGCATCTTTCTTAGTTATTCTCTTACTAATAAGGCTTATAGAGTGTATAACAAAAGAACTCTTGTTGTAGAAGAGTCAATTCATGTTGTATTTGATGATACATATGCATATAAAGAGTCTAATGACAAAATAGAAAACATTGGTGCTCAATTGGATGATCTTAATCTTAATAAGAACCAATCCATTTCAAATGTGATAGAATCCTCTAGGTAAGATGGAATTATTAAAAATTTTAACAAAGGCTTACCTAAAGAATGGAAGTTTGTAAAACATTACCCTAAGGATCTAATAATAAGAGAACTATCTAATAGGGTGCAAACTAGATCCTCTCTTAAGAACCTAAGTAATGTAGTGTTCCTATCTCAACTTAAAACAAAAAACATAGATGAAGCTCTAAAGGACGAATTTTAGATTGAATCTATGCAAGAAGAGCTAAATCAATTTACTAGAAATGAGGTATGAGACTTAGTACCTAGACCAAATGATAGACCGGTAATTGGAACCAAATGGGTATTTTGAAACAAGTTAGATGAAACCAGAATAATAGTAACAAACAAGGCACGCTTAGTTGTTAAAGGTTACGACCAAGAAGAGGGAATTAATTTCAATGAGACTTTTGCTTTGGTTGCTAGATCAGAGTCCATTAAGATGCTTTTAGCATTTGCCACATATAAAGACTTCAAACTATACCAAATGGATGTTAAAAGTGCCTTCATAAATAATTAAATCAAGGAGGAACTATATGTAGAGCAACCATCAGGGTTTGAGGATAGTGAATTTCAAAACATGTATATAAGCTTAATAAGGCCTAGTATGGACTTAAGCAAGCTTCTAGAGCTTGGTATAAAAGATTGAGTAGCTTCTTGATAAAGAATGGCTTTACCAGAGTGAAACTTGACACAATGTTATTCATTAAGCAACACAATGTTATTCCCTAAGCAACATAATGCCCATGTATTAATTATCCAAATCTATGTAGATGATATTGTGTTTGGTGCTACTCACATGGATCTAGTTAATCAGTTTGTCTAATGTATGAAAAATGAGTTTGAAATGAGTATGATGAGAGAACTCAACTATTTCCTAGGTCTTCAAGGTAAACAAAACAAAGTTGGAACCTTTATCAACCAAGCTAAATATACTAGGGAGTTCTTAAAAATGTTTAAAATGGAAAATTGTAAAACTAGGCCTACTTTAATTAGCACTACTATAAAACTTGAGAAAGATGAAAGTTGAAAGAACATTTGTGAAAAGATGTATAGGGGCATGATAGGAAGTCTTCTATATATAACTACATCCAAGCATGGCATTATGTTTATTGTGTGTTTATGTGCATGATTTCAATCTTGCCCTAAAGAATCTCATTTGAATACAATCAAATGCATCTTTAAGTATCTTGCGAGCACCATTGAAATCGGCTTATGGTATCTCAAGTTCACCTCATTTGATCTTGTTGGATACTCTGATGTCAACTTCGCTAGTTGCATAGTAGATCAAAAAAGCACAAGCAGTACATGTCACTTTCTTGGTAACTCTTTAGTGTCATTGCATTTAAAGAAACAAAACTCTATAGTACTATCAACCATTGAGGCTGAATATGTAGCAATCGGTAGTTGTTATGCTCAAGCTCTGTGGATAAAGCAAGCATTGCTTGACTATGGTGTAAAATTTACTAATGTTCCAATAAAATGTGACAATACAAGTGCTATAAATTTAACCAAGAATCAAATTCAACATTCAAGAACTAGGATATAGAAATTAGACATCACTTTACTCATGATCATGTGCAAAACAATGATATATGTTTAGAATTTGTTGATACTAGCAATCAAATAGTTGATATCTTCACAAAACCTTTGAGTGAGGAAATATTTTGCACTTTAAGGAAAGAATTGTGAATATCATGCAAGATGAGTGTTAGACATATAAGAATCAAGATAGTGTCTTTAAGTAATGACATACCGTTACATCCTGGCATAGCACAGGATGTACCATCACACAAGAATATTTGTTGAAAACTTAACTCAATCTGCCTACTCATTAAAAGACAACTTTGTTTATATAATAAAGGGGTTACTACATTGGAGTTCAGTTGGATATTCTGTTACAACTTATGTGTATAACATAATATTTACATCAAAATATGAACCAACTTTTTGCTTTTCCATCTTCACAATAATAGGATTTCTGACCTAATACAGGTTCAATACAACAGTTGTTAACTCTAACTCACACTCTCAATATACATATCCCTTTTGAGTGTTAGGCCCTTCACAATAAAGTTAACTTGAGGATAAAACATTTTATCCCTTCAGCTACTGAAGCTAAGTAAGAGTGGATAACAAACAAAATAATATAAACAATGTGATAAGCAATACCTTATATCACAATTGAAACATTTCAATCATTACTTGTAACTTCAACTTCACATATGCATTTGCCTAACTGGGCACTTACTATCAACAATGCAGCATTCTATGCTCATGCACATGGTATGCATCAATACCGATCTCCTATGCCCTCTAAACTTCTTTCAATTAGTCAACATAACCAAGCATCTGGATATAACGTCTAGGAACTTGAGGCAACAAGGAGCTACCTAGGAGTAGGACCCCCAACTTTACAAAATTAGACTATACACTATAGTTTACTAAATCAAAGTGGCAATACTGCCAAATTAGACTACACATTGTAGTTTACCAAATTTGACTATCAAAATAGTCACAATGTTCAGGCAATGTAATCTATATGCTTTTAAAAATTGAGTTCATAAAGCCATACTTTTTCCATGATCATTTAGAAGCCTCATTCTAAAATTTATGAACCATAGGTCCCTTTTTATGCCGTGCCATGCCATGATATACAATACCAACTTAAGAATATCAATCAATACAATCAATCTTTAAGTTTTATTCAACCCAATGATCTGATTCTAGTTTTCGAACTCTCCCTAATGGAATTCTAGTATCTTACTTAGGGTTCACTTAAGTGAAAACTTAGAAGATTGAGTCAATAATCACTCAAGTTCCCTGATTAGCACAAACAATCGTAAACATAAATCATCACCCAATACAGCCACATAATAATTTAACCAAAATACAGTTATTGTCATTCAAAATCACCACATCAGTACCCACTATAGTAATATATCAATTCACTCAAGATATATCCATATTCAATCAATATAGCATCAAATAACACACAACGTTATGAGTAGCAATATATCTACTTGAAGCATGAGTTAAATCCAATTACTTAGACTTAATAATAGTGCAAAATCCTAAAATTCATGATGTGGTCCTTCCTTATTTGTCACACCTATGAAAATATGACACAATCTTCAAATCAAGTATAGGTCGAACCTGAACTATTATAAGCTTTCATTTTTGTTTTTTTTTTTTGGTTAACTTCATTTGATCATATTTTACACATTTCTCACCCGATTTCAGTAGACTTTATATCGTTACGATCGTTATTTCGAGTACTATTAATATATATTAAGAAATAAGATTGATAAATATTTTCAAAAATCCAAAAATACCCTTTTCTCATTATGACTTGACCATACACTATCTTAACTCCAAAATAGACCTGAGTAAGCTTTGGTACTAAACTAAAAACCCTAAAAAGTATAGTTTCCAAATTTTTCTAGAAACATTTATTATAACCCAAAGTGTTCATTTGACACAAATTTAATAAACTAGTTATTATATTACATATTAAGCTAATATATAAGTTTATACTAGGAAAATACATAATGAATAGTATATGAGCCTGATTAATTTCATGAAAAATCCTAGACTCATAATAATATGTAGTTTAGTTATTGATTATCAATTGCACTAAATTAGCTATTATCCATTTTTAAGAAAATAGCGGTTTTAGCTTGAAATTATAGAAAATTAAGAAAAATAAATAAATTTTTGAGTAAGATAAAAATTAAATATTCCAAATATCATTATAAACATCTAAAAGTCTACGCATGTAGGGCTCATTCATTAATTTCACCGAAAACTAATTATTTCAATAATTCGATAAAATTGATAGTTTTATTCAAAATAATTACAAATAGTAAACATGCTTAATTTGAAAAATTATTGTTACCAAAATTATATATATATATATATATTAGGAGTCTTATATACAAAAATTGAGCTTAAAACAATATCATCTAATATTTATAAAAATTAGATTAATTTTCGCCTAAACAAGGCATTTTCTGAAGAAACCCATATTTACAATAATTATTTAATTTAAATAAAATTACTACATTAATATACACCTAAAATAATCCTAGAAAACCAAATTTCATAATTAATGAATAACATTTGATATTTTTAGTAAATTTAACAAATTACAGGCGAAAAATTGGTTCACCTAAACCGGCCATCTTCGACCACCACAAGCCACCACACTATGTCGAAAGAGCTTTTCTAGCCACCCTCTATTAGACCACTAAGCCCTACTAAGTCAAGTTGTAGATAACCTGTTGAACCGCCTTAGCCCAACTCCAACCCTATTTCTTATTTTATTTTATTTTATTTTTCTAACTTTTCTAAATTGTTTTCTTTTATTTTCAAAGTTCCAAAATTTTGAATTTGAGGGTTTGGGTCCTATTTATATTTTTTTGAACTTTTCATAGTCAAATAAAACTTAGACATGTGTAAGTCATATGTCAATTTTCCATTTTCCTAAAGGATATGTGCCATTTCCTCATCAAACAGGTGTTGACTCACCATTTTCAATTAATACCAGCTTAACACATCATTTGATGACTCATCCATGTAATTTTTTATTAATGTTCTATTATTTTACATTATTTAAATAATAATTTATTATTTTATATATGTATTTAATACATATAATGCATATCACATGTAAATACATGTATATTATATATAATTCAACTTCATTTATTATTTTTGACAGCTAATTAACTTATCTTTAATATCTTGCTATATTTAAAAGCTTCAATTTGTTTATCAATAAATTAATGTTTTTCTCAAATTAATATTTTTATATAGCTTATTTTGAGAAATTGATTTTACTTGAATTACTTCATCTAACTTTTCTAACTTTACTATAAAGTTAGAAATAAAGCTAATAACTTAGCCTGACGTCCTAAATTTAGGGGCTTAGATCTTAGAGTTATTGAACTAGCTCGAAATCTTGGGGTATTACACATACTAAGTGGCTTAACCAACAAAAACTACACTATGAGGTCTAAGAAACATGATCATATAGATTTTATATATTAAATATGACATTTATATTGCTTTGGATACATTTGAAGTCATTTATAAGTACCCAAGTTCATATATGCATATATTCATAATGTATCGATTTCTTTACCCAAAACTAGCACTCGCATGTTTAATTTCATCATTAAAACATAGTTGAGTGGTTATTCCTATCAAATATTGATTTTGTACATTTTTGACCTATTAAGACCCTCATTGGGCTCTTTGTGCTATAAGATAGGTTAGTTGCTCGTTGTGTAAATTTGAATACTACTTGAGTTGATTATGCCTCTATCATGTCTATATGAACTATTAATAGTAGATTGATATGGAAACTTGAGTTATTTTTTATTTGGTGCACTTACTTGAAATCTAGTTATTCTTACCTTCTATACTTAAACTCTTAAAACTTAAGTAGTGTTTTTACAATTTATAGAGCCTTCAAACTATAATTTGTTCCTAACATGGTCAAACATGTATTTGAAGGTTACTTAAAGTGTGTGTGCAAAAATTCAATGCCTATGCACATGGTTTGCTCATACATGCACACATTTACTTAGTCACGAACTCCATAGCTTTTAGGATTTGATTTGGCTAAATCTTATGAATGTCATTCAAATTTACATTTTTTTCAAGCCTTAATGGACTTAAATAAACTTGTTTGAAGTATTAGAACACTTCTTAAATCAACCAAAATAAATTTGAGTTGACAACTTAGACAAATGAAGAGGGCTTAACCTGGATTCTGCAAAATTGTAGAATACTGGCATGACAGTAACCATGACCACTAGCATGCTAGTATACTCCTTTAAACAAGAAGTCGAAATCGGTTTTGTTCCTTGAACTAGCATGATAGTATCCCTCACTATCGTCATGTTGGTGTATTATTTTAAATAGCAACTTAGATTTGATTATATTTTGATTACCAGCATGTTGATACCCTCTCTTACCGTCATACTGGTACGTCAAATTCCAAGAGTCTTCAATGGATGCCTCACGACCTTCTCTCTCCTCATTCCCTTTCCAAAACCCCTCTTTCCCTTCCTCATAAACCCTAACCTCTCTCTATCTCTTCAACTAACCATCAAAATCCTATTTTTCCTTCCCAAATAATCTTCCTACTCCCTCAATCACTTATCCCTTACCTCACCCTCTCTCCTCTCACCTCCTTCTTCCTCATGAAACTTTCTCTCTCTACAAACACCCATACACTATCATACTGCCACCATCATTTTCATACCTTTACCGTTAACCCAGCTTCCATCACCCATACTCTCCTCTTCCCTACCCATTCTCTCTTATTTTATCTCGCTCGTCTTCACCTACTTTCCACTATTATTCCACCATAACCTTTCGTAGTCTAATACCTGAACGACTTGAAAAGTTGACAAACGTAGAAGTTGACACTAGCATATTCTATCCTTAAGAAGTACTTAATGAATATCGCATTCCGGCTATTCCTAGGGTTACCTCCAACCATGTCCTCAACATCCTTCGACTTTCATTTGAGGTAATATGTCAAATTCTTTAGATGATTAAGGTCAGCTTAAGTTAAAAATGAATACTAGTAATGACTCGTGTCATACTGTCTTATACACTTATGTCTATGGCAGTCTAGTAACCATCACTCTTAAGGAAATTTTTAATCTTATTGGAGCTTCTATTAAGGGAATCGATGTTAATGTGAATTTTTATGGTGCTAAGTTCTATGAATGGGTCTTTAGATATAAAGGTATTAGAGAAAACTAGGGAAAGGCCAAGAATTTAGTTGCTATTCGACTAGACCTTAAGACCAAGATCCTCCACCATATTGCAATCCATAACTATTACCCTCATCAAGGCCAGCAATCTAATATTACCTATTAAGACTTACGGATCCTCTATTATCTACTCATGAATAAACAAATTAACTTCTTGAGTATTGTGATTCAGTGTTTTAAGCATGTCAAAAATAACCCCTCTTAAGCTTTCCTAAGGGTTAGAAGGATGGTTACTCAATTACTAATCCGCAAGGGTGTTCAACTCCCTATACCTCCATGGTTAGCTTAAGTCAAGCACCTTAAATTAGTTGGCATTTATCAAGGGGTTTGGAAGAAAACTAGCAACAATTGGGTTAGAATTAAAACCCTTCCTCCATTTGATCTTGGCTTAAGCATAACTTACTAGATCCGATTGAATCTTTTGATAAGCTAGGAAGTCATAGTGGTCATACTCCCTTTAGTGCGGCTCCTAATCATGTTGCTACTCCTCTTGAAGGGTCTTCTCACCGGCTTCCATCTGACTTTGGATTTCCTATTTTTGATAAAACTGCTCCCTTGGCATCTTAGCAACCTTTCTATCAATACTCAAAGATGTGGTTCAATTAACTCAGGGAGGACCTCCATGATCACATTCATAGTGAGTTTCAAGGTCTCTACAGTCATTTCCAAATGAATTATCACTATACATCTTGCCCCTTTCCTCCTCCCGCTCAAGATGAAAATCTACTTGTTGTTTAGGCTGTTGACTCCAGTTTATTTCTTATATTGTTTTTTATTTTGTTTTTAGACTTAGCCTTTAGCCACTTTATGTTTCCATTATCTTTTGTTTGATGGACTTTGGTCCTTATTGTCCTTTATTGATGGTGCTTAACTCTTTGTACTAGGTATAGATGACTCTTACTTGTTTTATTGCCTTTTATTGCTCTTAGATGTTATTGCTAGCTATTTTGTTGTTAGATTGCTCCTTTCGAGCCTTATAGCTTCTTTGTTCTTCTTCTTACAGGGGGCAGCCAAGACTATGCAAAATTATGACTTGAATTCTCTTCTATCTTCACCGTTTAAATCCTTCTCTCTCTTTTTTTTTAATGAGGCCAAAAGAGGAGAAGATATTCACGCGTCAAAGAGTCAAAATGTATATTTTATTTATTTATTTATTTAATTTGATAATAGTTGACTTATCTTAGCATATTGAACTTATCTTATAACTTGGCAATCTTAAGTCCTTGTAAAATTAGTATATCCAATATGTGAAGTTATTATGAAGAGAATATTTGATGCCCTAACATGTTAATACTCTCTTCTTGCAAGCATTTAATTAATCTTATTCAAATGTCAAATATCTTTAAATCGAGTGCTAAATTAAGGGGGAGTATTAGATTGAGGGGGAGTTCTTAAGTATGTAAGAGTTTTGTCCTTATCACAAAGGGGGAGATTGTTGAACCAAAGAATCACTAATTGATTTTGATGAGAACAAAACAAAAGTAGATAATTAAACAAATCACTATTTGATTATATTGAGTTAATTGAATAAGATTGATTAATTTGCTCAATAATTAAATACATCAATTAACTCTACAAAACATTTAGTTTTTGAATAATGATTAAATGATCTTGAAGTTGGATTACAATGTGTGGTTGTTCTTTATGTGTTAAAGTTGATTTCAAGTAAATTTTGACCTACCAACTTGATAGCAGGAGGAAGGACTAGCCTAATGATGTAAAGCCTTGGATAACAAAAAGAAAAGCTTTATGATCCCTTTGAGTCAACATGCCAATGTTCTTATCGATAGTAGTATTGCTTACCATCATGACAGTAAGAGGATGATACCGTCATGATGATAAGCTTGTTTAAAGTAGTCATTAGAGTATTTAATGCATGATAACAGGAAGAATTGAACGAGTTGATATAAATGTTCAACAACCCGACCAAAGAGCATTAAGAATTGATATTCCACTACAATCAAAAGGCATTCTCTTAGATTCTTTGGCCTTATTACTTACTATTCATCTCTTATACTCTTTACTTACAATCAAACATGTGAAACTTAGTGTGTAGTTCTTGAGAGTTCTTGTATTTGCAATCTTAAGAGAGAAAAGCACTATACTTGAGATTATTGTATGTAATAGTGATTGTGTAAATTTATGTAGCTCTTTGGAGCATTGTATTAAGAGATTAATAAAGTGATGTGAAGTCTTCGATTTGAGGCTTTTGTAGGTTCATAGAGACTAAGGGGAGGTCCAAACTCCACGTTATATTCGAGCTTGATCTTCTTATCCCTATCTCTTTTAATTTCTACATTTGTTATTAGTTTATTATTGTCTTGATAACTCTTGTTTTTGTATTTAATATGTAATTTCTAAAAGAATTGCAATTTGTCCTAAGAACTCAATTTACCCGCTCTCTTGAGTTTAGCATAATGTTCTTCAGTTTCCACCCACTAATGGCCTTCAATTTATTTAGATTTGGCTTTAAACCTTGCTGAGAAACAACATGGCCTAAATACTTTATCTCATGTTGGTTAAAAAAAGAAACATTTAGAGTTTTTTAAATGAAAGGTATGTCCTCTTAGATAAGTAAGTGCTTACTCAAAATGTATAAGATGCTCTTCCAATGTCTTGTTGTGAATGAGAACTTCATCAAAAAAGACTACTATGAACTTACACAAATAAGGCTTAAATATGCTGTTAATTATTGCTTGAAATATGGCCTACACATTTGATAAACCAAATGGCAGTACTAAAAACTCAGAATGCCCCCCATGAATGCAAAAAGTTGTCTTATGAACACCTTCTAGATACATCCTTACTTGATGATACCTAGCTCTCAAATCCATCTTAGAAAAAATAATGGCTCCCCCAAACTCATCCAACAATTCATCTATGGGGAAAATAGGAAACTTATCTAATATTGTGGCTTGGTTTAAGGTTCTTTGTAACACATTAGGATTTCGAGCTAGTTTAATAACCCTAAGATTCGAGCCCCTAAATTTAAGGCACTAGGTTATAATATCTATTTTATTTATAACTTCACAGTAAATTTAGAAAAGTTAGATGAAGTAATTTAAGTAAAGTCAATTTCTCAAAATAAGCTATACAAAAAAAATTAATTTAAGAAAAATGTCAACTTATCGATAAAGCCAATAATCATAAAATTCGAGCTTTTAGATATAGCGAGATACTAAAAATAATTTATTTAACTTACAAAAATAATAAATGAAGTTGAATTATATGTAATATACATGTATTAACATAGAACATGCATTATTTGTATTAAATAGACATTTATAATAAGAAATTGTTATTAAAATAAGGTCAATTAATATAAAAAATTAGAAAATTAATAAAAAAAATGCAAGGATGAGTCATCATACTTGTGTAGTAGCTTAGGATTAATTTAGATGATGAGTCAAAAGCAAAAAAAATAAGGAAATGATACCTCATGTATTAAAAATAAAAAAAAATGACATGTGTAAGCTACATGTCCAATATTTATAAATTCTTATCCGTTTGGAAAATATAAATAGGGCTTATAAACTTCAAAAACAACATTTTGAAAGCTTGAAAATATAATAAAAACACTCTAGAAATTTTTGAAACAAATTAGAAAAAAATAAGAAAGTTAGATTAAAAACAAGGTACAGAATTTGATTAGTTTGGTTTAATAGGCTATCAGTGACCAGTTGTGGTGGCCATTTGGAGTCAAGGAAAGCCCCACTAGAGGAGGTGTTCTAACGTAGTTGGGGGGCCAGAGGGTAGCTAGAGGCAACTGGTTCAGGTGAACCAAATTTCTAACCGAAACTTTGTAATTTTTCTAAAAATATCAACTGATGTTATTTAATTATGAAACTTGGTTTTCTAGAGTTATTTTATCTCTAGAATAATTTAGTAATTTTATTTTAGTGAAATAATTATTGAAAATATAAGGTCCTTAAGAAAAAGTTCTGTTTGGGCAAAAGTTGAATAAATTTTTATAAATATTATATAATATTGTTTCAAGCTCAATTTTTGTATGCAATACTCTTAATATATATATATATATATATATTATGGTACCAAGAATTTTTGAAATTAAGCATGTTTACTATTTTTTATAATTATTTTGAATAAAACTGCCAGTTTTATCGAATTATTGAAATAATTAGTTTTTGTATTAAATTATTGAAAGAGCCCTACATGTTTAGACTTCTAGATGTTTATGGTTATATTTGGAATATTTAATTTTTATCTCACTCATAAATTTATTTATTTTTCTTAATTTTTCATAATTTTGAGCTAAAACCGCTATTTTCATAAAAAAATATAATAGCTAGTTTAGTGTAATTCATGATTAATAATTAAACTACATATTTTTATGAGTCTATAGGATTTTTCGTGAAATTAATTGAGCTTGTATATTATTTATTATGTATTTTCCTAGTATTAACTTGTAGATTAGCTTAATATGAATATAGTAATTAGTACTAGTTGAATACTTGTTAAATTTACGTAAAATGAACACTTTGGGATATATTAAGGGTTATTGGATAAGTTTAGAAAGTATGATTTTTAGGGTTTTTAGTCTAGTACTAAAACTTACTCAGGTTAATTATGGAGTTAGGATAATGCATAGTCAAATCATAATGAGAAAAAGATATTTTTAGGTTTTAATAATATTAATTAGTTTTATTCTTAATATATATTAATAATACTCAAAATAATGATCGTGACAATATAAAGTTTACTGAAATTAGATAGGAAATGAGTAGGATACGATTAAATAAAGTTTAAAAACACAAAAATGAAAGATTATAATAATTTGGGTTCGACCTATAATTGATTTGAAGATTGTGTCATATTTTCATAGGTGTAATAAGTAAGGAAGGACATTGTGGTGAAGTTTAGGATTTAACACTATTAGTAAGCCTAGGTAAGTGGATTTAACCTATGCTTAGAGTAGATATATTGCTACTCATAACACTGCGTGTTGTTTAATGTTGTGTAATGCTTCTATATGTACTTCTTGCTCTTTGCCTAGATAGGATTGGGTTTATTTTTTACTTAAGACTCAAAGTTTCTAACTGTGTTTTTATTTTTTATGCCTTTAGTCTTTATTATTAATTTAGATTTCCAATGATGCTTCTATCTTTGCTTTTAAGTTCATATTTTGTTCATTGACAACACTTAACACCTATTATAATGAACTTAGATGTTTGTTATCATCAAAGCATTTTATTAAGGGATCCAACATTCTCTTCATTTTTTATGATAATAAAACACTTAGATGAAAAATATTTTGATCAAAAATTGGAATCTATTAATAAAATATATAAAATTACAAATTTAGTCTAATTTTATGACTTTTATTCAAATTTATGGAAGAGTTATGTGGTATTAAGTCCAAAGTTAATCAAAATATTTTTCTTTGCTCTTCTCCCCCTTTTTGTTATCAACAAATATAGGAAATAAATTTAAGAAGATATAAAACATGAGATATTGCATTAATCATCAAAACATGATTATATTGGAATAGAGCACAATTTGACAAAACTTTGATCGAGATTTCCAAAAGGGGAAAATAGAACAATTTCAACAAAGAGAATATAATACAATGTAAAAAAAAAAAGAAAAAAAAAATGGAGATAAGTGGTTTGCTATTATTGCATCTGTACATGAGGCAATGATGCATTGGGGTTGAGCTATTTGGATGTGGTAATAGAACAGCATAAAGAAGTAGGGAGGCTGGCATTTGAGTCCTCGATATGTGGTAGGTTAACATTTAGGTTCTTAGCATTAGGTTGTTCAATATTAAGAGGCTCAGCACTTGATATGTTAGTCGTATTAGAAATGTTCACAAGCTTGGCTTGTAGGCATGAGATAAAGTAGATCGAGGTATGCTTGAGCGAAGCATTTGGGGAGTTTAGCAATAGGCCTTCTAGGCATTAGAATTCATCATAGCTAAGTTACGGAGAATCCTCCTTACAACATTCAAAAAGCCCTTAAAATTGATGCGGGTGAGAGGTTCAGAGGTCGTCATTTCTTTAACTAGCCTAGCCTAAAGACCTTAGGCTCAACCTTCTTTGATCATCACTAATACTTCCCTAAGCTTTGGGTCCCTTGCCTCTTAGGCTAAAGTACTTTTATCTTTTCTTATGGTTTCATCCTATTTCAACTCTAATTGTCTTCAAGGTAGTTATGACTTGGGCTCCTCCTTAGGGCTCTCTATTTGTTTTTTCCTTCACCTAGGGCATCTCTTGTGCCTTTGGCTCTGGCCTCTTTAGATTCAAGACTATAGTATTTTTCCCTCTTAACCCATCAATCTCTTACATAGAACATATACATAGAACATAGAAGCTTGTTGACTCAGCTGACGTTATGATGAATTCCTAATTGCACATATTTTAACTAGTGAATTTTGATGATTTTTCTTGATATTTGAGTTTATTTTTAGATAATAATACTTAATTTAGTAAAAAAATTTCTAGGTTTTGAAATGATTTATGTAAGAAAACTAAAAGATTGAAACAAATTTCACTCAAATCGAAGCTAAAATGAGCAAGTTATGAAGATTTGAAGATCAATATAGCCGAATGATACGATTGTATCGTTTTTAGGAAAAATTGGATATGATTTTCTATTGTTACAACCTAAAACACGACCAAAAGACACAACCATGTCATTGATAGTGTCGTTTCTAGTTTTTTTTTTTTTAAAAAAAAGAAGACAAACATGAAGCATAATTAAGTACACAACCAAAAGACATGATTGTGTCCCTAATCGTGTCTTTTCCAACCGATCTATTTTTTTTAGTTCTTCATATATAAAACTTTGTTAGGGTTTCTTTAAGAAAACTTTTTGGCACGATTTTTAGGGAGTTTTTAAAGCTAGGAACAATCAAGAAAGCTATGAGAAGGGAAGATTTCAAGACTTAATTTTGTTTTGATTTCATGATGCTTCTTTTTATTCTTTTCCATACTTTATTATTAGATCCTTATTTTGCAATGTGTAGAGAGCAGAACCTTGGTATTTAGGTCTTATGGAACTAAGTTCTATTCATGTGATATTATAATTGCTTGATTAATTTAGTTCTTCATTTTTCTTGATTCAACTATGTTTGCTTGATGATTTAGGTTATTATTTCTATAGATAATAATTTAGAATTTGATATCTTATAAGAAAATCAAGAGATTTCTTATAAAAATAAATCTAGACATAGTTGATGAGAATTATTGTAAGATTAGAGATAATTTGCAAAATTCTTTTTGATTTCAAATTAAAGTGTAGAGAATTCATTGTTTAGTAATGCAATCTTAAGTCATGCTATTGAGAAGAGATTCTACTAGGTGATTCTAGGGTTAGGGCTAATTGGCTTAATAAAGTGATTAACTTTAGTAAAGAATTCTTTCAATCAAGAAAGATTAAAGAATAAATTAAATGATCTTTAGGAAAATCATATGTTAGATCTAGGGGAAACAAGGAAACATGATCTCGGTACAACGTTGAATCTTGAATTAATTGATTGTTTTCTTGTTAATTCTTAAATTGCGTCTTAGTTAATCTTTAATTAGTTTTAGTAGTAATTTAGATTTACTTCTTTAAGTTTTTTGAAATTTAAATTGCTAGATAGATAATAAAGACCTAGTGAGTACTGGTAATCGTACTAGTCCCTATAGGATTGACATTCGGACTCATATCTGCTATATTATAAACTAATAGGTGAACCTGCCTACATCAAGTTTTTGGTACTGTTGCCGAGGACTTTTGATATTGAGAAAGCTAGTAGATTTATTAATCTAACCATTTTCCTTTTTATCTTATCTCAATTTCTTTCCTTTTCTTGAATTCATTTATTTATAGGTGTGATCTTTAACTAAATTTTATGGTTTCTTTGGTATAGTACACAACAAGAAGTCGATCAAGGGATTTTATTAAAATTGATCCTAAGATCGAGAGGACAGGTTTATGCAATTTGAGACAATTATCTGTGAAAGAAACAGTGGAGGTGATAAACTAAGGATCTCTAATTAGATTGAAAGACGAATTAGAGTTCTTAGAGGGCAAAGTCAAGGATCAAGTGGTAGAACAAGAATCTGATCATGAGAGCTTACTCAACATCATGGCCAACTACGGGGAACATAATTGAACCATGTTAGACTACTCTTGACTGTCATTAATCGATATCTAGTTTTGCATCAACTAGCTAAATATTGCTACTAATAACTTTGAGATTAAGCCCAACATTATTTAGATGGTGTAGCAATTCATACAATTTGATGGCCTTTAAGACAATGATCCTAATGCACATATTTCGAGTTTTTTGGAAATATGTGATACTTTTAAGATTAACGGGGCAACTAATGATGTTATCTAACTACGCTTCTTTCCATTTTCTTTGTACAACCAAGCTAAGTAGTGGTTAAATTACTTAGCAAAAAATTCAATTACAACTTGTAAAGAATTGGTGGAAAAATTCTTAGAGAAGTATTTTCACCCACGAAAACTACATAGCTCCAAGCCGACATCTCATCTTTTGTCCAAATAGAAGGTAAGACCTTATATGACACATAGGAGTGCTTTCAGGACTTGTCAAGGTGGTGTCCACATCACAACCTCCCTCTTTGGATGGAAATTCAAAACTTCTACAATGGTCTCAACCCTGCTATAAGGCAAATGATAAATGCAGCAGCTGGCGATACACTTAACACTAAGACAGCTAAGGATGCCCAAGCTTTGATAGAAGGTATGGGTATGAATAATTACCAGTTGGAGCACCTAAGAGGGAAGCAAAAAGTCGTGGGCATATTTGAGCACAATGCTGTATAGCCTCCAGCCATTCAGGTAGAGATGTTGAGCAAAAAGATTGAATCACTCTCAACTGGTTTCCACTAACCACAATTTAACCCCAAAAACTTTAGCTAAGAGGGGATTGTAAATTGTAAGTAAACATAATAAGTTGATTTTTTAGGGAAACCTACAAGACCCTAGTATAATCCTTACAACAACACTTACAACCCATGGTAGAGAGATTACCTTAACTTATCATGGGGAGGTTAAAATCAAGGTCAAGGTTAGTAGTAACAGGTAAGGAATCAACTACAGCAAAGATCGAATTTGCTTCCATAAGGATTCAACAATTGAAAGCACCCTCACCTACCCTATAGAAGAAGTTGGAAAGCCTTTTAGAAAAATACATTCAGTCTAATGAGGCTAGAATGTAATAAATAAAGCCTCTTTAAGGAACCAAGAAGCCTCCATCCAAACTTGGAGAATCACATTAGCTAGATTGCTAAAATGTTAAATGAGAGACAACAAGGATCATTACCTAGGAACATTAAACTAAACCCTAGGGAACATCTCAATGCTGTGACCTTGAAAAGTGGTAGAGAGCTGTAAGTTAAGAAGAAGGAGGATAAAGAAGCAGTTGAGAAAAAAGTGGAGGTCAAGGGTAAGGAAAGTTTGGAACTACAGAGATCAAAAGAAAGTGCAAAGCCACCAAAATTGAAGGAGTATAAGCCGCCTATCCCGTATTCATAGTGTATTAAGCAAGACAACCTTGATCTAACTAAGCAATTTAATTAATTCCTTGATCTTTTTAAACAACTACAAGTGAACTTACCTCTTGTTGATGTTTTATTGTAGGTGCTGAAATATACAAAGTTCCTAAAGGACTTATTGTCAAACAGGAGGAAGTTAGAGGTTCTTTCAACTATCACATTGAGAAAAGAATGCTCGACACTACTCCAGAAGAAGTTACCAAAGAAATTACAAGATCTAAGGAGTTTTACTCTTTCTTGTGTACTTGGAAACTTATCTATAGATAATTCTTTAGTGAATCTAGCAGCTATTATTAACCTGATGCCATATAAGTTGTTTAAAAAGCTAGGGTTAAGAGAACCTAAACCAATACGCATATGCATTCAATTAGTTGATAGATCTACCATATAACTAGAGGCATCATAGAGAATGTTCTAGTGCAAGTTGATAAATTGATTTTGCCTATAGATTTTGTTATCCTCAATATAGAGTTAGATCTTGAGGTACCATTGATTATAAGTAGACCCTTGTTAGCTACTACAAGGGTTATATTTAATGTTAGTGAATGTATGCTCATCTTATGGTCATAAATGATATTTTCTAGAATCTAGATTAAATGCTTAAGTTCCTTAACTTAGAGGGCATAAACTATGATTGTGATATTTCTAATGCTGTTGTTACTGAATGTGTATCGGAAACACTTGTCAAAGAACTTATGAACAATTGCTTAGAAATGGGAGATGGAGAAATGGTGAAAACCCTTAATCAATCAAAAGCTATAGCTCAGTTGGGAGCGAATGAACCTAATGTGGTAAAGATAGGGATTGAACCATTTTGTAGACTAAATGAAGGAAAGTTAGAGCCTCCCAAAGTAAAACCATTGGTCTTGGAGTAGAAACGCGGAAAATATTGTTTAGAACATGCTTTTGTAGTAAAGAGCTCAAAGTTATCAACGACTACCCCAGCTAAGTGAAAAGCAGATAAGCAGAAGAGACTCGAGCAACACGAGTTTGATGAGTGGCATGATAAGAAGAAACTCAATAGAAGTTGTGTAATTAGACAAGAGAATTTGCTATACAAATGGAAAAAGGGTAACTCAAGCCTTGCTTGGAGGGTTTGAAAACGAGTTAAGGATGGAGATCCATCTCCACTCAGATGAAGGTAAGTAACCCATACATCTCATTGAGCTATCGACATTAAACATAGCGCCCTTCTGAGGCAACCTAGGTTATTTATTTATTTTCATTATTTTTTGTCTTGTTGGTCATTTTAGTAATTTTTATTATTTATCTTAGTACTTTAACTGTAAACCCTACTTATAGTGGGCCTAAGATTTGAGTACGAGTACTTTTCGAACGTTCCCAAAGATCAACTAGACCAAAAACTTAAGTTTATATTTAGAAATGAATTAAATTTTTCCAATAAAAAAAACAATTATCGATAAAACCCGAGCTTAAAGAACTGCAAGCTCTAAAGTCATTTAAAACCTTAAACCTTAAAACAATTAAGGAATTTTAACCCTAAGTAAATAATCGATAATTTAATTTGAATAATTTCATTCAACTTTAGAAAATTTCACAATTTTATAAAAATCAAATCATAAATTACAAAACAAGACGAGATGAAAACCCTAAAACAATTTCCTATAAGACCATGCCCTTATGTTTATGTATAAGCTTTACACATAGATAAGTAGACCAACCAATTACCTTAAATAACTTATCAATTGAGAGTTGGAATCATTTACCAATTGATAACTTATCAAAATCTAGTGATAAGACATTTTCCTTATCACCCCTTCACTTATACTACATATGGACAATTTTTCACAAGATTTCATAAGCTTAATTTTAATAAATGAGACAAGACCACTCCATGGCCCAAAAAGCACTTTAAATGACAGATTTGGACAAGGGAGAAAGGGGAGCCATGCTCTTGTCTTTCAACCATCAATCACTTTCTCTTACACATCACTATTCACCCCTTAATGCTTACATCATCAATAGTTGCAATTGTTGACTTTTGTGTAAACTACAAGATAACACTTTCAAGACATTTAAACCCTCATTCTCTATGCATTCCAACTGGCCACTCTCTCCATCATTTCTCTCACTTTCAATTTCACTTTCACATCTTCTTTCTCTCCTTTGAAACAAACATAAAAAGGAGAAACAACCTTACCCCACAAAATCAACTTTTCTTCCATTTTTGAAGCTTCACTCACGGCAACTTTTTCTTTTGTTCTTATGTCATTTTCTTTCACCATCTAAGACATTTTAAGACCATTATAACCTTCCACAAACCCCATTCCAAAGGACCAAAAGATTCGGGTTCCAAAAGGTGGCAAAAAGGAGGAGGCAAAGTTAAGAGCTTAAGTGGAACCTTAGTTCACAACCACCAAACTTTGCTTTAAGGACGAGTAAGTGTTTCTTGTGATGTGTGGATTCGTATTTATGTTAGGAGACTTTTATTTCTTGAAGATATGAGTAAGTTTTAAGTTGTTATAACACCAAAAAATGTTTTAAGAAACAAACCATCAAACCCTTACGTGAAGTTGAAACATGAGCATGTAAAGTTAGTGTTTTGTAAAGACATTTGTTTAATGCTTTGAATGGAAGATTTTAAGCTAAGAAAATCTTGAAATAAGAACTTTAATGGAGGATGAGCATGCTGGACGTGAGGGTTCCATAGTCATTTGGATGTTGATTTTGTTTCCATTAAGTTAAACATGCACAAATCTAGACTTAAGTTAAGGAAAAATCCATCACATGAGGTTTTATGAAGAAACCAATTTTGTATGACATGAGCTATGATATGGGAGTTGTATTAAATATAAGATCTTCTATTTCTTTGTGTGGAACATAAGTTAAAGAATCATCTTATGGAAGAAAATTTAAGTTAAGATTTGGACACAAGTAGTCTAAGTACATAATCTACCACCTAAACTTAAGGAAATGATGAAACAAGTTGAAAAACCAAGCAAGAACCCCTTGGAATCATCATGAGCAGATCTGGAAGGTGAAAAAAAGGAGCTTAAAAATATGATAAAAGTGAATGAACAAAGTGGAAAGATCGAAGTATGGTAAGCATACAAAGCCTAAAACTCAAAACCGAGCTTAAAACTCTCAAAACAAGCCTAGAACTCTAAGTTGAGCCTTCAAGGAAATTCTGACCAGCACCTTAAAGTATCAAGAGAGGTTGTTTTGAAGCCCATAAGAAATCTACCTAAGGCCCCATAAGCCCACCAAAGTCACTAACCTTAGTTTGAATAAAAAATAAGCCCATTTGACAACTTAAGCCCACTAAAGGGCCCAAGAAGTGGTTGTTAGCCTTAGGAATATAAATCAAAGTTGTAAATTTGATCTCAAGGAGTATTTTAAGCTTAGGATAAAATCTTAAGACTAAGCCTATAGAATTTCTTAAGTTATTAAGAAGCTCATTTACCAAATAAGACCCAAAAACACTCCAACACTTGAGGAACGCTACTATTCTAACCTATGGATAGAATTGTATACCTCATTTCGAAAATCTAACCTTATCACGTTAAAGTACACTAAAAAAAGATGAAGATTGACTATAAGATCATAAAAATCGGATTTAAAACGAAAATGTTATACGCAATTGAACTTTAGGTAAAAACCGAGAAAAATTACGAAAACTAATCAAGAATATAACTTAAGGAAAATTTACTTAGTTTCTTAAGTTTGTTCCAATTCCTTATAATAACTATTTCAATGACCAGGGGACACTATTTACGGAGATAACTTACCTCCGGATTACTTTCATTGACCCACATGGTAAAGTGAGTAAATTCTCGATGGCTCTTTACTTGATTATGCTTGTAGAATAGATGCACTTAAACTTATATATATAAATTTGGATGCTTATGGGATATGGGAGATGCATGTGTATGGATTTATGGATGAATGTGATGACTTGTTAATTATATATATAATAATGGGAATTGTTTGTATTAATTTATACATGTGAATTGTATGGAATGAAATTGTTTGATCACCCTAAAAATTAAGTTAATCACTTATACGATTAAGAACTCAAAATGAATCATGCATTCCCCATATTGCATATGGATAACACCGACTGCCGCTTTATGCAGAGATGGGAAGGGATTCACAGGAATACAAGCTTCCTGCAAGATTGGACACTAACTATGCCATCATATATACTGAGTTTTTGTCTTAAGCTAGTGGGCTTACTAAGTGCTGGGAGATGCCAACCGTCAGTGAAGGGCCGAGTCTTGTGGCTTCTGCTTAGGGCGTGTGTTTGTGGATTGCGAAGGCCACCACACCACTAGACTTAGGATTTTAAAAGATATGATTTGATTTTGGTAAAGGAAGTATACATATATATATATATATATAGTTTTGTTTTGACATGAGCACGATAGTGCAAATGAAATAAAACCTAAGGTCTAGAACCCGAATTTCAGTTTGGGTCGGTTAATTATCTCCAAACCCCAACTTCAGGGGGCGTAATTCTGAGTCGTATGCAGTTCCTAGGTCAATGTTTGCGTTGTTTGGCATACTGATTGTTCATGCATTCATATGATTGTGCATTTTTGTCATGCGGTATTGATAAGGGTAATTATCTCACTAAGCATAAGCTTACACCCCAACAGTATTTTTGCCTTACAGGTTGATCGATAGTTAGGAATGGGATAGGAATCGAGTGCAGAGTGCTACCATTGAATCAGTATGATGAAAAGCTTGTGTAGTTAATTCGGAATACTCCGAAAAATGACTAATGTCTCAATTAAGTTTAGTATCTTTAGTAAATTTAGAATTTTCTAGAATTGTCTATCTTATTTCACTATTTTGGTAAGGGGATACCGATTCTCTACGGTTCTGAGGAACTGTGGAAAAATAGATATCCATAATTATTTCTATTATAGAATGAGTCAATGAACTAAAATTGAATACTCTAGCAAATAATTATTTAGAGTCTTGCAATCTCTGACTTGCAAGGCGATTTTCTTATCATGGGTGCACACGTGATATGGAAATTTTAGTCAATACTACTAGGCCCCTCCTAGGGTCGCTACATTAACACTTTTATTTTTCATTTTAGGATTAAGTTCACTTTCATGTTGCGTTATGCATACGACAATCTCGTTAACTAGCTAACGGGTAGGGGTCAAGGGGACAGTATCCCCTGCGGGGTTTATGGGGCAACACCTTAGAAGCTAAACAAAATTTCAAAATTTATATGTCCAACATAATAAGTTTTCCTTTTAATTTAATTTTTGCATTATATTTTTTTATTCGTTCTTTTTTTCTTAGTTTAGTACTTTTGTTTCTTTAAGTTTCTTTTCTTTTTGAATGCATACATTTATGTTAGGCATACATAAATTAAAATAAAAAAAATAAAAGTTCAAAGAATAGGAAAAAAAAACAATAGAATACCGTACAGTCTAAAGACGCGATCATGTCTTAGATCGTGTTAATTGTAGATAGCCCCCAACATGCAATCACAATAGGTTATACAGTCTAGAGACATGGTTGTATCTTAGACTGTATTAGTACTAGCCTAATTTTTTGGCTATGCTACAAAAAGATACACAAGTGCAAGATACAATCATATCTCAAGTTGTGTCCTGCCCACTATATAAGTATATGCCCAATAAGTTTTTTTCAACATTTCTCCTCACTGCTTGTTCTACACGAATATACACATAACTATTCCTCTCATCTGCTCTTTCATTCATGCTCAACACACTAAAGAACTCACTCACAACCTTCTTTGATTCACAATCCATCACTTACATCAATTTAAGTTTTCTTAAGTGCACTCACTTCAAGTATTCCGGTAAGTTCTTGATTTCTCTCACTTCTCTTGAATTTTTCATGGTAAAAATCACTTTTCTTGGGGACTTTTGAGTGATTCTATTTAGTTAATGTGGATTATGGTAGATGTTATTTGTTTTAGTATTTTGGTAGTGATGTGTATGATGAATACGATCATGTTCTTGAATTTGGTGCTAATCTTTGGGTTTGTAAGACATAGGTTGTGATACGATCATATCATTTGCAGTACATTACTATAGGCATGCAATTCTTGAATGTTTGAGTTGTAGTTTTGAACTTCATTGCTTTATATGCCTTGTTCTTAATTTTTTCACTTAGGGCTTTAGTGTTTAATTAACATATAAGTGCTATTGATTCATGTCATTGAGGAATTAGGAGTTTAGCAAGCTTGGAATTTCCTTTATAACAATAGTTGTGAGGATTGTATGAAGGATTTCTCAAGAGCACAATTACATTTTATATGCATACCACTTGTTTGACAAAATTTCTTAATGAGTTATAGTATTTATTTTCTACCCTTAGTCATAATTTTTTTATCTATTTCTTTATTCTAAGTGTAGGGAAGCTTTGGTTTTATTAGAAATTTGACTTGAATCTTGTTTCCTTTTGTAAAGAAACATGGTAGCAAGAGCTAAATTATAAGTTAGGAAGAAGAAGCTTAAGAGGAAGATGAAGAATACGAAGAGGAAGAGAATGAAGTTATGGATGATGCCTCCAATTAGGAGGATTATGGAGTCAATTGAGTCTTGTTGCATGGTCGAGGCCTTGGAAATTTGAAGCTCATGTTAGAGATTGCATTTGATTTGGACCACTTTAAACTTTTAACTTCTTGCATTTATAAATCATGTTACTCAAATTTTCAAGAGTATTGGTTTTCCTTTTTCACTTTTATATTGTCTTACTCATAATTGTTTTTGTTGTTATTTTTTCCATTATGTGACTTAGTTTATACAATGGTGCTAATGTATGGTTTTAAGTGTAGGGAAGGGGAAATAGACATTTATAGAAACTTTTGCTACTTAGGAGACCAATTTTTTCTCATTTAACCCAATTTTATTATTTTATTGACATGTAATTATTTGAAAATTGATAACTTCCACTAAGTCAAATGTAATTTGAAAACTTGATTTTTAATATTTGAGTTACATAATGTCAGAGTTGATAGGTGAAATCTTTGTGGAGTACAGTTAAGGATTATTTAGCCTAGGATTTTAGTACATAGGATTAGAGCAACATTATTGGTTAGGTGTTAGTCATGACTATTTTTGAAACCTACTTTGATATATACTTTCTTCTTAGATGACTTTAGAGTCCTATAATCCTTAGTAAACAAACAAATGAAATTTTTCTTTTAAAAAACCCTTGAAATGAAATAGTTGGAGGTAAAAAGTGATAAAAATAAAAAAAGGGGCAAAATTGATAAGAATTCGCCTTGGTCCCTTAGAAGAGCAAGGTTGAATTCTACTGTCAATGCCAAAATAAGCTTAAAGAATGAGTTGGTATGGATTAACTTTGGTCTCTTAGAAGAGCAAGGCTCTTTCCTGCTACCAATATGAGGGCTAGGTTGGTATGCATCGGTCTTAGTTCGTCATAAGAGTGAGATCCTCTTTCGCTGTTAATATAATTGTTCTTAAATAATGTGCTTATTTAATAACACAAATTTAGTGATTTTGAAGCCTTCCTAATGAAAGCATGTATTAAGGGGATGATTAGAGGATAAGTGGATATAATATGTGTTTACTTTGAATTATAGCACTTAGCGAGATTGAAGAGAAGGTTGTATACATTTTAGTTAAATACATTTAAAATTTTTATCAATCTTTCTTGATTGGGAAGATGTTAAATCTAATATTGAGTACGAAATTCTTGATTAAATAAGTGTCCTCTGGTACTTTGTCTCCTTTAGACATTGGGAAAAAAGATTGAGTATAAGAGTTAAGGAAGTTATTTAAAGAAAATTAGTTGGACTTATAAGTTGAATCTTTTCGGGGTAGGTGTAAATTTTGGCCGGTTTTCCAAGCAATGATGGTTTTTAAATTAAGAATTCATGTCCTAGTTTTTCTTTGTTTTATTTTCTTAAGTACAAGCTAATTCTTAAGTTTAGGGAAGTTTTATGAATTCCTAATTGCACATATTTCAACTAGTGATTTTTTAATGATTTTCCTTGATATTTGAGTTTGCTTTTAGATAATAATACTTAATTGAGTTAAATTTTATTTTCTAGCTTTTGAAATGATCTACGTGAGAAAAGAAAAAGATAGAAACAAATTTCACTTAAATCGGAGCTAAAATGAGCAAGTTATGAAGGTTTGAAGATTGACACAATTGAACAACACGATTGTATCGATTCTAATCAAAATTGGAGTTGATTTTCTGGTATTACAGCCTAAGGAACAATCAAAAGACATGACCATATTGTTCGTTGTGTCATTTCCAATGCAAAAAAGAAAAAAAAAGACAAACATGAAACATAGTTAAGTACACGACTAAATGATATGGTTGTATCCTTGATCATATCTTTTCCACCAAAACTATTTTTTTTTTAAACTCTTCTATATAAAGCTCTGTTAGGGTTTTTTTAGAGAACTTTTTGGCATGACTTTTAAGGATTTTTTGAAGCTAAAACAATCAAGAAAGTCGGGAAAAGGGAAGATTTGAAGATTTAATTTTGTTTTGATTTCATGAAGCTTCTCTCTATTCTTTTCCATACTTTATTTTTAGATCCTTATTTTGCGATGTATAGAGAGTAGAACCTTGGTATTTAGGTCTTATGAAACCTAGATCTATTCATGTGATATTATAATTACTTGATTAATTTAGTTTTTTTTTTTATTATTTTCTTGATTTAACTATGTTTGCTTTATGATTTAGGTTATTATTTTCACGGATAATAATCTAGAGTTTGATATCTTATAAGAGAATTGAGAGATTTCTTATAAGATTAAGTCTAGGAATAGTTTATGAGAATTGTTGCAAGATTAGAGATAATTTGCAAGATTCTTCAAGATTTCAAATCAAACTATAGAGAATTCATTGTTCAATAATACAATCTTAGGTCATGCTATTGATAAGAGATTTTACTAGGTGATTTTAGGGTTAGGGTTAATTGGCTTGAGAAAGTAATTAACTTTAGTAGAGAATTCTCCTAGTCAAGAAAAATTAAAGAGTAAATTAGATGATCTTTAGGAAAATTACATGTTAAATTTTGGTGAAACAAAATCTTGGTACAATGTTGAATCTTGAATTAATTGAATTATTTTCTTGTTAATTCTTGAATTACGTCTTAGTTAATTTTTAATTTAGTCTTAGTAATTTAGATTTACTTCTTTAAATCTTTTGAAATTTACATTGCCAGTTAGATAAGAGAGACCTAGTGGGTACTAGTTCTAAACCCCTAAAATTTTCAACCTAATACCCAAAGTAGACCCTAGTGAGATAAGGCTAGTTAAGATGAAACCCTTAATATAACAACCGAAGATTTAATTGCATAGAAAACTTTTATACTCTAAATGTATATAAATGCTAGATATTACGCTTGAAAGTGATAAAACCCTAAAACTATAACTTTAACAATATAAAAGCACTAACTCATTGTAATTTACCCTAAAATCCTAATTGATAATATAATCTTAGTTTTATAATAAATCATTGTTAAAACATTAAAGATAACTTTCAATCACTCATAGATACATACAATACTAAAGTAATCAATTAGAAACTAAGATATTGCATCGTAGATCACATTCATCTTCAAAGTATATAATTAGGTTAGTATTACATAGAGTTAAGAGTTTGGTTGATGCTTAGGTTACATGTAGTGAACATTAATACCTTAAATGGCACTTTTCATCTTAATTATACTAAGTAGCTTACCAAATGGTGTATATAGGATATAAATACCTAATGGAAGATTTCATTATCTATTTTGACTAATTAATTTACTAAACTTCTTATTTCCTTTCATTTCATTAATCTTCCTCCTAATTTTCCCTAATTACTTCATCATGTACACAAAATGGCATTTATTTTTGGAAAGTTGACTAAGTCAACACATGTTGACTAAAGTTAACATTTAGAAAAGTTAATAAAAGTCACTTTCACTTAAGAAAATATCTAAGTCTTCTAATGATTTCTTTTCTTTTCCTTCTTTTTAGACTTTTCTTCCTTTTCTCCTCTTCTTTTACAGTCCATACCTTTTCCCTTAGGACCCCACTTGCTTTCACTTTCAAAAAACATAAAACAATACAAAATCAAGTCCCTTCCTCTTCCACCATAACCGTAACCTTTCCCTTTCCCTTTCACTTTCAAATTTTTCCAAATTTGTCTCTATATTTGAAGAACAAATTAAGGTATGTAATTATGTTATTATGTATTTCTTTATATTACTTATTAGTTAGGTGAAGAGATAGATTAGACAAGTAATTATGTGTTATGTGTATCCACGTTAAAGAAGGCATAAAGTTTCTATCTTTAGGTGTAGAAGGGTAGAAATCATTATGAAGTGGAAGGGGATGCATGTGTATATGTCTTTAAGTATATGTACATAAGGGTCTACTAGAGAAATACAAGTATAGAGACCTTTATACATAAGTATTCATTATGTACATAACCTAAACTAAGACATATACTAACTATACATACCTATACCATGCTAAATACACTCTTGAAACATAAAAAGGATGAAATTTGAGAAGCTTTCTTAAGAGGAATTTTAGGCATACGAAATTTGTATAAAAATATGTATGTAACTATATATATATACAGGTATATGTACAAGTATAAATACGGTATATATATAAGTATATTAGTATACATATAGGTATAACAAAGGTGTAGGTATATAGTTAACATATGTATAAATATACATAAGTGTACATACTTAGGCATAAGGTAAGGCTTATGTAAGCAAAGGATGAGGTAAGCAATGATGCAATTAAAAGATGACATAAGCCATGACATAAGCAAATGATGACATAAGCGATGACATAAGCAAATGATGATATAAGTGATGACACAAGCAATTGATGATGTAAGCAATGACATAAGCATAAGTTTATAAAATAAGAAACAAGAAGAGTACATAAGAATTAGGTACATGAATTAGTAAACCCTAATACACTTCCTAAATTAAATTAAACTTAATTAAGTACATGAATCACTAATACCAAGGTAAAATTCCCTAAGTGTAAGAATCTAATAGCTAATTAAATAATTAAGTCCTAAAATAGGAGATACTAAGATATAAATATAAGTAATAAGAATAATTAAGCTTTTATAGTTAAAATTTTAATAAATTTAGTCTACATCGTAAAATACGGGTCTTAATATCCAAAATGGACATTATCATGTGAATGTGCATCTAAAAACGATGAAAAACAACTATAAATTCATAAATATCGAAAATAGAATGAAAAAGTTACGTACAACTAGCAATTAGGTTTAATCGAATAAAGGTTGATAGTAATCTAAGTAGAATTAGGAGGTAGATATCTAGAACCATTAGTTGAGTCAATTACTTATTATCCCTGTTATCTTGTAATGATCAGGTGATCTCGACGAGGGTGAGGATCTTCCGATCGGTTATTACAACTAGAGCGACTCGTCATAGTCAAGTGAGTATTCCCGATGACTCTACACTTGTTTGTGCTTGTAGTTAGTGCACTTCAATTGAATATCAATTGCTTGATGCATGGGGTCTCGAGATGTGCGTGTGCTTGATATTGATTAATTATTGTGAGAAATATTATTAAATACGATAATTGATGATTTGATTGTATGATTGATTTTTATATGATTTGGATGGCTTGCTAATATTGATTGATCGCCTTATAATTTGACCTAATTATATTTGGCTTATCTTAAATTGAAAGGGTCATGCATTATCCACGCATTGCATTACTTATTCATGCCATCACTTTACACAAAGATAAAGAGAAGCCTTGTGGGGGGTTTTTATATATATTAAAGTGTTGCTATATAGTACACTCGTACAACATGACCTTACTCAAACTTATGGGCTTACTAGGCAATGGAGACACCAACCGTATGACTGAGGGTTGAGTATAGAGATCTCCGTTATAGAGTGTAAGTGTGGACTGTGAAAGCCACCTCACCGCTCGGCCTAGGATTTTGTATACTATTAGATGACTTATAAATTGAAATATATTTTACGAAATATGATATTCAAAGTTATGGGTAAAAACCTAAGTGCTAGAGCCCAGTTGTGATTGGTACCGATGAATCTCCAACCTTTATTTCAGAGGGCGTTAAAATCCGATATTATATGCACTATCGGTCAACTGCATATATTGTTTAACATACTACGTGTGCATGCATTCATATGGTTGTAACAATTTGTTTGATAACTTGTTTACCAGTATAGTAGGAGAGATAGCTTACTAAACTCTTGTAGCTTATTCCCCAATAGTCTTTCTTTTACAGGTTTACTTACAATGGGGTTAGGATAAGTCTTAAGTGCTGAGTGCAAGATGAAGATATGTACATTAGTGTTAGAGTTAGTGGAGATCTATATAGGTGATATATAAACAGTCTTTGGAGAAAATATTTATAAGTTAGAATTTAATATAATTTAATTTTTCTTGCAGTTTTCTAATGTTGGTATATCCTGTCTTATTATTTGGTAGAGGATACCGATTCTTTACGGTTTTAAGGAACTATAGGATATCAGATATCTATAGTTATTTATATTTATATGTTATATTATGTTACAATAAATTAATTACTTGATAATCAGTAATCTTAGTGATTTACCATTTAGAGTCTTGCAATCTCTAATTTGTAAGGCGGTTTTCATATTATGGGTGTATACATGTTACGGAAATTTTAGGTAATCGTACTAGGCTCTCTTTAGGGTCTTGACATTAGTAATCGTACTAGACCCTGTGGGATTGACATTTGGACTCATATTCGTTATATTATAAATTAATAGGTGAAATTGCCTACATAAGGTTGCGATTGATAAAAATCGCACATTTGCTACCCATCATTCCTTATCATGATACAATTCGCTAATGGAGTGATCTAGGCACATACTCTATCAAAGAAATCCATTCTAATGGCTAGTTCATAGTTGTTCAAGGGAATTACTTCAATTCTTACCTTTTAGCTCCATTGCCTTAGCTTGAAATCAACATTTTGGACAACTTTGATTATGCGAACTTCCTCCAAGTTAATGGTCTTTAATCATCCTTTGTCCCTTTGAACCTTGAGACTTAGCTTGTTAGATGCCTTTTGAGAAATGAGTATGTCAATTGGCTGAGTGTTCACTAAGGCATTCATTCGTCAACCTTCCACCAATACTCTGCATACATTAGGCTTTTGTAAACCCTGCAAATTTAGCTATTTAAGAGAAGGATTAAATCCTAAGACTATAGATGAGTTGAAGAGTCATTAAAGCCGAGCAAGATAAAAATTTAATAAATCATAAATATAAATATATTATAAGGAGTAAAAACTTTAGAAATTGATCAAAACCTTAAATCGTATACTAAAACTTTAAAACTGCTTTAGGCACCATTAACTAAAATTGAACCCGAATTTATTCGAAACTTAAAAATAATAAGTATAAACCTATAAAATAATTAAATATTACTCAATAGTGATAAAATTATAGTCGAATGCAATTTTTGACTAAATCGCCTATTTGTACGAAATTGTAACGAAATTTCCACAATAACTTGTAAAAATTATAATTGTAATGGGTACCAATTAAATTGATAAAATTTCATAAAAATTTGAAAACTAATTTACGAAGAGAATTGTTATAATTTATATGATTCGAAAAATTATATATATTTGTTAATAATTTTCATTTTCCTTCTCTTCTATTTCCAATTTATCTAGTTTCTTTCTTCCCTTTCCCATTTCAATTCTCCATCTTGCACAAAACGTGGAAAAAAATCAGCAAAAATGAAAGCCCAACAAGTCGCCCAAGTGAGAAAAAAAAAATGCCACATGTTGAGTGGAAAATAAAAGAAATATGAAAATAAAGATTTGGATAAATCTTAGCTTAAATTCTAAGCTAACTTTATGTGAATAAAAGGAAGAAAATTTGGAAAAAAAAAATTCTACACAAACTAGAAAAGCTAGAAACAAAACCATGAGGAGAGTAAAGGAGAAAGAAAGAAGAAAAAGAAAGAAAGAAAAGAAGAAGGAAGAATTAGAAGAAAAAAAAAGGTAAGTAAATTATTTTAGATGTATGTTATATAGTATATACATGTATAAATGAAGTATTTGTATAGTATTTTTTCTATATAACATTAGTAAATCATGTATAGTTACATAAATACATAAATTGAATAATATATGTATGCATAATGTTAAGTATGTATACATGTATAAACATAGATATATTATATGAAAAGAGTATGTAGTATGTATTATGTATTTTTTTTAGAAATACATATAATTAGTAGTAAGTATTTTATTAAATAATTATATTAGATATATATATTTGTACCATGAACTTTATATATATATATATATATATATGTACCTATGTATAATTATTTTCATGTATGTATATATGTACTTGTATAGTATATATATGTAGTAGTATATTTCCATAAGTAATAATATATGTAGATAAGACATATAATATAGAGTATATGCTTTATGGTATACGGCATAATATATGTATAATATATAGTATACATACTATATAACAAATACTATATAAATATATATATATACCGAATATATAATACAAGAGTAGGTATTTGTAAATTATTTATATATATATCTAAGTATTCAGAATTACATAAGTATATTTATAAGTATAAACACAAATACATGAATATATATATATATATATGCATAAGAGTATATTTATTTTCATAAAATAAGTATATACATACATATAGCGTATAACCTATATTATGTATATGTAGTATACCAAAAATATATATAGATATATATATGTATGTATAAATCATGAAATACATAATTAATAAGAAAATGAGAAATAATAAAAATAATAACGGTCATACTAATAATATAATCATAATAAAGCTAAAAATTCCAAAAATAGGAAAATATACTTAAAATAATAAAAATATCAATTATATGGTTTAAGTAATTGTTAAATCATAAATATATTTAGAAAAAGCTAAAATTAGTATTTTATAATTTTTAAACTAAAATAATAAATTTTATGATATTTTTATGTCATAACTTAAATTACGAGTCACGACATCCAAAATGGATCTCGTTACGAGAAAATATACACGAAAATGATCAAAATGGACTATAAGTTCATAACGATCTAAGCTAAAACGAAAAAGTTACAAAATACATAAAGGAAGTCTCGTAAATATAAGAAAATAGTTACTATTAACCCCATTGAGTATGATAAACTCTATAAATATAAGACTTGGGGTATATTGGGGAACTAGATAAACTACAATAGACTTTTAGTTAATTAAGGAGTCTGTCTCTACATAATACTTATTAGTATTATTATATTTTAGGTATTCAACATCTAGTTCTAGAAATCCCAAAGGTTTGGAGAATGAGCAATAATCCAAGTGAGGGAGTTCTAATGACCTGCTACTTGCTTATGCGTGCTATTTGTATAATGTTTTGTTGCTTGCTGTTGCTTGTATGCTTGAATGACTATTCTGCTTGTTTACCATCATCTGTGTGATCATTTTTTTTAAATTGATAAATATAAATATTTGACCCAAATAACCGGTTCTATTCGTCGCATGTCTATAACCCAGTAAATGTATGGATGGAGAGTGCTAGCCTTGCAACATGTTGAAAAAGTTATTTTTGGAAAAAGGTTTTCTTAATCTTAAACATCTTTTATATGAATTTGATAAGGGCCGTAGTGCTAGAAATGGTATTTTATCGTTAAGACAAAACTAGCATTGGTTCTCCACTTGATAGCGAGAGGACTTGCTTTATTGTACTTGTAAGTCCTTAGTTAATTGTGGCTTACAAGATGGACTTGCAAGTTGTGCCCGAGGGGCCTTGGAGAGTGGATAGTCCTAGAATGAAATCCCCATATTTGAATTGAAATCTTTCTCAGCTAGGGTAATAGTCGAGTGAAGCCTAGGGGGTGAGGCCCCTAAGTAGCCTCATGCAGCTAAGCTGGTGCCTTGTGCGGGTAAGTATAGGGGATAATCGAAGTGTGGACGACATAATTCTACATCTTCCATAGTTTCAGACTCCTATGGATGTATTGCTTGCATTCATCGCGCCTGCATTCATTTTGTATGTACATAGCCTGCTTACATGTGTGATATAATGTATGATAACTTGTTTGAATGGTGGTGGTGAGGAACGAACTCACTGAGCTGTTATATGCTCACTACCTCATAGTTTCTTTTATAGGTTTACTTACATTAGGATTGGGATAATTCTTAAGTACCGAGTGTGAGATGAAGATATGCAACTTAGTATTAGAAATAGTTGAGTACTCTTTAGATAATACATAAACAACCTTTGTTGATAATTTAATTTTCTTATATTTCTTTTGTAATATTGGTAAATCCTATCTTATTATTTGGTAGGGGATACCGATTCTCTACGGTTTTGAGGAACTGTGAGATATTGGACACCCATAGTTATTTATCTTTGTATTTTACAATAAATTATTTACTTAAAAATCAGTAACCTTAGTAATTAATCATTTAGAGTCTTATAATCTCTGACTTGCAAGGCGGTTTTCATATCATGGGTGTATACATGTTATGAAAATTTTAGGTAATCCTATTAGCCCCCCTATAGGGTTATGATAGCTTTAGGCTTACTTATTGGGATTACTCAATATAGAGTCTAACCTCTATAAGACTCCTAGCTTATGGTTAGGTTAAGCCTCCTCTTCTTCTTCTACTACAACTAAGGCTACCAGTTTATTTTGAATGGGGAAATACCTAAATTTATGTGCCCTTCTACATATGAAACAAGAGGGTTTCCTCTGAGGATATTCCCTCTCTTCCATAGGAGACTTATCCTTACCCTTCTAAGGCTTAGATCCCTTTCTTCCTAAGCTCCCTCACCTCTTCTATGGCTACCCTTATTACCTCCCTTTAAGGCCAGTCAATTGACCTAAATTTTATGAGGATCTCAGTGATAGCCATTGCTTAAGCTAAGGTTTAGATACCTTGCCTTTCCAACTTTTTTTAGGTTGACCTTTGTAGGCCATTAGAAAAAGTAAACATGGCATCCCTATCACTTATGTTGAGAATCTTCAACAACAATTCTAAGAATTCTTACACATACTCTCCAATGGATGGCTTTTACTTTAATCGCCTTAACTTGGCTCATGTATCCCTCTTAGCATTGCTTAGTAAAATTGGGTTAGTGATTCAATCTTGAATTCTTCTTAAGTTCTGATTTCTTTGCCACTTTACCTAGCTCTATCAACCCGTCTTCGCCACCATAGGGTCAGTACATGATTAAGGAACATAAGAGCCGCCCTTAACCTTGATTCATTATCTAGGACACTTGTAGTTCTTCTAAACAAATGTATCGACAATTGGCTTTTGAATTGTAAAAATTTAATTCGTTTCGAAATATAAACTTAAGTTTTTAGTTTAGTTGATCTTTAGGAACGTTCGGAGGGTACTTTTAATCGAGCCTTAGGCCCACTAAAAGTAGGGTTTACACAGCCAGCTTAAGGGGAGCTTTGATCGCCTTGGTTAGTTAGCTCATTAAGGGCACGACCAAGTTTTCTTCATATTTTTAGGTCTTAGCCAGCTCAAGGGGCGCTTTGACTGCCTTGGTTAGTCAGCTCATTAAGGGTTCGACCAAGTTTTTATGACATTTTTTTGTCTTAGCCAGCTCATGGGGCGACTTCACCGCCTTGGTTAGTCAGCTCATTAAGGGTACGTCCAAGTTTTTTTTCTTCATTTTCAGGTCTTAGCCAATTCAAAGGGCGCTTTGACCGCCACTACTAGTCAGCTCATTAAGGGCGCGACCAAGTTTTCTTCATATTTTTAGGTCTTAACTAGCGTAAGGTGCACTTTGACAGCTTTAGTTATTCAGCTTATTAAGGGCATGACCAAATTTTCTTCAAATTTTTTGGTCTTAGCCAACTTAAGGGGTGCTTTGACCACCATGGTTAGTCAACTCATCAAGGGTACGTCCCATTTTTTTTTTCAATTTTAGGCCTTAGGCAACTTAAGGGGCGCTTTGAACGCCTTGGTTTGTCAGCTCATTAAGAGTACGACCAAGTTTTCTTCATATTTTTATGTGTTAACCCACTCAAGGGGCGCTTTGACCGCCATGGTTAGTCAGCTCATTAAGGGCACGACTAAGTTTTCTTCATATTTTTTTGTCTTAGCCAATATAAGGGGCGCTTTAACCACCTTGGTTAGTCAGCTCATTAAGGGTACGACCAAGTCTTCATCATATTTTTAGGTCTTAGCCAACTTTTCGGATGCTTTGATCGCCTTGGTTGGTTAGCTCATTAAGGGCGCGAGCCAGTTTGCATCATTTTTAGGCCTTAGCTAGTTCAACGGGCGCTTTGATCACCTTGGTTAGTCAACTCATTTAGGGCTTGACCAAGTTTTTTTGATATTTTTGGGTTTTAGCTAGCTCAAGGGGCACCTTGACCGCCTTGGTTAGTCAGCTCGTTAAGGGCACGACCAAGTTTTTCCTTCACTTTTAAGTCTTAGCCAGATCAAGAGGCGCTTTGACCGCCTTGGTTAGTTAGCTCATTAAGGCCATGACCAGGTTTCCTTCATTTTTAGGTCTTAGCTAGATCAAGGGGCGCTTTGACCGCCTTGGTTAGTCATCTCATTAAGGGTACGACCAAGTTTTTTCTTTATTTTTAGGTCTTAGCCAACTTAAGAAGCGCTTTGACCGTCTTGGCTAGTCAGCTCGTTAATGGCACGACCAAGTTTTCTTCATATTTTTCGGTCTTAACAAGCTTAAGGGGTGGTTTGACCGCCTTGGTTAGTTAGGTCTTTAAGGGCACAACCATGTTTTCTTCATATTTTTAGGTCTTAGCCAGCTTAAGAGGTGCTTTGACCGCCTTGGTTAGTTTACTTATTAAGGGCACAACTAAATTTTCTTCATATTTTTAGATGTGAACCACCTCAAGTGGCGCTTTGAGAGCCATGGTTAGTCATCTCAATAAGGGCTCAACTAAGTTTTTCGGATATTTTTAGGTCTTAGCTAGCTTATGGGGCACCTTGACCACCTTGGTTAGTCAGCTCATTAAGGGCATGGCTAAGTTTTTTCTTCATTTTTAGGTCTTAGCCAACTCAAGGGGCGCTTTGACCGCCTTGGTTAGTTAGCTCATTAAGGCCACCACCAGGTTTCCTTCATTTTTAAGTCATAGCTAGATCAAGGGGCACATTGACCGCCTTGGTAAGTCATCTCATTAAGAGGATGACTAAGTCTTTTCTTCATTTTTAGGTCTTAGCCAACTCAAGGGGCGCTTGGACCGCCTTGGTTAGTCAGCTCATTAAAGATACGACCAAGTTTTTTCATTATTTTTAGGTCTTAGCCAACTCAAGAGGCGCTTTGACCGTCTTGGCTAGTCAGCTCATTAATGGCACGACCAATTTTTCTTCGTATTTTTAGGTCTTAGGAAACTCAAGGGGCATCATGACCGCCTCAGTTAGTTAGGTCTTTAAGGGCACGACCATGTTTTCTTTATATTTTTAGGTCGCAGCCAGCTCAAGGGGCGCTTTGACCACCTTGCTTAGTCAGCTTATTAAGGGCACGACCAAATTTTCTTAATATTTTTAGGTATGAGCCAGCTCAAGGGGTGCTTTGACCACCTTGGTTAGTCAGCTCATGAAGGGTTCGACCAAGTTTTTTTGATATTTTTTAGTCTTAGCTAGCTTAAGGGGCGCTTTGACTACCTTGGTTAGTCAGCTCATTAAGTGCATGACGAAGTTTTTTTTTCATTTTTAGGTCTTAGCCAACTCAAGGGGTGTTTTGACCGCGTTGGTTAGTTAGCTCATTAAGGGCACGACCAGGTTTACTTCATTTTTAAGTCTTAGCTAGATTAAGGGGCGTTTTGACCGCCTTGGTAAGTCATCTCATTAAGAGCACGACTAAGTCTTTTCTTCAATTTTAGGTCTTAGCCAGCTCAAGGGGCGCTTCAACCGCCTTGGTTAGTTAGCTCATTAAGGGCATGACCAAGTTTTTTCTTTAATTTTAGGTCTTAGCCAGCTCAAGAGTCCCTTTGACCATCTTGGCTAGTCAGCTCATTAATGGCACAACCAAGTTTTCTTTGTATTTTTATGTCTTAGCCAGCTCAAGGGGCATCTTAACCACCTTGGTTAGTTAGGTCTTTAAGGGCACGACCATGTTTTCTTCATATTTTTAGGTCTTAGCCAGCTCAAGGGGTGCTTTGACGGCCTTGGTTATTCAGCTTATTAGGAGCACGACCAAATTTTCTTCATATTTTTAGGTGTGAACTAGCTCACGGGGCGCTTTGACTGCCTTGGTTAGTCAGCTCATTTAGGGCACGACCAAGTTTTCCTCATATTTTAAGGTCTTAGCTAGCTCAGGGGGTGCTTTAACCGCCGTGGTTTGTCAGCTCATTAAGTGCACGACCAAGTTTTCTTCACATTTTTAAGTGTCAGCCAGCCCAAGGGGATCTTTCACCGCCTTGGTTTGTTAGCTCATTAAGGGCACGACCAAGTTGCCTTCATATTTTTAGATCTTAGCTAGCTTAATGGGCACTTTGACCGCTTTGGTTAGTTAACTCACTAACGGCACGACCAAGTTTTTTTTCTTCAACTTTTGGTCTTAGCCAGCTCAAAGGACGCTTTGACTGCTTTTGTTAGTCGGCTCATTATGGGTAGGACCATGTTTTCTTCATATTTTTAGGTCATAGCCAGCTCAACGGGCGCTTTGACCACCTTGGTTAGTCAGCTCATTAAGGGTACGACCAAGTTTTTTTTCTTCATCTCTAGGTCTTAGCCATCTCAATTGGTGCTTTGACTGCTTTGGTTAGTCAGCTCATTATGGGCACGACCATGTTTTTTTCATATTTTTAGGTCTAAGCCAGCTCAAGGGGCACTTTGATCACCTTTGGTTAGTTAGCTCAATTAGGCCACGACCAAGTTTGCTTCATTTTTAGGTCATAGCCAGCTCAATGGGTGCTTTGATAGTCTTGGTTAATCAGCTCTTGAAAGGCGTAACCATGTTTTTTCCTCATTTTTAGGTCTTAGTCAGCTCAAGGGGCACTTTAACCGCTTCGGTTAGTCAGCTCAT
The DNA here is from genome assembly GCA_024138005.1 of Lumnitzera racemosa. Classification (NCBI taxonomy): domain Eukaryota; kingdom Viridiplantae; phylum Streptophyta; class Magnoliopsida; order Myrtales; family Combretaceae; genus Lumnitzera; species Lumnitzera racemosa. The sequence continues at coordinate 75,647,891 of JAMXBC010000002.1, forward strand.
TAAGGGTACGTCCAAGTTTTGTTTTCTTCATTTTCTGTTCTTAGCCAGCTCAAGAGGCACTTTGACTGCCTTAGTTAGTCATCTTATTAAGGGCACAACCTAATTTTCTTCACATTTTTAGGTCTTAGCTAGCTCAAGGGGCGCCTTGACCGCCTTGGTTAGTCAGCTCATTAAGTGCACGGCCAAGTTTTTTCTTCATTTTTAGGTCTTAGCCAGCTCAAGGGGTGTTTTGACCGCCTTGGTTAGTTAGCTCATTAAGGGCACAACCAGGTTTCCTTCATTTTTAAGTCTTAGCTAGATCTAGGGGTGCTTTGACCGCCTTGGTAAATCATCTCATTAACAGCACGACTAAGTCTTTTCTTAATTTTTAGGTCTTAGGCAGCTCAAGAGGCGCTTCGACTACCTTGATTAGTCAGCTCACTAAGGGTACGACCAAGTTTTTTCTTTATTTTTTGGTCTTAGCCAGCTTAAGAGGCGCTTTAACCATCTTGGCTAGTCTGCGCATTAATGGTACGACCAAGTTTTCTTCGTATTTTTAGGTCTTATCCAGCTCAAGAGGCATCTTGACCACCTTGGTTAGTTAGGTCTTTAAGGGCATGACCATGTTTTCTTCATACTTTTAGGTCTTAGCCTACTCAAGGGGTACTTTGATCACCTTGGTTATTCAGCTTATTAGGGGTACGAACAAATTTTCTTCATATTTTTAAGTATGAGCCAGCTCAAGGGGCGCTTTGACCACGTTAGTTAGTCTGCTCATGAAGTGTTCGACTAAGTTTTTTTGATATTTTTAGGTCTTAGCTAACTCAAGGGGCGTGTTGACTTCCTTGGTTAGTCAGCTCATTAAGTGCATGACCAATTTTTTTCTTTATTTTTAGGTGTTAGCCAGCTCATGGGGTGTTTTGACCGCCTTGGTTAGTTAGCTCATTAAGGGCACAACTAGGTTTCCTTCATTTTTAAGTCTTAGCTAGATCAAGGGGCGCTTTGACCGCCTTAGTAAGTCATCTCATTAACAGCACGACTAAGTCTTTTTTTTCATTTTTAGGTCTTAGCCAGCTAAAGAGGCGCTTCGACCGACTTGGCTAGTCAGCTCATTAAGGGCACGACCAAGTTTTTTCTTTATTTTTAGGTCTTAGCCAACTCAAAAGGCCCGTTGACCGTCTTGGCTAGTCAGCTCATTAATGGCACGACCAAGTTTTCTTCGTATTTTTATGTCTTAGCTAGCTCAAGGGGCATCTTAACCACCTTGGTTAGTTAGGTCTTTAAGGGCACGACCATGTTTTCTTCATATTTTTTAGGTCTTAGCCAGCTCAAGGGGTGCTTTGACCGCCTTGGTTATTCAGCTTATTAGGGGCACGACCAAATTTTCTTCATATTTTTAGGCGTGAGCCAGCTCAAGGGGCGCTTTGACCGCCTTGGTTAGTCTGCTCATGAAGGGTTCGACCAAGTTTTTTTGATATTTTTAGGTCTTAGCTATCTCAAGGGGTGCCTTGACCGCCTTGGTTAGTTAGCTCATCAAGGGCATGACCAAGTTTTCTTCATATTTTTATGTCTTAGCCAACACAAGGGGCGCTTTGACAAACTTGGTTAGTCAGCTCATTAATGGTGCATCCAAGTTTTCATCATATTTTTAGGTCTTAGCCAACTTTCCAGATGCTTTGACTGCCTTGGTTGGTTAGCTCATTAAGGGCGCGAGCCAGTTTGCATCATTTTTAGGCCTTAGCTAGTTCAAGGGGCGCTGTGATCGCCTTGGTTAGTCAGCTCATTTAGGGCACGACCAAGTTTTTTTTATATTTTAAGGTCTTAGCCAACTCAGGGGGTGCTTTAACCGCCTTAGTTTGTTAACTCATTAAGTACACGACCAAGTTTTCTTCACATTTTTAAGTCTCAACCAGCCCAAGGGGGGCTTTTACCACCTTGGTTAGTTAGCTCATTAAGGGCACAACCAAATTGCCTTCATATTTTTAGGTCTTAGCTAGCTCAAGGGGCGCTTTGACCGCCTTGGTTAGTCAACTCACTAACGGCACGACCAAGTTTTTTTTTCTTCAACTTTAGGTCTTAGCCAGCTTAAAGGGCGCTTTGACTGCTTTTGTTACTCGGCTTATTATGGGCACAACCACGTTTTCTTCATATTTTTAGGTCATAGCCAGCTTAAGGGGTGCTTTGACCGCCTTGGTAAGTCAGCTCATTAAGGGTACGACCAAGTTTTTTTTCTTCATCTCTAGGTCTTAGCCATCTCAATGGGCGCTTTGACCGTTTCGGTTAGTCAGCTCATTATGGGCACGACCATGTTTTTTTCATATTTTTAGGTTTAAGCTTGCTCAAGGGGCACTTTAACCGCCTTGGTTAGTTAGCTCAATTAGGCCACGACGAAATTTGCTTCATTTTTAGGTCTTAGCCAACTTAATGGACGCTTTGACCACCTTGGTTAGTCAGCTCATTAAGAGCATGACCAATGTTTTTTCCTCATTTTTAGGTCTTAGTAAGCTCAAGGGGCGCTTTAACCGCTTCGGTTAGTAAGCTCACTAAGGGTACGTCTAAGTTTTTTTTCTTCATTTTTAGTTCTTAGCTAGCTCAAGAGGCGCTTTGGCCGCCTTGGTTAGTCATCTTATTAAGGGTACATCCAAATTTTCTTCATATTTTTAGGTCTTAGCTAGCTCATGGGGCGCTTTTACTACCTTGGTTAGTCAGCTCATTAAAGGCTCGACCAAGTTTTTTTTATATTTTTAGGTCTTAGCTAGCTCAAGGGGCGCCTTGACCGCTTTACTTAGTCAGCTCATTAAGGCCACGACCAAGATTTTCCTCCATTTTTAAGTCTTAGCCAGATCAAGGGGCGCTTTGACCGCCTTGGTTAGTTAGCTCATTAAGGCTATGACCAGGTTTCCTTCATTTTTATGTCTTAGCCAGATCAAGGGGTGCTTTGACCGCCTTGGTTAGTCATCTCATTAAGGGTACGACCAAGTTTTTTCTTTATTTTTAGGTCTTAGCCAGCTCAAGAGGCGCTTTGACTGTCTTGGCTAGTCAGCTCGTTAATGGCACGACCAAGTTTTCTTCATATTTTTCGGTCTTAGCCAGCTTAAGGGGTGGCTTGACCGCCTTGGTTAGTTAGGTCTTTAAGGGCACAACCATGTTTTCTTCATATTTTTAGCTCTTAGCTAGCTTTAGAGGTGCTTTGACCGCCTTGGTTAGTTTACTTATTAGGGGCATGACTAATTTTCTTCATATTTTTAGTTGTGAACGACCTCAAGTGGCGCTTTGACAGCCATGGTTAGTCAGTTCATTAAGGGCTCAACCAAGTTTTTTGGATATTTTTAGGTCTTAGCTAGCTCAAGGGGCGCCTTGACCGCCTTGGTTAGTCAGCTCATTAAGGGCATGATTAAGTTTTTTCTTCAATTTTAGGTCTTAGCCAACTCAAGGGGCGCTTTGATCGCTTTGGTTAGTTAGCTCACTAAGGCCACGACCAGGTTTCCTTCATTTTTATGTCATAGCTAGATCAAGGGGTGCTTTGACCGCCTTGGTAAGTCATCTCATTAAGAGGACGACTAAGTCTTTTCTTCATTTTAGGTCTTAGCCAACTCAAGGGGTACTTGGACCGCCTTGGTTAGTCAGCTCATTAAGGACACAACCAAGTTTTTTCTTTATTTTTAGGTCTTAGCCAACTCAACAGGCGCTTTGACCGTCTTGGCTAGTCAGCACATTAATGGTACGCCAAGTTTTCTTCGTATTTTTAAGTCTACGGCAACTCAAGGGGCATCATGACCGCCTCGGTTAGTTAGGTCTTTAAGGGCATGACCATGTTTTCTTCATATTTTTAGGTTGCAGCCAGCTCAAGGGGTGCTTTGACCACCTTGGTTAGTCAGCTTATTAAGGACACGACCAAATTTTCTTAATATTTTTAGGTATGAGCCAGCTCAAGGGGCGCTTTGACTACCTTAGTTAGTCAGCTCATGAAGGGTTCGACCAAGTTTTTTTGATATTTTTAGGTCTTAGCTATCTCAAGGGGTGACTTGACCACCTTGGTTAGTTCGCTCATTAAGGGCACGACCAAGTTTTCTTCATATTTTTATGTCTTAGCCAACACAAGGGGCGCTTTGACTGCCTTGGTTAGTCAGCTCATTAATAGTACGTCCAAGTTTTCATCATATTTTTAGGTCTTAGCCAACTTTCCGGATGCTTTGACTGCCTTGGTTGGTTAGCTCATTAAGGGCGTGAGCCAGTTTGCATCATTTTTAGGCCTTAGCTAGTTCAAGGGGCGCTGTGATCGCCTTGGTTAATCAACTCATTTAGGGCACGACCAAGTTTTCTTTATATTTTAAGGTCTTAGCCAACTCAGGGGGTACTTTAATCGCCTTAGTTTGTCAACTCATTAAGTGCACGACCAAGTTTTCTTCACATTTTTAAGTCTCAACCAGCCCAAGGAGAGCTTTTACCACCTTGGTTAGTTAGCTCATTAAGGGCATGACCAAGTTGCCTTCATATTTTTATGTCTTAGCTAGCTCAAGGGGCGCTTTGACCGCCTTGGTTAGCCAACTCACTAACGGCATGACCAAGTTTTTTTCTTCAACTTTAGGTCTTAGCCAGCTCAAAGGGCACTTTAACTGCTTTTGTTAGTCGGCTCATTATGGGCACAACCATGTTTTCTTCATATTTTTAGGTCATAGCCAGCTTAAGAGGCGCTTTGACCGCCTTGGTAAGTCAGCTCATTAAGGGTGTGACGATGTTTTTTTCCTAATCTCTAGCTCTTAGCCATCTCAATAGGCGCTTTGACCGCTTCGGTTAGTCAGCTCATTATGGGCACGACCATGTTTTTTTCATATTTTTAGGTTTAAGCCTGCTCAAGGGGCACTTTGACCGCCTTGGTTAGTTAGCTCAATTAGGCCACGACGAAATTTGCTTCATTTTTAGGTCTTAGCTAACTTAATGGGCGCTTTGACCACCTTGGTTAGTTAGCTCATTAAGGGCATGACCAATGTTTTTTCCTCATTTTTAGGTCTTAGTACGCTCAAGGGGTGCTTTAACCGCTTCGGTTAATAAGCTCATTAAGGGTACGTCTAAGTTTTTTTTCTTCATTTTTAGTTCTTAGCTAGCTCAAGAGGCGCTTTGGCCGCCTTGGCTAGTCATCTTATTAAGGGTACATCCAAATTTTCTTCATATTTTTAGGTCTTAGCTAGCTCATGGGGCGCTTTTACCACCTTGGTTAGTCAGCTCATTAAAGGCTCGACCAAGTTTTTTTTTATATTTTTAGGTCTTAGCTAGCTCAAGGGCCACCTTCACCGCCTTGGTTAGTCAGCTCATTAAGGGCACGATCAAGTTTTTCCTTCATTTTTAAGTCATAGCCAGATCAAGGGGCGCTTTGACCGCCTTGGTTAGTTAGCTCATTAAGGCTATGACCAGGTTTCCTTCATTTTTAGGTCTTAGCCAGATCAAGGGGCGCTTTGACCGCTTTGGTTAGTCATCTCATTAAGGGTACGACCAAGTTTTTTCTTTATTTTTAGGTCTTAGCCAGCTCAAGAGGCGCTTTGACTGTCTTGGCTAGTCAGCTCGTTAATGGTACGACCAAGTTTTCTTCATATTTTTCGGTCTTAGCCAGCTTAAAGGGTGGCTTGACCGCCTTGCTTAGTTAGGTCTTTAAGGGCACCACCATGTTTTCTTCATATTTTTAGGTCTTGGCCAGCTTTAGAGGTGCTTTAACCGCCTGGGTTAGTTTACTTATGAGGGGCATGACTAAATTTTCTTCATATTTTTAGTTGTGAACCACCTCAAGTGGTGCTTTGACAGCCATGGTTAGTCAACTCAATAAGGGCTCAACCAAGTTTTTTGGATATTTTTAGGTCTTAGCTAGCTCAAGGGGCGCTTTGACCGCCTTGGTTAGTCAGCTCATTAAGGGCATGACTAAGTTTTTTCTTCAATTTTAGGTCTTAGCCAACTCAAGGGGCGCTTTGACCGCCTTGGTTAGTTAGCTCACTAAGGCCACGACCAGGTTTCCTTCATTTTTAAGTCATAGCTAGATCAAGGGGTGCTTTGACCGCCTTGGTAAGTCATCTCATTAAGAGGACAACTAAGTCTTTTCTTCATTTTAGGTCTTAGACAACTCAAGGGGTGCTTGGACTGCCTTGGTTAGTCAGCTCATTAAGGACACAACCAAGTTTTTTCTTTATTTTTAGGTCTTAGCCAACTCAAGAGGCGCTTTGACCGTCTTGGCTAGTCAGCACATTATTGGTACGACCAAGTTTTCTTCATATTTTTAGGTCTTAGGCAACTCAAGGGGCATCATGACCGCCTCGGTTAGTTAGCTCTTTAAGGGCATGACCATGTTTTCTTCATATTTTTAGGTCGCAGCCAGCTCAAGGGGCGCTTTGACCACCTTGGTTAGTCAACTTATTAAGGGCACGACCAAATTTTCTTAATATTTTTAGGTATGAGCCAGCTCGACGGGCGCTTTGACCACCTTGGTTAGTCAGTTCATGAAGGGTTCGACCAAGTTTTTTTGATATTTTTTTGTCTTAGCTAGCTCAAGGGGCGCCTTGACTACCTTGGTTAGTCAGCTCATTAAGTGCACGATGAAGTTTTTTCTTCATTTTTAGGTCTTAACCAACTCAAGGGGTGTTTTGACCGCCTTGGTTAGTTAGCTCATTGAGGGCACGACCAGGTTTCCTTCATTTTTAGGTCTTAGCCAACTTAATGGGCGCTTTGACCGTCTTGGTTAGTCAGCTCTTTAAGGGCATGACTATGTTTTTTCCTCATTTTTAGGTCTTAGTCAACTCAAGGGACCCTTTAATAGCTTTGGTTAGTCAGCTCATTAAAGGTACGTCCAAGTTTTTTTTCTTCATTTTTAGTTCTTAGCCAGCTCAAGAGGCGCTTTGACTGCCTTAGTTAGTCATCTTATTAATGGCACAACCAAATTTTCTTCATAATTTTAGGTCTTAGCTAGCTCAAGGGGCGCCTTGACCACCTTGGTTAATGAGCTCATTAAGTGCACCACCAAGTTTTTTCTTCATATTTAGGTCTTAGCCAGCTCAAGGGGTGTTTTGACCGCCTTTGGTTAGTTAGCTCATTAAGGGCACGACTGGGTTTCCTTCATTTTTAAGTCTTAGCTAGATCAAGGGGCGCTTTGACCGCCTTTGCAAGTCATCTCATTAACAGCATGACTAAGTCTTTTCTTCATTTTTAAGTCTTAGCCAGCTTAAGTGGCGCTTTGACCGACTTGGTTAGTCAGCTCATTAAGGGCACGACCATGTTTTTTCTTTATTTTTAGGTCTTAGCCAGCTCAAGAGGCGCTTTGACAGTCTTGGCTAGTCAGTTCATTAATGGCACGACCAAGTTTTCTTCGTATTTTTAGGTGTTAGCCAGCTTAAGGGGCATCTTGACCACCTTGGTTAGTTAGGTCTTTAAGGGCATGACCATGTTTTCTTCATATTTTTAGGTCTTAGCCAGCTCAAGAGGTGCTTTGACCACCTTGGTTATTCAGCTTATTAGGGGTACAAACAAATTTTCTACATATTTTTAGGTGTGAGCCAGCTCAAGGGGCGCTTTGACCGCCTTGGTTAGTCTCCACATGAAGTGTTCGACCAAGTTTTTTTGATATTTTTTGGTCTTACCTAGCTTAAGGGGTTCCTTGACCGCCTTGGTTAGTTAGCTCATTAAGGGCACGACCAAGTTTTCTTCATATTTTTATGTCTTAGCCAACACAAGGGGCGCTTTGACCACCTTGGTTAGTCAGCTCATTAAGGGAGCGACCAAGTTTTCATCATATTTTTAGGTCTTAGCCAACTTTTCAGATGCTTTAACCGCCTTGGTTAGTCAGCTCATTAAGGGCGTGAGCCAGTTTGCATCATTTTTAGGCCTTAGCTAATTCAAAGGGCTCTTTGACCGCCTTGGTTAGTTAGCTCCTTTAGGGTACGACCAAGTTTTCTTCATATTTTAAGGTCATAGCCAGCTCAAGGGGTGCTTTAACCGCCTTGGTTTGTCAGCTCATTAATGGCACGACCAAGTTTTTTTTCTTTAACCTAAGGTCTTAGCCAACTCAAAGGGCGCTTTCACCGCTTTGGTTAGTCAGCTCATTGTGTGCACGACCATGTTTTTTTTTTCATATTTTTAGGTCTTAGCCAGCTCAAGGGGAACTTTGACCGTCTTGGTTTGTTAGCTCATTAAGGCCACGACAAAGTTTCCTTCATTTTTAGGTCTTAGCTAGCTCAAGAGGCGCTTTGACTACATTGGTTAGTCAGCTCATTAAGGGTACGACTACGTTTTTTTTTTTCTTCATCTCTAGGTCTTAGTCAGCTCATTATGGGCACGACTAAGTTTTCTTCATATTTTTAGGTCTTAGCCAGCTCAAGGGGCACTTTGATCGCCTTGGTCACTTTGCTCCTTAAGGCCACGACCAAGTTTCCTTCATTTTTAGGTCTTAGCCAACTCAAGAGGCACTTTGACCGCCGGTTAGTCAGCTCATTAAGGGCACGACCAAGTTTTATCTTCATTTTTAGGTCTTACCTGGCTCGTAGGGCGCTTTGACCACCTTGGCCAGTCAGTTCATTAAGGGTACGACCAAGTTTTCTTCATGTTTTTTGCTCTGAGCAAGCTTAAGGGGTACTTTGACCGCCTTAGTTCGTTTGCTCATTAAGCGCACGACCATGTTTCCTTCATTTGTATGTCTTAGCTTGCACGTGGGGCACTTTGACTACCTTGGTTAGTCTGCTCATTAAGGGCACAACCAAGTTTTCTTCATATTTTATGGTCTTGGCCAGCTCAAGGGGTACTTTGACTGCCTTGCTTAGTCAACTCATTAATGGTGCGACCAAGTTTTTGTTCTTCATCTTTAGGTCTTAGCTAGCTCGAAGGGTGATTTGACAGCCTTGGTTAGTTAGCTCAATAAGGGTATGACCAAGTTTCTTTCATACTTTTAGGTCTTAGCCAGCTCAAGGGGTGTTTTTACCGTCTTGGTTAGTCAGCTCATTAAGGGCACGACCAAGTTTCCTTCATATTTTTAGGTCTTAGCAAGCTCAAGGGGCGCCTTGACCGCCTTGGTTAGTCAGCTCATTAAGGGTACGACCATGTTTTCTTCATATATTTAGGTCTTAGCCAGCTTAAGGGGTGCCTTTACCGCCTTAGTTAGTCATCTCATTAAGTGCACAACTAAGTTTTCTTCATATTTTTAGGTCTTAACCAACTCAAGGGGTACCTTGACCACCTTGGTCAGTTAGGTCATTAAGGGTACGACTAAGTTGTTTTTCTATATTTTTAGGTCTTAGCCAGCTAATGTGGTACTTTGACCGCCTTGGTTTGTCAACTTATTAAGGGCACGACCAAGTTGTGTTTATATTTTTAGGTCTTAGCTAACTCATGGGCTACCTTGACTGCCTTGGTTAGTCAGCTCATTATGGGTACGACTATGTTTTCTTCATATTTTTAGGACTTAGCCAGCTCAAGGGGCGCCTTGACCGCCTTGGTTAGTCATCTCATTAAGTGCATGACTAAGTTTTCTTTATATTTTTAGGTCTTAGTCAGCTCAAGGGGTGCTTTGACCGCCTTGGTTAGTTAACTCATTAAGGGTACGACCAAGTTTTTTTCCACAATTTTAGGTCTTCGCTAGCTAATGTGGCGCTTTGACTGCCTTGGTTAGTCAACTCATTAAGGGCATGACCAAGTTTTCTTTATATTTTTTAGGTCTTAGCCAGCTTAAGGGGCGCTTTGACCGCCTTGGTTGGTGAGCTCATTAAGGGCATGAACAAGTTTTCATTATGTTTTTAGGTCTTTGCCAGCTTAAAGGATGCTTTGACCGCCTTGGTTCGTCATCTCATTAAGGGCACAACCATGTTTCCTTCATTTTTAGGTCTTAGCTTGCTAAAGGGGCGCTTTGATTGCCTTGGTTAGTCGGCTCATTAAGGGCACGATCAAGTTTTCTTCATTTTTTTAGGTCTTAACCAGCCTAAGGGGCACTTTGACCACCTTGGTTAGTCAACTCATTAAGGGTACGATTAGGTTTTCTTGATATTTTTAGGTCTTAGCCAACATAAGGGGCGCTTTGACAGCCATGGTTAGTAAGCTCATTAAGGGTAAAACCAAGTTTTCTTTATGTTTTTAGGTCCTAGCCAGCTCAAGCGGCACTTTGACTGCCTTGGTTAGTCAGCTCATTAAGGGTACGACCATGTTTTCTTCAAATTTTTAGGTTTTAGCCAGCTCAAGGGGCGCCTTGACCGCCTTGGTTAGTTATCTCATTAAGTGCACAACAAAGTTTTCTTCATATTTTTTTGTCTTAGCCAACTCAATGGGCGCCTTGACCGCCATGGTTAGTCATCTCATTAAGTGCACGACAATGTTTTCTTCATATTTTTAGGTCTTAGCCAACTCATGGGGTGCCTTGACCGCCTTGGTTAGTCAGCTCATTAAGGGTACATCCGAGTTTTTTCTTCTTCATTTTTAGGTCTTAGCTAGCTTAAGGGGCGTTTTGACCGTCGTGGTTTTTTAGCTCATTAAGGGCACGACCAAGTTTTCTTCATATTGTTAGGTTTGAGCCAACTCAATGGGCGCTTTGACCGCCTTGGTTAGTCAGCACATTAAGGGCACAACCATGTTTCTATTCTTCATTGTTAGGTCTTCACAATCTCAAGGGGCGCTTTGACCGCCATGGTTAGTCAGCTCATTAAGGTGACTAAGCTTCCTTCATTTTTAGGTCTTAGCTAGCTCAAGGGGTGCTTTGACCACCTTGGTTAGTCAGCTCATTAAGGGCATGACCAAGTTTTGTTTCTTCAACTTTAGGTCTTAGTCAGCTCAAATGGTGCTTTGACCGCTTTGGTTAGTCAGCTCATTATGGGTTTGACCAAGTTTTCTTCATATTTTTAAGTTTTAGCAAGCTCAAGAGGCGCTTTGACATCTTTGGTTAGTTAGCTCATTAAAGGCATGACCAAGTTTTTTTTCTTCATCTTTAGGTCTTAGCTAGCTTGAAGGGTGATTTGACCGCCTTGGTTAGTCAGCTCATTAAGGGTACGACCAAGTTTCTTTCATATTTTTAGGTCTTAGCCAACTCAAGGGGCGCTTTCACCGTCTTGGTTAGTCGGCTCATTAAGGGCATGACCAATTTTCCTTCATATTTTTAAGTCTTAGCCAGCTCAAGGAGCGCCTTGACTAGCTTGGTTAGTCAGCTCATTAAGGATTCGACCATGTTTTTTTCATATTTTTTGGTCTTAGTCAGCTCAAGGGGCGCTTTGACTGCCTTAGTTAGTAAGGTCACTAAGGGCACGACTAAGTTTTTTTTTCCTCATTTCTAGGTCTTAGCCAGCTCAAGGGGTGCTTTGATAGCCTTGGTTAGTCAGTTCATTAAAGGCACGACCAATTTTTCTACCTATTTTTAGGTCTTTGCCAGCTCAAGGGGCGCTTTGACTACCTTGGTTAGTCAGCTCATTATGGGCACGAGCAAGTTTCCTTCATTTTTAGGTCTTAGCCAACTCAAGAGGCGTTTTGACAACCTTGGTTAGTCAGCTCATTCAGGGCACTACAATGTTTTCTTCATATTTTTAGGCTTAGCCAACTCTAGGTGCGCTTTGACCACCATAGTTAGTTAGCTCATTAAGGGCATGACCAAGTTTTCTTCATATTTTTAGGTCTTAGCCAACGCAAGGGGCGATTTGACCGCCTTGGGCGATTTGACCACCTTAGTTAATCAGCTCATTAAGGGCATGACTAAGTTTTTTCTTCATTTTTAGGTTTTAGCCAGCTCAAGGGTCGCTTTGACCACCGTAGTTAGTCAGCTCATTAAGGGCATGACCACGTTTTCTTAATATTTTTAGTTCTTAGCCAGCTTAAGGGGCACTCTGACCGCCTTGGTTAGTCATCTTATTAAGGGTACGACTAAGTTTTCTTCATATTTTTAGGTTTTAGGCAGCTCAAGGTGCGCTTTGAGCGCCTTGGTTAGTCAGCTCATTAACGGCAGGACCAAGTTTTTTTCTTCCTCTTTAGGTCTTAGCCCGCTCAAAAGGCGCTTTGATCGCCTGGGTTAGTCAACTCATTAAGTGCTTGACCAAGTTTTCTTCATATTTTTAGGTCTTATCCAGCTCAAGGGGTACTTTGACCACCTTAGTTATTCAACTCATTAAGGGCACGACCTAGTTTCCTTCATTTTTAGGTCTTAGCTAGCTCAAGGGGTGCTTTGACCACTTTAGTTAGTCAGCTAATTAAGGGCACGACTAAGTTTCCTTCTTTTTTAGGTCTTAGCCAGCTCAAGGGGCGCTTTGGCCTCCTTGGTTAGTCAGCTCATTACGATACGACCAAGTTTTACTTCATTTTTTAGGTCTTAGCCAACTCAAAGGACGCTTTGACCAACTTAGTTAGTTAGCTCATCAGGGCACGACCAAGTTCTTATTATTCTTTTTTTGAGGGATTTTAGCAATTTATAAAGGCGATACCCCTTACTATTCTAACCCTCATCAAGCATCTTAACGTTCCTGAGGATAGAGTTGTCCTGAGGCAAAAACGGTGTCTCTTTTGTTTTTGTGGTAAAGTTTTACTCAAACTTCACCAAAAAGAGGGGCTATTATAAACACCTAATTTTTGCCCTTCCGTAGTCTTAATTTTTATTTTTTACAAAAAGGGTCCTAATTCAAATATAATAAAAAAATTAATAAATAATAATAATAAAAATTAACAAATAATGAAAATACAAAAAAAAAATAAGAAAAGGAAAAATCACAACGATTTCGTAGATTTTTATGAAATAATTTATCTTAGGAATAATTAGTTTTAGTATTAATTTTTCTTTTAGTTAGTTTAGTTAAAAAATTTAGTTTAGGGAATCGGATAGTTTAAATATAATTTAATGGTAATGAATGTCAAAATGCAGGTCAATGGCTTAACGGATAAGTAGCGGAGTATTTTAGTGGATTTAGTTTGAGGTTTTGGGTTCGAGTATAAACACTTCATACAGTCAGAAAAAAAGAAGAGAACAAAAAAAAAATAAAAAACAATAAGCCTCATTCATTCACGCTAACAACCCCCCACTTCCTTTAACTGGATCCGCAACACCAATCCATGTCACTCATCTGGAACACGATTCACCGAGCACTGTCCCAGCTCAAGGGGTGCTTTGACCAACACTTGTCTTTAATTGTTGTCGCTCCAAATACATGGCCAAATTCCCCAAAGTTGAACGTTGATAACACCAGACGGAATCCAATTTCTGCCTGGACGGATGTCCAACGAGCTACCAACGTCTCCATTCAACTTACACGCAATCCAAAGTCCTGAAGAATTCCATCCGAAGTCCATCTAAAATCCATCCGAAGTCCATCCGTAAGCCAACGAAGTCCAGACAAATCGTGAAGGCAATTTCGAAATCCAAATCGGAAGCCAATCTAAATTCCAACGCGTGTCCTAACAAAATCCGAATCCTCACCTTGCCGATTGCTCCACCAATCCGAAGTCCAGACGAATTCACTAACACTAGCAATTCACAACTCCCTATCGCTCGCCTGATTTACTGACACAACCAAACAAAGCCAATCGATTGCCAAACCAACATCTATCGCAGTTGTACACGCACCTGCCGTAAAATCTGATTGTCCTCTGATTGGACTTGGACACCACACAACGGCTACAACCCCCAACGTCTCCTTCTATACGATATTGTATCAGCGTCTGCAGCTGCATTAGATGCGAGACACTGCTCCTTTATTGAACCGCCTAAATCAGGTTTGATTACTAGTTTTTATTATTATTATTGTTATTGATTAGTTGTTATTATGTTTTAGTTACTTAGTTATTTAATATTATATATGTATATATATATAGTTAGGAAACTTTTAATACTAGTTTATATATGATTAAGTATGTTACATAATTTATTTAAATAAGTAGTTGTTGACAATAAAATATAGTTGTAAATATATATATATATATTAGCTTAAGAAAGTTTTTTAATATTATTTTAGAATTCTTTATGTAGGAAAACTTTCTTTTTAATGAAAATTAACAGTGAAAAAACCTTTTTTTAATTTTAGGGCTTTTAGAGAATTTTCATAAAATAGAATAAAAGGACTTAGTGAATTAGGACCCCTTTGGAATTTTAAAAAACTAATTTGATAATAACATAAACTTGGTCGGTTTTTAAAAATTAAAATAAATCAACACATTAAATTTTTTGGAAAGAACTATGATTGTTTGATCCCTGTTAGCAGGTACATAGGCACCTTCGGGGCGACGATAAAATATGTAGAAACTTAGGTCCTTCTTTTTTCTCTGTTTTGATTTTATTTATTTATTTTTAAAATATTACAATTAAAAGAATAATCCTAATTTCGGTAAATAGATAGTGGTACCAGTTAAGGGTTTAATATGTTAGCCCCCGAACTTGGAACCCTCTGGTTCTTCATTTGAAATTGAAATCAAAGACCGGTAGCTAAATCGTAATCAATCCACCTAATTAGCTATAGTTTGTTTTTCTTTTCCTAACTTCAATCAGGTGGCGACTCTAAAGATTATTTTCAATAAAAAACCGAAATTCTCAATTTCTTTAGTCGAGGATTAATATTAAATGGGTTAAAGTTTAATATTAATCAAGAAATGAGAAATCAATTTTTAAAGAAAAGAAAATAAAATAAAAAAATAAAACTCAACAATACCTATTATATCTAAAGGGGACCTCGCAAATACGCCAGAATTGGCTAGCAAGAAGTTGACTAAACTTTGCTAAATATCTGTTGACAAGGGTTTCCTAACGTTCATAGTTTTCCTAGGGTCATCTCCTAAAGATATTTCCTCAATATCACTCTCAGCATTCTCTATGCCGCCTGACTTCTTCTGAATAAGTTTCCACCTAAAATAACTCTTCTCGTCTTAAGGCCCTCATGTATAAGGACCTTGCTAATTGTTGGTCCCCTTTGTATACACCAACTCCCATGGAAGTAGGAAACTTAGCTTTAAGATGTATAGTTGAAGGGACAATGATGAATAAATGCTAATACGGCCATCCCATTATCATATTGTATGGGGACCAACATTTGACAATGAGAAAGTCCACTTTATCCTCTACGATATGCTCATCATCACCGATTTGTATTGGCAAAGAAATTACTTGGATTACTTAAACTAGTTGGTTGTTGAAGCCATACAGACCATACATGTAAGATCTTAGCTATACCTTGATCATGGGTCTCATCTAGTCGAACACATGTAGAAAAATGATATCAGCTGAACTTCCTATGTCAATAAGAATCTTCTTGACTTCGAAGTTTGCAATTCTTGAACTGATAACTAGTGTGTCATCATGTGGTCTCTAGATGCCCTCAAAGTTATCATCCATAAAAGAAATTATGTTATCAATCCTGAACTTCTTGCCTTGGATATTGCAAATGTAATTTTTGGCATTCGTCAAACTCGAAGAGCTTAACTGGCCGATAGTATGTTTACTGACATTGGTGTTGATCACTCCATTGGGTGCTTTGTTGGGATTTCCATCACTTGTATCTCTCCCAACTAAAGTTAGCTGAGTGTCATTATTTGGTTCCTCACATCTCCTTTAGGATGGTCTCTTGATATTTTTGGCATCGTATACTAGGAATTTTCGCAAATGCCTATGCTAAATCACATCTTTAATCTCATTCTTGAGCTGTATGCACTTATCTGTGTTGTGACCCTTGTCGCGAAGGAAGTCACAGTATTTGTTGGAATTTCTCCATGAGGGATTTCCTCTCATTCTTTCCAGTTACTATAGAATGCCTCACTGCCTACGTACTTCCATCAATATGTCCGAAATTAGATGATTGATGGGTATATGGGATGAAAATATCGGAATTCGTAGTCTCTTTCTCTCGAAATTTAGACTTTAAACATCATTTGAGCTAAGTTTGTCCATTGTACCTTTTCTCATATCATTTTTTCTATCACTTATGTTATGATCGACCTCTCGCTGGGCCTTTATGTTATCTTCCTAACAGATGTATGAGGTGGCTTTTGCCTTGAACATAGTGAAAGTTTAAATTTGTTCTTTGCGAAAGGCTTGAAAAAGTTTTCATGGGGCTTAGCTCCATCGATTACGGCATTGATGGCCACACTCATGTCCAATTCTAGGATTTGAACCATCTCAACCATAAACTTAGCTAAGTAGTCTCTAATTGACTCATCTGATTTTTGTTTGATTGTGTTAAGGATTGAGGAATCCTTAATAGGAAGTTTGTTGGCAAGGAAGTATAGAAGAAACACTTTTGCTAATTCATTCAAAATAAGAAATGGTGTTTAGTTTTAAGTGTTTAAACCATGTACTGGTTGCATTCTTCAAGGTTAAGGGAAAAGCTTGGTAAGCTACTAGATCACTTAAACTATGCAATTTAGACAATATATGGTAGTACTCCAAGTGATCTTTAAGGTCCATTGTTCCGTCATAAGTTTTAAACTGTAGGAGATTGATGTGCTGAGGTATCACTTCCTTTAAAATCGATGGAATAAAGAGACTTTTCTTGATTTGAAATTGCTTACTTGATGTAGTAGGGGTACTGAAATGTGAATGGCTCGTATGATGCACCTACTGCAATTGATTAGACACCTTCTTTGAATATAGAGAGAGCAGGCAATTATGTAATATAACCGTACTTATAATAAATGTTCATACCATGAACTTGAATTCAAATCAGCAACAGATCTGCATTACTCGGCATAGTGCCAAGAATGTAGATAATCACTCGGCGATCTACTAAGAACATAGATTACATGACTTGCCAGTAGTTGAATAGACGAGTAAGATGGGTAGATAAAAATTGACTAACACTTATTATTGACATTGGACCCATAAAGAAAGTTTGCATACCCAAATAGAGACAGAAAAAAAAAAAAGAAACATGAGAGATTGTAAGTCTATTCCCACATGGAGTTAATATAGATTCACCTAAGAGTGTTAGCATGCTCTACTTTGTTTTGACGAGCTCATTTGCATGTACATAATGATAGAGGATGTTCGCATCTCACAACGCCTATAGATCCATAAATTTGTGAAATTCAGAAGGACTAAGACAAAGGCAAATTCGCAATCCCTTCTTGATTTAATTAATACGCATAGATCTTATGACATTTAAGGTTAATAAGATGTTAAAAAAAGAAAAATCGCTATGTAAGTCTGCATTTGACAACTCTAAAACCCAATACCTATCTATTGCAACCTTTATTAAATCTTGACCTCAAGTAGTTCAGAGTAATTCGAGGATAAATTCTAAACCCAAGTCTACTCATGGTTTGGTTAGGGTGGGCAAAGGCATAACTCTCTTTTTCTTAGCTTAATTTTTCACCATTTTACATATCACATAACTCTTAACCACATGGTGCACATCATGCCTCATCTTAGGCCAAATGAACCTCGCATTCAACAATTTATAAGTCCTCTTTTCTCTAAAATATATGGAAAGCCCATAATATGAGCTTTTAGTGCTAATAGTTCCCTAAGAAAACAAGTTTTTACACATAACTTGCCATCTCGGAACATGTATCCTTTCTTCACATGGTAATCATCTATTGTCTTACCTTCTTCAATGTGTCCAGATATGGGACCAAAATGAGGGTCTTAGGGATATTGCTCCTTGATACTTGCAAATCCTAATAGTTTGGTCTATGACTCAATAAGAAGATCATGTCTCCTTGATAAGGCATTTGTAACCACATTAGTTTTGCCTTATTTATACTTAATCAAAATTGAGTCCTTTAAAAAATTTAACCCATCAAGCTTACCTTTTAGAAAGCTAGGTCCGACTCTAGAAGTATCTTAAGGACTTTTGATCAGTGTAAATGAAAAAATCCCTTGGCAAAAGGTAATATTGCCATACTTAAAGAGCTTAGATTAGTGTAAGAAGTTCTTTTTCATACATAGAGTATTTCGATTGAGGTCCTATTAACTTATGATATGTGATAGGTTTACCTTCTTGTACTAACATATCTCTTATACCAACACCTGATGCATCATACTCAAGCTTAACTATCTTCTCAAAGTCATGCAAAGCCAATACGGGAGAAAAGGTCAATCTTTCCTTTACCTTTGTAAAACTTCTTTCCTCTCTTTCTCCCTACTTGCACTCAAAATTCTTCATTATTAGCTCAATAAGGGGTGTAATAATGGTACTAAAAATTTTAATAAAGTCATTGTAAAAGGAAGCTAATCCATGGAGACTTCTTTGGCATAAGTGATCGGGATCGACCATTCAACAATAGCTCAAATTTTCTCATTATCAATACGTAAACCTCCTCCACTTACAACATGCCCTAGAAGATTACTTCCAAACAAAAGAAACACTTTTTTAAGTTACCAAAAAGCTTCCTAGCTCGGAATATGTCATACACAACTTAAAGATGTTTAGCATGACTTAGCAGGTTGGTATTATACATGAGGATGTCATCAAAGAAACTACAAGAAATTTTCTAATCGGATCTCGTAGCACATGATTCATTAACCTCATGAAAGTACTCAGGGCATTTGATAAGTCAAAGGACATCACCATTCAATTCAATCTCATAGGTTTCCATTCATCTCCTAGTCTCACACAAATTTGATGATAACTAGACGTCATGTCAATCTCACTGAAGATTCTAGCACCATTCAGTTTGTCAAGAATATCATCAACCTTGGAATAGGGTATCTATACTTAATCGTTATTGATAAGGATTAAGAACCGATCACTTGTTCTGGAGCTTAACTGCTTTCTTATATGGTCTATTGAGCTATTCAAGGAAAGTTAAGCACCAAGGAGCAGTGTTTTCCCTAATTTGATCTACCAAGCTACTTTACTCTTTACCCCGTCTAGGAAGCTATCAAGGTAATTAGCCCATACATGGTGCTAACCCCTCCTCATACCGCAATTTAAACACCAAATCAGGAAAATAGCCATCTCTAAAATTTTAAGGCTATGCTAACAATTGTGAAGTGCTGACCGGCCAAGGCTAGCCCAAATGTAAGTTTCCCTTGATTCAACCCTTATCTAACCCCAGTCATTAGGGCACCAAAATACTAATGCCAAACGTACCAGATTAAAAGACCACCCTTGCTCGGCTCACAATATTGTCAGAATCGCATACTAAGTAAAATGCATGTGCATTGTCCTTTCTAATAACCATACTACCCTTTTTGGCAGAGGATGTTCTTTACACAATTTCATTTCCTTATAAATTATTCTCATTTTTTTCTTATTTAGCAAATAGGTATCCAATCTTTGTAATTTCTATAACTTAAGACTTACCTTAATAGGGTACTATTAATAATGTCATAAAGCAATAACCGCGTAGTCAATATACATAGAAGAGTATACTAAACGTTTTACTTTCTTGAGCGAAGTGTCTTATTTAGCCCATTCGAGTGTAGACTAGTGGTGAGTAACATCTGGCCACACTTATGTATCATATCAAGTGTGACCTAAGCTCATGTGAGGCATAGATCCGTCATTTCCATTATCGGTGCTAGGAATCCCTACTCTTCCCTCAACTATCATTTACTTTTTCAAGCCATCTCACAGCTTGGACCTACCCCCTTCAGTTATGTATGATATTAGGTCCATATGTTCATCCATAAATCTATGTCATCTTAGTATCAAAGGGCCTGGCTATGTTTAAAGCTAGATCCTACTAGTATATTCTTTAAGTAGTCTATTATTTATCCCTTAAGATAATAGTTCTATTATTAGGTTTGAAGTTTAGTAGTTAAGAAGTGTTCTACATTCTGCTTTCCCCTATGTTCAACACGCCAAAATAGAGTGTAGTTGACTGTTCGTTTGTTATGTAAATGTCATTATGAAGCAACTAACAATGTTAGATTCTAGTGTTCAAGGAACTTTAGGAAACCAAGAAAGTGGTATTTAACATGGCCAAGGACAAGAAGAAAGCTTTATACCTCAGTTAGTAGGTAACTGCTTAGATAGGCTTATCGACTTGGTAACTAGCCTAATGACTATTATCTAAGAAGATAGGTAGTGAGCTAGAAATAGCCCTACTAGGGAATGTGAGCAACAAGGATGAGGCAATGGTCAATTTGGCCGAGTTAACACCCCAACTCGACTACCCTGAGCTGAAGGAGTTGGTAGGGATGTTAGATGAAGGCTAGCACTTAAAGAGATTGGGGAAGAAGCATAAGGAGATGATAAGGCAAAGGAGTACTATGAGCTTAAGGAAAGAAATGTTTGAGCACCTAGAGTTGAGGGATTAAGGATGTGTATTATGGGTTTTTCTAGAAGTGGTGATGCTTAGGGCTACCTAAAATGGGTAGATCGGATTGAAAAGCAATTTGAATGCCATTAAGTGCTTGATAATGCAAAGGTTAGATTTGCTGTGTTGGAGTTCACTGGTTATCTTGCCTTATGGTAGAAGAACTTGCAAGCCACCATAAGAAGGGAAGGAGAACGAGAAATTAGGAGTTGGGATAAAATGAAGAGAGTTATGTGGAGAAGATTTGTGCCAAGTTATTATCTATAAGAATCCTTCAAAAGATTACAAGAATTGTGACAAGGAGGACTGAGTGTGGACGCTTACATTAAGGAATTCCAAATGTTAATAATCCAATGTGAAGTTGTAGAAATAATCGAACTATATCTTAATTCATTAGTAGGTTGAAGTATGTGATTAGGGATATCCTAAAAACCTTGGATGGTAGTGCACTTGATGACGCTATCTGAGCTACCCAGAGGATAGAAGGCATTGAATAAGAAGATTCTGGCCATCTATCAAACATCCTGGTAGTAGCTAACCTATTATGAGCAAATCTATGCGAATGAAACTAAGCAAGCTTATTGAGACCTGACCTGCTCAGAATATCCGCAGTGGAGAAGGAACCTTCGAGGTGGTTTAAGAAAGGCTAGAGTTTAGAGAGGAAGATGAGTGAGATCAAATGTTTCAAATGCCAAGGATTTGGACATGTAATCGTTTGGTGTCCAAATAAGTGAACAATAGTGATCAAAGGTAAGGCATTGACTGTTGAGGTCGATAGTACTGATGATGAAGTAGATGAGTTCAAGGATAGACAAACCGAGTTGCCTGAGGACAAATTTGTCTATAGTGAGGAAGGTAACTTTATGCTCACTACTCTAGTGTTGAGGAGGACAATGAGTGTCAATCTTGTACCCCGAAGAAAAATAGAGAGAAAATCTCTTCCATATTCGATGCAAGGTGAATGAATCACTATGCTCATTGATTATTGACAGTGAGAGCTACACCAATGCAACCTCTTCATTTATGGTCTAACAGTTGAAATTGCTGACCATACCCTACTCAAGACCTCACAAGCTTCATTGGATTAGTGATAAGGGAGCCTTGTAAGTGAACAAATAGGTATTTGTACCGATTTATATTAGCAAGTATTGAAATGAAGTGCTCTGTGATGTTCTACTCATGAGTGCATCCCACATTTTACTTGGACAACCATAAATGTTCAATTGAGCAGTTATGTATAACGGAAGGAGGAATACATGATTTGTAAAGCATGAAGGAAGAAGGATGAAATTGAATCCTATGACTGTTGAATAAGTCAACGTCATGCAATCCCAACTAAGTCGATCCTTGAAGAAGGAGGCTTTAACATTGACCCAAGTTGAATTGAAGAGAGAAATGGAGGTTGATAGATTAACCTATCTACTGGTTTGAAGAATTCTAGAGTTAAGGTCCAAGGAGGAGTTGTCTACCAAGGTAAAAACCCCATTTGAGGAATTTTTCGACCTATTTCCAAAGGAGCTTTTGAAGGGTCTACCCCTAATCTGAAGTGTTGAACATGCAATTGACCTATAACTAAGAGCCATAATACCGAAGAAGCCTGCCTATAGGCTAAACCCTGAACAAGCCTCCAAGCTATAGAGGTAAGTAGACGACCTAATGAAGAAAGGGTATATATGTAAGTCCCTTAGCCCTATGCCGTTCTGGCCTTGTTGGTGCCGAAAAGTGATGGTTCTTGGAGAATGTATGTTGATAGCGGAGTAATCAATCGAATCACCATCAAGTATAGGTATCTCATACCCAAGCTCGATGACATGCTTAATGAGTTAAGTGGAGAAAGAGTGTTCTCCAAGATTGACCACAAATCTAGATACCATTAGATTTGAATGGATGAAGGTGATGAGTAGAAGACCACATTCAAGACATTACATGGTTTATATGAATGGTTTGTAATGCCATTTAAGCAAACCAACATGCCAAATACGTTTATGCACCTAATGAATCATGTGCTTCGAGAATTCATAGGAAAATTTGTTGTAGTTTATTTTGGTGACATTTTAGTGTATAGCCCCGACCTAGAAATTCATAAGGAGCATCTCTAAAGAGTTATTGCAAAACTTCGAGCTGAATAACTCTATGCCAATCTGATGAAGTATGACTTTTTTCAATTCGATGTGATCTTCTTAGGGTTTGTTGTAAGTAGAGGTAGCATCTAAGTCGATGATGAGAAAATAAGAGCAATCGTAGAATGGCCTGAGCTGACCTTCTCTATAGACATGAGAAGCTTCTACAGCTTAGTGTCATTTTATCACCGATTCATAAAGGATTTTAGTATGATTGTAGCCCTGCTTACCAAACTGTTAAAGAAGAATATTGAATTCAGATGGGGAGAGAGAGAGAGGAGGATTTTAAGGAAGTGAAAGAGAGGTTAACTAAAGCCCCTGTCTTAAATCTACTAAGCTTTGAGAAGATGTTTAAAGTAGAGTATAATATATCCAAACTAGGCATAGAAGCTATGTTGACATAAGAAGGATGACCTATTGCCTACTTCAACTTCATAGCATTGTACTCAACTATTTTGTTTATGACAAGGAGTTATACTCCTTACTCTAAGCCTTAACAGTATAGCAATACTATCTGTTGCCCAAGGAATTTGTGATCTACACTGATCATGAATCCTTGAGATATCTAAAGAGCCAACCGAAGTTATCCTAAAGACAAGCCAAATGAATCAAGTACATGGAGCGATTTTCTTATGTCGTGAAATACAAGAATGGAAGGAACAATATAGTGGCCAATGCCCTATCGAGACGACATACCCTCTTAACCGAGCTGCAAACAAGGCTACTTAGTTTTTCAACCATAAAGGAATTATATGCTGAGGACCCATACTATGGTCCTATCTACACCTGATGTGAGGAAGGACAACATTGGACGACTATCATAGGGAAGACGAATACCTATTTAAGAAGGGGTAACTATGTATCTTAACTTGTTCAATGTAAGATTTACTGGTGCATGAGGCGCATGGAAGAGGATTGATAGGACATTTTGGCCAGCATCAAACCCTTAAAGTATTGTCTACGAGATTCTTTTAGCTAAAAATGATGAGAGACATGTAATCTATGCTAGAAAGGTATATAAGACTTATAGGAAGGCAAAGAGCCAAGTTAAGCAAAGACATTACCTACGCTTGCTTGTCCCAACCAAACTATGATTCCAATTAAGAATGGACTTTATGTTAGGATTGTCAAGGATGTCTTGAGGGAGGGAATCCATCATGGGGGTACATTTCATGCCATACTCCAAAACTAATGATGCTTCAGCTATCTCTTTTCTTTTCTTATAGGAGGTGATTAAGCTTCACGGCATGCTTAAAACCATTGTTTCAAATCGAGACCTTAAGTTTATGAGCCACTTTTGGAGGCGAATGGGAACTAAGCTATTATACAGTACATCTTACCATCCATAAACTGATGGATAGACCAATGTTGTCAACCAAACTATAGGAACTTTGCTATGGGTTGCTATCGGATAAAACATAGCCAATTAGGATTTGTGTCTTCCAATCATCGATTTCACCTACAACAGGATTGCCCATAGTATAACTAGCATATCTCCATTCGAGGTCACCCATAGATTCAATGTTGACCTCCTAATAGACCAATCACCCCAGCTGTAGGTTGATGATGATGATCGGCCAGCCATAGAAAGAGTCAAGGCCATCAGAGCTATGCACTAGAAGGTTGTAGAGCAATTGAGCCAGGCTAAAACTAAGCTCGAGAAGTGGAGCTAAGGATGGAGAAAGAGAGAATTCCAGCTAAGTGATTTAGTCTAGATACATCTCAACAAAGATCTGTTCCCAAACTTAAGTAATAACAAGCTGTCTCTAAAAGCTAATGGACCTTTTAAAGTGCTTGAAAAGATCAATCCTAATGCCTATAAGATTGAATTACCTAAAAGATATGGAGTTTCAGAATCCTTCAACATTTCCAACTCTAACCTTACACTCCTAAGAATGAGCAACTGAAGTCAAACCAAATTTGATCCTAAATCTCAAACAACCTGAAGGGAACAATAGGGATTAAGGGCCAATCACTTGCTCCTAAACCTAAGGGCTTTCTCATACGGTCTACTAACCTTCCTAAAGAGAGTTAAGTGCTAAGGAGTAGTATTTTCTTGAGTCTGATCTATCAAGATACTTCGCTCTCCGTACCATCTAAGAAGTTACTAAGGTGATCAGCCCATACATGGTGCCGATGCCTCCCCATACCCCAGTCTACGCACCAAACCAGGAAAACAACCATCTATACAATATTGAGGCCGAATTAACAATTGTGAAGGGTCGACCAGTTGAGGTCGACCCGAATGTGAGTTGCCCCTGATCTAACCTGATACGGGATTAAATCTCTAATATCAAGATGATAAGGAATCAAAGGATCGATCTAGAAAGAAATGACAGCTGATCTAGAAATGAACGAACAAGAATGGGTATTCAAAAGAAAATGGGTATGAAGAACAAGAAGGTTTTGATGGTGAATGTGAATGGATATAACTTACTAAGACAAACATGATAAGGGCTTTGAGCTTGAAATAGAGTTTGATATGACTCACAAACACTAAATGTTGCTCGGGGTTTCAAATGAAGGTTAGATGCAACATTACTAACTGGTTGTTCAAATGAAGGGGTTCACTACCAAATGAAGGGGTTCACTACAATATGAAGACAAGATTGATAAGAACGCAGGAATGATTAAAGAGTATGATCAACACTTGAAAAGTTTGCAAATGATAACTCAAGTATAGCCTTGCTCGAAAGAGAAAAGTTTCACTCTCTATATATATCTCTATAAATCTATCTGTCCCTCTATATTTGTACAAATGTCGCTATTTATAGCAAGTCTTAAACCTTAGTGGAAAAACTATAAATACTATGTAAGGCCTTAAACCTTAACAAATTGGGCTCATAAATAAAATGAAGGAAAATATATATAAGAATGCAAAACTGTACATTTTACAGGACTCAGCATGCAGTCACTCAGCATGTCTTAGGAAGAGTAGTATACAAATCGGATGGGGTCAACAGTTGGATGTTTAGGTTTGAGAAATTGTCCCTAATGTCTCGTGTGTCTTGGCTAAGACACCAAAGACGTCGGCCTATAATTGCCGAGTAATAGAATCAGTCGACATAGGTCTCTCTCTGATGTGCCGAGTAGTTCTTTTGTTTCGATTACTCAGCTATGTGATCTTTTAGCACTTCGGCTGATGACAGACTTAATGGCAAGAGTTCATCTTCCTTCCTTTCATCCTCGGGGTGGATGTGGTCGGAGGCTGATTCCTATCATTATTGTAGGTTTGAAAGGAAGTTGTCCTCGACGTTATGTGTTAAGCATGGGCCAAAATGTTGAATAAGCTTCTCTTCCCCATTTTTTTCTTCGCCATGGGTACTAAGTGCCTCTGGATTTCCTCAACGCTCATAGGGGTAAAGCAACAACTCTTCCTATCCCTCCGAACAGTTTAAGCATTGAGGAAGCTATCGTGGATCACTTTTTGGTCATACTCCTAAGGTCGACCAAGAAGTAAATTTACGACATTCATAGGGACCACATTAAACCCAATCTCGTCTTCATACTATCCTACCTTGAATGCAATCTAAGTGCGCGTATCTACATGGACCATACCTATGTCATTAAACCACTTTAATCCATAAGGTCAGGGGTGTGCGTAGGTAGACAACTTCATTTTTTCCACTATCTCAGCAAAGATGATGTTAATGAAGCTACCTCCATCGATAACTAAGGAATAAGTCCTCTCATGCACCAAGCACCACATATGAAACAAATTTTTCCTCTATCTAGGATCTACCTTCAGGTCGGCTCTTATCGCCATAGCTAAGAGTTTATCGAGGTCTTCAGGATAGACATCTTCTTCTATCAACTGGTCGCCCAAGCTTTTATCACTCTGACTCTCGATTTGAGCCTCGGGCCCTTTACCCTTTAAAACCATGACCCTTTTATTTGTACATTAGAACGCAATATGTCTGTAGCTTAGGCATTTGAAGCATTTCACTTCTCGGGCTTAATTACCAGGTGACTTCTCTTTCTTGGCAATCCTTTTCTCAACATGGGCTAGTCGACTAGGCTCTCCTTACTCCATCTTCTTTTCTTGCCTTCTCTTGGCATACCTCTCAAGCTCAAGGCTGCCTTGTTGAGCTTGGCTACTTAGCCTTTGATGCTTTTTTCTCTATTGTCTCGCTACTCTTAATGCTAAATTAATTAGCTATTCTAGAGAGTTGAACGATGGCAATTCCACTATATCGACAATGTCATCTCTCTATCATGGTTTCAAACTCTTGCAAATACTCTTCAACAGCATTTTAACCTTATCTCAAGTGTTAGAAAAGCATGGAGCATCTCTTGCTTGAAATAAGTCGGCACAAAGCGTTGGTTCATTAATCTTTTCATGAGCCTCCAAGTTCTGATTGGCTCTTCTCCTTCAGCATCTCACTTGGTAACTAGCTTATCCTACCAAAGATTCGCGTATTCAACAAGGGATAGTGAAGCTAGCTTGACCTATGTTTAATCATGACACTCGTAGCACTCAAACAATTTTTCGACTCGAGGAACCTAGTCAAGGAACTCTTCAGGTTAGTAACTTTTACAAACGGTTGACAACTTAAGATTTATATTGTCAAGTCTTCGGCCAAGTGCCCGGGGTTCATCCCTTGCATTCCTAGCAAGTTAGTTTACATTAAACTAGCCACTTCTATTCGAGCTCTGCTCGACCTTATCTCTTCTCAGCCTTAGCTTTCTTCTCTAGGCTCCGTAGTTCAACTTGGATTCAATACTCCTATCATTTCTTCTTCTCAGCACTGGATGGTTTTCTCTTCTTCTCGACTCGATAGCTCTTCCCAACTGTTGGTCATCATGATCAAGTTCATTAGAACCACTACCACTTGTAGGTGTCCTCTCCATTCTTTCTTCCTGCCTATCATGTTTGTAGCCTTCGACCAACCTAGTAAGCTCCATAATAGAGTCGGTTAAATTCTGAATTTGGTATTCCAAGTTGTCAATACGTCTCCTTAAGCTTCTACGAGGACTGTCTCCAATGTTGTTGACCCTATCTTCTGACATTCTTGTTTGTATAGTAATTTACCAAAAAATTGAAGAAACAATAAAACAGAATTATAGCAACTCAAAAACAACCACTACTAGGCTTCTGCAGCTACTTATTACTAAGAACAATACACTACACTATAGAACAATGATTAATAGAAATGTTAAAACCACAAATCTTCTTTGAAGAACACTAGCATGCATGTCTCCCCAAAGCTCTGATACCAATATGATAAGGAACCAAAGGATTAATCTAGAAAGAAATGGCGACAGATTTGGAAATGAATGAACAAGAAAGGGTATTCAAAAGAAAATGGGTATGAAGAACAGGAAGGTTTTCATGGTGAATGTGAATGGATATAACTCATTAAGGCACAAATATGATTAAGGGTTTGAGCTCGAAATAGAGTTCGAGACAACTTATGAACACTAAATGTTTGTTGGGGTTTTAATCGAAGGTTAGATGTAACTCATCAACCGGTTGTTCAAATGAAGGGATTTGAATGAATTAGGCTTATAAATAAAATGAAGGAAAACATATACAAGAATACAAAACTATGCATTTTGCAAGACTCGGCATGCAATCACTCAGCATGTCCTAAGAGGAGTAGTATCTAAACTGAATAGGCTCAACAGTTGGTTGTCCAGGTCTAAGAAGGGGTCCCTGATGTCTTGCGGTACCTTGGACAAGTTGCTAGAGACATTGGCCCACAATTGCTAAGTCATAGAATCAGTCGGCATGAGTCTCTCTCTAATGTGCCAAGTGGATCTTTGGTTTAGATTACTCGGCTATGTGATCTCTTAGCACTTTGGCTAATGATAGACTTGATGTTGACTATTCATCTTCCTTCCTCTTGTCTTTAGCTTGGATGTAGTCGGAGGTTGATTCCCATCACAACCCTTATCTAGCCTTAGCTGTTAGGGCACCAAACTACCAATGCTAAATAGACCTTATTAAAGGACCACCCCTACTCGGCTCACAATATTGTCAAATCATAGTTGAGTAAAACACATGCGCTGTCCTTTTTAACAATCATACTATCCTTTTTGGTAGAGGATGTTCTTTACACAATTTCATTTCACTATAAATTATTCTCTCACTCTTTTCTTTTCTTTTCTTTTTTTCAAGTTTAGCAAATAAGGATCCATTCTTCATAATTTGTATAACTTAGGACTTACCCTAACATGGTACTATTAATACTAGCATAATGTAATAACCAATCAATATACATAGAAGAATATACTAAACTTTTTACTCTCTCTTAAGTTAAGTATCCTTCTTACTTACTCTTGAGCTACTCTTATTTAGTCCATTCGAGTGTGGACTAGTGGTAAGTGACCTTCGGCTACACTTGTGCATCATTCTAAGCATGACCTAAGCTTGTGTGAGGCGTTGGTGTGTCATATCTATCGTCAGTATACAGGAATCCCTACCCATCCCTTAACTGTTATTTACATTTTCAAGCCATCTCCTGGCTTGGACCTACCCCCTTTAGTTACAAGTGATATTGGGTCCGTATGTTCATCCATGAATCCGTATCAGTTATCTTATTCATAGCTATACTATTTACATACATTCACCAAGTATCATCCTTCTTTGGCACAAGTGACATTGGTACAGCACAGGAGCTGAGACTCTCTCTAATGTATCCTTTCTTCAATGACTTACTCTAGACCTCGACAGCTTACTAGGGATTCATTCGATAAGTAGGCCTGTTTGGTAGGCGACACTAGATATCAAGTCAATATAGTGCTCAATTCCTCGAGAAGAGGGCAGTCCTTCAGGGAACTACTTCGAAAACATATTAGAATACTAATCTAACAGTTCCCTAACCTCTTTAGGTAGCACAACATGCTCCTTCAATTCCAATAATTTTCTAATTAGTACAAAGGTTGGTACATTAGATTTAATGGCTTCTCTAAGGTCAAATTAACTTAGAACTAATGGCTTCTTGGATCATTGGGCTAACTTGGCCTGCAATGTGCTTACATAGCTTAGGATCATACGGTTTAAGCTGATCTTCTTCCCTTCCTTGTCAAATGAATATATATTCTTGAATCTATCATGTATGACCCTTTGATCAAAGAACCATGGTTGGCCTAACAACACATGTGATGCACACATGGGTAGTACATCATAGAAAATTTCGTCAAAATGATTCCTAATTGAGATCCGTAGCAATACTTATTGAGTAACATGTAGCTTCCTTCTCATTTAGCCACTGCAGCTTATATGGCCTAGGATGTGATAAACTTAGCAACTTGACCTTTCAAACTAAGTCAAAAAATGCTACATTAGTGCAAGTCCTACTATCTATAATGAGCGTATACACTTGATCATTCACCTTGCATGTGATATGTAATAAGTTTTCTCGTTGCTCTTTATAAGTTTGTTCAATGCTCAAAGCCCTTTCGACAACTAAAGTTAGCTTGTCTAGATCATCTACATATACATTCTCTTCAACAAGCTCTTTGCCACACACCTTATCTTCCTCTTCTATTTTAGTCTTCTCTTCATGCCTTCCCTAGCACTTTCTACTTCAATGCTAGGGACTTCACCTTTAATGACCATAATACATCAATTGGGGCATTGGATAGCCATGTAACCAAACCCTTGGCACTTAAAACACTTAATTTGGCTTATCTTCCATCCTAATCACTAGCCTTTCTCAAACTTTCTCTTTGGCACTTTCTTAGTCAATAGGACGATTCTTTGGTTCAATTATTATATTAATCCTTCGACTAAACTTAACATTAGATTGAACTCGATGGCAACCTTAGGCAAGTCAGCAACTTTGAATAGGTTGGCCTAATTGAAGTTGGTTTAGCTTGTTTCTCCTTTGCCTCTCCACACACTAAGCAATTCTTATAGCTTCATCTACAGTAACAAACTATTGTAGTTTAACTACATCTCATATTTCTACTCTCAATCCAATTAAAAATCTATATACAATTCAAGCTGAGGGTTCAATGACCTTTCATCAAATCAAAAGCATTTGAAATTCTTGCATATACTCATAAATAGTATGGTTCCCTAACTTTAGCTCTTAGAGTTGAGTGACAATATCCTACAAATAGCTATTGGGTATAAATCTAGCTCAAAGAACTCTCTTCATTTTAGGCCAAGTGCTACTTTCTCCTCCCAGTCTAGCTAATCATCAATGTTTCCAAAGCCATTGAAGCTTGAAATTTGAAGCTTAATATGGTCGACAACTCATGGAGCACAAGCTCTATCCTCAACTTCATAATACTCATCTCTTTCCTCCTCATCTACTTTACCTAGTTCTATTCTTCTTCGTATAAGTCCTCCTACTCCTCCACTTCGGTCTTATTGAGCTAGGTACTAACTTTAGGCATGTTAGACATTATAAGCTATGACACCAGCTTTGGGAGCAGCTTGGGTAGTATTGTAGATGACCTTGATATGTTAGTAGGCTAAAGCATGGATGGCTCGAGTCAAGTCAACTATTAATTTAGTCACTTCATTAAACCACTCATTGGAACTTCTAGGGGTGTTTTATCGACCAGAATAAACCATACTACTATTGTCATCTCCAATATTAGCATTAACATTTGAAGCGGTTATTATGCACTCAATCTTGTGCTCATAACAAACAGACAACAAAGGGTTTCCAGGGAAAACATACACCACTTCTAGTAAGTCGATCCACCACTTATGTTGAACACATACAACAAGAGAAACCAAAACCACAACCTAACTTTACTTACTACTAGAATCAACACTATAGTCAACCTCGTCAAATCTTACATAAAAACGACTAACTACTACTTGGTCCATTTTCCTTAACTCAAATTGAGTACCATACGACAACTACTATAATAGAATAGAACCACTACTTCCACTACTCACTTAAACACTTACAGCTAACTTGTGCTTAACCTTAAAGTTATTATACTTTCAATTACACTTCAAAGACAAATAGTAATGTACACAACAAAGCAGTAACACAATACAGTAACAACTTACTTTGATATGAATAGGTCTAAGGATAAACAAGGCCAGTCAAAAGGGTAGGTCTAAGCTTGTGAAAAGCCTAAGAGGAAAGGTGAAAATACGTACAAACAACAACGAAAGTAAAACAAGTAGATCCTCAATCCACCCCAAGGATATGATGCACCAAGGAACTACCAAGGACTTATGGCTAAACTCGATATGATGCATAAGCTACTTTGATGAGGGTATTCACTACATATCCTTGCTTAAAGGTTAGGATAAGAGTAAAGTAAGCAATAGAAAAAAATTACTTATAAAAAGGAGAAGTGTATATTCAATAAGTATTTATACCCAAAAGTTTAAGATATCTTATCTAAAATGGAGAAGACTAAAAGGGTAATGACCCCAAATAAGTATGATATAAGGAATATCTAAAGGGTATACATGAAAATACAACAAAATGGGTATCCTGTATGGAAGATTATGTCATATGATTGCTCGAACATATATCTCTCTATAGATGGGTGATTTTCTAATAGAAGAAGACAAACTGTGCAATCAAGTTGGTAACTACTAAGCCGAGGTATCAACCAGGGATGGTAAATCAACTGTATCAGGCTAAGCAGATGACACTTCCAAGGTAATTCAGGTCGAATGTATTTAGTATAGCTCGGATTCAAGTTAGTTGAGTAGATGGTTAGATGGGCCAAGCTATTATCCAAGTGTAGTTCTAGTCAGTAGCTAGAGACTACTGATAAGTATGATAGGGTTCATCTTAGCTAAGGAAATAGGATGGTAGATTGTAGTAGCTTGGCCTCCTTAGAGGTAAGGTGTAAAGATAGAACTCACTTAACCATGCTTTGTAATCTCTGAGCTCAAGCTTAGTTCAAAGATTTGGTGATCTGATTGCTGTCATCCTTGCTATGCTAATTAGGATTTAAGATCAAGTCTGACTAGTCTTCGTCCAACATCTCCTTAAGTCAGTAGGGGCTGAAGTTAGGCAACATTAAATATGATTGATACTCCAAAGCCTTTAAGTAGCTTTAGTTAGTATACATTGTCATAGATTTTCTAGTTTATCCTGAATGGTCCTTTAGCTTTGGCAAACAACTTGTTCCTCTTCCTATTAGGGAACCTTTCTTTGCACAATTGTAGCCACACTTGGTCTTCAGGCTAAAGTTGCTTGGTCTTACTCCCTTTACCTTACTCTTTTAGCTTTCTAATAGCTCAATCAATATGCTAGGTGACTCATTGGCAAATTTGCTGGGTAGCGTAAGCTATGGTCCTCGCTTCTAGATATTCTTGGTTAATGGATGATACTAGGGTATGGTTGAGGGGTAGCTCTGGGTTAAAACCATAGATAAACTCAAATGAGACTTACATAGTGGTGGCATATACTATCCTATTGTGGGCAAATTCAACCATAGGTAAGTAGACATCCTAGTAGGTTAAGTTCTTCCCTATTATAGCTCGAAGCAATAATCCTAAAATGTAGTTGACCACCTCTATCTGGCCATCGATTTAGGAATGGTAAGATGTACTAAACAATAGTTTGGTTCTCATTTGACACCAAAAGGTTCTCCTAAAATGACTTAGAAATTTCAGGTCTCTATCTAACACCATACTCCTTGGTACTCCATACAAGTAAACTACTTCCAACATAAACAAAGCAACAATAGCCAAAGCATAGTTAATTTTGGTGCAAGCACAAAATGTGCCATTTTACTGAACCTATCCATGACAACTATTATAAAATTTTTGCTTCAAGTAGTTCAGGGTAATCCAAAAATAAGGTACATACTTAAGTCAGCCCATGATTTGGTCGGAATAAGTAAAGGCATTGCCTTCCCTTGTTTTGCTTAACTTTTTGCTTTCTTGCAAATGGTGCATCCTTCAATCCCATGATGTACATCATATTTCATTCTAGGCTAAAAGAACCTGCCATTTAATAGCTTATATGTCCTTTGTTCTCCAAAGTGTCCAGAGAGTCCTTCACTACAGGATTCTATCACCAAAAGCTCTTTAATTAAACAGGATATACATAACTTGCCACCTCAAAATAGATATCTATCCTCTACATAGTACTTATCCACTACTCTTTCTTCTCCATA
Organism: Lumnitzera racemosa; assembly: GCA_024138005.1. NCBI lineage: Eukaryota > Viridiplantae > Streptophyta > Magnoliopsida > Myrtales > Combretaceae > Lumnitzera > Lumnitzera racemosa. Next base: position 75,681,223 of record JAMXBC010000002.1, read on the forward strand.
GTACTTATATATAAGGACAAAATGAAAATCATTTTGATACTATTTTTTAATGCTTGCAAACCTTAATAATTTACTTTACAACTCAGTAAGGAGAATATGTCTCCTTAATAGAGCATCAACAACTACATCATTCTTGCTTTGCTTACATTTAATAACAAAACTAAACCCCTCTAAAAATTCAATCCATCAAGCTAAGCGTTTGGAAAGCTTTGATTGGCTTTGCAGATATCTTAAGGACTCATGATCTATGAATATGATAAATTCCTTTGGAAGAAGATAATGTTGCTACATACAAAGAGCTCAAATCAAGGCCAAAAGTTATTTGTCATAAATAGAATAGTTTAAGTGCACTCCTTTAAGCTTCTTACTATGATAAGCAATAGGTAGGCCTTCTTACATTAGCACAGCTTCAATGCTGACTCTTGATACGTCGCATTCAAGCTCAAATACTCTATCAAAGTATAGTAATGCCAAGATTGGGGTAGAGGTAAACCTTGCCTTTACCTCGGTGAAACTACTCTCCTCTTTTTCTCTTACTTGAACTCTACATTCTTCTTTGTTAGTTTAGTTAGAGGTGCTACAATAGTATTGAATCCTTGAATAAAGTGTTAGTAGACATGGAAAATCCTCACCTCGGCCTAAGAGGTTAGGGTTAGCTACTCAATGATGGCTCATGCCTTTTCTTCATCAACCCTCAATCCTTTTCCACCAGTCATGTAACCTAGGAAGATCACTTCTTCTTAATAGAAACAATATTTCTTTAAGATCACTTGAAGGACATTGAAAATAGCTCAAAGATGGTTAGTATGTATTACTAGGTTAGTACTGTAGATAAGGATGTCATCAAAGTAGACGATAGTAAATTTCTCAATTAAATCTCTCAAAACATGATTCATTAGTCTCATGAAAGTTCATAGGCCATTTCATAGGTCAAAAGGCATGACCATCTACTCGTACAAGCTATGTTGGGTCTTAAAAGCAGTCTTCAATTCATCTCCTTACCTCATTCAAATTTGGTGGTATCTAGACTTCAGATTAATATTATCGAATCCTCTTGCACCACTCAGTTCTTCCAACATATCATCTAACCTTAGGATGGGATATTGATACTTGATGGTAACCATATTAATAGTTCTATTATCCATACATATACGCTAAATGCCATCTTTCTTAGTCATAAGCAATGTAGGCACAGCATGGGAGCTAAGACTCTTGCTCACATATCCTTTTGACAATAGTTCATTGACTTGTCTCTAAAGTTTAGCAACATGTTTAGGTTCATCTAATAAGCTGGTTTGTTTGGCAAGGTAGCATTAGGTATCAAGTCAATACATTGCTTAATGCCTCTAAAAGGGGGTAATCACTTAGACAATTGTTCTAGAAATATGTCAATAGACACATCCAATAGCTCTCTAACTTCTAGGGGTAGCTTATCCTACTCCTTCAATTCTAGTAGTCGCTTGATCAATAGGATAGTTAGCATGTTGGCCTTAATATCGTCTAAGAGCTTGACTCAACTCAACATTAGAGTCTTCTTGGTTATACAAGCTAACTTAACTAATAGTCTACTTACTTAGCTCAGCATCATAGGGTTTAGGGTAATTTTCCTACCATCCTACTCAAACACATAGGTGTTCCTAAATTGATCATGCATAACCCTTCGGTTAAAAAGCCTTAGTTGGCCTAGCATACATGAGATGCACACATAGGTAGTATGTGGTGTTATGATCACCATCCATGGTGTCATGATCACCATCAACAATGTCATGCACAAATAATAAATTTTCTCCTTCTAAAAATAATGAAAATGATATACAATAAATTGAACTTACTTGCAATATTTCGAAAAATATTTGTGGAAACCACAAGCTAACGACAAGCATACTAGTTAATTTATAAATATGGAGAGCACCAAGGTCATATTTTGCAATGAAGGAAAGAATAACGTTTGGAAAGATAACTAAATACTAGATTCTACTATTTTTACTCTAATCTAATCAATCATTTGAGAAATTTTAAAAGAAAGAACATGCAAGTTGTCTAAATAAAAGTAAAAACCACAATGGAATTGAGTGTAGATTTTAGTAATTTCTCAATATTGGCATGTAGATGTCTTTATAAAAGATGTATGAGTAATGAGTAAACAATCATCTAGGATTGTTGCGGCCATGCTATTGGAGTATTTGTGATGTCTAAACATAGATTGTACTCACACTTAAAGAATTTATCCAACTCTTGTTTTGCAAATTCTATCATATAGTAAGAGCATTGTATTATCAATATCCTATCTACACCATCAGCTAGTTATTCAAGTCCCATCACTACTTAAATAACTATGTTAGGATTGATTTCTCATTCTAACCAATTTTTGGCTCTAGGTTAGTATAAGGATTTAAGTCATAATTCTCAAGAATTACCCATTCAAATTAGGAATAATAAGTTTTATTTGAGGTTTTCGATTCTTATTACGACATCTAGACCCTATAAGGATAATAAGGGGAGATGCTTAATGTATGGGAAACGCTATCTAGCTCTAGATTAACCTAACACTCAAGTTATACCTAGTTGCAACATAGAACTAAGTAAAATTTCAAATTTACACTATCACAATACAAAAACATCAGTAACCACAACTGCTTCATCATGTTTACATGCTACTCATAAGCATAATATGCTCTATTTATCACATTGATGGAGAATAAACATTCAACACATAATACATATGAACATGAAAATAAACATTGCATTGAATATGGAAAAAGTATGAGAAACAATACAAAACCGAGCTCCTCAACAATCTCCATGGATGCTTGGCAATCCACAAACTCTGACCTTGAAAAGAGCCAAAATCCACTAATTGCTTGCACTATGATCATGAAAATACAAGAAAACTCCATGGAAATCATAAAACTATTTTAAGAGTAACCTAAGATAGCCTAAAGCAAAGAGAAATGGTGGAAACTAGAACCTTAAACCTTAGAAATTACTTTATTTTCTCTCAATGAAACGGCGTATTTTTACTTAATGAGAGCTAGGTACTGTCATGCTTGTAGACCCTTCTAGTTTTACAACTTGATTCAATTCAATTCTAGGTACCATCTTAACAGTAGATAAGATTACCATCTTGCAGTTAGTGACAACTTCTAAGTTTCCTTCTTTACTTTTTTCTTCATTTCCAACTTCATGAATTGGGGTACTATTACATGGTAACCCTAATACCTACAAGATCAAACATGAAGAGTTTAAATTCTTTAAATATATACTACATTTTAACATCAAAACACAAAAAAAAAAATGAATTATACTTGTGTTTAGAAATTATATGTGATTTTAATGAAAATTGATATGCTTTTGCTCACAAATTTATCGAGTCACATATAATTAGAGAAATCTTTTGGATAAGTGTGTGAAACCACACACATATCAATACCCCTAACTTTATGACTTCTTTGTCCTCAAGTAAGCTTGAACCACTTGTAGAACAATAGGTAAAAGACGGATTCTTTACTCCTTGGTTGTTAAGTCTATTCTCTAGTTTATAAATACTAAGTTATGCATTTTTCAATTAACTTTTGGCAAGCAATTAATTGGTCATAAAAGATAAGTAAATGGTTAAGTGTGTCTAATTATATATCCAAGAGAATTAATGAATTAATCCATGATTCATAAAATTAAGCCTCTTGTTTAACTTAAGATTAGATAACCCAAGATCAAGTAAGTTATCACAATGGAAGAAAAAGTCCCATACAATTAATAGATTGATCAATATCTATATAGCCCTAATATTTCCCTCAAGCAAACCATAATTTAGAAAGATAAGACAAAATTAGATTGTTTTTTACTTAGATCTCTCAAGAATTTTCAATTTCTTACTTATGGTCACTTTTCACTCATGCATCTCGAACTTTGGTTTAAGGGAGCTCTTTATTCCTTACCTTTTCCCTTAATGAACATTGGGGGCTCATGAACCCATTCTAAAATTCATTATTCTAGAAGATGTGTCAAGAGCTATGTAAGCTTATTGGGTGCCTTAGATGTTCACTCGTTGTGATACCTTAAAATTTCGAGCCCATACGATTACACTAGGATCTGAGCACCTAAATTTAGGGCACCAAGCTATGTTATCTATTTTAATTTAAACTTCACTGTAAGATTAAAAAAGTTACACAAAGTAATTCAAGGAAATTCAATTTCTCAAAATAACCTATATAAAAATGTTAATTTAAGAATAACATTAATTTATCGATAAAGTCAATAAATATCGAAAATATGAAATTCGAGTTTTTAGATATAAGAAGATGTTAGAGATAAGTTATTTAACATAGAAAAATAAGAAATAAAGTTGAATTATATACAATATACATATATTTACATGTGATATACATTATAACTATTAAATACATATATATTAATAATAAATTAGTAAAATAAAGGAAATTAATATAAAATAATGAAAAATTAATAAAAAAAATGATTATATGAGTCATCTAATGATATGGTAGCTAAGGATCAATTGGAAATGATGAGTTAAAAGCTAAAATACGAGAAATTGACACCTCATATTTGGAAAAACTCAAAAAATATGCCACATGTCTAATTTTTATTAAATCCAATCTATGTGGAAATTATAATAGGGCATACATACATAAAAAACAACATTTTAGAATTCTAAAAACACAAAAAAATAACTCATGAAAATTTACAAAAAAAAATTAGAAAAAATAACAAAAATAGAGCACGGTTCTAGTCTAGGCCAATTCAATAAGTCATTGATGTCCTGTTGTGGTGGCCTTTTGGGGTTATATAGAAGTTAGCTGAAGGATGGTCAGAGGCGACCAGTTTAGGTAAACAAAAATTTTGGCCAAAAAATGTGTAAATTTACTAAAAATGGAATATGATATTATTTAATTGTGAAATTCATTTTTTTTTCGGAATTATTTTATGTATAGATTAATGAATTAATTTTATTTTAGTTAAATAATTAGTGGAAATATAGGGTGCACAAGAAATGGCTTTGTTTGAACGAAAATAAGATTAAATTTTAGAAATATCAAATAATGTCCTTTCAACCTAAAATTTTGTATGTAATATACTTAACATATGTATTTAATTATAGTAACAAGATTTTTTGAAAATACGCATGTTCACTATTTATTGTAATTATTTTAGATAAAACTGGCAATTTTGCTATTTTATTCAATTAATTAGTTTTCGATAAAACAAAAATATGAGCCATGTGTATGATGATTTTTAGAATTTCATAATGATGCTTAGGACACTTGAATTTTATCTTGTGATTAAACTCACTTATTTGTTTAATTTTCACTAATTTCAAACTAAAACGGCTATTTTCGTAAAAATAGACAATAGCTGGTTTAGTGTAATTCGTGATCAACAATTAAACTACATACTTTTTTGAGCCTATAGGATTTTTCATTGAATTAATCAAGCTTGTATACCATTTATTATGTATTTTCATATTATAAACCTATACATTAGCTTAGTATACAATATAGTAATTATTATTAGTGAGATACTCATTGAATTAGTAAAAGACTAATACTTTAGGTTCATAACAGATGTTGTTTAGTTTGTGAAATATGGAATTTTAGGATTTTTAATTTAGATTTAGGGTTTATTTGAGTTAATTACAAAGTTATAATAACATAAGGTCAAATCGATAATACAAAAGGGTATTTTTAGACTTTTAACAATATTGATTAGTCTTGATTCTTAAGATATCTTAATAGTACTCAAGATAATAATCGTAATGATATAAAGTTTATTAAAATTGGATGAGACATGAATAAAATACAATTGAAATTAGTTTAGAAGGTTTACATCATGAAGCTTACAATTTTATGCTACTATCAAGCCTGAATAAATGGATATTTTTGTTTTCATGCAAGTAGAACTATATTTACTTGACTTAAGGTATTTGTATTGTGAACTGTCATAATGGGTTAGATTAACTAAATAAATGATTCTATTAAATGTGTATGCTAACTGTATGAGATGTTTCCTCATCTATGATTGATTCATTAATGGGTACCTTTATTTGGATAACTTGGAAACTGAACTATCCTTTAAGGCGTTCAAGTAAAGTGAACTCTATATGGAAGAATGTATTATAAAGTTGAGATAGTTGAATTGTTATGAAGTGGAACTTAAGATTTGTACCTAATATTGGGTTATTGTACTATTTACTACATTTATGACATGGCACGAAGCGACCTATAAGTCAACTTTCTAAAAACTTAAATACTGCTGAGTTGGCTTTTTAGTATATAGAACTGCATTGCTTAACTTATTCTGGCTACAATGTGTGAACAACTATGTGTTAGATTTTCAAACCATAGTGGGTGGTTTTGTTAGGGGTTCTACTCCTAAGAAGCTCCTTATTGCCATAGATTCATAGACGTAATATCTTAATGCCCGAGTATGTCAACTAATTGAATGAAGAATTGGAATAGTATAGGATATTAGTACTGGTACATGTTACGTACATGAGCATGGCACAAATTTCCTACATAAATAGTTTGTATTAATAACTTAGGTAATGAAATTAAATGCTCTATAGTTTTGATCTCTGTGAATGTATTTGGTACTTATTCCGTGTTTTGTTTTATCCATTTTTATTTAGCTCATAAAAAGCTAAGGGGATACTTGTGTATCCTTAAGCTATGAAGAGAATTGACTAAGCATCCACATCAGTTGGGGAAATGTCCTTTAAGAGTGCGTAGGATGGAGTTAGACACTTTTAAGGAAGTCTTGTTATATTTTGATCTTAATTCCATGAAGGATTTGCACATATGAAATAAAAAAAATAAAAGAAACTACTATATTTTAGGTTTAATTAAGTATGACAAATGTAACCTTTTGTATAAACGAAGGTAAAGCTCAACTCCATTGTAGCACTTTTTCATTATAAATTTAATTTTTCTTGAATATAAACAAATATTCTTCTATGAAACATCTAGTGTTATGCTAGGATGTGACACTTATGCTCTCCTTTTGTTTTCTTTTTCTTTTTTTTTGTTACTTCTTTTTTGTTTTTGTTTTCGATTGGGTTTACTCCCAACTATAGAATTTAGGCAGATTTTCATTCTATTTTTTATTAGGAAGTCCTTTTCAAGACCAAAACAATTTCAGCATCTTCTTTAATACTTATACTTAGCTACTTGAAAATTCAAAGAGCACTATATATGAAAATCAAATTTTCTAAAAGTAAACACCTAACTTTAAGTAGTAGTACCATCTTATTATCAACTCATGAGTCTAAAGTTAAATATAAAGGGTAAAAATCTAATCCGAAGATTTTATCCATTAGTTCTATAGTAATTAAATAAGTTCACTCCATTTGATCCCCATTCATGAACATAACAAAAACAAAAGTTACTTGCTCTTTTCCATACAACTCATAGATTTCAAGAAAATGAAATAGACTTAGCAACCAAATACTCAACACAAATGTAATATCAATTCAACAAAGCACAGCTACAGCTTCAATCCACTCTATATATTCCATACCTACAACTTTTATTTCTCCTATCATCTCAGCCCATCATCAAATGTCAATTAGAAAGGTAGGGTCAAAACAAAACTTCCTTGAGAATTAAGCTGGGCTGCTTTGTTTTCATTTCACCCTTCTAATCCTCTTAAAGTTAAATTTAAGCCTCTTCAAAGATCTATAAAGGTATAGAAATCGTCTTAAAGTACCTTATTTAGCCATTTTTTCAAAACCTAAAACAAAAATGGAAAAACTTAAAGGACAGCATATGGAAATTAAACAAAACTATAGTGGGTTACCTCCTACCTAGTCCTTATGTTTTATGTGCATCAACCGAACCTTTCTTAAAATCATTATAGTAGATGGAAGTCCGGATATTTCTTGGCCCATTCTTCAATGTCTTCATTTTATACTTAGCCAAATATCTAGGAGGGAAGACCATTCCACTTCTTAACAAATTCATTTTTGAAATCATTGAAATCAACATAAATATCCTCATTTTCATTCCGCATTGGTGGCGAATGGAGTGCCACAATCTCATTCATCATTTCCTCTTCTCCTTAACCTTTCTTGCAAATAGCTTGATTTTAGATAGCCTACATCTCAAAACTATCTTCTTGCTTTTGACATCTATTAGCGCCCCAGTCGTCGCTAAAATTGATCAACGTAAGATAAGTGGTCATGCTCCATCAATCATTTCCATCACAATAATATTTGCTAGATAGTTGAAATGACCAACTTCCACAACAAGATTCATGAGAAGTCCCAACGGCTTCTTTATTGATCTATTAGCAAATGACATGAAAAAATTCACCTTCTTATGGAATCCATCCAGTCTAAGTTTTCTCATCAGCATTTTAAGCGTAATGTTGTTAAAAGCCCTTAAGTCACAATAGGCACTTGGAAAGTATTTTTTGAGGATAACACTTAGAATGGTAAACTGGCTTAGATATCCTCTCTTTGGTGGCAAGTATAAATATTTTCTCATGTAAAATACCAAGTTGACGCCTCGATCTCCTCATCATCAAGTTCAAGTAGTGGGATGAAATCCTTACTTTCTTCTTTTACTGTTGGCTTGATCTTAATTGACCTACTTGAGTTACTTATATCATTTTCTGCTGATTTCTCTTTTGATTCATTCTCCTCAAGGGCTTTACTCTAAAATTGAGGGGGACCATCAACTTTCATATTTTGGCTATCCTTTAAGGGATCTTCTTCTTCGTTTAGCATTTTAACTTGCTTTTCTTCAACCATTCTCTCAAATTCTTCTTCTGTTATCGTTGTTTCCAATTATTCACTCTCATCTTCTTCCTCTATGTACTCTTCTAAAATAGAAATTTCTAACTCTTCCTCTTTTAGCATGATCTCTTTAATATTCTCAAATTCCTCGTCAACTTCATCCTCATCAAAATCTTCAATCTCTATATCATCTCTCTTTCAATCATTACAATCACTCATAGCCACATTTGCATCTTTTGACTTCCCATTAGATGTACTAGCTTGCATGTTTACATGTACTCCTATCATTACTTGCTCTCCCTTGGATTCTTTTCAATATTGCTAAGTAATTCACCTTGCATGGTACTACCTAACATCTTAGAAATTTGCTACAACTGGATTTGAACATTTTCTATAGTTAATTCTTAAGCGATCAACTTCCTCATTATGTCATTGTTCTGCTTCTCTTTTTGTGACTAGAAGTTTTGTTGGGGTCTTTGTTGTGGTGCTGGAAGAGGTAGGAAATTTTTTCTATTAAAATGTTTGTTCCCATATCTAAAATTAGAATTTTGGCTCCACCCTTAAGCAAAATTGTTTGAATATGTATTCTAGTTGTTTGGTCCTCACTATTGAAAGTTTCTCATATAGTTAACTTCATGAATGCCTTGAACTTGTCTATGCAATACAGATAGTGATTGAACTCATCATGATCAATACCACTGCACTTCTTACATCCAACATCTCGGCTTGTGCTCTCTTTAGCAAAATGCATCTTGTTCAGTTTGTTAAAGAGAGTAGCAACTTGCAAAGTTATCACATTGAATTTCTTCCTTATCTATGCTTACTACTCTTCTAGTAGTTGTTCTCTCAACATGCCATACAAAAGAATTAGAAGCGTTCTCTTCCATCAGCTCATATGCTTCCTCATGACTTTTTCACATTAAGTTACCTCTAGATGCAGCACTAATCACAAACTGCAAACTTCTTGACAAACTATTATAAAAAGTTTGAACTTGTAACGAAATTGATACTCTATGGTGTGGACATCTTCTCAACATCTCCTTGTATCATTCCCATGCTTCATATAATGACTCTACATCATATTGCTAAAACATGGTGATGCCATTCCTCATCTTCATTGTTTTGCATGGAGGGGAAAATCTTCTCAAAAATAGTTGGGCTAATTAATCCCAAGTAGTGATAGAATGAGGTGGTAAAGAATATGGCCAACTTCTAGCTTTATCTCTTAAGGAGAATAGGAATAGCCTCAATCGAATAGCATCCTCAAAAACACCATTACTTTTCTAGGTTGTAGACATCTAAAGAAAACTCTATAAGTGTTCATTTAGGTCTTCTAAAGTACTCCTACCAAACTAGTTCATTTGCACCATTCGTAACAATTTAAGCTCAAAATTGTTGGCTTAAATAGTAAGCCATGCCACTACTGGAACAAAACTATCCATGGTTAGTATAATATATTCTCATAAAGCTATTTAGTGTACATTCCTATTACCATTAACATTCATTTCATTCAACCCATTACCTTTCACATTGCCATTTTGTCCATTGAATCCATTTTGATATCCTTCTCCATTCAAATATGCCATATTCAAACCAATTCCTATACTAAAAACATGTCCATTTCTTTCATTCAAATTCTCCATCTCAACAAATCTTCTTCTTTTGTCGTAGTCATCTATGAAATGCTCTATCAACTTCAGGATCGAATAACAATTCAAAATCAACAATTCCTCTTCTTGTCATAAAACAATAGAGGCTTCGGAGTTTCAACTCAAGGGTAATCCTAAGATGCTAAATACAAAGGGTTTCTACAATCCTAACCTAACACAATCCTGTAGCAAGAGGTTTATATCTTCTCTAAACAACCACTTGAACCTTCAATAGCCTTTTCACAAGTCCTGCAAAGCAACAAAAACAATGTAGTAAGAAGCTCTTAACAAAATGAAGATGCAATGTGATATTAGCTATGCCTAGTCGCAAAGAGAAATACTAATCTAATATTAGCTAACTTTCACTTTCCTTACCTTCCCATACAACAATGCCAGAAACTTAGTATGATGATCACCAACCACAATGTCACGCGTAAATAATATTTGTCCCCTTAAAAAATAGTGAAAATACTAAACAATAAATTGAACTTGCTTATAATCACTCGAAAAATATTTGTCGAAACTGTAAGCTAACGGTAAGCATACTAATCAATTTATAATCCATGGTAAGCACCAAAGTCATATTTTATAGTGAAGGAAAGAATAAAGTTTAGAAAAATAACTAAGTACTAGATTCTACTAGTTCTTCTCTAATCTTGGCAATCGATTGAGCAATTTTAAAAGAAAGAACATGCAAATTGTTTAAATGAAAGTAAAAACTACAATGGAATTGAGCAAGCATTTTAGTAATTTCTCAATATTAGGATATGGATTTCTTTATAAAAGATGTATGAGTAACGAGTAAACAATCATCTAGGATAGTTGTAGGCACGCTATTAAAGTATTTATGATAGTCTAAATATGGATTTTACTCACACTCATAGAATTTATCCAACTCTCGTTTTGCAAATTTAATCATGTAGCAGGAGCATTGTATTAACAATATCTTGTCTACACTATCAACTAGATATTCAAGTCCGGTCACTACTCAAATGATTATATTAGAATTGATTTCTCATTTTAACCAATTTTTAGCTCTAGGTTAGTACAAGGATTTATGTCCTAATTCTCAAGAATTACCCATTCAAATTAGAATTCCTAGGTTTTATTTAGGGTTTTTGAATTCTATTATGGTATCTAGACCTTATAAGGAAAACAAGTGGGGAGGCTTAATGTATAGGAAATGCTATCTACCTCGACATTAACCTAACACTCAAGTTATACATAATTACACCATAGAACTAATTAAAATTCCAACTTTACACTATTGCAATACAAAAACATCAATAGCCATAACTACTTTATCATGTTCATACACTGCTCATAAGCATAATAAGATTTATTTATCACATTCATGAAGAATAAACATTCAACACATGATACACATAAACATGAAAATAAACATTGCATTAAACATGAAAAAAATATGAGAAACAATACAAAACCGAGCTTCTCAACAATCTTCATGGATGTAATGGAAATCCAAAGACCCAAACCTTGAAAAGAGCTACAATCTACTAATAGTTTATGCTATGATCATGAAAATATAAGAAAACTTCATGAAAATCATAAAACTATGCTAAGAGTAACTTGAGATAGGCTAAAGTAGAGAGAAATGGTGAAAACTAGAACCCTAAACCCTTGAGATAGGCATGATGGTAAGCAAGGGTACCGTCATGACAATGGATACGTATTGCGTACTTTTCGTCTTTTCTTTTAATGAAATGGCGCCTTTTTGCTTCATAAGTCAAGTATACCATCATGAATGTAGCTAAGTACCATCTTGCTGGTAGACCCTTAGAGTTTTGCAACTTCATTCGATTTTGCTCTAAGTACTGTCTTAACGATATATAGGATTACCATCATGCCATCAGTTATAACTTCTAAGTTTCCTTCTCTAATTTTTTCTTCATTTCTAGCTTCATGAATTGGGGTAACATTACATGGTAGCCTGGATAACCATGAGATCAAACACGAAAAGTTAAATTCTTTAAATATATGCCACTTTTGAGCATCAAAACATAAAAATATAAATTACACTTATGTTGAGAAATTATATGTGATTTTAATGAAATTGATATGCTTTTGCTCAAAAATTTATTGATTCATATATAATTAGTAAAATCCTTTAGATAAGTGTGTGGTTTCAAAAACTTATCAATATCCCTAACTTTATGACTTGCTTATCCTCAAGCAAGCTTAAACCACTCATAGAACAATAGGTAAAGGATGGGTTCTCTATTCTTTCATTGTTAAGTCTATTCTCTTGTTTATATGTACTAAGTTATGCATTTTTCAATTAGCTTTTAGCAAGCAATTAATTGTTCTTGAAAGCTAAGTAAATGGTTAAGTGTGTCTAATTACATATCCAAGAGAATTAATGAATGAATCCATGATTCATAATGTTAAGCCTCTTATTTAACTCAAGATTAGATAACTTGAGATTAAGTAAGTTGTCACAAAGGGAGAGAAAGGCCCATACAATTAATAGATTGATCAACATATATATAGCCTTAATACTTCACTTAAGCTAATCATAATTTAGAAAAATATGATAAAATTAGATTGTTGTTTACTCGAATCTCTCAACGATTTTCAATTTCTTACTTATAGTCACTTTTCACTCATGTATCCCAAACTTTTGTTCAAGGAAGCACTTTATTCCTCACCATGTCCCTTAGTGAATACTGGAGGCTCATGAACCCATTCCAGAATTCATCGTTCTAAAAGATGTGCCAAGTACTTATTGGGTGCCCTAGATGTTCACCCTTACTCTCTTTTTCTATTCTTTGTTTTTGTTTTTGGTTAGGTTTACCCCCAACTATAGAATTTACGTTGATTTTCATTCTATTTTTTTATTAGGAAATCCTTTTCAAGACCAAAACAATTTCAGCATCTTCTTTAACACTTATACTTAGTTACTTGAAATTCAAAGAGCACTATATATGAAAATCAAATTTTCTAAAAGTAAACGCCTAACTCTAACTAGTAGTACAATCTTATTGTCAGCTCATGAGTCTAAAGTTAAATATAAAGGGTAAAAATCTAATCCGAAGATTTTGTCCATTAGTTCTATAGTAATTAAATAAGTTCACTCCATTTGATCCCCATTCATGAACACAACAAAAACAAAAGTTACTTGCTCTTTTCCATACAACTCATAGATTTCAAGAAAATGAAATAGACTTAGCAACCAAATACTCAACACAAATGTAATATCAATTCAACAAAGCACAGCTACAGCTTCAATCCACTCTATATATTCCATACCTACAACTTTTATTTCTCCTATCATCTCAGCCCATCATCAAATGTCAATTAGAAAGGTAGGGTCAAAACAAAACTTCCTTGAGAATTAAGCTAGGCTGCTTTGTTTTCATTTCACCCTTCTAATCCTCTTAAAGTTAAATTCAAGCCTCTTCAAATATCTATAAAGGGACAGAAATCGTCTTAAAGTACCTTATTTAGCCATTTTTTCAAAACCTAAAACAAAAATAGAAAAACTTAAAGGAAAGCACATGGAAATTAAATAAAACTATAGTGGGTTGCCTCCCACCCAGTCCTTGAGTTTTATGTGCATCAACCGAACCTTTCTTAAAATCATTAGAGTAGATGGAAGTCGGGATATTTCTTGGACCATTCTTCGATGTCTTCATTTTATACTTAGCTAAATATCTAGGAGGGAAGACCATTCCATTCCTTAAAAAATTCATTTTTCAAACCATTGAAATCAACATAAATATCCTCATTTTCATTCTACATTGGTAGCGAGTTGAGTGCTACAATCTCATTCATCATTTCCTCTTCTCCTTAACCTTTCTTGCAAACAGCTTGATTTTAGATAGCCCACATCTCAAAACTATCTTCTTGCTTTTGACATCTATCAATGCCTCAGTCGTCGCTAAAATTGATCGACCTAAGATAAGTGGTCATGCTCCATCAATCATTTCCATCACAATAATATTTACTGGATAGTTGAAACGACTAACTTCCATAACAAGATCTGTGAGAAGTCCCAACGGCTTCTTTGTTGACCTATTAGTAAATGACATGAAAAAATTAACCTTCTTAAGGAATCCATCCAGTCTAAGTTTTCTCATCAGTTTTTCAAACGTAATGTTGTCAAAAGCCCTTAAGTCACAATAGGCACTTGGAAAGTATTTTTTGAGGATAACACTTAGATTGGTAAATTGGCCTGGATCTCCTCTCTTTGGTGGCAAGTACAAATATTTTCTTGTGTATAATACCAAGTTAACACCTGGATCTCCTCATCATCAAGTTCAGGTAATGGGATGAAATCCTTACTTTCTTCTTTTACTGTTGGCTTGATCTTAATTGACCTGCTTGAGTTACTCATATCATTTTCTCTTGATTTCACTTTTGATTCATTCTCCTCAAAGGCCTTACTCTGAAATTGAGGGGGACCATTAACTTTCATATTTTGGCTATCCTCTAAGGGATCTTCCTCTCTTCTTAGCATTTTAACTTGCTTTTCTTCAACCATTCTCTCAAATTCTTCTTTTATTGTGAACCGTGACCAAGAATGGATAAGGTCGATCACTGAATGGGTCCATGCTTGCAAAAAGCTCGGAAAAGATTAATGAGGAAAGTAATAATAGGGAAAAATGATGAATGAAACAATAAGCGAAAACTACGAGTAGCTCCAAAAGATGTGACACACCAATGGAACTTCCAATGACTCACGGTACAATTCGATAAACCATATGAATCGATCCAGTGAGGTTACTCACTACCTAACTTTACTTAAAGGAAAGGATAAGAGTGATGTTAAGAGTAAACAAACAGTGTTTACATAAGGAAGTAAAAAAATCAAAGTGTGTATTAAGGATGATTCTGATTTCCTTTGCTACTATAAGTACAAGAGTATTTATACCCATAAGTTAAGGCAACTTGCCTAAAACGGAAGAGATAAAAGGGCATTTCCTAAGGAAGTAATATACAAGATACAAAAAGGTAAAAATAAATATATAAGAAAAATAATCACTGGTGTAACGGATTCTGCATATGATACTGTATATGTGTTGATGCTTTATTGGCAAGGTCATTAGAAGATGTAGACAAAAAAGTATAGACATATGGCTTATCTGAGCAGGGATGGCTTAATCAGTCCGAAGTGCCTCTTTGTTGACTTCTCAGCAAGGACGATGCCAAGTAATTGGTCAACTCGAGCACTAGTAAGTAATCTTTAATTCAATACACTAGAGAAAGATGGGCAATCAAACGGCTCGATATGAAGGATGACTCAGCAAGGAAGTACTCAACCTCGGCAAGGATCGGTTGGAACAGAAAGATTTGTCATGCCAGTCTCTCTAGTCGTCGGGTTCGGCTACGGGTCAAAAGTTTGATAGCTTGATTCCCATCATTCCTTCCGAGTTATTTTGGATTTGAGATCAAATCCGAATGCTGTTCACTCAATTCTCCATCAAAGTGATATGGACTAAGGCCAACCATGTTGAAAGCATAAAAAACCCCCATAGTCCTCAAGCAACTCCAATCTGTAGGCATTATCATTGATCTTCTAGAAGATTCTAAAAGGTCCTTCTACTCTTATAGATAATTTGTTCCTCCTCTTGTTCAAGAATCCTTTCTTGTTAAGATATAGCCATACTAAGCCTCCCATCATTCCTTCCGAGTTATTTTGGATTTGAGATCAAATCCGAATGGTGTTCACTCAATTCTCCGTCAAGGTGATACAGACTGAGGTCAATAATGTTGAAAGCATCAGAAACCCCATAGTCCTTGAGTAACTCTAATCTGTAAGCATTATCATTGATCTTCTAGGGGATTCTGAAAGGTCTTTCCACTCTTGCAGATAATTTGTTCCTCTTCTTATTCGAAAATCGTTTCTTATTAAGACATAGCCATACTAAGCCTCCCAACTGAAATTGTTTAACTATTCTACCCTTGATCATTTCTCGCATTCTTCTAAGAGTATGATCAATGTGCCGAATGACCTTATCATAAATGTACCGACAGGATTATGCTCTAGCCGACGCATTAGGGTTCTCTTGCATAGGTGCTGATATAGGGGTATGGTCAAAGGGAAACTCAAGATTGAACCTATAGTCCACCTTAAAAGGGGTCTATTTAGTAGTGTCATGTACTATTTGGTTATAGGTGAACTTGACCGCTGGTAGGCAGATGTCTCAATTGGCCAAGTTCTTGCCTATTGTAGCTTGGAGCAATAACCCCAATGTACAATTAACTATCTCTGTTTAGCCATCAGTTTAGGGGTGACATAAGGTACTGAAGAGTAATTTAATTCATAGCCGATACCATAAGGTTCTCCAAAAATGGCTCAAGACCTTTGAGTCTTTGTCAGAGACTACACTTCTCAGCATACTGTGCATCCATACAATCTCCTGCAAGAAGAGAGAAGCAACAGTTGAAGCGTTGTTAGTTTTCCTGTAAGGTATCAAATGTGCCATCTTATTGAACCTATCCACGACGACCATTACAGAATTTTTGCCTCGGGAAATTTACGGTAGTTTGAGAACAAAGTCCATGCTCAATTTAGTCCATGGCCTCATTGGAATAGGTAAGGGCATTTCTTTCCCTTGCTTGACTTGGCACTTACCCTTATTGCATATGATACAGCTTTCGACAACTCGGTATACATCTTTCCTCATTCTCGGCTAGACGAATCGACCATTTATCAATTCACAAATTGTCCTTTCTCTAAAATGTCCGAAGAGACCTCTACTATAGGCTTCCTTAACTAATAGCTCGCTTAGTGAAAAATATCGACATGCATAATTTTCCACCTCGGAACAAGTAGCCATCCTTCACATGATACTCGTCTACTATCCTCCCATTGATGCATCATGAAATTATGGGTCCAAAGTATAGATCCTTAGAGTACTGTTCTTTAATACTTGCAAACCCAACCAATCTGGTCTATAATTCTGATAAAAGTGCATATCTCCTCAAAAGAGCATTTACAACTATGTTGCTCTTTCCCTGCTTATACTTTATTATAGATTGAATCCTTTAACAAATTCAACCCATTTCGCCTGCCGCTTTGACAACTTGGTCTAATTTTGGAGGTACCTTAATGATTCACAGTCAGTATATATGAAAAATTCTCTCTATAATAAATAGTACTGCCATACTTGTAGCACTTAGATGAGTGCCAAAAATCCTTTATCATAGATGGAATAATTTAACTGGTTCCCTCGAAGCTTCTTACTATGGAAGCTAATTGGTTAGCCTTCCTGCATTAGGACAGTGCTTATTCCAGTGCCTGATGGTTGCATTATAGCTCAAAAAATTTGTTAAAGTCAGGTAGCACTAATACCGAGGTAAAGGTCAACATTTCTTTTATCTTGGTAAAACTCCTCTTCGTAAAACTCCTCTCCTCCCTTTCTCCCCATTGAAATTCAGTGTTCTTCTTTGTTAACATAGTTAATGGTATAGCAAGGGTACTAAAATTCCTGATGAACATTTTCTAAAATTAAGCCAATTTATGGAAACTTCTCTCGTCGGCACAAGTCATAAGAGTCGACCACTCAATAATTGCTTGAATCTTTTCATCATTGACTCATAAGCCTTCTCTACTAACTACACAGTTTAAGAATACCACTTCCTCTTGGAAAAAGCAACATTTTTTTTAGATTAACGAATACACTCTTGGCATGGAGGATATCCAAGACTACTTTGAGATGTTCATAGTGACTCGGCATATCGATACTATAGACTAAGATGCAATCAAAGTACACCACCACACACTTCGATATGAGATTTCGCGACATATGGTTCTTTAGCCTCATGAAAGTTCTAAGGGCATTAGACAAGCCAAAGGGCATGACCATCCATTCGTAAAGTCCATGTCGAGTCTTGAATGCAATCTTCCACTCATTTCTTAGCTTCATGCGAATTTAATGGTGGTAAGATTTAAGATCAATCTTGCTAAAAATCTTGACTCTACTGAGTTCATCCAACATGTCTTCTAGCCTCAAGATCGGATACCTATATCTAATCATGATCTTGTTCATAGCTCAACTATCTATATACATTCACCAGGTTCCATCCTTCTTCAACACTAGAAGTGTAAACATAGCACTAAGGCTGAAACTCTCTCTCACATAGCCTCTCTCTAACAAATCAATGACTTGACGTTATAGCTCAGAAGCCTGCTTAGGATTCATTTGATAAGTTGGCTTACTCAATAATATAGCACCAGGTACTAAGTCAATACAGTACTCTATGCCTCAAGTTGGGAGCAAACCTTCAGGTAACTATTCTAGGAACAGGTCGGCATATTCATCTAGCAACTCCTTGATTTCCTAAGGTAACTCACCCTGCTCCTTCATTTCTAATAGTCACCTAACCAACAAGAGGATCGGCTCATTAGCATTGATAGCCTATCAAAGCTCAGCTTTACTCATCACTAGAGCCTTCTTCGATCTATGACCAATTTTTATCTACAACATATTAACTTCTCTCGATGACATTGGATTCAGCATGATCTTCTAGTCATCCTTCTTGAACATATACACGTTCCTATAGCTATCATGTATAACTCTCTTATCAAATAACTACGACTTATCCAACAACACATGGGAAGCACACATGAGCAGTGTATCATAAAGAATCTGGTTAGAGTAATTCTCTATACTGATCGATAGTAGGATTTTCCAAGTGACATGTAATGCTCCTTTCTCATTTAACTAGTACAACTTGTATGGCCTTAGATGTGCAACAACCGGCAACTTCAATTTTGAAACAAGATCAATTAATGCCACATTGTTGTAGCTTCCACTATCCATGATGAGAGCATACACCTAATCATTCACCTTACAGGTAGTATGGAACAAATTCTCTCTTTGTTCCTTCTCTCGCAAGGGTTCCACGTTCAGGGTGCATCAAATAAACATGAGTAACTTATCCAAGTCCTCAGCAAACACATCTTCTTCAATCAGCTACTTTTCAACATTTTCTTTCTTGATAGGAACATCCTCCTCCTCAGGCTCTTCATCTATACTGTTTACTTCTAGCTTTGAGACTTATCCCTTGATGAACATTATCTTTTGGTTTGACCATTGAGAAACCACATATCCAAACCCTTGATACTTGGAGCACTTGATCTAGTTTGTCTTCCTAGTAGACCCTTTCCCCTTCTAAAAAGTTTAGGTCAATATTTCACCATCAAGTCAGCCTTCTTTTCCTCTCTACTTGCTGGGAAATCCTAACAACTTCATCCATTGTGACAAATTGTTGGAGCTCCACAATGTCTCGAATGTCTCATCTCAGTCCAATAATGAATCTTGAAACTGTTCGAGCTGGTGGTTCCTCCACTTTGCAATGAATCATGAGCATTGAAACTCTTGAACATACTTTTTAATAGTTAAACCTCCTTATCTCAACTCTTAAAGCTGAATGAAAGAATCTTAGAGATAAGTTTCCGACACAAACCCATTTCTCAGCACTCTCTTCATCTCAAGCCAAGCGTTAATCTCTTAATAGCCCTCTCATCTTCTCATGGCTTGAAAATTCTTCCACCACATGGTTGCATATTTGGAGAACTTAATAGTAGTAGTTCTCACCTTCCCATAATCCTCATATTGATAGTAATCAAATACATAGTCCACCTTTTCTTCCCACTCTAGATATTCATCAGCATTCTTAGATCCATTGAAACTTGAAATCCAAAGCTTCACATGATTGAATGCTTTAGGGATTCATATATGCTCTTCTTCAAAATACTCTTCTTCCTCTTCATTAAGCTCTCTCAGGTCTATCCTTTACCTTATTCGTTCACTAACTCCTCCACCTCGAATGAGTTAAGCTGGGTTCTAACCTCTAACAAACTGAGCAACTTGTAGAGTGTTTTGCATGGCTTTAGTGAGTTAGTAAGATAACACATGAACAACTTAGGTCAGATCTACTAAGAGTTCAGCTACCTCAACAAGTCTTTTGTCAATGTTTTTGGGAGTTCCCTAAGATTGTCGTCCATGGTGAACAATTCTATTACCATCACCAAAACAAACATTCATACTTAAGTGTATCATTTTTCCTTATAAATTCAAGAAATTAATAGTTAACAACACAACAATTAAATGAATACAATAACTTGCTCTGCTTTACAAATGCAAAATATAGTATAATAGAACTTCAAGAAGAACCAACTATAGTTCACATGAAACCTTTGCTTTAATACTAAGATATTGCGAACCATAACCAAGAACGGACAAGGCCGGTCATTAGATGGGTCCAAGCTTGCAAAAAGCTCGGATAGGATTAATAGGGAAAGTGTGAAAGGGGAAAAATGATGAATAAAACAGTAAGCAAAACCTACGATTAGCTATTGAAAATGTGACGCACTAATGAAACTTCTAAAGACTCATGGCACAATTTGATATGATGCACAAATCGATCCAATGAGGTTATTCACCTCCTAACCTTACTTAAGGGAAAGGATAAGAATGATGCCAAGAGTAAACAAATAGCTTTTACGTAAGGAAGAAAAATACTCAAAGTATGTGCTGAGGATGATTTTGATCTCCTTTAAAACTATAAGTACAAGGGTATTTACATCTATAAGTTACGGCAACTTACCTAAAAAGGGAAAAACAAAAAAGTCATTTCCTAAGGAAGTACTATACAAAATACAAAAGGGTAAAAAATAAATATACAAGAAAAATAATCATTGGTGCAATAGATTTTGTACATGATACTGTACACGTAGCGCTGCTATATTGGCAAGGTCGTTAGAAGATGCAGATAAAAAAGTACAAAGAAATGGCTTGTCTAAGAAAGGATGGCTTAGTTAGTTTAGAGTCCCTCTTTCTTGGCTTTTAGGCAAGGACGATGCTGAGTAATTGGTTGGCTCAAGCGCTAGTGAGGAATCTTTAATTCAATAAACTATAGAAAGATGGGTAATCATACGGCTTAGTATGACGGGTGACTTAGCAAGAAAGTACTCAGCCTCAGCAAAGGTCAGTTGGAACAGAAGGATTTGTCATACTAGTCTCTCTAGTCCTTAGGCTTGGCTGTGGGTCAAAGGTTCGGTAGCCTGATTGCCATCATCTTTTATTATCACCATTTCCAATTCTTCAGTCTTAGCTTCTTCCTCTATGCTCTCTTTTGAAATAGCAATTTCTAACTCTTCCTCTTTTAGCATGATCTCTTTGATAATCTCAAATTCCTCATCAGAATCCTCAATCCCTCAATGATCTCTCTTGCAATCATTACAATCACTCATAGCCACATTTGCATCTTTTGACTTCCCATTAGATGTACTAGCTTGCATGTTTGCATGTGCTCCTATCATTACTTGCTCTCTCTTAGATTCTTTTCAATATTGCTAGGTAATGCACCTTGCATGGTACTACCTAGCATCTTATAAATTTGCTGCAATTGGATTTGAACATTTTCTACAGTTAATTCTTAAGCGAACAACTTCCTCATTATATCATTGTTCTACTTCTCTTTTTGTTACTAGAAGTTTTACTGGGGTCTTTGTTATGGTGCTAGAAGAGGTAGGAAATTTTGTCTATTGGGATGGTTATTCCCATATCCAAAATTAGAATTTTGGCTCCACCCTTAAGCAAAATTGTTCAATTATGCATTCCAATTGTTTAGTCCTCTCTGCTGAAAGTTGCTCATATAGTTTACTTCATGAATTCCTTGAACTTATCCATGTAATACATATAGTGATTGAAATCATCATGATCAACACCACTACACTTCTTACGTCCAATATTTTGGCTCATTCTCTCCTTAACACTAAGCATCATGTTCAATTTGTTAGAGAGGTTAGCAACTTGCAAAGTTATTGCATTGAATTTATCTTTCTCATCTATGTTCCTTACTTTTCTAACATTTGTTCTCTCCACATGCCATCTAAAAGAATCGAAAGCCATCTCTTCCATCAGTTCATATGCTTCTTCAGGTCTTTTTCTCATCAAGTTACCTCCATATGAGGCACTAATCATGGACTACAAACTTCCTGTCAAACTATTATAAAATGTTTAAACTTGTAATGAAATCGATAATCCATGGTATGGATGTCTTCTCAACATCTCCTTGTATTACTCCCATCCTTCATACAAAGACTCTAGATCATATTGCCAAAACATGGTGATGCCATTCCTCATCCTCATTCTTTTGCATTGAGAAAAAAATATTGACAAAAATTTTTAGGCAAATTACTCCTAAGTAGTGATAGAATGATGTGGTAGAGAATATAACCAGCTTCAGGCTTTATCTCTCAAGGAGAATGGCAATAGCCTTAATCGAATAGCATCCTCAAAAACACCGTTACTTTTTAAGGTTGTAGACAACTAAAGAAAGCTTTGTAGGTGTTAATTTGGGTCCTCCAAAGCACTTCCACTAAACTAGTTCATTTGCACCATTTATAACAATTTAAGCTTAAAATTGTTGGCTAAAATAGGAGGCCATGCCACTGTTGGAACAAAACCGTCTACGGTTGGTATAGTATATTCTCATAAAGCTCTTGGGTGTACATTGCCATTACCATTAACATTCATTCTATGTAGCCCATTACCATTCATACTGCCATTTTGTCCATTGTACCCATTTTGATATTCTTCTTTATTCATATCATCCATATTCACACTAATTCTTATACTAATACTGTATCCATTTTCATACGGACTCATGGATGAACACACGAACCTAATATCACGAGTAACCAAAGGGATGGGTCAAAGTCGCAAGATGGCCTGAAAAGTAAATGATAGTTGAAGGTAAACAGCGGTTCTTGTGCACCGACGATGGATATGACACACTAATGCCTCACACAAGCTCAAGTTACACTTGATATGATGCACAAGTATGGTCGAAGGTCACTTGCCACTAGTTTATGCTCGAATAAGCTAAATAAGAGTGGCTCAAGAGTAACCAAGAGGACACTTAGCTCAAGAGAGGGTAAAAAGTTCAGTGTATTCTTCTATATACGATTATTACATTATGTAATTATTTATAGTATCATATTAAGGTAAGTTCTACGTTACAAAAAACTACTGAAATGGATCCTTATTTGCTATAAAGAAGGAAAATAATTTACATAGAAAATACAAAATCATACGTAGTAAACATCCTCTGTAAAAAAGGATAGTACAATTATTAGAAAAACAACGCGCGTGCATTTTTCTTTGTGATTCTGACAGTATTATGAGCCAAGCAAGGGTAAACCTCTATTCAAGTATGTTCAGTGTCAGAAGTTCAGCACCTTAACTATTGAGCTGAACTAGGGTCAACTCTTGACAATTATCAACTCGGCCTCAGTACTATGGAGAGTATTGTATTCAGATTTGGCACTTCGACTAGCGCTTAGCAGAAAGTTCCGCTCAGCATGTTGGTTGGTCACCTCAGCAACACCTTAGATGGCATGGAGAGTGAAATAGCTTAGCAGATTAGACTGAGGTAAGCACTACTCTTCGATGCTTAACTCACCTTAGACAGCTCAATAAACCACTTAGAAGAGCCCTCAAGCTCGAAAGCTTGTAATTGATCCTTGATCCTTATCATTTCCTCTAGGTTACTTAAGATTTGGGATCAAATCTGGCTTAGCTCTAAGTTACTCATCATTAGGAGTATAAGGTTAGAGGTTGGTAATGTTGAAGGAGTTTGAGACTCCATATCCTTCGGTCATCTCAATCCTCTAAGCATTAGGGTTGATCTTTTCAAGTACTTTGAAAGGTCCGTCGACCTTAGGAGACAACATGCTCTTCTTCAAGTTTGGGAATCACTCCTTGCTGAGGTTTATCTAGACTAAATCGCCTGGTTGAAATTCCCTCTTCCTTCATCCTTGGCTTCGCTTCTCAAGCTTAATATTAGTTTGACCCAGTTGCTCTACAACCTTTTGGTGCATGGCTTTGATAGCCTCAACTCTCTCGAGGCTGGCTGGTTATCATCAAGTATTGGTTAAGGCACTTGGTACAATGGAAGCTTAGGGTTGAACCCATAGGTAACCTTGAATGGAGACGTGCTTACTATACTATGGGCAGTTCTATTATAGGTAAGCTCAATGATTAGTGGGTACAGATCCCAATCAACCATGTTTTGTCTAACAATAACCCATAGCAAAGTTCCCACAATTTTGTTGACAACTTCAGTTTGTCCATCGGTCTATGGGTAGTAAGTCATGCTGTCCAATAGCTTGGATCCCATTTGCCTCCACAATGTCCTATAAAATTGGGTCATAAACTTGGTGTCTTGATTTGAAACAATGGTCTTAAGAATTCCGTATAGCTTGATTCCTTCCTGTAAGAAAATAAAGGAGATCGTCAAAGCGTCTTTAGTTTTGGAAAAGGACATCTTACTAACTTGATCTACAACTACCATGATAGAGTACTTCCCTCAGGACATCCTAGGTAATCCTAACATGAAGTTTATACTTAACTCGGACCATGGTTTGCTTGGGATTGGCAAGGGTTAGTAGTGTCCTTGCTCGGCTTAACTCTTCGCTTTTCAATAGGTCACACACTTTTTTAGCATGGATTAGACATCTCTCGTCATCCTTGGCCAAAAGAATCAAGAGGATAATACCTCATAAGTTTGGCGCTAGCCAAGTGTGCTATCAATCCCCCTCTATGAACCTTACACGCTAGCAATTCTCACATGAAATAGGTCGGGATACATAGCCTCCTCTTCCCAAATAAGTATCTATCCTCCTTATGATAGTCGTCCAGCATCTGTCCTTCCTCACAACAGATGTAGATAAGACCAAAGTGTAGGTCCTCAACATACAAATTGTTAATGGTTGAAAACCTAAGTAGCCTCGTCTACTGTTTGGTTCAAAAGGTATGTCATCTCGATAGGGTATTAACCACTACATTATTCTTTCCATTCTTATATTTTATAACATAACAAAAACCTTCCATGAACTCAACCCACTTAGCTTATCTCTTGGGCAATTTTGGTTAGCTCTTTAGATATCTCAAGGATTTATGATCCGTGTAGATCAAAAAATCCTTAGGTAGCAAATAGCATTGCCATATCGTTAAGGCTCGAATTAAGGAGTAGAACTCCTTGTCAAAGATGGAATAGTTAAGTGTGGCTCCTCAAAGTTTCTCGCTAAAGTAAGCAATAAGTTAACCTTCTTGCATCAGCACAGTACCTATACCTAGTTTAGACACATCACATTCTACTTCAAATACTTTATCGAAACTCGATGGAGCTAAGATAAGGGCTTTAGTTAGCTTCTCCTTTACTTCCTCAAAACTCCTCCTCTCTTTCTCATCCCATCTGAATTCAACATTCTTCTTTGAGAGTTCGGTGAGTAAGGCTACAATTGCACTATATTTCTTGATGAATCGGCAATAAAATGATGCCAGGTTATAAAAACTTCTCACATCGGCATAACAGGTCAACTCAAGCCATTCTATGATTGCTCTTATCTTCTCTTCATCAACATAGATACCCCCACTGCTCACAACAAAACCTAAGAAGATTACCTCGGAATGGCAAAAGTAGCACTTCTTCAGATTGGCATAAAGCTATTCAACTCAAAGTTTCACAAGCACTTATCGGAGATGCTTTCAATAAGTCTCCAACTTGGGATTGTATACTAGAATGTCATCAAAATAAACCACAATAAACCTTCCCAATATTCTCAAAGCACATGATTCATAAGTCATATGAATGTACTCAGCGCATTAGACAGTCTACATAGCATTATAAGCCATTCATATAAACCATGTCGTGTTTTGAATGCGGTCTTCTACTCATCACCTTCATACATTTGAATCTAATGGTACCTAGCCTTAAGGTTGATCTTAGAAAACACTATTTCTTTACTTAATACGTCTAATATGTCATCAAGCTTAGGTATGGGATACCTGTACTTGATGGTGATTTGATTGATTGCTCGACTATCCACACACATCCTCTAAGGCCCATCTTTCTTCAACACTAATGAGGCTAGTACAACGTGCGGGCTTAGGGACTCATACACATCAACTTGCCTCTACAGTTGGGTAACCTGCTCAAGATTCAGCTTGTAAGCAGGCTTTTTTGGTAGCGCGGCTCCTAGCTATAAGTTGATGACATGCTCCACACTACAGTTTGGGGGCAAACCGTTTGATAGCTCTTTCAGAAACAGGTCAGTAAATTCCTTTAGTAAGGTTTTTACCTTGATCGGTAGCTCTTCCTCTTCGAGTCTCATCTTTAGAAGCCTTCTGATAAGCAAATAGGTCGGTCCTTCTAGCTCCATTTCTCTTTTCAATTAGGCTCAGGTTAATACCAAAGCCTCCTTCAAGGTTTAGCTAAGATGGGATTGCATGTCTTTTGCCTACTCGGCAATCATAGGACTCAATTTCAACCTTCTCCCTTCATGCTCCATAGAACATATATTCCTCTTGCGGTCATATATAATTGCTTAGTCAAACATCCATGGTCGTCCATGTAAAAGGTGGAACATACTCGTGGGAATCACATCACAAATCACTTCATCTCGATACTTGCTAATATAATTAGTACAGATACCTATTAGTTTACTTGTAAGGCTCCCTTATCACTAAGCTAATGAAGCTTGTAAGGTTTCAAGTAGGGCATGGTCGGCAATTTCGGTTATTGGACCATAAATGTAGAGGCTACATTGGTGCAACTCCTACTATCAACAATTAGTACATAGTGATTCATTCACTTTGTACCTAATATGGAAGAGATTTTCTCTTTGCTCATCTTCAAGTATAGGATTGATACTCATTATCCTTCTTAACACTAGAGTAGTCGGCACGAAATTCCTTTCCTTACTGTAGATGACTTCTTCATCGAATAGCTTAGTTTATCCATCTTCTTTCAGCTCCTTTACATTTTCATCAGTATTGTCGACCTCAACAGTCAGCACCTCTCCTCGAATCACCATTTTTCGCCTCTTCAAGCACTAAGCAGCCATGTATCCAAATCTTGGCCATTTGAAATGCTTTATCTCACTCATCTTCCTTCCTAAACTCTAGCCCTTCTTCAACTTCCTCAAGGGTTTCTTCTCGTCAGCTCGGGTAGTGGGAATAGGTCAGGTCTCAATAACCTTACTCAATTCCATTCGTACTGGCCTACTCGGAACAATTTAGCTACTTCTTAATTAACCAACAAGGGGTCAAAATCTTCCTAATCGATACCTTTCTATCCTCTAAGTGGGTCAAATTGCATCATCGAGTGTTCTAACATCCAAGGTTTCTAAGACATCTCTAATCTCATACTTCAATGCACTAATGAATCAAGACACAGTTCGATCTTTAGGTTCTATGGCTTTGAATTAGATCATTAACATCTAGAATTCTTTAACGTAAGCATCCACACTCGATTCTCCTTGTCTCAGTTCTTGCAGTCTCTTGAAGGCATCCTGCAAATAATAGCTGGACACAAGCTTTCTCCATATAACTCTCTTCATATCATCCTAACTCCTAATCTCTCATTTTCCTTCCCTTCTTCTAGTAGCTTGCAAGTTCTTCCACCATAAGGTGGCAAAACCAGTGAACTCTAACACAACAAGTCTAACTTTTACATTATTGAGCACTTCATGGCATTCCAACTACTTTTCAATCTTATCTACCTAATCCAAGTAATCCTCAACATCACTACTTCCAGAAAAACATGGAATACGCATCCTTAATCCTTTAACTCTTGGGTCTCGTGCATTTCTTTCCTTAGGCTTGTAGTACTTCTTTACCTCGTCAATCCCTTCTACCTCTTTCGCGATCTCTTTAAGCTCTAACCTTTGTCTAGCATCCCCCAACTCCTTCAGCTCTAAGTGGGCAAGCTAAGGCATTAACTCAGCCAAACTAACTATTGCCTTGCTTTTGTTGGTCACATTCTCTAGTAAGGCTATTTCTAGCTTGTTATCTATCCTCTTGTATAACAGTCACTAAACTAGCTACCAAATTAGTAAGCCTATCCAATTGGTCATCCACTAACTGAGGTGTAAAGCTTCCTTCTTGCCTTTGGCCATGTCCAGTACCGCTTTCTTGGTTTACTAAAGTTCCTTAACCACTTCAGTCTGACATTGATGGTTACTTCACAATGACAATCAAACGAACAGTCAACCACACTCAATTTTGCATATCAAAAATAGGGAAAAAAAAATAGAGTACAAAACATTACTTAACTACCAAGCTACAATGTGAATAGTAAAACCTCTATCACACAAGAGCAGTGATAAACTATCATAAGAGCATAATAGTAGAATCTAGCTTCAAACGTAACCAAACTTTGATAACAAGATGATATGGACTCATGAATGAATAGAGGAACCCAATATCACGCATAACCAAAGGGGTAGGTCCAAGTTGCAAGATGGCCTAAAAAGTAAATGAAATTCAAGGGTGAGCATGGATTCCTGTGCACCAATGATGGATATGACATACTTAATATGACATACAAGTATGGCTGGAGGTCACTCACCACTAGTATATGCTCGAATGGGCTAGATAAGAGTAGCTCAAAAGTAAGTAAGAGGACACTTAGCTCAAAAGAGGGTAAAAATTTTCGTGTATTCTTCTATATATCTTATTGTGGATATTACATTATATGATTATTTATAGTACCCTATTAGGGTAAGTTCTATATTACACAAAATTATGAAAATGGATTTATTTGTTAAAAAGAAGGAAAATAATTTGTAAGGAAAATACAAAATTGTGTATAGCAAAGATCTTCTGTTAGAAAGGAAAATGCACGCGTGTTTTACTCTACGATTCTAACAGTTTTAAGAGACCAGTAAGGGTAGGTCTTTGTTCAGGTATGTTCGGCATCAGAAGTTCGGCACCTTGACTGTTGGGACCGGATTAAGGCTAATCAAGGATACGGTCTCATGGATAAACATACAAACCTAATATCATGGGTAACCAAAGGGGTGGATCTAATTCATAAGATGGCCTAAAAAGTAAATGATAGTCGCGAGTGAGCAGGGGTTCCCATGCACCAACGATGGATATAATGCAACAACGCCTCATTTGAGCTCAAGTCACACTTAATATGATGCACAAGTATGGCTAGAGGTCACTCGCCACTAGTCCATACTGGAATGGGCTAAATAAGAGTAGCTTAAGAGTAAGCAAGAGGACACTTAGCTCAAGAGAGGGTAAAAAGTTCAGTGTATTCTTCTATATATCCTGTTGCGGCTATTACATTATTGGATTATTTATAGTACCCGGTTAAGGTAAGTTCTACATTATAGAAAATTACAAAAATGGGTCCCTATTTGCTATAAAGCAGGAAAATAATTTGTAGGGAAAATATGAAATCGTATGCAATGAACATCCTTACAGTATAATTGTCAAAAAGGACAACATGTAGGCGTTTTACTCTATGATTCTAATAGTATTGTGAGCTAAGCAGGGGTAAGCCTCTATTTAGGTATGCTTAGTGTCAAAAGTTTGACACCCTGATTGTTGAGGCTAGATTGGCATTAGCTTAAGGATGGCTCACAATAAGCTTGGCCTTAGATGGTTAACTCTTGACAATTATCAGCCCGGCCTCAATACCGTAGAGATTGTTGTATTTAGATTTAGTGCTTGAACTAGGGCTTAGCAGAAGGTTCGGTTCAGTACGTTGGTTGCTCACCTTGGCAACACCTTGGATAAGATGGAGAGTGAAGTAGCTTAATAGATTGGACTAAGGTAAGCACTGTTTCTCGATGCTTAACTTACTTCGGACAGCTCGATGAACTACTTAAGAGAGCCCTCGAGCTTAGGAGTGTGTAATCGGTCCTTGATCCTTATCACATTTCCTTCATTCAAATTCTCCATCTCAATAAATCTTATTGTTTCTTATGGTCGTCTCTGAAATGCTCTATCAACTTCAAGATTGACTAACAAATCAAAATTAGCAATTCTTCTTCTTGGCATAAAACAATAAAGGCTTTAGAGTTTCAACACAAGGGTAATCCTAAGAGGCTAAATACAAAGGGTTTCTACAATCCTAACCTAATGCAATCTTAGGGCAAGAGATTTATATCTTCTCTAATCAACCACTTGAGCCTTCAATAGCCTCTTCATAAGTCCTAAAAAGCAACAAAAATAATATAGTAAAATGCTCTTAACAAAATGAAGATGAAAACCTATTCTAAGCATGCAAAACTAACTCTAACTACAACTAAAATCTATGGCACTCTAAGCCTAATCACAGAGAGAAATATTAATCCAATATTAGCTAACTTTCACTTTTCCTTACCTTCCCCAACAATGGCACCAAAAACTTAGTGTCACAATCACCATCCATAGTGTCATGCATAAATAATAAATTTGCCCCTTTTAAAAATAGTGGAAAAGATATACAATAAATTGAACTTGCTTGAAATATTTCAAAAAATATTTGTGGAAACTGCTTGCTAACGGCAAGCGTACTGGTTAATTTATAGTATATGTTGAGCACCAAGATCATATTTTGCAATGAAGAAAAGAATAAAGTTTAGAAAGATAACTAAGTACTAGATTCTACTATTTCTACTATAATCTAGGCATCGATTAACCAATTTCAAAAGAAGGAACATGCAAGTTTTCTAAATAGAAGTGAAAACTACAATGAAATTAAGCATGGATTTTCGCAATTTCTCGACATTAAGATGTGAATTTCTTTATAAAAAACGTATGAGTAACAAGTAGACAATCGTCTAGGATAGCTGTAGCCATGCTATTAGAGTATTTATGATAGTCTAAACATAGATTTTGCTCACATTGACATAATTTATCCAACTCTCATTTTCTAAATTCAATCATATAGCAAGAGCATTATATTAACAATATCCCATCAACACTATCAGCTAGCCATTCAAGTCTCGTCACTACTCAAATAACTATGTTAGAATTGATTTCTAATTCTAACTAATGTTTAGCTTTAGTTTAGTATAAGGATTTAAGTCCTAATTCTCAAGAATTACCCATTCAAATTAGAAATCCTAGGTTTTATTTGAGGTTTTCGAAACTATTACAGTTTCTAGACCCTATAAGGATAACAAAGGGAAAGGCCTAATGTGTAAGAAATGCTATCTAACTGAACATTAACCCAACACTTAAGTTATACCTAATTACACCATAGAACTAAGTAAAATTCCAAATTTACACTATCAAAATACAAAAACAACAATAGCCACAACTACTTCATCATGTTCACATACTATCCATAAGCATAATAAGCTCTATTTATCACATTCATGGAAAATAAACATTCAACACATGATACGCATGAAAATGAAAAGAAACATTGCATTAAACATGGAAAAACTATGAGAAATAATACAAAACCGAGCTCTTCAACCTGAATAATAGAGATCCTCAAGATTTTTTTTAACAGTCTTGATAGATGCAATGGAAATCCACAAACCCAAACATTGAAAAGAGCTAAAATCCACTAACAGTTTATGCGGTGATCATGAAAATATAAGAAGACTCCATGGAAATCAGAAAACTATCCTAAGAGTAACTCAAGATAGCTTAAAGCAGAGATAAATAGTGAAAACTTAAACCCTAGATCCTAGATATTGCTAAGCTAAATCTATAGAAAATGAAAAGGAAGTGGTTTTTATATTAGGTAGGTATCAACATGATGGTAAGGAAGGGCATCGTCATGACAATGGACATATGTTGCATAATTCTCTTCTTTTCCTTTAATAAAACGGCGTATTTTTGCTTCAAGAGTCAAGTATACCTACATGACGGTAGCTGGATACCATCACTCTAATCTACCCTTCTCATTTTGCAACTTGATTCGATTTTGAAGCAATAGATAGGCTAACTATAATGCCACTAATTATAACTTCCAAGTTTCCATCTTTACTTTTTTCTTCATTTGTAGCTTCATGAATTGGGGCTACCATTAAATGGTAGCCCTAAGATCTACAAGATCGAACATGAAGAGCTTAAATTCTTTAAATATATGCTACTTTTAAGAATCAAAACACAAAAATATGAATTACATTTATGTTAAAAAACTATATTTTATAGTAATGAAAATTCATACTTTTTGCTCAAAAATATATCTAATCACATATATTTGTTACATAAATCCTATAGATAAGTACGTGGTTTCACATAGTTATCAATACGTCATAAAGAATTTCATTAGAATAATTTCCAATGGAGATCGACAGCAACACTTGTTAAGTGACATATACTACTCCCTTCTCGTTATGCCAATGCAATTTATATGGCCTCATATGTAAAATAGTTGGCAATTTAAATTTCTTAACCAATTTGGAAGATGTGACATTGTTGTAGCTTCTACTATCCACTTTGAGCATACAAACCTGATCACCTACTTTGTTAGTGATGTGAAATAACTTCTCTCTTTGCTCCTCTTTAATAGAGGGTTCCAAACTCATTGCATGTCAAACAACTAGAGTCAACTTATCCAGGTCTTCTACAAACACATCTTCCTGAACCAATTTGGCATTAACCTTAAACTCATCTCCCACTTCTATGTCCTCCTCTAGTTCCTCATCTATGCTATTTACTTCAATCTTTGGGACATCTCCCTTGATAATCATAGTCCTTCAATTTGAACACTAGGTAGCCACCTAAAGCCTTAGCACCTAAAGCACTTGATTTGGCTAGTCTTCCTCATAGATCCTTATCTCTTCTCATAAGTTCTCGATGGCACTTCACCATTGATTAGTCGACCCTTCTATTTAGCTACGGCTTATACCCTCTTGGTTTGGTTAGCATTTGGCTAAGCTTAGTGACTTCCTAATTAGGTCGGCTCGACTGACCAGGTTGGCTCATCAGCGGTTGGTTCAACCTATTCCATCTCTATCTTTCCACTCACTAGGCTATTCTTATAGCCTTATCCAATATCGTGAATTAGCAATTACGATGCTTTACTAAAAATTGAAAAGGGTGGTCTAGACAAAAAAGTCACCGTTGTTGGCCTTTGTTGAAGTTCTGTAGTATCTCAAATGTCATTTCTTAATCTAGTAAGAAATATGGACACTGTTCGTGCTAATGGTTCATGTACTTCATAGAAAATCATGAGTATTTTGAACTCCTGAACATATTCACTAACAATTTGGCTCCCTTTTCATACCCCTTACAGTTGAGTAAAGTATCTTACAAATAAGTATCTGTCATGAATCTATTTCTAAGGATTCTCTTCATCTCAAGCTAAGTATTAGCTTCCCTGAATTCTTCTCCTCTGCACCTAATTTAGAAGTTCTTCAATACATCATAGCATAACCTATGAAACCTTACAAAAATTGGTAATCAATTAACAATTGGTTGATTTAAAGACAATTCATAAAATTTAGGACAATTGCATAAATTATCCGATTGAGACTGAATTTTACAATAAAATTAAAAATATTAGTGAAAATGACCTTATAAGTTTAGAATTAAGAAAATAAAATAATAAAATATTACATTACTAAGTCATACATATACTACTATTATTCATAAAAAAACATATAAAATGAGTTTTGATAATTATCGAATCATTATAGAAAAATTATGTGTAAGTATATAAATTAATAAAAAATAAAATGAAATATTTAGTGCCTGAGACATAATTTAGAATATATGATTTACATCAATGTTATTAGAATTAAGTTGACCTTCATTAAAATAATTAATTATATAGCTTTAATATCTCAAATCAAGCTTATATTTATACAATTTTATTAGAATTATTAAGTTTATCGGGTCTAATCATTATACCATATAACTTCATAATTTTACATATAGCTTATGATAAATCTTTTGAAATTAACTACGTGATCTTAATCATTAATATTCGTAAGTCGAATTATATATAAAACATATATAAATAAGTCCTAAATAATTAATAGAACCTATCTATATATATAATATATTAGAGAAAAGTGTAGTTAGGGCCTTATTTTGGAACATAAGACCAATGAAAAAGTAGGTTCAAATAAGTTCCCCAAAAGTTATAAGGAATAGTCTTATAAAGTCAGATTTTAACAATAAATTGAAATACAACCAATATAAATTATAGCGTAAAGTTTATTGAGTTAAATTTTAATTAGTCAAAAAATAGAAATTTTAGATTAGATGTATAATATAATGTTCTATTATTTTTGAAATATATTATGAAACTTCATAAATAATAAATCATCATCAATTACACTCAAAAGGTAACATAAAATCGAAGCCAATATATATATATATATACACACATAAATATTCATCACCGCCTTAATCAAGGTGGTGAAAGTGTATATATATGGCTTAAGTCATATCTTGAAAACCATATGGAGAGAATTAGAGAAAGGCGAGGGAGAGAATGAGAGAAAGAGAGGATGGAGGGTGATGAAGCAAAAAGAAAAGGAAAAAGGAAAAGAAAGAAAGAAAAGAAGTGAAAGGAGAAGAAGAAGAAGGAAAAAAAAAAAGATTAAAATGTTTAAATTTTTCCAATGTTTGACATTACCAAGCAATTTCATTTCCATAATTATAACTATTGTTTCTTTCAATTAATATTTAATAATCATATAAAGGACATATCCATAAGCTACTTATTTTCCTAAATTGAGTATTTCATTTGTAAGATTACATAAATTTCTTCTTGTTCAAATTTTAAATTTAGAGTATTGATAGTTATTTTTTGTTATTTCCATTTAAAAACTCATCAATGAGCTAGTTAAATATATATATTTGTATGAATCATCTTTTCTATATATATGTAAATATGCCATTGATTCAAAACGGTGTCTAATTAATCCCACCATTGGTATATATAGTACAATATGATGATTTCTTATATAAGATAAATTACAGATTGTACAATATTTTAAATTTAATTAGTACTATTTGAAAAATATACACATACGTTATAAACATATATTACTTATTGAATTATATTTTCACTAATAGCATTATGTTACAATTATATATATATATATATAATAAGGGTTACATGATAAGTAACATAAAGAGGATGATACATATTCAACATGTATATATGAAACAGAATGACATATATATATTTGATAAAGTTTTGATAATAAGTAATGTAAAACCTGAACAATTGAGTAAAATTATAAATTTAAATAAAAGAAAATAATTATTTGAAGCTTATATGTAATAAGGGTATAAATACTAAAATGATATTTATACTATAGGAATGAGCAACGATAATACTACTCACTTCAAACTTAAGTGAGCAAATTGGACACTTTAGGTAAGTCAGGATCTATGCTTTGTAGCATGTTGGAGTACTATGTGATAGTATTTGGAGACTTGGGAGCACTTTTGGTTATGCTTATAAATTGGTTGAATGTAAATATGCCTTGTATGTGATTGTTACTTGAATTGTGGATCTAGAGTGCTCCTTTGTATCTTTATGTTTGATTTGCTTTTTTTTGTGAGATGGTTGATCATCACCTAACTAGACATAATTAAACATTAACCTTCTTACTAACTAGACATGTATAACAACCATTAGGGAAAACAACTAGTATTCTCAGGCCATACATAAACTCGCTTCAATGTGAATAGCTAAAATTATCATTTCCCTACATTAGTCGAACTAAATGATAGGAGAGGAGGTTAAGACAAAGTTGGGGGCTATAATTCAAAAAGAGTTACGGGAAGAGTATGTTCTCCATTTCACATGCCCCGGTTTGGTTTTGATTTGTAAGTGTATAGCATCAAACTCCTTAATTCGAATTAGAGTAGGTGTAATTTCTCTAATCTCACAACATATCAAATAATAATATGTGATGGCATTTGCTTGTTTGTATTGCATTTCTTTAAAATAAGTTGATTGAAAAACATTTTTATGCTTGATGTGCTCTTTTATCTCCATCCCGCTTATTAAGCTAGTTATGATACATCCTTATAGACCTTACTATAGGTTGAGTAATGATAAAGGAGGATATGTCATAACTACTGTAAACCCCACGAATTTAGCTTTCTAAGTATAGAAACAAACGTCCAAACTGTAAATGATTTTTCCTGAATTCACAAGAGCTAGTAAGATTTAAAACCGATTAAAATCTCAATCCAAAACCTAAAGAGGACACGAAAAACCTTAAATCATCAATTGAGCCCCTAATCGCATACGAAGACCCTAAAACCTCGAACTTCATCAAAACCCTAAGATGACAGTAGAAGATTTAATCGTGTAAGAATATATGAAACCCTAAATGTGTAAAAACATTAGAGATTGTGCCCTAAAGTAATAAAAATCCTAAAACTATAACTTTAAGGATATAAACACACTAATTCATCATGATATACCCTAAAACCCTAATTGATAATATAATGCTCATATTTTGCCAAATCATTAGTAAAAAGTTAGAGATGACCCTCATTCATGCTTATATGATTTGAATTCTCAAGTAATCCATTAGGAACTAGGATAATGAGTCATAGATTATAATTATCCCTTAAATATATGATTAAGATAGTCTTACTTAGGGTTAGGGTTATAGTTGAAGATTAGGTTACATATAGTGAACTTTAATACCTAAATTAGCACTTTTTACACTTGTTATCCAAAGTAGTTTATCAAATGAGATATATGGACTCTAAAGACCTAAAGTAAGATCTCATCAACCACATTTACGCATCAATGCATCATATACCTCAATTCTTCTCAATTCTTTCATTTCTCTCCCAATTTCCCTTAATTACTACATTATGTGCACAAAATTACACATACTTAAGGAATGTTGACTAAGATAAGACATGTTGACCAAATTTCAAATGTTGACCAAGTCAACACATGTTGACTAAAGTCAACATTTTGAAAAGTCAACAAAGGTTAAAAGATAAAGAAAATATCTCTTATGTAATGATGTCTTCCTTTTCTTTTCTTTTTTTATTATTCTTTCTTCCTTTGTTTCAATTGTTACCGTCCACTTATTCCTCATTTTGGTCCCACCATTTGTTGTCTTCCATAATAAAAAACAAAGACAAAGAAACAAAACAAAAACACTCCTCATTGCCGTGAGCTTCTTCTTCCCATTTCACTCTCATCACTCCTCCTTTTGTCTTCTTAATTCCAACACAATTAAAGGTATGTCTTTAAGTTGTTTTATGTTTCTTTATATTATTCGTTAGTTAGTTAATTAAGTCTCCTCTTTAAGTGTAGAAATCTAGGAATCATGAAAAAGAAGAAGGATATGCATGTTCATATGTCCTTAAGTATATGTATAAAAGGATATGCTAAAAGAATACAAGTATAAATACTTTGTATATAAGTATACAATATGTACATAACCTAAAATAAGGTATATACTAACTATACATACATATATCATGTCAAATATACTCTTAAAATACAAAAAGAATGAAATTGTGAAGCTTTCTTATGGGGCTATATAAGGCATACGAAAATACGTATAAAAATACGTATGTCACCGTATGCGTATATGGGTATATGTATTATTATATATATATTAGTACATAAGTATACATATTAGTATATTATGAGTATGGGTAGGTATATAACATATTTATATGTATAAGTACTTAATGACATATATATTTACATGTAATAAATGGATTACATAAGCCATGACATCATCTAAATATTATATAAGCCATGACATCATCAGTTGCTTACATAAGTGATGATGTAAGTGTAGGATTATAATAGAAGAAATAATAAGATTACATAAGCACATAACATAGGTATATACATGTATTTAGAAGTCAAAAATCCCTTAAACCCTAATACACTTCCTAGATTGAATTAAATTTTATCAAGTATGTGGATTAGTAGCACTAATGTAAAATTTCCTAAGTATAAGAATCAAATAGCTAATTCAATTATTAAATCCTAAATTAGGGCATAAACATAAGCAATAAGAATAATTAAACTTCAATAAGACAAAATTTCAATAAATTTAGCCTATATCGTAAAACACGGGTCATGATGTCCAAAACGGACATCACCGTGTGAACATGCGTTCGAAAATGATGAAAAACGACTATAAATTCGTAAATATTGAAATTAGAATGAAAAAGTTACGTGCGATTAGCATTTAGGTTTAATCGAATAAGGGCTGATAGTAATCTAAGTAGAATTAGGTAAATAGATATCTAGAACCATTCGTTGAGTCAACTACCTATTTATCCCTGTTATCTCGTATTGATCAAGTGATCTCGACGAGGGCGAGGATCTGCCGATCGGTTATTACAACTAGAACGAGTCGTCATAGTCAAGTGAGTACTCCCGATGACTCCATATTTGTTTGTGCTTGTAGTTAGTGCACTTAAATTGAATATCAATAACTTGATGCATGGGGTTTCGGGATATGCGTGTGCTTGATATTGCTTGATTATTGTAAGAAATATTGTTAAATACGATAATTGATGATTTGATGGTATGATTGATTTTTATATGATTTGAATGGTTTGCTGATATTGATTGATCACATCATAATTTGACCTAATTATATTTGGCTTTTCTTAAATTAAAAGGGTCATGCATTATCCATGCATCGCATTACTTGTTCCGGCCGTCACTTCACGCAGTTGGTAATGAAGGGCCTTGGAGGAATGGATTCCCACATGATTTGATTAGTACCGTGCAGGAGCATGGGTACAACAAGACCCGACCCTTGGCTCGCGGGTTCTATTGGCGCCGGAGACGCTAACCGTGGGTGGCTGGGGGTCGTGTCTAGAGACCACCGCTGTAGGGTGTGAGTGTGGACTGCGGGGGCTAC
The DNA here is from genome assembly GCA_024138005.1 of Lumnitzera racemosa. NCBI lineage: Eukaryota > Viridiplantae > Streptophyta > Magnoliopsida > Myrtales > Combretaceae > Lumnitzera > Lumnitzera racemosa. The sequence goes on from JAMXBC010000002.1 coordinate 75,720,233, forward strand.
CTCACCGCTAGTCTTGGGACTTTGTGAACTACTGGATTTTTAGAAATGGAAATGTAGTTTTGTGAAATACGGAATTCAAAGTTATGGGTAAAAACCCAAGTACTAGAGCCCAATCGTGATTGGTGCCGATGAATCTCCAACCCTTATCTCGGAGGGCATTAAATCTGATATTATATGCAGTACCAGTCAACTGCATATATTGTTTGTCATTCTGCGTGTATATGCATTCATATGGTTGTAATAATTTGTTTGATAACTTGTTTGCCAGTATGGTATGAGGGATAGCTCACTAAGCTCTTGTAGCTTATTCCCCAATAGTCTTTCTTTTGCAGGTTTGCCTACGATGGGATTGGGATGAGTCTCGAATGCTGAGTGCGAGATGAAGATATGTACATTAGTGTTAGGATTAGTTGAGATCTTTATAAGTGATGCATAACACTCTTTGTAGAAAATATTCACATGTTAGAATTCAATATAATTTAATTCTACCTGCAGTTTTATAATGTTGGCATATCCTATCCTATTATTTGGTAGGGGATACCAATTCTCTGCGGTTCTGAGGAACTGTGGGCTATTGGACATCCATAAGTATTTATAATTCTATATCATGTCATGTTACAATAAATTAATTACTTGAAAATCATTAACCTTAGTGATTTATAATTTAGAGTCTTGCAATCTCTAACTTGCAAGATGGTTTTCATATCATGGGTGCACACATGTTATGGAAATTTTAGGTAATCCTACTAGGCCCCCTTTAGGGTCCTGACAACTACCCTCAAGATGGTATACTTCATTTGGGGAGTAAGGACAATTGAAGACCTACAAGAACTAAACTTTTTCTTCGCCATCTTTTACCTTTTATGAAAATTAACTAGCATATGGTACTCTAGAGATACCATCGGTTTCTAATGTATTGTACATAAATGCCAAAACCTAGAGTTTTTGTAAACATTTCAAGAATGGTAGAAACTTTAGATGAAAGGAAATACAACTATTTTACGAATTTGTAAACTACTAATGTTCTTAAACAAGTATTTTGAAAAGCTTTAACACAAGTTTCACTAATAGTAGCTATAAAATTAGATGCTTCAAAGCGATTGAGTCGAGTACACCTAATTTGAACTAAGTCTGTGGTAGTAGTTGTAAGGCTAGCTTCTACCCTAGGATTATTCATACAGCGGGGTTTTTACAACTTCATCTCTTTAGGGAATGATAATTCTAAGTTAATATCAAAGCATGCTGCTAATCAAAAGGGTAAACCTTGCCTGGTAGTGGTCTTAAACTTGTAAAATGAAATTAGCAAGGACGTTAACTCTATAAGGGGGGTAAATTACAATTCCCCTTATATACTAGGTAATTAAACTCTAAATAATCAAGGCGCCTTTTGATGTAATAGCTCAGAGCATATCAAAACTTCAAAGTTAAGCATGCTCGAGTTAAAGCAATCTTAGGATAACTGACCTACTGGAAAGCTACTGCACTAGGGGAGAAAACCATATGGCATTCCACACTAAAGAGGATAATACCTCAATGGAAAGAGTTTCGACTAGGTCGTTACAAGTAAATCAAAGCATAGTTCTAGTGACCTCATTTTGAAGTGTTTTAATTAAAAGAAGTAGACATTATGTGAACACATTGAAAGTGGGTAGTAATAAGTAGATAGTAAAAGATTGTATTAAAAATGATAGAGTAAGAAGTGATTATAACACTAAACTAAGATAAACGTTAATTGATCTTAAATCTAGCTATGGGATCATATGGTGAATTGATAGTTAGTTGAAGTGGTTTAAGTAAAATTGAGGAGAGTCTCTTATCTAATACATAGCTAAGATGCGAAGCTTATTGCTTGAAATGGTCAATTGGGATATGTTTAATACCATGAATGGGACTAATAGAAAGTCAATGATGGGATATGTTGTAGTTGATGAAACTCATAAACAATAATGGAGGTTAATTTGAGTCTTTAGAATAATAGATATACTATGATAGCGTCGTTGATTAAAGATGGATGGAAAATAAGAGATTACAACTTAGAGAATGTTAGTGAGATACTTTAGTAAGGATAGAAGAGAGATTTCTTACCTTATTAGTACGACTTATAGTTTGACTAGCATATCATGTATCAGTAGACATTAGCCTTAAATGATTATTGATTGGTTTCTCATACTTTCCCATGTCAACTGGAGTAGGTAAAGTAAAACCCTTAAAGCTAAAAGGATCTCACCCAAAACTAATAGTCCAACGAACTGCAGGTGAATTAACTAATGATATCAACTTAATGTTTAGTATAAATATGAGATAGTGTAGTAGAGGGTGGAATAATGCATGGTGTAGAAGAGAATCCTAATAAAGACAAATAATGAAGGGAAAGGTCAAAATCTTATTCAAAAAATGAACTAGAACCTATAATAAAGGAAAAATTAAAATCTAATTTAGAAGCAAATCTTATACAGAATGAGAATGTAGTATATGAGAAAATATTTAATACTAGCATAGAAGAATCTGATAATGATAAGATATATGGAATAATTACTATTTCTAATTTTCCTATGGAGGTATAGAGTACTTAATCAATAAGTAGAAATAATGATGATTTAATTGAAAGGTAAACATGGTGGAATTCTTCTAAACGAATGGTTGTTATTGGTGATTTAAATAATGCATATATTATGATAGTTAGTTATGTTTTGTTAGAAAGTTAGAGTTAATCCAATGTCAGTTGTCTATATATGTAGGCATCCTACTAATCACTTAATACATGTTGTTGTACTTCTTGATTTTTTTGGATATGTGCATATGTTATAATGTTTTCTATACTTATAATTAAAGGTGTAAAAGGATTAGATGTGTTTTGGTTGACTAATATTTCAAGTTCTTCGCATATGTAAGAATGGTTGTAGAAACTGTATTATAAGGTTAAAATCAGGTTGTGAATCTTTTAACTCTTAATGAATAATGAATCAAAGACTTATATTTTTAGAGTTGTAAGTAGGTGCTAGTGAAGCAAAGCAGGTATGAAGTAGATAGTGAGATATTTATGTTGTGTTGAGGTAAACAAAATGATATCATTATGTAATACTTATGTTCGGCTAATAGGGACAAATAATTATTAAATGATACGTGAGAATTGAAGTAGGATTGTCAAATAAACTATGATCGAATATGTATCTAGGTATCCTAAAATTGTAGTAGTGAGATGAGAAACGATTGACGATGGAAATGGGGATTATATTAAGAAGCTTGAGGAGGACCGGGACTTTCAATTAAACGTTTCTAAGCTATTCCAAGATTGATTTAGATAAAACATAACCCACCAAGAAGTGAATTTTATAGGATGGTTACCAACTAGTATACTCATTATGATATGATGATAAGGAATAATGATCTATTATCGTATTACAAAAAGAACGAGAAGAGGTAGAAGGTCTCAAAAGGTAAAAAGGGGTATGGACAAAATCTTAAGGAAAGGGTAAGCTGTCTGAAATTATTAAGCAATATAATATCCTAAGCATGATGAATAAGCTTCTTAGACTGATTAATTGTTAATTGAAGAGAAAAGTTTTTAACTCTTAGGATTTCAGAATATCAAAGATTAGCTTATGGTACAATACCACTGAAGCTAATAGTATCAGTAGAAGAAAATATGAAAGCGAGGCAATGGAAAGGAAGGATTAGATTACTTAAAAAGTGTTTGAAAGTAAGTTGAGAAAAGATATATTTTTATAATAGTGTCCAAACGAATATGTTATGGAAATTGTTCCTTATTAAATTTAGTCCAATTAGGTGCTATGAGTTGGAAATTTGTTGTTTTACCCCTAATAATGAGCTGATGAATAAGAAATATCAATCAGAAATAGTTATTTAAGGATCTAAGCTTAAAGGAGTTAGAAGATAAGTAGTGATTCCAGTTATGAACTCTTACTTAATCTTAGCTAAGTGATAATAGCTTTGAACAAAAGAAAAAGTTTGTAACTCTAGTAAATAAATTTACTCGATTTGTGTTTTGTTCGAATCTTATGATACTAATAGAAGTATCAAATATTGGAACAAGAAGTATGTTATTTTTCTCAAATTTTGTGTTCAACTCAAAATAGAAATATTGTGGAGTTAGGAATTATAAAAATTTATACAGTTATGGTTAAGGGTCATCGATGCTAAATGAATGGATGTTCTTATGAAGCATTATTCACATATAGTAAAGGAACTAGAGATATGATGGAATCCAATAATACTATCCTGATTGTCTAAATGCTTATCATAGAAGACATGTCAAATGATAAAGGGAATTATGCTAAAAGATGAAAGAATATCATCACGATGACTAGACAATAAATTTAGAAGTTGAGGGGAAAATCACAACAAGATTTATAACATACAAGTATTCAAATCCTTAATTTTAAGATAACAATTGACATGTAAGTTGAACTCAGCGAGTTAGAATTTAAATTCTATGAACAAGAGAATTGGTTGATAATCATAAAAATAATGTATAATTATTGTAGAATATATGTATATATAAATGGATGAAATGCAATTATAATATTGATACTGAGGTATTCATTTCTTGCAAATTGGATGTTGGTAACAGGAAAAGAATTTAAGGTGATTAGGATTATCATTACTTGTTAATTTAGAATTTATATTGGAGGAAGGATATTAATCCAAAAAGTTGTAGATTATGACTAAAGTAGAATTTAGGAGAAAAGCTACTAAGGGTAGGTGATTTGAAGTTTATTGATATTTACAAGTGAGAGACTAAGGAAAATATCAATAAGAATTAGATCTACTAGAAGTATATGGATGTTCAATGTGTTTCTAAAGATTTGTTGGTATAACTTGATCCTGAAAAATTGAAATTTATGGTTAAGTTAGCTAAGAATCAAACACATAGCTGAAGTCCTACATTAGGTATTACAAATAAGACCTTAGAAATGCCTTCAAGGAACTATTGGCTAAGAAATTTACATGTGCAAGCAATCTTTGTGAAGGACATTTGTATTATTTGAAGAGGAAATGATATAGTATGCTATGAAGATGGGATGAATGATGGAGTGAACTAATAAAAAAAAAGTATTCAACTCTAAATTCATGAATTGTTTAATTAATTATAAGGAGTAACTGTATTTTTCTAAAGTAACTTTAGTTGGAATGTGTAGACACTTAATTTTTGCCTTCTATAATCCTAATTTTTATTTTTACAAAAAAAGGGGAAGGGGGTAGTGAGGGTGCTAATTCAAAAATAAAAATAATAATAAAAAAATTATAAGAAGATAAAAATAATAAAAATTGATAAATGAAAAAAAAATAATAATGATGAAAAAATGATGAGAAAAAGGAAAATTAAAAAGAATTTTTAAGATTTTTTAGGAAGTAACTCATATTAGGGACAAATAGTTTTAATTTTAGTTTAGTACAAATAATTATTTTAGGGAATTGGGTAGTTTAAGTATAATTTAATTATACTAAATGTTAAGGCATAGGCCAACAGCTTAACGGATAAGTATTAAACCATTAAATTGGATTTAATTTGAGGTTTTAGGTTCGAGTCTCGCTAAGTACCTATGTCTTTTATGTTTTTATTTTTGCAAAAGTGAGATGAATAAATGGGATTCATATCTAATTAAATCATTTGAATTTCATTTGATTTTATTAAATTAGATTTAAATTAATTTGGATCTAGTTTAATTGTTATTGAATCAGATACAATAGATATGATTTGATTTGGACTTTAAAGCACATATACACGTACATAAAAAAAAATAAAAAAAAAAAAAAAAACACCAGGGGTCGAACTCCATCATAACAGCAACAATTCGATCATTAACCATCAAAACAAAACAGTAAACACAACAAGCTTCGTATTGCCAAACTATTGTTAATGACTAACCAATACCCAAATACTCCCGTCTAATTTACGAACACACAATTAAGCCTACTGTAGACCATCTAGGAAATTGATTTGAACTCTACGCATGATGTTCCATCCAGTAAGTCCATCGTCATAATCCCTGACACCAACGCATGACAACAACAACCAAACACTTGCAACAGCAGTACTACCTCCTCATCTAAGCAATTCTCAACTCTTGCCTGCAGCAAACTCTAAAGCCTGTAGCAACGCACGCGATTAGTCCACAGACTGACCAATAGTAGTCCACAAACTCTCTCGCTACTACAATGATTAGTACTAACGCTCCATGAGTGAATGAATCACGGCATCATCGCTTCATAACACTGCTGTCGCACTATGACTAGCCTCGTCTAACTCCAGCCAAGTCCTTGCTACATAAAGTTATCATACTATTGCAACAGTTCAACCATCATTGACGCAACAGTGTTGCTCCACCATTACAGGCCTGATTTCACTCCACAAATTGCACTACACTCCACTACAACGATTGACTTTGCTGTTGTCCACAATTGAAATCCCACGAACGGATCAGTCTCCAACTAAGCACATACATAACACCATCACTGAAGCACACACTACTATCCCACACGCTGCACACACGCTAGCACGTTTCTTGATCCGTCACTGCATTACTGTCTACCGAGCACTATCCAACTTTGTTGTACCGTAACTTTGATTAGTCTGCATGTCCACTGTAGACCACACATCAACATGGCCAAATTGTGGATGCTATACTATTGAATAGTTGAAGATCAGGTTCTCTTCCAATCTTGAATTTTTTACTCATTCATTCATTTATTTATTTGTTGTTTTATTTATATATCTCATTATTATTATCATAATCATATTATAGTATTCTTATTATTAGATCCTTGGTTATACGATGTAATATATAAGATATGTATATATTAGGAGATTTTTTCCTTAGTATTAGTTTTCTACATATATATATATATCAAGTATATGATTTAATATGTTTTTGTTTAAGTAAATAGTTATATATATTAGTTTATGGGTTGTAGGGATCGGTTTTTTTTTAGGATTTGATCTTGTGTAAGGATTCATCATGTAGAACTTTTTTTACTAAAAATTAATAAAACACCCTTTTAAAAAATAGGATTTTTAAAGTTTTTTTTATAAAACAAAAACACTCATGAGTTAAGACTCCTTTAGATTTTTTTAATAAACTGAATCAATTAAGAACGTAAATCTTGTTGGTTTTTTTTCAAATTTAAAATAAACCAACACATTAAGGATTTTTTTAATGAATTACGATTGACTAAACCTTACTAGCAGGTACATAGGCATTTTCAAGGCGACGATAAGGGCAGTTGTGAAGTTACAGTTGTAATATTTCCTTGTAAATAATTTGTAATAATTTTATGTAAAGTTTAGAATACGTTGTAATTGTAATGTTGATTTTGATTTTTATCAGTCATGGCTAGATCAAGTTAAGAGCCTTTCAAAGACATTCATGTGCACTTACCGCATTAGCCTCAAACATTGCTTCAAACATGGTTTCGACTCTTCAGCTCAGGTATGTAGCGACCCTAGGAGGGGCCTAGTAGTATTACCTAAAATTTCCATATTACGTGTGCACCCATGATAAGAAAATTTCCTTGCAAGTTAGAGATTGCAAGACTCTAAATAGTTATTTGCTAAAGTCTTCAATTTTAGTTCATTGACTCATTATATAATATAACTAATTATGGATATCTATTTTTCTACAGTTCCTCAGAACTGCAGAGAATCGGTATCCCCTACTAAAACAGTGAAATAAGATAGACAATTTTAGAAAATTCTAAACTTACTAAAGATACAAAACTAAAGTGAGATAGTAGTCATTTTTCGGAGCATTCCAAATTATCTACACAAGCTTTTCATCATACTGATTCAATGGTAGCACTCTGCACTCGATTCCTATCCCATTCCCAACTATCGATCAACTTGCAACGAAAAGAACTGTTGGGGTGTAAGCTTACGCTTAGTGAGATAATTACCCTCATCAATATCGCATAACAGAAATTTATTAAATGCACAATCATATGAATGCATGAACAATCAATATGCCAAACAATGCATGTAGTGACCTAGGAATTGTATACGACTCAGAATTATGCCCCCTGAAGTAAGGGCTTAGAGATAATTAACCGACCTAAACCAAAATCTGAGTTCTAGACCTATGGTTTTATTTCATTTGCACTATTATACTTAAGCCAAAACAAAACTATATACATATATACGTGTGTGTGTGTATACTTTCTTTACCGAATAACAAATCATATTTTTAAAATCTTAATCTAGTGGTGTAGTGGCCTCCGCAATCCACAAATACACGCTCTAAGCAGAAGCCATAAGACTCGGCCCCTCACCTACGGTTGGCGTCTCCCAGCGCCTAGTAAGCCCATCAACTTAGGATAAGGACTCAATATATATGATAATATAGTTAGTGCCCAATCCTGTAGGAAACTCGTATTCCCGTGAGTCCCTTCCCATCTTTTACGTGAAGCGGCAATTGGTTTTATCCGTATGCAATATAGGGAATGCATGATTCATTTTGATTTCTTAATCATATAAGTGATTAACTCGATTTTTAAGGTGATCAAATAATTTCATTCCATATAATTCACATGTATATATTAATACAAACAATTCCCATTATTATATATATATAATTAACAATTCATCACATTCATCCATAAATCCATACACATGCATCTCCCATATCCCACAAGCATCCAAATTTATATATATAAGTTTAGGTGTATCTATTCTACAAGCACAATCAAGTAAACAATTATCAGAAATTTACTCACTCTACCATGTGGGTCAAATAAAGTAATTCAGAGGCAAGTTGTCTCCATATACGATGTCCCCTAGTCATTGAAATAGTATTTATAAGGGATTGAAATAATATTTATAAGGGATTGAAATAAACTTAGGAAACTAAGTTAACTTTTCTTAAGTTATACTCTTGACTAGTTTTCGTAATTTTTCCTGGTTTTTACCTAAAGTTCAATCACGTATAACTTTTTCGTTTTAAATCCGATTTTTATGATCTTATAGTCAATCTTCATCATTTCCGAGTATACTATAATGTAGTGAGGTTATATTTTTAAAATGAGGTATACAATTCTATCCATGGGTCAGAACATTAGCATTCCTCATGTGTTGGAGTGTTTTTGGGCCTTGTATGGTAAATGGGCTTTTTAATAACTTGAAAAATCCTTTGGGCTTGGTCTTAAGATTTTATCCTAAGCTTAAAATACTCCTTGAGATCAGATTTACAACTTTGATTTATATTTTTAAGGCTAACAACCACTTCATGGGCCTTTTAGTGGGCTTAAGTTGTTAAATGGGCTTGTTTTTGGGTTCAAACTAAAGTTAGTGACTTTGGTAGGCTTATGGGGCCTTAGGTGGATTTCTTATGAGATTCAAAATAACCTCTCTTGATACTTTAAGGTGCTGGTCAGAATTTCATTGAAAGCCTAACTTAGAGTTCTAGGCTTGTTTTGAGAGTTTTAAGCTCGATTTTGAGTTTTAGGCTCTGTATGCTTACCATACTTACTTTGGTTGATCTGTCTACTTTGTTCATTCACTTTTATCATATTTTTAAGCTTCTTTTCCCCATATTCCAAATCTGGTCATGATGATTCCATGGGGTTCTCGCTTGGTTTTTTAACTTGTTTCATCATTTTCTTAAGTTTAGGTATTAGATTATGCACTTAAACTACTTGTATCCAAATCTTAACTTAACTTTTCTTCCATAAGATGATTCTTTAACTCATGCTCCACACAAAGAAATAGAAGATCTTATACTTAATACAACCTCCACATCATAGCTCATGTCATACAAGGTTGGTTTCTTCACAAAACTTCATGTGATGGATTTTTCCTTAACTTAAGTTTAGATTTCAGTATGTTTAACTTAATGAAAACAAAATCAATATCTAAATGACTATGGAACCCTTACGTCCAGCATGCTCATCCTCCATTCAAGTTTTTTTTTTTCAAGACTTTCTTAACTTAAAATCTTCCATTCAAAGTGTTAAACAAGTGTTTTTACAAAATACCAACTTTACATGCTCATGCTCCAACTTCATGTAAAGGTTTCATGGTTTGTTTCTTAAAACAGTTTTTGGTGTTATAACAACTTAAACCTTACTTATATCTTCGAGAAATCAAAGTCTCCTAACATAAACACTAACCCACAAATCACAAGAAACACTTACTCTTCCTTAAAGCAAAGTATGTTGGTTGTGCACTAAGGTTCCACTTAAGCTCTTAACTTTGCTTCCTCCTTTTTGCCACCTTTTGGAAACCCGAGTTGTTTGATCTTTTGGAATGGGGTTTGTGGAAGGTTCTAATGGTTCTAAAAGATCTTAGATGGTGAAAGAAAATGATACAAGAATAAGAGGAGAAATTGCCATGAGTATGGAAGCAAAAATGGTGGCGGCAATGTTGGGAATTTGTGGAGTTAGATTTCTTCTTTTGATTTGTGTGCAAGAAGTGTTAATTAATTGTCTTGTAGCTTACACAAAAGTCAACAATTACAACTATTGATGATGTAAGCCTTAAGGGGTGAATAGTGATGTGTAAAAGAAAGTGATTGATGATTGAAAGACAAGTGCATAGCCCCCTTTCTTCCTTGTTTAAGTCTACCATTTAAAGTATTTTTAGGCCATGGATTGGTCTTGTCTCATTTATGAAGTTAAGCATATAAAATCTTGTGAAAAATTGTCCATATGTAGTATAAGTGAAAGGGTAATGAGGAAAATATTTTATCACTAAATTTTGATAAGTTACCAATTGATAAATGATTCAAACTCTCAATTGATAAGTTATCTAAAGTGATTGGTTGATCTACTTATTGAAGTGTAAGGCTTATGCATGAAGATAAAGGCATGGTCTTATAGAAAATTGTTTTTAGGTTTTCATCTTGCATTATTTTGTAATTTATGATTTGATTTTTATAAAATTATGAAATTTTCTAAAGTTGAATGAAATTATTCAAATTAAATTATCGATTAATTATTTAGAGTTAAAATTCCTTAATGTTTTTAAGGTTTAGGGTTTTAAATGACTTTAGAGCTTGCGATTCTTCAAGCTCGGGTGTTATTGATAATTGGTTTTTGAATTGAAAAAATTTAATTTGTTTCTAAATATAAACTTAAGTTTTTGGTTTAGTTGATCTTTAGGAACATTTAGAAAGTACTCCTAATCAAGTCTTAAGCCCACTAAAAGTAGGGTTTACAAGGTAAGCAGGAACTTATCAAGAATAGGATTAGGCCTATCCTCTCTCTGCAGAAGATCCCCGTGAACATCACTCTAGTGCGAGCCTTAGTCCACCTATGGGAGCCTAAATCCACCAGTTTCTATATGGGCCTACATCAACTAAGCCCAACTTTAGAAGAATACTCCCAATTGTTGTGGGCTCCTACAATCACTAATGATGTCTATGTCCCAAACTTGGAAGCTGCAGTACCAAAGATCTTCAATAAGTTGTTGGGAATCAGAAAAATTGAAATAAATCCGGTTCTCAAAAGAACATTCGATTAGAGTATGTTGTAGACTAGTTTTCTACAAAATTGAAGCGTAGAGAAAAAACAAGAGCTTTTTTGTGAAAACTTAGAAGCATGGCACCAATACCGAGTCAACGCTTTTATACTGGTGGTCTTCAATACTATCTTGTTCCCTAATGATAGACATCGAGTCCACTTCAGAATTGCAGAACTCGTAACCCCATTCCTTGAAGGGAAATCTTATGTCCCAGCCCTTCTGGTTAAGCAAATCCGGTCACTAAACCATCTCAAGAAAAAGAAATGAGGAGATTTGAAAACTAATATGATCTTACTAATGGTCTAGTTCATTAACCACATGAGAAGTTACCAACTTGATTCCAATCGGGCCGAGTTTACTCAGCAATACGATCTCATCAAATCTTTTAAGGAAAGAGTTTAGCTACCAGAAAATATAGCTATTCGCTGAGTATGAAAGCAAAAGAGTTGTTGTTAACACCCAGGTAGTTTGCAAGCAAGGAAATAATAAGAGGGTGTGAAGACTTCAAGGCGGTCCCTCTGATCGGCTTCAACCTCTGCACTGAATAAGTCCCAACCAATGGACTCATTGAGGAAATGATCCCCAGACCATCATTAGAAGCTGTCTCATTGGACTTCCTTAACCCCGGCATGATGGTGGCTGACAAAATAGCTAAGCTCCTGAGCATCTGATCTCTTTGGTATACAAGAAAGACTACCCCTACCACTAAGGGGATAGAAGCCAGGAGCCAGACAACCAAAAGATATCTTTATCACCAGCTAAAGGGATTGAAAGATATGGAAGACAACAAAGACAAAGGGGAAGTTCGAGTTGAAGCTGAACCCGAGAGAACGAGTAAAAGAGAGTAGGAATTGGAAAACCGTTGCGAGGAATATCATCAGATGATAAAGGCATTGGAAGCACAACTGAAGAGGACTAAGCGTAAAGAAGAGCAAGCTCCCAAGATCCGAAAGAGGAGAAAGACACAAGATAAGCCTACTAGCCATAAGGAGATTAGATTTTAGATTTTAAGTCTTTTCAATATTTTCTTTAGAATTCTTTTTTGCGAATAGAATGGGAGATGTAAAGCTTCACAATTGCAAAAAAATTAATAAAAGTTAGTTAGGTTCTGCTACATCAAAGGTTTCTCCCTAATTCTTAATTTTTCATTGCATTCTTATGACATGCATCTTGCATTTATACGATTAACAACTCTTTCTTAGGAAAATGTAATATGTACTAACCCTTTGTTTAGTTGATATCGCCAAATCAAGTAAAATTTCAAGATAGCTCCCAAACATCAAGTCTTTCAGAGAAGTCTGATTAGAACACATTCCCAGACCAAGATGGCCACTACTCAAGGAAATGATGGAGACATTGAGATCAATGATCCCTCCAAGCTGAGGCTCCGTTCCATAGAAAGAGCTATGGAAAAGATGGCCGAACAAATGAGCTTCCTGGCAGATAGCATTGCTTTGCTAAGAGCAATAACATCGGTTATTGAAGAAAGATCTAAGACTCGTTATGGGATGAATACACATGCTCCCAAAGCAGAGCATGAATATCAAAAAGACCCATTTGAATTAGAAGGAGTTTACTCGAAAGACAACCCATCCTTCAAACCTGACGCGTATGCGGCCCCGAGACCTATTGACCAAGGGCTTAGTATAGACAGCTTGAAAGAACTGGAAAAGAAATTAATACAACAGATAACTGAGAAGATGAAGGCACTTGTAAGGTATGATGGATTTAAACAGGTGGGGATCATCGAGTTTTCCATATATGACATAGGATCATACCCTAAGAAATTTAAGGTACCATAATTTGAAAAGTATAACGAAACGAGTTGCCCCAAGCTCCACACCAGGTTGTACGTCAGGAAGATGGGTAAATATGTTTAGTATGATCCACTCATGGTACAAACATTCCAAGATAGTCTAACTGGATCGACCCTAACTTGGTATGCCCAACTTGATTTGAACCAGATAAATACATAGGAGAAGCTTGCTAAAGCATTTTATGAACAATATAAATTCAACGTAGAGGTAGCCCCAACTATAATGGACCTAATTGCCCTATGAAAGAAGAATAATGAATCATTCAAAGAGTACGCTCAAAGATGGAGGTTGTTAACTGCAAGAATCTCTACTCCTACGACCAAGAAGGAGCTCAGATCAGTTTTCATTAACACCTTAGAGAAGCCCAACTTTTCCCATCTCATCGAGCAGGCTTCATCCAATTTTGCTAAAGTAGTAGCGGTAGGGTGCAGGATTGAAAGTGCCATCTCTTTCGATAAGCTGTAAGAGGTAATAGACAGAAGACCACCAGTGTCATCATCAGGTCCTAGACTAGCCGACAATAAGCCTAAAGAACTTACAGTTGGTATGGTAAATTTAAATGGCAAACCCAATGCTCAAGTTGCTTTCAAGATGAATCCTCCTTCTACTCAGCAACAATTCAGAGGCCAATTTCAAACTAACAGGACTTATAGATAATTTACCAAGATATCGGTCCCTTTAAGTCAAGTCTTCGAGAAGTTGCAAAGGGATAATTTGATACGGTACAAACTTCCCAACGATCGATACCGATCGAGAATCTTTAACCCTACAGTAAAGTGTGAATACCACTTCGGGTAAGTGGGACATTCGACTGATGCATGCTAAAGACTGAGGAATAAGATTCAGGACTTAATAGATGAAGGAACAGTGCAGTTAGATTTTGTGGAAGCCCAGGTTCCTAACGTTAACAATAATCGCTTACCTAACAAAGGGCCGACGATTGGTATGATTTTTTATGACTGTACCGTCAACGTCATTAATTTAGATAAGAAGCCTAAGGTTTTTGAGTTTTATACCAGCAACCAGACACCAGAAGTGAAGAGGTACACATTTTACATGCCGTTGCTACTAGAGAATTACAAGGCTGCCCCATTTAGCTATCACCTGGTAAATTAAGAAAAACTAGGTCCTCTAGTAGGGGGCATTACTCGATCAGGAAAGATTTACCACCCAAGAGAGGAGTATGGGAGGAAGATCATATTACGAGAATCAAACGATCAAACGATGGCCAAATGTATTGATGGGCTATTAGCCTTTACCAAAATGATTAAGTCAAGTGAATATAAGGTCATGGATCAACTCAGTAAGACCCCTGCACAACTATCGTTGATGAGCTTGTTAATCACATCTAAACCACATAGGGAGGCTTTGTTTTGTACTTTAAATGAGGTGAAGGTCCCTCGTGAAATTCCAATTGAGAAGATGGGGCTAGTCACTAATTCCGTCCTCTCAATGGATTAAATTTCTTTTACAGCTGATGAATTGGGTGAAGAGGGGAACAAATATACAAAGCTACTCTTCATCATGGTAAGGAGTAACGACGTAATTATCACCAGGGTACTCACTGACAATGGATCATCACTGAACGTTTGCCCACTTACCACTTTGGATTTGCTGGGCATCGATATATCTACAATTAGGCCTTCTTCCACAACAGTTAAGGCCTTTTATGGTTTTAGAAGAGAGATTATAGGGGAAATTTATTTATCTGTGAGTATCGGCCCTCAGTACTTTGCCATTCGATTCCAAGTCATGGACATTCCAAGATCCTTTAATCTACTCTTGGGAAGACCTTAGATCCATGCAGTAGGGGCCATACCCTCGAGCTTACACCAAAAGTTGAAGTTTATCTCAAATGACTAGGTGATTACAATTTTGGGAGATCAAGATTATGAAATCTACAAGGAGACAGCTATACCCTACATAGGAAGTGAAGGACAAGAAGAGCTAGGTTTACAAATGTTTGAAGAAGTGAACATGATCACCAGTCCTGATACAGAAGATGATAGAAGAATGGAATTCAAAGAAGGCCAAATCAGCACCTACGGCCTTGGCTACAATCCTACCTCGGCAAAAGAATTCCAAAAGATATAAGCGAAGGACGAAAGGTGACAAATTATACCATACCTCAATGACCTTTCCACTGTTAGCTGAGACATTCAAACGAGAAGAGACTCAAGCCCAGGAATCTAGCAAAGAAGGATCCATAAGCTTACCACACAAGTTCCAGCATCATTTGAATAACTGGTTCTCTATCCCAGCAAATAGCAATAGGTCTTTCCTAGGTCATTAGGGTACGACCAAGTTTTCCTTCTTTTTAGGTCTTAGCCAGCTCAAAGGGCGCTTTGACCACCTTAGTTAATCAACTTATTAGGACACAACCAAGTATTCCTTGTTTTTAGGTCTTAGCCAACTCAAAGGGCGCTTTAACCGCCTTAGTTAGTCAGCTCATTAGGGTACGACCAAGTTTTCCTTGTTTTTAGGTCTTAGCCAGCTCAAAGGGTGCTATGATCTCCTTGGTTAGCCAGTCCATTAGGGTACAACCATGTTTTCTTCGTCTTTTGGTCTTAGCCAGCTCAAAGGGTGCTTTGACCACCTTAGTTAGTCAGCTTATTAGGGCATGACTAAGTTTTCCTTGTTTTTATGTCTTAGTCAACTCAAAGGGCGCTTTGATCACCTTGGTTAGTTAGCTCATTAAGCATGACCAAGTTTTCCTTGTTTTTAGGTCTTAGCCAAGTCAAAGGACACTTTGACTACCTTGGTTAGTCAACTCATTAGGGTACGACCAAGTTTCCACTATTTTTAGGTCTTAGCCAACTCAAATGGAGCTTTGACCGCCTTAGCTAGTCAGCTCATTAGGGTATGACCAAGTTTCCTCTGTTTTTAGGTCTTAACCAGCTCAAACGGCGCTTTAACCAGCCTAGTTAGTTAGCTCATTAGGGCAAGACCAAGTTTTCCTTGTTTTTAGGTCTTTGC
The DNA here is from genome assembly GCA_024138005.1 of Lumnitzera racemosa. Taxonomy (NCBI): domain Eukaryota; kingdom Viridiplantae; phylum Streptophyta; class Magnoliopsida; order Myrtales; family Combretaceae; genus Lumnitzera; species Lumnitzera racemosa. Next base: position 75,736,499 of record JAMXBC010000002.1, read on the forward strand.
TAGTTCAAAAGGCGCTTTAACTGCCTTGGTTAGTCAGCCTATTAGGGTACGACCAAGTTTTCCATGTTTTTAGGTCTTAGCCAGCTCAAAGGAAACTTTAACCGCCTTGGTTAGTCAGCTTATTAGGGCACGACTAAGTTTTCTCTATTTTTAGGTCTTAGCCAGCTCAAAGGGTGCTTTGACCACCTTGGTTAGTCAGCTCATTAGGGCACGACCAAGTTTTCCTTGTTTTTAGGTCTTAGCTTGCTTAAAGGGTGCTATGACCTCCTTGGTTACTTAATCCATTAGGGTGTGACCAATTTTCCTTTGTTTTTAGGTCTTAGCCATCTCAAAGGGTGCTTTGACTGCCTTGGTTAGTCAACTCATTTGGGCATGACCAAGTTTTCTTTGTTTTTAGGTCTTAGCTAACTCAAAGGGCATTTTGACCGCCTTGGTTAGTTAGCTCATTTGGGTACGACTAAGTTTCCTCTGTTTTTAGGTATTAGCCAGGTTAAAGGACGCTTTGACCGCTTTAGTTAGTCAACTTATTAGGGTACAAGCAAGTTTTGCTTGTTCTTAGGTCTTAGCCTATTCAAAGGGTACTTTGACCGCCTTGTTTAGTCAACTCACTAGGGCGCGACCAAGTTTTCCTTGTTTTTAGGTCTTATCCTACTCAAAGGGTGCTTTGATCTCCTTGGTTAGTCAGTCTATTAGAGCATGACCAAGTTTCCTCTGTTTTTAGGTCTTAGCCAACCCAAACGAAGTTTTAACCGCCTTGGTTAGTCAGGTCATTAGAGTATGACCAAGTTTCCTCTGTTTTTAGGTTTTAGCCAGCTCAAAGGGCACTTTGACCGCCTTGGTTAGTCAACTCATTAGGACATGACTAAGTTTTCCTTGTTTTTAGGTCTTAGCCGGGTCATAAGGTGCTTAGATCGCCTTGGTTAGTCAACTCATTAAGGCATGACCAAGTTCTCCTTATTTTTAAGTGTTAGCTAGGTCAAAAAGTGCTTTGACTGCCTTAGTTAGGTAGTTTATTAGGGCATGACTAGGTTTCCTCTATTTTTAAGTCTTAGCTAGCTCAAACGGTGCTTTGACCGCCTTATTAGCTAGCTCATTAGGGTACGACCAAGTTTCCTCTGTTTTTTGGTCTTAGCTAGCTCAAATGGCGCTTTGACCGCCTTAGTTAGTTAGCTCATTAGGGCATGACCAAGTTTTCCTGGTTTCTAGGTCTTAGCCAACTCAAAGGGTGTTTTGACTGCCTTAGTTAGTTAGGTCATTAGGGTATGACCAAGTTTTCCTTATTTTTAGGCATACCTAGCTCAAAGGGTGCTTTGATCTCCTTGGTTAGTCAGTCCATTAGGGTACGACCAAGTTTCATTTGTTTTCAGGTCTTAGCCAACTCAAAGGGCACTTTGACTGCTTTGGTTAGTCAGCTCATTAGAGCAAGACCAAGTTTCCTCTATTTTTAGGTCTTAGCTAGCTCAAACGGCTCTTTTACCGCTTTAGTTAGTTAGCTCATTAGAGTACGACTAAGTTTTCCTTGTTTTTAGGTCTTAGCCAGCTCAAAGGGCGCTTCAACCGCCTTGGTCAATCAGGTCACTAGGGCACAACCAAGTTTTCTTTGTTTTTAGGTCTAAGCCAACTCAAAAGGTGCTTTGACCACCTTGGTTAGTCAACTCATTAGGGCAAGACTAAGTTTTCCATGTTTTTAAGTCTTAGCCAGCTCAAAGGGAGCTTTGATCTCCTTGGTTAGTCAGTTTATTAGGGCATGACTAAGTTTCCTCTGTTTTTAGGTCTTAGCCAACTCAAATAGCACTTTAACCGCCATAGTTAGTCAGCTCATTAGAGTACAACTTAGTTTCCTCTGTTTTTTGGCCTTAGCCAGCTCAAACGATGCTTTAACCGCCTTGGTTAGTCAACTCATTAGGATACAACCAAGTTTTACTTGTTTTTAAGCCTTAGCCAGCTCAAAGGGTGCTTTTATCACCTTAGTTAGTCAGCTCATTAGGGTATGACTAAGTTTTCCTTGTTTTTAGGTCTTAGCCAAGTGAAAGGGCACTTTGACCACCGTAGTTTGTTAGTTCATTAGGGCATGATCATGTTTCCTCTGTTTTTGGGTCTTAGCCAGCTCAAACGGTGTTTCGACTGCCATGGTTAGTTAGCTCATTAGGGCACGACCAAGTTTCCTTAGTTTTTAGGTCTTAGCCAGCTCAGGTGGCACTTTGACCACCTTGGTTACTTAGCTCATTAGGGCATGACCAAGTTTTCCTTGTTTCTAGGTCTTAGCTAGCTCAAGGAGTGCTTTGACCACCTTGGTTAGTCAGGTCGTTAGGGTACGACCAAGTTTTCCTTGTTTTTAGGTCTTAGCCATCTCAAAGGGCACTTTGACTACCTTGGTTAGTTAGCTCATTAGGGTACAACCAAGTTTTGCTTGTTTTTAGGTCTTAGCTAGCTTAAAGGGCACTTTGACCATCTTTGTTAGTCAACTCATTAGGGCATAACCATGTTTTCCTTGCTTTTAGGTCTTAGCCATCTCATGCAGTGCTTTGACCGCCTTGGTTAGTCATCTCATTAGGGTACGACTAAGTTTTCCTTGGTTTTAGGTCTCAGCTAGCTTAAAAGGTTCTTTAACCACCTTGGTTAGTCAGGTAATTAGGATACGATCAAGTTTTCCTTGTTTTTAGGTCTTAACCAGCTCGAAGGGTACTTTAATCGACTTGGTTAGTAAGCTCATTAGGTTACAACCAAGTTTTCCTTGTTTTGAGGTGTTAGCTAGCTCAAATGGCGCTTTGATCTCCTTAGTTAGTCAGCTCATGAGGGTACGACCAAGTTTTCCTTGTTTTTAGGTCTTAGCCAACTCAAAGGTCGCTTTAACCGCCTTGGTTAGTCAACTCACCAAGGTACGGCCAAGTTTCCACATCTTTAGGTCTTAACCAGCTCAAGGTGTGCTTTGACCTCCTTGGTTAGTCAACTTATAGGAAACAGGACTAAGTTCTCATTATTCTTTTTAAAGATTCTTATCAACCCATAAGGATACTACCTCTCGCTATTCTTCGTTTTAAACTAATTTTTGTCAAGTATCCTAACACTCGTTAGGATGGAGTTGTCCTAAGGCAAATACGGTGACTTTTTTGTCTTTGTGGTAAAGTTTTGCTCAAACTTCACCACAAAGAGCGGCAGCTATAGACACCTAATTTTTACCACTCTATAGTCCTAATTTTTAATTTTACAAAAAAAAGAGGGGGGTGGGTCCTAATTCAAAAATGAAAATAATAAAAATAATTAATAAAAGATAAGAATAATAAAAATTGACAAATGATAAAAAATAATAATAATGGCGAAAAAATGATGAGAAAAAGGAAAATTAAAGAGATTTTTTAAGATTTTTTAGAAAGTAACTCATATTAGGAACAAATAGTTTTAATTTTAGTTTAGTATAAATAATTACTTTAGGGAATTGGGCAGTTAAAGTACAATTTTATTGTATTGAATGTCAAGGCATAGGCTAATGGCCTAATGGATAGGCATTGAAGCATTGGATTAGATTTAACTTGAGGTCCTAGGTTCGAGTCTCATTAGGTATTTATGTTTTTTATTTTTTTTATCTTTTGCAAAAGCAAGATGAATAAATGGAATTCATATCTAATTAAGTCATTTGAATTTAGTTTGATTTTATTAAATTAGATTTAAATTGATTTGGATTTAGTTTAATTGTTATCGAATCAGATACAATAGATATGATTTGATTTGGACTTTAAAAACACACATACACATGCATAAAAACAAAAACAAAAAAAACAAAAAATAGCATGGGCCGAACTCCATCTTAATAGCAACAATTCAGTCATCAACCATCAAAACAAAACAGCGAACACAACAAGCTCCATGTTATCGAACTATTGTTAATGACCAAGCCAATACCCAAACACCACCATCTAATTTACGAACACACAATCAAGCCCACTGCAAACCATCTATGAAACTGATATGAACTCCACGCATGCTGCTCCATCCAGCAGGTCCATTGTCACAATCCCTGACACCAATGCACGACAACAACAATCGAACACTCGTGACAATAGCAATGCCTCTTCATCCAAGCAATTCTTAAATCTCACTTATAGCAAACTCTAAAGCCCGTACTAATGTATGTGATCAGTCCACGTGCACTAACGTTCCCTGACTGAATGAATCATGGCAGCATCACTTCACAACACTATCATCGCACTATGACCAGCCTCATCTAACTCCAGCTAAGTCCTCGCCACACAAAGTTATCACACTACTACAACAATTTAGCCACCGTTCACACAACAGTGCTGCTCCACCATCACATGCCTGATTTCGCTCCATAAATCGCACTACACTCTACTGCAGCGACTCGACTTTACTGCTATCCACAATTAAAATCCCACGAATGGATCAGTATCCGACCAAGCGCACACACAACACCATTGCTAAAGCACACACCACTATCCCACATGCTGCACACACACCAGTACGTTTCCTGATCCATCACTACACTGCTGTCTACCGAGCACTGTCCAACTTTCCTACGCCGTAACTTTGATTAGTCTGTACATCTACTGTAGACCACACATCAACACGGCCAAATTGTAGACGCTATACTATTGAATAGTTGAAGATCAGGTTCGGTTCTCTTCCAATCTTGAATTTTTTATTCATTCATTTATTTATTTATTTGTTGTTTCATTTATATATCTCGTTATCATTATCATAATCATGTTATAGTATTATTATTATTATTAGATCCTTGGTTATACGATGTAATATATAAGATCTGTATATATTAGGAGATTTTTTCCTTAGTATTAATTTTCTACATATATATATTAAGTATATTATATAATATGTTTTTGTTTAGGTAAATAGTTGTATATATTAGTTTAAGGGTTGTAGGGATTGGTTATTTTTTTAGGATTTGATCTTGTTTAAGGATTCATCATGTAGAAAATTTTTTACTAAAAATTAATAAAAGACCCTTTTAAAAAATAGGATTTTTAGAGTATTTTTTATAAAACAAAAAAGCTTATGAGTTAAGACTCTTTTAGATTTTTTAATAAACTAAATCAATTAAGAACGTAAATCTTGTCCATTTTTTTTCAAGTTTAAAATAAACCAACACATTAAGGAATTTTTGAAAGAACTACAATCGTTTAATCCTGACTAGCGGGTACGTAAGCACCTTCAAGGCGACAATAAAATATGTAGAAACTTAGGTCCTTTTTTTTCTCTTTTTGATTTTATTTTTTTATTTATTAATCAATCCACCCAATTGGTTGCGGTTTCTTTTCTTTTCTTGATTTCAGTTAGGTAGCGACTCTAAAAATTATTTTCAATAAAAAATCGAAATTTCTGAATTTCTGAATTAATATTAAATGTGTTAAGGTTTAGTATTAATTGGAAATGGGAAAATTAATTTTTAACTAAAAGAAACCAAAAAAGCAAGCTCAACAAAATGTTATTAATTTCAAATTAAGTTGAAGAAAGTCTATATGTCCACCATATGGTATGGACATTACTAAAGTTAGGCAACCATAAGTAGTATGCCAAATTAAAGAAGTGTAACTTTTAGACGAGATAATATTTTCCCCCTTAATCAAATTATATCTAGAGAAAAAATATCTATGGATGCTGAAAATGTTAAAGTAATGACCGAGGGGAGATAACTAACAATCAATACCAAGAAAGAAGATCCATTGAGGCAACTAAAGGTACAAGAAAGGTATGAAACAGTAACACTTTGTATAAGCAGTTGCAATAGGTAATTCAATAGATGAATGGCAAATTTGAGATGATTAAATTTCTCATTTGTTGAGTCTCTTATCATGTTAACCCTATAAGTGTATTCTATCATGTTGAGTCTTATCAAGTAATGAGTTCTTGTCAATACCATCTCTCTTAATGAATATGTTGGTCTAGAATCATATTCATTCTTGTCTAGTTGAGTCGAGTCAAGTTAATCCAAATTATCAAACATCTCATTTGAATCTGAGATGGAGGAAATTCAGGATTTGCCAATTTTACTTTTATTGACCTTATGCTAAGCTTAATGAAGAAACAAATGAAAAACTACGACAACAACATAGTTGTTGTAAGTAGAAGATTATGAATGAAAAAAAGGTTGGTGACATGAGGTGGACTAAAAATTCATTGATAGTCATAAGTAAACTTAGAAATCAGTGAAACAAAGAACAAAATGGAGGGTAAACCAACAAGAGAATTTGTAAGGTTATGGAGCTAAGTCATAAGATAGTGTAATATAACTAGAGGACTATAATAATGGAATAAGGCATGATTGATATGAAAGTATGGAATGCAAAGGAAGCAAATGGGATTAAGACCTTGAGAGATAAATAAAGAAATCAAAGTAGAGGCTCAGATGGATGATGATTTGGAATCTTAACCAGAAGAGTGATTCGAAAGCTTAATTGGAAGATAATTCAAAAGATATAAAGCAAATTGTAATTTTAAGAATATATATACCTCTTTTTGGGGAATATTTGGAAAACAATAGTTTCAAGGACAAAAATATTTGTAAGTGGGGTAAAATGTAAGACTTTACAAAAACTAGTAATTAATTCAAAATAGGTTAATTCAAAGGCAGTTCATAAAATTTACAACAATTGTGTAAATTGTCCAATTAAACCCAAATTTTATGACAAGATTAAAAATATTAGTAAAAATGACCTCATCAATTTAGAATGAAGAAAATAAAAATACTAAAATATTACATTATTAAGTTATACATATATTACTATTATTTATCAGAATTGCATAAAATGAGTTCTAATAATTAGCAAATTGCTAAAGACAAATTATTTGTAAGTATATAAATTAATAACAAATAAAATGAAAAGTTTAATGCTTGAGACAAACTTCAGAAAATATGATTTATGTCAACGTTGCCAAAATTAAGTTAACCTTCATAAATGGGCAATAAAAATTAAAAGAAGTAATAATATAACTTTAATATCTTAACTCAAGCTCATATATATATACGATTTTATTAGAATTATCAAGTTTATCAAGTCTAATCATTATACTGTAAAGCTTCGTAATTTTACATATAGCTTATAATAAATCTTTTGAAATTAGCTACGTCGTTTTAATAATTAATATTAGTAGGTACTCCCAAATAAAATGGTGTAATATCCAAGGACTTCGAGCTAATATTATAATCCTATGACTCTAATCCCTAAATTTAAAGCATCGAGCAACGTTATCTGTTTTGGTTCAAACTTCACAGTAGGGTTAGAAAAGTTCAAAAAAGTATCTTAGTAAAGTTAATTTCTTGAAATAAGCTATATAAAAGGATTAATTTAAGAAAAATGTTAATTTATCGATAATGCCAATAAATTATCAAAAACATGAAATTAACTTATAAAAATGATAAATGAAGTTGAATTATATATAATATAGATGTATTTACATGTGATATGTATTATATGTATTAAATATATACATATAATAATAGTAAATTATTAAATTAAGGTAAATTAGTATAAGCTGATGAAAAATTAATAAAAAAAAATGGATAGATGAGTCATCGAACCTATGTGGCAGCATGATACAAATAGGAAAACATGAGTTAATACCTAATTAACTAGAGAATGACACGTGACACCTAAGAAAATAGAAAATTAACATGTGGCATATACATGTCTAATTTCTATGAAATTAAGCTAACTTGAAAACTTATAAATAGGAACCAAACCCTCAATTATAATATTTAGAACTCTGAAGTAAAAGAACACAATTTAAAAATATTAGAAAAAAATAAAATAAAAATAGAATAAAAATTAAGGGTGAATTAGGTCACGTGCGATTCACAAACTAGAACATAACCTGACATTGAGCCACTTTAGGGTTTGAAGGCCTACATTGATAAGAGGCTTTCCAACAAGGTGTAGTGGTCGAAGGGTTTAGGTGAACCAATTTTTCACCTATAACTTGTCCAATTTTTTAAAAATATCAAAGGATATGATCTAATTATGAAATTTAGTCTACTAAGGTAATTTTGTGTAGATTAATTTAGTAATTTTATTTTAATTAAATAATTAGTGAAAATATAGTGTCCATAAGAAAATGCCATATTTTGGTAAAAATTGAAATAATTATTAAAAATATTAGTTGATATTATTTCAAGCTCATTTTAGTGTATAAAATACTTAATATATGTATTTAATTGTAGCAACAAGAATTTATAAAAATATGTAATTTTACTATTTATTATATTTATTTTGAATAAAATAGCTAATTTTGCTAATTTGTTAAAATAATTAATTTTTAATGAAATTAATGAATAAGTCCTATATGTTTTGACTTTTAGAAATTTATAAAGACACTCGCTAATTTTTCATAATTTTGAGCTAAAACCATTATTTTTGGAAAAATAGATAATAGTTAATTTATTGTAATTCATCATTAATAGTTACACCACATTTTTTTTTAAATCTATAGGACTTTTCGTAAAATTAATTAGGCTCGTATACCATTTATTATGTATTTTCCTAATAAAAACCCATATATTAGCTTAATATGTAATATAATAATTAGTACTAGTAAAATATTTGTCAAATTCATGTAAAATTAACACTTTTAGGTATAGTTAGACTTCTAATTTAGAATCAAGGCTTATTTGAGTTAATTACGAAGTTACGATAACATACAGTTAAGTTCGTAGCAAGAAAGGGTATTTATAGGCTTATAACCATATCGATCAATCTTGTTTCTTAAGATATATTAATAATACTTAAAATAACTATCATGCTGGCATAAAGTTTGCTGAAATTGGATAAGAAGTAAGTTACAATCGAATGAAGTTTAAAAGCGCAACAATTAAAGCCTATAAGAATTTAGATTCGACTCGTAGTTAATTTGAAAACTACGTTATAGTTTCATAAATGTAATACATAAGGAAGGATCACGTCACAAAATTTAGGATTTTCCATTACTAGTAATCATAGGTAAGTGGATCTAACCCATACTTAGAGTAGATCTATTGCAACTCATAATGCTGCGTGTTGTTTGATACTATGTTAATTGGATATGGCTATATTTTGATTAACTAACATGATACTATGCCGAATGCTAATATGGTGACTTTCAATGACGGTAGCTATATCTTAGTGACACTGTTATGTTGCTTTGTTGGGTGTTGATGTGGTGTTTATGAACGATTGTACTAACTAAGGAAATTGAACAATTGCTAACCCAATCTTCTAGGTGTTCACCTAAATGACCCTTAAGTAAGATACTAGAATTTCTACTAGGGATATTTCGAAAACTAAAGTGAGATAACTAGGTAAAATAAAACTTGAAGACTAGTTGTGCTAAATGACATTCCTGAATTGTTACTGCATAGTATGGCATGGTTTAAAAGGGAACTAAGGGTCAAATTTTTCAAAATGAGACTTCCAAGTTACTAAGAAAAATTGTAGCTTTATGAACCCAGTTTTTAGAAGCATATAAACTCACATTGCCGAAACATCTTAACTATGTGGATAGTCAGAATTAGTAGACTACAATGTATAGTCTAATGTTGTAAAACAAAGTTGGAGGTCTTACTCCTAAACAACTCCTTGTTGCCCCTTTTTATATTGGTAGAATACTACAATATGTAATCCAATTTGGTAGAAGTCCTACTCCCAGACAACTCCTTACTGCCTTTAGGTTCATAGATGTTGTATCCAGATGCCTACCTTATGTCAACTAATCAAATGTAGATATTGGAGGACATAAGACATCGACATTGATGCATGCTATGTATATGAGCATAACATACTATATTGCTAGCATTAAATGCTTACTTAGGCTATTGTATGTGTAGAGCTAAACATGTTGGAATTGAGTGAAATGTTTCAGTTATGATATTGCTTATATTATATTATTTGTTATCCACTCTCACTCGGCTTCAATAGCTGAAGAGATAAAATGTTTTACTCTCAAGTTAATAGTATTGTGAAGGGCCCAATAGTAAGGGGTGATGTATATTAAGAGTGTGAGTCAGAGTCAGGAACTTTTGTATGGAACCTGTACTAAGTTAGCAATCCTACTATTACTAAGATGACAAAAGAAAAAGCTAGTTTATGTTTTGATGTAAATATTAGGCTGTACATATAAGTTATAACAAAATGTCCAGTTAAACTCTAATCTAGTAACCCCATTATCATGTAAACATTTTTTTTTTTTTTATGAATAAGTAGATTTAGTTAGTTTTTAATAAGTATATCTGTATGATGATGCATTCCATGAAAAGTTGAAATGTGACAAATGGAACATTTTCATATATATTATATATTAAAGAAACGTGTAGTTAGGCCATATTTTAAAATGTAAAACCAATGAAAAGTATGTTCAAATAAGACCAAATGATAATATGAGTTCCCTAAAAGTTATAAAGAATAGTCCTATAAAGTTTGATTACAAAAATAAGTTGAAATACAACTAATATAGATTATAACGTAAAATTTGTCTGGTTAAATTTTAATTAGTCGAGAAATAGAATTTTTAGATTAGATGTATAATATAGTGTTCTACTATTTTTAAAATATATTATGGAACTTCATAAATAATAAATCATCATAAAATTATACTCAGAAGGTAACGTAAAATTGGACCAATATATATATATTATATATATATGTATACATATTCATCACCACCTTAATCAAGGCAGTGAATGTATCTACATATATAGCTTAAGCCATATGTTGAAAACCATACAGAGAGAATCAAAGAGAGGCGAGGGAGAGAATGTGTAAAAGAGAGGATAGAATGAGAGGATAAAGAGTGGCAAAGGAAGAAAAAAAAGGAAAAAGGAAAAGAAAGAAAAATAGAAGAAGAAGAAGAAGAAAAGAGATTGGAAGATTAAAATTTTTCCATTTTCCAATATCCAATATTTCCAAGTAATTTTGGTTTCATAATTATAAGTATTATTTCTTTTAATTGACATTTAATAATTGTAGAAAAGATATCGTCGTAATTCCGTTATTTTCCTAAATTGAGTATTTCATCTATATGATTACATAAATTTCTTCTTATTTGAATTTTAAACTTAGAATATTGATAGTTATATTTTTTATTATTTTCATTTAATAACCTGTAAAAAAGCTAGATAAATATATATATTTGTATGAATCATCTTTTCCATTTATATATAAATAAGCTACATATTCAAAATGGTACTAAATTAATCGTACCATTAGTACGTATAGCATAATATGATAATTTCTCGTATAAGATAAATTACATATTATATAATATTTTAAATGTAATAAGTGTTATTTGAAAAATATACACACAAGCTATAACGACGTATTACTTATTGAATGATACTTTCACTAATAGCATTCTATTATAGTATTATCTTACAATTATATATATATAACTAGGGTTATATGATAAGTAACATAGCGAGGATGGTACATATTCAACATGTATATATGAAATAGAATAATATATATATTTATAAAGTTTTGATTATAAGTAATATAGAACTTGATCAACTGAGTAAGATTATAAATTTAAATTTAAAAAATTAATGATTTGAAGCTTATATATAGTAAGGGTATAAATACTAAAATGATATTTATATTATAAGAGTGAGTGGTAATAATACGACTCACATTAGACTCGAGTGAGCAAATTACAGACTTCAAGTAAGTTGGGATCTATGCTTTATGGCATGTTGAAGAACTGTATTAGAGTACTTAGAGACGTGGGAGTGCTTTTAAGTGTGTTTGTAAATTAATTGAATGTGCACATGCCTTGTATGTGAATGTTACTTGAATTGTAGGCTTAGAATGTTACTTTATATGCTTATATTCGATTTACTTTGTTTTGTGAGATAGTTGATCACCACCTAATTAGATGTAATTAAACATTGACCTTCTTACTAATTGGACATACATAGTAACCACTAGGGAAAAATGACTAAGATTTTCAAGCCATATACAAACCCCCTTTGATTAAGATAGCTATAATGGTCATTTTCCCACCCTTAGTTGAACTAACTAATAGGAGAGGAGGTCATGATAAGGTTAGGGGCCATGGTTCGAAGGGAGTCATAGGCAAAGGGTGTCCTCCATTGCATAAGCCCTGGCTTGGTTTCGATTTGTGAGTACATAATGTCAAACTCCTCAACTCAGATTAGTGTAGGGGTAACTTCTCTAATCTCACAACGAATCAAATAATGTTATGCAATGGAATTTTCTTATTTGATTTGCATTTCATTAAAATAAATTGATTGATGTGCTCTTTTATTTTCATTATGTTCATTGAATTAGTTGTGCTCATATCCCTATAAACCTTACTATAGGTTCACTATTGATTAAGGGGCATATGCCATAACTACCCTTAAGACAGTATACTTTGATTGGGGAGTAAGGAAAATTGAAGACTTACAAAGAACCAAACTTTTACTTAGCCATCTTTTACCTTTTATAGAAATTAACTGGAATATGGTACTCTCAAGATGCCACTGGTTTACAACATGTTGTACATAAACGCCAAAACTTATAGTTTTTGTAAACATTTCAAGAATGATAGAAACTTTAGATGAATGGAAATATAACTATTTTACTAATTTGTAAACTACTAATGTTCTTAAGCAGGTATTTTGAAAAACTCTAACACAGGTTTCACTAATAATAGCTATAGAATTTGATCCTTCAAAGCAATTGAGTCTAGTACGCTTGGTGTGAACTAGGTCTACAGTAACAACTATAAGGCTAGCTTCTACCTTAGGATAGTTCACATAGTAGGGCTATTACAACTCTAACTCTTCGGGGCATAACAAAACCTAATAACTCTACAATAATAGTCCTCACCTTCTCACAGTCCTCATACTGATAATAATCAAAAACTTGCTTGACCTTCTGTTCCTTATCTAGGTAGTCATTAGCAGTTCCAAAAACATTGAAGCTCAGAATCTAAAGCTTCATGTAGTCGGTAACTCGGGGTGCTTAAGCTTACTTCTCTTCTTCTTTGTACTCTTCTTCTCCTTCATCATTCATATCTCCTAAGCTAATCCTCCTTTGTACTCATATTCTTACTCCTCCACCTTAAGCTTATCAAGCTAGGGTCTATCCTTTAGCAGGTCGAGCATTTGTGTAGTGTTTTGCACGGCCTTAACAGGTTAATAAGCCAATGCATGAGTAGCTCTAGTCAAATCGACTATGAAGTTAGCAACCTCATCAAGTCGTTTGTCTATCTCCTATAGGTGTTTTGGGCTTATCGCCCATGGTAGATAACACTGCTATTGTCATCTCCAATTCCAACATTAACACTTAGATTCATCATTTTCCTTTACAAGAACTTAGTTACAAACTTTGAATCTAAGAAACAATAGACACTATTCCTCTAAGCTAATCAACATACATACTCTTCCATATGAATGTCTAACTAATATGCAAATGTAATTGCTATTTCAACAAATAAAAAACTCAATTAAACTTGCTCTGTTTTCATGAACTTAAATTAAGACAAAATAGGGTATACAACCACAACAAACTAGTATACCTTCTACTTACTTAAAAACACTCACAGCTAACTTCTATGCAACCACAACACACTACCATAACAATCATTACTCATAAGATAGTTTAAACCCAACTTACTCGAATGAAACCTCCACTTCGATACCAAGATGATACAAACTAGTCTAAGGACTAACAAAGTCGATCACAAGGGTAGGTCCAAGCTTGTGGAAAGACTAAAAGGAAGGCTAAAAATGCATGCAAACGACAACAAAAGTAAAACAAGCAAACCTTCAATCTAATCCAAGAATATGATGCACCAAGGAACTACCAAGAACTCATGGCTCAACTCAATATGACATACAAGCTAGTCTAATGAGAGTAATTGCCACCTAGTCTTGCTTAAGGGTTAAGATAAAAGCGAAGTAAGTAATAGAGAATAATGCTCATAAAAAGGAGAAGTGAATATTCAATGTCCAAAAGTGTCAGATGATTATGCCGCTACATGTACAACCAGTATTTATACCTGAAAGTTTATGGCATCCTACCTAAAATGGAAAAGACTAAAGGGATAATGACCCCAAATAAGTAGATACAAGGAATATCCTAAGGGTATAAATGAAAATATAGGAAAATGGGTATCATGTATAGAAGATTCCATCATATGATTGCTCGGATACGTGGCTCTCTATGGATGGGTGACTTTATAACAAAAGAAGACAAACTATGCAATTAGGTTGGTGACTGCCAGGGCGAGGTATTGAATAGGGATGCTAAATTAGCTGTATCGAGCTGAGTGGATGACACTTCTGAGGTGAATTCAACTCGAACGTATTCAATACAGCTCAGATTCAAGTAGGTTAAGTAGATTGTTAAATGCGTTGAGCTATTGTTCGAGTGTAGCTTTAGTTAGTAGCTGGAGACTACCGATAAGTATGAAAGGGTTCAACTTGTCCTAAATAAGTATCATACAAGGAATGTTAAAAGTGGACAAATGGGAAATTAGAAAATAGAAGCTTTATACAGCAAATTCCATCGCATGAGAGGCTTGGATACATAGCTAGTAGTTATTGGCAGGCTTCTGGTAGAAATAGTTATTAGAACATAATGAAGATAGTTAATGCTAAGCTAACTTGTAAGCTCTCCTAGGTTAAGTTCAACTTAGAAGTTATCTAAGTAGCTTAAAATAAGGTCCGTCTAACTGTTGGGTAGCTATGTTGAATTGTTTATTGAAAATCCTTCAAGTCGACACTCGAAGATTAGCAACAAGCATAAAAGAGCTCGACTCAATAGTAGCAATAGAATGGTGGATAGAAATAAGTTGGATTCTTTGAGTATAGGTCAAGAAAGGAGAATGCACCTTACTAAGCTCTCAAGTCCTTATGTTTGGGCTCAAATCAAAGGTCCTATAGCTTAATTCCTATCAAGAAGGCTCAAGGAAAAGGAATAGCTAAGGCTGTAGAGACTAACTATCCTAAGGTTGGAAAACGAAAGGGGATGTAGACGGAGGAGGGAGCTATAGGAGAGTAGGGAAGCTAGAGCCAATGTAGCAAAAAACCTTCGGGGACGTACATCTTCCTACAAAGGTACCCTTAAGGGTATCGCAGGAATACGATCTAGGTGAAGAGAGGAGTGGGGTTGAAAAGGATTCAAATGGCTCTAAAAGAGGGTTTAAGTGTAGTCTGTAGAAGTGACAAGTGATAGCGATGGGTTAAGCTAGGTAACATCCCTGTGGAAGAGAGTACAACTCTAACAATTAAAGAAGCGAGTATGGAGGGAGATGTCATGGTCATGCCGATAGAGGCAAAGAGTCCGTTAGGTGTACTGGGTGGTATTGAGCTCTTCATGGGTAATGTTGAGGCTTTAGGTGTTGCGGTAGAGGTGGAGCCACCAACTTTAGCCAGATTAGGTGGGGTGTTTCGATTGAAGTGGAATGTAAAATATATGGATAAAATATGCAAACGAAATTTTAGGGAATGGTGAAATCAACACAAAAATGATGTGTAAGACATTGCTGGATGAAGACTTAAGGGATATGGTAATGGCATAAGTGGGTCAAAACAGGATGGGTATAATCTGACTTGCTTATAGGAAAATGCATAAGGTGAATATGACTTTTCACACTTTAGTAGATTACCAAGCCATGTTGTGTCACTAACTTAATATTTTAAGCATAGGTAGAGGCCCACATATTGAAAGCTTCTCAGATAGTCTTGATTAAGTGAAAACAGGTAATGTAAAGGTATGGCTATATTATATTTGTAAGTATTTTAATTAAGGTATATCTAATTGAGGGCATGGCGTACAAGAGGTAAGGGATAAGATGGCTTGGTATAAGAGCGAGGTAGAAGCCACGTTAACATAGGTTAGGAGAATGCAAGTAAAGCTTAGTGTAGTTAGGCAAAAGTTAGAACAAAAAGAGCTAGCTATAAAGGAACTATAATTCAACTTAGGATAAGGGTTGATGAGCTGAAAGCTAAGTAGAAGAAGATCACCAAGTTGAACTCGTCAGCTGTAGAAATGTAGGAGAAGATAAGGGATGTAGAGAAGGGGTAAGATAGGCTAAAGGGGTAAATTATCGTGCTTAAGTAGAAAGCTGGGCTGTAGGACAAAATGTTAAACTAGAGGAGGAGGTCACTAAAAAGAAGAAAAAGATTTAGCATCTAGAGGAAGAGGAACATGAGCAAACTATCCTCCTAGAGGTTGCCAAATACCTCTAAGTTAAGGTTTAAGAGAGGAACCTAGAGGCAGACTTAAGTTGTTTAAACATCCTAAATTCAGTAGAGCCCAACATCCCATACATGGAGTAACCTTCTTTGAATACCAAGGAAGGGGAAGGTGAGGTAGATGTTGTTCTAACAAGTAGGTCTAAGGATGGGAGTGAGGTAAGCAAGAAGGAAACCTTATCGAGCTCTAGACTTATAGTTATAGGCTCTATTTCATTGGTCTTGTGGTGTTAGTTCTATTATGCCATTGTAATGCCATGAGGTTGGCATGTCAACCTCAATGTAGGTGCTATGGATAGTTTACTTATTTCCATGTAGTGCTATGTGATTGCCACATTCATTAAGCAGTACAGGTGGGTGGCACTTTTAATGTGTTTTGTCTTTTTCTTGTTTCAAAATTTGAGAAACATGACTTCTTTTAGTATTATTTGGCACCAATTGCCAATTGCATGGATCAGGCAAATTTGTCGCAAGAATCTAAACTTCCTTTATAAAGTGCTTATCCTCTCCCTATAAATTGGTAGTAGGGCACTTCATTTGTATAACAGTTCCCTACAGTATCTTGGATCCTTCTAGTCTCATAGGTCCTTAGAAGTATTTCCATCATAAGATAGCACATACCACCAACCATTGGCAGCTGGCCTATCGATGATGGAAAATCAACTCCTTATGGGTAAACCATAAGCGAAATTAAAGCTCTAGTATCCAGTTTCAATATCAAGATGCCATGGCAAATAATCTATTGCCCTTTGAGGATGAGATAAGAACCTAACATCTCATTTAACATTCATCAATGTGATGATGTTTGTACAAGCTCGCCATTGGGCATGCTCAAAGGGTAATGGGGTTAATGTGACTTATGGGATCAATTAGGTTTCCATATAGGGTGCCTTATTAGCTGAAGAGGGGAAGTCCGATACTAGAAGGAGTTAAGAGGGTGTGACACGACACTCCTCTTAAGTTCTTAGATTCCTTTACTTTCATAAAGTCAATCCTTATCATCCAAGTTGTTTTAGTGTCATGGTTTAAATCCTTATGCTATACAACACTTCTTAGTTGATAAGCTTATATGGGTTGTTTGGTACCATCTTCTAATAAAGGGGGGTCAAAACATTTGGACTACCACTTATGCATACTTAAGTGAAGCATTCTCTTAAGGATGTCATCTAGTCTATCACCTTTAATGTAGTATCTACTGCAAGAGCTTGTCCTTACAAGTTGGTACTACATTAGGGGTAATAGGCTTGGTTACATTCTTGACAGTGGTATAGTCAACTAAGGTGCACATCTTCAAAGTCACTGTTTGAAGATTCATAATGCCTTCTTTATCTATTATTATTATTTTATTTTATTTTTGTATCGATGACCATTACTTGTGTACTAAGGGTTGACATATCGACCTCTTTATACATAATAACTTTCTATCAAAGGTTGGTATGCTGACCTACTAGCTGCTGTAAGTGTTGTTTGGCTGTTATGAATGAAAGTTGTCCTTTATGCATTCTTTACTTAGGTTTTCTATTCCTTTCATTATGTATGACGTCACCATGGTTGTATTAGGATCATCATCATTGCATGTCACACTGTACTCTTCTTTTATGAGGTATATAGGCCTTGTTTATGCTAGACAAGTCCCTACAATGTATCTTAAGGGAACTTAAGGCACGCGTAGGAGGACAATCATTTTTCATCTATTTAAACCACATTGAAGTGTGAACTAACCCATCCCTACATGCTATGTGTACAAGTACACTTTAATAAGGACATTTTGTAGGGTAGCCTATGTGTTAGGACGATGTTTTATTCACCATAAGATGCCTTACTATAGTAAGGCAATCATACATCTATGTATGCTTAAGCAAGAATTATAGAGGCCTTGTCTTAAAGGGGGTAAATGTCACATTGGCCAGGGGTGAAAAATTACCTTAAGGGTCGGCATGCTACCCTCTACAAGAGCTACCTCATAAACATGAGGTGGTGTGAACCATATCATTTGGGGTGTTTTAATCCTACCTTAATGATGAGTTACCAACTATTGGTCCTCTTACTCGTGTACGGCTCTAGGGTCTTCAATCCCTCAACCGAAGAATTCTCTCTCATTAACTTGTTGATGACGAGAAACTCTATGCAAACAAAAAATGGCTAAACTCCTTGATAGTTCTAAAAGGTTACACCCAGCTCCATTCCCTTTCTATTGTCGATGCCGACTATTCCCTGGCCGATGACTCTATATTAAGTGATTTAACTTTTCTACCACTAAGAGTTCCTACTATCAAGACCAAATGGTACTGTTGTTGTGGTAGATCGACGTGTACCGTATAAAGGTCTACTATTAACCCCCTTTTAATTATAAGCCTTTCATACGACATACAAAGCTCTCTCCACTATACGCTACTACTAGGCTCATAGATAAGTAATATAGAGCAATTTAACTAAAATTAACTTCTATGGTGTAAATTAACTAAATAAATGTGTGGACTCATAAGTTTCATACCAAAAGAATATTACAAACCAATGCAGTTCGTAAAGGGAATTGCATTAGAAACTTTAATCTATGATATAAACAAAAATGCAAAAGTAAATGGTTATCTACAAAACTATTACAATATTTCCTCTTTGCTCCCTGATCGCTCCAACCTAACTCCAAATGAGACTCACCTCGGGCATCCGTCGACCTAAATGAATAAAGAGGTTTTTCTACAGCAAAAAAAATCTATCGAGGTGTAAGCTTAAGCTTAGTGAGATAAATACCTTCATCAATACTGCATGGTAGAAATTTATTAGATGCATAATCATATGAATGCATGAACAATCGGTATGCCGAATAATCAGTATGCCAAAAAACACATACAGTGGCTTAGGAACTGCATACGAATCAAAATTACGCCCCCAATCGTTGAGGTTTGGAGATAATTAACCAACCCAAACCAAAATCCGGGTTCTAGCCATTGGGTTTTATTTCATTTGCACTATTGTACTTAAGTCAAAACAAAATTATATATATATATATATATACTTTCTTTACTAAATATCAAATCATATTTTCAAAATCCCAAGTCCAATTGTGTGGTGGCCTCCGTAATGTATAAACATACTGCCCCTCGCTGACAGTTAGCATCTCTCGACACCTAGTAAGCCAATCAACTTAGCATAGAGACTCAATAAAATGATAACATAACTAATGCCCAATCTTGCAAGAGGCCCTCCTCTTATGAGTCGCTTCCCATCTTTTGTGTGAAGCAATAGTTGGTGCTATTTAAAGCAATTATGGTGAATGCATAATCCGTTTAATCGTATAAGTGGTTAATACGATTTTCAAAGTGATCAGACAATTTCATTTCATACAATCGCGCGTATAAATTATCACAAACAATTCCCATTTTATATAATTAACAAGCCATAGCATTCAGTTCACAAATTCATACACATATTTCCCATATCCCACAAGTATCCAAATTTATATATATAAGTTTAGGTGCATTTATTTTATAAGTAAAATCAAGTAAAGAGTCATCAGGAATTCTCTCACTCCACCATGCGAGTTAGTAAAAGTAGTTCGAGGGCAAGTCGTCTCCAAACACAGGGTCCTCTAGTCATCGAAATCATAATACTATAAGGGGTTGAAATAAAACTTAGGAAACTAAGCTAAAACCCCGTAAGTTGCACTCTTGACTAGTTTTCGTATTTTTCATAGTTTTACTTAAAAGTTCAATTGTATATAACTTTCTCGTTTTAAATCTGATTTTTATGATCTTATAGTCAATCTTCATCATTTTCAAGTTTACTTTAATATGGTGAGGTTAGATTTTCGAGATGAGGCATGGAAGTCTATCCATAGGTTAGAATAGTAGTGGTCTTCATGATTTAAAGTGCTTTTAGGCTTTGTTTGGTTAATAGGATTTTTTGATAACTTGGGAATTCCTTTAGGCTTAGGCTTAAGATTTCATTCTAGGCTCAAAATACTCCTTAAGGTTAGATTTACAACTTTGATTTACATTTGTAAGGCTATTAACCACTTCTTGGGCTCTTAAGTAGGCTTAAGTTGTCAAATGGGTTTGTTTTTTACTCAATTCAAATATGGCCACCTTCTTGGGCTTAGGGAGTGTCTTGTGGGCTTCTTGAGGGTCTTAAAACAACTTTCATTATTGTGTCAAGTTGCTGGTCAGAAACTTAAGGGTGGTTTAACTTGTCGTTTGAGGCCCGTTTTGGAAGTTTTATGCTCGATTTTGAGTTTTAGGCTTAATATATTATCATACTTCTTTTGGTTGGTTTTTTCACTTTGTTTACTTATTTTTATCATATTTTTAAGTGTTTTTGAGGAATATTCCAAATCTGATCGGTTTGAGCATGAGGGCTTCCAACTTGATTTTCCAACTTGTTTCATCATTTCATTAACTTTAGGTGTTAGATCATAAACTTAAGCTACTTGTATTCAAATCTTAAGTTGACTTCTTTTTCATAAAATGATTATTTGGCTCATACTTTACACGAAAATAGAGGATGTCACTTTCATGTTACCTCCCATACCTTAGTTCATGTCTTATAAAGTTGGTTTCCTTATAAAACTTCATATGATAAATTTTTCTTTTACCTAAGTCTAGATTATAGTATGTTTAACTTAATGAAAGTGAAAACAACATCCAAACGACCTCTAAATCCTCACGTCCAGCATGCTTCTCTTTCATTCAAGTTCTCATTTCAAGATTTTCTCAACTTAAAATCTTCCATTCTAAGTGTTAAACAAGTATCTCTATAAAACACTAACTTTATATGCTCATATTTCAACTTCCATATAAGGTTTTTATGAGATTGCTTCTTAAGGTGGTCTTTGATATTATACCAACTTATGATCATACTCATATACTTGCTTGTCCTTAAAGCAAAAAAATATGGTGGTTATGCACTAAGGTTCCACTTATGCTCTTTGTCTTATATCCTCTTTCTTGCACCCCTTTTGAAACCCAAGTTGTGGTCCTTTGAAGTGGGGTTTAGGAAGTGTTCTAAGGATCTTAAAAGACTTTGAATGCTGGCAAAAACTAGACAAGAAGAAGTTGAAAGTTCCATGAGTGTGTATGTGCTTAGAATGTGGCGGTAAGTGAAGGGTTTTGTGGGGTATGGTTATTTTTTCTTTTATGTTATTTTCAAAGTGAGTGAAATGGAAGTGAAAATGAAATTGAAAGTGAGAGCAAATGGGAAAAGAGTGGCCAGTTGGGAATGGGGTGGGAAGTATGTTTAATAAGCTTAATTTTGTTGTCTCGTAGCATGCACAAAAGTAAACAATTGTAACTATTAATGATGTAAGCATTAAGGGATGAATAGTTGAGTATAAGATAAAGTGATTGATGGATGAAAGACAAGAGTATGGCCCCCCTTAAAGCCATGTAAGAACCGCCCATATAGTGTCCCTTTGGGCATGGAAATGTCTTGTCTCCTTTATTAAAGTGAAATACATGAAATCTTATGATAATTTGTCTACATTTAGTACAAGTGAAGGGTGATAAGGAAAGTATCTTATCACTAGTTTTTGATAAGTTATCAATTTTAATAAATGATTCTAATTCTCAATTGATAAGTTATTTAGGGTGATTGGTTGGTTTACTTATTCATGTGCACAAGTCTTATGCATGAAGATAAGGAAACTATCTTATAGGAAATTATTTTAGGATTTACTTCTTGAATTATTTTGCAAAATGATGATTTAGTTCTTATAAAATTATGAAATTTTCTAGAGTTGAATGTAATTATTCAAATTAAATTATCAATTAGTCACTTAGGGTTAAAATTCCTTAATTGTTTTAGGGTTTAGGGTTTTAGGTAACTTTAGAGTTTGCATTTTTTTTCATGTTCAGGTTTTATCGATAATAGGCTTTTGAATTAGAAAAGTAAGTTCGTTTCTAATCATAAATTTGAGTTCTTAGTTTAGTTGATCCTTGGGAATGTTTGAAAAGTACTCTTAGTCAAATCATAGGCCTGTTAAAAGTAGGGTTTACACTTATTGAGTAACGTGAGCTAACCTCACTTTAGTCGAGTACTCTTCTCTCAATATCCTTCCAATTCTCACAGCATCCCTTCTAGTCTTGGCCTCCTTTTTAGTACAACATTTTCATTCCTCTCGTCTATTGTGATAAGAGAATCTATGTATGGAACCAATGTTGCACTACTACCTATCCATTGCATTTAACATTGTACAATTTTTCCTTTTTTTTTTTTTGCCGTTTGTCCTTATTGCCTTTTTTTCGTATTTACTAAGAATCTCCCCTTTTGTATGTCTTTTTGTAATTTCATTATTTGTATTGTTACACTAGGGGCTTACTATAAATAGTCCCTTCACCTTGTAAGCTAAAATCATCTTACCTAACAGATATATATTGAATATATTGTTCTTACAAGATAACCCTCTCTAAGTTCATTTTCATATACTCTTTTCTAATCTTATCGAGTAGCTTAGGATTAGTGGTAGGTAGACCTCGACATCAACTTATGCATCATATCAAGTGAAGTATCAAGTTGTGTTGTATTCGTTGGTGTGTTATATTCTCTGAACAGCTTCACATCAGCTATTTTAGTTAGTTCGTAGACCTACTTACTTTATTTTCTTCAATGTTTCAAAGAACTAATTGGTTCAAATCTGTTACGATTAGTCTTAATGATAACTGAGCTCCTAGGCACATCATATAATCCTAGTATCAAAGATTGAGGTTATGATTGAGAGCTGTATAGTGATAGTCCCTACTTGTTTGTTGTTCGTGATACTCTATCTTCATTTGGAAGAATAGAGCAAGTTTACAGTTTACAATTCATGCTATATTTGTGCGTATAAGGATTTCCTATGTAAAGAGTATTTTCTAACACTTTGTTTTTAGAATGTTGAATCTTAGTGTTTAAGGAGAGATTAATGATGCTAAAAATGATGCTCATGGTTATGGTCGAGTTACCTAACAAACACCACATACTACTGATAAGCATATACAAGACCTTACTACTATTATGGCTAATTTAGTTGTTTCAGTACAGAGAGTCTTAGAGACTAGGCCATAAGAGAGAGTTATTGAACAGGGCTAAGAAATGAGAGATAGGTCGAGAAGACAAAAGATTAAACCACTTACACCAGAGCCCATTCTTGTGAACTAAGCACTACCACGGCATGCCGAAAGAATAGCGAGAAAGAGGTTAGAATTAGAGGAGTATGAAGAGGAAGAACAATATATTGAAGTTGATGAGCATGAACTTAGGGCTCTTAGGGGCGCTAAACACCTCAAAGTATAGATTGCAAGCTTTAATGGGTCTAGTAGTATTAACAACTACTTAGATTGGGAGGAGAAGATCGAGAAGATATTCAACTTCTACAATTATGAAGACGCTATTTTTATTCGAGTAGCTGCATTGGAATCTTGTAGATATACGACAATGTAGTGGAAGAAGCTATAGAATGTTCACTTAAGGACCCGATACGCAGTCCAAACATCGAATGAGATGAAGAGAGTTCTGAGAAGTAGGTTCGTTCCTAAACACTACAAGTAAGATACTTTCCGATGTCTTCAAGATTTGAGACAAGGTAATCGGTCTGTGGATGACTATTTCTGAGAGTTTTAGTTACTCATGATCTAGTATGATGTCAACAAACCTGAGACACAGACTATTGTAAGGTTTATTTCTAGGCTAAGGACCGAAATTGGTAACATAGCAGAGCTATAGAGTCTTACAACTTTGGATGAAGCCATTAGGGTAGCATAGAGAGTTGAAAGGCAAAGGTGGAACCAAGTTAGTCGAATGTCGAATAGCCGACCTATGTTGCTAAACAAGGGCAACATGCTGAGCCGACCAGGGAATGACTAAGCATCAAACAGTTCTGAGGTGGAACGTTGAAGATAAGTGGTAATCTAACCAAAAAGCCGAAGTTAAGGCAAAGCTAAGGAACCTGAGGTTCGAAATGACTAAGATCAAAGCTCAGGAAGAAAGACTTGAGAAATCAAATGCTTTAAATGTCTCAATTATGGGTAGGTAACAAGTTAATGTCCAAACCTGTAAACCCTACTTTTAGTGGGCCTAAGATTTGAGTATGAGTACTTTCTGAAGATTCCCAAAGATCAATTAGACCAAAAACTTAAGTTTATATTTAAAAATGAATTAAATGTTTCCAATCCAAAAACCAATTTTAAATAAAACTCAAGCTTAAAGAACTGCAAGCTCTAAAGTCACTTAAAACCCTAAGCCCTAAAATAATTAAGAAATTTTAACCCTAAGTAATTAATCAATAACTTAATTTGAATAATTTCATTCAACTTCAGAAAATTTCACAATTTTATAGGAATAGAATCATAAATTACGAAACAATGCAAAATAAAAACCCTAAAGAAATTTCTTATAAGGCCATGCCCTTATCTTCATGTATAAGCTTTACACATAAATAAGTAGGCCACCCAATCACCTCAGATAACTTATCAATTGAGAGTTGGAATTAATTATCAATTGATAACTTATCAAAATCTAGTGATAAGACAATTTCTTTATCACTCCTTCACTTATACTACATATGGACAACTTTTCATAAGCTTAATTTTAATAAATGAGACAAGACCACTCCATAGCCCAAAAAGCACTTTAAATGGAAAATTTAGACAAGGGAGAAAGTGTCACGCCCCGAAGCGGCAGAGTCGTAACAGCCCCGCCGTGTAAACCACCCTAAGATAGAAGTTGGCCTCACAACCGCTATCCTAGACCTGATCTACACAAGGCGTCCACAACTAACCCGCTTTGAAGTAGACAATTTGTAATTTAAATAAATCATTTACCTATAAAAGTGAGGAATTATATATATATATGTTATCATTCAATTATTGCAGTTAAAGTTTACAACATTTCTCTATAGTATATTCCCTAGTTATTACATCACTCGGAAATGAAAAATAATTCTAAAATAAAAACTTAGACCTTAAAATATGTATTTATTCTTCAATATTTTTCCTCACTCCCAGGATCCAGCAGTTGCTAGCTTCTGAGTAATTGGTTGCCGCTTCTTAGCCAGCACCTGCACGACGTCTATAGGGATGTGAGCAACCACAGCTCAGTAAGTAGGGACGGAGGACTTAAAACTATACCATACACGTAACAAGGTTTTCAATCACTTATTAGGTGCAATGCATGTGCAAGCAAATGCCATCGCACGACGTTGTCCGGCCCGTCGTGAGATTAGAGAAATTGCGCCCGCTCTAATCCGGGTTGAGGAGTTACCGTTAATGCAACAGCTCACGACCAAACCCAGGCTTGTGTAATGGAGACCTTGCTCCTCTCGCGACTACCTTCGAACCACTGTCTTCACCCCTGCCGCGACCTCCTCTCCTGTCACTTAGTTCGACTGAGGATGAAGAAGGGACCATTTTGCAATCCTGCGCTATCCCTTCCGAAGGGGTCGGTATTTGGCCGGAGAGTCCTAAATCCCCTAACGGGTTGCCATGCATGCTTGATTATGATTACTGGTCGTATATTTGATTAGGTCCAGTTTAGGGTGATCAATCATTACATACAATTCATACAGTATGTACCAGAGCAATAAACAGAATCATGGCATCACCCATAATCAAGCACATATATACATTCAACTATCTAACAAGCACAACCAAGCATAATCTTAAGCCTCCCAAAATACAGCATCGTATTAATCCCAACTTACCTCGACTCCTCGCTCGTTCACTCGAGGTCCGATTTGCTCAGGCCATCGCCGGTTATCCCTATAACACGAACGTGGTTTCAGCTTTTCATATAATTGTTATAGGTTCGTTTTATCCTATAATGCTTCTTGTTAGGTTTTGTTTAAGGTTTAATATGCCCAATTATCTAGGTATTAAGTCTTTTAAAATTATTCTAGGTTTGGGGTTAGGTTCAGGTTCGGTTTTCGCATCGATTTCTAAACCAGGTTTTTAGTTCGGTTTTTAAGTAGCGTTTTATATTCCAACCCTAGAAATTAGTTTCAACCCATAATGTGAAATTAATCACATTATTTCCCGATAACCTAAATACCATCATTACCCTTTGTCAGTGTTTATTTTACTCGGTACACTTAAATCCATATCAGTGTACCGAATTCACTCCTAATGTGACAAATTTTTGCATTTTTCATATAATTCCATAAATTCAAGTTTCTTATCAGATTTATTGTGCATTTTTATTATTCTCAAAATATCAATTTTTATTATAATATTTTCTATTTATTATATTTTCAATAATTACACATTATGCATTATTGCATATCATGCACATAATGCATTTCTAATATTTCTATTACCCTAATTACCATCTCTAAACACCAATTATTATTTCAAAATGTCTAAATCCATCATAAATCAGGTTTTACACCTAATTATTCTAATTTACAAAATTAACTCATAATTTACTATGTTTTTCTATTACTAATTTACTACATAATTAACCTAATAATTACATCTAACACCCTAAATGCTATAAGTATCATACTCCATCAGATCTTAACATCCTAAAACATGTAATTATTCACTAAATCAGAAATTAATCATTTAATTACATAATTAACCCTAAATTACCCATTTTATGCCTCTTTTTAGAGCCTAAAAAAATTATCTAAAAATTTAGAAAATTAATTTTTGAAAAAGGGCTTCATAGCACTATTCTATATCATCTAAGTAATCTACAGAAAAATTTTGGGCTTGAAACTACACTCCTAAGGTCATTTATTTCTAAACCGAAATGTGCTCGGTTTTGCATGATTTCTTAAGGACCCTATATTACGGGACATTTTTTCATCTAAATAATATTTTTCCTACAAACTACATACAAAAATATCCCAGAATAACAAAATTCATAATTTTCTAATTATATTTACTATTTTTAAAAAATTTAACAAGAATCGGGATAGAATTTGGACTCACCGGTTTTGGTGGCTCCGGCCACCGCGGGCCACCATGGCCTTGTCGTCCGGCCTGGGCGCTGCCACCACCGTGTGGTGGTGGTGGCCGTCCACTTCCAGATCCTCTTCTGGTGTGGGTTCCTTTTAAAACCCTTAACTGCACAGTTTTTCTTATTTTTTTTATTTTCTGGATTTTCTCTCGAATTTTTTACTCTCCCTAATTTTCTCACTTTCCAAACTGTCCAAATGAGCTCTGTAAATTTTTTCCATATTTATAGACATTTTCTGTAATTAATATGCATTAATTTGACAAGACTTTGTCCAAATTCCTTAATTTTTGGCTTTTGTGTTGTTCAATTTTTATTGGCTAATTTTTATTTTGCAGCTTTGGACCTGCCACGACCTTATCTTGATTCATCTTATCATCTTCTGATTTTTTTCTTATTTTTCCATAATTATTTTATATTTTTCTTTAATTATTTGCTTAGTTTTCGGCCAATTTTAGTAATTACGCGTATTTTTATCTACACGTAAATACATGTAGGGTACACGTGAACATTCCTAAATATTATTTTGGTCATTCTAAAATTTTTAGTATACATATAATCTATCTCTAATAATTTATTGGTTATTATATTACACTTTTTGCCTTTTCGGTAATTAGCAGTTATTATGCTTAAAATTTGAAAATTTTATAGTCTCCTATTTTTCTATTTATTTTCTTAAATTTAAGTTTACGGGGTCATTTTTACTAATATTTCTCTCAATAGTTTATAATTTGGGTGTGATCGGATCCTTTAGCCGATCGCCCTAAACCTTGGGTTCTAAATTTAAACCTTGGGTTCTAAATTCAATCCTACGGTTACTTGGCTGAACTTTGGGGCTTACATTCTACCTCCCTTTAAAATAGTTTCGTCCTCGAAACTACTGTATATCCATGTATTGTTTACTTGCTAGGATTGATAGTTTATATATTATTATTATTCTAAAAATCGAACAACCTATAAGTATTACTTTGTCTTCATTACATTTAGCTCTACTTTAGTTTCTAAGTCTAGACCTTCATCAGGTCGTATCTTTACCTACTCCGTATCTCAACTCTTGAACTTCTGAACCTGATTATCCAGTATTTTTTTGGGGTTACTTCATATCCTTTAAAACCCACTTTCCATTCTACCGAACTATCTTCAAGTGAAACATCTGTGTAGTCTACTGATTAAGTTCCTTAATTGCTTTCTAATTATCATTCCATTTCTTCTCTACTTGGACCTTAACTCGATCTCTTAATTTCCTTTCTTTACATTCCTTATCTTAGTATCGATTAGGGCTTATTTCATTGCTGTAGTCTCCTCCAGTTGTATTGTACTATCTTATACCTAGGTTTATGGCCTCATAAATTCTCTTATTGGTTTCTTCTCCATTTATTCCTTGTTTGATTGTTTCTTAAGTTTTATTTGTGATCATTACTGATTTTGCATTTACTTCATATCATCACCCTTCCTTTCATCTAAACTCTTCCATTCAAATGCTTATACTACTATCATAGCTTCTCATTTGCTCTTCATACAGCTTAGCATAGGATCAACAGAAGCAAATTTGGCAAATCTTGACGCTTCTCCATCTCGGATTCAAATGAGATGGTTAACAACTCAATTTGACTTGACTTGACTTAACTCGAGATGAATATAACTTTTGACTGACAGACTCAGCAAAAGAAATAGTATTAAGATTATTACTGAACAAAACATGACACAACGAGATACACTGACCAGATCGACAAGACATGAGACTCAACAACAACAATTGGACAATTCAGATTTGCCATGTTCCTGTTAGATTACCTATTGCAATTGCTAATATGAAGTACATTGTATCTTTAAATCTTCTCCGTATATTGGATTACTTCAATGGATTTTTCCTCTAATCATCAATTCAACATTTTTAACATCCACTGAAATCCCTTCTCTAAATATAACGAGCTTGATGGAAACGTACTATCTCCTCTGGAAATTACATGTCTTCCATTTCAATATATCACTTATGATCATTCAAATGCTGCCCACAAATACTTTGTATATCAAAATACTATTGAAGGATACCACAATAAGTGTTTTCATATATAGTTGGCATACATTTGTTTCTCCTAATTCTGTTACTACAATTTATGTACTGATCTTGATGCCCTTCTAATCTCATATTATTCTAAAAATTGACAGTTACTCCTCAAACTCTTAAGGCATCATTTACAATATTCAATATAGAGTTTTGATCATGGGTTTGATTCTTAATTAACTAAATCATGAAATTCAAATATCCACAAAATGATCTTCAGTGATACATTTGAACCCTTATATGTTACTAGTAGATCAATACTTATTGATATTTTCCTCAATCTTCTCTTTATGGATATAGACAAACTTCTCATAACCCACCATCAGTAACTTTCCTTTTAACTTCCATTTCCGTCATATCCTACGATTCTATGGATCAATATCCTTTCTCCAATATACATTCTAAACTAATAGGTAACAAAAATCTCAATTATCTTAAAATCCTTGTCCATTTACTAGTTTCTAACTTATACGGAATGAATACCTTAATATCATCATTGTACTTACATTTTATTCATTTGTATATTCTATGGTGAGGGTACTCATCAACAAATCTTTTTGTTCAATGAAATCACTGCTTATTTTCTAATCCCTTTAAGCTCGGATCCTTAAATTCTATCCGTGATTAACATTTCTTATCCTAAGTAGTTTACTAATAGATGACTGTCTCATAAAATTTACTCTCTGGAGAGTTATGCCTTTTCAGATTGATCCTTAAAATAACTAAGTAACTGTTGATTAAAAGTCCTAATCATCTCCAAATTGTTACTTTAATTCCATCTCTACCATCGCTTGTTACTCATCCAATTAATATTTTAGAGTGTTTGGATATTTATTCAATTGTAGTTTACGTAGCAATTTTACTTCATTTCTTATGTATCATTTAATAACTATCCATTTTATTTACCACTTATAAGTACTGTATAATGATATCATTGTACTTGCCTTAGCACTAGCTAAAAATCTCATGATCCATTTCATATTCATTTGGCTTCACTTATACTTAATTATTACTCTAAACTATAATTCTCCAATTCATGATTCACTAAAGGCCTAAGAATTCTTAATCTGATTGTAGCCTTATAGCACTATTCCTTTTACTGTTCTTACCATATAAAGGACTTCTAAAATTAATCACCAAAAATACATTTAATCTTTTCACACTCCTAGCTATAAATATGTCGATCATCATTGCATTTGTACATGTCCAACATAATACACTCCATCGAGAAGCTCTGTTACATTCATTAAAAGATCGTTTGGATATCCCCACATATAAATAAACTAATGCAGGATCAATTTCAGTTCTTAAGAAAACATAATCAACTATCATACCATATCCATAATTCAAATTAGTTCTAACGACTATTCATTCAGAAGAATTCCACTACATTTGTCTTCTAATTAATATTATTTCCACTTGCTGATTTAATACTTTATACATCCATAAGAAAATCAGAAATAACAATCACTTCATATACCTTATCATCATTAGACTCCTTATTATTATCATCATTTATCATCTCCTATACTGCATTCTTATTTTATATAAGGTTCACCCCTAAATTAGATTTTGATTCATTTCTGAATCGGTTTCTAACTTTTCCCTCTTAATGTTTTGTCTTCTTAGAATCCGCTTCTATACTATACTTTATTTCACTCCAAATTATACTACCTCATATTCATACTAAGTATCGAGCTGAGGTCATCTCAGAAAGCTTATAAGTTTTGGATTCACCCTAATTTTTAGTGTATATCACCATATCTTTGTTATTCCAAAACTCAAATTGATTTTCACTATTGTTCATGAGTCTCGTCATGTCATTACATCTCATCTCACCGATCAGTTCTATCAAAACTCTTTACACCTCCACTCTATATTAACTTAAAAATTATTCTTCATTCAACCTAAATCACTTCAATAACCCACTAGTTTTTACATATATAAAGTACTTCCAAAATTGATAATCTAAAACGTATCCAATCCCCTTTTTATATTTTTCTCACAAGGGTATGATACATTACGACAGATGTATATTTCCGAAGAATACACATCCATCAATGAGCACTACTATATCTATTGAAAGATTGATAGGGTCTTAATTTATATGCATAACCAATCATATAAATAAGTCCTAACTCTTGACAAAATATAACTAACTAACACATTGTATTCATCATTCAAATTTCCACCACATTTATCTTCCCATTCATTGAGTATCATTTACATTTGGTGATTCAGGACATTATACTTCAAAAGGAAAATCAGAGGTAGCAATTATTCCATATACTTCACCATTACTAAACTCCTCAATACTATAATCAATTGTCACCTCATATACCGTATTCTCATGTTATATATGATCGTAACCTACTCCAACTAATCCAAGAGAATGTGAAAACCATTCAATAAATCTTTAGAGTTAATCATCCAAGGATATATGATGTACTAGTCATACTAGTAGACTAGGATATTTCTCTTCTATCGTTACTACACATATCTTACTAACATCTCCTGAGTTACAACCTTTCGCTCCCAAACCATCCTTACTCAGCAAGTCATATCACATGATCTCCATATCTCAATTCTGAATTGAATCGGAAATCCTCCTTCAGTTCTCTTGAATCACCTCAACTATTCACTAATTTCTCCATATGATCTCAACACTAGAGCTAAATCTGATTAACGCCTATCATAATGTAGTGTTATAGTCACTACCTATCTTATAATTTGTAGTACGTTACTTTAATATCCATTTGTTTCTACCCACTCTCAATGTACTCCTAAGATGTCTAACTCTTTTAATTGTTCATTTCAAAGCGAGTTCAGTAAAACTACGCTCTGATACCAATTTAGAACTGTCACGCCCCGAAGCGGCAGAGTCGTAACAGCCCCGCCGTGTAAACCACCCTAAGATAGAAGTTGGCCTCACAACCGCTATCCTAGACCTGATCTACACAAGGCGTCCACAACTAACCCGCTTTGAAGTAGACAATTTGTAATTTAAATAAATCATTTACCTATAAAAGTGAGGAATTATATATATATATGTTATCATTCAATTATTGCAGTTAAAGTTTACAACATTTCTCTATAGTATATTCCCTAGTTATTACATCACTCGGAAATGAAAAATAATTCTAAAATAAAAACTTAGACCTTAAAATATGTATTTATTCTTCAATATCTTTCCTCACTCCCAGGATCCAGCAGTTGCTAGCTTCTGAGTAATTGGTTGCCGCTTCTTAGCCAGCACCTGCACGACGTCTATAGGGATGTGAGCAACCACAGCTCAGTAAGTAGGGACGGAGGACTTAAAACTATACCATACACGTAACAAGGTTTTCAATCACTTATTAGGTGCAATGCATGTGCAAGCAAATGCCATCGCACGACGTTGTCCGGCCCGTCGTGAGATTAGAGAAATTGCGCCCGCTCTAATCCGGGTTGAGGAGTTACCGTTAATGCAACAGCTCACGACCAAACCCAGGCTTGTGTAATGGAGACCTTGCTCCTCCCGCGACTACCTTCGAACCACTGTCTTCACCCCCGCCGCGACCTCCTCTCCTGTCACTTAGTTCGACTGAGGATGAAGAAGGGACCATTTTGCAATCCTGCGCTATCCCTTCCGAAGGGGTCGGTATTTGGCCGGAGAGTCCTAAATCCCCTAACGGGTTGCCATGCATGCTCGATTATGATTACTGGTCGTATATTTGATTAGGTCCAGTTTAGGGTGATCAATCATTACATACAATTCATACAGTATGTACCAGAGCAATAAACAGAATCATGGCATCACCCATAATCAAGCACATGCATACATTCAACTATCTAACAAGCACAACCAAGCATAATCTTAAGCCTCCCAAAATACAGCATCGTATTAATCCCAACTTACCTCGACTCCTCGCTCGTTCACTCGAGGTCCGATTTGCTCAGGCCATCGCCGGTTATCCCTATAACACGAACGTGGTTTCAGCTTTTCATATAATTGTTATAGGTTCGTTTTATCCTATAATGCTTCTTGTTAGGTTTTGTTTAAGGTTTAATATGCCCAATTATCTAGGTATTAAGTCTTTTACAATTATTCTAGGTTTGGGGTTAGGTTCAGGTTCGGTTTTCGCATCGATTTCTAAACCAGGTTTTTAGTTCGGTTTTTAAGTAGCGTTTTATATTCCAACCCTAGAAATTAGTTTCAACCCATAATGTGAAATTAATCACATTATTTCCCGATAACCTAAATACCATCATTACCCTTTGTCAGTGTTTATTTTACTCGGTACACTTAAATCCATATCAGTGTACCGAATTCACTCCTAATGTGACAAATTTTTGCATTTTTCATATAATTCCATAAATTCAAGTTTCTTATCAGATTTATTGTGCATTTTTATTATTCTCAAAATATCAATTTTTATTATAATATTTTCTATTTATTATATTTTCAATAATTACACATTATGCATTATTGCATATCATGCACATAATGCATTTCTAATATTTCTATTACCCTAATTACCATCTCTAAACACCAATTATTATTTCAAAATGTCTAAATCCATCATAAATCAGGTTTTACACCTAATTATTCTAATTTACAAAATTAACTCATAATTTACTATGTTTTTCTATTACTAATTTACTACATAATTAACCTAATAATTACATCTAACACCCTAAATGCTATAAGTATCATACTCCATCAGATCTTAACATCCTAAAACATGTAATTATTCACTAAATCAGAAATTAATCATTTAATTACATAATTAACCCTAAATTACCCATTTTATGCCTCTTTTTAGAGCCTAAAAAAATTATCTAAAAATTTAGAAAATTAATTTTTGAAAAAGGGCTTCATAGCACTATTCTATATCATCTAAGTAATCTACAGAAAAATTTTGGGCTTGAAACTACACTCCTAAGGTCATTTATTTCTAAACCGAAATGTGCTCGGTTTTGCATGATTTCTTAAGGACCCTATATTATGGGACATTTTTTCATCTAAATAATATTTTTTCTACAAACTACATACAAAAATATCCCAGAATAACAAAATTCATAATTTTATAATTATATTTACTATTTTTACAAAATTTCACAAGAATCGGGATAGAATTTGGACTCACCGGTTTTGGTGGCTCCGGCCACCGCGGGCCACCATGGCCTTGTCGTCCGGCCTGGGCGCTGCCACCACCGTGTGGTGGTGGCGGCCGTCCACTTCCATATCCTCTTCTGGTGTGGGTTCCTTTTAAAACCCTTAACTGCACAGTTTTTCTTATTTTTTTTATTTTCTGGATTTTCTCTCGAATTTTTTACTCTCCCTAATTTTCTCACTTTCCAAACTGTCCAAATGAGCTCTGTAAATTTTTTCCCTATTTATAGACATTTTCTGTAATTAATATGCATTAATTTGACAAGACTTTGTCCAAATTCCTTAATTTTTGGCTTTTGTGTTGTTCAATTTTTATTGGCTAATTTTTATTTTGCAGCTTTGGACCTGCCACGACCTTATCTTGATTCATCTTATCATCTTCTGATTTTTTTCTTATTTTTCCATAATTATTTTATATTTTTCTTTAATTATTTGCTTAGTTTTCGGCCAATTTTAGTAATTACGCGTATTTTTATCTACACGTAAATACATGTAGGGTACACGTGAACATTCCTAAATATTATTTTGGTCATTCTAAAATTTTTAGTATACATATAATCTATCTCTAATAATTTATTGGTTATTATATTACACTTTTTGCCTTTTCGGTAATTAGCAGTTATTATGCTTAAAATTTAAAAATTTTATAGTCTCCTATTTTGCTATTTATTTTCTTAAATTTAAGTTTACGGGGTCATTTTTACTAATATTTCTCTCAATAGTTTATAATTTGGGTGTGATCGGATCCTTTAGCCGATCGCCCTAAACCTTGGGTTCTAAATTTAAACCTTGGGTTCTAAATTCAATCCTACGGTTACTTGGCTGAACTTTGGGGCTTACAGAAAGGAGGGCCATGCTCTTGTTTTTCAACCATCAATCACTTTCTCTTACACATCATTATTCACCCCTTAATGCTTACATCATCAATAGTTGCAATTGTTGACTTTTGTGTAAGCTATAAGACAACACTTTTAAGAAATTTAAACACTCATTCTCTCTCCATTCAAACTGACCACTTTCTCCACTTTTTATCTCACTTTCAATTTCACTTTCACTTCATCTTTCTCTCATTTGAAACAAACGTAAAAGAGAGAAACCACCTTACCCCACAAAATCAACTTTTCTTCCATTTTCCAACTTCACTTACGGAAAATTCCCTTCTTGTTCTTCTATTATTTTCTTTCACCATCTAAGATCTTTTAGAGCCATTAGAACCTTCCATAAACCCCATTCCAAATGACCAAAAGATTCGAGTTCCAAAAGGTTGCAAAAGAGGAAGCAAAGTTGAGAGCTTAAGTGGAACCTTTGTGCACAACCACTATATTTTGCTTTAAGGACAAGTAATTATTTCTTGTGATTATGGGATAGTGTTTATGATTAGGAGACTTTGATTTTTTGAAGATATAAATAAAGTTTAAGTTGTTATAACACCAAAAATCGTTTTAAAAAACAAAACATGAAACCACTACATGAAGTTGAAGCATGAGCATGTAAAGTTAGTATTTTGTAAAGACACTTGTTCAACACTTTGAATGGAAGATTTTAAGTTGAGAAAGTCTTGAAACAATAACTTGAATGAAGGATGAGCATGCTAGACGTGAGGATTCCATAGTCATTTGGATGTTGATTTTGTTTCCATTAAGTTAAACATACTCAAATCTAGACTTAAGTTAAGGAAAAATCCATCACATAAAGTTTTATGAAGAAACCAACTTTGTATGACATGAGCTATGATATGGAGGTTATATTAAGTATAAGATCTTTTATTTTTTTATGTGAAGCATGAGTTAAAGGATCATCTTATGGAGGAAAACTTAAGTTAAGATTTGGATACAAGTAGTTTAAGTGCATAATCTATCACCTAAACTTAAGGAAATGATGAAACAAGTTGAAAAACCAAGCAACAACCCCTTGGAATCATCATGAACAGATCTGGAACGTGAGAAAAAGGAGCTTAAAAATATGATAAAAGTGAATGAACAAAGTGAAAAGATCAACCAAAGCAAGTATGGTAAGCATACAAAGCCAAAAACTCAAAATCGAGCCTAAAACTCTAAGTTGGGCCTTCAATGAAATTCTAACCAGCACTTTAAGACATCAAGAAAGGTTGTTTTGAAGCCCATAAGAAATCCACCTAAGGCCCCACAAGCCCACTAAAGTCACTAACTTTAGTTTGAACAAAAAACAAGCCCATTTGACAACTTAAGTCCACTAAAGGGCCCATAAAGTGGTTGTTAGCCTTAGGAATATAAATCAAAGTTGTAAATCTGATCTGAAGGAGTATTTTAAGCTTAGGATAAAATCTTAAGACCAAGCCTAAAGGATTTCTCAAGTTATCAAAAAGCCCATTTACCATACAAGGCCCAAAAACACTCCAACACATGAGGAACGCTACTGTTCTGACCTATGAACAGAATTGTATACCTCATTTCAAAAATCTAACCTCACCATATTAAAGTACACTCGAAAACGATGAAGATTGACTATAAGATCATAAAAATTGGGTTTAAAACGAAAAAAGTTATACGCGATTAAACTTTTGAAAAAAAAAACGGGAAAAATTTCGAAAACTAGTCAAGAGTATAACTTAAGGAAAATTTACTTAGTTCCTTAAGTTTATTCCAATCTCTTATAAATATTATTTCAATGACCAAAGGATACCGTATACGGAGACGACTTGCCTCCGAATTACTTTGACTGACCCACATGGTAGAGTAAGTCAATTCCCGATGACTCTTTACTTGATTGTGCTTGTAGAATAAATGCATCTAAACTTATATATATAAATTTGAATGCTTGTGGGATATGGGAGATGTATGTGTATGGATTTATGGATGATTGTGATGACTTGTTAATTATATATATAATAATGGGAATTATTTGTATTAATATATACATGTAAATTGTATGGAATGAAATTGTTTGATCACCCAAAAAATTGAGTTAATCACTTATACGATTGAGAAATCAAAGTGAATCATGCATTCCTTATATTGCATACGGATAACACAAACTGCCACTTTACGCAGAAGATGGGAAGGGACTTAAAGGAATACGATTTTCCTACAAGATTGGGCACTAGCTATGCCATCATATATATTGAGTCTCTATCCTAAGTTGATGGGTTTACTAGGCGCTGGGAGACACCAACCGTCTGCGAGGGGCCAAGTCTTGTGGCTTCTGCTTAGGGCGTATGTTTGTGGATTATGGGGGTCACTACACCGCTAAACTTGGGATTTTAAAAGATATTATTTGATTTTGGTAAGGGAAGTATACATATATATATAGAGAGAGAGAGAGATTTGTTTTAGCATAAGAACGATAGTGAAAATGAAATAAAACCTAAGGTCTAGAACCCGGATTTTGGTTTGGGTCGGTTAATTATCTCCAAACCCTGACTTCAGGGGGCATAATTCTGAGTTATATACAGTTTCTAGGTCGCTGCATGCGTTGTTTGGCATACTGATTGTTCATGCATTCATATGATTGTGCATCTAAAAAATTTCTGTCATGTGGTACTGACGAGAGTGTTTATCTTACTAAGCTTAAGCTTACACCCCTATAGATTTTTGTTGATGCAGGAAAATCTCTTCACTAATCCGAGCCGAAGCATGCCCGTTGTAAGTCTCGTATAGGGACGGGTTGGAGCGATTAAAGAGCGAAGAGGACATTTTGTAATAGATTTATAGACGTTTAGATACTTTTATGTTTTTGCTCATAACACAGATTTAATGCAGTTCCGTTACAAATTGCATTTGTTTGTACCACACAATTAGTTAATCTATAACATAGAAGTAATTTTAGTTAAATTGCTCTATATTACTTATCTATGAGCCTAGTGGTAACGTAGACTGGAAGGATCCTTATGTATCGTATGAAAGGTGCCTTATGTATCGTATGAAATGCCTATGATCAGAAAGGGGGTTGATAATAGACCTTTATACAATACACGGTGACCTACTACGACAATGATACTGTTGGGTCATGATAAAACCACCGAGTCATGACTATAAAAGGAAAGAAGCCCCAATCTAAAGTAGAGAGTATGAGCAAAGGAGAAGAAGAGATGGGAGTTGAATAGATGTTGGAAGAATTTCAAGAAGACCCCAGTGCCTAGACACCTCCTGAAGATAGTACTAAGTATTATTTTGTTGTTCAATGATCTCTTAGTGCTTTTGTGGCTGATGAGAATGATTAAAGGAAAAACCTCTTCCATATGAATTGCCGAGTGAATGGCAAGCTGTGTACCTTGATCATTGTCAAAGGGAGCTATACCAATGTCATTGTACAAGGGGTAATAAAAGCTATGAAATTGCTAACCTTCCCATAGCCTAAGCCATACAAGATTCACTAGTTAAATGAGAAAGGAGGCTTACATGTTGTCGTGTAGGTTAAAGTACTAATGACCATTAGTGATAGGTATAGGGATGAGGTGTTGTATGATGTCCTTCCAATGTACGCTTCTCACATATTACTCAACCAACCATGACTGTTTGACTTAAGGGTATTGTACAATGGGTATAAGAACACCTATATGTTCCAAAAGGATGGAAAGAAAATTATACTAATACCCATGAGTCCTAAGAAAGTATAGGAAGCCTAAGAGAAGGTTACTAGGTTACTATAGTAGAATTCCTTAGTGATTTCCCGAGCTTAGTTTACTCGAGAACTTAAGGCCAAGGACCATGTTCTCCTTCTAGTCAAGAGACTCTTAGAGTTAAGAGAAGCCGAGAGCTTCCTTACCTAAGTGCAGCAACTACTTCAAGACTATACCAACCTATTTCCTAATGGGATGCTAAATGGTTTGCCTCTCTTAAGAGGCATTGAGCATTGCATCGACCACCAACCTAGAGCTGCCTTGCCGAATTGACCTACTTACAGCTCAATCCTGAGCAAGTAGCCGAGCTAAAAAAATAAGTAGATGAGTTAGTAGACCGTAGATGCATCCGAGAAAGTATGAGCACATGTTCCATACCAACTATACTAATACCTAAGAAAGATAGGTCATGGAGAATGTGTATCAATAGCCATGCCATCAACAAAATTACCATTAAGTATTGATATCCAATTCTACAATTAGATGACATGCTTGATGAGCTGTATAGTGCCCACATCTTCTTGAAGATTGACCTAAGAGTTGCTACCACCAAATACAAATGAGACCTAGAGATGAATGGAAGATGGCCTTTAAGACAAGGGATGGTTTATTCGAATGGATGATAATGCCGTTTGGCTTAACTAATGCATTGAGTACATTCATGTGGCTAATGAATCATATGCTTAGAATGTTGATCAGAAAATGTATTGTGGTTTATTTTTATGACATTCTAGTTTACAGTACCGACCTCATCACTCATGTTAAGCATTTAAAATTGGTGTTTAACATCCTCCATGCCAAGAGATTATTCCATAAGATGATGATATATGTGTTCTATCAAAGCAAGGTAGTATTCCTCGATATGTTGTTTCGAGGAAAGGAGTTCGAGTTGATGATGAGAAAATCAGAGCTATTCTTGAGTAGTCTACGCTGACTAGTGCTACTAAAGTTAGGAGCTTCTGTGGTCTAGCTTTGTTCTATCGGAGATTCATTCGAAACTTCAGTTCTGTAACTACACCGTTAACTGGATTAACTAAGAAGAACACTGAGTTTAGGTAGTTGGAGAAAGCTTAAAATATTTATGAAGATGTGAAGTGTAAGTTGACGTCTACTCCAATACTCACCCAGCCGGATTTCGAGAAAGTTTTTAAGGTAAAGTGTGATGTGTCTAGAGTTGATATTAGTGCTGTCCTTATGTAAGATCACCAACCAATTGCCTATTTCAGTGAGAAACTCTGAGGTACTACCTTGAATTACTCAACTTACGATGAGTTTTATGCTTTTGTTTGAACACTACAGAACTAGCAACATTATCTATTACTAAGAGAATTCATCATCTACACAAATCATGAGTCTCTCAAGCATCTTCATGGGAAATAGAAACTTTCTTAGCATCATGCTAAATGGGTTCAATTCCTGTAGTCTTTCTACTATGTCATCCGGTATAAGAAAGGGATCACCAACACTATAGCAAACGCTCTTTCTTATCGTCATAGCCTTATTATGACTATGCAGGCAAGGTACTTGGATTCAGTACCCTGCCCAATCAGTATGAATATAACTAGTATTTTGGGTGCTTAGTAGCCAAGTGCAATGTTGGAGGCATTATAGATGGGTTTTACTTGAGTCACGGGTTCTTAATGAAGGGCAAGCAAGTTTGTGTACCAAGTGGCTTAGCTAGAGAACTACTTGTCCTTAAAGCTCATGTTAGAGGCTTGGTTAGCCATTTCGAAGAAAAAAAGGACGACTGAAATACTAAAAGAACATTTCTATTGGCTTGGGATAATAAGGGATGTGTATCGAGATCTTGAGAGGTGCAAAGTGTATAAACATGCAA
This sequence comes from Lumnitzera racemosa, assembly GCA_024138005.1. Taxonomy (NCBI): domain Eukaryota; kingdom Viridiplantae; phylum Streptophyta; class Magnoliopsida; order Myrtales; family Combretaceae; genus Lumnitzera; species Lumnitzera racemosa. Next base: position 75,777,286 of record JAMXBC010000002.1, read on the forward strand.
AAGGAAGGAGAGAGCCATATGAAGAGTATACACCCCTACCCATACCTAAGCACCCATAGATTGACCTAAGTATGGAGTTCATGCTCAACCTTTCCCAATCACCAAGAAGATATGACTCTATTATAGTTGTGGTCGACCGTTTTAGCAAGATAAGCTACTTCATTCCTTGCCATAGAACTAATGATGCCTTATTCATCACTAACCTCTTTTTGTAGGAAATTATACATCTGCATGGACTACCGAGAAGTATTATATCCGACCATGACTCGAAGTTCACAAGTTTCTTCTAGAAAACCCTATGAAGGAAACTTAGCATTAAGCTTATGTATAGTACTTCTTACTACCCTCAGATAGATAGCCAAACCAAGGTAGTAAACATGATAGTTGGAAACCTTCTACGAGCAGCTATAGGGAAGAACTTACACGATTGGGACCTATGCCTACTTGTCATTGAGTTAGCTTACAATCAATCAATTCACAGCTCAATAGGAAGGTCACCTTTTAAGGTCGTCTATGGACTTAACCCGAACTTGCCCCCTAAAAATAGCTGTTAGCCTAGCCATACAAAAGGAAAGCGAGTTCGGACTACAATGCACGAAGGAATTCTAGAAGTTACATCAAAAGGTTGTTGAACAACTGGTACAGATAGTAGTCCGACAAAAAGAATAGGAAAGCCATAAAAGGAGGCAAATGGTTGATCCTTAAGAGCATGAATGACAATGCCTATGAACTAGAGCTACTCGACGAATATGATATATTTGCTACTTTTAATGTAGCTAATTTGATACCCAATGTACCTGATGAAGAAGAGGGCTAAGATTTGAGAGCAAGTCTTCAATAACCTCGAGGAATTGATAAGCTACTAACCATTAGTCCTCTTACTTGCGTACGGCTCCGAGTCCTCTAATCTCTCACTTTAAGAATTCTCTCTCGTCAAGCTACTGATGATGAGAAACTCTATGCAGATGAAAGATGGTTGAACTTCTTAATAGTTTCAGAAGATTACACTTAGTTCTGTTCCCTCTCTAATGCCAATCATGACTATTCTCTAGCCAAAGACTCTATGCTGAGTGATCTGACTTTTCTACCATCGAGAGTTCTTGCTAAGTAACGTGAGCTAACCTCACCATGGTTGAGTACTCCTCTCTCGGCATCCTTCTAATTCTTACAGCATCACTTTTAGTCTCAGTCTCTTTATTACCACAACATCTTGCTTCCTTTCGCCTACTGTGATTAAAGAATCTATGTATAAAACCAATGTTGCACTGCTACATGTCCATTTCATCTGATAGTATACTATTTTTTATTTTCCTTTTTTATCACTTATTTTTTTTACATTTTTTCATACGTACTAAGAATCTCCCTTTTTGTATACCTTTTTTGTAATTTCCTCATTTGTATTGTTGCCCTAAAAACTTACTATAAATAGTCCCTTCTCCTTATAAGCTAGAATTACCTTACTTGATCGATATGCATTGAATATACTATTCTTGGGAGACAAGTATCTCTAAGTCCATTTTCATACACTTTTATCTAATCATATCGAGTAGCTCAAGATTAATGGTAAGTGGACCTTGACATCAACTTGTATATCATATTAAGTGAAGTGTCAAGTCGTGTTGTATTCGTTGATGTGTCATATCTTCCGAGCAGCTTCACATTAGCTACTTTAGTTAGTTTGTCGACCTACTCACTCTATTTTCTTCAATATTTCGAAGGACTCATCGATTCAAATCTACTATGGTAAGTTTTAGTGATAATTAAACTCCTAAGCACATTACCCGAGGGCTAAGATGCTGCCCCTATAAGAGTTATCTTAGTAATGAGAGAAATCCCATAAGTGAGGTGGTGAAAACCATCTTGTATGGGGTTTTCAATTTCACCATTAGGGCTAAGATGCTACTCTTTGTAGTTAATTTATGCTCATTTAACTAACGTACAATTTAAAGAAAGTGGGAGAAATAAGACTTTATTCAAGAGAAGGATTGAGGTACAACAGTGCCGTCTTAGAAAGAGTAAATATGACTAATTGTAATAAGCCTTCCAAGAAAATAAAAGTAAGGAGGGGACCTTATTGACAATTTACTTAGACATAAAACTAGAATTTAACTAACTTAAGGGACTTTAGAAACTACTCTACTAAAATGGTATCAATTCCCTACTTAGAGTTTCCAATCTTTAGGCTCCATTTCTAAGGTCTTCCTTCACTTTCACTAGGTCTTCCTAGTTTGCAGATAACTTGCCCTATCCCTCTCTACATACTGTGGTTTCAAGCTTTCGGCATATAAAGTCACTAGATTGGAACATTTTGTGTTTAACCTTCTTATTATAGTATTAAGCCACTCATTGTTAATATGTAGTATGCCTTATTTTGGCCTAGCTATAAACCTTGTTAATTGTATTAAGGCTAGTAGCTAATGTGATATAATTGGCCTTAGAGTCACAAATCTATTGATTGCAAAATTTCATTCTAACATACAGGTATCTACAAAATAGATAATAGCTATGAAGGGTACCGAAAGGTATTCCAACGAGGCTATTCCAATACTTAAGCTAACCTTCTTATCATATGGGAAGGAAATTGTTCATTGTTCATTGTTAAGTTAAGGAGAAAGAGTGAAAAAATGGAAGTAGAGAGCCGCTTTCTCAAGTGTCTTAGTTTATGTTTATAGTAATGAAGTTAAGTTCACCTAGTCTAGGCTATTGGACTCAAGCTAAAATCTTAGGCCTATTAATATAAGCCCACAACGTATTTTATAAAAAAAGTCCTATCAACACTTGCCTCCCAACCACTCTCTTTGGTAATGAGTTCGAAAAAGAGAGTACCTAAAGAGGTCGATTTTGTAGGAGTTCTAAAAGAGTCTATAGTCAAAGGATTAAAAAGATTAAGATACTACAAGGGTCTGAAGAGGCAAAGGTCAAGAGAGATCAAAGCACTCGAAGGAAGCAATATGCTTAAAGAGTTGATAGCCTAAAGAGGTCGGTTAGCCCTAGGTCCTTTAATGATATAGGATGTTGGGCTTATTTACTTATTGTCTGTATGGGTTGTAGGACTTAGAGTATTTCACCCACCACCAATGAATGGCTTAGGGTTTTTAAGTAACTTGTCATCTATTTGCTAGACTTAGAACTTCTCGGTGGCTCATAGTCTTTTAATAGGACTTAGAGCTTTTTACCCATTGCTATTTGATAGCTTAAGGTATTTGAATAGCTCATAGTCTATTTAATAGACCTAGAGCAGTTACATTTAAGATAGCCCATCATTTATACATTAGACTTAGAGCATTATTCTTGTTGTTTATTGAAGACTTAGGGACTTATAAGTAGCTCATCTCCTTAAAAGGACTTGTAGCCTCCATGTCTATCAGTCTTAAGAGAGTTTAAGGCTTTTATGTCTTATTGTCCTTTCTTAGGACTTAGAGATCTAAGGATATCCTTTCCATCATTCATAAAATATAGGACTCATGGATTAGCACTTTGTGATTTGGTCATCACTCTTAATATGTAAGGTTTAGAGCTATTGAAGAATAGCTCATTCGCAAATTATACTTGTGTGGCCTTAATGTGGGGGACATTTCTCTACCCTTAATTTGTCTTTAAGTTCTTATACCTATCTTTAAAGGAGGTAGAGAAAAAAAAAAAAACTACTAAAACTTGAACAAATCGTTGCAACTACAAAGTAGTCAACATTTTTCATTATCAAGTCTACTGAAGCTCGGGTCATGGAATAACACATAGAAAGATATGACTTTACACATAATTCACGAATTAAGTATGGATATTAGCATATCAGCATGGGGCACAACATAAAAGCATATCTTAAAAAAATAAGGAATTGAACAAATCATAAATAATAATAGAGATGTTGCACTTACCTTTCATTCATGATAGTTGGGTAGTTGAACTACGAATTTTGACGTGCCTATAGTTGTTCGTCAAATATGATAAAGCATGGTTGTGATATAAACATGTATTCAGGATTTCCACCACGTGTTCATCAAGCTTAGTCCATGAACAACTTAACTACGCTGAGCTCGACCACGTTTGTTTCAATATTGCTCTATTAAAGGGAAGCTAAATCGCATCAAGCTGCACCCGTAAATCCAAAATAGCATTCGAAGGTCATAGAAATTCGTTGCTTGGAGCTTGACATGTGTTGAGGCAGGTCGGCATGCAGTCCTCATCCTCAACTTCCAACGCATGGCATACTTTCGAGCAAAAAGAAATAGCAGATCAGGCAGCAGCTATTTTGGTGAAGCTTGGATACCATTTGAAGCAGCTCGACTTAGGGTGTGGATGGCAGCTTAGGCTTAGAACTTAACCCAGGAACTTTGTCCTAATACCCTAGAGCTCAGGTAAGCACAATCTACATAGCATAGTCTGTTAGTTCTTCAATGGCCCCTACTTAGATGGGTATCTTCCCGAAAAGGTAGACCAGCAAAACATCCGCTGAGTTTTGCTCAACCAAATCTGACATGTTCAAATGGCATATTCTTTGAAGAAGTTCATTCCAATAACCGGAGCATAATTCTCCTTTTGAAGTAAGCAAGCTAAAAGGTTGTTTCTTCTTATTTGTAATTGACGTCTTTGCAACTCAGGACAACATTTAACTATCATGGCCTGATAATAAGAGACCACCATGACTCTGCTTGTCATGATGCAGGAGAGTCATTAACAATAAATTACCATCATGCAAAATCTTCTTATATTCTTTTTCCAAGGCCTCAAGATTTTATATTTGCTGGGAACATCAGTAGCACAACGGAAGAAAAAGGTCAGCAACTGCAACATGGGATCCGAACGCCTTGAATGCTCCTTCTGGCTGTGGACCGAGCATTAGGATAGCTCTGAAAAATAAAATTTGTCGCTAGAGTGTTGGGATTGCTTGCAAAAAGAAGCTCGGTTCTGCGACTTCTTGTCCAGTGCCTATAAAATTGTACGATGAAGACCGATGGGAACTCTAAAACTTAACTACATACTTCCTCGGATCGTCTGAAAAGCTTCGGACCAGTGGGCATTCAAAGAGCACCAGCGCAATGCATTACATCGCTCAACTCAAAGAAATCATCATTGTTGGTTGGTAGATTCATACCTGACTAAAGTGGATGCTCAGGCCCCGCTGTTATGTACGAAGTTGCTAGTCTTTAACATGATATACTCCTCTGCATCCCGGAGATCAAGTTGAACAGGAAGAGTGTGATCATTGTTCAGCTCAAGTGCCGCCTAATTTGTTCTGGGTATCGTAGCCATAAAGAGATTGAGCTTGGAGTTGAGGCAGCTGTGATTGCATGTGAACTTGCTCTGTTCATCTCGTTGAATTTGGCATTGCAATGATAAATTAGGTAGAAAAGTTGTGTGGACAAAATTTGCTGCCGCTAAGCTTGTAATCGAGTTCTAAGATTTGTCTCTCCCTGCTGTCAACGCTATTGCATTGCTCAGTTACTAGTCCACGTGTGGTAGCATGCCCTTGACGTCCACAGTCCCGAACTTATGGATGTGGGAGTGCTGCTCACTCGTATTCTCGAGTGAAGTCTGATGAGCTGTTGTTGGTCTTCGGCATGGTGGACAGCACGGATATGTAAAGCTCCAACTTGCCATCCACGTGGAGTTATGCCTTTGATATAGTGTGATAATGCTAACGTGACCAATATCAGAATCTGTTGTGGCTTGTACCTGCTGTAAGGTGAACTTTCGATAGGAGCTCGGTCTTAGAGCTATTTTATTTCGCAAGGCTATTCGTATAGTAGCTCGGATCTAGAGTTCTCCGACCTGTACAAAAGAGCTCGGTACAAACTTGTCATGTTATAGCAGCACGGTACGGAGCAGCTCGGACTTTACCGAACAACTCAGCTCGGCACAGCAACTTAATAGTTCGGCAATTATAAATGACGGCTCCCTGAACATCACCTCCGTTTGAACACTGAATTGCTCATCACATGTCGAAGTTCAGCGTGAATTGGAGCTCAACTTTGCGGGAAAACAGTTCGGTCAATAGAATTCTTAGCTCTACTACGTGTCATTCAGACCAGAATTTAAATTATAAGCTCAGCTGCAACTGGTCCACCTTGACTTCAACGAAGTGATCAGTATGTTCAGATAATGGACTACTCGGCCACCGGTGTTTGGAGCGCCAATTAAAGTTGCAGCTCGACCTGGTTTTTGAGCTGCTGGAAGATGGTTGGTCCTGCTACGTACAAGGTAGCTTAGTTCCAAAATTGCTTGACAAGTGACTTGTTCGGACTTTGAGTTCGTCAGCTCGGCCTCTACAGTTCAATGTCAGCAACTTGCTCGCCAACTAGTTTGTGCATAACTCCAAATTGCGATGCATTGCTTGGCAATGAGATGAGAGTTGTAAGGCATCGCTGCAAGGGGAGTTGCTTTGTGCTCGGCCATGAGATCGAGTATGGAGGCTTACGCTCAGCTGCTACTACTCTTCTGAGTGCGTGTCCCCAAACGACTTGGTCACGGACAGCTTGGCCAAAGGGCTGCTCGACCATATACAGGTTGGTACGGCATGGAATCAGTAGATGAAAGCATGGATTTTTGCCAAAGAGAATTTCCTAGCTATCATTTTGAAAGAAACCAGGCGTGCCATGACTTGAGCAGGTACTTCATGATCAAAACCAGCAACAAATCTTCTAGAGAAGGTTGTGACACGAAGTCTCACCGGCCACTATTATGCTGATAGTCTATAAAATTGGAAGTAGAACTGATGGTTAGTTGGTTGCGCAGTAGCATCTGGACTATCATCTTTAACAACATCAAATACCAAGCATAATAATGTGGATTTGTCAGGCCACAGAATTTCCATGCGCTAGTATTGCCTTGGCCAATCACAGTATCAGAGCATAATAGACCTTGTCGATAGAAGTATATGGACCAATGATCCCTTCGACTTTAATTTCTTTTGAGTAGTTTATTTCAAAAATCCCATTTGATGATAAGCCAAGATCATATTCGCCTCACTGAAAAACGTGTTTGGGAGAATCCTTGAATACTGAATGACCAAAGCTTTCAGACAGTACAACAAGCCCACCAGTTTTTCAATTGCTACTTCAAGTTTTGCTACTCCTATTTGATCGAGGGCACAAGCAAAAAGGTCGAGCACATGTCCTTGGTTCACAAGCCACTTCGAAATGCCGTCATAAAACTTAACAGCTTTATGATAAAGTGGAACAGAGTCTCTATCCAAATCTTTGTGAGATCGAGTAGCCTTGGCGAGAGTTTTCAACATGACAGCATCACGCCCTTCAGTGGATATGCGACCAACTAAATCGATAATTCCCGCACCTGAACTAAGAACACATGTTCCTAACAAGCAAGTCGCCACGTTCGAAGCTATACCAGTACACCTGGAAGCCCGTGAACAAAGTCTAAACCCCTTCAATGGTGACACAGTGGCAGTTACATGATAGTTTTTCAAACTTTTGCACCACGAACAAATTTAAAAGAATAAAGTAACTGCTTAAATCAAAATATCAACAATCAACAAAATCCGAAGAAGAGAGATATCAGATGTAGATTTAAAGCAAAAAAAAGATAGAAGTCTTCGAAGCCAAAATAAACCAATGGATCATGAACGAATTTACCCAGATCAGGAGATAAAAATAAAAGGAAGAAACCATAACAAACCGGACATGGAGAAATTTGTGAAAGAAAGAAGCATCCCACTGCAAAATTTCGAAAAATCATTGAAAATTGTGGTGGTTGGTTGCATTTTTCACCGGTAGACAGTGCCAAAACCTGTACCCTAATAGTGGGTAACTCGAGCTCAATTGGCAGCACGACTTCTGTACCAAATGTTAGCCAAAAGGGCATCTCACTCGTAGTTGTTCTGTAGAGTGTGGTATCCCCATAATATGTTCGAAGCTCATCGGGCCACCTTCCTTCAGCAAGATCAACTCGTTTCTTCAAACTGTCTAGTATACTATTGTTGATCGCCTCAACTTGGCCATTGATCTAAGGATGGGCCACAATGGTAAAATGTAACCTAATGTTGCATTTTCTACATAGGTTTTGAAATTTTTTGCTATCAAACTACTTCCCGTTATTAGCTATCAGTTATCAAGGCATAGGGGACTCAGAATCGCATAAGAATATTCAACACCACAAATCCTTCAACCGCTCGCACAATGATAGTCACGATAGCTTCAGCCTCTACCTACTTCATAAAGTAGTTCACAGCCACAACGATAAATGGGCGACCACTTGAGGCCTTTGGAAAATATCCAAGAATATCAAGTCCCCATTGAGCGAATAGCTAAGAGCTAGATAACGGAAGGAAGCAACTTGATGACCCATGCTATTAGTACATGCTTTTGACATTTGGGGCATTGGCGCACCATCTCTGTACTTATACGGCCTCAAGGGAATTTCTTCCAAATTTTCTTTTATTTTTTCATATGATTGCCTAAAGAGTATGTCGACCAAGCTCCCAATGTCGACTAATATTTTGCTGACATTGAAACCCCGCAATGCCTACATATATTACATGGGCAACAACATGGGGGAACTCAACATCTTTGACTTCAACTTTGGAAAAAGATATTCTATAGACCTTGGGTTTTTTCCCTCATACTGCATAGATAAGATGGTCAGCTAACCTGTCAGTAGTGTTCTTAAGATGCTACAAGTTGCAGAAGTTAGGTCCTACAATGAGGTTGATCATCCCATTTGGGCTGTTAGCCGTGCATTTACATTACTATGATTAGTATGATCAAGTTATCCATATTCATGATTGTGCTTATCATCGATTCCATCTTCTCAACACTACTGGTTAGAATATTGTCTTTTCCATCTTGCATCTCTAACAAATTTTTGGAAATATCTTCATCAGATAGCATCTTCAATTGTGTCTTTTGGAGTCTAGCTTTGGTCAGTGTTATGGCTCGGAACTTGTTGATACTCTCAATAAGTGTTGGGCTCTCCTCCTTCCTCACTCTTGAGCTTAGGAGGTGAGGGAGGACACCCGAACGATGAACTTCCATAAACATCTCCCCGATTGGTTTATCTAAAAGAGTGCAGCTAAAGGAAAACTTGGTAGGACATTTTCTATCATTGGGCTTACCATATCGAGAAAATGAGAGCAAGGGGTTGATTAAGCGTAAATGCGCTATAGAGTTACTTCTAGAATTATCCTTAGCATCGTTACACTGGTGAGAGTGCATCTCCCTTCGGGCTGTGATCGAGTCCGCTTGATTAATGAACTTTCTGCCTTACCAAGGAAATCTTCAAAGTCCAGTGGTTTTTCCAAAGTGAAGTACTTGAAAAAAGTCCTTTTCAAGGTCGTGTTCATGAATAATGGTGTGTAAGGATACGACCTTGTCCAGATTGGATACTTGCAATGTAAGTTTGTTAAACCGATTTATGTATACATGGAGGGGCTCGTTTCTTCACGATTTTACTATGTACAATATCGAGGAGTCCTTGCCTAGAGCCTTGCTCACCATGAAGTCGCATTGAAGTTAGATGGCTAGCTCTTCAAATGAGCATATGAACCAATCCTTAAGGTTGCTACAAAAAAGCAACGCAACATCAATTAGCGTACCAAGAAAAGCTTTTCATATAATCGTATCATTAAAGATGTATAGGCCCATCAGGGTACAGTGGATAAGGTGGTCAACAAGATTTTTTGTTCCATCATAAAATTGTAACACTAACAACCTTGCCTATGGGAGCAACACCTCATTTAAGATCAACTGAGAAAAGGGGCTTGTTATCGCAGAAGACCTCGCAAGGCCAAGCTCTTTACAACCTACTCAGCTTCTTTGCCTCGCTTTGCCGCGCTAAGCTTTTACATGTAAGTTTCCAGCGGGGCAAGACTTAAGTCAACCAATTTTGGGTCCTAATCAAACTTTGAATTCAATCGTTTCTTTTTTGCTTGTCATTGGCAGCAATAGTAGATTGGTGGGCGGCGATTTCATCTACTTGTACCGCTGCTCTACCAGCAATAGGTCACAATCAATGGAGCACTTTTTTAGGGTGATCCGGTCTAGTTGTTTAGGGTTCTTAGCCCGCTTTTTGTAGGCAAGGATAAAGATTTCCTAGTGAGTTGATAGATTCTTCAAGTAGTGCATGCTAGGATCAATGTTAGCTTCTCGTAACTTTTCTAGTAATCTTGTCTTTTCATTCTCATATTGCTCTTTTTGGACAGTCAGTTTGACCAATTGTTTCTTCATCTCTAAGAATTCTCATATATTAAGAGTATTGACCTGCTAAGTATTCTAAAAGTTTTCATTGTTATTTTCATAGTGTTCTTCTTCTACTTCTAGCTAGTATTCTTCCCTATCTAGAGGTTCAGGGGTCACCACTGCTAATAGCTTGACCGATTGAAGTAGTTCCCTTGTTCTTGCTAAGTCTTGCCATGATGGTATGGAGAGCAATAAACAAATGGTGCCAATTGTTGATTGTTGAATCTTCTTATGAGAAGAAACTAAGCCCTCAAGATTTCAAGTCTTCAACTAGGCTTCAGATGATTAAGACTTGCAAAACAAACATACCGAAGGGATTTCCAACGTAGTCACTCTGATACTCAAGTAAGTTACATGGAAAAGGAGCAAATTAACAATGTAATCAAATATTTTATGCATACCTAAAGGTCTTCGCCCTTATTTATAGGTGATGAGATAAAAACTCTTTAAGAAAAATGCATTGCATCACGTCTACATATCATATCTTCAAATTAAGAAAGTGCACCGATGCGTCTCTAGAGTCAGACACATAGAGAAACACCACAATGAAGCAAACCCAAAACAAACAAGTAAAAAGTTAGCAAAGTTCAAGCAACTACCTAATATATATGATGCACCACTCGATCTTACTCAGCCCACAATCTATCGGAAATGATATACTGGTCCGAACTGAAGAGTCACTTGCCACCACTCATTGCTAAAGGGAATAGATAAGAGTTGAATGATAATGAGAACATTAAGGTTGCTCAACGTGAATAATTCTATATTGATTAGTTAATTGTCTACATACAAGAAAGTAGGGGTTTATATACTCACCCACTAAGGTTACTTTATATGCATGAAAAGAATAAAGGGTATTCTACAATTAGGTTACATAAATCATACTAAAAAAGGATAAAAAGGGCAAAGAATATTCAATACGAAAATGAAAGAATCATTCTAGAAAGTTGTATCAGTAGACACACGTCGCTTGTGGTAAGATGGGAGAAATATGATACAAGGTAGGTAGAAGCAAAATAATGTTTGCAATGAAGAGCCAACCTGATCTAGATTAAGTTAAGAGCCAATCAGTCCAGTAAAGAAGTCAACTGAATTGGAGTCAGATGCCTATAGTCGATTAGGGAGCTTAGCTCAGCTAATCTTGGGCTATCTTTTTGGATAAGACTTTGTTACTGGGCAAGAGCAGTCTGATGCAGGTGAGGATCTAATAGACAAGTTAGCAGGAGATCAATTCGACATAGGGATCCCTATCTCAGCTTTGGTTTCAAGCTAATATTCTCTGTGCAAGTCCTTAGAGTCCTCTAGCTTGGTTACGAATGATTTGTTTTGGGACTTAATTCCCATCATTTTCCTAAGGGTTGGAAAGATTTGCCCTCAAATCTAGAGGGGTTTTTGCTTCCTCTTCTAGGGCACATATGGGGTCTTCTTCTTCTACTGGTTGGTGAATGATTAGATCAAACATATTGAAGGTGGAAAAAACATCGTAGTCATCAAGCAACTTAATTTGGTAAGCATTACGATTGATCTTCTTCAGGATTTTGAACGGACTATCAACTCGAGAAGATAGCTTGTTTTGTCTCAACTATACGAATTGTTCTTGGCTAAGGTATATCCATACTAAGTCTACAGGATGGAAGGAAACAATTCAATGGCTTTGACTACCAATTTTGTGTTGTCTCTAATTGAATTTGCCAATCTTCTTAGTTATATACTGGTGTAGCTCATGCAGTTCTTAAGCTCGGTCAACTCCAGATTGACTCTCTTCAGCAGCTATTGGAGCACCAATCATATCTAAGGGAATAGTAGGGTTAAGGCTATAGACGATCTTGATTAGGGTCTTCCTAGTAATGCTATGAATAATTTGGTTGTATGCGAACTCCACAACTAGTAGGTACAGATCTCAATCCCTCAAGTTCTTTCTCACAACAGCTTTGAGCAGATTGCCTAACATCTTGATTACCACTTCAGTTTGGTCATTAGTTTAAGGGTAACTACTAGAGCTGAATATAAGTTTAGTTCCAAGTCTTTTCCAAAGAATCTTCTAAAATAACGCAAAAATTTTGCATCTCAATTTAAGACAATAGTCTTTGGTACCCCATATAGTTGGACAACCTCTTGCAAAAACAAATGAACAATATATAAAGTACTATTAGTCCAATAGCATGGAATAAAGTGCACCATCTTACTAAAGCGATCTACTACAACAAAGATAAAATCTTTGCCTCTAGATGTTTAGGGCAATCCTAAGGCAAAGTTTATGTTGAGGTCGGCCTAAGGTAAGGTTGGTGTTGACAGCGGCATGTATTCTCTATGGTGTTCTCTCTTCCCCTTAGTTCGCTTATACACTTCACAACTATTAACTACCTTATGGATATCCTTAGCTAAACCTAGCCAGTAAAAGTTCTCCCTCAATAAATTGCCTGTTTAGGTTTCCTTAAAGTAACTTGATAATTCGTTGCTATGAGCTTCCCTAATTAATACCTCACGAGTGGAACAGTTCAGTATGCACAACCTTTGGCCCTTCAATAGATAGCCTTCCTTAAGATAATATCCCTTGACAGCAATTCTATCCCTATACTGTTCGATGATGGGGCCGAAATGAGGATCTTGAGCATACTGCTCTGTAATGAGTTAGATGATGTACGAGAAACCTTTCATAAATTCCAACCACTTGGTTTCCTCTTCAAAAGCTTGTTTTGACTCCTTAAATGCTTTAGAGACTCATGGTCTATAAAAATAACAAACTCTCACAGCAACAAATATTGTTACCAAATAGTAAAGGCTCAATAAATAGAGTATAACTCTTTCTCGTACACCAAATAATTTAGGATAAGATCACTAAGCTTCTTGCTATGGTAGACAACAAGCCATCGCTCTTACATCAGGATAGTGCCAATTTCTACTCCTAATGTATTGCATTCCAATTTGAAGGGTTTAGCAAAATCTAGTAGTGAAAAGAGAGATGCTAAGGTAAGCTTCTCCTTGATCTCCCCAAAGCTTTGTTCAACTCGATCATTCTACCTAAACCCTTCATCCTTCTTTATCAACTTGGTCAAGGGGTAGCTATGGTACTGAAGTTTTTGATAGATCGCTTATAGAAAGAAGTTAGGTCATGAAAGCTTTGAACCTTAGTAACATTCTTTGGCATCGGCCACTCAAGAACAGCTTAGATCTTCTCCTCATCTACCTAAAGTTCTTCCCTTGACACTATAAACCCTAGAAAGATCACCTCCTTCTAGTAAAATGTACATTTCCTCACATTTCCATGCAACTTCTCAATTTGCAAAATGTCAAATACTTCGTGAAGGTGTTGAACATATTCGTTCAAGTTGGTACTGTATACCAATATGTCATCAAAGTACATGACCACATATCTTCCAATTAGAGGGCACATTACATGATTCATCAACCTCATGAATGTGCTTAGTACATTAGTAAGTCCAAATGGCATAACTAACCATTCACAGAGTCTATGCTTAGTCTTGAAGGCTGTATTCCATTCATCGCTCGATCTCAAGCGAATTTAGTAGTAACCACTTTGCAAATCAATCTTTGAAAATATCTTAGCGCCATAAAGCTCATCTAACATGTCATCGAGCCTTGGTATCGAATATCTATACTTAACAATAATTCAGTTGATTGCTCGACTGTCGATGTACATAGGCTATAAACCATCTTTCTTAAGGACGAACAGAGCTGGTATAGCATAAGGGCTCATGCTCTCCCTAACATATCCTCGCTTTATAAGTTCGTCTACTTATCTTTTCAACTCAGTAGCCTATTCAGGGTTCATTTTATATGCAAGTCAATTTGGCAAGGTATTATGAATTGAGGATGGTCTAGTCATGGCAGATGTCGTATACTATATGAAGAACCCGTGATTAGTTACCCTTCTAATCAAGAACTTTTCATACAATATACAAGGCTCTACAACATACCAGCTTCCTAGAAACACATAGATTCAAAGGATATCATCACATAATATATTTATATAACATTTAAACTACAAAGTTTATAGTAAGCAGTAATTTAGTACATCTAGGTTTGTATTACTAACAAAACAAAAGTACATAAGTAAAAGTCTGCATAATTAGTTTTCTTATCACATTGAATGGCCCACTCTTGCCCAGGTCCCCAAGCTAACCTCTAGCACCCCTCGGCCAGCCTCAACAAATAAGCTATCCTACAGCAAAAGTTTAAGGAGGTGTAAGCCTAAGCTTATGGAGCAAAACCCTCAACTACACCATAAACAAGTTATAAATACATTATATTCATGCATATGAATGAATAAACAAATAGAATACCAAACAATATGTATAGTTAACTAGTCAATATACGCAACTTAAATTTAATGCCCACTGAAGTCAGGGTTAGAGTATACACGGCACCAGTTAGATCCGAGTATTATACTAGAACTTACTTTACTATGGAACTCCACTTTTCGTATTTAAATCAAACAAGTCCTTTATTTTCATAAAACCAAGTTCTAATATAATCGTAAGTAAGCCCCCACAGTTCATACTTACCCTTAAATGGAGGCCTCTAGACTCGACCCTTAGCTAGGTGGTTGATACCTCCAACGCTGAGTGTTCCATGGGCCAAGGTAAAGTCATTTTGTACAGGTGCACCGTATAAAACCAATAAATTTATAATAACAACTCCCAAATAGCCTCTCTCTACCTCTATGTAATATGATAGTCGGAATTATGTCTATGCAATGTATGTTAATACATGTACCTGTTTCTTCTTATAAGCCAAGTATGGTTAAGTCCAATTATGATGTAACCATCTAATAACACATATAATCATTATTTATACTACCATGCAACAAACAAATTATTACTTATACTTAAGGTAAATTCACAATTTAGCACATAATAACATACATAAGCATTTCCCCACCCCACACTACAATCAATTAACAATATCATTTAAGTTCACTATCTACAATCACATACAAGAATGGAATCATAGGGTAAATAGTCACTCGGCCATAACGACTCGCTCTGGTTGTAGTAATCAATCGGAAGATCCCCATCCACATTGGGATCACCTAATTATTACGATATAATAATAATAGTAAGAAATTGAATTAACTAGTAATTATAGATATCTATTTACTTAATTTTACTTATATTACTATCAATTTTTATTCGATTAGACTTTATCACTAATTATATGTAACTTTTTCGTTATATTTCTGATATTTATGAATTTATAGTAATTTTTCATCGTTTTCGAACGTACGTTTACATGATAATGTCCATTTTAGACATTAAAGCCCATATTTTATAATATAGACTAAATTTATTTAAATTCTAACTATTGAAGCTTAATTATTATTATTAGCTAGTTTTATGTTCTATTTTAGTAGTTAATGATTTCATTAGCCATTAATTCTTACACTTAGATGATCTTATAGTTTATTATTTTAAAGGCATATGTCATCACTTATGTTATCAATTGCTTTTATTATCGTTTATGTCATCAATTACTTATGTCATGGCTTATGTCATCATTTAATTATGTCATTCCTTACATCATCCATTACATATGTATACTTATCCTTATATATTCATATACTTTACACATATGTTATCTATATACTTATACTTCTAATATACTAGCATGTATACTGGTGTACTTATACTTATACTAATACATATATATGTATATACATATGGTTACATATGTATTTTTATATATCTTTCATATGCTTAATGTTCTCTCTTAAGAAAGCTTCACAAATTTCATATTTTTACACTTCAAGAGCTTATTTAGTAAGATATATGTATGTGTAGTTAGTATATACCTTTTTTAGGTTATGTACATAAAGGGTATTTATGTATAAGGGTCTTCATACATGTATTTATCAAGTGTATTCCTATGTTCACATGCTTAAGTATATATATACATATGTTCTTCTTCCGTTTACTAAAGATTTCCTACACTTCTAAGCATGAATATGGAGTTTCCACTCTCAACAACACATATGTACATATCACATAAGCTTCCTATCCTAACCTAACATATTCATCTAACTACTAAATAAGATAGAAAAATACATAATAACATACCTTTCTCTTGCTTGAAATATGAAGAGGAAAGCTAGTATATATGTGTTATTGGTTTATGTTAGTAAATACAGTTGTGAAAGTGAAATTTAGAAAGTTGAAGGTGATAAAGCAAAAGGGAAGCTTACAGTTTGAGAATAGGGGAAAAAGAGTTTTGTTTTGTCTTAGTTTATGTTTTAAAAGGAGGATAAGTAGGGTTTAGATGATGGAAGGGAGTGGATGGCAATAAGGAAAAGAGGAAAAATCCAAATGAAAAGAAAAGAATTCAATAGAAAGGAAGGGAAGGTCCTAGTGTGATAATGACAATTTGTTAACTTTTCAATATGTTGACTTAGTTAACCTTTGGCTTAGTCAACACGTCAAAATTACATGTAATCTAAGTATACATAATGTAGTAATTAGGGAAAATTAGGAAGAAAATTAAGGAAATATGGGGTTTATTGAAATGATTAGTGAGAATAGGTAATGAGATCTTCCTTTAGGTATTTATATCATGTATAAATCATTTGATAAGTTACTTAATGTAATTATCATGAAAAATGTCATTTAGGGTACTATTACTTACTATATGTAATATAATCATTAACCAAGCTCTTAACTCTATATAATACTAACCTAGTTATTTAATTAGAAGATGGATGCAATCTATAATGCAATATCCCGGATCCTAAAGGATTAGTTTAGCATTATAAGTACTTATGAATGATTGAAAATTATCTTTCATCTTTTACTAATGATTTAACAAGATACTAAGGATATATGATCAATTAGGGTTTTATAGTAAGTTATGACAAATTAGTACTGTTATATCCTTAAAGTAATAGTTTTAAGGTTTTTATCACTTTCAGATGAAATCTTTAGTGTTTAGATACATTTAAGGTATAAAATTTTTATACATGATTGAATCTTCGGTTATTATCTTAAGATTTTTATCTTAACTAGCCTTATCAACCCTTAGGAATATCTAACACACTTGAGTCTACTTTAATGTTGAAAAATTTAAGGGTTTATAGTGGCACCTTACTGCAAATTAATACAATGCTCAACACCTTGGACTAAGGGTAATCCTCTAAGTAGCTCTTTAGGGAGTAGATCGAAAAACTCATTTAACAAGCTTTGGATTTCATCAGAGATATCCTCCATATCTCTCATTTCCAACAATCTTCTAATTAATAGGAATATAGATTCTTCAACCTTTTCAGCAGCTCAAAGCTCTCTTCAACTCATCACTAAGGCATTCTCTTAGTAGCTTAAGTGAACTGATGGTAGGTTTCGTTTACTTGGGACAGGGTCAAAGGTTGCAACATAATCTTCTTTTCATCTTTAACAAAGGCATAGGTGTTCTTATACCCGTTATGAGTAACATGTCAGTCGAATAACCAAGGTCGTCTAAGCAGTAGATGTGAAGCTCTTATGAGGACGACATCACACATTATTTCGTCCCTATACACATTTTTAATACTGAATGGTACAACCACATGCAAAGTACCCTTACTATGAAGCTAATGCAGCTTGTAAGGTTGAGGATGCTTTGAGGTTACCAGTCCCAACCTCTACACAAAGGACTGCACAACAATATTAGTATAACTTCCTCCATCCATAATGATCATACACAATTGGCCTTTGATGGTACACTTAGTATGGAATAGATTCTCCCTTTAGTAATCCGTAAAGCTCGATAAGGAACTCGGTATGTGTCTCAAGACTAGGGTCATCACTTCTCCCTAGTCGTCATAGACGTAAGTCTCCTCTTCCTCTTTGGCTTTAGGTTTTCCAACATCTTCTTCCTTCTCAACCTCACTCTCATTAGTGCTATCCACTACATCTCCTCAAAGCACCATGATGCGTTGGTTCGGACACTCAATAGACATATGTCCAAAGTCCAAGCATTTAAAGCATTTCACCTTACCAGTCTTCCATTCGGAGGTTTGCCTTTTCTCATATATCTTCAAGGTCAGCTTAACCTCGGGTCGACCTGGCTAATCGACTCGACCCTACTAACTCGTTCAATTGTCATTAGATTGGTCATTCCTATCCTTAGCCCTAATGGCCTCCTTAGCTCAACTTGAATAGGTTGGCACAAAACTAAGGGTCATGAGAATGTTAGCCCAGGTCGGCTTGGAGTACTCCTCCTCTATTTTTTGACCCTCTATACTATCTTTATCACCTCTTCCAAGGTATAAAACCTCTACATCTCTACAATATGGTGAATTTCATATCAGAGTCTAGAGATGAACCTCAACATGGTACGAGCCTCGGGTTCTTCTATGTCAGCCTAGATCATAAGTATTTGGAACTCTTTGACATAGTCATCAACAGATCGGCTTCCTTAGCGAAGCTTCTGTAACCTTGCAAACGTATCTTCTAGGTAGGTCTTAGGTACAAATCTACCTCTCAATAACCTTTTCATCTCATCCTAAGTTCCAATACCTTATCTTTCATCTCTTGTTCTAGCTGCATTTAGATTTTTCCACCACATAGTAGCATATTCAATAAACTCCAATGCAGCAAGTTAAACTTTGATAGCATTCATATACCCATAACGTTCAAACACTTTCTCAACCTTCTCTTCCCACTCCAAGTATTCATCTACATCTCTACTTCTACTGAAGGGTAGGATTTGAACCTTCACATTGTCTAACCCTCGAGTGAGTCAACATCTCCGTCCTTATGCTTGGTAATAGTCAACTCCTTCTTTTTCCTCCCTAATTTATTCAACATCCAGCTTCTCACCATCTTCTTCAATCTCCTTCAACTCCATTCTTTGTCTAACAGCTCAGTCTAACTTTCCTCCAACTCGCTATAGTCAAACTGGGCAATTGATTGAATTACCTTAGCTATACTATCTCTTAAGGACATTTTCTTATCGATTATGGTATTGTATACCATAAGGTTGTTGTCTGTTAACTTATATTACTGTAATTAGACTCTCAATAAGGTTTGTCAGTCTATTAAGTTTATCATCAATCGACCTTAAGATATTACTACCACTATGACCATAACCAGGTTGAGCACCACTACTATAGTCACCAATAACTCTTGAACACTCGAATCTAACATGGTGTAATACTTCTTAGATAGATTAATAACTAACAAACAACTTTAATACCCAATAATCACTCTAACAGAACAGTAGCAAACTTGCTCAATTTTCGTAATGAAAAACAGAGTAATAATGAAACTATATTTACTTACACTCATACACACTATAGTAGCTATAAATGAAGTAATTCAGCCACCAATAGCAAAGCAAGCTAAAACTTCACTACAACTTCACACACTCCCTCGTGGAACCTTACTCTAACACTAGTAAAGCTAATGCATCTTTGGGATTAGATGCATAGGGAAGCACCATAACGAAGCAAACCCAAAACAAACTGGGAAAAACTTAGGAAAGTCTAAACAACTACCAAATTGATATGATGCACCACTCGATCCTACGTAGCCTACAATCTACCAGATATGATACATCGGTCTGAACTTAAGGGTTACTCGCCACTACTCCTTCTTAAAGGGAATAGAAAAGAGTTGAATAATAATGAGAACACTAAGGTTACTCAATGTGAATAATTTTGATTAGTTGATTCTCTACATACAAGAAAGTAAGGGTTTATACATTCATTTACTAGGGTTACTTTATATGCATGAAAAGAATAAAGGGTATTCTACAATTAGGTTACATAAATCATACTAAAAAGGGGCAAAAAGGATAAAGAATATTCAATATGGAAAAGAAAAGAAAGAATCATTGTAGAATATTGTATTAGCAAAACACCTGTTACGTGGTGGCTGGATGGAAGAATTATGATACAAGATAGGTAAAAGTAGAATAACGTTTGTAGTCAGAGGTTAACCTAACTCAGATCAGGTCGAGAGCCGATCAATCCGGTAAAGAAGTTAGCTAAATTGGAGTCAGATGCCTATAGTCAGTTGGGGAGCTCGACTCATCTAGTCTTGGGCTATCTTTTGGGATAAGACTTTGCTGCTGGGTAGAAGCATGTCTGACATATGTAAGGATCTGATAGATAGGTTAGCAGGAGATCAATTTAGCATAAGGATCCTTATCTCCACTTTAGTTTCAAGCTAATATTCTTTGCACAAGTCCTTAGAGTCCTTAAGCTCGACTATGAGTGATTGGTGTAGAAGCCTAATTCCCATCATGTACTAAGATAGGCAATTGCCTTTCAAACTGACAATATTGATTTGGTGAATGGCTACTAAGTAAACCATATTCATTGGTAATTAGTAACTTAATTAGGCATGGTAAATTAGGAAACTTATTCCAGTGGTCTAGAAGCTCGACATCACTACTGCATCAATGGCTGACTTGTTTTCATGTCAGCTAAGAAGGTTCGATGATCCGCACAAACGAGCATCTTGTAGGCTCTAACCATGCTGTTAAGGAGATCCGTATGCTGGCCTCATGTTTCTGTTTCTTTAATGAGGTTGGTTTAGGCCTAGACTTAAAGGTCTAGAAAGGGCTATCAATAGTATTAATGCCTCACTTTCTTATAAATTCACTATAGTAACTCTCCTTTTCATTACAATAAGGAGTAAGAGGAGAGGAAGATTCTTATAAAACCATATAAGTTCTCTAATCCTAATTTGTGTTTAATTGAAAGTAAGATTATGAATAAAACCATAACGAAAATAAAAAATAGTTTTATAAAGTTATGATGATTCTTAATTTAAAGTTATTCTTAAATCTTGCGACTAGAGTCTTTAGATGAGTCTAGATAGTAGAATCAGCTAGTAAGCCTATGATCAACTTAGATGAACTTGCTTAAGGAATACATGACTAAGTAGGCACTAGAGGTTGCTCTGGCATAACCACTTCAATACCTAACTCAACCCATAAGTGATGATAAAGTCCAAAGTAAGTAGGAAGGGTACTCTAGTCATCAAAGGCAAGACTTAACTAAGGGATCAAGAGAGCATCACCATATAAGAGTGAGGTGAGACCTTTTATAGATGGAGGGCCAATAAGAAGAAGGCTCTAAGTTTACCATCTTAGGTGTAGTGCCCTAGGACAATAGGACTTCCCAACAAAGGTATAGGTATAGAGGTGGTTTGGGTCCCTTATGCCTATCTTTTCCTATTTAAGGCTTTTGAGGCACTATACAATCCTTTATCTTTGAGATGCATTGAAGACGATACGACTAAGCTTATGCTTAGTTTCCCAATCATAGTGCTTAATCTCTTATTTGAGCATTAGGGAAGCCAGTAGTTAGAGATTCGTTGTCTAAGGTACCCTTGGGAGGAAACAATAAACTTGCTTGCTATGGATCTTACACTATGTTAGGTATTGGTGTCATGACCCTAAAGGAGGGACCTAGTAAGATTTCGTAAAATTTTCATATCACGTGTGCACCCGTAATATGAAAACCACCTTGCAAGTCAAAGATTACAAGACTCTAATTAATTAATCACTAAGGTTTCTATTTTTTAATCTATTAGCTAATCATAAGACATAAATAACTATAGATATTCGATATTTCGCAATCTGTCAAAACCACAAAGAATTGGTATACCCTATCAAATAATAAGACAACTTTATAAATTACAAGAAATACTAAATCATATAGAACCTTAATGTATAAATATTTCCACAAAGAATGTTTCTATACTAGCTATATAGTTCTCAATTAACTCTAACATTATCATACATATCCTCAAGATTCATCCCAACCTTTACTTAAATGAACCTATAAAAGAAACTACAGCGGAATAAGCAAGCCATAGCTCAGTAAGTTCATTCCTCACTACTATCATTTAAGCAAGATATCAAATATTATTAGCATATATGTAATTTATCTACATGTGAAATGAATGCATGCGTAGTGAATGTAAGTAACACATCCATGGGAGTCTGAAACCATGGAAGGTGTAGATTTACATCATCTACACGTTAATTATCCTTAGTACTTACCTGGACGATGTACTTTACCTTAACTGCATGAGTCTACTTGGGGGCACCGTCTCTCCAAACCACATTCGACCATTACCTTAGTCAAAAAAGAAATATCAACTAAGTAAGTGAACCCCAATTAGGGCTATCCACCATCAACATATCATATTCAAGGCTCCTTAAGCACAACTAAGTGAGTCCTCTTGCTATCAAAATATATCCAAAGCCTCACGGGCACAAATGTGCGAGTTGTCTCTCTATCAATTGAAGATATCCTGCCAGTTTTACCTCAACGATAAAAATATCATCCACTAACACTATGAGCCTTTACGGAAATCATACAATAATATATTTAAAATTAGGAAAATGTTTTCTAAAAATACTTTTCTCAAAAATTTGCAAAGCTAGCACCTATATCGGTATACCAATTGAGTAATAGACATGTGACAAATATAACCAATTATTTTGGTCAGATATTTATATTTATTAGTTTAAGAAAATCATTATACAAATGATAACACATAAGCAAAACAATCAATTAGAGATACAAACAATAACAACTAGTAAAACATCACGCAAATATGATGCATAAGTAAATAATAAGTCATTTAAACTCCTTCACTTTGATTAATGCTCATTCTACAAGCCTTTGGAATTTCTAAAACTCGATAATTAAGTACTTATAAGATAATAAAACTTATAAGTGTTTTGAAAAGCTAAGTTTTTTAGTTAATTAAATGTCTATTATAGTTTATCTAATTTCCCATTGTAACCTAAGTAGGATATGAACATAGTTTAACTTATTTATTAGGGTAAATAAGAAATATATTTATATATTTGTAAATGATTGTATCTTACATATTTATTTATTTACTCTAAATGCTTATCTTGATTATTAGTTTATAATGCCCATTAACATAATTATTCTACCCATCGTTCTTGATTTATCTTAAATTTTAGTTATGTATAACCTTTTTGTTCTAATTCTAATTTTTAAGGTCTTATGATCGATTTTTATCATTTGAAGATGTGCTTTTACATAGCAAAGTCTGTTTTGGGCATTGAAACTTGTATTTTTCGTTATGGGTCTAAATTGTTACGAATTTTATTTTTTTAACCTAAATATTTTTATTTATCATTTTTAATTTTTTCTTTATGGTTTTATGAATTAATTAATTTCTAAATTTTATATTTTTAAAATATTTTATTTTTGGGTCCATTTTATAACAAATTTTTTATTTCTCCATTTTAAGCTGAAATTAATAATTAAATTACTTGTTGTCACAATTGTAATTCCTTAATTAATTATTATTATTTTTCTATTTTTATAATTTTCAATTTTAATTGAAGATTTAAGAATGCTGACATGGCAACTTCCCATTGGTCCACATGGTAATTTCTTAATTCTTCAAATTTTTATGTTTTTCTAAATTTTTAATATTATTATATATACATATATGTTATTATGATTTATTAAATATTATAATTAACTCCCAATTCCTTCTTTAAATTCCATGGTCCACATATTTATTTATTAACTTATTTTAAGGAATTAATATATTAATAGACATATACTTGTGTCTTGTTAGATATGTACACATATTTGTACTTATACTATAAAAATATTACACATATATTTATACATGTACATATACATATATACTTATGTTTTCTTAACCTTTTTTAAAGAAAATTGGTTATAATATACATACATATACTTATGTATTTTTCGTATACATATACATAAATTAGTCTATGTGTATATTCACTTAAGTATTAAGATAAATATATATATATACTCCTCTCCCATTCTTTTCTTACTTATTTATATACATGTATTTATACTACTTTATAGTATATTTCTTATATGTATATGATAAGATACATATACTTAGTATTATATATATGTACATGTACTATATATATATATATGTGTGTGTGTGTGAGTGAACCGTATGTGTGTACATATATACATAACTAAATATGTACTATATATATATATATGCTCTTATCCCATTCTTTTCTTACTTATTTATGTACATGTATTTATACTACTTTATAGTATATTTCTTATATGTATATGATAAGGTACATATACTTAGTATTATATAGTTGTACTCATACTATATATACATATATATATATATATGTGAGTGAACCATATGTGTGTACATATATACTTAACTAAATAATTACTATATATACATATACACATATATTGTTAAATAGATTAGATATATATATATATATACAATATATATATAAGTATATAAACATGAAGAAAACCTATTCTACATTTAATCAATGTAGTTGTAGCTTGTTTTATTGACTATCCCATTTCTCTGCCATCTTTCATTGATGACAAGTTGTTGAAGAGAGTAAGTTTCCCTAAGTAATACGCTCGAAGGTTAATAAGCATCTACTATTCCATGATATGTGTGTAAAATCATACACTTATCTAAAGGATTTTTCTAATAATTATATGTGATTTTAACAAATTTTCAAACCAAAGTGTATTAATTTTCATTAAAATCACGTATAATTTCTCAATACAAATGTAATTCATATTTTTTTATTTTAGTGTTAAAAAATTGTATATATTTGAAGAATTTAAGCTCTTTACGTTTATTTTTGTAGTTCTTAAGGATGCCATGTAATGGAAGCCCCCATTCAAGAAGTCGGAAGAAAGGAAAAGATGAAGTAATGAAGTCATGAGCATCGGCATGATGGTGATATGGGTAGAGCAAGATGGAGTCAAAGTGTTATGTTTTCCTTTTCATAAGTCTTTTAAAATCAACCCTTCTATTTGCTCTTATGAAGCCCAATGAATTAGTCAAGGGCAAAGCCTCCATGGAGTCCTTAGAGGGGGTAAAGGTTCCATTTACATATCTCTAGGGGTTTTGGCTTCATATTTCAACTTTGGGGCTATCCTACATCATTGGAGATGGTGGTCAACACTTTACTTGTGAAACCTTAATTGCTTGAAACTAGTGCAATTTAAAGCATTTGAAAAATGTTCATAGAATTAAATAAATTTTTAATATAAGATCATAAAAGTTAGAGAATAGCCCTAATAAAGTTTATTTAGCAAAATAAAGTATATAAAATATTTAATTCAATAAAAGTATAGTTTTATTCATATCAAATACTTATATCGTAAACCTAAAATATGAGCCTTAGAATGTAGCAATACCATAGAGATAAATTATGTGACTTATAATAATAATAATTTGGAATAAATGGAATATGGAATGATTATATTATAGGTAGATATACATATATGTGTATGGAAATATACATATAATATGTAGTATGCATATATGTATATAATATATAGGAAAATAATAATTAAAATAGGAAGAATATTTAACGATTTGTTAAAGATACCTACTGGATATAATTTTAGGAGACAATTGGTGTAGCATTGGATAAGAAAAAGGTTAGCTAGGTATCATACTTGGATTAATATGAAAAATGTAAGTTTAACACGTATAATCACTAAAGGAAAATTCCATAGACTATATAAACTCCTCCCTCATAGTATTTTGTGTCTTTTACAAGCCTTAATGGAGAGAAAGTGATTTGAAAAATTAAGGAAAGGCTTAGAAAGTGAATAGGGAAAATAGGAAAAAATATATAACAAATGGTGAAAAACATGGGTTGTTGGTAAGGATGTTACGAAGTAGGTCATTATAAGGTTTTCGACTAGCTTCAACAGTTAAAAACCCTATAAGGTTTTGGAGTGGGTTCTAGAATTAATTCTTGTTAAGCTTAGTTTTTTTCCTTTCGGTTTGTATAAATTAGTTCTTTTTAAACTGATTAATATGAAACCCTTCTCTTTTAATATTGACCATTAACTAGAGTTTAAAGAAAATCAGTTCTTTTAACTTTGAAAACGTTTTAGAGTTACCACCTAATTAGAGTTGAGAAAAAAAATTAAGTTATAACTAATTAGATGAATTGGTTATAACTTATCTACTGGTCTAACGATAAAACCAAATTTATAAAATGGTTTTAAGACTAGAGATTTAGGTCCAGGGGTTATGATTTTTCAAACCCTTATAGGTACTATTTAACTTTCAAATTTTAATCTTAATCTCAAAAATCACCTTTTAATAGAATACTCTATAAAGTGAAACTCAATTTAAGAGAATTGAACAATTTAAGTAATCTAAACTATAAATGGAAAGATAAGATTTTTGTTTTCTATCATTGCCCCGTGGTTGCTTATGTACTCACTATTCAAGATTAGACATATGTAGTTTTTTTTTTTATAAAATCTTAGTGTATTGGATTTTTAATTTTGAAAATATATCAAATTTATGTTTTTATCCAATTCAATTTATTCAAGGAAATTTGGGAGCTTTATTTTTTGGAAAATCCTAAAAGACCTTAATTTTGAAAGAAAAAAAAATGGACTTATTATTTTTTTTTCATTTTTATGGAAAAAAAAACGATTTTCTAAGTAGCTAAAAATCTATTTATTTAATAATTTATTTTTCTATTCTTATTTTAATTTTATTTACCCATTTTTTAAAAATTTTCTTATGATTAAATTACCCTTAAAAATAAAATAAAATTCATTCTCTTTTTTCACTTTTCTTTTCTTCGATTCCTTTTTTTTTACATTTTACGTTTGCATTTACATATTACAAGGAGTAAACTAAATAAAAAATACAATTAACGAAAGAAAAAGAAAGGTTGGGCTTGGATAAGTTAGGGATACGGGTTAAACTTAGGTTATGGGCATAAATCCTGGTCGGGTCGTTGGCTCGATCGTAGGTTATTGGGTTGTGTTTAGTTGTGGCAAGGAGCATGTCATAATCGGCTCGTTTTGGACACCAAAATAGATGGGGAAGGCGTTTTTGATGCGATTTAGATTAGGGATAATGGGGATAGACACGATGCTATGGTAGTTGGAGGCTGTTTAGGTAATGATCAGAATGTGGGTATTAATAGTGGTAGAATTCTACATAGTTTGGGTTTTACTAGTTGTGAGAGGGGGGACTGGGTCATGGTTATTCGAGAGTAGTGGTCATGGTAGTGGTGTCAATTTAGATCAATGAGGTAGCTGGGGTTTGTTTCATATAGTGGTTACAAGGGGGTCAAGGTTTGGTGGTGGAGGAGTTATGAACCATTGCTAGGGGGCACGATGAGGGTTAACTATGGTTAAGTCTAGAAGCTGGTGGCTCGAGGAACTTCGCTAGAGTGGTGGTGCACTTTGAGGGTAGCTCAAAAGAGAGAGTTGAGGAGAGAGAATGGATGTAGATATAAAGAGAGGAAGTGATCAAAGAAGAGAGAGAGAGCTAGTGAGATGACTTTTTATGCTTGTGTTGTTCCAAACGAAGTCTTAGACCCTTGTTTACTGCTCGATTCTCGAACATGCTTGGAAAGTTAAGAATTCGAACATGAATCAAGCTCGTATTCACATGTTTTCCGATGTTTGATTTGATTTTGATTGTATTAAAGTAAGAATTTAGATGATTTTAGCTGCTAGATTCATAATACCTTAAGTCTATTTTGCAATTTCACTGTTAATTTGGTGAAATTACAAAATCAAAGGGGAAAAAATCAAGCCAAAACACAGTTGCTTGGGAGTTTAGATGCATAGGAAAGAGAGAGAAAATGGGAGAAAGAGATGGAAAGGGAAAGAAAGGGGTGTTGATGTGGCGCCACATCAACCGTACCATCTAGTGGCTATGTGCCATGTATCCCACTGTAATACGTAGCAGCGACATAGTACACGGCATTAACATGGCATTTTACATATCATGCTATGTAGCGCCATGTCAGCGTCTGCTAATCCGACGGTACCACATATTAGGACATGTGGTAGTGTAGTGTGTGTTATAGAAAAAAGAAAAAGGCAATTTCTGCCTCTAACAAGATTTGAACCCTTGACCTTATGCTTAAACGCAATGCTATATTCATATGCTTATCCGTTAGGCCATTAGTTTGTATCTTGTTTATTTGTGTAATTAATTTGAATGTATGGACAAGGTTAGTTTGGGTTAGATTCAAATCTAAGTCTAAGCCAATGACACTCTCTTTTAGTTTTTATCTAAAAAAAATCTATACTATAAAAAATTATTATTTATCTATATTTCCTAAATTCTCAATTTTTCTATTTTTTTATGAATTTTTCAAAAAAAATCATATTTTTTTTATTTTTCTAAATTTTTTTTATTTCCTTAATTTTCTATTTTCTTTTTTGTATTTTTCATAATTTAAGACCTTTATGCTATTCTAAAAATTTGAAAAAATAAAAAGGGGCAAAAATGAGGTATTTATAGTTGCCCCTCTTTGTGATAAAGTTTGAGTATAACTTTGCCACAAAGAGAAAAGAGATAAGAGATAAGAGATATGATTTTTGCTCTAAGGGTAGATGTTGTTTTAAGAAGTGTTACAACTAGCTGGCTATCCTAAGCCTGATCCATTGGGGATTTCGGTGAATAATGAAAAGAGAGAGAGCGAGGAGGCACTTTAAGAGCTAGCCAAAAGACTGAAAGAAGAATTGAAGCCTAGTCACTCCTAAGGGGACCAAGTAAAGTGCTCCTAGAGCTAATTAAGACCTTAAAGAGATGTTGAAGACTTAGTCATGCCCCAATGAGCTAACTAACCAATGCGGGCAAAGCGTTCCTTAAGCAAACTAAAACCCTAAAACAAATGTTGAAAACTTAGTCGTGCCTTAATAAGTTGACTAATCAAGGTGGGCGAAGTGCTCCTTAAGTTGGCTAAGACCTTAAAAGATATTGAAAACTTGGTCATACCCATTAACCTGACTAACCAAGGCAAGTGAAGCACTCCTTAAGCTACTAAAACCCTAAAAGTTGTTGAAAACTTAGTTGTACCCTCTAGACTTATTAGCCTAGGCATGAGCGTCTTTCGAAGACTAGTAACCCTAAGTTGGAATTGATTTAGAAAACCTGGCCGTGCCCTTCTAGGCTCATTAACTTAGGCAGGAGTGTCTCTTAGGGACTAGCTACCCTAAACTAGAATCAACTTAGAAAACTTAGTCATGCCCTTATGGGCTCACTAACCTAGGTAAGCAAAGCACTCCTTAAGTTTGCTAAGACCCTAAAAGATGTTGAAAACTTAGTCGTACACCTTTAAGCTCACTAACCTAGGTAGGAAGGTCTCTTGGGGACTAGCAAACCTAAGGTAGAATATATTTAGAAATCCTGGTTGTGCCCTTTTGGGCTTACTAACCTAGGCAAGAGCATCTTTCAGGGATAAGTAACCCTAAGCTAGGATAGATTTGAAAAACCTAGTTGTGCCTTACTAGGCTTACTAACCTAGGCAGGAGCATCTCTCGAGGACTAGTAACCTTAAGCTAAAATCGATTTAGAAGACTTAGTCATGCTCTTCTAGGCTTACTAACCTAGGCGAGAGCATCTCTCGAGGACTAGTAACCCTAAATTGACTTTAGAAGAAGTGTTTTTATGGGCTCACTAAAAGGAACTAAAAAAAGCACACCCCTTGGGCTTGCTAAGAGGAATTAAAAAGAGATTAAGTCAAGATAGTCCTTTAAAGGTTGGCTAAGTATCAAAAGATAGTATAGAAGGTGAGTGCCTTATGGGCCAGCTCAATAGACTATTAGGAATAAGAATCGTGAAAACTAGTCATATGGTCTAAATGTAAATGAAATTGTCAAAAATTGATGTGCTAATATCATATGGAAGTACTTACCTAGTCTTGTTGATAGCACCCAAACTATCAAACCTTTTCCTAAAATGTCCCATCAAAACCGACTAACTCATTCTTTGATCATTTGTTGTCAACCTAATTGATGTTGATACAAAACCTCTCAAACTTTGCCAACTCTTTTAGAGAAATTATGGAAATTAACTCGATATAGAATGCCACCTACTATTTTTCTCTTTTTGAAGCCCTTATTCTCGACTAATAAATATCTGCTATAAGGTGATTACTTATCTGGATTTCACATTATAGATAATAAAAACTCCTTATTGAAGGGGATCAATCTATAATAAAGTATTTTAAAGAGTTTTGTCAATTACTAATGTCCTATATCTCACTTCTCAACTTCTCTCATCTTTTCAATGTATGTGTTCAATTAAATGGAGTAAGGGGAGTTGAACCTTTTAACGGAGAGGGTAGTGACTCCAACATTGATAACTACCAAGGATACCAACTTTATAGCATTAACATTTAGAAGGTTGCTTAATTCTAGACCATCCATTTGAGATAAAATTAAAGCCCTTCCTGGTAATACTCGCTTCATGACATATAGGCCTCCGTAATTAAGAGTAAATTTTCCTCTGGAGTATTGTGTATTGGGGAAGGCCTTTCTTAACACCATATTACCCTCTTTGATATTCTAGGGTTGTATCCTTTTGTTGAAAGCCCGAGCCATTCTTTGTTGATAAAACTGGCTATAACATAAGGTTGTCAATCTTTTCTTATCAATTAGATTCAACTACTGAATGCATTTCTTTACCTAATCAGCTTCGTCCAGCAGGGTTTCTAATTGTACTCTAAGAGATGGGATCTCATCCTATACTGGTAACATCGCTTCAATGTTGTATACCAAAGAGTAGGGTATTACCCCGATCAACGTTATGATGGAAGTTTAATAGGCCATAAGTGCGAATGGTAACTTCTCATGCTAGTCATTGTATGTAATAGCCATTTTTTCGATGATTCTTTTGAGGTTTTTATTGGCTACTTCAATAGCTCCATTCATTTACGATTGATAAGGGGTAGAGTTTCTATGAATGATCTTAAAATGTCAACACAACTCTAACATAAGCTTATTGTTAAGTTTAGTGCCATTGTTGGTGATGATTATTTTTGAAGTCCCATATTAAGCCAGGATATCTCTCTTGATGAACTAAACTACGACCCCTTTAGTAATGCTTAAGTATGATGAGGCTCAACCCACTTGTTGAAATAGTCAATGGCGAACAGTATAAAGCGGTACCCATTGGATTCTTTTGGAGTAATTAGGCTGATGATGTCTATTCCCTACATTGAAAAGGGCCATGGTACCAAGAGTGTGTATAATTCTTGAGGTGAGGCTTTTATCTTATTTGCATAAACATGGCATAAGTGACAATGCCTAACATGTTTGATGCAATCGCTCTCTATTGTTGACCAATAATAACCTAGCCTCGTAATTTTCTTAGCTAGCATGTGATCATTCACGTGAGGGCCATATACTCTGTCACGAACTGAAGACAGCCTAGTCGTGGCAAACGCCGTATACTGTACGAAGAACCCCTGATTGGTTACCCTTCCAATCAAGAACTCTTCACACAATATTCATGGCTCTATAACTACTAGTTTCCTAAGAACATACATATTCACATGATATCTTCAGATAAACATAGTTATATAAAATTTGAACTACAAAGCTTACAGTACATAGTAATTGAGTACATTTAAGTCTCTAATACTAGTATCTAAGTCTATAATACTAGTAAAACAAAAGTACATGAGTAAGAGTCTACATAAAATGTTCTCTCTCAATACACAAGACAGCTCGCTTTTGCCCAAGTCCCCAATCTAACCTATGGCATCTCTCGGCTAGCCTCTACGAACAGGCTATCCAGCAGCAAAAGTCTAAAGGGGTGTAAACCTAAGCTTAGTGAGCAAAACCCCCAGCCACATCACAAGCAAGTTATAAATACATTATATTCACACATATGAATGAATGATCAAATAGAATGCCAAACAATACGTATAATTAACTAGTTCATATAGATAACTCAGATTTAACGCCCTTCGAAGTCAGGGTTGGAGTATACATGGCACCAATTAGATCTGGGTATTATACTAGAACTTACTTTGCTATGGAACTTCATGTTTTGTACTCAAATCAAATAATTCTTTTATTTTCATAAAAACCAAGTTCTAGTATAATCGTGAGTGAGCCCCCGCAGTCTACACTCACCCCTAAATGGAGGCCTCTAGACTGGACCCTTAGCTAGGTGGTTGGTGCCTCTAACGCCTAGTGTTCCTGCAAGCCAGGGTAAGGTCATTTTGTATAAGTGCACCATACAAAACTAATAAATTAATAATAACAACCCTTGAATGGCATCTCTTTACCTCCGTGTGGTGTGACGGTTGGAATTGTATCTATGCGATCATGTTAATGCATGTTCCAGTTTCTTTTTTATAAGCCTAGTATAGTTAAGTTCAAATTATGCCATGACCATCCAATAGTACAAACAATCATTTTCTATACTACTATGCAATAAACAAAACATTATCTGTACTTAAGGTAAATTCACAACTCAACATATAATATCATATACAAGCGTTTCCTAAACCCCATAAAATAGTCAATTAACAATAATAATTAAGTCCACTAGCTACTATCACAAACAAGCATGGAATCATAGGATAAATACTCACTCGGCCATGGCGACTCGCCCTAATCGTAGTAATCGATCGGAAGATCCTTACTCACCTCAAGATCACCTAATCATTATGATATGATAATGCTACTAAGTAATTGAATTAACTAATAATTCTAAATATCTAGTTACCTAATTCTACTTAAATTACTATCAATTTTTGTCCAGTTAGACTTTCTTATTAATCGTATGTAATTTTTTCGTTCTATTTCTGATATTTATGAATTTATAATCATTTTTCATTGTTTTCGGACGTACGTTCACATGGTGATGTCCATTTTGGAAGTTAAGACCCGTGTTTTATGATATGGACTGAATTTATAGAAATTTTGACTATGGAAACTTAATTACTCTTATTACTTATATTTATATCTTTTGTTTATACTTAATTATTTAGTTAACCAATAAATTCTTATACTTAGAGAATTTTACTTTGCTATTACTAATTCATGTACTTAATTAAGTATAATCCAATTTAGAAAGTATGTTAGGGTTTACTAATTTAGGTACCTAATTATTATACACTCTTCTTATTTTCTTATTTTATAAACCTATGCTTATGTCATCACTTACATCATAATTCGCTTATGTCATTGCTTATGTCATTACTTGCTTATGTCGTGGCTTATGTCATCTTTTGATTACCTCATTACTTACTTCATCATTTAATTACATATGCCTCACCCCATGCTTATGTAATGTCTAAATATCTTATGTATATTTCATTTAAACTACTATATATATATACCCTTACTATACTTATATGTATACTAGTATACTTATACATATACTTATACTTATACGGTATATATACTTGTATACATACTCATATACCTATATGGTCTTATACGTATTTTTATACAAATTTCGTATGCCTAATTTTCCTCCTAAGAAAACCTTCCTAATTTCATTTTTTTTTGTATTTTTAAGTGTGTATTTAGTATAGTATAGGTATGTATGGTTAGGATTTGTCTTAGTTTAGGTTATGTATATGGTAAATACTCATGTACAAAGATCTCTACACTGGTATTCTTTTAGTATATCCTTATGTACACATACTTAAGGGCATATGCCCATGTATTCCTTTCCTCTTCTTCATGATTCCTATTTTTCTATTCTTAAAGATGGGAACTTTATGTCCTATTCTTCAAGATCACACATAACAAATGTCTACTTATCTAATTTACCTAATTACCTAACTAATGACTAATATAAAGCAACATAAAGTAACATGATTACATACCTTAATTTGTGTTAGAATTATGGAGACAAAGAGGAAAGTGTTGAAAGTGAAAGGCAAGAAGAAGGGTCACGGCAATGGAGGGGATTTTACTTTGTTTCTTTTTGTTTTGCTTTGATTATGAAAGAAAGCAAATGGTGGGGTCTAGAAGGGGAAATAGATGGATGGCAATTAAAGAGGAGGGAGGAAAAGAAAAACCAAAAGAAAAGAAATCATTAGATGCTTAGATATTTTTCTTATGCATTAGTGTCTTTTGTTGACTTTTCTAATTATTAACTTTAGTCAACATGTGTTGACTTGGTCAACCTTTTGACCTTGGTCAACTTTCCTTAAGCATATGCTATTTTGTACACATAATGTAGTAATTAAGGAAAATTAAGGGAAAAATTAAGGAAATGAGGTATTTGGTGAATTGATTAGTAAAAATAGATGATGAGGCCTTACTTTAGGTATTTATAGCTTGTATACATCATTTGATAAACTACTTAGTGTAACTACTATGAAAAGTACTAATTAGGGTATTAAAGGATATCAGTATTGCCCCAATTCCACATCTAAACACGTTAACTACCCCATCGAAGAACATCTTACATTTCGGTAGTTCATCATCTTCTCCTTCATCAGAATTTCCTTTAACTGCTAAGATATCTTCATTGGGGAAATTGACTTATACCTCTTAAGGGATATTGTTAGAGGGATTCTCTACTATCCGATTTGCTAGGGCCTACCCGTTGACTAAATTTTGGTTAACGTACGAAATGTTGAATTTTGATAGTAACATTTGCCACTTTAAGATTCTACTAATTAGGGCTGGTTTGTCTACCAAGTACTTCAAGAGGTCATACTAAGTCAGCAATTCAACCTAGTAGTAGAGTGTGTATTGTCTAAGCCAATGCATTACCTAAAATAAAGTACAGTAGGTTCTTTTAATTTATGAATATTTCTATTCCCCTTTAGTAAATTTCTTACTCAAATAATATGCAACCTGTTCTTTTCCTTCCTCATCTTTCTAGCTGAGCATATACCACATGGATTCCGATAGTATTATCAAGTATAGAAATAAAGGCTTCCCAAGTTTTGAAGTTACTAAAACTGGATAGTTCATGAGATACTCTTTGATTGTTGTGAAGGTTTGCCCACATTTTTCATCCCAGTTTATCCTGGCATTGTTTTTCAACAGCTTAAATAGGAGATGACATTTATTTGTGAGTTGAGATATGAACTGGTTTCTATAGTTTAAATGACCTAATAAGCCTCTGATTTCTTTGAGTGTGAGTAAGGGTGGGGGAGCAAGTTGACTATTGCTTTGACTTTATCAAGGTTTACTTTAATGCCCCTTTAACTGATTATGAAACCCAAAAATTTCCCTGAAGTCGGTACACTTCTCTAAGTTAAGCTTCAATTAGAAATTTCTCAACCTATCAAACAATCTCCTCAGATTATGCACATGATTTTCTTCTTCCTTAGATTTTGCAATCATATCATCAACATATACCTCGACTTGCTTATGCATCATGTCATGAAAGATTGCAACCATAGCTCTTTAGTAAGTTGCCCTGATATTTTTAAGTCCAAAAGGCATTACTTTTTAGCAAAATGTGCCCCCAAGTTGTGATAAATGTAGTCTTGGCTTTATCCTTTTCTGACATTCGAATCTAATTATATCTAGAAAACCCATCTACGAATGAGACAAGATGGTTCCTGACCATATTATCAACCAAGACATCAATATGGGGTAAGAGGAAATTATCTTAAGGGGTTGCTTGGTTGAGGTCTCAAAAATCTATGCATACTCTAACTTTTCCGTTCTTCTTTATTACTAGCATAATGTTAGCTATTCACTCGAGATAATCAGATACCTCAATGAAACCAACCTCCAATAACTTTCTGATTTCTTCCTTTAATTTCAGTAAGACATCAAGTCGAAACCTTTTTAGCTTTTGCTTCTTAGGTTTGATATCCTTCTATGTGGGTAAGCAATGGACCATGATTGATGGATCTAATCCAAGCATATCTTCATAAGAGCATACAAATACATCTTGGTACTCAAATGGTAGCGCAGTCATTTTTGCCGTTAGTTCTTCTTTCAAATTTCTTCTAATTTTCAATATTTTGTCATTGTCATTAGTCCTAACATTAATCGTCTCAATTGGCTTGTCAATGGAAATTCAACTCATTTTAAGTTTTTACCAACTTTCTTGCATGTCACTGTAGTCATTGATACCATTCCCGATAACGAACCTAGTAGGGTTGGAAGTGATATCAATATTTTCATCGCCTATTTGCACAAGGTATCCATGGCCTTTATTTGAAGCATTAGATTTGGGAAAAAGAAAAGTATGTAAAGGGAAGAGTGTAAGTAAGAAAGAAGTGAAGAGAAAGGAGATTGATTCTTAGAGGACATTCTTTTGAGTACAATATTGTAGAATAAAGTTAATTATTACAAAACTCTGTAAAATACTAAACCACAATTTATCCTTTACCCTAAAGAAGACTTATTTTTATTCATAGGGATGGAAAACCAATTATTCAAGAGTTGTGACTTATTAGATGGGCTAGCTATTTTATTTTTGTTGGAGGTATCATCTTTGGTAGGCTCTAAATTTTGGACATCAACCTAGATGAAAGTTTCTGACAATGGTAGGAAGGTCATCGAGGCGTGATACAACCTATCACCTGTTCTGCCCCTAGCTTGCATTTTTTGCAATTCTTCCAATAAAGTTATGATGTAAACCTAACCCATTGGTACCAAACTATCCTTCTTTGAATTTCAGCCTCTCATCTTTCTCCCAATTAGTAATCATATACACTTCTTCAAACATTTAGAGCCTAAAGTCCTCTTGCTCCTTAGAGCCAATATAGGTTATGGCTGTTTCCTTATATATTTTGTAATCCTAGTCACCTAAAATCTTTATGACTTGGCCATTTGAGATGAACTTAACCTTTTGATGAAAGCTTAAAGGTATGGCCCCTGTTGAATGTATCCAAGGTCTTCCCAATAGCAAGTTGATAGTCCTTAGGATGTCCAAGACTTAGAATTAGATGTTGAAAGTTTATGGGCTGATATCAACTAGCAAGTTGATCTCCACTTTGATTTCCCTCTTGGACCCATCAAAAGCTTTAACTATTATGGAGCTTAGTTTAATTGGAGTCGCATTGATGCCCAATAGATCTAAGGTGGCGAGAAGGCAGACATTTAATGATGATTCGTTGTCGATGAGGACTTTTGCTATGATAATGTTGCTTACCCTCACTATTATGATGTGAGGCTTAGTATGTTGGTTACCTTCTTCACCCAGCTCTTCGACAGAGAACAAAATCTAATCCATGGTGAGGATAGAGTTGGTGACAGACCCTGTTCTTTCAACTAGTATTTCGCGAGAGACTTTGATGTTTGTCAAAGTTCTAAATGGAGCTTCCTCATGTAGTTCTGACGCCATCGATAAATTCATGAGAGATATTTGTGCTAGAGTCTTAGTGAGTTGATCTATTATTTTATACTCACTAGACTTAATTATTTTGGTGAAGGTAGATAACCCTTCTTCATATTCAGTTGGTTCATTATTTGGCCTTTCCAATAAAATCTTCTTTCTTAGGTCCTCCTTTGGGTTGTAAATTCTACCAAAGTAGGTAATCCCACCTACAAGTGAGCTTGATTGCCCTTGATTTACTACCTAGTAGTTGATAGGGGCAATTTTATAACTTTCAGGGGCTAAAGGCACATCGAAGGTGTACCTTTTGGTTTATGGAATATGTTTCTCCTCTTGTTTGTAGAATCTATAGAGCCTAGGCTCTTGGTTAGAACCAATCATGTTAATGGCGGGATTTGAGTCGTCAAATATCATATTGACGATAGGCCCATGATTAGGCAAGGGGTTGTTGTTGATGTTTAGAACTAGAGCCTCTACGAAGTCTAATTGGACTATACCTTCGTTGATTAAATCTTGAACTTTATTTCTCAATCTCTAGAATGAGTCTATTGAATGGCCCACTTATGCTAGATGATATTGACACCTTGTATTGAGATAAAAAAATCTTAGCATGTACCTTTCATTGGGAGCCTCAGAGTGGAGTAGCTTATCCTTTCTTAGTTTTTCGAGTATTTAACTAAGAGGAATAGGTATTTTAGTGAATTTCCTTAAGGCCCTGCTAAATTGCAATTGGCTTCTAAATTATTATTGAGCTAGTAGAGAATTTTCCTTGAAAGAGACTAGAACATTAGGCTTAGGATTTGAATTAACCATACAGATAGTAGCTTCTCTAGGCTTACTAGTGGTGGGTTTAGTAAAGGGTGGTTTTTTATTTGATGGTTCTTGTAACTTGTCAAAGGAGAAGGTACTTTCAATCCGATACCCTGTTGCTACTACTTCTGCAAAACTATAAGAGGTTTGCTAGATTAGGTGAGCAAAGTAGAGTCTCTCAAGAGTTTTGATAAAAGTTAAAGTTAGCTCCTTCTTAGTCATGGGGGTAGACACTCTTATAGCTAGGGACCTCTAACTTTAGGCATATTCTCTAAAAGATTCATTGTGCCTCTTCCTTAGGGCAACTAAGTCTATCATGGTCAACGCCACTTCAACATTAAACCTATATTGCTCATTAAATGCCTTAGCTAGCTTTTCCCATATATTTACTTGAATTAGATCCAATTGGATGTACTAAGTTAAAGTAGGGCCAGTTAGGCTATCCTGAAAAGTTCAGACCATGAGTTGGTCAAATTGCACATACTTGCCCATCTTGCGTACATATAGCTTAGTGTGCAATTTAGGGCATCTAACCCCATTGTATTTCTCGAATTCAAGTACTTTAAATTTCTCTGGGATCCATCATACCTTTCAAGCATTTTCATCTTCTCAATGATTTGTTGGGTCAGCCGCCTTCAGGTTCTTTCAATCTGTCCTAATTAGCTTTAAGCTTTGGGTTGACTAGAAATAAGTAAGTATTTGGTCTGAAAGCCTGTTGAACTTCGGAAAGATCCCTTCGATCTTAAAGGTTTCAAAGGCATAGTTGGCTTTAGGATACGCTTCTTTTACTTTAGGAAGTATAGCTTCAACATTCTTTCCATATCAAGCTTTGGAATTTTCTTCTTTTACAAGAGCTATAGACCTGAGTAAGGTAATGCTGTCAGTAAGGAAGCTCAATTAATCTACAATCTTCCCCACTATTCATTCTAAAGAGTGGAACCTCAGCTTAGTGGGGTCAACAACTTCAGGGTTGTTGGTATTGGTGTTGTCTTTTCCTTGACTAGCTATTTTAGTTTAAGAGTAAGTTCGAATAGGACTTCTTTGGAAGGCACGCTTAGGAGCTATCTTGGTGACTTAGTTTCATATCACTCTTTAACAATTCAACACATGAATAATTTAATGGAACTGAAATAAATGAATGAAATGAAAGTGTGCCACATGGATGGAAAAGAGGGGATCGATAATTAACTAACAAAATGGCAAGTTATTTATCATTCTTCAACTCTTGGAGTCTTATTACATAAAAGAAAAGAAAAATATAAATTCATCTAAACTAATCTTCTTTCCTTTTGTAGGCTAGA
This sequence comes from Lumnitzera racemosa, assembly GCA_024138005.1. Taxonomy (NCBI): domain Eukaryota; kingdom Viridiplantae; phylum Streptophyta; class Magnoliopsida; order Myrtales; family Combretaceae; genus Lumnitzera; species Lumnitzera racemosa. Next base: position 75,816,622 of record JAMXBC010000002.1, read on the forward strand.
TGACATTTTCTTCTTTTAGTTGCTAGGTTTGATGGCCATTACTTTACCCTACTTTTGACTACACTCAATTACTTCCTCAAATTCTTGGATTTTCTTTTAGGCCATCTTTAACTGGTGTTCCAAGGCGCAATCTTTGCCTAGACTCCTAAAAGAGGTTTTCCCACCTGTCTTTTTCATCATAGAGGACTTCCATACGAGCTTTTACCTGGTCTATGTAGGTCACCATTTTAGAGCTGGGATTCATAGGGGAAGGTTGAGGTACCTCTGGTGCTCGATACCGCATCATGCCTACCTTATGAAGTTGATCATATAAGTACTCTTTGGTGACCCGGTGTTTGCTTACTTCTCCTGTGAACTCGCTTAAATCGATGTTAGGGCTTATGGTCCTAGTATCTTACTAGGCTTTGATCTTGTGAAACAAAGATACCTTTTTTATGGAGTGAGGCTCTTCAAGGTCAAGGGTGAATGACTCTAATGAAAGTCTGTAAACTATGTCTTGATGCCCCTAAACTACCTCACCATGTTGTTTGGATAGTAACCTATACACTAACTTATTTCGATCAATGGTATGGCATGATAATCTTTACAAACCAATATGACCCTAGTGTAATCGCTCCATCTAATGGTCCATAGTATGTCCTCAACCTAGAAATCTTATAGAACCTCGATCTAAAGAAGGGTAGGAATATCTTCTAGTAATTTGATCTTATCAATAGAAGAGTTAATAAGATCAATCTTATTGGAAAATGCACCCCTTATCAAGTTTAACCTAAAACATTTGATGTAGCTGATGAACTATGCCATTAATAGTGCCATGCTTGACTTGAGATCTCCATAGCCTCTTTTCTTAAGAAAATTAAGATTTCTTATTTATTCAGCAAGTAGGGCAGGAATATAAAACTTCCCTTCCCAAAACTAAGCCACTAATTCTACTGCCCTAAATTGTATAAAAAAAGATCTACTTGGAAATAAAATGATGGTGAACACTGCTAATATATAGGCCTTGATTCGATTCTCCCCTTAATTATACCAAGAAATAGAACTTCTTTGCTAGAGTTAGGTTAGAACCAACAGATTAGATCCCATATCTTGATAGTATATTTGTTGCAATCATTTAGGGGCTCATTTATTTTAACCTTACAAATCCCCAAGAATTTAAAAAAAATGTAGCTCGAATTGAAGCTAATCTCTAGAACGTATATTTCATCTAGGGGAGGAGCTTGAAGTAGTTAGGTGCATTCTTCCAAAGTTGGGCTAATTAGGTGTGGCCCAAAATGGAATGCAACTTCTTTAGTCTCCTAGAAATGGACTAAGGCTCTCACCAGTGTGATATTAACATTCAACTTAGATAGTAAGAGTAGAGACCTAATCTTATTGGTAATGAACTTTTGTTCTCTTGGGTTAAAGGTTTGAAACCATTCATTAAGTATAGGCTTCGGGTTTGTAGGATTATGGATATGAATCCCTTTGGCGAAGACCTTTACATTAAATGAGCTGGCCATTTTTGAAAGATTACAAGGAAAACATAAATTACAAATGGAAGAAAATTTACATAAAAAGAAATTACAAAAAAATTCCTATGTACATGAATCTTAGGAGAAATACAAGGAAAGAAACTCTGAGTTCATTGTTTTTTCTTCTTCTCTTTTATAATGATGCCACCTTATTATCAATTCGTTAACCTCGAAGAATGTATACAAGAAGGATAGGTTCTAGAAGTCCTTAAACTTTGTGGTCTCATACGTTTCTAAAAAATGGTTCATTGGTCACATGGAAGTTTAAGTGGGTAGTTTAATCGACCCTAAGCAGTGGTTTCCCTACTACACCCAAAATTTATACAACAACTCCTTGTCTTAAGGTCTTAAGACAGCCTGAGTTCGACTGTATCTATCATGCATTCATGGTATATAAAATAAATCCCCTCATCAAAATAGTTAAATAATTAAGACTAAACCTACAACAATGTTAGTACAATTATGGTATAAATAACAAAGATCGAATAAATAAATTACATTAAGGTGATTTTTAGTGATTAATTTTAATTTTGGAAAGTTAAATGGCTAACCCTCTTGACGGTCCCTAGTGGAGTCACCAAGCTGTTGAGCTTGTTTTTTTCCTCCTAGTTTGTATAAATTAGTCCTCTTTAAACCAATTAATATTAAAACTTATCCATTTAATACTAACCCTCGACTAGGGTTTAAAGAAAAATGGTTCTTTTAACCTTGAAAATATTTTGGAGTCACCACCCGACTAGAATTGGGAAAAAGAGTTGAGTTATAACTAATTGATTGGATTGGTTATAATTTAGTTACTGGTCTAATAATAAAAATAAATTTATAAAACGACTTTAAGACTAGAATTCTAGGTCTAGGGGTTAAGATTTTTTAAACCCTTATAGGTACCATTTAGCTTTCTAATTTTAATCTTAAACTCAAAAATCACCTTGTATTAGACTACTTTATAAAGAGGAAATTAAAAGTGTGGAAATTAAAAGATATAGGGATAAAAAAGATCAAGCCCGGATATAACGTAGAGTTCAAACCACCCCCTAGTCTCCATGGACACATAATGCCTCCAACCGAAGACTTTACACTACTTTATTGATTTCTCAATCCAAGCTCTAAGAGATGCACAAACACAAATCATAATCTCAACTCACAACACAAAACTCAATCTCAAAGATTATTGGTGTAGTGCTTTTAACTTTCAATATTTTGCAACTAATAGCTCATAAGCACTATACTTCCAGTCCCTCTAAATGTTAGCAAATTAGGGTACAAGAGACAATGGGAACAATAGACAATAAGAACACAAAAAAATGTTGGAATATTGCAGCAAAAGATCAGTTATCTGCTATCTTTAGTCAAACTGTTGAGTATTCATATCATCCCATTCAATTATTACCGGCATGCTAGTATCTTACCTTACCGGCAAGCTAGTAACAAATTACACTGCTAGTAAGCCAGTTCCTTGATAAGAAGTACTTTCATCTCCTTATCTAGGCCACTTCATCGTTAAGCTGGTAGTACTCTAGAACCATCAACCTAGTAGGCCAAATATTACCCAAAAACACTTGTTGACACACAATGAATAACTATACTTTGTAACCTAACTTCAAGATCATTTAATCATCACTTAAAAATTAAACATCTTGTAGAGTTAATTGATATATTTAATCATTAAGCAAATTAATCGATCTTATTTAATTAACTCATTATAGTCAAATAATACTTAGTTTAATCATCCACTTTTTTTGTTTTCTTCAAAAAAAACATGTTTAGATATATAACTTTTGTTTTGTTCTCATCAAAATTAAATAATAAATCATAGGTTCAATATTTTAGATTGGGGATAGTGGGGGTAAATACGACACCACGACAATTAAGGGTTGTTTAGGCATTAGTCGGAATGTGAGTAGTAGCAGTAGTAGAGTTTTATGTAGTTTGGGGTTTACCGGTTATGAAAGGGAGATTGGGTCATAGTTTTTCAAGGGTAGTAATCACGGTGGTGGTATCAATTCTAGTCAATGAGGTGGCTAAGGTATGTTTCGCGTGGTGGTCACAACGGGGTTAGGGTTTGGTGTTGGAGGAGTTATAGACCATAGCTAAGGGACACAGTATAGGTTAAATTTGGTTAGGTATGGAAGCTAATAGCTTGAAGAACTTCGCTAGAGTAGCAGTACACTTTGAAGGTGGCTCGAAAGAGAGAGAATCAAAGAGATAGAATAGATGTGGGTGTAAAGAGAGGAAGTGATCGAGAAAGAGAGAGAGAGCTCATGAGATGATTTCTGTTATGTTGTTCCAAACGAAGACCTAGAGCCCCTTCTTGTACTACTCAATGCTTAAACATGCTTAGAAAGTAAGGAATTCAAACATGAATCAAGCTCGTATTCACATTTTTTTTCAAATTTTCGATTCAATTTTAATTATACTAAAGTAAGAATTTGGACAATTTTAGCTACTGGATTCATAATTCCATAAGTCTATTTTACAATTTCACTATTAATTTGGTGAAATTGTAAAATTAAAGGGGTAAAAATCAAGCTGAAACACAGTTGCTTAGGAGTTTAGATGCTTAAGAAAGAGAGAGAAAAGGGAAGAAAGAGAGGGAAAGGGAAAGAAAGAGGTGCTGACATAGCGCTACATCAGTCGTGCCTGTCCAATGGCTACATGCTATCTGTCCTATTGTGACACATGGTAGCAACATAGCACACGATGCTGCGTAGCATGCTACATTTTATGCCATATAGTTTTACATCAACATTGGCCATCTGAAGGCACCACGTATCAGAACACGTAGAACAATGAAACCATAACACGTAGTAGTGTAGTGTGTGTTGTCGAAAAAAGACAAAGGCAGTTTCTACCTTTAGCAAGATTTGAACCCCTAACCTTATGCTTAAACCCAATGCTAGGTTCATTTGCTTTTTCAATTTTTCTATTTTTTTGTAACTTTTGCAAAAAAAAATATTATACATTTTTTATTTTTCTAAATTTTTTTGTTTATTTAATTTTCTATTTTTTTTATATAATTTAGGACCCTTTATCCTATTCTAAAAATTTGAAAAAATAAAATGAGGCAAAAATGGGGTATCTATAATTCTCAAACCCTATATGTTTACGAGTCAGGTTTGAGAATTTAGGAAAAACTCAACAAAAAAACCTAAACCCATTTTAAAATAATAATATGTACATATACGAGAGCCTTTAATTTCATCCCTATAATCATATCATTACATCTACATTATAAGAAATCAGGGCTTCATGAAGCATATGTTACTAATATGGTAATATTTATAAATAATATAATAATAGAATATAAGTGTAGATAGAATATAAATAATAGAATAATATCTTTTATCTTTTTCCTTCCAAACAACCTTAAGCTGTATAATATTTATATAGATGTTATTTTTATGTTTTACAGTTAGGTTTGTAATAAGGATTTATAATAGTGGTTCATTTGAAAATTAAGTTTTATAGTGATATGATGCATGGACACTTTAGCATGCTTATGTTCTTCGACATCTTATTTTATGAACAAGAGTACCTATTTTTATTAAATGTAACTATTGTAATTTTTTTTAGCATGAGCAAGTCAAGTTGAGTTTTAACTAAGTTTTCCAAAACCGTATAGGGGTACATTATGGAAATAGGGCGAAAACCTTTAGGGTTTTAGGAAGCACTCTAGTGTACCAGGTTGAGTTTAGGTTTTGCAAAACTCATTCTGAACTTACCGCAATGGCATCCCTAGTTATTGGAGTACGTAGGCTTAAGCATGAATTGGAAGTGAACCACTACCATTAGTCATTAGGAGGCACTGTTCCAAGCTTAGCCGATAAGTTTACTCCCATCATTGGTGGTTAAAAAGTGTTGCATCGATAAATGTCGAAATTTACTTCAGTTTTCAAAAATTTATTAAAAATACTAGATGATGTCTAAAACTTATTATTTTTTGCTGCCTTAAGTAATTTTTCATGTGCAATTCGAAAATGAACCCAAATTTTCCAAATTCTAAGTGGATATAAGGGTTCCTTAAGAAAAGCATCCTATTAACCAATTTTTAATTGCATTTTCAAAAACCCAAATGATGTAGTTTTAACCTAAATTTTTTATGCATAAGTTCCTTAAAGATTGAACCATTATTCTATGTAAATAGCTTTTCAAGATTATAAAGTTAGGTTTTTTTTATATAAATTTTGTTTTTTGGCAAAACAATGGTTGAAAAGTGTTTTTCTTTAAGATTTCTTTAATGAACATAAAGTAATTTTATTATAAATTAAAGAAGTGATGAGTTTTTATGATAGTTAGAATGAAATGGCTTTTGATTTTCATTAAGAATCTACTAACAAGTTCATATGGAAATTAAAAGGCCAAATTACACATTTTTCACTATAATTATATACATTTCTATCCAAATCATATGTTTTACTACTTAAATGACTTATATAAGTGTCAAGAAAGGGTTTTGAGTAATGCTATGTTTTGGTTAAATAAGTGGGTAGTAGATTTAGTGTTGTAGTGGAGAGGCTTTGTGGGTTATAAAGGAAAATATAACCTAGAACTAGTTAGAAGGTAGGTCAGAAACTACATAATACGTGTAAGAAATGACTTTTTGGCATCTCTATGAGTATAAAGAGTAAATTGGTAGTATAATAGGCATTAAATAAGTAGTTTTGATTTGATTTCATTCTAGAGTGGTTATGTGGGTAGAACACAATGGATTTTTGGTAAAACCATGAAGTAGAGAACTAGTCAGATTGTTGGTTAGAAGATTTACTAAGGGAAACCTTATATAGTAGAAGAGAATAAGAGACTTGGTGTAAAACTTGGTTAGAGACTATCTAGAATGGAATTTGTATTAAAGAAGGATTTTAAACCTTAAACTATCTACTCAAGTAAGTTCTCACCTTAGTTAATATTCAACATATAATCAATTAAGGTACTGTATTCTTTAGGTTTAGGTGGAATACAAGAGGAAGAGCAATAGCATGAAGCTTAAAGTTTAATAAAACTACTAAGGAGACTTATTAAGTGGATATATATGCTTTAGAGTAGATTATATCTACTCTTCTACTCTTTGTGTGGTGCTAATCTAACATGTTTGACTTATTGCCCTCATTGCATTTGGATGCTAATGTGACATGTAAACTTGATGAGCTATAAGGTGAAGCACAATTGCTATTCTATACATGCTTAGGATGAATTGAAACATGTTGCGATGCTGAGCTTAATGTTTGCTACGATGTCACTAATTGGTTACAAATATTACTCTAACTTAACAGAGGAATTAAATACTAACCCTGCTTCCTAAAGTGTTCACCTAAGTAAACCTAATAATGAGACTTTAGAATCGAAAGAGAAGATAAATTGAAATAAGGTAAAATTAATATGTAATTGTGAATGTTTGTTGTTTATACTTGGTATTTAATTGATGTATTCATGGCATGGCATGAAATAGTCTAGTTTTGGTTGAAAACTTAGTTTTTACTAAACAAAGACCTTGGTTTATAAATCTAGATTTTTAAACACATAAACTTGCATAGCTTTCGCTTGATGAATTTTGTTGAATAATTTGTACTAGTTTCTTGAATAACTTAATTCAAATGGCCAACAACATCAACTACTCAAAAGTTTAGGGCTCGGGTTAAGCAAGGATATCAGTACCGATGTATCTTATGTACATAATCATTATATACTTCTATTACATTTATTTGCCTATTGAAGTGTTGAGGGTGCAATAACTAAAGTAATAACCTAATGTATGACTGTAAGATGAGCTATGCCTATATTTTTATTTTGCTATCTATTCACTCAACAATATACCAATGGGATAAATATGTTTTATACTTAGGTTAAGAGGCTATAGTAGGCACCAACACTATGGGAAAAGAACTTTCAAGCTAAGAGTGCTAGAAGAGTCAATCATTTTAAATGAAGTCCAATGAACCATGAAGCTTAGTTTTTTTAAAGTTTAGTAAATATGAAATGGAAAAAAAAAAACATTGTACCTTTGGCCTTTAGGCATTGTAAATATTATACTTAGTTTGTAAACTCTAAAGTTAAGGCTAAACTCCAGATGTAGCCGTCTTATTATTAATGAAATATCCTAGGTTTATAACTAATGTTAAGCAGGTCTTATCTATAACTTTGCATCATGTGTTATGCTAGGATGTAACATCCTTTACATTATATCAAAGCATAAGTTATGGACCATCAACCTCTAGGCGCATGAGATGTGTGGGGTAGTAGGTAATGAGATATTTTAACTTTATGAGACTATAGTGGCAGTTATTACTCGGATTCTACATGGTGTTTGTCTAGAAAATGATGTGAAGGGAAATGAGGAAGACTACTAGAGAATCATGCATCATAAGAGCAAAAGGTAAAACCACAACAGTAACCATGGCCACAATGTAATCTAGCTCAGCCTTAGCTAACGATGGAGATGATATAGTAATTTGCGAATGCTTTGGCTAAAGTTAGAGGAGGAGATAAGCTAGCTTGAGTACAACAGATAGTGAAGCTGTTTAATGGTAAAACTATTGATCCTTTAGTTATTAAAGAATTGCTTGATCCCTTGGAAAAAGCATTTGAAGTTCATGAAGTAGAAGAGAACAAAAAGGTAGGAATTACAGCTGTTATATTAGGTAGGCAAGCAAATAATCAGTAGAAGCGTAAAAAGAAACTCTTAGCACAAACTATTGAGTAGATTACATTTAGGAATACATTTCTAAAGCAGTACTTTCCTAAATGTATGAGAGAGCATATGTGTGAAGAATGCTATAAGTTGAAGCAAGGTGACAAGACGATTGAGGAATATAAAAGGGAATTCAATATATTGCTAAAGTTTGCTCTAAAAGCTATTTAGAACAATGAGCTAACTAAAATCAAAAGGTTTAAACTAGGTTCTATTTATATCTCCAAGTAAAATTGAAAGAGGCTAAAGTAGTAAGATATGCAAATTTAGTGAATGAAGCTAAATTGATTGAGCATGCTTGTACTATGCAAGGGAAAGTTGAGGAAATAGATAATAAGAAAAGGAAGTTTGTAAGAAATGCTAGAATCAATAACAAAGCAACAAAAGGAGGAGAAATGATGTATATGATTTCTTTAAAAAATAATTTTGCAATAAAAATATTCCAATAAGGAAACTGGGTCGTATATTATAATAGAAATAACTATCGAGAATCTAGTAGTCCTTAGGGACTACAAACTAATTGATGGACTATTTCAATTATTTTCTTAACTAGGCAATCAAAATGGAATGATCAAGTGAATTAAAATAAAAGAAACTAATTGTTATGAATGTAGACTAACTAAAATTATAAAATTAACTAATTAAAATAATCGACTAACGTCAAAATGAATGAATTCTCTAATTTACGAACAAAGGATCTCAATAAAGTCATCATATGACAAATCAACACATATCTTGAAGATATCACAAAATTAATCAATTAGTTTTTAATTAGATTTATAAGAACTTATTTCTCTTTCAAATTGATATTTCTCTAATTATAGTAGAAATATCTCTCTCGAGTAGTTTAGCTATAATCTCCTATTATATAGTAAATTTCCTCTTACAAAAATTATTACCCTAATTAATATTAACATTCATACATATTTCTCTATCATAAAAATTAATATTAATTGTGTTACAAATGTAAACCCTAAAACTAATTCTAAGCACATATATCTATGTCAATAATTGAATTAATTATATTTCAATTTTATATAAACTCTCCATTTCCTTTTGAGTTTTTCAACTTTTATTCATAGAAATACTATTAATCAGATAATAAAATCATAAACTATGAAATCAAATAATTAAAAATCCAACTAATTAGATAATAACATATAATAAAATCACGCATCACTTTAGTTATTAAGTCATGTTAAAATCTCATTAAATCTAATTTAGTTTATGAAATAAAAATTATATAAAAAATTTTCAAAAAATAAGATAAATAATTGAAAGAAAAAGGACTAAGCACAATTATAATTCTTGGAGTGTAATTCTGTCTTTCAATAAATCGTCGGCAGTGTCCAACCCTAATCTTTAGTCTGGCGCGGGAGTCGTATTTAGTGAAACCGTTCTGGAATCCACTTGTGACGACGTGGGCTTGCATTTGGGTTGGACCTTGGAAGATAGTACATGGGCTGGAACGTTGTTGGAATAGGACATAGCCTCATTTGAAATTCGAGGACAGACATTGGCTTCCTTTTTCAATTAATTTTCGCGATGGAAAAGTTCACAATTGTACTTGGTTCGTATACTTGCAATTACTTGATCCTTTCTTCAAATAAAATTTTCACCTAAATCAATTTTTCTGTTTACTTTCCACATCCATATATTTTGTTATCAGAAGTATAAAAATATGCACACAAGTATAACATAAAGTTAGAATAAAATATATAAATTTACGACCTATCAACTATCCACAACTTTATAATTTTCTGGTTTTCAAGCAAAACATATTTCAATAAAAACAATTAAGGACAACAAGTACCATATTAATTATATCATTAGATGAAAACCAACCGTAGATTGCACATCAATTCTATTTGGTGCTTTAAGAAAAATGAATCTCCTATCAATTTGCATTCAATTGAATTAAATTCAAATTTTTGTAACTTTCAATTATACAACTCACTTGATCACATTTTAAATGTACTAGGAATACTTCACTACTAGAGTTCAATAGTTTATTCATATGAGATGAAGTTCTACTATATTATTTAAACAAAGATTTTGAAACTTAAAATCAAGTATAACATCAGCTAATCCAAAAAGAGTTACCCATACTTTTGACACATAACTAAATGTATACAATCTCCTCTTTTATCTCTATGAGCATCATAAAGTAAATCAAATGCATATTACATCCATTTATCTTTTGAAATATTTCCCTAGTACTAATTTTTTGCTGAAAGGTTTTCTTTTCCTTTTTCTTTTTCAATTTTAATAAAGTAGTTTCATTAGTCAATCTTCAAGCCATCTACTACTTTAAGTTATTAATAAATTAATTATTTTTTTCTATGTCTTTCACCACCTTTTCGGTAAGTGAAATTTATTACCTAAACGCCTAAAGGAAGGTCAAAATAATATTTGAGACTAAGGCTTAGAGATACTCATAACTTGAATCAATGACTCAAGATATCGAAATAGATTAGCACATTTATTTTCATTTTTAAGCTTTTTTATTTTAATTTTTTAACCCCTAACTTTATTATTTTTTCAAGAAAACTTTCAAGTGACAAATAGGAGTAGGCAAATTAATCACAAACTATTAATCGAACTATGAACTAAATCGAACCAAATCAAAAATCCAATTTTTCTTTTTTAATATGGTTTAGTTTGCTTTTAGTCAAACAATTCACGGTTCAATTCCCAACCAAACCATGTTGGTTAAACTTAAAAAAGAATTGTAGAATTACTAAATACTAATTTGGCTATGCACATGCAACGTTTCCTAACCCGAAAGGCTTGTCCATTTTATAGAATAAGAGGGAATGGAAGTAGAATTCCTAAAGGAATGAAATAAAGGGTGTAATATATATTACTTTATTTAGTTGAATTTATAAGTAATTTAAAAATAAATATGTAATATAAATTTAATGATTAAATTATTTTTAATTCATTTTCTGTCTCCATTAATTTTAAAGTAATAGGTGATGGTTAGCAACAGTAGTTGGTGGTGGTGGTGGTGGTGGTGGTGGTGGTGGTGGTGGTGGTGGTGGTGGTTGATGGTAGTAATGGTAACGGTGGTTATGATGGTTGGCGACGGCAGTAATGGCAAGAATGGCTGTAGTAGTGGCAATAGTGGTGATCAATGGTAGTGGTGGCGGCAACAATAGCGATGGTAGTGGCGAAGGTGATCAGTAGTGGCAGTGGCAGTAGCAGTAGTGGCCACTGTAGTAGTGGTGGTGATGATGGCAGTGGTAGTAGCGAAGAATCTTGATTCCTTGGTTGAATTAAAGAATCCGTATTACTTGATTTCAAATAATATGAATTCTTACAAAATTACGATTCCATAACAAAAAAACCAAATGAATGCTATAATAAGGAATAAGGAAAGAATGAAATTTCAATTCACTCAAAGTAAACCTACCATAAAAGTGTCATAGCATCACCTTCTTCTAAAAAAATCAAACTAAAGCTGGTTGCGCCTCTCCATTTTCTAATTCACCATCATGGTCACAGCATCACCCATTTACCCTTCTTCTCATTGTCCTCGTAAGTCTCGTTGTCAATTGCCAACTCCACGATTTAGCAATCAATAGTTGCACCTAAGCCCCGAGGTAATTTCAATTTTGAATGTAAACATTTTTTCCATGAAAGCAAAATTCAATTTCTAGACCTAGTTCCCAAATTTCTTCATTGGACTTATTCCCTTCTACTTATAAGTTTTATCCTGCTCCTAGTTTCCTTTCTCATGTGTTTTTTTACCTTAAGGCACGAACCCTAAGTCCCTTCTTATATAGCGTTCCTGTTATACGAGTCGTCTAGGATATCGAGATCTCTTAAGCAGATTTGTTTTGAGTTTTGAATAATTGCAAAGGTAATTTCTTTTTTCGCTTGAGAAGTAGTTGTTCTTTTACTATAGATTAACGCAAGTAGCACTTAAGAAATTTTTACAGTAAGACCATTTGGAAAATACTCTTTAACCCCATTGCACTGATGATTTCTCATACTATCCAAATATTTTATTATTCTCCTAGTTCTCCTAATTAACATCTAAGTAAGTGAAGGGACGACTTCTTAGTTCTTATCTTCTTCTTCATGCATAAACCAAAGAGCTTTCCTTCTAGCCCTTCTACTTTTTATGAAAATACAACTCGCATTGATAGATTGAGAGATTATCACAAAGTTATCTCAAATGCTCAAAGCTATCCTGCCAACTTTGATATTAGCTTTATCATTTTAGACAAATTCATGATAATTCTTTGTCAGTCTACTTAAAGTTACATTTTTAATGCCTTTCTGTCCATTTCATATACCTAATGGTGAGCATTGCAAATGCTGCAGTTAGCATTGGACTTTAGAGCCAAACATAGCTTATGTATAGCTTCCTTATTTTCATACATTAAGACATGAAAAAACAACGACTGATAAGAAATGAAAAGTTATTATCCCAATGCTTAACAAAATGCAATCAAGCAATCAAACAAAGAGAATTAGCGATAGTGAAATGTGAACTTGATTGGTAGTAGTTAATGCCAAGCAAAATGGAAGGGGGGAAAAGAATTAACTAAGATCAGAATTTACAGTATCATTATCTGAGAAAAGGCCATCATCAATGCTCATTGGGAAATGGCCTATGCATGCGAAGTTAGCTCCTTTTGGCATAATAGCATGAATGAAAAATGTACTTCGTTTTATACTTCCTATGCCATATGCTTTCCCAACACCTTAGAATGTTTGCATTTTCTATAAGTACTACTGGTGCCAAAAATTGTTCGTACAATTTGTCACCTCTTAACTACTATATATATATAATTGATAGCCTATAATGAAATAATAAAAATAAATACTTACTAATTTGACTTATTAAGCAATATGAATATGCATTCAATAATGTGCTATTATATTTACATATACTATATATATGCCAAAATATATTAATGTTAACTAATAGTTGTAATTGGTTTAATTTATTTCAAATGTTTCAACTTAAAGAGCAAAGCATGAGTTATCTAGTAGATAATGACATACAAGAACCTGATATGAATGAAGTAGATGAGGAGAAACATAATCTTAATGATGAGGGAACCTAACCTTCTACAGATAATTCTCCTACAACTCTTCCATCTACATCATCCTAAAATAAGAGACAACGTTGTAGTGTTTGGAAACACATGTCATTGGAGAGCTTTTGAAGTTTGATTTTAAAGGAAGGTTTGAAGAGTTAGATTATTCAATCTTTAAAATCTGCTCAGTAGTTAAGTATGTTCGGTCTTCTCCATAAAAATTGCTAAGTTTAAGAGTTGTATTGCAAAAGAAAACATTGATAGGAAGACATTATTGTCTTTAGACATGGAAATTAGTAATGATAAGTTTAGACCAAAGCTTGAGAGGCATAAAATGAGGGCAATTCTTACATGGGAGGATTGGGATTATACATGTAGCATATTACCACTCTTGAAAACTTTTTATGATGTCACTTTATGCATTTCTAGATCCCTTTTGTGCGACTTGCAATCAATTGTTAAACAGATATTGGGTGTTAGATGCAGAATTAACAAGCAATGCCAAAGTGGTAAACCCTCTATGAGGATGATGGCAGGAAAGATTAAAAAAAAAAAAAAGCATGATAAGTATTAGGGAAATATCAATAACATCAATGTGTTGTCATTTGTTTTAACTATTCTTGTTCCTTACCAAAAGCTACCTTATGTTGATTAGATGGTCAAACATGTCTATGATTCTAAACAGGCAACTCAGTTTATGGGTAAAATTGGTTATACACTCTCATCATTGTATCATGCTTATGAGTTTAGTTTGGGGCTTAATGATGAGTCTACTTAAAGCTATGTGAAGGAAACACAACAACAGACAAAAAATGAAGATCGAAAAACATGGAGAAGAGATTTTAATCATGAGATGAGAGGGGAAAATATGATACAAAAAAATGAATTAACAAGGTACATTGGAGAAGAGTGAGGATTTTGATAATAAGGATTTTAGCGTCCTATATTGGTGGAGAAAGTCCTCTTCTAGATTCCCCATTCTTTTTATGATCGCAAAAGATATTATGGCTATCCATTTGTTGATTGTGGCTTCTAAGAGTGTCTTGAGCACCGATGGTTGTGTTCTTGATCCATTTAGAAGTTCTTTAATTCCTTTACATGATGGAAGCCCTTATTTGTGCATAAGATTGGTTGAAAAGTCTTAAAGCGGTGCTATGTATGGAGGAAGATCTTCAAGCGTTGGAAGCTTTTACCTTAGGTTTAAAAAACTTCATTTTATTTGTGAAACTATTAATATTACATTTATTAAGTTATCACATTATAGGCTTGTTACATATATTTTCTAAACTATATCTTCAGATGCTAAAGTTAACAAAATAGTGGATTCAACTACTATACATATTATACTTGATTGAACTAAGATCATTTTTTTTTTTCAGTTTACTAAGCTTTAGCTTATTAAACCTTTTATGTGAACTAATCTATTATTTATCTGTTTGTTTGTTGCTTTAGGTTCAAGTTAGAGGATGGGGCTTAAAGACTTTTAAAGATTATGGTCATTTCTTCATTAGAGTAATCATTAGCTGTAATTTTCTTTGTTGATACGACAAATGCATAATAGTTTGTTGTAATATACTAGTACTAATATGTTAGAGTTTTAATTTGGTAGAGTTTTCATTAAGGTGTTTGTAAACCCTACTTTTAACTTACCTATGATTTGACTGAGAATACTTCCTAAACGTTCTTAAGGATCAACTAAACTAAGAACTCAAGTTCACAATTAAAAATGAATTTATTTTTCCAATTCGAAAGCCTATTATCGATGAAACCCGAACATGAAAAACTGCGAATCCTAAAGTCACCTAAGACCCTAAACCCTAAAACAATAAAGAACTTTTAACCCTAAGCAATTAATCAATAATTTAATTTGAATAATTTTATTTAAATCGAGAAAATATCATAATTTTATAAGAATTGAATCATCATTTACAAAATAATTCAAAAAGTAAATCCTAAAACAATTTTCTATAAGACAATTCCCTTATTTATATGTCTAAATTTTTACATGTAAATAAGTAGACCAACTAATCACCTTAAATAACTTATCAATTGAGAATTGGTGCCATTTATCAATTGATAACCTATATAAAGCTACTGGTAAGACACTTTCCTTATCACCTATTTACTTATACTACATATGGACAAATTATCATAAGATTTCATATGCTTAACTTTAATAAAGGAGACAAGACATTTTTATGCCAAAAAGAACACCTAATGGCCGGTTCTTACATGGCTATTAGGGGGGTCATACTCTTGTAAACCCCACGAATTTAGCTTTCTAAGTATAGAAACAAACGTCCAAACTGTAAATGATTTTTCCTGAATTTACAAGAGCCAGTAAGATTTAAAACCGATTAAAATCTCAATCCAAAACCTAAAGAGGACACGAAAAACCTTAAATCATCAATTGAACCCCTAATCGCATACGAAGACCCTAAAACCTCGAACCTCATCAAAACCCTAAAATGGCAATCGAAGATTTTATCGCGTAAGAATCTATGAAACCCTAAATGTTTCTAAAAGCTAAAGATTCCTTTCGAAAGTGATAAAAACCTTAAAAATGATTCCATTAAGGACATATGTACACCAATCCATCATGATATACCCTAAAACCCTAATTGAAAATGTAATGCTTATATTTTGCAAAATCATTAGTAAAAGGTTAGAAATAACCCTCATTCTTACTTATATGATTCAAATTCTCAAGTAATCCATTAGGAACTAAGATAATGAGTCATAGATTATATTTATTCCTTAAATATATGATTAACATAGTCTTATTTAGGCTTAGGGTTATAGTTGAAGATTAGGTTACATATAGTGAACTTTAAGACTCAAATTAGCACTTTTACACTTGTTATCCAAAGTTATTTACCAAATAAGATATATGGACTCTAAAGACCTAAAGTAAGATCTCATCAACCACATTTACACATCAATGCATCATATACCTCAATTCTTCTCATTTCCTTCATTTCTTCCCTAATTTCCCTTAATTACTACATTATGTGCACAAAATTATACATACTTAAGGAATGTTGACTAAGATAATGCATGTTGACCAAAGTCCAAAGGTTGACCAAGTCAACCCATGTTGACTAAAGTCAACATTTTGAAAAGTCAACAAAGGTTAAGAGATAAAGAAAATATCTCTTATGTAATGATGTCTTCCTTTTCTTTCTTCCTTTGTTTCAATTGTTACCGTCCACTTATTCCTCATTTTGGTCCCACCATTTGTTGTCTTCCATAATAAAAAACAAAGACAAAGAAACAAAACAAAAATACTCCTCATTGCCGTGAGCTTCTTCTTCCCATTTCACTCTTATCACTCCTCCTTTTGTCTTCTTAATTCCAACACAATTAAAGGTATGTCTTTAAGTTGTTTTATGTTTTTTTATATTATTCGTTAGTTAGTTAATTAAGTCTCCTCTTTAAGTGTAGAAATCTAGGAATCATGAAGAAGAAGAAGGATATGCATGTTCATATGTCCTTAAGTATATGTATAAAAAGATATGCTAAAAGAATACAAGTATAAATACCTTTGTATATAAGTATACAATATGTACATAACCTAAAATAAGGTATATACTAACTATACATACATATATCATGTCAAATATACTCTTAAAATACAAAAAGAATGAAATTGTGAAGCTTTCTTATGGGGATATATAAGGCATACGAAAATACATATGTCACCGTATGCGTATATGGGTATATGTATTATTATATATATATTAGTACATAAGTATACATATTAGTATATTATGAGTATAGGTAGGTATATAACATATGTATATGTATAAGTACTTAATGATATATATATTTACATGTAATAAATGATTACATAAGCCATGACATCATCTAAATATTACATAAGCCATGACATCATCAATTGCTTACATAAGTGATGATGTAAGTGTAGGATTATAATAGAAGAAATAATAAGATTACATAAGCACATAACATAGGCATATACATGTATTTAGAAGTCGAAAATCCCTTAAACCCTAATACACTTCCTAGATTGAATTAAATTTTATCAAGTATGTGGATTAGTAGCACTAATGTAAAATTTACTAAGTATAAGAATCAAATAGCTAATTCAATCATTAAATCCTAAATTAGGGCATAAACATAAGCAATAAGAATAATTAAACTTCAATAAGATAAAATTTCAATAAATTTAGCCCATATCGTAAAACACGGGTCATGACGTCCAAAACGGACATCACCGTGTGAACGTGCGTTCGAAAACGATGAAAAACGACTATAAATTCGTAAGTATTGAAAATAGAATGAAAAAGTTACGTGCGATTAGCATTTAGGTTTAATCGAATAAGGGCTGATAGTAATCTAAGTAGAATTAGGTAAATAGATATCTAGAACCATTCGTTAAGTCAACTACCTATTTATCCCTGTTATCTCGTAATGATCAGGTGATCTCGACGAGGGCGAGGATCTCCCGATCGGTTATTACGACTAGAACGAGTCGTCATAGTCAAGTGAGTACTCCCGATGACTCCATATTTGTTTGTGCTTATAGTTAGTGCACTTAAATTGAATATCAATAACTTGATGCATGGGGTTTCGGGATATGCGTGTGCTTGATATTGCTTGATTATTGTAAGAAATATTGTTAAATACGGTAATTGATGATTTGATGATATGATTGATTTTTATATGATTTGGATGGTTTGCTGATATTGATTGATCACCTCATAATTTGACCTAATTATATTTGGCTTTTCTTAAATTAAAAGGGTCATGCATTATCCATGCATCGCATTACTTGTTCTGGCCGTCACTTCACGCAGTTGGTAATGAAGGGCCTTGGAGGGATGGATTCCCACATGATTTGATTAGTACCGTGCAGGAGCATGGGTACAACAAGACCCTACCCTTGGCTCGCGGGTTCTATTGGCGCCGGAGACGCTAACCGTGGGTGGCTGGGGGTCGTGTCTAGAGACCACCGCTGTAGGGTGTGAGTGTGGACTGCGGGGGCCACCTCACCGCTAGGCCTGGGACTTTGTGAACTACTGGATTTTTAGAAATGGAAATGTAGTTTTGTGAAATACGAAATTCAATGTTATGGGTAAAAACCCAGGTGCTAGAGCCCGGTCGTGATTGGTGCCGATGAATCTCCAACCCTTATCTCGGAGGGCGTTAAATCCGATATTATATGCAATACCGGTCAACTGCATATATTGTTTGGCATTCTGCGTGTGTATGCATTCATATGGTTGTAATAATTTGTTTGATAACTTGTTTGCCAGTATGGTATGAGGGATAGCTCACTAAGCTCTTGTAGCTTATTCCCCAATAGTCTTTCTTTTGCAGGTTTGCCTACGATGGGATTAGGATGAATCTTGAGTGCCGAGTGTGAGATGAAGATATATACATTAGTGTTAGGATTAGTTGAGATCTTTATAAGTGATGCATAACACTCTTTGTAGAAAATATTCACATGTTAGAATTCAATATAATTTAATTCTACCTGCAGTTTTATAATGTTGGCATATCCTATCCTATTATTTGGTAGGGGATACCGATTCTCTGCGGTTCTGAGGAACTGTGGGCTATCAGACATCCATAGGTATTTATCATTCTATATTATGTCATGTTACAATAAATTAATTACTTGAAAATCATTAACCTTAGTGATTTATAATTTAGAGTCTTGCAATCTCTGACTTGCAAGACGGTTTTCATATCATGGGTGCACACATGTTATGGAAATTTTAGGTAATCCTACTAGGCCCGCTTTAGGGTCCTGATAACTCTTGTCTTTCATCCATCAATCACTATATCTTACACTCCACTATTTACCCCTTAACGCTTATATCATCAAGAGTTGCAATTGTTGACTTTTGTACATACTACAAGACAACAAAATTAAACTTCTTAAACACACTTCTACCTTCATTCCCAGCTGACCACTCTTCCTTCCATTACTATCACTTTCAATTTCATTTTCACTTCCTTTTTCTCTCACTTGAAAACAACACAAAAGAAGAAACACAAAACCCCACAAAAATCCTTCAATTGCTACTATATCACATACGAAACTTTCAACTTCTTCTTGTCTTGCTTTTGCTAACATTCAAAGCACCTTTAAGATCTTTAGAACACTCCTTAAACCCTACTTCAAAGGACCACAACTCAAGTTTCCAAAAAGGATGCAAGAAGGAGGAAGTAAGAAAAGGAGCATAAGTAGAACCTTACTGCACAACCACCATATTTTTGCTTTAAGGACAAGTAAGTATATCTTATGTTAGTAGTTTAGTGTTACATGACCATGATTTCTTGAAAATATAAGTATGATCACAAGTTGATGAAATATCTTAGACTACCCTAAGAAGCAAACTCGTAAAAACCTCACATGAAAGTTGAAGTATGAATATGTAAAGTTGGTATTTTGTAGAGATACTTGTTTAACACTTTGAATGGAAGATCTTTAGTTGAGAAAATCTTAAAATGAGAACTTGAAGGAAAGGGAAGCATGCTAGACGTGAGTTTTTAGGAGTCACTTAGATGATATTTTCACTTCTATTAAGTTAAACATGCTCAAATCTAAACTTAGTTAAAGGAAAAATCCATCACATGAAGTTTTATGAGGAAACTAACTTTGTAAGACATGAACTATGGTATGGGAGATTTGATAAATGTGACATCCTCTATTTTCATGTAAAGTATGAGCTAAATAATCATCTCATGAAAAAGAAGTCAAGCTAAGATTTGAATACAAGTAGCTTAAGTTCATGATCTAATACCTAAACTTAAGGGAATGATGAAACAAGTTAGAAAACCAAGTTGGAAGCCCTCATACTCAAACCGACCAGATATGGAACCTTACTAAAAGACGCTTAAAAATATGATAAAAGCAAGTAAACAAAGTGAAAAGACCAACCAAGGAAAGTACGACAAGTGTATCAAGCCTAAACCTCAAAATCGAGCTTAAAACTTCCAAAACGAATCCCAAACATCAAGTTAAAACCACCTTAAGTTTCTAACCAGAAACTTAGCACAGCAATAAAAGCTATTTTAAGACTCTCAAGAGACTCACAAGATACTCCCTAAGCCCAAGAAAGTGACTACCTTTGATTTGGATAAAAAACAAGCCCATTTAATAACTTAAGCCCATTTAACTAAGAGCCCAAGAAGTGGTTGTTAGCCTTAAGAATGTAAATGAAAGTTGTAAATCTAACTTTAAGGAGTATTTTGAGCTCATAATGAAATCTTAAACCTAAGACCAAAGGAATTCTTAAGTTACCAAAAAGCCCACTAACCAAACAAAGCCAAAAGCACTCCAAATCATGAAGACGGCAACTGTTCTGACCTATGGGAAGGTTTGCATGCCTCTTCTCAAAAATGTAACCTCACCACATTGAAGTACACTTGAAAACAATGAAGATTGACTATAAGATCATAACAATCAGATTTAAAACAATAAAGTTATACGCAATTAAACCTTTAAGTAAAAATGGGGAAAATACGAAAATTAGTCAAAAGTATAACTTAAAGGGTTTTAGCTTAGTTTTCTAAGTTTTATTTCAAATCCTTAAGGCTAAGTGAGTGAATTCCTAATAACTCTTTACTTGATTTTGCTTATAGAATAGATACACCTAAACTTATATATATATAAATTAGATGCTTGTAGGATATGAGAAATGCATATGTATGAATTTGTGATTGAATGCTATGGCTTGTTAATCATATAATAATGGAAATTGTTTGTTGTATGAAATGAAATTGTCTAATCACCATGAAAAATTGGATTTAACCACTTATATGATTAAGTAATTAGATGGATAATGCATTCTCTATAATTGCATTTAAATAACACTGATCGCCGCTTCACATAGAAGATGAGAAGAGACTCATAGGAGGAAGGCCTCTTGTAGGATTGGGCACTAGCTATGTCATCATTTAATTGAGTCTCTATCTTAAGCTAACGAGCTTACTAGGCATCGGGAGACGCCAACCATTGACGAGGGGCTGTGTCTTGTGGCTTCTGCTTAGGTGTATGTTTGTGAATTACAAAGGCTACTACACCATTAGACTTGGGATTTTGAAAATATGATTTGTTATTTAGTGAAGAAAGTATATATATACTCATAGTTTTGTTTTGGATTAAGCATAATAGTACAAATGATACAAAACCCAAGGTCTAGAACTCGGATTTTGGTTTGAGTCGGTTAATTATCTCCAAACCTCGACTATAGGAGGCGTAATTCTAAGTTGTATGCAGTTTCTAGGCCACTACATGTGTTGTTTAGTATACTGATTGTTCATGTATTCATATGATTGTGCATCTAATAATTTTTTGCCATGCGATATTGACAAGGGTATTTATCTCACTAAGTATAAGCTTGCACCCCAATAGGTTTCCTTTATTATAGGGAAACCTCTTCACTCATCTGAGTCGAGGCATACCCAAGATGAGTCTCGTGTAGAGACAGGTTAGAGCGATTAGGGAGCGGAGAAGAAATTTTATAATAGCTTTTGTAGATAACCATTTACCTTTATTTTTGTTCATAATATAATTTAAAGTTTATGATATAGTTTCCTTTATGAACTGCATTTGTTTGTAATATTCTTTTGGTATAGAACCTAACGAATCTATACGTTAACTTGATTAATTTATATCCTAGAAATGAATTTTAGTAAATTGCTCTATATTACTTATCTATAAGCCTAATGATAGTGTATAATGAAAGGAGCCTTGTATGTCTATAAAAGTCATGCGATCAGTAAGGAAGTTGATAGTAGACCTTTATGTAGTATACGACAATCTACCACAACGCCAATACTGTTGGGTCATGATCGTTTGAGTTTTTATTGTTGTGTTCATTTTTATTGATGTTTTAGTTTATGGACAACTGGAGACTTGGTGTTTTCTACTAAGATCTCAATAACTTTGCTTTTTTTAACGTAGATTGTAGTTATGCATTATGATAGTAATAGTTAATTGACATTTTCATCATTAATAAATAAATTACTTACATACTCAAGATTCATGAATTGATAGGGGCACAATAAAAGATTGTAAAGTAAAGATAAAATTGCTATCGATATATTAAATGTTGTAAGCTTAGAATATTAGGAAGCTTTAATAGTGAGTAGATAATGATTGTTAAGAGCATCAATATATGTACCTTAAAACCAGAATATGAAGGAGGAATTGTTGTTAATATGTGAAAAAGCTATTATCCTTTGAATATTAGGATTAATTTAGTAGGTTTTAGACAATGATTGCATATGGTGTTGACGTAAGTAATGCCTTGGAAATGAATCATATTTTCTTAAATAAAAAAAAAACCAATTTGAACTGCAAACAAAATCGTTTAGTTTTATCTTTGAAATAAATGAAAAAAATGAGCTATTAATTTTAAGTTCAGTTAGGTAAGGGGGCCAAATCATATTAAATTGAACCACGCCCATCGTAGTGACAAATTTCATTTATTCATTTTCTAAAGAATATAATGCTCTAAAGACTTCCAAGGAATGAGTATATATCAAAGTAAACTTAAAAATAAATGTACTAACTCTTAATCGGTGACAATATCCCAATTCTAAGTCTAAAATCAAAGTTCAAACAACACATAACTAAACCTAACACATATTCCACAATGCAGCTCTAATCAAATGTTAAAATGTCATAAATGATCAAATATAATTAAGTGCAAAAATTGAAAAAATTTAACAAAAAAGTTCTTTTTTTTTTTAGTGCAAATTGAATTTAGATGTGTATGTGTAATAAAAATTAGTCTTCCATGGAACAATGCAAATTCAAGCATAAGATTATCTATTACTAACTTATAAGGACCAATGACATAGCAACCAAACAACATCAAGAATATTACACTTCAATGCATCTCTATCACCCCAACTTCATAACAAATAGCCTACCCCCGACATTAGAACAAATAGTGTCCTTAATGTTAAACAAAATAAAAAGCATAAAGAAGGGTAAGAAATGAAACTCCCCTAAGGTAATAAGCAACTTGCTAATAAATTACCCTGCCAACTATAACATGATCTTGCCATCCTTAGCCAATCAAAGTCCTATAACTTACACACTCGATCGAGTGATTAAATACACCAAAAATAAAGGAAAATGAAAACAAAAGAAAAATAACAGAAAAATAAAGAAATAGTGGGCCACCTTTCACTAAACACTTGTTTTGAAGTCTTCAACCTTTCTTCTCCCCTTTTCTTTCATGTTGGCTCTATGGGCTCAGTCCTTGTAACACTTAGATCCTTATTTAATGACCCAAGGCTCCTTCCTATGCCAACCCCATCACCATCGATTGCTCTCAATAAATGGTCAAAAGAGATATCACTAGGAACATAAGACACTAATGTGTCTCCAGGGTCATACTTAGAAACGCCGCACCACAACAAACAATAACAAGAAAATAAAAAGAGGATTTAGTAAATTCGGGTAGCTACCTAGCTGGATATAATACACCAACTAGATCTTATATGCCCTATAATTTACTGAATATGACTTACTAATCTGAACTATAGGATTCTTCACCACTACTCCTTATTGAAGTGAATAGATAAAAGTTAAGGATAAGAGAGAACACTAAGGCTACTAAGAAAAAGGAAACTTGTAATAATCAATGATGATAAAGATGTTGTCTGTGTATAAAGAAGTGAGGTATTTGTTTGATCTTAACTAGGGTTACACTATATGAGGAAAAGATAAAAATGAATAATGTACAAAAGATTCCTAAAACATTCTCAAAAGGATAAAAATGGCAAATAATAAACTGTATGAAAAAGTAGAGAATCATTCTAGAACATTGTGCCAGAAGACACGTGTCATTAGGTGATGGGTGATTCATATGAAGGTAGTTCTTATTAGTATGAAGTCTAGGGTAGCTCTGCAGCTATAGGAATAAACTTGAGGGGCATCAGGAGAGGGCATGAGAATTTGGTAGATTTGGTCCAATTTGGGTTAGAGCTCGGATGTTGAAGGATATTTAGATCCTCTCTAAGTGGGGTACCTTAGCTCAAATAAACACCTAAAGTTGGTTGGCTTGGATGTTACCTATTATGGTAAGAGATCAGTAAGAGGTTTGGTTAATCAATAAGTCAACATATCTTCTTAATAGCTGGGCTAGCTTGACCTTCTTATCCTGCAACCTTGTTCGGATGGGGTAGTATGGTCTTAGGTTAGCAATGGAATCTTCTCCTTCAAGTAATTCTTGAGCTAGGATACGATGGGTAAGTCCTAACAGTCCCTTAGCTCAACTTTTGGCGAGTTGATTCCTATCAAACACACTACGTTTTTTACATTTCCAAATATGTAGTTAGATCTTCTCATCTCCTACTCACAGTACCATTCTCTATCCTTTCACATCAATAAGGGCTCCAACTATAGCTAAGAACGAATGCCCAAGGATTAGCAGTATATGCCCATCA
Organism: Lumnitzera racemosa; assembly: GCA_024138005.1. Lineage (NCBI taxonomy): Eukaryota > Viridiplantae > Streptophyta > Magnoliopsida > Myrtales > Combretaceae > Lumnitzera > Lumnitzera racemosa. The sequence goes on from JAMXBC010000002.1 coordinate 75,841,314, forward strand.
TCTCTCATATCCATCACTACAAAATTAATAGGAAACTTATATAAGCTAATTTGTACCATTACATCCTCACATATTCCTTAAGGTATCTTTGGAGAACAATCGACCATACTAAGGACCATCTTTATATCTTTCAACATGCTCCCTAACTTGAATTTTTCCATCAACCCAAGGTTTACTGCAACACCTAAATCACATAAAACACTTTAAATGAATTTTCCAACAATGGTACATGGGACAATTATTTTTCTTAGATCATATATCCTTCAATGTACATAGTCCGATTTCAAGTTCATATCCTTTTAGATTGGTAAGATTGTTTTACTAATATGCTTCATTGTAAATGTACCTTATGTTACTATATTCAGAATAAGTGTACCTTATGTTACTATTTAGTAAATTCATTGTGCTTTATTTTTAACCCCAATTGGCCTTTTTTTTTTTTGCCAACAACCCTCTTTTGTTTAGCAATATAATGTGTAAATAGAGCTTCAGTAGAATTTCCTTGACCATTATTGTATATTTTATACATTGCTAGAATTGAACAGTAGAATTCATATGGGGTAAAATTACATACTATTTAGCCTAAGATTCTGAGACAAAAATAAAATAATAAAATTATTGATTAAGTACTGATCATATGCTTCTCCTAAAGTTTACTTAGTTGTATACTTGTCCCTTTTTTATTTTTAAAGCTTTATAATCTTAAGTGAATAAGTAAATGAAACTTGTCTCTTCTAAATTCCTTGAAAATTTTAAAATAGTTAGAGGTATGAGTAAGGATAAAATAATAAGAATAAATTGGTACAAATCAACCTGGGTCCCTCAAAAGAGCGAGGTTCCATCCTACTGCCAATATGTGGAAAGAGAGAGAGAGGGAATTGATATAGATCGACCTTAGTCCATTAGAAGAGAAAAGTTCTTTCTCACTATCTATAAAATTGTAAGGCCTACATTAGTCAAGATCAACCTTAGTCCATTAGAAGAGCTATGCACTTTCTCGCTACTAATAAGCTTCAATAAAATGATTAAAAAATTAATTTGAATAGCCTCTCAACAAAAGTATGCATGATGGGGATTTTTCTCTTGATTATAGCACTTGATGAGGTCAATGAACGACATATATATCCTAACTAAGTGTAAGGTGGTCGTATATGGTCCTTGCCAGATGACACATAAAAGGAACTAATTCAAGGGAGAATCCTTAGTTAAACAGTGTGAGCATTCTTTGATTTCTATAAACTAGCTATTGAATTCAAGTACTTGTGTTTTTGATGTGTTGAGAAGGTGAAAAGGGAAAGATTCACAAATTTCTAAGGATGTTTGATAAAAGCCTTAAGGATGCATGGACTTATGATATATGTTAGCATTAATATGAGTTTTTCAATATCTTAAATAGTAATGGGTAAAATTAGTAGTTCTTATCTTGATTTTTTAACCCTTATTAATGATTGATTAATTTGCTTGAGGATAAGCAAATATTTAAATATAAGGAGATTTGATGAGTGCAATTTTACATATATTTCTAGTTACATTTTTATATTCATTTTAGTCTATTTTAAGGTGATTTTGATGGTTAATAGAGTCATTTGTTGATTTTAGAGCATTAAAGGAGTAATGAAGTGAAAACAATGAAAATTATGCGCTTCTTGAGAAGGATTCCACTTGATTTGAAAAATGACTCAATGATAGCAAGTGTCAAAAGAGAATTTTGTCAAGGATTAGAGTTTAGAGAAGGCTACGATTGAAGATTACTACGCATTCCCTAGCCCTGATCCCCTCATCAAGGAATTTAATGAATTTCTTAAGGAATCCATGTAAGGAGGAGTCTATGCCCTAAGTCCATGATCGTCTTCCTTAGGCATGGTCATTTCATGATTCTTAAAACTTGCCAAATTGGAGTTGTTTTATTAGATCTTTATAAATAGGAAGCTAGATATTCATTAAAAAAGAGGAGAGCATAAGAGAGAAGTTGAAATAAGTGTTCAATAGAATTTCTAGGTGTCTACTCACTTCTTTATGCAAGTTTGTGTTTTTATTATGATTCTAGCATAAACTTTTAGATATCTGGACCTATGAAGCCTTGAATTAGCATGCAACGTACTCATTTTATTCATTCTAATGATATTCCCTATTTCTCGTTAATTTAATTGTTTGTTTTATATTGTTTAAGTTGTTATTTCTATAATCTCAACTTATTTATTTGATATTGTGTTAAGGTTACAAGACTTGACATATGAATAGATCTACTACAATTGAAGGGAATTGCTATAATCTTAGACATAAGTTATAGAATTCTTCTATAATTGAATTATAATATTAAGTGCATAGGGAATTCCTATTCATTATATTGTTCTAACTCATTTTATTATAGAAGTGATTTGAATAGAGTGTTGTTAGGATTAGGAGTTAGTACGAGAAGCGATTCCTATTAACTCACTAATTAAATTCCTCTAATTAATAAGAATAGGGAACGAATTAAAAATCTTTAAAATTATTGCATTTTAAATTCTTGGTGAAATAGAGTTTATATATCCTTATGGTTATTTAAGGTTTCTTAATTATTCTTTCTCTATTTATTAATTTTTATTTTATAATTTAATTCCTTTGTTTTTACAATTGAATTCTACATTTCCTGTTAATAAAATAGTATAACGTAAGTGAGTAAAGTGTGTAGTCCTTGAGGATCAACAACCTTATACTCCATTACCTAATAGCCTCAATCAATGGCAAATAAGGCCTATGTTTAGTTCAACTTTTAGCTCTTTTGCTGGTAATGCACCTTTTCAAGACCAAGTGTACATCTTTCACCATTATTAACTAGAAGAACCACAATGCCAATGATTTAAGTGTCTTCTTCATGCCAAAATGGCTAAATAGTCCACCTCCATGAGCTTCAAATACCAACAACTCTCACATTAAACAAGTTAGGATACAATACTTGCCTTTCTAGAAAAGGTATCTATCCTCCCTATAGTAGTCATCAACAAACCATACTTCCCCAATTTCGTATAGATTGGGATAAAGTAAGGGTCTACTACATATAGGCCTTTGATCATGGAAAACCTATGAAGTTTGGCCTATAGGTAAGATAGGAAGTATGTTGTCGAGATAAAGCATCAATTATTACATTGTTCTTATCGTTCTTGTACTTTACGATATATGAAAATCCTTCCATGAACTCAATCTACTTCTCCTACTACTTAGATAGATTAGGTTAGCTCCTTAAGTACATCAACGACTCATAGTTGGTGTAGATGACAAATTTTTTGGCATTAAATAGTATTACTAGATGGTTAAGGTGTAAATCAATGAGTATAGCTCCTCATAGCTTCTTACTAAAGTAAGTAATAAGTCATCCCTCTTGCATCAACACAGTACTTATGCTATACTAGAAGTGTCACATTTTAATTCAAATACTTTGTTGAAGTCAAGTAGAGCAAGGACATAGGTTATAGTCAATTTCTACTTCACATCGTCAAAACTCTACTGCTCTTTCACTCCCCACTTGAACTTAGGATTCTTCTTAGATAACTTAGTTAGAGGGGCTACTATAGTGTTGAAGTTCATGATAAATCATTAGTAGAATGAAGCCAGTGTATGGAAGCTTTAGACATCAGCAGAATAAGCCGATACAGGCCACTCAATAATTGCCCATACCTTTTCTTTATGAACTCAAATTCCTCCTCCTCTTACCACCAACGCTAGAAAACCACATCGAGTAGCAAAAGTCACACATCTTTAGGTTTCCATTGAGCTTTTTAGCTCAGAGTTTAGCAAAGATAGCTTAAAGATGTTTACATTATGTCTACAAATCATGGTTGTATATAAGAATGTCATTAAAATAGACAATTACAAACTTCCCAATCAGATCAAGGAGCACATGGTTCATCGATCTCATAAATGTGCTTGAAGTGCAAGATGTAAGCCTTGTAACTACACGATCTGAAGGCAATACGTAAAATTTAGAGCAATCGCAAAAGTTATCTAATAGAGCCTGAATTTTACGATAAAGCTAGGAAAATTTGTAGAAGTAGACTCATGAGTTTAGATTTATAAAAATAAAATAATAAAATATGACATTTATAGAATATACATATATTATTCATTATTTATCAAAAATGTATGAAATAGGCTTCAATAATTAACAAATCAGTAAAGATATATTCATACTAAAAATTATTGAATGATATTATAAACACCTTATTTTCGTCCTCTCCAATTCCATCTTTGGTTGAAAATCTTGACTTTGGGAAAAAGCCCTATGTTTGAAAAAATTTCAAAAAAAAAAAAAGGAAAAATCAACAAAAAGTTGAAAAAATTAAAAAAATAGAAAAGATTGAACAAATTAAGAAAAACCAAAAAATGTATAAAGAAAAAGTCAAAGAATCAAAAAATAAAAAAAAAAATTAAAAGTATATGAAAAGTGTCGCATGGTGGTTCATTTGAGATGTAAAATAGCTTTTGGAGTCAAAATAAGCACATGCGATTTGACCAAATTAGGAATTCTAAACAAAAAATGAGCATTTATTGAAAATCATTTTTTTTCGTACAAGAGTTCACCTCACTCATTTGAAATATTTTAAAGGTAAACATTTTGAGGAGAACATGACCTTAAACCATACCTCAATTGGAGTTAAAATGAGCATTTTATGGTAATTCGAAAATTTTAATAAAAGTTGATCACGGTTAGAAAATGAGATCCTAATTTAGTCAAATTGCATAAATTTTGAAAATATTTTGGACATATGTTTATTAGATTCTACATCGAGTTGACGAGGGGAATTTAATTTTGAAAGTTAGCGAATTAATCAAATTTCATTTAGAGAGTTTTTTGAAAAAAATAAATAAAAAGAAACTAAAGAGAAGAAGATAGGATCAGCATCTAGCAACCGAAGGTGAAAAAGTAAAAAAGATAAAAGCAAAGAGAAATATAACGACACAACCGTATCGTTGTCGTGATAGGTCACCGTGTACCGTATAAAGGTCTATTATCAACCCCATTGCTGATCATAGGCCTTTTATACGACACACAAGGCTCCTTCCACTCTACATTACCACTAGGCCCATAGATAAGTAATATAGAGCAATTTAACTAAAATTTCTTCTATGTTATAAATTAACTAATTGTGTGGGCTCGTGAGACCCACACCAAATCAATATTACAAACAAATGCAGTTCATAACGGAACTGCATAAAATCTAAGTTATGCATAAATACATAAAAGTATCTAAATATCTATAATCTATTACAAAATGTCCTCTTCGCTCTCTGATCGCTCCAACCCGTCTCTACACGAGACTTACCACTAGCATGCCTCAGCCCGGATTGACGAAGAGGTTCTCTTGCACCAACAAAAATCTATAGGGGTGTAAGCTTATGCTTAGTGAGATAAATGCCCTCATCAGTACCACACGACAGAAATTTATTAGATGCACAATCATATGAATACATGAACAAACAGTATGCCAAACAACGCATGCAATGACCTAAGAACTGCATACGACTTACAATTTCGCCCCCTAAAGTCGGGGTTTGGAGATAATTAACCAACCCAAACCAAAATCCGGGTTCTAGACCTTGGGTTTTATTTCATTTGCACTATCGTGCTCATACCAAAACAAAACTCTACATATATACATATATATATATACTTCCTTTACCAAAATTAAATCATATCTTTTAAAATCCCAAGTCTAGAGGTGTGGTAGCCCCCGCAGTCCACAAACATACGCCTTAAGCAGAAGCCACAAGACTCGGCCCCTCACCGACAGTTGGCATCTCCCAGCGCCTAGTAAGCCCATCAGCTTAAGACAAAGACTCAATATATATGATGGCATAGCTAATGCCCAATCCTGCAGGAAACTTGTATTCCTGTGAGTCCCTTCCCATCTTCTGCGTAAAGCGGCAGTCGGTGGTATCCATATGCAATATGGGGAATGCATGATTCATTTTGAGTTCTTAATCATATAAGTGATTAACTTGATTTTTAGGGTGATCAACCAATTTCATTCCATATAATTCACATGTATATATTCATACAAACAATTCCCATTATTATATGTAATTAACAAGTCATCACATTCATCCACAAATTCATATACATGCATCTCTCATATCCCACAAGCATCCAAATTTATAAATATAAGATTAGGTGCATCTACTTTACAAGCACAATCAAGTAAAGAGTCATCGGGGATTTACTCACTCTGCTATATGGGTCAGTCAAAGTAATCCGGAGGCAAGTCGTCTCCGTAAATGGTGTCCCCTGGTCATTGAAATAATTTTTATAAGGAATTGAAGCAAACTTAAGAAACTAAGTAAATTTTCCTTAAGTTATATTCTTAACTAGTATTCGTAATTTTTCCCGGTTTTTACCTAAAGTTCAATCGCGTATAACTTTTCATTTTAAATCCGATTTTTATGATCTTATAGTCAATCTTCATCATTTTCAAGTTTATTTTAATGTAGTAAGGTTGGATTTTCGAAATGAGGTATACAATTCTGTCCATGGGTCAGAACAGTAGCATTCCTCATGCGTTGGAGTGTTTTTGGGCCTTGTTTGGTAAATGGGATTTTTGATAACTTGATGAATCCTTTGGGCTTGGTCTTTAGATTTTATCCTAAGCTTAAAATACTCCTTAAGATTAGATTTACAACTTTGATTTATATTCCTAAGGCTAACAACCATTTCTTGGGCCCTTTAGTGGGCTTAAGTTGTCAAATGGGCTTGTTTTTTGTTCAAACTAAGGTTAATGACTTTGGTGGGTTTATGGGGCCTTAGGTGGATTTCTTATGGGCTTCAAAACAACCTCTCTTGGTACTTTAAGGTGCTGGTCAGATTTTTATTAAAGGCCCATCTTAGAGTTCTATGCTTGTTTTGAGAGTTTTAAGCTCGATTTTAAGTTTTAGGTTTAATATGCTTACTATACTTGCTTTAGTTAATCTTTTCACTTTGTTCTTTCACTTTTATCATATTTTTAGGCTTGATTCTCCCACGTTCCAGATCTATTCATGATGGTTCCAAGGGATCCTTACTTGGTTTTTCAACTTGTTTTATCATTTCCTTAAGTTTAGGTAGTAGATTATGCACTTAACTACTTGTGTACAAATCTTAACTTAAGTTTTCTTCCATCAATGATCCTTTAACTCATGCTCCACATAAAGAAATAAAAGATCTTATACTTAATACAACTCTCATATCATAGCTCATGTCATACAAAGTTGGTTTCTTCATAAAACTTCATATGATGGATTTTTCCTTAACTTAAATCTAGATTTGAGCATGTTTAACTTAATGAAAACAAAATCAGCATCCAAATGACTATAGAACCCTCACGTCCAGCATGCTTATCCTCTATTAAAGTTCTCATTTCAAGATTTTCTTAGCTTAAAATCTTCCATTCAAAGCATTAAACAAATGTCTTCACAAAACACCAACTTTACATGCTCATATTTCAACTTCATGTAAGGGTTTTATGGTTTGTTTCTTTAAACGATTTTTTGGTGTTCTAACAACTTAAACCTTGCTCATATCTTCAAGAAATCCAAGTCTCCTAACATAAATACTAATCCACACGTTACAAGAAACACTTACTCATCATTAACGCAAAGTGTGATGGTTGTGTACTAAGGTTCCACTTTATCTCTTAACTTTGCCTCCTCCTTTTTGCTACCTTTTGAAACCCGAATCTTTTGTTCTTTTGGTATGGGGTTTATGAAAGATTCTAATGGTCTTCAAAGGTCTTAGATGGTGAAAGAAAATGATACAAGAACAAGGGAAAATAATGCTGTAAGTGAAGCTTCAAAATGGAAAATTTTGATTTTGTGGGGTAAGGTTGTTTCCCCTTTTTATGTTTGTTTCAAAAGAGAGAAAGATGAACTGAAAGTGAAATTGAAAGGGAGAGAAATGGTAGAGAGTGTGGCCGGTTGGAAATGGAGAGAGAAGGAGTGTTTAAATGTCTTGAAAGTGTTGTCTTGTAGCTTACATAAAGTCAACAATTGCCACTCTTGATGATGTAAGCATTAAGGGGTGAATAGTGATGTGTAAGAAGAAGTGATTGCTGGGTGAATGACAAGTGCATGGCCCCCTTTCTCCCCTTTTTAGATCTGCCATTGGAAGTCTTTTTATGCCATGGAGTGGTCTTGTCTCCTTTATTAAAGTTAAGCTTATGAATTCTTGTGAAAAATTATCCATATGTAGTATAAGTGAAGAGGTGATAAGGAAATTGTCTTATCACTAGATTTTGATAAGTTATCAATTGATAAATGATTCCAACTGTCAATTGATAAGTTATCTAACGTGATTGGTTGGTCTACTTATTTATGTACAAGGCTTATACATGAAGATAAGGGCATAGCCTTATAGAAAATTGTTTTAGGATTTTTATCTTACATTGTTTTGTAATTTATGATTTGATTTTTATAGAATTGTGAAATTTTCTAAAGTTGAATGAAATTATTCAAATTAAATTATCGATTAATTATTTATGGTTAAAATTCCTTAATGGTTTTATGGTCTAGGGTTTTAAGTAGCTTTAGAGCTTGTAGTTCTTCAAGCTTAGGTTTTATCGACAATTGGCTTTTGAATTGTAAAAATTTAATTCGTTTCTAAATATAAACTTAAGTTTTTAGTTTAGTTGATCTTTAGGAACGTTCGGAAGGTACTCTTAATCGAGTCTTAGGCCTACTAAAAGTAGGGTTTACAAGAAAAAGATAAAAAGGATAGGAACATGTGTTGCCACTTCATAGTGATACGTGCTGCTTAAGTAATATGCTATGTGGCACTAGACATTAACCACCACGTAACAGCTGACGAGGCATCATAGGGCACATCCTTTTCCTCCCCTACCTACCTTTCCTTCTTCCCCTTTCCTTTCTTACTTCAATGAATACAGTTGCTTTTTTACAACGTAGTAGTAAATGCACTAAAAAAGGTACTTGATTCAATCTGATTTTTTTGCATAAAAAATTAGGAAAAAATATGGAATAGAAAGGGCAAATTTGGCATGACATTTTGGTTCAATAATCTCAAAAACTAATAAAGGAAATTAGCCCTAACAAAAAATAAAAAATAAAGTCTCTTTTAAACTAAGTGTTGCACAACTTGGAAAAAATGGAAAATTGAATCTTTTAAAGTTAACGCACCATGAAATTAGTGTTTAGAATTGTAACAAGATGTAAAAGGAGAATTCTAACCATTTATTCAATAGAGATTGTATGTAAAATATTCTAAAATTAGATTAAAAAAAGGGGAAGGGGAAGGGGAAGAGAGGGGGGTGGAGGGGGGGGGGGGGGGGGGGGGGGGGAAGTGGGGGTAAGGTTAGGGGAAGAGGGGAAATAAAACGGAGTAAGACCTGCATTATACAAAGAGATTTAATTTTCTTACACAAAGACATTTCTTGATCACCAAGCATGGTTCCACACTATATATAAAGCCTTAAGCTACGTATTCTAAGATGGAATTACAAGAATTATTAATTGGATTGAGAGAATTTCTCATGCTCTCACTTTAGAAAATAGTTTAGGATTTTGTTGGAGAATTTGGGTTTTTTTGGAGAAACCAAAGGAGTGGGACATGAGTTCTTCTTAAATTGGTTAACAATGTTCAAAGATTGGGAAGTTAGGACTAGGGAACCATCACCACCTTGCCAAAAACCAACCAACCCCCTAAACTGAGCACTGGTTTGTTACTGTGCGAAGTAAGTTTTCAAATCCTTGAGTGTTCTTGAATGTTTTTGTATTCTTGATAAATTTTGATGCATGATATGTGTAAATAATTCATGTAACCTTGTTGTGTGTATTAAAATAGGTGATTTGATGTATAATTTGTGAAGTTATTGTTATGATCCTTATTTGTATAATATCGTATTCATGTGAAAATCTAAGGTTTGATACGTTTTTGATGTTAAATGTATAGAAAATAAGTGTTCGATCTTGTTAGAATATAGTGTTTCAAACTAAAAAAAAAAAAAGCAAAAAGAAGTAGTTTTGATCTTGTTAAAAGAGATGGTTTGTTGAATGAATTGTAAAATGTTTGCTACAATCCTTGTTTGTATAATAAAAAATTAGTGGTTTGATGCTAACTCGATATGCGATATGTAAAACTATTAGTTTGTTTATAGATACTAAGTTTTGGAAAATTCTTTTTGATTTGATCCAACAATTTTCTTAAAAAAAATAAGGTCATTTTTTAAATAATTTAGGCAATTATATAATTGGAAAAGCATACTATGATAACTTGTACTAACTTGAATATAAGACTAGTTGTATAGTATTTGAATTTGCTTAAACCTATTTTTATATAATTTTTTTTTTTATAATTTCCATGATCGATTTGATCTTAATATAATTTAGTTGTACCTATTGCAACATCTATATATTCGTTTATCATGTGATAAATCTCCTTTTGAAACAAAAAGGAGGGCTTCCATACAAAAACGTTTTGTTACTTTAGAAAAATGTTTTTCTTTTGTTTTGTTAAATGAAAAATCTAATTGGTGCATTTTGAAAATTTAGGGATTTCCTAGATTTTCCAAAGTTGAACAAAGAAGTTTTCTTTAAAATTAATTAACATATAAATATTTAAAGTAAAGTATTTCATAAACAAAACTAAATAACCTAGAAAAGTTATTATAAAAACCTTTAACACTATATGGACCTAATCATGGCTAGCTAATATGTAAGCTCTTTAGGTAGCCCAAAAAAATATATAAATAATACTTTCTTTCCATTATTCAAACCCTTTCTTCCTTTTTTTTTTTAATAGAGTTAAAAGGCCTTCATATTTAGCTATGGATCTTTTACGGTAACCCTATCGGGTTTTAATAGTTTATCCCCCAAGCCCATTTCTTTAGCTTCCTTTTTTTCTGAATTTTCCTTTTTAAAAAAAATGTAGGCTAGTGGGCAAAATTAAAGACTATCTACTCATAAGCTTTAATTTCACTACTTTTCTTACTCAATTAGGTGGTCACTCTATATCTTTCAAACAAAAATGTTTTTTTTTTTTAATAGGGCATTTTCATAATTTGGTTAAGGAACTTATACTAAGTAGGTCGAGCTTCGTATAAGTTAGATTAGGAAAAAGGAAACCAAATTTTCAACTCAATAGAAATAAAATAATATTTAAGAGCATTTACTTGTATCAAATGTAATTTTACACATGTATATAAATAAATATATATATCCAAAATTACCTAAAATACCTAAATTATACTAAATTTTATTAATATAAATATAGAAAATTAACCTAAAAAATTAATGAAAGTTGTGCAGCAACATAAGAAACAAAGATTAGGGGTATAGTAAGCTGGCAAATAAGTTTATTATACTTTAGGAGGGTTAAGGACACTTAATATTGAAGAATTAAGGTGGAAATTAGATATAAGGCCACCTAAAAATTTGGCAACCAACCCATGCTTATCTAATTAAGTGTAATCCAACTTTTAAAATTCATTATAGCTTCTTTAGAGTTTATAAAAAATAAGGTACACTCAAAAGAAGCTTAAGGGGATTTTCTCAGAAAATTAGGAAGATATAGTGCAAATTGGGAGATTTAGAAGTTTATGGCTATGAAGGTAATTTGGAAAGCAACCAAGGCTAAGGTTTGAAGTAAAACTACCTACCTAAGCTAGCTGACGAGGAGAGAGTAGTTGGTAATTTTTATGTTAGTTTTAGATGAGTCTCCAAAACTAATCCAATTTCCAAAAAATTGATTAAAAAGAAAAGTAAATTATGTCAAAATATTAAGAAAAAAAAAATGTATTCTGGAATATTTTTACATGTAGATTCTAAGAAGAATATTATTTTATTGAAATTAAATGTCAAAATATACTGCTCTTACAAAATTACTAAAATTGAATCGATTTTGCTTTCGTTTTCAAAACCCTTACTATTGTTGTTTGGACTCCAAAATTTTTCTGTAAGGTACTTACTATTGATAAAGGTTTTTCTTAAAGGTATAAATCGAGCTACTTGGAGCTGCTTCTAGCCTGATATCTAATCATATGCTCTCTTTACCTTGCTCCCCATCTCTTAAAGGTCTCACCAATCATGTTGAATAGCTCTAGAAAGGCTAGCACCTAAACTTCTATATGACGAACTTAACCAAGGAAGATCAAATTGACCTCCTTGACCTAGGAACAATCGTCTCTAGGTTAGATTTTGACTCAATCAGCTCTAAAGGGTTTAAGGTCTAACATTGGGCATAAACCACTAGATTCCTTGTCCAATTAACCACCTATTAGCCACCATGATGTTACCCATGTTCCCCAAAATTAGGGGGTAGTCTTAAATTTAAATTAGGCTTGCGTATTAGATTTGAAGGCATCTATTATCACATTCAAATTATCCTACGGCTATAAAAGGAGGTCTAAGATCAATCAGTAGGTTCTTCTGGACATCAAGCACTTTATTTCTTAGTTTTACTATCTCTTCTAACTTTGCATGACTTAGGCATCAGAGTAGCAGCGTCAGAGTTGTCCCGGTACACCCTTAGCCTAATTTCTTTCTATTTTGTGGAGTAATTGTGAGCTTGGTGTTCAAGACATGAATCTTACCAAAATGTAATATCAACAATTAATGTTGTTTGTTTTCATTACCACAATATAGCTATAACTAAGTCACGAGAAATGGATACTTTGAAGGGGAGTATGGGACTCAAAATCAAGAATAGCAAAATAGCGACCCATAAGGTATGCTAAGTCAAAGTAGGTAATTAAGGGATTCGAAATCAAGAACAGCAAAATAGTGACCTCGAATAGCACAACTGGAGGTATTTTATACTAGGTTCATGAAGGAATTGGAGGAGGTTTAGACTACTAAAAGAGAATTATGTCAAAGGCTTAACAAGAGAGTGCTACCTTTTCTTCTACTCCTTTACAATAAGTGGGGTATCATGTTAATCTAATGAAGTGAAAGAGCCATTACAGCAGTTGCATGGAAAAGCTCCTATAGTGAATGAAGATGATTTACAACAGGGATAAGAGCTATGATTAGGGGAAAACTGCTAACTGCAAGCATCGTTACTAACCCCTACTACACCACTTGTGTAGGCTTCTATAGGTAGAAGAGTTGAAATGTAACTGATTACTTATCGCAAAAAGTTGTAGCAAACAAGAGCCTATAAGATTTGGACGATTATATTAAGAAACTAGCTACTGATCGGACTTTTGGGAAAGAGATAGATGCAAAAGGTAGAAAGTCTAGTCCTTTCATATAGAACATAGTAAACAAGGTCTTACCATTAAGTGTTCAACTAACTCAATTCAACACTTATGATGGAAGGAAAGACCCAATCAACCGTTTGAATACCACCTGTACTTTGAAGGAACATTATAGATTGACTAATGTTATTGCTTGTAAGATCTTCCAATCTACTTTGAGAAAATTTGCATACAATTGGATTAATTTATTGAAGGCGGCCTCCATCTCTTCTTTTAATCAACTAGCTGAAGGATTCCATCATTATTTTCTAGCTAGTGAACCTCTAGCTAAGGAATCTTCAATTCTAACATTGATCAGGTAGAAGTAAGGAGAATCAATCAAAGACTATGCTTATAGGTTTGATAAGTTAATGATCAAGATCACCAATTATATCAAGAGATTGCATTGCATGCCATCTATAGAGGAGTTAAGGAAGACTCGAACTTCTTTAAGTCCCTCATAAAATACCCTCCGACCTCACTGGATGATTTTACAAAGAGGTTAGAAAAGTTCATTTGGCAAAAAGACCAAATGTAGGCTAGAAGGGAGTTAGAGAAAGAAAAGCATGAAAGGAGGCCAAACAAGGACAAGGGATCTATGAAGGATGGATTAGGAAGAATTTATGATGCGTATATTAAGCTCAGCTGACCATTAAGAGATTAGAAAAGACCAATACCCACTTTTATTGAACATACCCCTCTCAATTGACCTATTTTGAATATTTTTAATAGAGGTACGTAAGTAAGGTTTTTTAGCTTGGCCTAAGAAGATGAAGAACAATCCAACTAGAAGAAATTCCAACAAGTATTGTGATTTCCACGAAGATAGGGGGCATAGCATAAACGAGTGTATACATTTGAAAAATGCAGTTAAAGATGCTACTATATAGAAGGGTTACTTAAAGAAATTTTAGCTAATAAGGAGGATCACATTGAGTGACCCATGTAGAGAATGAGGGTTGAACATGAAGCTCAAAATGGGAAGACCCAACCTAATAATCGGGATTAAGTGCCACATGATAATGAGAGGGGAGATAACCAAGCTCCTCAAAGCATGATAAATGTATTCATTGGAGGACTAGTAGGAGGAAGTCTTCTGCCTATTGTAAGTTCATCAAATACATTAAGGGATCATATGTTGCATTTGAGACATAAGAAGCATATGGTTGATGACAACATTGTATTTTTGGACAAGGATATGTAGGGGGTTCAATTTCTGCATAAGGATGCCCTGGTTATTATAACTAGAGTAGTGGATTTCGAAGTCATGAAGGTGATGGTAAACATAGAGTATTCTATTGACATAATTTTTAAGCACACATTCAATCAGATATAACCTAAGCTCGAGAACGTTAAGATGCAGCCGTACAAGTATATCTTGTACGAATTCAATAACTAACCGATTAAGGTACATAGACTGGTCACTCTAACCTTACAAATCGAAGATGATGAACATGTGGTTGAGAAAGAGGTTGATTTTGTGACTGTAGATTGCCTTTTCACCGTACAATGCTATGATTAGCCAACCTTCCATTAACATGTTTAAGATGGTAGTATCTATGACTTACCAGAAGGCAAAATTTCCCACTCTAATTGGGATAAGGACATGTTATGGACACTAACAACTATCTTGAGGTTTGTACGATAGAATGCCAACCTCTAACCCCCCTCATTCGTGCACTCCTCTAAGGCTTATAGTCTTTCATGAGGAGAATAATTTCACATCAACTTGCTGAAGACAAGTTCTAGTACACGGAAGGATAGTAGGTGAACTCCCTAAGCTCTAGCTCAGACGTATCCTTCTCTATATGGACCTTTACCTAATCACCAACTTGCCTAATATTCAGGTTAACTTTCTAAATGCCTAAGCTAAGGTAACTATGCATTAAGCCTAACTCCAATCTATAGACATGATAAGTACTAAGGCCAAGATATTGAGTATTGAAGTCGAGGCCTTAACATGCCAAACTTCACTTATTTAGCCTACAGAATAGTAACATCCCTTCTTTTTCTTGGTAGTTCCAAATACCATCCATCTACAATAACCACAACTTCATCACAACTTAACTACTATATCCTAAGAATTGTCAATATGAAACCATTGATAGGCCACCACTTGTTCTTGCTTTTCTAACATTTGTACTATATTCCATTTTCTTCATTTGTCATATTTAACCTTTTCGTACATTCTAAGAATCTCCTTCTTCATTGTCTTTTATGTAATTTTCTTTATTTGTATTGTTTCCTTAAAGGACTTACTATAAATAGTCCTTTTATTGTTGCCATAAGGTATCTTACATCCTTTTAGATATTGAATTGTTCTTGTAAGATATCCCTTTTTTAGTACAATTTCCTTACACTCTTATCTAATCTTACCAAGTAGCTCGAGATTAGTGGTGAGTAGACCTTAATATTAACTTATGAGCCATATTAAGTGAAGTGTTAAGTCATATTGTGTTCGTCGGTGCATTATATCCTCTGAGCAACTCCATAGAAGCTATAATGTTTGTGGACCCTTTCATCCTTATATTCTTCGATATCTTAACAAACTCCACTTAGTTACTATTCTCTACAATAAGTCTTAATGATTACTAAGCTCCTAGGCACATCACTGTACTTAAAAGCTTTCAAGAGAGACCAAGTCTACACTATTAAGCAAGGCTCGAGGAATCATATGCAGATCAAAGGAGAGCCTACAAAGGAAACATTATCAATTCAACTCAATGATAATCTTAAACATGTGACTAAAGTTAGGGCTAGTATGCCAGTTGTCCTAAGGGAGTGCATTATACCTTTCTTGTGAGCTAATAGGGGCATTTTTGCTTGGTATCCCTCTAATGTGCTAGGTATACTCGAAGAAGTTATTACATACAAGCTGAACATTGATCCAAACATGAAGATTATGCAGCAAAAGAAAAGTCACTTTACTCCAAAGGGACAAGCTACAATTGAAGAAGAGGTACATAAGTTATTGAAAACAGACTTTATTAGAGAATAACCATATCCGATATGGCTTGCAAATCATGTGCTGGTAATGAAAGAAAATGGGAAATGGAGAATGCCCATTGGCTTTATTAACCTAATCAAGTCATGTCTGAAGGATTACTTTCCCCTGCCCTAAATAAATCAGATGGTCAACTTAACCTCAGCGCATGCCTTATTGAGTTTTATGGACACATTTTTAGGGTACAATCAGATCAAAATGCATCCCCCTAATCAAGTACACACCTCATTTATTACAAAGTTTGGGATATACTATTATAAGGTCATGCCATTTGGATTAAAGAATGCAGGTGCACTTATCAAAGATTAGTCACCAAGATGTTTAAACCTTAGATACATAAAAATATTGAGGTTTATGTTGATTACATCATAATGAAGAGTAAGATAAACGATGAGCATACAACTAATCTATAGGAGACCTTTGACACTTTAAGAAGATATAATATGAAACTAAATCCTCAAAAGTATGTTGTTGAGCCAAGTTTTTCACCTCCTGGTTCTTTTTAAATTAAGTCTTCTTTAAACCGATCAGTATTAAACCCTTACCCATTTAATACTGACCCACGACTAGGGTTTAAAAAAACAAAAAGGTTCTTTTGGTATTTTGAAAACCACTTTAAAGTTGCCACCCGACTGAGGTCAGGAAAAAGAGTTAAGTCTTAACCAATTAGGTAGATTGGTTATGACTTAGCTACTGATCTATCGATTAAACCAATTTAAAAAAATAATTTTTGAAACTAGACATCGAGATCTAGGGGTTACAAATTTTAAACCTTTGTGGGTATCACTAACTTTCCAAATTTAACTTTAATCTTAAAAATCACCTTTTAATTTCACAAGACATATCTCAATTGTTAATTACTCTAATTAGATTACTTAAATAATCTAGGAACAAGGAAAATTATTTTATTTTTATCGTCATCCCATAGGTGTCTACGTACTGTTATTCAAGATTAGACGTACGTAGTTCTTTTATAAAAAATTAGCGAGTTAAGTTGATTTTAATTTTGAAAACATGCCGGATTTATGTTTTTAGTTTAATTTGATTCATTTAAGAAAATTTCTAGAAAAGGTCTTAAATTGGAAACTTTATTTTTGAAAAATCTAAAAGGTAGTCCTAATTTGTAAAGGGATCATTTATTATTTTTTATTTTTGAAAACTTGATTTCTCTAAGTGTTAAAAAAAATTTTATTCATCTCCTTATTTACTTATTTTTATTTTTATTATTTTTTTATATTATCTAATTTTTAATCTATTTGATCTATTGAACTAAAAATAAAATAAATGAATAAACTACTTTCTCTTTTCTTTTTCTTTTTTCTTTTTTTTTTTATTTCCTTTTCTTTTTTTATATATATTTTGCTTTATTATATTTACAATTGGAAAGTAAAATGAATAAATAAAGAAAAAAATAATAATTGAAATTGGTTTAAACTAAGGAGGGGGCTTTGGATGCGTGGGTCAGTTCTAGGTACGAGTTGAAGGGATCTTAAGCTAGACTTCGGGTAGGGTTTGGGTCAGTGCACGAATTTAGGTCGAGTCGTCTCTAACTGCACTTCAATAGGAGTAGCCAGGCATAGTTGAAGGCAAGTCGAATCAAATTTCTCGTAGGTGAGGACGGATTTGTGTATTTCGGATTGGAGATAATAAAGGCAGAGAGGATGTCGTAGCATTTGGGGGTGGTTTGGAGGGTGTTCAGGCATGGTGGCTGATAGTAGTGTTTCAATGGTCTACGGTATGGCTACTGGGGCAAATGGTTTGTTGCGTTGAGTGTTTTTGAGGTCAAAGAGCATTATAGTAAGGTTGGTTTAGACCAATGAGGTGGCTAGAATGGTTGTTCGAATGGAATGTGGTAGTAATGGGGGTTTGGTCGTAGTGGTTCAAAATCATAGTTAGGGAGTATAATAGTATACAGGGGTAGTCGTGGGCAAAAGCAAGTAGCATGGGGAGTGTTTCCAAGTTATTCGGTCGAAGTAGTGAGCTCAAGAAAGAGATATTCAAAGAGAGAGAGAGAGAGAGTTCGATAAAGAGAGAGAAAGTGACTCGAAACTGAAGGAGAGGGTTTGTGAGTTGATTCTGCAATTGTATGTGTCCTGCAATGATCTCCCCAATGCCCTTTTTATACATCAAAACACCCTAGAAAATAAGGAAAGCTCAGATTCAGATAAAATGAAAATTTCCAAAATTCTAGTTTTTTTCAAATTTTAGAGCTTGATTTGAATGCTCATTTAACCAAATCTGGATGCGTTCTTAGTATCAATTCGAAGTAGGCCATGTAGAGTACGGGATTCAAGTAAGAAATTGAGTGCCTAAGTACGAGATTTGTGCCAAAATTGGATCCAAAATGAAGAGGGTAAGTTGTTTCAGCTAAGGAAAGTAGAAGAAAATCAGGGAAAAGAGAGAGAAAAAGGAAGAAAAGGGAAGGAAAAAAGGGGGGGCTGACGTGGTGCAATGTCAGCCACGTAGTCCAATGGTCATGTACATGACATGTAGTAGCTAACGTGTCTTCACATGACACGTGGTAGCTAACGTCACCTGCCACGTAGCATTACTTCAGCATTGACCAATCCGGTGCTACCATATGTCAAGACACTAAGTGTTAGGACACGTAGCATAGTAAGATCCTAACATGTGGCAGTTCCTAATGTAGTAGTATGTTAGCTAAAAAATAAAAAGGCCTTCATACTTTTGCCAAGATTCGAATCCTTAACCTCATACTCAAACCCAATACCAAGTCCAAATGTTTATCCATTAGGCCATTAACTTATACTTTATCCATAATTGCATATATGGATCAGGTCAGCTTGGGCTAGATTCAAATCTAAGCCTTAGCCCAACGGCTGGACTTATTAACTTATTTTAAAATTTTAAAAAATATCCTATTAAATTGTTATTCCCTAAAATTTTCTATTTTTTTTTATTTTCTAAATTTCTTATTTTTTTTATGTTTCTTTCTAGATTTCCTATTTTTTGATATTTTTCCAAATTTCTTATTTTTTATGCTTTTTCTTATTTTTGTACTTTTTTATATTTTTCTAAATTTCTTAATTTTTTATTTTCTTTTTTTTTGTGTGTTTTTCCTAAAATAAGACCCCTTAAGAAAATAAAATAAAATAAAGTAGGCGAAAATTGAGTATCTATACAAGTGTTTAATGCTTTTTCAAGGAAGTTCTTAAAATACACGATGACACTGCATAGGATTGAGGCTAATCTAGAGAAGATTTAAGCTATGTTTGACATGGAGTCACTAGAATCCATTAAGGAGGTTTAAAGGCTAATTGGTAGAATTACAGCATTGAATAGATTTGTCTTGAAAAGCGTAAAAAGGTGTATGGAATTCTTCAAAGTTTTGAGGAACCCATTCAAGTTTCGATGAAATGAGGAATATGAGAAGGTTTTTAAGGCCTTAAAAGAATTTCTAATGGAACCTCTAATCTTGTCAAAACTTATAAAAGGGAAAACACTTTATTTATAACTATTTGTGGGTGATCATGCTTTCTCCTCTATTCTAGTACAAGCAAAAAGACAGATACATTAACTAGTTTATTATGTAAGTTGTATCCTATAAGGACCTAAATTGCAATATACAAAATTGGAGAAGTTTGTTTTAGCCATAGTACTTGCTGTTAGGATACTCTAACCATACTTTGAAGCCCATTCGATAATAATATTGACTAACCAACCCTTAAAGTAAGTCTTACATAAGCTCGACACTTCAGGTCGTATGGTCAAGTATGCCTTAGAGCTTAGCACCATTGGAATACAATACTAACCTAGGGAAGCATTTAAGGGTCATATTTTAATAGATTTTATTATTGAATTCACATGATCAAAAAGTTCTAACTTAAACATAGACCAACTGACTTAGAAATTGTATGTGTATGGTTCATTAACAAGCGAAGCAAGTAGAGTGGGATTGATCCTCATAAGTCCGATGGGAGCTTGAATCTCTTATGCTCTAAAGTTTAATTTCCCACCCGGTAACAACAAGTCAAAGTATGTGACACTATTAATTGGGATGAGGTTAGCGAAAGAGGTCAAAGCAAGATGTTTGAACGTGTTTTCCAATTCCTAATAGGTAGTAAACCAGGTCATAAGAAATAGTATGGCTAAAGATGAAAGTATGATCAAGTCTTTGCAATTAGTGAAAGACTATGGATTGAATTTTAAGTATTGGCAACTAATGAAGATTGTAAAGGTAGAGAATTATGCAGCAAATAAGTTGTCTAAATTAGGCTCAATAGGCTTATTAAGCTGGGAGGAAAGGATCTTTATAGAATATTTTCTTAAAAGGAGCACAAAGTTACAATCACAAGAATGCCTTAAGGTTCAACAAAAGAAACTAGAACATTGTTGGATGGATCTGATAATAGAATATTTAAAGAAGGGAACTTTGCCTTAAGACACTAAGGAGGCCTAACATCTTATCTACAAAGCAACCAATTGTATCACGATTGATGGGAACTTATATAAGAGAGGCATGAGTATACTATATTTGCAATTCCTCTAACCATCTGAAGAGCAGCCAGTATTATACTATCTACACTCTGGGGTATATAGCAATCATATTAGAGTAGTAGCTTTTTATGTCTAAGCTCATAAGTTAAGGTATTAGTGGCCTACGTTGAGAAAAGATGCTCTCGATCTAGCTCAAACTTGTGATTAGTATCAAAAGAATGACTTAGTTGAGCAAGCTCAATGCTTGTATTTGATCCCTTTTACTTGCCCTTAGCCTTTTACCTAGTAGTGAATGGATATACTTAGTCCTTTCCTATAGACAACCAGATAAAGAGAGTACATCTTATCTACAAAGCGGCCAATAAAAGATTTGTTCATCATAGGATGTCCATGAGATAAGTATACAATCGAGGAGTGTGGGCATATACTAGCACTTCATGTGAAAGCTTTGAATTTGATTAAATTGCTCGACATAGGGAACACGGGTTGTAGTCCCATTCCATAGTCTTCACTAAGCTTCATTCTTTGCTCACTTCTCATCCACTTTACTCCTTGATCAATGCTTCTGTCTAAATTAAGCTAAAAATATGTGACAAAAGTTTTCAAAACTTCATAATATGCTCTTAAAGTCCTTAAAAACAAAACTTAAACAAATTAAACTCAACATATTATAAGATTAACTAAATTATTATTCAAAATAACACAAAATAAGTATAGAAAATGTATGCCGAATTCTCGTTATCATTCTCCAACTACCACCACCTTTGAAAGGGATAGATAAAATGGTCCCTTCTTCACCCAAAGTTAAATTAAATGATAAAAGAGGAAGTTATAGCAAGGTTGATGACACTGGCTTAAAGGTAAATGGAGGATGAGAGATATCTTTATTGCACAAGTCTGGTTTTGGTCATGAGTTGTTATATACAAATTAAAACTCCTCAAACCTAGATTAAGGTGGAGACGAAATTTCTCTAATCTCATTTGATAGAATAACATCATGCGATGGTATTTGTTTTTTTTTTTCAATTGCTTTTATTTAATTGTTCAATAACCCTATTGTGCTTATCATAAAGTCTTATGTCTCTATCCCTACTTATGAGTGGTTGGTTGCTCATAACCCTATCGATCTTTTTGTAGGAACTTACTAGGATGCCATGATATAACTACCATGAGGTTAGCTGCAACTAAGAACTAGGGTATGAGGATAGGACATTGAAGACAAGATGAACTTTTGAAGCTTTTGTTGTTATCTTTTGAACTTTTAGACCTAGTCTATGTAAATATCTAAGTAAACTATGTTATAAAATTATGTAATTAGCACTCTGATAATTTGGGATTTAAATATATGTTTTAAAGACTTCCGTAAGTTAATTATTAATATCATGTGGACTATTTACTTCAAAACGGGTTAGTTGTGAATGCCTTAGGTAAACCAGATCTATAATAGCGACTGAGAGGTTAACTTTTAAATTAGGATGATTTACATGCTGAGATTGTTACAATTCTACCACTTTAAGGCATGACATTAGATGGACCAAATGGCATTATAAGCCACTCATACAATCCTTGACGAGTCTTGAATTGTGATCTTCCACTTATCTCCTATTTGCATTAGGATTTGATGGTATCCAAACTCTATTAATCTTTAAGAATGTTGTTGTGCCATATAATTCATCTAACATGTCATCAATCCTTAAGATGGGATATCTATATTTGATAGTAATTTGATTGATAGCTCAGCTATCTACATACATCCTCCATGTGTCGTCCTTCTTCCAGACTAATAAGGCTTGTACAGTATAAGGACTTAATGACTTACAAACATAGCCTCCATCAATCAGCTTATCACCTTACCTAATGGTCAACATTTCTCCTTTAACTTTCATAGTCCTTCTATTCAGACATTATCCTACCATATGGCCATATCCATGGCATTTAAAGCACTTGATTTCACTTATCTTCCTTCCTGAGCTTTGTCCCTTCTTAAACTTCCTCGACAATTCTTTCTCTTCAGCTTGAGACATTGGGATTGGTCAGACTTTACTAACATTGCTTGGTTCCAATTGCACGAGTCTACTCAAAATAAGTCAATTTGATTAAGGTTAGCTAGCAAGATCTCGGTACCTATTCATTCTCCTCCGTTCTATCCTCTAGGCCAATACGAATGGCTTCATCAAAAGTAGCTATCTTTCTTGTCTACAAGATGTCTCTAATCTCATATCTCAATCCATCAACAAACTTAGAAATAGTTCAGTCTTCAAGCTCCATTACTTCACATCAGATCATTAGCATTTGGAACTCTTACATGTAGGTATCTACACTTGATCCAACTTACCTCAATTCTTGAGACTTCTTAAATGTATCTTACAAATAATAGCTTGGTACAAACCTTCTCTACATCGCTCATTTCATCTCTTCCCAATCTCTCACTTCTCACTCAAATTCTTGTCGTCTGGTGGCTTGTAAATTCTTCCACCACGGGATAGCATAACCAGTAACTCAAGCATAACAAGTGTTAGCATTCTTAGGGAATTTATGACACTCAAACTACTTCTCAATTCAATGTAGGTAATCCTCAATATCACCACTATCTAAGAAGCTCAAAATTTCAAGTTCGAGCCTACTAATCTAAGAACTCACTCATTTCAATCTTCCACTTCATAGTACTCCTCATCATCTTTCTCCTCTTCTTCACCTACTTCAATCTCATATAATGATAACCTTCGTATAGCAGGCTACTTCACTTCTCTAGCTTAAGTGTAAACGCTAGGTAATTAGGTGGTCCCATGTGACTAAAACCTCAACCTTATACATTGTTAGCTCGGTCATTATCTCATTTAACCCCATAAGGTTGTCCATTATCATTTATGGCTATTACCAAGCTTTCTAATAGGTTATTGAGCCTATCAATCTTATATTTAATGAACTTTGAGGTGTCACTTCCTTGTTGGCCTTAACCTTAAGCTCCAATCTCATTATCTCCAATAGTTCCTCAAACGCTATAATTCAACAACCGTACTTCTTAATGCTCCAATAATCGCAACTATGCTTAACATAGCAAACTGACACATTCTATTTATAAGTATTGCAATAAGGGAAAAATAGAGTTGAACAAAAACATGTACACATACCGATGGACTTCTTCCTGCAAGTTGCTCCTAAAATGCCTTCACTTAACTACTTCTCTACACTCTCACCTATACTTTAAGAACAATAAGGGAAGGCAATACAGTAGCTTCCACTATAGATGTTGCCAATGCTTTGATAGAAAGATGGTGTAGGCCCCAGCATAGATAGATACACAATGGTAGTACCTCGAGTAGCTAAGTGGGTGGATCCGAATTGCAAGATGGTTCAAAAGGTAAATGGTAGTTGAAGGTTAAGCTAGTCTTATACACAAATGGTGGATATGATACATCGATACCTCATATGAACTTAGGGTTAGCTTAATATTATGCAAAAACTAACTCCTAAGGTCACTCGCTACTAGTTCTCACTCAAAAGAACCAAATAAAAGTAGCTTGGACCCGATTCTCAAATTGGAAAACACAAGTTTAGGAAAAGAAAGAGAAAATGGAACATTCAATTGCTAATGATGAGTGTTACAACTATTACATCAGAAGGGTATTTGTATAACCCAATTAAGGCAACTCTTAGGTTACAACAACTTACTAAATTAGATACCATGTTAGAAATTTTTTATAAGGAATTTTTATGGAAATCTAGTAGATTAATGAGGAATATTCCATAGAAATGGTAAAATGTTAGGAGAAGTAAAAGGATACGTAGTAATGGGTCATTTTGTAGTCCTAGACACAATAGGGATGAAATTTAGACATGTCGACAATTGAACTAGGAACTCGATATTGGGTTATCCCATCTAATCATCTAGTTGCTTAAGTTGTTGATCATGTGCCTACTGGGGCTCCTAACACTTCGATAGTTTCTTACGGTAAGTGACCTTAACAATAGTATTGAGTTCACCTAATCAAGAGGTTGTAATCTACTCAAGAGAGCTCAAGTAACTCACTAAGTCGGCTTGGAGGAACTCTACTTCCTTTTCAATGAAGTCTTGTTATAGAGTTCTACAAACTAAGGTAGCAAGCCTATGAACTCGAACCTTGTGATAAGACCAAGTTTCTTAACTTTATTGCTTCTCCTAAATCTATTATTAATGTTGAAACATTAAGCTCAAGCGAAGGAAGACGTAGTTGTCAAAATGTCAAATGTTTTAAATGCTTAAATTATAAGCATATGACTTCTTAGTGCTTTAATCATAGGTTAATGGTGGCTCATTACGTTTATGTTGCAAGTAAGGATGAGATGGAAGAAAGGGTAGATGTTAGGGTAAGAGGTGATGATGAGATTGGAGAAGTAGGTTTTGATGCATTGAAGGGTCTAATATTGTCTTTAGCTTTAGTAAGTAGGAAGATTCGAAACATTAATCTATTCCCTAAAGAGGAATAGAAAGAGAATATTTTTTATAACAAGTGTCTCATTATTAGTGACATATGTTCTTCCATAATAGATGGGGGAAGTTGTATAAGTGTAGTTGCTAAAAGGATGGTTGATCAATTTAAACTTCCTACAATTAAGCATCATGTATCGTACAAGTTGGAGTAGTTTAATGGTAAGAGAAGAGTTAGAGTAGAGAAATAAGTTACGATTCCTATTCTAGTTCATTGCAAATATGAAGATGAAATTCTTGGTGACATTGTACTGATGACAATGGAATGCTAACCTTCAAAACTCTCACTTACACTCGCCTCTAAAGCCTCCAATCTATTACAAGAAGGATTTCCTCTTGTCAACTTGCCAAGGATAACCTTTAGTATATAGAAGGGTTGTAGAAGAACTCCCTAAGTACATAGCTCGGCCATACTTTCCTCTACTTAGACTTCTGCCCAATTGCCAACTTGCTAAATGCTGAAGCCGACTTGCCAAGTACTAAGGTCTACTTGTCGAGTGCTAAAGACACCATATGCCAAGCTCTACTCTTCTAACCTATTGAACTATAATACCATTCAATCACGTTGGCAGCTCCCAACACAGCTCGTCAATAGTAACCCTTGCATCAACTCCGCTTAACTACAGCACCCCAAGATCCCAGAACACAAAATTATTGATAGGCTACCACCTGTCCCTTACTTTTCTAATGCTTGTACTATATTGTTTTTTTGTCCTTTCTCATATTTATCCTCTTTCATACATCCTAGGAATTTCTTTCTTACATTGCTTTTTATGTAATTTTCCATTATTGCATTTTTGCCCTAAAGGACTTACTGTAAATAGTCCTTTTTACTATAGCTACAATCATCTTATACCTTATATGTTAATGAATATTCTTATCCTTGCAACATACCCTTCTTCAAGTGCATCAATTTCTCACACTCGTTTCTAATCTTGTTAAGTAACTCAAGATTAGTGACAAGTGGACCTTAGTATTAGCTTGTGTGTTATATCAAGCCAAATACTAAGTCATGTTGCATTCATTAGTACGTCATATCCTTCAAGCGACTTCGCAAAAGCTACTATGTTTATCAACTTATCCATTCCTTCATTCTTCGATACATTGAAAAATCCATTACTACTACTTACTAAGTTAAGCCTTAGTGATCAACTCAACTCCTAAACGTATTATATAATCTTGGTATCAAAGCTTAAGGTTACAACCAAAAGCTAAGTATTGTAGTAGTTGCTTCTTAAGTCACTATGTGATATCTGATTTTGAAAGTTACATGTAATCTTCTATTAAGTAGTAGACTTTCGAAAGTTTTGTATTGAGAATGTTAAACCCTAGTGTTGAAGGAGAGATCAATGCTGCCGAAAGTGATGCTTATAGTTGCAATCGTGTTACCTAAGAGACCCTATGAACTACTGATGAACGATTACAAGACCTTGCTACTATTGTAGCTACCTTAGCTATATCTATATAGAGGGTAGTAGAGACTAAGCCTCAAGAGATAGTTGATTAATGAAGCTAAGAAGCGAGAGATAGATTGAGAAGACAGGTGGGTGAGCATTGAGCATTCAAAGCTATTAATGTGAACCTAGCTCTAACCTGACATGTTGAAAGGGTTGTAAGGAGGAGACTTGAGTTAAACGAAGTTAAGGAGTATAGAGAAGAGGAGGAGCAATATGACAGAAACGAAGAATGCAAGTTGTGCACCCTTAAAGGAGCCAAGCATCTCAAAGTATAGATTCTGAGTATTAATAAGTCTAATAGTACTAATGGCTATTTAGATTAGGAGGAGAAGATCAAAAAGATATTTGACTTCTATGATTACAAGGACTCTGCATGTATTTAAGTTGCTGATTTAGAATTTTCTAGGTATGTAGCAATGCAGTGGAAGAAATTGCAAAATGTATACCAATGAGCCCGACGTGAGATTTAAACATGCAAAGAGATGGAGAGAGTTATGAGGAGTAGATTTGTGCCAAAACATTATAAGTAAGACACTTTCCAACATCTCCAAGAACTCAATTAAGGTGGTAGATCAATAGATAAGTATGTCCAAGAATTCCAATTGCTAATAATCTATTGTTATGTAGATGAATCGGAAGTGTGGACAGTAGCCAGATTCATTTCTAGACTAAGATTTGAGATTGGTAACATAATGAACATGTAGAGGCTTGGAAATCTAGATGAGACTACCCAAGTAGCACAAAGGGTTGAAAGGTAAAGGTGAAATCAGCTCAACTAAGCATAAAGCAACTAATCTGGCTTACTAAGTTGAAGTGGTATGCCAATCCGACTTGGATATGATGAAACTCAGTATAGTTCTAAGGTAAACTATCGAGGTCATATGCCAAGCAAACCTAATTATAGCCAAGATAAGACTAAGGTTAATGAGCCTAAGGTTAAGAAGGACCAAGGTCAAAGCTCAAGATGAAAGGCTTAAGAAATTAAGTGTTTCAAGTGCCTTAGCTTTGAACATATAGCTAGTCAATGCCTAAACTGACATATCATGACCATTAAAAGAGCCAAGCCCCAGTTTGAAGTGGAGAGTGGTAGTAAAGGGGAAGAAGAAGAAGTGGGAGTCAACCAATTGCTATAAGAGGTTCAAGAAATATTCAAATGTCATGACCTAACCTGAAATGGGAGACTATTATATGGTCATATGAAGATCTCTTAGTACTTTTACCTCTAATGAGAATGAACAGAGCAAGAACCTCTTCCATACAAATTGCTAAGTGAATGGCAAACTATGTGCTTTGATCATCGACAAAGAAAATTGTACTAATGTCATAGTATAAGGACTAGTAAAGGTTCTAAAGTTACCAACCTACCCTCACCCTAAGCTCTACAAGATTCACTAGCTAAATGAGAAGGGAGGCTTACTAGTTGTCGAGTAAGTCAAAGTACCAAGCACTGTTGGTGACCGATATAAGGATGAGGTATTATGCGATGTCCTACCCATGTGCATTTTACATATACTGCTTAATTGACTCTGGCTATTTGATTTGAAAGTGTTACATGATAAAAACAAGAATACTTATATGTTCCAAAAGGATGGGAAGAAGGCTATGCTGACTCTTATGAGTCCAAGAGAAGTTCAGGAATCCCTAATCAAGGTTTCCTAATCATTACAGCAAAAGTGGTTAGTAATTTCTCAAGCTCAATTTCCTAAGGATGTCAAGAAGGAAGAATGCATATTTTTATTGGTTAGAAGACTTCTAGAGTTGGAGGAAGCCAAAACCTTACCTACTCGGGTATAGGCATTGCTTCAAGAATATGCTGAATTGTTTCCTACCAAGTTGCTGAAAGGTTCAGCTCCTGTCAAAGATATAAGGCATTGCATTGACCTCCAACCTGGAGTTACTCTACCTCACCATCCTGCCTATGGACTCAATCCTAAGTAGGCAACTAAGCTGAAGAAACAAGTTGATAAATTGATTAAGCATAGATATGTCTGAGAGAGCATGAGCCCCTGTTTCGTAATGTTGTCTTAGTGTTGAAGAAGGATGGCTCATGGAGAATGTGCATTAATAGCAAAGAAATCAACAAAATCACTATCAAGTACCAATATTCGATCCCTTAATTGCATGATATGCTCAATGAGTTGCATGGTGCATGATCATTTTCTATGATTGACCTTAATAGTAGCTACCCCCAGATCTAAATGAGACCTTGAGATGATTCAAAACAAAGGACAGCTTATTTGAGTGGTTAGTGCAACTTATAAATCATGTTTCAAGATTTTTTTATAGGAAAGTGTGTAGATGTTTATTTTGATGACATTTTAGTGTATAGTGCTGACCTCAACTCTCATGTCAAGCACTTAAAGTTAGTATTTGATATCCTTCGAGCCAAACAACTGTTCAACAATTTAAAAAAATGCATATTATGATAAAGTGAGGTAGTATTCTACAAATATGTTGTCTTTAGGAGGAATCTAAGTTGATGATGAAAAGACTTAAGCTATTTGCAAATGGCCAACACCAACTAATGTTGCAAAAGTTAAGAGTTTTCATGGTCTAGCTTTGTTTTATTCAAGATTCATTTGGAACTTTAGTTCCATAGCTACCCCACTAATTAAGTTGATTAGGAAGAACTCTAAATTCAAATGGTTTGAGAAATCTTAAAGGAAGAGATCAAATCCAAATTAACCTTTGCCCTTGTTTTAATACTGCCTGACTTTGGCAAAGTTTTTGAGCTAGAGTGTAATGCATCTAGAGTCAGCATTAGAGCTATTCTCATGCAGGAGTGCCAACCAATTGCATATTTTAGTGAGAAGCTCATAGGTACCATGCTAAAATACTCAGCATATGACAAGGAGTTCAATGCCCTTATCCAAGCACTTCAGAACTAGCAACACTACCTACTGCTAAGAGAATTCATTATCTAGATAGGACATGAATCTCTTAAGCATCTTAAATGATAGCAAAATCCCTCCCAATGCCATACCAAGTAGGTTGAGTACCTGGAAATGTTTTGTTACATCATCAAGTATAAGAAGGGAAGTTTTAACATTGTGGTCAATGCCCTCTCTCGTCAACATGTCCTTGTCACCAGATTATAGGCTAGAATACTCGATTTTTAATACACTTCCTAATCTAATGCAAACCATGACCAAGAACAGATATGGCTAGTCGTTGGATGGGTCTAAGCTTACCAAAAGCTTGAAAAAGGGGTGATAGGGAATGTGTAAAAGAACAGAAAAGTGAATGAAAAGTAAGCGAAACCTACGAACAACTCCAAGGGATACAATGCACCAATGGAACTTCTAAGGAGTCATGGTACAACTTGATATGACACATGAATTAGTTTGGTGAGGTAACTCACCACCTAATCTTGCTTAAGGGTTAGGATAAGAATGAAATGAGAGTAAACAAAATAGTGTTTACGAAAGGAAGAATATTCAGTTGTATTGATGATAATATGATCTTTATAGCTACAAATACAAGGGATATTTATACTCAAAAGTTAGGGTAACTTGCCTAAAATAGAAAATACAAAAAGGGTATTGTCCTAAAGAAGTAATATACAAGAATACAAGAGGGTAAAAATGAGTATTCAAGAAAAGCATTGATTAATGCGATAGATTCTATACGTAGGCCTATACACATGGTAGAGATACATTGGCAATGCTATTGGAGAATGTAAACAAAAGTGTACAATCAAATTGCCTGTCCAAGTAAGGGTAGCTAAGCATCAGTCCAAACTCTCTCTCTTGGTTTCTCAACAAGAATGATGCTAAGTAATTGGTTAGCTTAGACGTAACAACAATCGTAAATTTTTTGGTTATTGTCTTAGCAATCTACAATTAAGCACACTTCAAAGAGATAGGCAGTCATTTGGCTTAGCATATAGAGTGACTCGACAAAGAGATACTCGGCTTCGATAGGATTTTACTAAAGTATGAGGATCTACCTTACCAACCCTTCCAATCCTTAAGCTCAATTGTAGGTCAAAGGCCCAGTAGCTTGATTCTTATCATTCCCTCTAGGTTAATTTAGATTTGGGATCAAATCTGAATGGTTTTTTATTAGCTCTCCATCAGGGTAATATGGACTAAGGTCGACAATGTTGAAGGTATCAAAAACCCCATAGTCTTCGAGTAACTCCAACCTGTAAGCATTGTCATTGATATTCTGGAGGAGTCTTAAAGGTCCTTTAACTCTTGTAGATAGCTTGTTGCTCCTTTTGCTCATAAACCTGTCCTTTCTAAGGTGTAGCTACATTAAGTCTCCTGGCTGGAATTATTTAACTGTCTTACCTTTAGTCCTCTCTCGCACTCTTCGAGCGGCTTAATCAATCTGCCAAGTAACCTTGTTGTAGATGTGCTGAAGGGATTGTACTTAGGCTCCCATGTCAAGGTCTTCTTGTTTGGATTTAGGTATAGGGGTATAATCGAGGGGCAACTCAAGATTGAAACCATAGACAACCTCAAAGGAGTTCTACTTAGTGGTGTCAAGTACTATTCAGTTGCAAGCGAACTTGGTCGCTGGTAACCAAACATCCCAATCAACCAAGTTCTTACCTATTATAGCTTGGAGCAGCAATCCCAAAGTACAATTTACTACCATTGTTTGGACATCCATTTGGGGTGATAGGAAGTGCAAAATAGTAGTTTAGTCCCCATCCATCGCCATAGAGTTCTCTAAAAATAGCTCACGAACTTTAGATCTCTATCTGATACTACACTTCTTAGCATACTATGTAACCTAACAATTTCCTACAAGAAAAGAGAAGCAATAGCCAATGCATCATTAGTTTTGGAGCAAGGCATAAAGTGTGCCATCTTGTTGAACCTATCTACAATAACCATTACAGAATCTTTGCTTTAGGCAATTGGTGGTAATCCAAGAACAAAGTCTATGCTCAACTCAGTCTATAGTTTCATCAAAATAAGCAAAATCATTGCTTTCCCTTACTCGGCTCTATACTTAGCCCTCTTGCACACAGCGCAACCTTCAATAACTCGATGCACATCTTGCCTCATTCTTAGTCAGAAGAAACGACTATTCAATAGTTCATAGGTCCTTCTTTCCCTAAAATGCCTAGAAAGTCCTCTACTGTAGGCTCTCCTTATTAATAATTCCTTCAGTGAATAGGTCGACACACACAATTTTCCTCTTTGGAACTAGTATCCATCTTCTACATGATACTCGTCTACTATCCTTCCATCGATACATCGTGCAAATGTAGGTCTAAAGTGTAGACCCCCAGAGTACTGCTCTTTAGTGGTTATAAACCCAAATAAGCTAGTCTATAGTTCATTCAAAAGTACATGCCTTCTCGAAAGAGCATCTCTAACCATGTTGTTCTTTCCTTGTTTGCATTTTATTACAAACTTAAACCCCTCAAGGAATTCAACCCACCTCGCCTGCTGCTTTAACAACTTTGTGTAGCCTCGGAGATACCTCAGAGACTCATAGTCAGTATGGATGACAAATTCTCTTGGTAACAAATAATGCTACCATACTTATAGTGCTCAAAACAATGCTAAGAGTTCCTTATCATATACAAAGTAGTTTAGTTGAGGTCCCCTAAGCTTCCTACTGTGGTAAGCAATTTGTTAACTTTCCTTCATTAGGATGGTGCCTATTCCAATGCCTGACGCATCACATTCCAACTCAAATATTTTCTCGAAGTTAAGTAGAACTAGTAAAGGGATGGAGGTCAACCTTTCCTTTATCTCAGCAAAACTTCTCTCCTCTTTTTCTTCCCATCAGAATTCAGTGTTCTTCTTTATTAGCTCAATAAGTAATACAGTGAGGGTATTGAAATTCCTAATGAATCTTCTGTAGAATGAAGCCAATCTATGGAAACTTCTCATGTTGGCACAAGTAATATGAGTCAACCATTCGACAATTTCTTGAATCTTCTCATTATCTACTCATAAGCCTCCTCTACTTACTACATAGCCTAAGAATACCACTTCCTCCTATCAAAAAGAACACTTCTTACAATTGCCAAATAATCTCTCAATATGAGGATATTCAATACGGCTCAAAGATGTTCACAGTGACTTGGTATGTTAGCACTGTACATTATGATGTCATCAAAATACACCCTAACACACTTCCTTATTAGATCTCTTAGCACATGGTTCATTAGTCCCATGAAAGTGCTCAGGGCATTTGATAAGCTGAATAGCATGATCATCCACTCTTAAAGTCCATGCCAAGTTTTGAATGCAATTTTCTACTCATCTCTTGGCCTCATCAACTTTAGGAGTAGCCAAACTTCAAATCAATCTTGCTGAAGATTTTAGCTCCACTTAATTCATCCAACATGTCTTCCAACCTCGAGATAGGATACCTATATTTGATTGTGATCCTGTTCATGTCTCATCAATCAAAATGCATTCGTTGAGTCCTATCCTTTTTTGGCACTAGAAGCACCGGCACAACACAAAGGCTAAGACTTTCCTTAACATACCTTCTCTCCAGTAATTCATTGACTTACTATTGGAGCTTAGAAGCCTGCTCGAAGCTCATCCGATAGGGCGGCTTCGGGTATTAAAATAATGTAATGTTCTATGCCTTAAATAGGGGGTAGTCCTTTAAGTAATTATTCTAGGAGCAAATCGGTATACTCATCTAGCAACTCTTTTACTTCCTAGGATAGTTCACCCCTCTCCTTTAACTCAAATACTCGCTTAACCAACATGAGGGTCGGCGCATCAACTTTAAGGGCCTCTTAGAGCTCAACCCTACTTATCATTAAAGTTTTCTTCGATCTACGAGCAAGTTTAGTTTGTAGTTTGTTAACTTCTGTTGACAGCATCTAGTTCAGCGTAATCTTTCTACTGTCCTTCTCAAATAGATACATATTCCGGTATTCGTCACGGATAACTCTTCTATTAAATAGTCACAGTCTGCTAAGCAATGTAGTACCTTAGGATTTCAAATCAATTTAATAACCTAAGGATCCGAGCCCCTAAATTTAGGGCATTGGGCTATGATACTTATTTAATTTTAAACTTCACAGTAAGGTTAGAAAAGTTAAATAAAGAAACTCAAGTAAAGTCAATCTCTCAAAATAAGTCATACAAAAATATTAATTTAAGAAAATGTCAATTTATCGCTAAAGTTGATAAATAACAAAAACGTGAAATTCAATCATTTATATATTGCAAGATATTAGAAATAAGTTATTTAACTTATAAAAATAATAAATTAAGTTGAATTATATGTAATATACATGTATTAACATAGAATATGCATTATTTATATTAAATACATATGTATAATAATAAATTATTATTAAAATAAGGTAAATTAATATAAAAAATGGAAAATTAATTAAAAAATGAAAAGATAAGTCATCATATCGATGTGGTAGCTGAGGATCAATATGGATGATGAGTCAAAAACTAAGCAAACGAGGAAATGACACCTAACAAAGTTGGACACTAGAATTTTTAGATTTTTAACACATAGCACCCATTTTTTGACATGTCATCGTATCTAAAATTATAAATAGGCCTTCTATACTTCATTTTGTTATTTTAGAAATTTAGAAGCACTAGAAAAATTGGATAAAAAAAATTAGAAAAACAGCAGAAAATCAAGGGTCGAATTTGAGCAAGCCAGTTCATTAGGCTATGAGCAAGCCAACTTAAAGTTAGTGCACTTGGTTCTTTCAATAAGGGTTAGTGGCTAGAGGGTGATCAAAGGCGGCCAGTTTAGGTTAACTAAATTTTTGGTCAAAATTTTGTAAATTTTGTAAAAATAGAAAATGATGTTATTTAACTATGAAACTTGGTTTTCTAGAGTTATTTTACGTATATATTAATATAGTAATTTTATTTTAGTTAAATAATTATTGGAAATATAAGGTCTTTAAGAAATGGCTCTATTTGGACAAAAATTAAATTAAATTTTAGAAATATTAAATAATATCCTTTCAAGTTGAAAATTTATACATAACATACTTAATATATGTATTTAAGTGTAGTAAAAATAATTTTTAAAAATAATCTTGTTTACAATTTATTGTAATTATTTTGGATAAAACTAGCAATTTCTCCATTTTATTGAATTAATTAGTTTTTAACAAAATCAAAGTATGAGCCCTATCTATTATGATTTTTGGATGTTCATAATGAAGTTTGGGACACTTTATTTTTATCTTGTGATTAAATTCACTTATTTGCTCGATTTTTACTAATTTTGAGTTAAAAACTGCTATTTTCATAAAAATAAATAATAGCTAGTTTAGTATAATTCATAGTCAATAATTAAACTAGATATTTTTGTGAGTCTATAAGATTTTTTGTGGAATTAATCTGGCTTGTATACTAACTATTATATATTTTCATAATATAAACCTATATATTAGCCTAAAATATGATTTAGTAATTAGTACTAATATGATATTTGTTATATATGTAAAGGATTAGTATTTTTGAGTACATAATGAATGATAACTAACTTAGGAAATGAGTAATTTTTGGATTTTTAATTTAGATTTAGGATTTATTTGAGTTAATTACGAAGTTACATTAGCGAGCGATCGAATTGGTAATACAAAAGCACATTTTTGGACATTTGATAATATTGATTAATCATGATTCTTAAGAAATCTTAATAGTACTCAAAAT
This sequence comes from Lumnitzera racemosa, assembly GCA_024138005.1. Classification (NCBI taxonomy): domain Eukaryota; kingdom Viridiplantae; phylum Streptophyta; class Magnoliopsida; order Myrtales; family Combretaceae; genus Lumnitzera; species Lumnitzera racemosa. The sequence continues at coordinate 75,876,530 of JAMXBC010000002.1, forward strand.
ACCAATCGTGACGATATAAATTTTATTAAAATCAGATAAAAAATGAATAAGATACAATCAAAATAAGCTTAGAAACGCAATAGTGAAAATGCATAAGAACTTAGTATCAATCCATAGTTGACTTGAGGTTTATTGGTATTTTCCTAGGTGTAATAGATGAGGAAGGACCATAATGTGAAGCTTAGAATTTTATGCCACCATCAAGCTTGGGTAAGTGAATTTAACCTATACTTGGAGTAAATATATTATTAATTATAACACTACGTGCTGTTTGATGCTATGTCAATTAAATATGAGTATATCTTGGGTAAACTGATATACTACTTTGGTGATTGTTGATGAGGTGAATATGAATGACAGTACCTGTACCTTGCATGAATTGTTATGTTGCTACTTTGGGTGATGAATTGTTTTTATGAATGATTGTGCTAACCAAGGAAGTTAAATTATTACTAACTTAATCTTTTGGGTATTCACCTAAGTGAATACTAAGTAAGATACTAGAATTTTTCTATGGAGAGTTCGAACACTAGAATCAAATAACTAAGTTGAATAAAACTTAAAGATTGATTATGCTTATTGATATTCTTGAGTTGTTATTGCATACAATGGCATGGCACGACATAAAAAGGGACTTACTAGTTGAAACTTTCAAAATGAGGCTTCCAAGTGATCATGGAAAAAGCATGGCTTTATGAACTCAGTTTTTGGAAGCATATAGATTGCATTGCTCGAACATTGTGACTATTTTGATATTCAAATTTGGTAGACTACAGTATGTGGTCTAATTCGGTAATGTTGCCACTTTCATTTCGTAAACTATAGTGTGTTGCTTAATTTTGTAAAGAAAAGTTAAGGGCCCTACTCATAGGTAGCTCCTTGTTGCCCTTTTTGAAAATGGTAGACTATAGTGTATAGTCTAATTTAGTTAGGGTCCTACTCCTAGGTAGCTCCCTATTGCCCATAGATGCCTAGATGTTGTATCAAGATGCTTAGCTATGTTGACTAACCGAAAGAAAATTGGAACGCATAGGATATTGGTACCGATGCATACCACATGCATGAGCATAGCATGCTACATTACTAGTAGCAAATCCCTAGTTAAGAGGATGCATATGTGAAGTTAAACCTGCAAGTTATCATTGAAATGTTTTAGTTGTGATCTACAATATTGTCTATTTTATTGTCCATATTGTATTGTTTATTATCCACTCTCACTCAGCTTCAGTAGCTAAGGAGATAAAATGTTTTATCCTCAAGTTAACTACATCGTGAAGGGCCCAACACTAAGAGGGGATATATATATATTGAAACCATGAGTCAAAGCCAGAACTTTCGCATAGAACCTATATTAAGTTAGGAATCTTAATATTATGAAGATAATAAAGGAAAAAGTTGGTTCATGTTTTAATGTAAATATTATGTTGTACACATAAGTTGTAATAAAATATCCAACTGAACTTCGATGTAGCAACCTCTTTATCATGTAAACAATGTTGTCTTTTGATTAATAAGCAAGTTGAGCTAAGTTTTCAGCAAGTATTCCTGTATAATGGTTATTCCTATATAATGGTACATCCTGTACTAAGCTAAGATATGACAAGCAACACGTGGGAAGTACACATGGGTAATACATCATAGAGAATCTAGTTAAAGTAATTTCCAGTAGTAATTAGCAATAGTGCTTATTGAGTGACATGTAATGCTCCCTTCTCACTCAACCAATGCAACTTGTATGGCCTCTAGTGCACAACAGTTGATAACTTCAATTTTGTGATCACATCGGTTGATGCCACATTGGTATAACTACTACTATCCACAATGAGGGCACATACCTGATCATTTACCTTATAGGTGACATGAAACAGATTCTCTCTCTACTCCTCTACGCGTGAGGGTTCTATGTTCATTGTGCATCGAACAACCAAGATCAACTGATCCAAGTCCTCAGAAAACACATCTTCTTTAATGAGTTCGTTTTCCTAAGAAACTTCTTTCTCGGCAATGCTCTCTTCCTCAAGTTCCTCATTAATACTCTCCACTTCCAACTTTGAGATGTCTCCCTTGATGACCATAGTTCTTTAATTCAAGCACTAAGCAACTATATGTCTAAAACCTTGGCACTTAAAGCACTTTATATGTCTCCTCTTCATACCAAACCCTTGCCCTTTCTCATAAGTTCAAGTCAACAAGTCACTGTTAGGTTGGCCCTTCTACTCACCTTGGACATTTAACCTTCAGATCAACTTGGTACTTGGCTAAGCTAAGTGACTTCCTTATCTTGGTTAGCTAGTCAACAATCTGGTCAATACTTGACTTCTTTTTTACCTCTCCACTCGTTAGCTATTTTAATGGCTTCATCCATTATGGTAAATCATTGGAGTTCTATAATATCTCAAATGTCACCTCTTAATTTAGTAAGGAACTTAAAGATTGTTCGTGGTAGTGGTTCCTTCACTTCATAGTGAATCATAACTATTTAAAATTCTTGGACATACTCATCAACAGTTTAGCCTCCTTACCTCAGCTCCTAAAGCCAAGTAAAAGTATCTTTCAGATAAGTATCCGACACAAATCTGTTTCTAGGTATTCTCTTCATCTCAGGCTAAGTATTAATCTCTTTATATCCTTCTCATCTTCTCATAGCCTGGAAATTTTTCCACCGCATGGCAGCATATCCAAAGAACTCAATAACAACAATTCTCACTTTCTCGTAATCCACATATTGGTAATAGTCAAACACACGCTCTACCTTCTCTTCCCACTCTAAGTATTCATCCACACTTCCAAACCCATTGAAGCTTAGAATTCGAAGCTTCACATGGTTTGATGCTCTAGGTGCTCAAACTCGCTCTTCTTCTTCATAATACTCCTCTTCATCCTCTTCTCCTATGTCTCCCAAGTTAATCCATCTCCTTACTCATCCGCTTATTCCTCCATCTCGAACATATCGAGCTAGGTTCTAACCTCTCATAGGTCGGGCAATGTATAAGGTATTATGCATGGCTTTAGCAAGTTGATAAGCTAATGCATGTACAACTCGAGTTAAATCAACTAAGAGGTTAGCCACCTCATCAAGTCTCTTGTTAGTACTCCTAAGGGTACCTTGAAACTATCAGCCATGGCAGACAACACCACTGTTGTCATCTCCAACACCAATGCTAACCATCATTTTATCTAATAGATCTTAGTTTCCAACTCTTCATTTAGGTGTTTCAGCAAACATTTTTGCAAACTAGAAATTCGACAACCAGCAAACTTAGTAATTAGATGAATACAGTAACTTGCTCTATTTCATACAGGCAAAACAAAGTATAGATAGAACTTCGAAACAATCTACTACAACTCAAGCGAAACCTCTGCTTTGATACCAAGATGATGCAAACCGTCACTAAGAATGGACAAGGCCAATTGTTAGATGGGTCCAAACTTGCTAGAAGCTTGAAAAAGGGGTGATGGGGAATGGGTGAAAGAATGGAAAAGTGAATGAAAAGTAAGCAAAACCCATGAACAACTCCAAGGGATATGATACACCAATGGAACTTCTGAGAACTTACAGCACAACTCAATATAACATACAAATTAGTCAGGTAAGTTTATTCACCACCTAACCTTGCTTAAGGGTTAGGATAAGAGTAAAATGAGAGTAAACAAAACAATGTTTACTAATGGAAGAATATTCAGTTGTATTGATGATAATCTAATCTTTACAACAACAAATACAAGGGGTATTTATACCCGAAAGTTAGGGCAACTTACCTAAAAGGGAAAAGACAAAAAGGGTATTGCCATAAAGAAGTAATTTACAAGAATACAAAAGGGTAAAAATGAGTATTTAGGAAAAGCAATAATTAGTGTGGTAGATTCTGCACATGGTCGTATATACATGTCAAAGATATATTGGCGATGTCATTAGAGGATGCATGCAAAAATGTTCAATCAGATTGCTTATCCGAGCAAGGGTGGCTAAGGATCAATCCAAAGTCTCTCTCTCAGTCTTTCGGCAAGTGTAATGCCAAGTAATTGGTTGGCTCAGATGTAAGAGTGATTATAAATGGTTTTGCTGTTGTCTCGACAATCTACAATTCAACACACTTCAAAGAGATAAGCAGTCATTCGACTTAGCATATACACTGACTCAGCAAAGAGATAGTCAACTTTGGCAAGAGTAGGTTGGAGCAAGAGGATCCGCCTTACCTGGCCTTCTATTTTTCAAACTCAGCTGCGAATCAAAGGCCCAGTAGCCTAATTCCTATCATAATCAATATGAGTATCATCCATACTGTAGACCCTTAGTGGCTAAATACAACACTAGAGGAGTAATGGATGGGTTCAATCTAAGGTAAGGATATTTTATAAAGGGAAGGCAAGTCTGTATGCCCAGTGATTTTGCTAGGGAATTAATTGTTCAAGAAGCCTATGTTGGAGGGTTATCTGGCCATTTTGGCAAAAAGAGAATTGTTAAGTTATTGAAAGAATACTTCTATTAGCTTAATGTGATAAAGTATATGCATAAAATTCTTGAGTAGAGTGGGGTATGTAAGCGAGACAAGGGCAAAAAGGAGCCATACAAAAAATATGCACCTTTACCCATACCTAAGTAGGCATGGACCGATCTGAGCATGGATTTCATGCTCAACCTACCTAAAACAGCTCAAAAACATAATTCTATTATGGTAGTGGTTGATTGATTTAGCAAAATGAGCCACTTAATCCCTTGCCAAAAACTAATGATGCTTTATTTATTGCTAATCTCTTTTTACAAGAAATCATACGGTTGCATCGAGTCCCAAGGAGTTTAGTATCTGATCACGATTCGAAGTTCACAAGCTTCTTCTGGTAAACACTATGGAAGAAGCTCGGCATTAAGCTCATGTTCAATGCTTCTTGCCAATCACAAATGGATAGCCAAATAGAGGTTCTGAATAGAATAGTAGGTAACCTCCTTTAAGCTACTGTTAGAAAGAATCTGCACAATTGGGATGTATGCCTACCCATCATTGAGTTTGCCTGTAACCGCTCCACTCATAACTCAATATGAAGGTCACCTTTCAAGGTCGTCTATGGACTTAACTTACTATTAGACATGATTACGAGTTGGACCTCTTAAGGAGAAAGTCAATCAGGTCAGTAGTGTATTGTGAAGTTTCAAAGACTACACTTGAAGGTTGCTGAGTAATTAGCCAAGACAGTAGGTTGACAATGAAAGCAAGGAAGCCAAGGTAGGAGGTAAATTATTTACAGCCCAGGAGACCTTGTTTGGATTCACCTCAATAAGGAGTCATTCTTAAGGTAGAGAACAAACAAGTTATCTCTCAGGTTGGATGGCCCCTTCAAAATTCTTCAATGCATTAATGACAATGCCTATGAGCTAGAACTACCTAAAGGATACGGAATGTCTCTAACTTTCAACATTGCCAACCTGACTACCTTTGTACCAGAAGAAGACTAAGATTTGAGGGAAAATCTCTAACAACCTTAAGGAACTAATGGAATGCCAACCTCCAGACCTCTCACTTACATCCACCTCTAAGGCCTCCAATCTCTCATTAGAAGGATTCTCTCTTATCAACTTATCAAGGATAAGCTTCAATACATAAAAGGGTTGTGAAAGAACTCCCTAAGTACATAGCTCAAACACACTATGCTCTGCTCAGACTCTTACCTAGTTGCCTACCTACTGAATGTTGAGGCTAACTTAAGGAGTATTGAAGACTCCATATGCCAAGCTCTACTCTCCCAACCTACTAAATTGCAATGTCATTCAATCAACTCAACAACTCCCAATAAAACTCATCAATAGCAGCCCTTACATCAACTCCGCTTAGTTATAATGCTCCAAGATCCCAGATTACGAAACCATTGACGGGCTACCAGCTATTCCTTACTTTTCTAACACTTGTACTATATTGCTTCTTTTGTTCTTTGTCATATTTACCCTCTTTCATACATCCTGGGAATCTCTTTCTTACATTTTCTTTTATGTAATTTTCTATTATTGTATTGTTACCCTAAAGGACTTACTATAAATAGTCCTTTTTACTATAGCCATAATCATCTTACACCTTACAAGTTAACAGATATTTTTGTCCTTGCAAGATACTCTTCGCTGAGTGCATCCCCTTCTCACACTCATATCTAATTTTGCTAAGTAGCTTAACATTAGTGGCCAATAGACCTTAGTATTAACTTGTGCGTCATATCAAGCCAAATACTAAGTTATGTTGTGTTTGTTGGTACATCATATCCTTCGAGCAACTTCGCGGATGCCATTGCGTTTGTCAACTTATCCATTCCTTCATTCTTTGGGACGTTAAATAACCTACTACTATTACTTCCTACAGTAACCTTAGTGATCAACTCTGCTCCCAAGCGCATCAAATGACTGTGTCTCATATTTTACTAGGGAGCCCTCGGCTTTGTGATAAACGAGTGTTATATGATGGGTTTTATGATACATATTCATTCAAGATGGCTGGGAAAAAGATTTGCTTGCGTCTAATGAGTCCTACAAAGGTTAGATACATTATTAACTCAATGCATGGTAAGAAGAGGAGTTTATTGATGAGATCATGGGATGAGTGGTATGAGCGAGATTAGATTGGTAAGCTTGGGTGGAATATGCTAAGGCATGCTAAAGGTACACTACTATAGGAGTTAGTAATAAGGAGTTATAAGAGTTGTTGGTCTATTAAGGGTTCATAGAGTTCATATTCGGGAAGCTGAGGCTAAAAGCTATTGTAGATCATAACATAGCTTAGTGTTTTTATTTAACGATTTTCCAACTTAATCATTGCAGATGCTTTCATCCAATTCTCTCTTGGAGCCTACAGAATCGAATTCTTCAAGACTTAAGGGCAAATCTTTAAGAACATTGAGAAAATGATGGGGATCAATTACCCATTAGATCTATTACAAGAGCAAGAGCAAAGGGACATTTTAATTTAGTAGCGCGATTCTCAACTAATGAGTTGGTAGCTAATGAATTCAATTTTGTCAAGAGCTTTAGAGTTCATGTTGTCACAAGCTGAAGGGCGGCTAAGTTGTGATAATACCACCATATACTACAAAAAGATCCAAAACTAGTACCATTACTGATCAGGCATCTTCATCGTACTATGAGCAACTAGTACTTTTGGACATACTCATCCGTAGGTCGACTAACTTGTTCAAGTTCTTAAAGATGTTGGAAAGTGTCTTGCTCATAGTATGTCAAAACAAACCTATTCCTCAAGACTCTTTTCATCTCATTCCAAGTCCATATTTCACATTTGGCTCATTGACGTAGAGTTTATAACTTCTTTTACCACAATTGCATACCCTGAAAAATTCTATAGCAAGTACCTGAATACTTATAGAGTCTTCATAATCATAAAAGTCAAATATCGTTTCAATCTTCTCTTCCCCTTCTAGATACTCATCGTGATATGGTCTAATGTAGATGAACACACGATGTTTGATATCACAAAAACTAAAGGGATAGGTCTAAACCTCGAGATGATCCAAAGGATAAATGATGATCAAAGGTTAAGTAGAGGTCTTCATATATCAACGGTGGATATGACACACCAATGCCTCATATAAGCTTTAGTCGCAATTGATATTACATACAAGTGTGGCTAAAGGTCTTTTGCCACTAGTCCAGGCTCAATGGGTTAGATAAGAGTAGTCAAGAGCAAGTAGAAAACACTTAATTCATGAGAATATGTCTAAATATCATGAAAATGCATTTACCATTGTGACAATTACAACACACAAGCATTTATAGGATACAATTAAGGTATGTCCTAAGTTAGTGTAAATTACAAAAAGAATTCTTACTAGTAAAGGAAAAGGAATAATTTACAAGGGTAATGTTGTAAATAAGCATAAAGAATATTCAATGATAGAAAAGGATGGTAAGGATGTCAAGAAAGATGGGGTGCGTGTCGATTGTCCATTTAGTGGTCCTAATGACATTACTGGCCAAGCAAAGTAAGTTCTGAACAGATCAAGTCAGGGTTAGCAGTTTGACAGCTTAGATGTTCGGGGCTGGGAAAGGGTTGGTTCAAAAGGTAACTCCTTGTCAGGTCAGCCTAAGGTAGTCAACTCTACAATAGGTTCAACTCCGCCTCAGCATGTATTAGGTCAACAATAGAGCGGTTTGATACTTAACCTTGGATAGTTGTATTATGGAGGGTTCAACTTGGCATACAGGTCAATCAACTCAGTAGCTTCTTGTATGATGTAGAGGGCAAAGTAACTCAATAGGTTGGACTAAAAAATGCACTACATTTCTGAGTTCAACTCTCTTCGGACAGCTCGACAAACCATATGAGTAATTCCTCAAGTTCAATAGTATAAAATTGATCTGTGATCCCTATTATCCCCTCCCAACTATTTGAGATTTGGGATCAAATCTAGTTCAACTCCATGTTGCTCACCTTTAGGAGTATGTGGATGGAGGTTGACAATGTTGAAGGAATCTGAGACTCCATACTCCTCTAGTAGTTCTATCTGTAGGCATCAGGATTGATCTTTTGAAGCACTTTGAATGATCTATCAGCCTTGGGAGATAGCTTACTCTTCCATAAATGTAGAAACCATTCCTTATAGATTAAATTGCTTGGCTAAAATTCCCTATTCTTCCATCCCCAGCTTTGTCTCTCGACCTTCATAGAAACTCGACTCAATTATTATATGACCCTCTGGTGCATGGCTCTAATGGCTTCAACTCTTTCTATAGCTGGCTGGTCATTATCTAGGCTTGGAAGGGGTATTTGGTCCATTGGGAGCTTAAGGTTAGACCCATGGGCGACCTTAAATGGTGACATGTTTGCTAAGCTATAGGTACGCCTGTTGTAGGTAAACTCTATGATTGGCAAGCATAAAACCCAATTAGCCATATTCCTACTAAAGGCAACTCGGAATGAAGTTCCCATTATCCTATTGACAACCTTGGTTTGTCCATTGGTTTATGGATGATAGGACGTATTGTACAATAGCTTGGTTCCCATTCATCTCAACAACGATCTCCAAAAGTAGCTCATAAACTTTGGGTCCCAATCTGAAAGAATGATTCTAGGTACTCCATGAAGTTTGGCTATTTCCTACAAGAAAAGAAAAGAGATAGTCGAAGCATTGTTAGTTTTAGAGCAAGGCACAAAGTGTGCCATCTTATTGAATCAATCCACAACTACCATAATGGAGTCCTTCCCTTAAGATGTCCTTGGCAAACCTAACATAAAGTTTATACTTAGTCAAACTACGGTTTAGTTAGGATAAGCAATGGTAAATAATGTCCTTACTCAACTCAACTCTTCGCTTTTCTATAAGTAGTACACCCTTTCAACACAGATTGACCATCCCTCTTCACTTTTTGCTAAAAGAATCTTAAGGATAGTATCTCATGAGTTTAGTGTTGGTTTAAGTGTCCAGACAATCCTCTCCTATGCATCTCATGCACTAGCAACTCTCTCATGGAACAAGTTGGGATATATAGTCTCCTCTTCTTAAATAAGTATCCGGCCTACCTGTGATAGTCATCAAGTGTTCATCCTTCCTTATACTTGGTATAGATAGGACCAAAATGTGGTTCATCAACATATAAATATTTTATTATTGAAAAACGAAGCAACCTAGTCTACAGTTCAATCAGGATGGAATGTCATCTTGATAAGGCGTCGGCCACTATAATGTTCTTTCCAATCTTATCCTTTACAATGTATGAAAATCCCTCCATGAACTCAACCCATTTGGCTTATCTTTAAGACAACTTAGGTTGGTTGTTTAGATATCTCAAAGATTCATGATCAGTGTAGATCATAAACTTTTTGGGTAACAAATAGTGCTGCCATGTAGTCAGGCCCGGATCAAGGAGTAAAACTCCTTATTTTAGAAAAAATAATTGAGTATAGCTCCTCTAAGTTTCTCACTAAAGTAAGAAATAGGCTAGCCTTCCTACATCAGCATACACCTATGCCTAGTCCAAATTCATCACACTCCACTTCAAATACTTTATCAAAACTCGGTAGTGCTAAAACAAGCACTGTAGTCAGTTTCTTCTTCACCTCTTTAAAGCTTCTCTGCTCCTCTCTACATCTGAACTCAACATTCTTCTTTGATAGATTGGTGAGTGGGGCCATGATTATACTAAAATTTCATGTAAATCTGTGATAGAATGATGCCGAGCTATGGAAGCTCCTTACATTAGCCAAAGTGGTCGATACAAGTCATTTGGTGATTACCCTTATCTTTTCATCATCGACTTGTATTCTACTATCACTTACAATAAACCCTAAGAAGATTACTTCAAGTTGGCCAAAGTCATAATTCTTTAGATTATCATAGAGCCTTTCAACTCAGAGTTTTGTAAAGATTGCTCGGAGATGCTCTTAGTAAGTCTCCAGATCGGGGCTATATACTAGGACGTCGTCGAAGTAAACTACCATAAATTTCCCTAGTTCTCGAAGCATGATTCGCTTAATATATATATATATATATATATATAAATCATGAATACTGCAACAAGTATATTGAGTCAGAATCAAGTAATATAGAGAAAGTAAGGTTATCGATCCCTCGAAGACTAAGAAATTATTAATCCTATGCAAGTTCTTATCAATATTCAGGCAATCAAAATTAAATTAATTAATCTACTAATTACTCTAAAACTATTGAAAAGAAAATAACTATGAAAAATTTAAAATTAAGCAATCAATTGAGAATTGTGGTAAAACAAAATCTACCCTAGATTATGCCAATCAAATTGTTATTTTGTTAGATAGATTAATAGCTATATGGTCATTCAAGTGAAATTATTATACCTTAAATCCTAAGATTTAAACTCCTAATTAATTAGTTAGCTCCTGTATCTTCCAATTAACAATAAACTCTAAATTACAATCATATATCTTGCGATACTTTGATTATCTAATGTCTTAAATCAATTATCCCTAATGTCTTAGTGAATAATTAACCACCGAACTTCGCATTAATTTCTAGATAATTTTTAATTAATTTAATTAACTCTACTTCCACATTAATTAATCAAATCAATCAAGAATTTCTAACAAACCTTGTATCAACTCCCGTATCATTAAGGTTTTTAACACTTATAATCAAAATCATAGAAATTATAATCATGAATCATCCATATATCTCTTAATCCTATAATATAAACACAATCATCATCTTTGCTATCGAGGGTTTCATCAATTCCCATGGAAACAAAAACATAAATACTAATTGAAATTGTAAGGAAATTCAGAATTGAAAGCATAAGTAATTTACAAAATTGCATAAGAATAATTGAAATAGATGTCACCAATTTTGTATTGAAAAAAAAAATAATCTTCAATTGCTTCTTCAACTTGGTCTCCATAGCAAAAGCAAATTCTTCTCAATGATCTAAGCAATTCTCCAAAAGAATTCTTCAATTTATTATCTTTTTCCTCCTCCATTTTGTAAATAAAATTAATTTTCCTTACTCATAAATTTACTATTATTCTTTTAAGTTAAAAAGGGTATCTTGAAAACTAAATTTAAACTTGAAACGTTAAAGTGGCAACCATTTAAGGTTTAATAGGTTAGTCTACAAATCCAAAATCTCGTGTCAAAATATTTTTTTAAAAAAATTGGTTTTCTCATAAACTAGTGGCTAGGTTAGAATCAATCTACCTAATTGATCCTAACCTATTCTTTTCCTAACTCTAGTTGAGTGGCAAATCCAAGTAGTTTTCAAAATAAAGAAACCATTTTTTCCTCGATTCTTAGTCGATGGTTTATATCAAATGGGTCTCAACTTTGATATAAATCAAATTAAGGGAAATAAATTTAAAAAATCAAAAATTCAAACTCGACAACTTAGCGACTCCATTGGGGACATCAATAGGACTAGCCACATAAACCTTCCAAAATTAAATTTATTATTCAAAATACCCATTCTAATTTATTCTTTTATTGTAAATAATTTGTTTTCTTTGTTATATCGATTCTTACATGCAAATGCTGGGATATGGGGCATTATCTATTACATCATGGATACAGGATAGATATGGTCAAACCAAAACCATCTTAGGACCCTTGGACGCAAGGCTATTATGTAGGCTCCGCATGTAGTAGTGTAGTCACCACTTAGGGTTGATTAGGCTACACCACTTAAGCTTAGATGTGACTAATGAAATTTTCCTCCAAAAACGTGTTACATCATAGAGCTTAAGGACCTTTAGAACCTATCATGATTGCATACCACCAATTGTAATTTAGTTCTTTGTATAGGATTTTTCTATTGTAAATTTCCTTATATTTTGTATTTTTGTTTATAAACCTTTTTGTAAATATAGAAATTCCTTACAATTTCAAATTTATTGTAATAATGGAATTTTGGTAAAGTCCCAACATTAAACCATAAACCCTTTTATTGACTCATTATTATTTAGTCACCAGCCCTTTGCATCTGCTCCTGTATGCCCTCGTCTTTTCTTGTATTTATTTATATGTAAATATTTATGCTTTTTTAATTGTGCTTATAATCTTATCTACTACCCCTATAATCTTTATAAAAAATGCATTGTTTTTCAAATCAAAAGGTTTTCCCTATATATTGTAAAATAATTTACTTTTTCTTGTAGATTATTCATAAAATTTGACCTCATAAATAGTCTTTGTCACTTTAAGATGAAAACAACTGGACTTAGTTCATAAACTTTTTCCCTCTTTGTAAAATTTTAGAATTCACTACTCTACAGATTGTAATAAGCTTTCATAGATTCTCTTAGCCTTTAAATTTGAAAATCTTGAGCAATTTGTTTATATCTCCTCCCCTTCTCAAATTCATAAATCTCAAGAAAAAATATTTTCATCCATGTAATGTCTTGCAACTAAAAAAAATTTGTCTTTTTAAGTTTGCATAGATCTCCTTACCAATATTTCCCTTTCCACTAGATTTTTCTTTCTCTTGTCATTAGTTCTCATTTACTCATTCTTCTCAATATTTAGATTTTCCAATTAGAAATTATTTATATATATCAAGTACCTCATAAAATTTTCCTTTGTCAAATAATTCTTCTCTTTTAATTACAATCCTTATAAGTATTGTAGATAATCTTTTAAATACCTACAAGTTGTAAATACTTTTCTTTAGTTGACCATAAAATTTTGAAATGTTTCCTACTCTATGTTTTCATGGGTTATAAAGGGGTTATAAAGAGGATATCAATTAAGTTTTTAAACCTAGGATTTTCTCATGTAAATATATCTCACCTGTGTATTTTTGGTATAAGCCTTCTTGTCTTTCTTATCGTCCCCTATAAAATAATTTGTAAATTTTCTTTTGGTTTCTCCACTTTTGTAAAAATTCTCCTTATAAGAAGTTAAGCTAGTCCTTTTTCTCTTTCAAAAAAGAAGAGAGAGAGAGAAAGGTTGCTAATAGGTAAGGATTCTTCCAATCAGGTTCAAATGGCTGATAATAAGATCAACTCCTTGGAAAAAATGGCATTTCAAATGGCTTAACTATTGTAGATCTTATTTCACATAATCATCAGTCTCTAAGTATCTTAAGATTCAAGCTTAGGAAAGAGATTTTCAAACCTAAAAGAAAAGGTAACAACACTGTAGAAGAGCATTGTAGACTTAGAAGTGGCAATGGGACTTGTACTTAGAAGATTCCACCACCTAATGTCTAATACTAATCAAACGATGGTAAGCCCAAACAGTGAAAGTGGTAAAAAAAAAAAAAGAGCTGAAGATGAGTGAGAAAAAACAAGCCCAAGGGGCTTAAAGGAGACAATTCACTCAACTAAGGATCTCCATTATCTAACTCTTTCAACATTTAAAGGAGGCAGAGATCATGGCCTATGAAGCCCCTAATCTAAATTACAAACTATACAGTTTTAACCTATAAGCGCAATGAGACTATCATATGGGTCAAAAGGGGTACTTTACTGAAAAATGCCACAGGTTAAGGAACAAGATTCAAGACCTGATTAATGCTAAAGTTATTCAGTCAAAGCTTCAAGAAGTTGGCCTTTCTCTAAGTCATGAGGAGACTTCGATGGAATCTCTTACAACTCCTAATCTTATGAGTCTTTCAATACCTTTTGACAAACTCACATGTCATCTTAAATAGTTGGGTACTCAAATGGAGCAAGTTAAAGCAAGGGTATAGAAGAATCAAGTTTAGACCCTTTTTGCATAACTTTGTAACTTAGAATAATATTATCTTCTTAGTTGCCTCTCACTAAGGCATCCAAAAGAAAATTGGAGATTGTTAAATCCATTGAAGTTTACCAAAGGATAATCTCACCAATTGAAAAAGTTTAAAATGAAAAAAGGCAAACCACATGTCAAACACCAACTCTGAAACACGCTTTAAAGAGTTGAGTGACACTATAGTAAGGTTATCAAACTCATTCCTTAAAAGAGGTGGGTGTGTATGTGTGTGTGTGGGTGGGTGGGTATAGTGATGGGATGAAGAAGAAAGAAAGAAAAGAAAGAAGGGGGGGGGAAGAAAAATCAGAAAATTAGGAAAAAATGAAAAAACCGCCCAAAAAAAAAGAAGAAGAAATCTACAAAATAAGGTAATCAAATCCAAAGCCTTAAAACCTAAAAATGATTGCAGGCATACACTTTAAAAGGCCTATTCCTAAAGTAGGGCCCATCCCTCGAAATAAAAACCCCTAAATTTGAAAGAGCAAAGGTAAAAACCAAAACTCTTAAAATCTACTCCTTGTACAAATTATGGCCCACCCACAATTGTACACCTTCCAAAGACCCTTTTGATTGAAGGAAATAACTTATCTTTGGTAAAAGTTACATTTGAAACTAAGACAAGCACAATTTTAGTTTTACTTATAAGTTTCTTGACTTATAAACTTAGGATGAATAAATGAACTCTTCAAAAAAAAAAAAAGGCTTAATTATCATCCATTTTGAAACCGAAAATCAGAAGCTTATATGATATTACAACTCAAGAAAGACCTAACAGATTGACTGAAGTGTATCGCTTGCAAAACAGACCATAATTTTTGGAATTGTAGTCAATAGTGAGAAATTGAACTAAGAGAAGGTAAGGAAGTTCTATTAGACTTGATTGATCAATTATGAGATATCACTCTTGTAATTGAAAGACATTTGAAAGGACTTCAAGAAGAATCACTACCCTTATGATCACCCCAAGTGACATCGAATGATCACTTACCTTGAGATTGAAAGCTAATGCCTCAAAAAAGAAAGTAAGACAACCCAAGAAAAGAGGATTCCCTAAAGACAAGATTGTCAAGTGATTTGAGCAAGGTAGGGAAAAGAGCAAGTTGTCAAAAGCCCATACTCACGTAGTGGCATTGGGACTTATAAAGAACCCATACCTGTTAGCAAATCTTCAAGAAAAAAAAAAGAGAGAGAGAAAAGAAAAAAATAGAAAAAGAAAAGATTTCTTTATGACAATTCTAAATGGGTTTTTCTTCGACTATATGTAGCCTTAGTGCCTAGTTTTGTTTGAGCTTTTTTTTTTTCTTTTTGTAAGAATCTTATCCCAGCATGAGTCCTACCCCATTTTGAAAATTGCTTCTTTCAACTCGGTCCTAGCAACCATTTTTATAAGTTTCATGATATTAAACTAAGTTTAAATAAAGAGAACCAATCCCTATGTCTAATCCAAGATCTCTTTTTCTTAACCAAGTCAATTAACCATAGTGACTCAGTAATCAACCCTCTAACGCAAGAAAAGTGTACTATTGAGAAATTGTTTCAAATCCATCAATCCAAGATGGTATCAATCTTTGAAGTGCATCAATCTAAGATAGAGATAAATATTTTAGATCCATCAATCTAAGACGATATTACTTTTTCAATAGCCATCAATCCAAGATGGAATCAATTTTTCAATAGCCGTTAATCCAAGATGGTGATTTAAATTTTTCTTATGCCCATCAATCAAAGATAGTGTAAACCCCACAAATTTCCTAGATAAATGGTTAAGAATTAATAAAATTTGTCGAAAGATACCCTTAGTACTAGCAAGATAACTAACCTTAAACATAAAAGACACTCTTAAAAACTTAAACTCAAGCTCCTAAAACCCTATATAGTAGTCCAAGCCCTAGTTTGACCCCTACACTCAAAAATCCTAAAATCCTATAAACAAATGCCAATGACTAATATTAACTCCCAAGGTCAAGTTAATCTAACAAAACTAACCCCAAACCCCAATGGGAAAGAGACTAATAGTTGAAGCCCATAAGAGCTCCTTAAAACCAATAAAAGGTAAACTAAGCCAAAAATAAATATTGATATTAATAACCCTAATAATGAATCCAAAACCTTAAAATAGATACTATAGTCCTTAAATGAACCTTCAAACATACAAAAAAAAAAACTTAAGTAGAACCTTAATACATGCAAACCTTTAAATTGTAAAACCTTAATCTACAGTCGAAAACCTTAATCCAACTATTGTAATATAAATAAATAGTGAAACTATTTATTAATCAGAGACTAATCGCTTAATTTCCCTAAAACCCTAATCTACCCTCTAAAACGTACTTGAACAATAATAATTGTCTCAATTCCTTAAACTAATTAGACAAGATTACCCAATGGGCTTAATCAACTTAATTTGACACATTAAGCCCTAAAATGTGCCTAATTTGTGCTAAGTGTACTAATAATTAAGATTAAGAAACTTAATTATACCTTAATCTACTAATTGGATTTTATATCACAATTAACTACAAATCGAGAATGATTAATCGTATGAAAGCAAAGTGATTATATAAAAATATCTCCATAGGAATGCTAATGTTATACTTAAGGAGACAATATGAACCTTGTAAACTTTCGAATCCTAACTCAAGGTCAAATACAAGAGTTAATAGATAATCCCTAAAGCCACTCAAGATATAATAATAAATCATATAGTAATAAAATCCATAAATAAAATGATTGAACCTTAAATCATAAGTCACAAACCCTAAATAATAAGTTAAAAAATCCTAAATAGAGTAAAACCCTAAAACCTTAATCGTACGTATAAAACCCTAGAAACCCTAACATACAAGAAATCTCAAAAAAATTGGAAAATACCAATAAACTGAGTAAAACCTTAATTGGAAGTCTAAAACCCTAATTCAACTAATAAACCTAAAGTGTATCCCTAAACTATTTGCTAGTAGCAAATAGTTTCTTTAATCTCTATGAAACCATAAATCGCCAACCTCGTATACGATTCGAAAACCCTAATTGGTCCCAAATAATAAAATACTATAACAAACGAAGTAATATTAGTCAATGAACTTAATTAAAATGATAAAATATGGCAAAACCCTAGTTATACCCTAATTACGCATAAATTGCTTAATTAAGTACAGTTGTAATTAATTAGCTCAATTACCCTTTAATCCATTTACCACCTCTCATTACATCTTAATTACTAGCAATTCAAACTTAATTAAGAACAAAAGACAAAAGATTTAATGGGAATCAAAGGACACTTGTCCTTAAAGAGACAAAATCCTCCTTCATTTGATAAAAAGTAAACAACGTACAATAGTACCAAAAGGGGACCATGTATCCTTATCCCAAGATAACTACCTCTTGTCCCCCTTAATATACCTTCAATATTTACCATTTCAATCCTCCAAAACCTTCATTTGACACCATTCTTCACGCATAGAAAACCTTGAGAAACAGTTTCAAGACATCCAAATAAACCAAAGGAAAAAGGGAGAAAAACAAAAAGAGTTGTCGAACCCCTCTGCGTACCTTTGCTCCTTTTGGCTTTACCACCACCACCACATGCTACCGAATGACAAGCCACCACTACCAAAAGATCACACACACACCCTAGTTTCTTACCGACAAACATTTTCCTCAAAAGAGTAATTTTCAACTTATTTTTTGAGTGGAAAAGTTGGAACTCGTGCAAACTAGTTTAAGGTATAACTCACCCAACTTAAGTTTTTTATTTACACTTGTTTTACCTATGATATCTTCAGAGTTTAACATTAAAAATACTAGATAAACATGTTATAATCATGTACATGTCATTTTAGAGTTATATAATCACACCTTCATTTATGTACTTAGCTAGTTTGTTACTTACATTTTAGAGGTGTAGGAGATAGTTTATGTAGATAACTTGAAAAAATGTTAATTAAACTCCATGACGCCATAAGTATCATCCATGTCATCTCCTCCTTGATATATATCCATCTTGTTTTCACCATGTTAGATGATGTTGCTAACTTAAAATAAGTAGAAATGTGATTAAGACAAAAAAACACGCTAGAATAAGTATTAGATGGAAAAAGTCAAAGGAAAGCCTAGAGGAACCCTATTGGCCACTACTTTCATGAAAGTTTCAAATCTATAAATTTTGATTTATTAGCTTAATAACATGTTTATTTAGTGTTAAGTATGATTTAGAATGCAATTTACCAAGTTAAGTAGAGTAATAATGAGTTAATGGCCTAAACTAGTTAAGTTAGCGATGAAAGCCTTAGGAATAGTGTTAGAAACCCCAATAATGAAATGAACCATACTTAAAACACTCAATAAAATGGGTTATTTAGTGGACCCATTAGTATATTTGGCCCATTGGAATAAATTAGAATCAAATTTAGGGTTCTAGAATGCAAATTAGGCCTAAACTAATTTAGTTAGTGATTAAAGCCATAGAAATATGATTAGGAGCCCAATAAATGAAAAGAACCAGATCTAAATCCTAATAGAAAATGGACATATCTTAAGACCTTTAGTATGTGTAAGCCCAAAATAATAAGTAAAGTTAAGCTTAAGGCCCTAAAATGCAAGATAAGCCCAAAAGCCTTTAAAAGAACCAAGAATAAAGCCTTATAACTTAGTGACCAAATTTGAACCATAAATTAAAAGGATCATAAAATACAATATAAAAGGTCTATTAAGTCCAAAAGCCCATTAAAGCCACCGCTTTAGGCCCCTTAGTAAGCTAAGGCCTTAAACTATTAAAAAGGGCCCATTTAGGCCTACAAGAGTAACATTAGGGCCCAAATTAAAAGTTATAAAATTTGATTGAAAACTTAAACTTAAAATACCTAAATAAAGGGCCAAAAGGTCAAGTATGAATCCCAACACCCAAAATTAAGTCCAAAGCCCAAATCTAGGCCCAAATCTTAAAGTAGTCAAACCAACACCATTGAACAACGAATTTGTTTGGCCTAAACCAAATTCTTACAAGCCCAAAAAACTTAAAAGGACTTCACCAAATGAAAGAACATTCGAAATTGTATGTAATAGACTATAAGAAGGCAAAAAACGGACTTCAAATAAGGAAGTTAGAGTAAAAACAAGTTTTAACCATACTTGGGGATAAGGCCGAGCTTTAATAATTGGGTAAAATTTTAGGTTCTTAAAGAAAATCTCTTCCAATTACTTACATATGCATTATTATTATGTTTTCGGTGGCTTAATTTCTAATTCAAGGACCCCAAAGGTTAGAACAAGTAGGCAAGCAGACTAGGTGAGGGAGTTTCAATGAACTACTACTTGCTTGTGTTTGATAATAGCTTAATGTTCTATTTCTTACCCTTGGTTATCTGTTGAGTGACTGGTTGTTCTATATCCCAACATCTATGTGATCACCTTATTAAAATTGGTAAGTTTAAATATTTGGCCAAAATAACCGAATATACTTGTCGCATGTCTATAATCCATTAGTTGCAAACTATAATGTCTATAGCTTTGTCGAGTTTTTTGAAAATTGTACTAAAATACATTTTTGAAATACTTACTGAGGAAAAAACTAGTAGACTATCTTCATTTGATTAATAGCAAGTAATCCGAGTTAGGACTCACATGATTTAGCCCATAGGACATTGCATGGGTTTGTTGATAGTGACCTTATGGGGCATTGTATTGATTATTGATAGTAGATAACCTTAGATGAAGTTCACCTAATTGATTAATATTGTATTGTTGATTAGGGTAATAGTTGAGTTCCATCTATTAGGACAATAGTCACAGACAACCTCATGCAGGTAAAGCAAGGTGCCCCATGCAATTAAGTGTAGAGGATAATTGACGTATAGACGATGAAAATCTACACCTTCCATGGTTTCGGGCCCCATGGATGTGTTGCTTACATTCACTACATGTGCATTCATTTTATATGTAGCTAAACTGCATGTTATTAATAACACTTAATAACTTACTTAACCAGTAGGAGCAAGAGACAAACTCATGGAGTTGTGGTAGGCTCACCCCCTAATAGTTCCTTCTTGCAGGTAACCAAAAGTTGGGAATGGCCTAAGATTATAGTGCTAAGTGCTCCTTAAGCAACTATATTAGATGAATAAGATTACTTTAGTAGACTGTATTAGTTAAGCTATATTTTTATAATATTTAGTAACTCTTAATATCATAGAAGTTTAATTATCCCGTCTTATTGTTTGGTAAGTGATTTCGACTCTCTACAGTCTTAGTGGATTGTAGATTATTAGGTTACCCAAGTTACTTATATAAATAAATAAATTTTAGTAAAATGAATAAACACGCCTAGAAACTTACTAGTTAGAGTCTTATAACCTCTAACTTACAAGGTGGTCTTTATATCATAGACGTACATGTGATATGAAGATTTTAAGAAAAACTATTAGGCCCCCTTATGGAGCGTTACAGATGGTGTTAAACCCATTAATCCAAGATAGTGTTAAAACTTTTAAGCCCATCAATCTAAGATGATGATAAATTTTTCGATATCCATCAATCCAGGATGATAAGTATTTTGGTATTAAATTTAATGATTTGAAAAGACCATCTATCTAAGATGGTTACTTAAGATTTGCTTGCTTTTCTTGAAAGATTTATGTTTACTCTATAGTAGTTATTTTTCCATCCATCTAAGACGATGTCTTTAAGGCTTAGCTTATTTGCAAAGCATACTCGCTTTCTTTCCATCCATTCTCTTCCCCATGAAGCAATTTCTTTCTCTCATCTCCAAAATCTCTAATGGAATAAGTTTAAGATAGCTAGCTAACTGTAGCGCTTCCAATTATAGTTTATCTTTAGCATAAAAATGGTGTTTATTTTGCCTTTATAGTAAAGTTTGAATATAGTTTATCTTTGGCATAAAAATGGTGTTTATTTTGCCTTTATGGTAAAGTTTTATTCAAACTTTACCACAAAAAAAAAACAGTCGTAGATACCACATTTTTATTCCAATAATTTTTAGAGTTTCTTTTAGAATAAAGGATAAGGGTCCTTATTCAATCATATAAAAAATTAGAAAATACAAAAAAATAAAAAAAAATAAAAAGAAAATTGGAAAATACAAAAAAAAGAGAAAAATGGAAAACACAAAAAAAAATATATAGGAAACTACAAATTGAAATAAACTTAGAAATACTTTTTTTTTTTTTTTTGCAATCTATTTGATGGGAATCAAGCTACGAGGCCCTTGACTCACAGCCAAACTTGAGGACTAGAGAGGTTGGCACGATGACTCCTTATATTCCAACCAACCCCTATTGAGGCCAAGTGTCTCCTTACCGAATCACCTCGAATGTCCTGCCGTATGATTTCCCATTATTGTGTGGTATGCCGAGTTAATGATTATTCTCTATTACCGAGTCGACCAATTACTCAATCTCTTCCTTGCCAAAAAGCCAAGAAGGAAAGACCAAACTAACTAGGCTATCCTTACTGGGACAAACCCATCCGTTTGTACTTTTTGTCTGCATCTACTAATAACCTCGCTAATGTAGCATCACTATATGTACTGTATCATGTGCAAAATCTGTAGCACCAGTGATCGTTTTCCTTGTATATTCATTTTTACCCTTTTATATCTCGTAACATTGCTTCTTTAGGAAATATCCTTTTTGTCTTTTCCTCTTTTAGCAAGTTGCCCTAGTTTACGGGTATAAATACCCCTGTACTTATAGTTGTAAAAGACTAGATAATCTTCAATACACTTTTTTAAGTACCTTCATCCATACATAAACACTATTTTTTACTCTCGGCATCACTCTTATCATTTCCCTTAAGTAAGGTTAGATAGCGAATAACCTTGTCGAACCAATTCATGCATCACATCGAATTGTACCATGAGTCCTCAGAAGTTCCATTGGTGCATCATATCCTTTGGAGCTGTTCATAGGTCTTGCTTACTGTTTTCATCCTTGCTTTCACCGTTTTCTACCTTTCCCCATTGACTATTTTCGAGCTTTTTGTAAGCTCAGACCCATTCAGCGCGATTGGCCTTGTCTATTCTTAGTTACAGTTCATATCATCTTAGTATCAAAATAGAGGTTTTGTGTGAGCCGTAGTTAGTTCTTCCTAAGTTCTGTTATACTCTGTTTTGTGTGTGCGAAATAGAGTAAGTTACTGTGTTCACCTAATTGCTATGTTGTTAGCTGTTCACTCTCTGATGTATTTGTTTGAATTTCAATTTGTGAGGAAAAATGATAGATCCAAGTATAAATGTTAATGCTGGTGATGATAGTAGAATTGTCCACCATGTACGAAAATCTCAAGGAACTCCTAGAAGTACTAACGAGGGACTTAATAAGGTAGCTAAACTCTTGATCGATCTAACTCGAGTTGTTCATACCCTGTCTTGCGAACCTATTAGGACTGTGCAAAACATTCCATAAGCTGCTTAACTTGATAGAGGTTAAAACCTAGCTCGACCATTTTGAGGTGGAGGAGATGACGGATGAATAAGGCGAGAGATAAACTTGAGAGAGCTAGATGAGGAGGAAGAAGAGTATTTTGAAGAGGAGTGTATACAAGTCCTTAGAGCATCCAACCATATAAAGCTTTGGATTCCAAGTTTCAATGGATCTGGGAATGTTGATGAGTATCTAGATTAGGAAGAGAAGGTAGAGCGTATGTTTAATTATTACCAGTATGAAGATTATTTGAAAGTGAAGCCTGCTGCTATTGAATTTTCTGGATATGCCGTCATGTGGTGGAAGAATTTTCAGGCCATGAGAAGAAGAGAGGGGTATAAAGAGATTAATACTTGGCTTAAGATGAAGAGGGTACTCAGAAATAGATTCGTACTGGAAACATATCTCTAAGATATTTTCACCCAGCTTCAGGAGCTAAAATAAGTAGGCCGAATTACTCATGAATATGTTCAAGAATTCCAAATGCTTATGATAAGATGTGAAGTAGAGGAACCACCTGCCCAAACAGTTTTAAGGGTTGTCACTAGGTTGAGAGGAGACATCCGAGACTTGGTGGAACTCCAACGATTTGATACAATAGATGAAGCTATTAGGATTGCGTAATTGGTAGAGTGGCAAAGAACAAGCCGAGTGGCAACCAGAGTACTGACTAATCGACTCGAATAGGCAAGTAATAGGATACTACTGAGTACCAAGTCTAGAAGTAGGATAAACGTCAAAGCCAAGTAGAAAAGCTAACCTGAAGATATAGTGCCAACTCAAATGTATGAGAAAGGGTAAGAGTCTATCAAGAAGACTAGCCAGATCAAATGCTTCAAGTGCCAGGAGTTCGAACATGTGGCTACTCAGTGCCCTAACCAAAGGACAATGGTCATTAAAGGAGATACCCTGAAGTTAGACGTAGAGAGTACGGATGAGAAACCTAAGGAGGAGGAGGTTCCTACCAAGAATGAGAATGCCGAGAAAGAGTTAATCAAAGAAGATGTATATGCTGAGGCCTTAGACCAGTTACTCATGGTTGTCTGACGCACTATGAGCATGGAGCCCTCACGAGAGGAGAAGCAGAGAGAGAACTTATTTCATATCACTTGTAAGGTGAATAAACAAACATGCACCCTCATTGTAGACAGTGGGAGCTATACTAATGTGGCTTTAACTGACTTCATCTCAAAACTAAGGTTACCGACTATTGTACACCCAAAGCCATATAAGTTGCACTGGTTGAGTGAGAAGGGAGCCTTACATGTCACTCAGTAAATACTACTGCCAATTACTATCGGCAATTACTCCGACCAAATTCTTTGCGACATACTGCCTATGTGCGCATCCTATGTGTTGTTAAGAAGACTGTAGTTGTTTGATAGAAGAGTCATCTGCGGTGGTTACAGGAATACCTACATGCTCAAGAAGGATGATCAGAACATTATGCTAAATCCGATGCCATCAAGAGAAGTTCACAAGTTATAGACAAAACTTGGTCACGAATCAAAGAAGGCTCTGGTGATGAGTAGAGCCAAGCTCTGAGAGACCAATAACACCAATGAGTTGATCCTCCTATTGGTCATGCGACTATTGGAAATGAAGGAGCGGAATGATTTACCCTAAGAGGTGAAGGAATTGTCGGATGAATATGCTGACCTATTCCTAGAATAGTTGTCAGCAAGGTTACCCCCGACCCAAGGCATAGAGCACTACATTGACTTAGTACCCGGCGTTGTACTGCCGAATAAGCCAGCTTATTGTATGAATCCCAAGCATGCTTCTAAGCTTTAACGTCAAGTCATTGAGTTGTTAGAAAGAAGATACGTGAGAGAGAGTCTCAGTCGTTGTATTGCACCTACACTTCTAGTTCTAAAGAGGGATAGAACTTAGCGGATGTATATTGACAGCCAAGCCGTAAACAAAATCATGATCAAATATAGGTATCCAATCCCGAGGTTAGAAGACATGTTGGATGAACTAAGTGGAGCCAAAATTTTTTGTAGGATTTATCTCAAATCTGGCCACCATCAAATCCACATGATGCTAGAAGACGAGTAGAAGACTGCATTCAAGACTCAACATGGACAGCACGAGTGGATGGTCATGCCCTTCGACTTATTGAATGCTCCGAGCACCTTCATAAGACTTATGAAACATGTGTTGAGATATCTCATCGAAAAGTGTATTGTAGTGTACTTTGATGACACCCTGATCTATAGTGCCAACGTATTGAATCACTGTGAACACATCAGAACAGTATTGGATATCCTTTGTGCCAAGTAACTATTCAGCAATTTGAAGAAATGTTGCTTCTACTAGGAGGAAATGGTATTTTTTGGGCTATGTAGTCAGTGAAGGAGGCTTGCGAGTCAATGATGAGAAGATCCAAGCAATTGTTGAATGGTCGACCCCTACTCCTTGTGCTAATGTAAGAAGTTTCCATGGACTGGCTTCATTTTATCGAAGGTTCATCAAGAACTTCAGCACCCTTGCCATGCCCCTAACTAAATTAATGAAGAAAAACACTAACTTCCAATAGGGAGAAAGAGAGGAGAGGAGTTTTGCTGAGATTAAGAAGAGATTGACCTCTGCCCCAATGTTAATGCTACCCAACTTTGATAGAATTTTTAAGCTAAAATGCAATGCATCAAGCATTGGAATAAGTGCTGTCCTGATGTAGGAAGGCTAATCAATTGCCTTCCATAATGAGAAGCTCCGAGGACCCCAGCTAAATTACTTTGTGTATGACAAAGAGCTCTTGGCACTAATATGTGCACTACAAATATGGCAACACTATCTACTTCTGAGAGAATTTGTCATATATATTGATCACGAGTCACTACAGTACCTCTGAAGTTAGACCAAGTTGTCCGAACAGTAAGCGAGATGGGTTAAATTCCATAAAGGATTCGATTTTGTGATCAAATATAAGCAAGGAAAGAGCAACGTAGTTCTAGATGCTCTATTGAGGAGGCATACGCTCTTATCAGAACTGCAGACCAAACTGTTTGGTTTTGCATGTATCAAAGAATAATACTCCGAAGATCTACACTTTGGACCAATAATTTTGAGATGTATGGATGGGAGAACAGTGGATGAGTATTATGTACAGAATGACTATCTGTTCCAAGAAGGAAAACAGTACGTGCCAACTTGTTCCCTATGGGAATTATTAATTAGGGAAGCCACAGTGGAGGACTCTTTGGACATTTTGGAGAGAGAAGAACCTGTGAACTAGTGAATGGCTGATTCTTTTGGCCAAGAATGCAAAAAGTTGTACACTGAGTAGTCGAAAGCTGTGCTATGTACAAAAAGGCCAAGTGCTAAGCTGAATAAGGGAAGGTGATACCCCTACCTATTCCGATGAGGTTGTAAACTGAACTAAGCATGGACTTTGTTCTCAAACTGCCAAGAACTACCCAAGGAAAAGATTCTGTAATGGTTATTGTAGATTGGTTTAGTAAGATGGCACACTTTGTGCCCTACACCAAAATTGACAACACTTCAGCTATTGCTTCTCTTTTCTTACAGGAAATTGTATGGATACACTGTGTACCAAGAAATATAATCTCCAACAAAGACCTGAAGTTCTTAAGCTATTTTTAGAGAACCTTGTGGTATCGGTTGAGAACCAAATTACTCTTTATACCTCCTATCACCCCTAAACTAATGGTCAAACAGAGGTGATTAATCGTACTTTAGGCTCACTGCTCCAAGTTGCAGTCGGCAAGAACTTGGTTGATTAGGACATCTACCTGTCAGTGGTCGAGTTTGCTTACAACCGAATCATACGTGATACCACTAAGCAGACCCCCTTCAAAGTGGTCTATGGATTCAATACCGAGTTACCCCTCAACCATGCCCCTACACCCGCACCCGTGCAAGAGGACCCCAACGCCTCGGCCAAGGTACAATCCCTTCGGCACAATCCCTTCAACACAATCCCTTCAGCATAACTATGATAAGGTTACTCGACATATTGACCAGGCTGCCACAAGAATGTGTGAAAAGACCAAGGGTCAGTCAGCAAAACAATTGCAGTCAGGAGACATGGTGTGGCTACACCTTAGCAAGGAACAATTCCTGAACAAAAAGAGAAACAAATTATCTGCAAGAGCGGAAGGACCTTTTAGAATCCTCCAGAAAATCAACAACAACGCCTACAGGTTGGAACCGCTTGAAGACTATGGGGTTTCTAACACCTTCAACATCACCAACCTTAGTCCATATCACCCTGACGAAGAATTGAGCGAACACCATTTGGATTTGATCCCAAATCCAAAACATCTCAAAGGGAATGATGGGAATCAAGCTACGAAGCCCCTGACCTACAACTAAGCTCAAGGACTAGAGGGGCTGGGATGACGAATCCTTATGTTTCAACCAACCCCTGCCGAGGTAAAGTATCTCCTTACCAAGTAAAATCTAATGCCGTACCGTATGACCGCCTATTATTGTATGGTATGCCGAGTTGACGATTACTCTCTGTTTCCGAGTTGACCAATTACTCGACCTCATCCTTGTCGAGAAGCTAAGAGAGAAAGATCGGACTGGCTAAGCCATCCCTGCTCAAACGAACCCATTCATCTATACTTTTTGTCTGCATCTACTAACAACCTCGCCAATGCAGCATTGCCACATGAACTGTATCATGTGTAAAATCTGTAGCACCAGTGAATGTTTTTCTTGTATATTCATTTTTACCCTTTTATATCATGTAACATCGCTTCTTTAGGAAATATCCTTTTTTTCTTTTCCTCTTTTGGCAAGTTACCCTAGTTTGCGCGTATAAATACCCCTGTACTTGTAGTTGTAAGAGATCAGATAATCTTCAATACACTTTTTTGAGTACCTTCGTCTATGCGTAAACATTATTATTTACTCTTAGCATCACTCTTATCATTTCCCTTAAGCAAGGTTAGGTGGTGAGTAACCTCATTGGACTAATTCATGCGACACATCAAATTGTGCTATGAGTCCTCGGAAGTTCTATTAGTGCATCATATCCTCTAGAGTTGTTCGTAGGTCTTGCTTACTGTTTTCATCCTTGCTTTCACCCTTTTGTACCTTTTCCCATTGACTTTTTTCAAGCTTTCTGCAAGCTCAAACCCATTCAGCGACCGACCTTATCTATTCTTAGTTACGGTTTACATCACTATTAGTAGTTTGTTTTGTCCAATAACAATTTGTTTATTTTTATTTAAGCTTAGGATGTTTACTTTAAGTAGATCTTATTTACATGATAAAATAGGGTACATGCTAATAGCCCATTTGATAAGGCACAGCACATACAAACTAAGAGTCCTGGGTTTGATCCTAGCATCAGGCACTTAACGTGTCAAGGCCCTAAAGGGGGTCTAGTAGGATTACCTAAAATTTTCATAACATGTGTGCACCCATGATATGAAAACCGTCTTGTAAGTCAGAGATTACAAGACTCTAAATAATAAATCACTAAGATTAATGACTTTCAAGTAATTAATTTGTTGTAACATGACATAATATAGAATTATAACTAACTATGGATGTCCGATAGCCCACAGTTTCTTAGAACCGTAGAGAATCGGTATCCCCTACCAAATAATAAGACAGATATACTAACATTATAAAACTGTAGGAAAAATTAAATTATATTTAATTCTAACATGTGAATATTTTCTACAAAGAGTGTTTATGTATCACTTATAAAGATCTCAACTAATTCTAACACTAATGTACGTATCTTCATCTCGCACTCAGCACTCGAGACTTATCCTAATCCCATCGTATGTAAACCTGCAAAAGAAAGACTATTGGGGAATAAGCTACAAAAGTTTAGTGAGCTATCCCTCGTACCATACTGACAAACAAGTTATCAAACAAATTGTTACAACCATATGAATACATGTACACGCAGTATGCCAAACAATATATGCAGTTGACTAGTAATGCATATAATATCGGATTTTAACGCCCTCCGAGATAAGGTTTGGTGATTCATCGGCACCAATCACGACCGGGCTCTATCACCTGGGTTTTTACCTATAACTTTGAATTCCATATTTCACAAAAAACTACATTTCCATTTCTAAAAATCCAGTAGTTCACAAAGTCCCAGGCCTAGCGGTAAGGTGGCTCTCGCAGTCCACACTCATACCCTACAGCGGAGATCTCTAGACTCGACCCTCAGCCATACGGTTAGCGTCTCCATTACCTAGTAAGCCCGTAGGTTCAAGTAAGGTCATTTTGTAGGAGTGCACCGTACAGAAACACTTTAATATATATAAACAACCCCCGCAAGACCTCTCTTTATCTCTACGTGAAGTGACGGCCGGAATAAGTAAATGTAATGTATGGATAATGCATAACCCTTTTAATTTAAGATAAGCCAAATATAATTAGGTCAAATCATGAGGCGATCAATCAATATCAACAAACCATCCAAATCATATAAAAATCAATCATACCATCAAATCATCAATTATCGTATTTAACAATATTTCTTACAACAAACAATCAATATCAAGCACACGCATATCCCGAAACCCCATGCATCAAGTTATTAGTATTCAGTTTAAGTGCACTAACTACAAGCACAAACAAGTATGGAGTCATCGAGAGTATTCACTTGACTATGATGACTCACTCTAGTCATAAGAACTGATCAGGAGATCCTCGCCTTCGTCGGGATCACCTGATCATTACGAGATAATAAGGATAATAAGTAGTTGACTCAACTAATGGTTTTAGATATATATCTACCTAATTCTACTTAGATTACTATTAGCCCTTATTCGATTGAACCTAATTGCTAATCGTACGTAACTTTTTCATTCTATTTTCAATATTTACGAATTTATAGTCGTTTTTCATCGTTTTCGGACGTACATTCACACGGTAATGTCCGTTTTGGACGTTAAGACCTGTGTTTTATGATATGGGCTAAATTTTTTGAAATTTTTAACTATGAAAACTTAAGTACTCTTATTACTTATATTTTTATCTTTTGTTTATACTTAATGATTTAGTTAACCCTTAAATTCTTATACCTAAAAGATTTTACTTTGCTCTTGCTAATTCATGTACTTAATTAAGTATAATCCAATTTACAAAGTGTCTTAGGGTTTACTAAGTTAAGTACCTAATTATTATACACTCTTCTTATTTTCTCATTTTCTAAACCTACGCTTATGTCATCACTTACATCATCATTTGCTTATGTCATTACTTGCTTATGTCATGGCTTACCTCATCACATGCTTACCTCATTATGTGATTACATAAGCCTCTCCTCATGCTTATGTTATATGTACATGTCTTATGTACATGTCTTATGTACATTTTACTTCTTCTCTTATACTTATGTACATATACCTTATACATATATATACTTATACATCTACTTAGACTTATACTGTATTTATACATGTATACATACTCATATACCTATACGGTTAGATACGTATTTTTATACACAAATTCGTATACCTAATCTTTTCCTTAAGAAAAGCTTCCTAATTTCATCCTTTTGTGTTTTTATGTATGTATTTAGTGTAGTATAGGTATGTATAGTTAAATATGGTCTTAATTTAGGTTATGTACATAATAAATACTAATGTACAAAGGTTTACATACTTGTGTCCTTTTAGTATTCCCTTATGTGCATATACTTATGAGCATATACTCATGTCTGCCTTTCTTCTTCTTCATAATTCTTAATTCCTACACTTAAAGATGGGAACTTTGTTTCCTTTTCTTCAAGACAACACTAAACAGATAACTACTTATCTAATCTACCTAATTAATTAACTAATGAAGAAGATAAAACAAGATAAAGTAACTTAGTTACATACCTTTGCTTACGTTGGAATTAAGGAGACAAAAAGGAAGATGTTGAAGGTAAAATGGAAGATGGAAGCTCACGGCAATGGAGGAGGATTTTTGGTCTGTTTCTTTTGTTTTGTTGTCATAATGAAAGAGAACAAATGGTGGGGTCAAGTTGAAGAATAAGTGGACGGCAACAATTGAGGAGAAAGAGAAGAGAAAAATCAAAAGAAAAGATAAGAGAAGCCATCATGAAAGGATAGATATTTTCCTTATCTTTTAGTCTTTTTTTGACTTTTCAAAATGTTGACTTGGTCAACCCTTGGACTTTGGTCAACATGTGTTGACTTAGTCAACTTTCCTTAAGTATATGTAATATTGTGCACATAATGTAGTAATTAAGGGAAAATAGGGGAAAAATAAAGGAAATGAGAAGAAATGGGGTATATGATGAATTGATTAGTAAACATAATTGACGAGGTCTTACTTTAGGTCTTTATAGCTTATATATCTCATTTGATAAACTACTTTGGATAACAAGTGCAAAAAGTACTAATTTGAGTATTAAAGTTCACTACAGGTAACCTAATCTTCAACTATAATCCTAACGCTAAGTGAGACTATCTTAATCTCATACTTAAGGGATAAATATAATCTATGACTCATTGTCTTAGTTTCTAATGGATTACTTGAGGATTCGAATCATATAAGCATGAATGAGGGTCATCTCTAACCTTTTACTAATGATTTGGCAAAATATGAGCATTATATTATCAATTAGGGTTTTAGGGTATATCATGGTGAATTAGTGCTTTTATATCCTTAAAGTTATAGTTTTAGGATTTTTATTACTTTAGGTCACAATCTCTAATGTTTTTACACATTTAGGGTTTCATATATTTTTACGCGATTAAATCTTCGATTGTCATCTTAGGGTTTTGATGAGGTTCGAGGTTTTAGGGTCTTCGTATGCGGTTAGGGGTTCAATTGATGATTTAAGGTTTTTCGTGTCCACTTTAGGTTTTGGATTGAGATTTTAATCGGTTTTAAATCTCACTGGCTCTTTTGAGTTCAAGAAATCATCTATAGTTTGGAGTTTGTTTTTATACTTAGAAAGCTAAATTCGTGGGGTTTACATAACGCCTTTTCCTTTTCTTTTCTTTTTTTTTTCATCTTAGCACGTATCAACCTAGCATTAGCTGACACTCTCATTTTCCATCCCTTTCCCTCTTGTTCCCTTAGATTCTTACGCAACCCTAACTCAAACCTCCCTTTTCATGACCATTTTTTGTTGATTTTTCCTCATGACTCTATCACGTTAATGATAAAAGCACAAAGAATACATAGAGTACTTACCATATATAACCTTATCTCATTCAATTTTACTCATCTCATAGGTTAAATATGGATTTGAAATTTATGAAAGACTCAAATGCACAAGTATTGATGTGGGATTATTTGAGCTCTTTCTTTGAAAATTGAAACTTTTCTATGTTTGTTTTGGCAAGAAAAGGTTTTACAGGAATCATTTAGACCACTAACAACACAAAAATTGAATAAAAGATTCATTGAATTCAAAATTACATCTAATCAAGACCCATTCACCGTATTTTTGGATTTAATCAATAAATGGAGTTTCCATGCTAATTTGAAGATTAATCGGTATAAATAATGGATCGAGGGATGCATTTGATCAAAAGGAATCAATGGAAAACACCAAAATCACTCAAACCTAGTTTTCTCTCTCTAGAAACCCTAACTTACAACCTCTCCCCCCTCCCCTTCCTCTCTCTCTCTCTCTCTCTCTCTCTCTCTCTCTCTCTTTATGATTGTAATCTTCACAATGACTTTTAAGACATACTTAAGCTACCAAGTACATCCCAGGTTGAGTGCTCATGATCCCACCCACTCACATGCAATGCCATGACCTTTAACTAATTTAGCCAAGCAAACCTAAATCATTGACCACCTTATGAAACACCAAAATGAATGCCACAGTTGAACTCGTAACATCTAAAATAACTTACCCCAACTACCTCTTGTCTCTAACAAACACTCATGTGTGGCCATCACTACCATTGTCAACAACCATTTCCAACTACTGCCCATATAGCCACCATTACCCAAGGCACCAATTTTACACCCATGCTCCCCAATGAGATATTTACGAATCTACCATTTCCCGTTCGTTTCAAAGTCTAACACCACTCAAATCACCCCTTAATGGCTGCTGCTTCTTCCTTCTTCTTCCCTTCCTATCTCTCTCTCTCTTCCAAGCCCCGCGTACATGTGGGTTACGTAAACTGATCAAACCCAACTCTAAGACCAAGTTTGACTATTATCTAACTTGCTTATAAGCCCGCTTCAAGTCCACCCCTATTTTTTTTATTTTTTTTATTCTTTTCTCCCTTTTTTTTACTTATTTTGTTTACAAAACATAATTCATTAAAAAGAAAAAAAGGAAAAAGAGATAAGAATAAAGAAAAAATATATATGTACATAAAAAAAAAAAGATTTCTTTATTTGATTTTAATGTTTTCTTTTTTCAAAAACTTTGTTTTCAAAAAATATTTTTGTTATTTTGTTAGGGAAAAAAAAAAGAAGAAAGGAAAAATATTGAAAAAACAAAATTGTTTATTCACTTAAAAATTTTATTTTCAAAAATAAAATTTAGTTAACCCTTTTCAATATTAGATTTTTTTATTTTTCAAGAAAGAATGAATTACTAAAATTAAGATCCTTTTAGATTTTTCTTTAAATAAAAGCCAAATAGATAAGAATGTAAATCGATTGTTTTTCAAAGTTATAAGAGATCAAGGTATAATCCCAAATAACGGGTATTAGGTAATTGTAGGTAACCATATGACCTCTTGAAATCGGAAACATTTTTATTTTCCCTTTTGAGTATAAATATAATTTATTATTTTTTTTTCCCTCCTTTTTGTAAATAAAATTAATTTTCCCTACTCATAAATTTAAAATTATTCTTGTAAGTTAAAAAGGGTATCTTCAAAAATAAATTTAAACTTAAAAAGTTAAAGTGGCATCCATTTGAGGTTTATTTTCCTTTAATTGAAGGTTTATATTGAGTGGGTATCAAATTTGATATAAATTAGATTAAGAAAAATAAATTAAAAAAAATAAAAAACTCAAGCTCGACAACGAAGTTAGTAGCTAAACATGCTTTGTCCTAGAGTACACTCAAGGAGAATCAACAAACTTGCTTGTTTTCGCTCTTTCATTAGGTTGGGCCTAGGCTTGAAAAACTACTATCAACAAAGGTTTATAAAAAGCTTAAAAATTAGGTTTATATATAATAAGCTAAACCATTATAAGGTTATTTGTGATATATGAATAAAACCTAAAAAAATTAGGGATTCAGAATTAATGGAAACAAAGTCTAAAGATTAATGATTAAGGCAAAATTCTTTAGATTATAAAGTTGAGTTTTTTTTTTTAATACAAAGTAACGAAAATAATTAAATAGAAGTCATCATGCTTGATTTGTGTTAAATTGATAAGGCATGCATAAGGCGATATTAAGCAAGTGTACCTAGTCAAGTTATAGTATAGAAATTGGGTTTAAGTCCGAGTGTTGATCCTACGAGAAACCATGAGTGTGAGTAAAACCTAATGACTTAGTAATGTTTTCCCTATAATTCCTCAATTATCTAACTTTTACAGTTAAGAGTGCAATCGAATAATTAATAGAATAAAAACAATAATAAAATAAAGGTGCAAAAATAAAAACAATAACAATTGAAATAATAGAAATAATAAAAAATTTAATTAGAATTAAGAAAAACATAATCCTTATTAAATCTTTATGTTATTTACTACCTATTGCTAAGTGACTTTTTAATCTTAATTGCAATACTAGACCGTGGATATTCTTATTATAAACCAATCAGACTCGCATCTCTAATTAATTTCTAATCTAGAATATACTTTACCCAATCATTTTTACAATAAAATATATTAAGATTCCATTAAACCCTTGAATCTCACTATTAAGTTACCCTAATATGAAAAAATCAAGCTACTAAATATTTTAATCAATCAGTTATTTCTAATTGTATCAGTTAATTATATTATAGGAACTTGCAAACTCTATAGTAGACTCATGCATTAACTCAATCATCGGTAAAAGTGAATTAAAGAATGATACGAAACGATACAATTAGATCACAACATGTAAATATCATAAATTGAAATAGCAAACGATGAGAAAAATATTAAGAATCACATTAGAAATCTAAGGTTTAATAATTATTTTTACTAAGAATAATTAAAATAACGACATAAACCTAGATATCTATTTATAAGGATTAGACCAAAATTTACCAGAAAACAAAAAAGAAGGCAAAAAAAAAAAAAAAAAAAAGAAGATTTAGGAATTATAGAACCATCATACCTTAGGATCACGACCATAAAATTAGGCGTGGTATAATGACCCAACAGTATCGTTGTCGTGATAGGTCGCCGTGTACCGTATAAAGGTCTATTATCAATCTCCTTGCTGATCATAGGCCTTTCATACAACACACAAGGCTCCTTCCACTCTACGTTACCACTAGGCCCATCGACAAGTAATATAGAGCAATTTAACTAAAATTACTTCTATGTTATAAATTAACTAATTGTATGGGCTCGCGAGACCCACACCAAAACAATATTACAAACAAATGTAGTTCATAACGGAACTGCATAAAATCTAAGTTATGCATAAATACATAAAAGTATCTAAATATCTATAATCTATTACAAAATGTCCTCTTCGCTCTCCGATCGCTCCAACCCATCTCTACCCAAGACTTACCATGGGCATGCCTCAGCCCGAATTGACGAAGAGGTTCTCCTACACCAACAAAAATCTATAGGGGAGTAAGCTTACGCTTAGTGAGATAAATGCCCTCATCAGTACCACATGACATAAATTTATTAGATGCACAATCATATGAATGCATGAACAAACAGTATGCCAAACAACGCATGCAGTGACCTAGGAACTGCATACGACTCAGAATTTCACCCCCTGAAGTCGAGGTTTGGAGATAATTAACCGACCCAAACCAAAATCCGGGTTCTAGACCTTTGGTTTTATTTTATTTGCACTATCGTGCTCATACCAAAACAAAACTCTACATATATATATATACTTCATTTACCAAAATCAAATCATATCCTTTAAAAATCCCAAGTCAAGCTGTGGTGGCCCCTGCAGTCCACAAACACATGCCTTAAGCAGAAGCCACAAGACTCGGCCCCTCGCCAACGGTTGGCGTCTCCCAACGCTTAGTAAGCCCATCAGCTTAAAACAGAGACTCAATATATATGATGGCATAGCTAGTGCCCAATCCTGCAGGAAACTCGTATTCTTGTAAGTCCTTTCCCATCTTCTGCGTAAAGCGGCAGTCGGTGTTACTCGTATGCAATATGGGGAATGCATGATTCATTTTGAGTTCTTAATCGTATAAGTGATTAACTTGATTTTCAAGGTGATCAATCAATTTCATTCCATACAATTCACAAGTATATATTCATCACACCCATCCATAAATTCATACACATGCATCTCCCATATCCTACAAGCATCCAAATTTATAAATATAAGATTAGGTGCATCTACTTTACAAGCACAATCAAGTAAAGAGTCATCGGGAATTTACTCACTCTGCCATGTGGTTCAATCAAAGTACTCTGGAGGCAAGTTGTCTCCGTAAACAGTGTCCCCTGGTCATTGAAATAATTTTTATAAGGAATTGAAGCAAACTTAAGAAACTATGTAAATTTTCCTTAAGTTATATTCCTAGCTAGTTTTCGTAATTTTTCCGGTTTTTACCTAAAGTTCAATCGCGTATAACTTTTTTCATTTTAATCCAATTTTTATGATCTTATAGTCAATTTTCATCGTTTTCGAGTGTACTTTAACGTGGTAAGGTTAGATTTTTGAAATGAGGTATACAATTCTATCCATGGGTCAGAACAGTAGCGTTCCTCATGTGTTGGAGTGTTTTTGGGCCTTGTTTGGTAAATGGGCTTTTGATAACTTGAGGAATCCTTTGGGCTTGGCCTTTAAATTTTATCCTAAGCTTAAAATACTCCTTGAGATCAGATTTACAACTTGATTTATATTCCTAAGGCTAACAACCACTTCTTGGGCTCTTTAGTGAGCCTAAGTTGTCAAATGGGCTTGTTTTTAGTTCAAACTAAGGTTTATGACTTTGGTGGGCTTATGGGGCCTTAGGTGGATTTCTTATGGGCTTCAAAACAACCTTTTTTGGTACTTTAAGGTGCTAATCAGATTTTTATTGAAGGTCCATCCTAGAGTTCTAGGCTTGTTTTGGTAGTTTTAAGTTCAGTTTTGGTAGTTTTAAGCTCGGTTTTGAGTTTTAGGCTTTATATGCTCACTATACTTTCTTTAGTTAATCTTTTCACTTTGTTCTTTTACTTTTATCATATTTTTAGGCCTCATTTTTCCATGTTCCAGATCTATTCATGTTGGTACTAAGGGGTCCTTACTTGTTTCATCAACTTTTTTCATCATTTCTTTAAATTTATGTGGTAGATTATGCACTTAACTACTTGTGTACGAATCTTAACTTAAGTTTCCTTCCATTAAATGATCCTATAACTCATGTCCCACATAAAGAAATAAAAGATCTCATACTTAATACAACTCTCATATCATAGCTCATGTCATATAAAGTTGGTTTCTTCATAAAACTTCATATGATGGATTTTTCTTTAACTTAAGTCTAGATTTGAGCATGTTTAACTTAATGGAAACAAAATTAACATTCAAATGACCATGGAACCCTTACGTCCAGCATGCATATCCTCCATTAAAGTTCTCATTTCAAGATTTCCTTAGCTTAAAATCTTCCATTCAAAACATTAAACAAATGTCTTCACAAAACACCAACTTTACATGCTCATATTTCAACTTCATGCAAGGGTTTTATGGTTTGTTTTTTAAAATGATTTTTGATGTTCTAACAACTTAAACCTTACTCACATCTTCAAGAAATCTAAGTCTCCTAACATAAATATTAATCCACACATCACAAGAAACACTTACTCATCCTTAACGCAATGTTTGGTGGTTGTGCACTAAGGTTCCTCTTAAGCCTTTAACTTTGCTTCCTCCTTTTTACTTACCCTTTCAAACCCGAATCTTTTGGTCTTTTGGAAAGGGGTTTATGGAAGATTCTAATGGTCTTAAATGATCTTAAATGATGAAAGAAAATGGCACAAGAGCAAAGGAAAAAAATGCCATAAGTTGAAGCTTCAAAATGGAAGAAAAATTGATTTTGTGGGGTAAGGTTGTTTCCCCTTTTTATGTTTGTTTCAAAAGAGAGAAAGATAAAATGAAAGTGAGAGAAATGGGGAAGAGTATGGCCGGTAGGAAATGGAGAGAGAATGAGTGATTAAATGCCTTGGAAGTGTTGCCTTGTAGCTTACATAAAGTCAACAATTTCAACTATTGATGATGTAAGCATTAAGGGGTAAATAGTGATGTGTAAGAAAAAGTAATTGATGGGTGAATGACCAATGCATGGCCCCCATTTCTCCCTCTTTCTCCCCTTTTTAGATCTGCCATTTAAAGTCTTTGCATGCCATGGAGTGGTCTTGTCTTCTTTATTAAAGTTAAGCTTATTAATTCTTGTGAAAAATTGTCCATATTTTGTATAAGTGAAGAGGTGGTAAGGAAATTGTCTTATCACTAGATTTTGATAAGTTATCAATTGATAATTGATTCCAACTCTCAATTGATAAGTTATCTAAGGTGATTGGTTGGTCTACTTATTTATGTGTAAGGCTTATACATGAAGATAAAGACATAGCCTTATAGAAAATTGTTTTAGGATTTTTATCCTATATTATTTTATAATTTATGATTTTATTTTTATAAAATCGTGAAATTTTCTAAAGTTGGATGAAATTATTCAAATTAAATTATCAATTAATTATTTAGGGTTAAATTCCTTAATGGCTTTAAGGTCTAGGGTTTTAAGTAGCTTTACAGCTCGTAGTCCTTCAAGCTCAGGTTTTATCAACAATTGGCTTTTGAATTATAAAAATTTAAATTGTTTGTAAATATAAACTTAAGTTTTTAGTTTAGTTGATCTTTAGGAATGTTCGGAAAGTACTCTTAATCGAGTCTTAGGCCCACTAAAAGTAGGGTTTACATGTGGTCTTACAGTTTCTCTAAAAATCTTCAATTTTGATGGAAATTAATGATGAAAGGTCCACGGCCAAGGAGCATGGTTATAGTATGCACCTATGGTTTTCTTTAAACTTCATGTCTTACTTGAAATTCCTTGACTTAAATTTCTTAATCATTGCTCTTCTTCAATTAAGCTCATACTCCTGATAAAAATCTTTAAAAACTCATCAAATACTCTAAAAATCCCTAAAAATGAAATATGAACGAATTAAGCTTTGAATCACTATAAAATTAACTTAATTAATATACAAAATTGTGCAAAATCATCCTAAAATATATATGCTAATTGAGTGCGATCATAAAGATATGAAATAAACAAAATAAGAAAGATAATAATACATGAGGAAAGTGAGTGACTTACTAATAGACCAATCAACCATCCTTACAGGTCAACCTTCTATTATCTAATGCAACCATTCCAACTCTCATTTATTGAAAAGTTTTAATCTAAAAAATAGAATGTCAAAAGTTTGAATAATTAGCTAATTGATATTAAGAAAGAAAGAACATGGAATTTTGAATAATATAGATTAAAATAAACTCAATGTTAATAAGGGATTTAGACTCAAAGGATCAAGAAAAACTTTTCAAGAAAGGGGAAGGTGAATAATATGTTGAATGTTTGTCTTTTCTCTGTGGTAGGATAGTGAAAACAATAATGGATAAATGTAGCCCTTTGAACTTGTGGCTAGAAGCAATGGACAAGAGTTTGGTGGCCCCATACTTATTAAATGAAGTAATTAGATTATGTACTAAGATCATTGTGGTAACTTAGCAGCTTATTAATATGAGAGAATTATGTTTGATACGGTGGGTGAGTGGGAAAAATGTTACAACAGCAGGCTCATGAGTGAAATAAGGTGGTATATTGTAGACAAACCCATTTGTTGATAGCTAGATAATAAGTGGTAAACTCAACATAAAATGATTAATGTACTCGGCAGCCGAGTAACAAGATCAACCCTTGCAAGAGATGTGGATACATTATGTGGTGATTGGTCTATGAATGTAGTTAGTAGTAAGCTGCGGTTTATGCATGTTTGAAAAGTGGAATCCAAGAGTTCCGAAGCTTGAGCCAGACAGGGCTGTGTTGTGTGTATTTAGACTAAATAATGTGACGCAATGAATATATTTGTTACATTTAAAAAAAAGTTCAGACATTTAAACAGTGTTGCATAGGTATGTGTGCAATATAACATTTACTAAGTTGCTCACCCTTTTTAGGAAAAATGTTTTAAAAGTATATGTCAACTGAGACTTAGAGAGCATTAAAGACAAATCTTGCATATTTCTATTCAGTTGAGTATGCGGCGAATCGACATACCCGCTGGGTTCGAAGCGTGAGATTTTGCTTACAAAATCTTAACTGCTCAAAGCCTTCGAACGTTGAGACTGCTATGTTTGCTATATATTATTTAATATAATAACCTGTGATTATTGCATTAGTAATTAAACATGTATATGGTTTTATGGTGTCAAGCTCGAATATTCTCCATGCAGTAATTATTATACTAGGAGTCATTGTGCCACCATTTTGGGATTTTAAATTTCAGATAATGTACCACTGACTAAGATGAGAACGAAGTACAAATGTTAGATACTAGATGGATTAGTTAGATTTAGGTTTTAAGATTTTCTTATTGTTTTAAATACTTGGAGATTGTGAAAACTTATGCTAAACAGAATAGACTTAGGATGCGAGTATTGAAAGGCATACCTAAATGTTATATCTGGAGTTTACTAATTGGTTATGAACCTTGCATTTCTTTTTCTCTTTTTTAGTACATTTAGGAATATATATCACACTGCATGTCTTTGTCTTTGTTAGCGGTGCGACATTTTATCTAAATCAAGGATAGTGAATGATATAACAAATAAAAATTCTTATACTGTCAGTTTCAAACAAATGTCTTTTATCGCATCAGGTAATTAGACATGTTGACTTTTTTTATGAAAATGTTTATTTAGATTATTTATCTTTGGTATGGCTTAATGATTAAAAGTAGGTAAATCAATTAATGGATTGATAAGGAATTAATAAATAAGTTAGTAAGCATAAAAAAACCCAAGCTATTTAATAATAAATAGGTTTAATATATATAACTGTTTTCTTAAGTACGTAAAACTATAATTTAAATCATAAGCTATTTATTAAAATCTTTATAATATAATGATATAAATATTAATTTTTTAATAAAACGATCTAAATTCGAATTTCTCTTTTCCTATTATAATTATTAAATGAAAAATTTTATGCAAATCTGCTAGAACCTAAACACAAAACACCAACCTACGAGTACGAACGGCTAGCCTTATGCATTGATAAAATCATCTTTTCCAAGGGGAATTTGTACAAACAAATATACCAAGCACATGTCGGATCGCTGCTGCTTTCAAACCTGGTGAAACCAGCAATAGCCTAGCCAATCACATCAGAGTACCTCACTGGGGATAGCGTACTCTTAGGAGTAAACATTTTCTCGGAAGGCTATCTGGAATGCTAGCGGAATCCCCCACAGGCATTAATGAAAATGCCTAATGGAATATCCTTAAAACCTTATAAGGCTGATTAACAGAAACCCACCGATAAATCAAACCATAGATATGCAATTTCAGAACCTTTATTCATGGCAGACGTTTTCATGATCAAGCCTCTAAATTAACCTTGTTAGCCTAGCAGCATAGTATGACATTGTCCTCAACAAAATTCTCGGCATAGCCGATCCATCTCATCATACCATGCCATAGCTGAAACTAAAATATATGCAAATTAAGTAAGCACCACAAACCTAAAAGACGGAAACGCTCTTAACATAAACATTTTTCTTGCAATCACATTATGAATGCAACAGAGACAGGCAATTTTCTCGTAATGTGACAGATATGGGGTTCTATGTACAATGGTTCCCCCAAAAAATGATTCTCCCAATATAGAAGGGAGAAAAAGAAGAACATGACAAGAGAAAGAAAACTGGTTTGCCTACTGATCTATGCTAAGACCTTCAGCAAGTTGTTGAGGGGTGAAAATGCCTAGCGGAGTTTTAAGCAAAATCAAGAAGAATGGAAAGACTGCATTCGTAGTTGGTCCATTGCACATCATCGCATCGACATTAGTGTGCTGACGCGTTCCTGCCTTTGAGCTTTCTTTGCACTGGGTGTCCTCTCAAGCTTCCTCAACTCTTCCATTACTACTTTTTGAACAGTGTCAATTTGGTTCAACAGTTTCCTCTGAGGAGTGAGGAACTCCGGGTCTCCATAATCGGGCTGGTTGGTGACATCCAGCAAGATCTTTCGTACCTTACCAAAAGACGGCTGGCAAGGCTTCGTTCTGACCCTTGAGGCCGGGGTACAAAAAGCAGGATTGAGCTCAGGGGGGGCACCATTTCGGAGGAAGGAGGTGGTATTTAGTACCCCTTGAGATGGGGGTACCGGCCTATCCAGTGTATGGCTTTGCTCCTCCCTCAGGCGGGACCTTCTAATTTCATAGGCCTACAGAGGATAAGGCTTAAGAATGTCATTTACCTGCACTAACTTTGAGTAATGAACTGACAACCTGCACTAACTTTGAGTAATGAACTGACAGAATGCTGTCGAATGATTAAAAGGGATTAATATCAAGATTAAAAAACAAATTAGTAGACAGATGTGTAATAATTATCCAAACCTCGAATGCAAGCAGCACAGCCAAATCAAACAATAGATCTTCACACGTTTATTAGCATGACTATCCACATTATGGAAAAAGCAAACTTCTTAAAACAGTATCATTTAAGAACAATATCAAAATGGTAGGAATGGAGCACAGCCCATGTAAACTCTTAAGGAAAAAGGTGGTCCCTTCTGGATTTCAAATCCTCCAAAAGATTTTAATCCAAGACTTCAACATAACATACACATTCTCTTCCACCAGTAGCTACAATTAAAAGCATCTTGAAATTATCACATAATATTTGACAAATATTTCAGCAAAAGACAAGAACATAACAGACCAAAACAGAACAGAGAATTTACCCTAACAACAGAGGTGATATCAGCCATGGGAGTCCGGGGATACCAAGGAGGCAACGGACTAGTGCTACTACCACCACTTCGGCTCCCTAGTCTTCTTCCACTGGCCCCCAAAGGCGTATTCTCCCTCCTAGGCAACGGCGTAGAATACATGCGCCTTAAGCGTGATGTGCTTCCGATTCTTGGTGTTCTAACACTTCCCCTTCCAGAACCACCACCAACAACAAGACGTCCTTGAATTTGAGTACCAGTACCTATTTGAATCTGTCCCTGCGAAACCACGGTGGTTGGTCTTCTTTGACGGTTCCAGGATTCGAAGAGACTCGAATCTCCGGGGAAGTCGTCGGATCGAATACCAGACCGCCACCGGGCAAATGCAGCTGCGATGTCCACGGGTCTCGATAATCTGTCTCTAGATTCCACTGGCATCCTCGCTGTTATCATTATTTTTACTCTTACTATTCCACCAGGGGCAAGAAAAGAAAGAAGGAATGAGTAAAGAAATGTGAATGAGTGCTTGACTTCACAAGAAAATGAGATTTGATAAGTAATCAAAAGAAACAAATTATACCCCAAAAGCAAATCGGAAAAAAAAAATAGGGAAAAGGGAAGAAGATAAAACCAATATCAAATGAAATTAGAACAAGGAACAGGATCAAATTTACAAAGATTTTAGATTTTACCCTGAAAACTCACAAACTAAGAAGTGAGTAGAATCCGTGTAGGCATTGAACTGGTTTTTGAGAAGTGAGGTTTGGGGGATTGTATGAGAGAGAGAGAGAAGGGAGGGGGGAATGGCGAATTTTGAAAGTGAAGAAATGGGCGGTTTTACGCAAAACTAAAAATGAAAAAGAAAAGAGAAAAGCTTACAATACAATAGACGGCTTGAGTTTAGCTCTGCTGCGTTTTGCAATTTAGGAGTGAATTTCAAATTTTTAGTTTGGGCGGTATAGTGTTTGTTTACCATTTCCAGTATGATGTAATTACGGAAATGTCCATTCGTTCTTCATTTTTTGGGCTCGTCGTCTTGGAGTTGGAGCTCGCTGGGATGTTTCTTTTAACTACTTTGGGCCTGGTTCAAATTATTAAACTCGAACAATATCCTGTATATGTAAAATAAATATATATATTAAAAAAATATGAAATAAATTGTTGAACATAAAAATAAAGAAATCTTATTATTCATAAATCATATGAACCAATCACAATTAGTTGGTATAGGGTTACAACCAATATATAAGTATCGCTGAATGGGATGGAGGGAAAAAGATTCTTATAATCTTTGAATACATTTTTCTTGCCTTAAGTTGGATGGGAAAAGGAGTCTTATAATCTTTGCATGCAAAAGGATTCCTACAAACTTTGCATATACCCTTCTTGCTTTAAATTGCAACTTGGTCTATACATGCATTAACTTTGCACTTTATTAACAAAACAAACAAGAGGAAAGAGAGATATTCAAGTTAAGAATGTCTTCAATAATGTAACAAGTCATCTAAGAAGCTTTGCCTTTATTTAGCATGCTATTGTAAACAAGAAAACTATTTATTTAAACATTAATAATTGGTTGTCCTTCTCTTTAGCTGACAGCAAACTAAACTCTCACTACTAAAGCCGTTGTAGATTTTTTAAGTAACAATAATTAAAAGAGAGCCATTGACACTAAGTTCAACTAGATTTAAGCCTACTTCTTTCTTCTTATGTTAAAGGGAGTGTCACTAACCTCGAGTTTGCCTAAAGCAAGTGTAACAAAGAGGTCTTCTTATAAAAGCAATCTATAAGGATATAAGCTATAAAACTTAGTGAATTATCTCTCAACCATGTAACAAATAAATTATTTAACATTTAATTTTCAAACATATAAATGCATAAGCCCATAGAATGTCATATAAATACACATAGGTAACCAAGTATTAGAATAACTAACCATACGAAGATTACTTGATATTTAGGAAATATAAAAGGTAATAAATATTTAAGTAAAATAACTAATATATTCATATATTTAGTACTAACCACCTAAACTAGCTATATATTCATATAAAATCTCTACTTTAAGCTTTTTCGTCAATCGAGTATAGTTTTTTCATTCTAGTTCCAATTTTTATGAACTTATAGTTGATTTTTATAGTTTTTTAACATATTTTCACATAATAGAGTTTGT
The DNA here is from genome assembly GCA_024138005.1 of Lumnitzera racemosa. Classification (NCBI taxonomy): domain Eukaryota; kingdom Viridiplantae; phylum Streptophyta; class Magnoliopsida; order Myrtales; family Combretaceae; genus Lumnitzera; species Lumnitzera racemosa. The sequence goes on from JAMXBC010000002.1 coordinate 75,921,363, forward strand.
TTTGGGCGTTACAATCCGTAATTTTCATGATAGTCTAAAAATGTTATGAATTTTATTATTTTGACTTAAATATTTATAAATTATTATTTTAAGATTTTCTTTGTAGATTTATGATTTAATAAATATCTAAATTTTATATTTTTGTAAGTTTATTATTTTTAAGTCTATTTTATAACAATTTACTTGTTATACTATTTTTAATGTTAAATAATTATTTAATTTACTTTTTGCTACTTCATTAATTTCCTAATTAATTAATTATTTTATTATTATTATTAATTACGAATTTACTTATAAATACAAAGTGTTGATGTAGTAGCTCATGGGTGTTCTACGTATCCTTTTATGGATTTTTAATATTTTTCCAATTTTCATGATATTAACTAATAATTATATTTATTTATCTATTATTATAATTTATTAAATTTTGTAAATTAACATTATTTTCTTTTTCAAAGTTCACAGCATGTAGATATACATATATATATATATTATCTTATTTACAAATTTAGTATTTTAGTACATTGCATATATACTATTTAAGCATATACATATATTTATACTTATACTATACTATTAGTATACATATTTTTCCATTTATACATACACTTTTCATACTTAGGTTTTCTTGTCTTATTTATACACATGTATATATGTAAATTCATAATATAACTAGCATATAGGTGTAGTAACTTAAATATATCATATCTATACATATATATATATGTGTGTGTATGTGTATGTATATGTGTGTATAAAGATAATAAAAATAAATATACATACTATATACACATATATATATATAAATATATCTTTTTATGGCATATGTTTATCGTATGGGTATTAGGTATAGATGCAAGTGTCACATGTGTGCCACGTGTGAAGTCACACTACACTTGACCATGGAAATGACTTGAGTAACTCGCACGAGGATGATCAAGAGAGAAGCGTAGGGAAGAGAAGGAGTAGGCAATCTCAGTAAGGCTCTACCACGTATGGTGACAGGTAGAGGAGTGTGATAATATCAAACACCAAGATTAATGAAGAACGAGGTGGTGTTCTTCAAGTGTTTGATCTTTGAGGCAAAGTTTTAGCAAAGTAACGGCATTAATGGAGGTTTTATCTCTTATTCAAATGAAGATGTGAATAAGGTATTTATGGAGAAGGGTAATTGATCACATTCGTCAGATCATGACAATCGTCAATGGTTAGGATTGAAGCCCCTTATTAATGAATCTTAAGTGAGATATTTTGATGGGTTTAGACCTCAGTAAAGACTTTATTTATTATTCTAGTATAAGTCAAATCAAGAAAGGTTGGATCGGATGGATCGATCCAACGAGTCCTACTCTAAGCTTGCCATGCCAAGTCTCCCTTGATCATCTTGATAATTTATGGGCTGGGCTCCTTAGGCCTTGTTACCTTAGCCTGATTAGTCAAATCCATTTAATTAATGGGCTTGAAAGCCTAATATTAAATTTGGCCCTCTACATTTTGCCCCTTGACCAAAATCCTTTGGACGAAGTCGAAGGGGTTTGAGTATCGAGTAAGCTTTTTAGATAACTCAAGCTTATAGCGCTATTAAATGGTTGTGTCGCTACCAAATTAATTTGAGATTTGTCTTAGTGTGTGAGTCCGTAGCACCTCTTATTTATGTGTCATGCCTCAACTAGATTAGGTTGTATGTTGCCCCTAAGGCAACACTCTGAAATAAGTCTTCTTTAAGTTGGTTCTTCTTGAGCTACATTATTTCTTCAATTCGATCTATAAAGAGTTACCGGTTCTCTTGAGTTGAATTTATACACTAAGTTTACATTGGCGATTTCATTGGGTCGACTCCTTGTATTAATGTCACCTTGATCTTTTTCTCATATGACAGCATTCTTCTTGTAAGGTCTTCATATATTATGTAAAAACTTTACGTAAACTAGATTTTATTTATTGCACTACGGTTGGTAAGCACGGCGGTCCCGCTAACCAATTAGTAAGCAAAGGTCAAGGGGACAACGTCCCGAAAGCTCAATGAATTTCCATATTTCCATTTAGAAAATTCCTTCAGTTCCTTCCAGTAGCGATATTATAGAGTGTCCTTTTCTTCCATTAAAAACGTGACAGGTGGCCCCTTACTTTTTTTTCCATTCTTACAGTACAAGCTTCTACACTTTCTTTTGTTTTCTATTTTTAATTTTCCCTTGCTCTTTACTGCTTTAGCTAAAGAAAACCCTACATATTGATTGTCTTTTTATTCCAGCATTCTTCTTCTATGATTGCAGCCGTCTGAGAAGCCCTTCACTTATAGTCTTTCTATGAGGAGCTTTACCCATCACATGAATATTGATTATCATTGGAGTTAAAGTGCCCATAAGTGAAAGCTAAAATAGCATTGCTCATACAAAAGCTAGCGTATGCATCTTCTTGGTTTTTTTTTTTTTTTTTTGGCTAAAGCTCATGGGTTATAGTTGCTCAAACTTGCTTCACAGCTACTACTCAACTTAGTTTTACTAATTTGATAGCTTAGCTCAACAAGTTATCTACCATAGCTCAATATTTGGAACTTGGACTTCTTGCTACTTGGGAGGATCTTTGCCTACTATTGTTAAGCTCCATAGAGAGATACCTTTGCTGTAGGTGCTCAGATTGTGTAGAGTTATTAGAGAAATTAGTTCTCTACTCTACCAACTCCTCAACTTAGTAGCTCGTACACTTGCACTTGTTAGCAACTGTGTTGTTGGTGTTAGGAATTTGGAAAGGAACTGAGCATTCTGGCCGTTTTTTTGTGTGAAGTTAAAAATCCATTAAAGCACAATAATAGGATTGCGACCATGAAATCAAGCTAAGTAAGTTCTTCCTAGATCGTATAGTAGTTCGCATTTTTTTGTAGATTAAAAGTGACATTTTGATAATTTTGCTATTGTTATTTGTTTCATTGCAAGAAGATAAAGACTTCAAGGAGCTTCATGCTAAGTTTGCCTTCTGTCTACTTATATAATTTCTAAGATGAAGTTTTAGTCAACTTTCACCAAGAATTTGCTGTTTAGTATGCTCCCTTTCTTTCGTTATAATTCCATTAACTTTTCATAATGGTAATAGCTTCAAATGAAAGAATTACTTGCTTTTTCGGTTCATGACTTTTTTACGATGATTTATTCCTAGAATGATGGGCAATATAAGCCCACTATTATTTCTTTTATCATTGACCAATTGAGGAATTGTAGTTTAGTATCTGATAATAGATAGGTTACTCTACTATCCTAGCTCCTTCATGTTCTTACCTTAATACTCAACAAAGACACAATGGCACGAAAAGCTACTTTGAAGAATGGTTTGGTTCAATTGGCATCAAATATGCTTTCTTAATGGGATTCTGGTTCTGTTGGCAAAGAGAAATGCCAAGTTCCCAAGTAGGTAACAGTAGCTTTTCTTGTTGCCAACAGGTTCTTGTAAGCTGATCACAAGTTAAATTCTTTGAAGCATGTCAATATTGATGGATGGAAGAGACCGACTAAAATTGCTTACAATCACAGTAGAACTCCTCTTCCATTTGAAACAACACTTGCTGTGTTGCAACTATGTTCTACTCTCACTAGAGCCCACCCTGCTGCTCTTAAGTTTCTAAATGCTGTAGGTTTGCATTTGTTGCTTTCTTTGCGGCTTTGACAATGTTGCTACTACTATTATCCATCATGTTCTTGAAGATCCTTAAACACTTGAACAAGCAATGGAATTTGATATTAAGCATAACCTCTTTGCTTTAGCTAATAGGCACACCAATGGGCGAGCGATTCCTAGCGATTTCCTTTCAAGTTTGACTTATGTCGCACTTCATTTACTCAAGTTCAATATTTCAATAACCATTCGATTTCTTTAATTGAGGTGTTAGGGTTCTTGTACATAGTTTCCCAGTCCATGCACTTTCCTCTAACTTTGAACTTTCTTCTCTATGCTGAATATTAAGATGGTATTAAGATGGTCTCTATTACTTGGTATTCTTTATTCTTATAACTTTGCTTATGCTTTGATGTATGTCTTTAGGTAATTAATTAGGGTATCCTTCTCCTCCCCTTTTTCTTTAAATTTTGAAACTGACAGATCATCATTGTCCTTGCTTTATAGGTAGCATAATCTACATTTTAGGATTCGTTTAAAGAAGATCTCTTCATCGTCAGGATTGTAGCCACTTGCAGTTGAAGGCCAAAAGTTTGCAATTGCAACTTGAGGACCACATCTCGAACTAGCAATAGTCAACAAATCGGTATGGTTTAAAGAAGGCAGATTATTTACCGCTTGGATCATAATTGTTTGCCAACCAAAGATCAAGGGTTTGTGATTGTGACTTGAGTACCGATCTTCATCAACGGGTTGTAGCAAAGAGGTATAACACTTAAGTCATACATGGCCTCCTTTTGTAACTTTTATAAAGCCAATTGCGATATAAAATGTGAATCGAATCATGATTCTTGAATTGTAAGGATATGCACACATAAGTACATGAGAGTGGAGCATGAACTGAGCTCATACAGTTTGAATACAGGTCTTAAACATGAACATGTGAGAGTAACACACTTGACTTGAACATAACCTCCCTTTAACATAAGTACTCATGAGGCAATACGTGAAATAAACTTTATTTCCCTTCAATAGAAACACTCATGGAATAATCATGTAGAAGAACTATGAGGCCTCCACATAACAACAAAATGTGAATTTGAACATAAACCTTGAACATGAGTGCATAAGAGTAGAGCACAATTTCATGAGCTCAACATACATGAACAAGACATAAATCTTACGCTTGAACACATGAGGATTGAACACTTCAATTTAGCATAGTCTCTTTAGCATGAGAGTGTATATGCTTCTAATATGAGCACTTTTAAACTTTCTATATGAGTATGCGTGAGTTAAGCATGCAACTTAAGTGTAGCACTTTTGGTATTTAAGCTGAACATGAGTCTCATCATGTGCATTGAACATAAGCTGTGATACGTGAGGCTTGATCATAAGTGAACATGAGGGTCACATCTTAAGGTTCAATGCGAATGAGCATAAGCCATGATCACTAGTTTTGAATTCAATGTGAATCCTCAACATGGCACAATCAATGAGTGTAACATGAGCTTTGAATATGGAATGAATCTTAAATATATCATAAGTGTTGAACATGATATGGCATGAGGCCTTAACTCGACACAAGGCATGAACATGATGTGAGGCATGAACTCAATGCAAGGCTAGACGATGGCATGAGTCTTGAAAACCACATAATTCTTGAACATAACAGTGGATAGATGTGAGCAATAAACACTATGTGAGGTCTCATTACACGAGTTGAACATGAGGCATTAAACGTTAGTCTTCTAATATGAACACGTGTTGGAAAATATCATTTAAACATCATCATATACATGTGAGCTAGGCGTATTATCACTAATCTCTTGTACGAATTGCTTATTATCATCACGTATTGCAAGAGTCCTTATGCATATATGTCATCTCTAGTTTCTGTAATTGGATGTTATACTTTTCAAATGCACCTTACTTCTGCTAACCCTCATATTTACCTTCATTTACAGGTGCTCACTTTCTTTCATACTTACATACATACATTATTGCTACCTTTAGGGGTTATCGACATGGGCAAAGAATCTAGGAAGAGTCGTTTCATAGCAACAATGCTGATAAGAACAATGAAAATTTGGCATATTCTGAAGATCACACTTCAGCAACGCCCTTACCTCGGGACAAATGGGTAGACCAAATTATTGAAGGTGACTTCTTATGGCAAGATATAAAGAGGCGGGATACACATCCACATCCACCTAAGGATGGCAAGCTGCGTTTCATAAGACAAGAACCTCCAGTATATAAGACAATTGAGATAGAAGCAAATTCTATGCTGCGTTTTAGAAATGAGAAGAAAGAAATCCCTCTTTCAGATAGTAGTTTTGATGGCCCAAAGCACATAGTGAATGACTAGTTGTCATAGGTGATATACATTTTCAAGAATCCCGTATACACATCCATTTTGGAAGAATGGGGGTGTAATACCCCATATGGGTGTCTTCTCGTTTAACTTTGCACTACCCATAAGAAATAGAAACTTGGCAAGCTATCATGTCTTGTTGGAGTACTCACGTACATACCTTTGTGACAGTGTAGGGTGAGATCACTCCAAGACTAGAGGATGTTGCAGTCCTTCTAAGCCTTCCCAATCTTGGATTGATTGACATCACCATAACTTCAATCTTGGAAGATGATCGGGCACTGGTTGAACTATTAGAAGTGGACAAAAGAGAAGCTATAGATACTTGCAGGCATGGTAAACTTAGTATGTAGATCAAGCATTTCTTTAGGATAAACAAGGGTGATAAGATGGAGCCTCGATATCGGTGCAAGTAAGTTCCTACATTTTAATGTGGCCTAGTCATTATTTACCCTTTTTCTTATTGATGTTTACTTTATAACCCTAACCTAATCTATATTTCCTTACATTTCAAGTACAAGTTAGAAGCTTTCATTGCTTATTGGTTGTCATCGTTTATGTTCTTAAGGGGCCCCAAAAAAGGCATTAATCCTTGACTCTTCCACTTGGCTATTCATATCATGTGAGGGGAATGCTTTGCTTTGGTGCCTTTATACTTGGGCTCCTTGTATAGGTGTTTGGACCAATTTCATGAAGCTTTGGTATGCTCGTAAGGGAGATACGTTGTGGTGTTGTACATAGACTTGCGGTTTCTTCATATGTTCTTCTATGAGTGTTATAGGAGATATTTTGTTCTTCTACTTACACATTCTAATATCATCAAGCCCCGAGCTTGGGGATGGGTCAATAGAAAACTCCCAAGTACTTTAAAAAATGCCATTGATACCTATCACGAGTTCAGCTTTCATCCATACACAAAGGAATTGCCTGAATATGAATGGTACTCAGAAATCTACCCTTTTGGTTCAAAGGACTTGGTAAACTTGATAGAGCTTCATAATGAGCTTTCTGATGTTGAGATGGAGTTTATCTTATGGAGTACACTTGGGGGGCCTTCTGTCACTTCATGATTAGACCGATGCTTCTAATTGCTTCCTTGAGTGTAGTATCATAAAATATTCACCTAATTGAGTTGCTCGACAAATAGGGTTTAATCAAGGAGTGCCTCATGATTTGGTCATTAACTAAAGTTTTGATGAGTATTACAAGACATTCAGACTTAAGAGCTAGAAGAACATTCATGGGAGGATCAGGCAATTATTCTTTCCTTCTATGAGTCGTTCTGGGGTTGCTTCAAGTTGCTAGCTCAAATATTGGAAGAATTGCTTGGATGGGTTTAAGAAGTATGTCTCGGAGACAGCTAAAGGGGATTTACCTGAAATAATCATCCAGAGATATGATTTCACTTTTGACTCAAAAAAGACCTAAAATCATCTAAAAATGTGAAGTCGTCTGATGATGCTCGGCATAAATCACAAAGCGAACACTCACCCTCTCCCCCATTGGCCATCAGACAACCTAAGTGTAGCCGCATTCATGAGGTAGCATTATCATTACACTCTCCTTCCTCCTCTTTTATACACTAATATTTTCTTAAAACTTACTCTCCTTGGTTTTCTTAATTTTGTGTATGTTACAAGAGTAAAAGGGAAAGGGGAAGGATGCCACTTCTACTAAACAAAAAGTGATGAAGCATCATCTTGATGGAGCGAGCAGTAGCATCCCTAAAGGAACTTCTTCAAGTCAAAGTATCCCTCCTATCACAAGTCCTTTTCTAAGTCACTAAAATATGGGAAAGGTACTTTAAGCTAAATATCCGCCTACCATTACTGAGATTATGGACAAAGGAGAAGATCACGTTGAGTTGGTTTATTATGGGGATTCTCTTGAACATACAGATGACGATAGAGAAAATTCCGTAACAAACATTGATGCTGACTAGGACAATTCAATGATAGAACATACTCTACAAAACAAGTTGATGAAGACACCCATGGTAATATTAGAAACCCCGATGTGTTCAATATCATTGACGATTATGAAGATAATGAATTTTTACTTTTAGAGGAAAGAGTGATCCAGGTGTTTACTAATGCTTTGATGGGTACAGGGTTTTGTAATGAAGAGATACATGTTGCTCCCAATGCTTCCATGGATGCAACTGTAGCTAGCAACGTTCCTACCCTTTGTAGTGATGCGACTTCACCTATTCTAAAGGATCCTACATCATCACTTCCCCTAAAGATTAGAAAAATATAACAAGGAGATAAAGGATCATCAACCAAGATGGTAGCAAGCTCAAAAGATACTTCCTCCTTTCATGGCTTTATGATACCTTCTAACCTCTTAGCACCACTGGAGCGCTTCCATAGGATGGAGGGGGATTTTTGGATAAGATCATTTTGTTTGGGTTCTAATGTGAGTATTCATATCTTGGGCCTACTTGGATAAGCTGTAGAGCTATTTGATGAAGCTTGGTGCTCGCTATCTACAAAAAATCTTGAACTTTTGATTAGTAGTGTCACTACAGCACATGCCTTCAGGTTCAAGCTCAACAAGATGGAAATCATTACAGCTAAAGCTCAAAAGGTGTTGGGCAGTCACGATGTTGAGGAAAGATGTGAACTACTCAAAGCTGAACTTACAAAGGTAGAACTTGAGAGAGAGGAGTATCTGGTAGGTACAAATCTTGATTCTACTGTAGCATCTAGTATCTAGTATTGATAGTATTACTTTTATTCTCTTTACAGCCCCTCTTTTTTTTTTTTTAATGGAGTGTAAGGACTTGTTAAGCTCAGTATGTGTAGTTTCGCTTCTCGCTTATTTGAGATCTATGCCTTTACATAGAACATCGTGAATAGACATGAGTTGTTTGTTGATTTAGTAAGCTTTTGAAAGTTCACATCATTATGCACCTAGAAAACATTACATTTCCTTAGCATCACTTTACATGATAGTTTATTTCATGGCTTGACAAATTTTCAAGAAAACCTTGCACAGTAGAAGTGTATTCTATTTGTAAGCAAGGATTCAAATATATGATCTGATAGTATGGAGATATTGATTGAAATGAGGAATATTAGTTCCATTAGACAGTTACGTCGTAAGTTAAGGGGGGATTACCCATTACTTAACTATTCTTACATGCTCTACAAATGAATAATCAAATAGTGCAAGTCATTGTCTTATTCGATAAAACATCATATAGTGCGATTGGGAGTCAAAGCCTTAACCAGTTGACAACTCATATGATAGGTGTATATTGCGCACTCGGGAGATAAGTCTCTTACTAAGTAGTAGCATTACAAACACCAATACTTTGTTATTATTATTATTTTTTAACCTAAGGTGTGCAAATGAGATAATAGTAGAAATAGATATGCAAAATAAGCTCGTATATCTCAAGCAATAAGTTTCATTCATTTAGCTTTACTATAGTTTCCTTTTTACAAATGGAACTTTTATATATATTGAAAATAGATAAGAGAAGTAATAGCATCCGTGCTGGGATTCCTAAGTTTGCAATATCCGCTTTCATACATTTCCTCAACTACAAAAGATCCTTCCCATTTTGGTATAAACTTAGGTGCTAGGGTACCTCGGCACACATGCTCGGCTGTACAAAGTATGACATCGCCTTGTTGGAATGATCTCTTTCTCACCAGATGGTTATATGCCACTCTAAGCCTATGCTGATAATTAATGAGATTATGTTTGGCGATATCACGCCTTTCATCTAATGCTTCTAGATCCATCACTTACAATGTATTAGGTTCGAGCTCAACATTGATTGCTAACCTAGCAAATGGGATCAAGACTTCTATGGGAACTATTGCCTTAGTCCCATATACTAGAGAAAAAGGAGTTGCCTGCATTGGCCTTCGTTTAGATGTCTTATAGGCCCAAAGCAATAATGGTAGCTTGTTATGTCATGCCTTATGCTTATCATAAACCATACGACTAAGTATCTTCAACAAGCTCTTGTTAGAGGCCTTAGCTTGTCCATTTCCTTTCGGGTAATACGATGTAGACTTTACATGATCAATATTATAGGAAACCAGTAGTTAGCAGACATGCGAATTGATAAATGGAGTGCCATTGTTAGATAAAATACACTTCGGGATTTCGAACCTACATATAATATTCTCCTTCATGAAAATTGCAATCGCTAATCCTATAGCCTTCCTTAAAGGAGTTGCCTCTACCTACTTTATAAAGCATTCTATTCTTACCAAAATCTAGATGCATCCTTTCGATGGTGGATGTATAGGTCCAATAAGGTCAAAAGCTCACGTATGAAAAGGCCAAGGAGTTGTGATGCTATGGAGTGTGACCATAGGAGCACGAATGGCATCGCCATGTTGTTGATAGACAACACACTTCTTAGTGAAGTTGAAAGCTTCCACTTCCATTGTTAGCCAATAATATCCTTTATCGAGCAGATTATAATATAGTTTCCTTCCTCCTTGATGCTCCCCGCACTCTCTAGCATGCACTTCAGTCAAAACTGTTTCCGTTTCAGGAGGGGTGATACACTTTAGGGGTTTTCCCATAAACGATAATCTGTAGAGCTCACCTTCATGCATAAGATACTTCCTAGCTTTTTGCTTTACAAGCTTAGTGTCCATACTATTCATCGGTAACAAATTGTTCCTCAAGTAATCGATGTATGGGTGCCTCCATTCTCCAACACTAGATACAAAATTACACTTACCTTAGTTGAGAAGCTTAGAACACTTAGGGCAATGTACTTGCACTTGAAGTGCGTCTTTAGCCATTAATGGCCAATAATAACTTGGACATTGAATATGACCATATAGTGGTAACCCTTCCTCTCTACACCAGATTTGGTGATACTTGTCTAACTTAAGATGAGCTTCCTTAGAACCAATACATCGAGAAAGAACACCTTTTAGACCCTTATAATATAACATTCCATTGATTTTAACAAAATTCTTGAAAGCTAAAACAAAAGCCTCATTAGGGTGCTCTAATTGTTCCATGAATGGGCCACATTAATCATCTTACATACATGTCTTCATCCTCATTAATGAAATTTAACGCCGTACATGAGATACATTTCTTGACTACTTAGATATTCACATTACCAGTAGCATCTTGATTTGGTATTTTAGATGCTAATGTGGTCAATGCATCGACATATCTATTCACCGATCGACTCGTGTGCTCGTACCGTACAGAATTAAATTTTTTTACTGTAACCTGTATTACAGCCTTATAAGGCACAACTGTAGGTTCCTTCAAACCAAACTCACCTGTAGCCTATCTAATGATTAAATTCGAATTACCTCGAATACACAAATTATGCGCTCCAACTCCTTGTGCAGACAACAAACCAAGTAATAATGCCTCGTACTCAGCTTCATTATTGGTGCATTGAAAATCAAGTTTAAATGTTAAGGGTCACTCTTGACCCTCAGGTGATGTCAATATGATTCCTGATCCCTAGCCTTAATCTCTTGCAGAATCATCAAATTGAAGAGTCCATTCACCATCCCCCTCGAACATTAAAGTATCTTCATGAAATTCAGTTGGTATTACCCCTTCAGTCCAGCCCTCTTAGGCATTTAGGAAGTGTGCTAATAGATTGGCCAAGGCTTGTGACTTAATGGTCTTAGGGGATTTCACTGAGATGTCAAATTCTCTAAGAAGGAGTAACCACTTAGCAACTCATCTTGATAAAGCCGGTCATGACAATAAATACTTGATCGGATTCAAACGAGTTACCAAATTGATCTTATGTACAAGGAAGTAATGCCGTAACTTTTGCATGGCAAATAACAGTGCAAGACAATGTTTCTCACAAGTTGGTACTTGACCTTGCTACCTTGAAGGGTTCAGCTAAGATAGTATACAAGTCACTCTTGACCATCAACTTCTTGCATAAGTAGGGCTCCAATGGACTTGTCGGTAAACATAAGATATAAAATCAATGGCCATTCTTTGACGGGAATGGTTATGGTTTGAAGAGAAGTCAAGATCATCTTGATCTTTTGAATTGCCTTCTTGTGGACCTGCTCCCATTAAAATGAAATTCCTTTCCTCAAAAGTTAGTATAATAGGTATGAAATCTCAACAAGTGTTGATATAAACCTTCTAATATAAGAGACTTTTCCTATGAAAATTTTTAGTTCCTTTAATGTAGTAGGGGATGGCATTGCTCTTATAGCTTACACTTTCACAGGATCAACATCAATTCCTTTCCAATGGACAATAAACCCCAAAAACTTCCCTGAAGACACTCCAAAACACATTTGAGAGGATTCATGTGAAGCTTGTACAGCCGACATCGTTCAAAAACCTTTTGTAATGAACTACGTGATAACGTGCCCTTTTACACTTAATGACTATATCATCGACATAATCCTCCATAAAGTCATGCATCATGTTACAGAATATAGCAGTCATTGCCCTTTGATAAGTGGCACCTACATTCTTAAGCCCAAATGGCATGACGGTATAATAAAAATTTCCAATTGGTGTCCGAAAGGCGGTACCCCAATTGCAATCTTAATCTGATTATAACTACTAAATCCATCCATAAATGAGAATAAATCATGTCCTACAGTTGCGTCTATCAAAGTATCAACGTTTGGTAGAGGAAATTCATCTTTAGGACAAGCCTTATTTAGATCCCGAAAGTCTATAGATACTCTTATCTATCCATTCTGCTTTCTCATAGGAACAATATTGGTAAGCTAAGTAAGATGTCAAAAAGGCCTTGTGAATCTAGCTCGTAATAACTTCTTGACTTCTTGCTTAATTTGAACTTCAATCTTAAGGCAGAAAACCCTTTATCCTTGCTTTATAGGCATAACTCCTGGGGCAATGCTTAATCTGTGTACTATGAGACTAAGGTTCAATCCTGGCATCTCTTCATAGTTCCATGCAAATGCATCTCTATATTCTCTTAGTAACTTGACAATATGAACTTTTATTTCTTGTGGGAGGCTCTTGCTTCTGAAGATTAGCTATTGCGACTCTCCTGATTGCGCTAGATCTAATTCTTCTATTTCCTCAACCTATGGCTTCATTTGGTCTTGTATTTGTTATGGGGCGGGTTGGACTTCTTATACTGGTATGGGATCTGAAGAGGAAAAATATACCTCCTTAGACCCTTGAAACCGTCATAAGCGATATACCCTTCTTCCGTCTTCTTAAACGAAGCTTTCAATTCCTTTAGGCTGCTTGTTCTTCTTCTTTCCCCTATGACACACGTGCATCTTTCTTTTCTTCTATTGACCATCTTGAATTTCTTCCCATGTAGGTAAAGGGCTACCAATCGGCTTAGCTATTGCGGTTTCGCCTTCTTCAGCAAATTCATCAAAGTAGGCTAACTCAGTAAAATATGATTCTTATTGCTCAAAAGGATTCTTAGTAGCTGGAATAAATACATCCTTCCCTTTCCAATGGCCCTTAATACATTGATGTAGTGTAGATGGGACAAAGTTGTAATCGTGTAGCCATTTCCTATCGATGAGTATATGGTATTGGATTGGCACATCAATCAGATGAAAAGGTAGTAGTACCATGGATAGGGCCAATCTTGAGATCAACATTAACATACCCAACAGAATCTGTAGGTGTAGACTCCGTAAATTTGACTTTCTAGACATGGTGTTGAACTCGAGTATCTTAGATATTTCGCTAAGTCAACAAAACCATATAAAATGAAAACCGACTAAAATTTTGAACTTAGAACTTCAAATGAACATGAAAGACCCTATTATACGATTTGAAAACCCTAATCATGCAAGAAAACCCCAATCCCTACATATGCATACCTTTAAAAATGTAAATCTAAACTTAATAGAAACCATAAATATCAAATCATAAAAATTTGAAAACTCTATAAAATTATCCTAATGCTTGAAAAGCCATAAATCAATAAAATTATAAATAATTTTGTGAAATCATATAAAACTGATAACGATCGAATTAAGGATTATTTCAAATAATAATAAACAACAAAACTAAGCTAGTTAAATGAATAAATTAATAAATTTATAAAATTAATTTTACTTATGTACATAAGTAGTCCCACAATATGTATATATATATATATGTTTCATAATAAAGCGATGATCCTAAATAATTAAACCCATTAAACCTTAAGCTCCTAAGTGTAAGTCAATTACTCCTGAGTTGGTAAAAAACCCTAAAACATAGTTAAACTCACTTAAACCTTAAAACTTGGGATAATTAAGGACTTATGACCCTAAATAAATAATTAAAAATATAATTTGAACAAATTTTTTTCAAATCTAGAAATTTCTAAAATTTCTTAAGAAGCAAATCACAACCCACAAATTAATTTGAGAACCAAACCCTAAAAAAATTACATATAAGATAATTCTCTAATTTTCACTTATAAGCCATGTTTGTAAACTCTACCTTTTAACAGGCTTGTGAATCAACCAAGAGTACTTTCCAAACGTTTCCAAGGATTAACTAAACTAAGAATTTAAGTTTATATTTAAAAATTAATTTAATTCTCCAATTCGAAACCTTATTATTGATAAAACTTGAATACGAGAACCACGAACTCTAAAGTCACTCAAAACTCAAAACCCTAAAACAATCAAGGACTTATAACCCTAAGTGGCTAATTAAGAATTTAATTTGAAAATTTTTAATCAACTCTAGAAATTTTCATAATTTTCTAAGAATTAAATCATAACTTAGAAATCAATTTAAGAAACAAACTTCAAAAGAATTTTATATAAGACAATTTCCTTATCTTCATGCATAAGACTTGTGCACATGAATAAGTAAACCAACTAATCATCCTAAATAACTTATCAATTGAGAGTTGGAATCATTTATCAATTGATAACTTATAAAAAACTAATGACAAGACATTTCCCTTATTACACCACAACTTGTATTACATATGGACAAGTTATCGCATTATTTTATGTGTTCAACTTTTAATTAAGTGACAAGACAACACCATGCCCTATGTGCTCTATTTGGCTGGTTGGAAAAGAAGGAAAAGAGAGGCCATGCCTTGTCATTTGTCCATCACTCAAATATCTTACACATCTACTATTTACCCCTTAATGCTTACATCATCTAGTCTTGTCAAAAAGTTAGCATTTATGCATACTAAAAGATAACCAATTAAAGCTTCTTGAACACACTTTTCCTTCCATTAAAAAATTTGCCACTTTCTCTCTCTTTCACTCTTATTTTCACTTCTTTGTTTCTCACTTTAAACACAAACCAAAGAAAGAAATCTAACCCCACAAAATCCCAACATTGCCACCACTATTTTTGCTTCCACACTCACGACACCAAGCTTTATTTTCTACCCTTTATTTGTCAACTTCAAAAACCACTTTTAGGAGCTTTAAAATATCCTTAAAGCCCCACTTCAAAGATCAACACTCTAGTTTCCAAAAGCAGCTTGCAAGAAGAAGAAGAAAAAACAAGGAACATAAGAGGATACTTAGTTGCACAATCATCATTTCTTTGCCTTTAGGATATGTAAGTTGTTTTCTTACTAAAGTGACCTAATATACCATGCTTTCTTAAGGACATGAGCATGATCATAAGATGATAAAATAGATAAACCACCTTAAGAAGTAAGCTTGTGAACCTCTTTACATGAAAGTTGAAATATGAGCATGCTAAGTTGGTGTTATGTAAAGATATATGTTTAACACTTAGAATGGAAGATTTTAAGTCGAGAAGATCATGAAATATGTACATGAATGAAGAGACATCATGCTGGACATGGAGTGTATGTGAGTCATTTAGATATTATTTCCACTTTTATTAAGTTAAAGATGTTTAAACTTAGCCTTGGTAAAGGAAAACCCATTACATAAAGCTTTTATGAAGAAACCAACTTTGTAAGATATAAACAATGATATGGAAGTTGTGAGAAGTATGAGACCTACTATTTTTATGTAAAGTATAAGCTAAATAATCATCTCATGGAAGAGAAATAAAGTCAAGATTTGAATATAAGTAGCTTAGGTTCATGATCTAACACCTAAACTTAAGCAAATGATAAAACAAGTTGAAAAACTAAGCGAATGCCCCTTAGATTCTTCATGGCCAGATCTAGAACCACAATAAAAGTCATTTAAAAATATGATAAAACCAAGTAAATAAAGTGAAAAGACCAACTAAGGCAAGTATGATAAGTGTATAAAGCATAAAACTTAAAACCAAGCCTAAAACTCTCAAAACAAGCCTAGAACTCTAAGTTGGGCCTTCATTAAAATTTTGACCAGCACTTTAAAATATTAAGAAGGGTTGTTTTGAAGCCTACAAGAAGTCTACCTATGACTCCATAAGCCCAACAAAGTCACTAACTTTAGTTTGAATAAAAAATAAACCAATTTAACAACTTAAGCCCACATAAAAGCCTAAGGAGTTGTTGTTAGCACCAAGAGTGTAAACCAAAGTTGGAAATTTGACCTTAAGGAGTATTTTAAGTTTAGAATAAAGTCCTAAGCCCAAGCCCAAAGAATTTCCCAAGTTACCAAAAAGCTCGTTTACCAAACAAAGCCTAAAAGCACTCCAAATCGTGAGGATCGCTACTGTTCTGACCTATGAGAAGTTTTGGATGCCTAGTCATGAAAATCTAACATCACCATGTTAAAGTACACTCGAAAATGATGAAGATTGACTATAAGATCATAAAAATCGAATTTAAAACAAGAAAGTTATACACGATTAAACTCTAAGTAAAAATCGAGAAAAATTTGAAACCAAGTCAAAAGTATAACTAAAAGGGTTTTAGTTTAGTTTTTCAAATCCTTATAGTATTATATTTGCGATGTCTAAGGGACCTGGCTTTTGGAAGACGACCTATCTCAAATTTTTTTTTTATTGATTTGCATAGTTAGAGAGTAAATTCCTGATAACTCTTTACTTGAGTTTGCTTGTAGAATAGATGTACCTAAACTTATATATATAAATTGGATGCTTGTAGGATATGGGAAATGCATGTGTATGAAATTGTGATTGAATGTTATGACTTGTTTATCATATAGTAATGGAAATTGTTTATGATAATTTATATATACAAGTGAATAGAATGGAATTGTCTGATCACCTTAAAAAATTAGATTAACTATCTATATGATTAAGAAATAAGATGAATCATGCATTCCTTATAATTGCATTTGGATAACACCAACTATCACTTCACGCAGAAGATGGGAAGGGACTCACAAGAGGAAGGGCCTCCTATAGGATTGAGCACTAGCTATGTCATTATTTTTATTGAGTCTCTATCCTAAGTTGATGGGCTTACTAAGTGCCAGGAGACGCCGATCATCAAAGTGGGGCTGTGTCTTGTGGCTTCTACTTAGAGTGTGTGTTTACAGATTGTAGAGGCCACTATACCGCTAAACTTGGGATTTTGAAAATACGATTTGTTATTAAAAAAGAAAGTATATTATATACAATCTATGTATATATATATATATGGTTTTGTTTTGACTTAAGCACAATAGTGCAAATGAATTAAAACCCAAGCTCTAGAACCTAGATTTTGGTTTGGGTCGGTTAATCATCTCCAAACCCCTACTACAGGGGGGAGTAATTCTAAGTCGTATGCAGTTCCTAGTATCACGACCCAATAGTGTCGTTGTCATGGTAGGTCGCTATGTACCGTATAAAGGTCTACTATCAACCTCCTTATTGATCATAAGCCTTTCATATGACACATAAGGCTCCTTCTACTCTACGTTACTCTAGAACCTAGATTTTGGTTTGGGTCGATTAATCATCTCCAAACCCCAACTACAAGGGGGAGTAATTTTAAGTCGTATGCAGTTCCTAGTATCACGACCCAATAGTGTCGTTGTCATGGTAGGTCGCTATGTACCGTATAAAGTTCTACTATCAACCCCCTTACTGATCATAAGCCTTTCATATGACACATAAGGCTCCTTCTACTCTATGTTACCATTAGACCCATGAATAAGTAATATAGAGCAATTTAACTAAAAATTACTTCTATGTTATAAATTAGCTAATTGTGTGGGCTCGTGAGACCTACACCAAAAGAATAGTACAAACAAATGCAGTTCATTGCATTAGAGATTTCAATCTATGTTATGATCAGAACATAAAGTAACTAAATATCTATAAATTGATTACAAAATGTCCTCTTCACTCTTTGATTGCTCCAGCCCGTCCTAATACGAGACTTACAACGGGCATACCTTGACTCAGATTAGTGAAGAGGTTTTCCTACAACAACAAAAATCTATAGGGGTGTAAGCTTAAGCTTAGTGAGATAAATATCCTTGTCAGTACCACATGGCAGAAATTTATTAGATGTATAACCATATGAATGCATGAACAATCAGTATGCCAAACAACGCATGCAGTAACCTAGGAACTGCATATGACTAAAAATTATGCCTCCTGAAGTCGGGGTTTGGAGATAATTAACCGACCTAAATCAAAATCTGGGTTCTAGGCCTTGGGTTTTAATTCATTAGCACTATTATGCTTAAGTCAAAACAAAACTATGTATATATATACATATATACATATATATACTTTCATTACCGAATAGTAAATCATATTTTCAAAATCCCAAGTCTAACGGTGTGGTAGCTTCCATAATCCACAAACACACACCCTAAGTAGAAGCCACAAGACTTGGCCCCTCGCCGACGGTTAGCGTCTCCTGACACTTAGTAAGCCCATCATCTTAGGACAGAGACTCAATATATATGATGATATAGCTAGTGCTCAATCTTGCAGGACGCACATCCTCCTGTGAATCCCTTCCCATCTTCTGTGTAAAGCAGTAGTCGATGTTATCCGTATGCAATATGGGGAATGTATGATTCATTTTTTTTTCTTAATCGTATAAGTGATTAACTCGTTTTTTAAGGTGATCAAACAATTTCATTCCATACAATTTACATGTATAAATTAGTATAAACAATTCCCATTATTATATATAATTAACAAGTTATCGCATTCATCCTCAAATTCATACACATGTATTTCCCATATCCCATAAGCATCCAAATTTATATATATGCGTTTAGGTGCATCTATTCTACAAGCAAAATCAAGTAAAGAGTCATTGGGAATTTACTCACTCTACCATGTGGATCAATCAAGGTAATCTGGAAGCAAGTCATCTCCGTATACGGTGTCCCCTAGTCATCAAAATAATATTTATAAGGGATCGAAATAAACTTAGGAAACTAAGTTAATTTTCCTTAAGTTATACTCTTGACTAGTTTTCGTAACTTTTCCCGGTTTTTACTTAAAAGTTCAATTGCGTATGACTTTCTCGTTTTAAATCTGATTTTTATGATCTTATAGTCAATCTTCATCGTTTTCGAGTGTACTTTAACGTGGTGAGGTTATATTTTTTTGATGAGGCACGCGAAACTGCCCATGGCTAAAACAGTAGTGTTCCTCATGTTTTGGAGTGCTTTTGGGCCTTGTATGGTAAATGGGTTTTTTTTTTATAACTTGAGAAATCCTTTGGGCTTGGCCTTAAGATTTTATCCTAAGCTTATTTACAACTTTGATTTATATTCTTAAGGCTAACAACTACTTCATGGGCCCTTTAGTAGGCTTAAGTTGTCAAATGGGCTTGTTTTTGGTTCAAACTAAAGTTAGTGACTTTGTTGTGCCTATGGAGTCTTAGGTGGATTTCTTATGGGCTTCAAAACAACCTCTCTTAATGTTTTAAAGTGCTGGTTAGAATTTTATTGAAGGCCTAACTTAGAGTTCTAGGCTTGTTTTGAGAGTTTTAGGTTCGGTTTTGAGTTTTAGGCTTTGTATACTTCCTATACTTGCTTTAGTTGATCTTTTCACTTTGTTCACTTACTTTCATCATATTTTTAAGTGTCTTTTACCCATATTCTAGATTTGGTCGTGATGATTTAAAGGGTTTCATAGTTGGTTTTTGAACTTGTTTCATCATTTCTTTGAGTTTAGGTGTTAGATCATATACTTAAACTACTTGTATCCAAATCTTAACTTAGCTTTTCTTTCGTAAGATGATTCTTTAACTCATGCTTCTCACAAAGAAATGGAAAATCTTACACTTATTACAACTTCCATATCAAAGCTCATGTCATACAAAGTTGGTTTCTTTATAAAATTTCATATGATGAATTTTTTTTTAACTTAAGTCTAGATTTGAGCATGTTTAACTTAACGGAAATAAAATCAACATTCAAAGGACTTTTGAATCCTCACATCCAGCATGTTCATCTTCCATTCAAGTTCTTGTTTCAAGATTTTCTCAACTTAAAATCTTCTATTCAAAGTGTTAAACAAGTATCTTTACAAAACAACAACTTTACATGCTTATGTTTCAACTTCATGTAAGGGTTTCATGAGTTTGTTTCTTAGAATGGTTTTTGGTGTTATAACAACTTAAACCTTACTTATATCTTCAAGAAATCAAAGTCTCCTAACATAAACACTAACCCACTAATCACAAGAAACACTTACTCGTCCTTAAAGCAAAATACGATGGTTGTGCACAAGGTTCCACTTAAGCTCTTAACTTTGCTTTCTCCTTTTTTCACCTTTTGGGAACCTGAGTTGTTTGATCATTTGGAATGGGGTTTGTGGGAGGTTCTAATGGTTCTAAAAGAGCTTAGATGTTAGAAGAAAGTGATACAAGAAAAGGAGGAGGAAATGCCGTGAGTGAAGTGTGGAAAAATGGTGGCAAAGTTAATTTTGTAGGGTAAGGTTGTTTCTCCTCTTATGTTTGTTTCAAATGAGAGAAAGAAGAAGTAAAAATGAAATTGAAAGTGAGAAAAATGAGGGGAAGAGTGGTCGGTTGGAAATGAGAGAGAATGAGTGTTTAAAATGTCTTGAAAGTATTGTCTTGTGGCTTACACAAAAGTCAACAATTGCAACTATTGATGATGTAAGCATTAAGGAGTGAATAGTGGTGTGTAAGAAAAAGTGATTGATGGTTGAAAGACAAGAGAATGGCCCCCCTTTTCTCCTTGTCCAAATCTGCCATTTAATGTCCTTTGGGGTCATGGAATGGTCTCATCTCATTTAATGAAGTTAAGCATATGAAATCTTATGAAGAATTGTCCATATGTAGTATAAGTGAAGGGGTGATAAGGAAAATGTCTTATCACTAGATTTTGATAAGTTATCAATGGATAAATAATTCCAACTCTCTATTTATAAGTTATCTAAAGTGATTGGTTGGTCTACTTATTGATGTGTAAGGCTTAGACATGAAGATAGGGGTATGGTCTTATAGGAAATTGTTTTAGGGTTTTTATCTTGCATTGTTTTGTAACTTATGATTTGATTTTTATAAAATTGTGAAATTTTCTAAAGTTGAATGAAATTATTGAAATTAAATTATTGATTAATTACTTAGGGTTAAAATTCCTTAATGGTTTTAGGGTTTAGGGTTTTAAGTGACTTCAGAGCTCGCAATTCTTCAAGCTCAGGTTTTAACGATAATTGGTTTTTGAATTGGAAAAATTTAATTCGTTTCTAAATGTAAACTTGAGTTTTTAGTTTAGTTGATCCTTAGTAACATTCGAAAAGTACTCTTAATCAAATCTTAGGCCTACTAATAGTAGGGTTTACACTTAGAACTCTACATGCGTTGTTTAGCATATTAATTGTTCATGCATTCATAAGATTGTGCATTTAATAAATTTTTGCCATGTGGTATTGATAAGGGTATTTATCTCACTAAGCATAAGTTTGCACCCCAACAGTTCTTTACCTTGTAGGTTGATTGATAGTTGGGATAGGGATATGAACCGAGTGCAGAGTGCTACCATTGAATAAGTATGATGAAAAGCTTGTATAGTTAATTTAGAATACTCTAGAAAATGACTAATATCTCAATTAAGTTTAGTATCTTTCGTAAGTTTAGAATTTTTTGGAATTGTTTATCTTCTTTCACTATTTTGGTAATAGATACTGATTCTCTACGGTTTTGAGGAACTATAGAAAAATGGATATCTATAATTATTTATATTATATAATGAGTCAATGAACTAAAATTGAAGACCCTAGCAAATAACTATTTAGAGTTTTGCAATCTCTAACTTGCAAGGTGATTTCCTTATCATGGGTGCACACGTGATATGAAAATTCTAGGCAATACTACTAGGCCCTCCCTAGGGTCGTTATAGTAGTGGCAAGGCTAAATCCATTTATTGATATAGGCTATTTAACCAGTCATTGAATGTCAATTTTAGCAGCCTTAAAAGTACTCATTAGGATGATATTTAACGAAGAACCATTATCAATGAATGTTCTCTTGACCGGAGACCCATTAAGTACGCCTTCCACATATAAGGGGCGATTGTGATTAGAATTCTTCATACACGTGTCTATATCAGTAAATAGAATCACATTTTTGTGTGCTGTAGCCATCCTCTTCACAGGTTGCGCTATGCTGCACTACACTTTATGTATTAACTTTTAGAGATCTATGTGAGAGTAGTTGCTACCACAAGCTGAGCTTTTTCATTGAATCCCAAGAGATCAAAGAAATTCCTAAATTTAGCTACCTTCAACAATGCCATAACAATAAGTGGGTGTTCATCATCCTGAGCTTTGATTGACTTTCCTTTATCTTCATTATTTCTAGTAGTTTGGGCATCAATTATTTTAGTGGTGATGGGATCATGGCTAATGGCATTGATAGCACCCCTTCGGTTGTTGTGGGCGGGAAGTGGATCATTTCTAACATCATTGTTGTCGATGATCAACTCACCATGTGCAACTCAATCATTGAATATTTTCTTCAAAGTGAAACAATCTTTAGTTGGGTGACTGATAATTCGATGAAATCTACAATACTTGGGTCACTCTTTTCTTCATTTGTAGGGAGGCTTAACCTTCGGATGCTTGATATTTCCATCATGGAGCCACTGATTGAGCACTTGATGCACTTTAGCCATAGGACAAGGATATGTCAAAATGGCCTAGAGTTAGTAGGCTTATCATCTTGTTGTTTCTTTGCTCCCCCTGGTGATTTGCCTTGAGCTACACTTATAGGCGAAGTGCGCTTGTTAAATCTCCCAACTTCACTTTTTTGTCATGCCATTAAGTTGTTGGTCCTTTGCGCGTTCTCAGTTAGTGTAGTAAAGGAGGCTAATAAAAGGTTTTGAAGGTAGATCGCGTACTTAGGAAACGTCTTTTGGATACAGATCTTGACCAACTCTCTCTCATCACAAATGTCTTGTATATCTAGTGAGCGCTCCTTAAAGCACTCGATATAATCCATTAGGTCTTCTTTGGAATTTTGTTGGATCATTCCCATGTCAGTAAGGGTGACTCTCTCTTCTGTGGAGAAGAACTTCTCCAAAAACATCTTACACATACTACCCCATGAATATACTAATCTTAGAGGGAGATTAATATACTAGGTGTATGCCTTCTTAGTGAGTGACTTGGAGAATTCTTTCAGTTTCAAATTGTCATCTAGGCCATATACTTCCAACGTCTCGATGAATTTCAGCAAATGTTCTTTAGCACTTCCTTTCTTGCCATTCAATAGTATGAACTTCGGACTGACATAATCCTTAAGGTATGACTTTGCGACAATGCGTTGGTGATACAGAAGCTTCAGTTCTGATATCCCAACGGTAGATTTCGCTTGTATCTCCTTGAAATATATATCCAAATCTTCTTCGATTACAAATGAACATCTCTGAGTAGATGCTTTGGCCCTTAGTGATATCATGGGAGCAAGATGCATAGGCACTAGATTTACAAGTATAGATCTTGCAAACATAGGATTCATTGGTGTTAGTTAAACGGAGTCAATAATTCTGATACGTGACATAACATGTGAGGATGATGAGCTTCCAATCTGAACTCCTTGCTTCCTTAGTTCAGGTAATGAATCTTGTGTGGTTGTAGGTTCTACAGTAGGAAGTTGTTCTCCAATGCCAGGAGTAACATGCTCGTTGACAACTGGATAGTTAGGTAGGCTATGTTGTTGCACTACATTAGAAGGATTTGAGGAAGTTGCTCCTTATTGCGTAGTAGCAAAGGCAGCTAAAGTAGGTACACATTGAGAAAACATCGCCATGAGTTCACTTAGGTTCCAATTTATGACGACCCTAAGAGGGGCCTAGTAGTATTGCCTAGAATTTCCATATCACGTATGCACCCAAGATAAGAAAATCACCTTACAAGTTAGAGATTGCAAGACTCTAAATAGTTATTTGCTAGGGTCTTTAATTTTAGTTTATTGACTCATTATATAATATAAATAATTATGGATAACCATTTTTTTTCCACAATTCCTTAAAACCGTAGAGAATTGGTATCCCTCACCAAAATAGTGAAATAAGATAGACAATTTTAGAAAATTCTACACTTACTAAAGATACTAAACTTAATTGAGATATTAGTCGTTTTTCGAAGCATTCCGAATTAACTACACAAGTGTTTTCATCATACTGATTCAATGGTAGCACTTTGCACTCGATTCCTATCCCAATCCTAACTATCGATCAACCTGCAAGGAAAAGAACTGTTAGGGAATAAGCTTACGCTTAGTGAGATAATTACCTTCATCAATACCGTATGATAGAAATTTATTAGATACATAATCATATGAAAGCATGAACAATCAGTATGCCAAACAACGCATACAGTGGCCTAGGAATTGCATACGACTCAGAATTACGCTCCCTATAGTCAGGGTTTAGAGATAATTAACCGACCCAAACCAAAATCCGGGTTCTAGACCTTGGGTTTTAATTCATTAGCACTATTGTGCTTAAGTCAAAACAAAACTATGTATATATATATATACATATATATATTTTCATTATTGAATAATAAATCATATTTTCAATATCCTAAGTCTAGCAGTATGGTAGCCTCCGCAATCCACAAACACATACCCTAAGCAGAAGCCACAAGACTCGGCCCCTCGTTGATGGTTGGTGTCTCCCTACGCCTATGAATTTTTCCTTAACTTAAGTCTAGATTTGAGCATGTTTAACTTAATGGAAATAAAATCAACATCCAAATGAATTTTGAATCCTCACGTCTAGTATGCTCATCTTCCATTCAAGTTCTTGTTTCAAGATTTTCTCAACTTAAAATCTTCCATTCAAAGTGTTAAACAAGTATCTTTACAAAACACCAACTTTACATGCTCATGTTTCAACTTCATGTAAGGGTTTCATGAGGTTGTTTCTTAGAATGGTCTTTGGTGTTATAACAACTTAAAATCATACTCATATCTTCAAGAAATCAAAGTCTCCTAACATAAACACTAACCCACTAATCCTAAAAACACTTACTTGTCCTTAAGCGAAATATGGTGGTTGTGCACAAAGGTTCCACTTAAGCTCTTAACTTTGCTTCCTCCTTTTGCAACCTTTTTGAAACCCGAGTTGTTTGATCCTTTGGCATGGGGTTTGTGAAAGGTTTTAATGGTTTTAAAAGAGCTTAGATGTTGGAAGAAAATGACACAAGAAAAAGAAATGGGAGTACCTTGAGTAGGACTTAAAAGTGGTAACCAAATGGAGGATTTTTGTGGTGTTGAATTTCTTCTTTTGATTTGTGTTTAAAGTGAGAGAAAAGGAAGTGAAAATGAGAGTCAAAGAGGGACAGAGTGGCATATTTTTGAATGAGAGAAAATGTGTATATGAGAAGCTTTAATTGATTATCTTATAGCTTACACAAAAGTTAACAATTGAAACTATTGATGATATAAGTATTAAGAAGTGAATAGTGGTGTGTAAGAGAAAGTGATTGATGGTTGAAAGACAAGAGTATGGCTTCCATTTTCTCCTTGTTCGAATCTACCATTTAGTGTCCTTTGGGGTCATGGAATGGTCTTGTCTCATTTAATGAAGTTAAGCATGTGAAATCTTATAAAAAATTGTCCATATGTAGTATAAGTAAAGGGGTGATAAGGAAAATGTCTTATCACTAGATTTTAATAAGTTATCAATTGATAAATGATTCCAACTCTCAATTGATAAGTCATCTAAGGTGATTGGTTAATCTACTTATTTATGTGTAAGGCTTAGACATGAAGATAAGGACATGGTCTTATAGGAGATTGTTTTAGGAATTTCATCTTGCATTGTTTTATACTTTATGATTCGATTCCTATAAAATTGTGAAATTTTCTAAAGTTGAGTGAAATTATTGAAATTGAATTATCGATTAGTCAGTTAGGGTCAAAATTCCCTACTTGTTTTAGGGTTTAGGGTTTAGGGTTTTAGGTGAGTTTAGAGCTCGTAGTTCTTCAAGCTCAGGTTTTCTTAATAATTGGTTTTTGAATTGGAAAATTTTAATTTGTTTCTAAATGTAAACTTAAGTTCTCAGTTTTGTTGATCCTTGGGAACGTTCGGATGGTTTATAACTTATCCATATATAACATGGCTTATAAGTGAAAATAAGGGAATTGTCTTATATGAAATTCTTTTAGGGCTTGGTTCTCAAATTAATTTGTAGGTTGTGATCTACCTCTTAAGAAATTTTAGAGTTTTCTAAAGGTGAATAAAATTTATTGAAATTATATTTTTAATTATTTATTTAAGGTTATAAGTTCCTGATTATCCCAAGGTTTAGGGTTTGAGTGAGTTTAAGTATGTTTTAGGATTTTTCACCAACTTGGGACTAATTGACTTATACTTAAGAGCTTAAGGTTCAATTGGCTTAATTATTTAGGAACATCGCTTTATTAGGCAACATATATATATATATATATATGTATATATACGATAGATTAAAAAAAAGAAGGAAATTGCTTAATAAAATATTTATATATATATACATATTGTAGGGCTACTTATGTACACAAGTAAAGTAATTTTTGTAAATTTATTAATTTATTACTTTAACTAGCTTAGTATTGTTGTTTATTATTACTTAAAATAGTCCTTAATTCATTCGTTTTTAGTTTTATATGATTTCACAAAATTATTGGTAATTTTATTAATTTATGGTTTTTCAAGCATTGAGATAATTTTATAGACTTTTAAAAATTTTTATGATTTGATATTTACGATTCCTATTAAGTTTAAGTTTACATTTTTAAAAGTATGCGTATGTAAGGATTGGGGTTTTCTTACATGATTAGGGTTTCCAAATCATATAATAGTGTCTTTCAAGTTCGTTTTAAGTTTCGAGTTTAAAACTTTAGTCGGTTTTCATTTTATGTGGTCTTATCGACTTAAGGAAATATTTACAATACTCGAGTCTGGCACCCTGTTTAGAAGGTTAAATTTACAGAGTCTATACGATTAGTCTCTTGCAGCTCATGCGTTAATTGCACATTATCAAGGATACCTTCTTGTGTGCCGTCACCACGATTAGAGTCTCCAGTTGGAGGTAGATTTTGATCATTAGTCATAGTATTAACATTTTGCTCTTGATTAGTTCCTTCAATAGGGTCAGGTTGTCTTCAACTTAGAAGTACCATGATGTGAGTATCAAGTCTTTCTTCCCTAGTGGAGTCGCTAGAAAAATATGTGGGTATTGGGTACAGATGTAAGTATTATGTGTGTGCTACACGTAAAGTCGCACTACACGTGACTAGGGGAATGACTTAAGTGATTCGTATGGGATGATCAGGAGAGAAGTGTAGGGAGGAGGAGTAGGCAATCTTAGTAAGGCTCTACAACGTATGGTGACAGTAGAGGAGCGCGACAACAACAAACTCCAAGATTAATAAAGAACGGGGTAGTATTCTTGAAGTGTTTAAGTGTTTGATCTTTGAGACAAAGTTCCAGCAAGGTAACAGTGTTAATGGGTGTTTTTTCTCTTATTCAAATGGGGATCTGAATAGTGTATTTACAAGGAAGGGTAATTGATCACATCCGTCAGATCATGACGGTCGTCAATGGTTAAGATTGAAGCCTCTTATTAATGGATCTTAAGTGGGCTATTTTCATGGGTTTAAGCCCAAGTAAATGCTTTATTTATTATTCTAGTATGAGCTAAACCAAGAAAGGTTGGATTAGATGGACTGATCCAATAGGCCCTACTCTAAGCTTGCAATGCCAAGTCTCCCTTAATCATCCCAATAATTTATGGGCTTGGCTCCTTAGGCCCTATCACCTTAGTCTGAGGAGTCAAATCCATTTAATTAATAGGCTTGAAAGCCTAATATTAAATTTGGTCTTCTACATTTACATAATCAACTATAACAAATATGTACATATAATTATATACCTAAATAGCTATATACATATATGATCACATATAGATAAGAAAATACTATACATATCTTTCAATATATGTATATGAAATTTCTAACAAGAATAATACCATACATATAGATTTCACTACATATCCTTAAAACACATAATATTACAAAATATATAACATAATAAATACATATCATAGGGGTCACAAGAGAAATCAAATGCAATATGTATACTAACTAGTTATTCCTTGTTGATGTCTTGAGAATTTGTTTGAACTAAGGCTTTTCTTCTCCTTCTTGTAGTTTGTTGAAAAAGAGGACAAGAATTTAAGAAACCAAAGGAATGAAAAAGAAAAGGGAAGAGAACTTTCAGTGAGCAAAGGGAAAAAGTATGTGTAATTTATTATGTTTAAGAAGATAAAAGTAAAATGAAAATGATGAGTTTGTTGTACATATGCAATTGGCTAAGGAGGAAAGAAAAAGATAAAAGGCCTAAAAGAAAAAAGAAAAAGAAGATATCATGGGTAATTAATTGATTTGACTATTGGGTTATCTAATGCTTTTGTTTTATCTTCTTTATAAGCACATGTAGAAGAAAGAAATAACATGTGGCGATTGAAACATGATTCTAGAAGAAGAAAACAAGGGAGTGAGAAAAGAAAAGGAAGAAAAAGGAAAAAGGAAAAAAAAAACAAGAAGGAAAAAGAAAAATTAAAAATTATTAGGTTTACTTTTCTAAATATAAAATTATAGAATTATTAATAATTATGAAATAATATTCATAATTTTATAAATTTTATTAATTAAGTTGTTGCTCTTTAAGTTTATAAATATTTGAGAGCTATCTTAGCTCTTTTATTAATAATTTTACGCGATTACATGAGTTAGTCGATAATCATATTCCATTAGGATTTTAATACTATTAAGGTATATTTATAGATTTTATAAGTCTAAGTTTATTGTTTTAGAGTTTTTGTGAAGTTCAAGTTCAATCTCTAGTATTTTTGCATACATAGTGTTTAGGATTTTTGTACGCAATTAAGGTTTCAATCAACATTCTAAGGTTTTTCTTACTCATGATATATTCAAATTTATAATTTAATAAAATTTTTAACTTATTTAACCTTATCGACTTGTAAAGTTATCAAGGGCACTCGAGTTTAACTTAGAGTTTAAACCAAAACTTTACAAGGTTTATAGCTTCATTCTGTAACTCATGTATTATCTTTAGTTTATGGTTCTATCATACTTAGTTAGCTAGATTTTAAGTCTATTTCCATTTGATTCAATCTCTAACTTAGTTTCTAATTCAACTCCTAATTACAATTTACTCATATGTCCTAATACATCCACCAATACATTCTCTAAAGTTTATCTAACTTCGTTTCAAGTATATAAAGTCTCAAATTTAGTTTCTAATCACTTCCTAATTCATTACATATACCTACCCTCTGAATAAAATGTACTCTATATGTTACAATAATTTCCTACAATTTTTATTCATAACCAGAATTAAAGTACACCATATAGCCTAACACCACTTTAGTTTGACTCAACTACACCTTACTTTATTACTTTAACACTTTACATATAACATGTATATTAACACCAAGTTTAAAATACTCAATTCTAATGCTTTAAATATTATAAATTTAATTTATCAACACCGCTTAATATCAATATACCAAAAAACTTACCAAATCAAAATCCAAGTCAGGTCATTGAAAAATTATTAAGTATATTTTGATAAATAGCTACTTTATTAGGATTTTAGGACTTAAAAATTAAATAAATATATGAAAAATAGCTTTCAAAAAAAAATTTCCATGGTAATTCAATAAATATTATAGGTAGTTTACATAAAATTTTGGAGGCAAAACAACATTGATAAGACTTTTGAAAACGAAAGCGAAATTAGCTCAAGTTTAGTATTTTCTTAAGAACAATATATTTCGAAACTTAATTTTAACAAAATAATATATTTTTTCTCAATACTACGTGTAAAATTATGCTAGAATACAATTTTCTAGAATTTTCTAAGTAATTTTGATATTCTTGCTAATTTTTGTAAAATTAAAGTGCAAATTGGACTCAATAGAAACCACTGCTTTTGACAACTCCTAGCCACCTTTGGTTTGTTGGTGCCACCAAATGTGAGGTTCACTATTAGATGGTGGTCTTACTTCCTTCCCAAGCCATAGTTTAGTTCACACACACTAATATAGCCCTAAAATGCACTATTATTTCTAAAATTTCCTTAAGAATTGTCTCAACTCTCTCCAAGCTTCTCGTCTTTTTCTTAGATAGTAAAATGTCTAAAAGGACTATTGTAGGTAAGTTCCTGATTTTATAGAGCCAATTGGGGTTAGTGGATTTTGCTTTTTCGGTTATAGGTATCTTATAACAACTTTTTCTGTATTCTTAAGTATCTTAATTCACTTCTCAATCGTACTAAATCATGACCACTAACTACCATGCTACGTGTTATTGTCCAGCATCTCCCAACATGACATACATTTCTTCGAAATTTTTTACTATATTTATTTTAGTATATTTTAATACATATTAGATATTTTAATTAATTTTGGGTATACTTTCTTACATGTAAATTCATATTTAATACAAATAAACACTCTTAAATATAATTCTTGTTATTTTATGATTGTTAGTATATATATATTTTATCTCTAGTGGTTCATTAATTATTAGAACCTATTTTACGTGTTTTTGATAAATAACAAATAAAATACGTATAACCTATAAATATAATATTTAATTATTTTATTTTTTTCAAATCTATACTTATGGTATTACTTTTACTAATATTTTTAACTTTGTCATAAAATTTATGCTCGAAAGGACAGCTTACGTGATCACCTTAAATTTAACGTACCGAATCCGATTTGTCTAATTGCAAGACTTACAAATTTAATTATTAATTCTCAAAAGCTAACCTTATTTTGATATTTCCTGATATACCAAATTGAAGTAAGAATTTCTTGCACCTTATCTCTCTAATCACCAAGCTCTCATTATGAAGCCTAATGGTTGAAACCAAACTCTTTTCATCTAGCAATAGTTGATCAGTAAATGCTTAATAGTTTATGTAAAATTGATTAAATAAAAAAGAAGAAAAAGAAAAACAAAATAATAGTGAGACCATTGGAAAAATCTCTTAAATAAGTTTTCATTTGTGATTGGCAAAAAAAGAAAAAAAAGTTCTTCATTTGTGGCTAGTGCATTTAAGCAAGCTTTCTAGATATGATGTTTAACTTTAGGTAAAACATTGAAATACCATGTCAACTTCTATAACCTCTTCTATAATAATACAAGGTGGAAGCTTCATCTACTCTCTTTCACTTCTATTTACAGTTAAATCTTCCATGACTAAGTTCTAATCGTATAATGTCCATTTCTTCCATATGGCTAAAATAAGTTATCTTCTTTAAATTAAGAAGGTATAAGAACTGATTTAATAGTATCCTCTTCCACCTTTGGTGATTAGTTCCTTACTTCATCCACTTTTCACAATATTCAACATTAGTCTAAATATAGATATATATGCTATTTCATCAGTCTACTATAGGTTTAGTAGATGTAAACTGAAATAATGTAACAAATAGGAACCTATGTATTCTTTCATATGTTTAACTTATTTCCATTTTTAATATTCTAGCAGTTATTCTCTAAGATGGCCTCCTTCCCCCTTTGTAAACTCTAACAACATTGACTTAATCTACCATCTTTTGATGAGTTTTGAAAATCCATTCTATGACAACGGATTGTTTTAGCACTTTAGCCCATAAGGTTTCATGATTGGAAGGTATTCTCTACACCATTTCAACTAACCTTGATGTTTGCCTACTACTTCCAATGAGCTTCTCGTTTATACCTCACCATGATAGATGTGACCTCCTTGAACCATTTTTTCTTATAAATTTGAGTATATTCATTACATAGTTGGGTATAATGAACCCAACTACTTTAAGTAAGACTTCTCTTTCTTTTTTTTTTTAGAGATAAAAGAGAGTTCTTTCATGGCTATGACTTATCTCATCCATAGGTAATCTTAGGTGAAATATGTAAATTTTATTAATATTCCTAGCTTAAGACCAGTTTTTTATAATGTTGTAGATTTAAGGATACAATTGCAATGGTTGCGTATATGCAATGTGCATCTCATACTATACATCACCTTAAAGTAGTGACATAGAATGACACATAAATGATGACTTAGAGAAGAAGAGGTTGGGAGGAGGATTAAACAGCCTCAAAGAGCTCTAATGCACTAGGTAGAAGAGTTATAAAGTTTTAACTCCACTATTATAGATGAGAAATAATGTATTCTTTACTTTGAACTCTATTTGATCTTTGTGGTAGCAATTTGACACCACATAGACATTGCTCACAATTTTTGAATGTATTTGAAATGAGGAGGAGTTGAGTATTTATAAAATAAAGTTATTAATGATGTTTGTCAAATTATGTTAACGATTGATAATTAAGATGACTCCTCCTCTTAATGGATTCTTCCATATGCTCTTGTTGCATACAAGCCCATGGATAGCCCATCTAAATGCATGAGCTTCCTTAAAAAAGGTTATGAGCAAGTGAACAAACTAATCAAAGGTCCTTACTTTAAGCTCATTATGCCAAATGTCCCTAAGTTATCCCAAATCCATGGATTTAGCTCTTTGGGCCTTGCGACCTTAGTCCATAGAGTCTAGTCATTAGTAGGCCTAATTCAATATACTAATTTTGACCCTTTACAATTTTCCCTTTAATTAAAGTCCTTTGAAATTCAAAGGGGTTTGGCATTGAAAATATTCTTTAAGATAGTCAAAGTTGTTTTCTGGTGCATATGCACTATTAAAATAGTTGTAGTGGGGCCAAGTGTGCTCAAGCGACTAAAAACTTTGTTTACTAATGGATTTTATTATAAGATCCCGATGTAGCATTCTAAAATAATAACAATAATAATAATTTTTATTCAAAAGTTCACAAGCTTGCAACACCTAATTATGTATGTTTACTTCCCTTAAGACAATTACACTCTTTTTTTAGAGCATATAGCTCTTGTACATGTAAGCATAGCTAATATAAAAACCTATTCAACTTTTACCTTCTATTATAATAAGTAGGACTTGCTTCAAACCTTGCAAAACTCTTGCAATTTAAAGTTTACTTGTCATTGGGCACAAAATAGTGCCTAGTCTTTTTTTTAACCTTCTTTATTATTAAATGGAATTTGTACCAAATTAAAGCTTGATGATTTCCATATCTGTATAGGCTATCATTCCTTCTTCATTTCTTATGCACATCTTGGACTTCCCTGCTTCTCTTGATCACACTTATGGATCTTTTGTTGATAATATATGCAATATTTGACAAACTCTTAAGGCATGGTAAGATTGAATTTGATGTGATGTAAATGGTGACTTTTTTGTTTATTTTGACTTCTTAGATTGGCCATCATCAAACAACTTCTTTTATCTTTATGTTGGAACCATGGGTGTTCTTGTATACGATGAGTGTGTACTTCCATTATGCTTTGTCTTCCTTGGATTTTTTTTTTCTTTGCATTAGATTCACGTTGGCCATATATGTGAATGGGCAACTTCATAAGCTTTTAACATTTAATTAATAATTATGATGATGGCAATATATGATGTCATGAGCCAGTGAAGTTGTATTTATGAGGAAAATGGGCTAAAATAATAAAGTAATGCTTCATAATTTGATGGTGTTTCTTTTTTAGACTAATTGATGATAATTGTACTCATAAGTCAACTAAGTCGCTATGCATGTTCAGCATCCTTCCAAGGCTTGTATTTTTGGCTCCATTTTTCTCTTTAAAATCGTTTTGTCTAAACTTTTCTAAAATATTTAAAAAAAAATGGCTTCAAGACATGATAGGCTTGACAAATATGTATATGTATGTAGTACATATTATTAGACAAAGTGGTAAAGTTTGAATGTGATGATGGAACCATGGCTTTAAATTAACATGGATCATTATGAACAGGTGGCCTAACATGTACAATGTCGCTTAGGTAGATCCTCTTAACAAAATCAGTCATCTTGTAAACAGATGCTATGATATAACTTCTTCTTGTATTTGAATTGATTGCACCTTTGACTTTTCTTTTTATTGTTCCTACACATTTACAAGAAATTGGAGCTATGAATGTTGTTGATAGGCTGTGTAACCCTATACCCCCCTCCTTTCCCCTTCGAGTTTTTTTGTCCTCCAAATCTAACTCAACAAAGAAAAGTAGTTAAGTGCATATCCTAGTTCTTTTTTTTTTGTTTTCATTTTACCATCTAGATTACATAGTCAACAACTACCTAATTCTATTTTAAAGTGAGATGCTCCCAAATCTTTTCAGTAAATACAACGGGGAGAAAAAAAAGCATGTTCCTATATATTAGCTACATCTATCATGTGCATGCAAGAGATATTATATAATTCATACCAATGAGATTGTTAGGAATAATATCTCATAACATTCATATTTTTTTGCTTCATTAGGACCCAATCCTTGACCATATATAAGGCTCCATTATAATTTCTTACTTTATGAATTAGTTTACCATGCCATATATAAACTTGTGGTCCTCTAATTTGATCTCTCTTCTTTTTTTTTTTTGGCTTTCCTTCTCCCTTTCTTTTTACTTGTCTTTAATATGAATATGCCTTTGTACTTGCCAACTCAAAATTTTAGAGTTTATGAAGTTTGATTAAATTGTTGCTTAGCATCTAGTCTTAGTTATTTTTTTTTAATATATAGTAACTTTACCTTGATTTTCCTATATTTTATAGGTAAGTGAAATTATAGAAGTCTAGTTGGTCTCTATCTCCTTCTCCTCTAAGTGGTAGTAATAGCACTTTACCATTACTCACAACCTTTAAGATTTAGAAGTGGTTTGAACTTGTAGTAGCAATTGTTTGTTTTTTCTCATAATTAGTAGTTTTGTTCAATTGGACAACAGGTAAGGGACCTGAGAAAAATTGACCCCCTACTACTAATGTTGGTAAACTAGAGGATGAAATGTGTAATGCTTTTAACTTAAGACGTTACAAACTGCTACGTATCATTACTAGCTAATAACATGTTAAGGCATAAACAATAAACTCTAATCTCCAAATCATAATTATTAATCCAAAATAATCTCATAAGAATAACTATGCAAATAATTCAAACGACTCCTAAGTAATTATCTTATAATAACCATAAGATTTAAAATTTAACTATGCTAACTCATTTGTCATCTTTAGAGTAGAGTACAAATTTGCCACTCTCCCCATCTTACTAGTAATAGTAATATGGTTTGTTGTACTCGTTTTATTCATATGTTCATCTAAGGTTCTTGCTATTAAAAAAAGATAAAGGAATGAGTTAGAGCTTAGTATATGAAGACCACAAATACATATCTATGACATGCATAATGTAGTAATAAATTTCATACAAATGGTTATTTTCTTTATTTAAATTAGCAAATAACATAATTTAAGACTATTTACGATTAACCTCAAATTAGAGTAACTCATGACTCCATATAAGGTTCATAAGTCAAGACATAAGCATTGCAACCTTCGATCTAAATTGGCACTATGGCTCCTAGATGCTACATAGCCCAATTGGTATTAAGACATTAGTATTATGATCCTCGGACACTAATTTATCTACCTTGGATCATTTCTAAGAAAAACTCCACTAGGGACAATGGTACTAAGAATCACTAATTGCTTCCTCATGGATATTTAGTATGACCCCTTAAGCTTAATAATCTATAAGCAGCAAGAGATTTACAATTCATACATTTATTAGTCAATTTATGTCTTACTAGCTACACATTCATAGATAGTAAATAAGATTAACATGTACCTAGATCCCATATAATATGTTAATTGACTATAGTAAGAATTTGAATCAATCTCTACTCTTAAAGTATAAAATGAAGCAAAGTTTCTTTAAGACTTATTTTTTATATTTCAAAAATTTAATTCTAATCTTATTTCATTTTATGCTCTTTCCTAAATCCATATATTGTTGAACTTAAAGTTCATAGTTTGATTTTGATGAAAACAATACTTGTTAATAAAAGAGAATCTTGGGTTAATTGTTAAATGACCTTCAATTTGCAAATACTTTAGAATATCAATTAACTCTTCAATGTTTAAATTTCTAGACTTAATATTACAACAATGTAACATAGAAAGAAATTTGAGAAACTAGTGCGTATGTGTTGGTTGTGTGCTTCTACAATGTAGAGAATGGAGAAAGATTGCTACACTATGAGGGAATCAGCCTACTAATGTATGGAGAAGCTGCCTTGTTGGTAAAACAATTGAAGGACCTACTATTTTTAGCCTATCAGCTTGTTGGTAATAAGAAGAATTGTCTTGTTGATGACAAGGCTTCCAATGAAAGTTTAGTTGGCTTCTGTTCTTCATGCCAACCTGATCGTGTTTTATGATGGTGTTGCTACTAGTATTGATTTCGGCCTATTGTCCTAGCGGCATTGAGGAGAGCCAACTTGCTAATAGTTGTATTGTAACTAGCTACTAGAATATTTAATACACTATAACGGGAAGAAATTCATGAGATGGTATAAATACTTAAACTACCTGTAAAGACTATAAGATAACTCATCTAAGACCTATAATATTCCTTTGTTCTTGTAAAAAACATTCTCTTTGCTTCTTGTACTTACATTTGCAAATGATTAAAGAAAGCTTTGTTGTATAGTGCTTAGGGTTTGAGAGTTGCTATCTAAAGAGCACTATACTTATGAGATTGAAAGTTTCCTATGAGCTTGTGTTTAAGTGTATAAGTGATCTTGTGTAGCTCTTTTGAGGATTTATTGAGTTATTGATAAAAGTGGTGCAACATTCTCAATTGGAGGCAATTGGTGTTCATGGAGAGTAAGGGGTGATTCAAACTCCACATTATATCATGACTTGATCTTTCCTATCCTTATCTCTTTCTAAAATTTCGCATACATTACATTGTTTCATTATCTAGTTTACTTATCTTATTGCATTTATTGTTTAAACTCAAAAAGAAGTAAAAAGTTGTCATTAATACTCAGTTCACCACCTCCCCCTCCCTTCCCTGAGTATTAGCCTAGTATTTCAATTACAATCAGAGCTAAATCTCTATATTTATTGCTTAATAGCATTTAACGTAAAGATCATGGTATTAAATGTACTAAGCTTCATGGAGTGATGAGCTATTAGTAGGCCACAACTTCTAATTAGTGGAAATTATCCTTATTGGAAGTGTAGAATGTAAATTTTCATCTTGGAGTAGAATAGGAAGTTTTGAGATGTTTTAGAAAAGGGTCCAATTAAAATAGCAGACTGATAAGCTCTAAATTAGACTATTTTACATAGTAATTTTTGATAATTTTCCCTTAGAATTTGAGTTTATTTTTAGATAATGATACTTAACTAAGTAAAATTTTGTTTTATAGGTTTTGAAATGATTTACATAAGAAAACGAGAAGATAGAAACAAGTTTTACTTAAATCGGACCTAAAATGAGCAAGTTGTGAAGGTTTGAAAATTAATGTAATCGAATTTTATGACTATGTCGTTTTCAAGTAAAAGTGGAGCTTATTTTCATGTATCACAGCTAGTGGCATGACCAAATGACATAACCATGTCCTTGATCATGTTGTTCCCATTTTTTTTTTTAAAAGAAGAAAACTTGAATGGCAATCAAGTACATCATGTCCCCAATCGTATCATTTGCAGCTAACATATTTTTCTCACTTCCTATATAAAAATTCATTAGGTTTTTATTACAGAACTTTTTGTACAACTTTTTGAAAGTTTTTAAAGCCAAGAACACTCAATAGAGCAAGGCAAAAAGAAGACTTCAAGATTCAACTTTTTGTAGATTTCATGATTCTTTCTTCTAATTCCTTTTATTCTTTGATTTTAGATTGTTATTCTATGATGTGTAGATAATAGATCTTTACTATTTAGGTCTAGTGGAACTAAGATTTTACATGTGATTATTGGTTTATTTAGATCTAATAAATATCTTTATTCTTTTTGAATCAATTATGAGTGCTTACATGTTTTAGGTTAATAATTTTGCAGGTTATTAATTTAAATATGATATTATACAAGAAGATCGAGAGATTTTTTGTATAATAAGATCTAGCATAGTTGATGAGAGTTTGTGTAATGTTGGAGATAAATTGTAAGACTTTTTTTGGAATTATAACATTGTCTTTAATATCATTTTTAAGAGAATTTGTTACATGATTAATGTGATCTTAGATTACGTTATAGGGAAGAGATTTTATTAGGTAATCTAGAGATTAGGGTTATTAAGCTTAAGGAAATTATTAATTTTAGAAGAGAGTTCTCCTGGTTAAGAAGAAACTAAAGATTTAATTAGATTATTTTTAAGGAAAGTAACATATGTAGATCTAGGGAATCAAGATTTAGGTACGTTGTTAAGTCTTGAATTTAATCTTTAATCTTTTGTTTTTTTACTTAGTTCTTGATTAATTATTAAATTAATTAGTTGTTACAATTTTAGTTTAAAGAATTGAGTTCTTAAATTGGATTGTTTAGTTAAATAATAGAGCTAAAGTTAATATTAGTATTTGAGGTCTTTAAGGGATAGACTCGGACTCACATTTGCTATATTGAAATTTGATAAGTGCACTTGTCTTATATCAAGTTTTTGATACCGTTGCTAAGGGCTTCGAGATTAAGAAAACTCATTGCTTCATTAGTTTAACTATTCTTTTCTTTGTTTTCCATTATTTTCTTTTAATTGTTTTAAGTTGCGACTGATTTTTATATTTATGCCCTTTATAGTGCATGACTTAAAGTAATCTAAAAGATTTAGTAGAGCTTAATCTTGAGATTAAAAGAATAACCCTTTAGAAATTGAGATTATGAGTGAAACAAATAGTAGCTACAATCGAAAATGGGTCAGTTGTGGAGGTTAAGGGAGAAGGTAAAGAGGCGAATGATCAAGTCAATGATCTATAAGATCTACTACAAAATCCTGAACCAGTAGCCAATAATGGCAATGAAGCACATGGAACAATGTTCGATTATTTAAGGCCTTACTCACTAGGCCTAACTCTAGTATCACTAGAACAACAGTCACTACCAATAATTTTCAAATTGTACCCAACATCATTTAAATATTGTAATAGTATGTGCAGTTTAATGGTCTCTAAGATGAAGATCTTAGCGCTCACATCTTTAGTTTTCTAAAGATTTGTGATACATTCAAAATTAATGGAGCTACGAATGACACTGTCCAATTGTTGTTATTCCCTTTTACCTTGAAGGGAAGAACAAAGTAGTGGTTAAAGTCCTTGCCACAAAACTCGATAACAACATGGAATGATTTGGCAGAGAAATTCTTAGAGAAGTATTTCCTACTAATAAAGACTACTAACCTTCAAAATGATTTTTTTTTTTTTTTTGCTTTGCCAACTAAAAGCTGAAACCTTATATGACACTTGGAAGCGGTTCAAGGACTTACTTAAGAGATGCCTACACCTTGGCCTTCCCTCCAAGAGGCATCCTTTCCTTGTTCGTTGTGGTGGTTTATGAACACTACTCATGGAATTGTTAAATTCATTTCCTCTACCTTACTCGGTTGACCAGCTTGTGGGTGCAAATTCTAACCTTCTATAATGCTCTTAATTTGACTACAAGACAAATGATTGATGCTTTAGTAGGAGGTACTTTGAATACAATAAACACTTGAGCAAGTGTAAAACTTAATTGAAGGGAAGGCAATGAATAACTATAAATAGGAAAGCACCCAAGTCAGGTAAAGACCTATGGGAACTCATGATGTGGACCTAGCCACTACTTTAGCAGCTAAAGTAGATCTTTTGAGCAAGAAAATTGATGCACTTTTTGTTGGTC
This sequence comes from Lumnitzera racemosa, assembly GCA_024138005.1. Taxonomy (NCBI): domain Eukaryota; kingdom Viridiplantae; phylum Streptophyta; class Magnoliopsida; order Myrtales; family Combretaceae; genus Lumnitzera; species Lumnitzera racemosa. The sequence goes on from JAMXBC010000002.1 coordinate 75,961,416, forward strand.
CTCAATGAGCACAATTATGTATGAATGATTTTAATGCGTAAGGGTATGGATGACAAGAACAAATGGAATAGGTGGATTACATAGGAAATCTACCTAGGCAATAGAATAACCTCTTCAGCAATTCTTACAATTTCAACTGGAGGAACCATCCTAACTTTTCATGGGGAGGTTAGAATCAAGGCCAACAGAAAGCTACTTTTAGTCAACCTGGATTCCAAAGACAACCACCACCCCTTGCTTAAGAGAAGAAGCCTAGTTTAGAAGAGCTCCTTACTAAATATATTTAAGGCAATGAGGCCCGGCCATCCAACATCGAAACATCGTTAAGAAATCAAGAGGCTTCCAACTAAAATCTTGAGAACCAAATTGGTTAACTTGTAAAAATGATTTTTGAAAGGCAACAAGGGATACTCTTAGGAAACACCGAGATAAACACTAGGGAGTATGTCAATGTAGTAACCTTGAGAAGTGAGAAGGAGTTACAAGTTGAGAGAAAGGATGGCAAGGAAGTAGTTGAGAAAGAGGTAGAAGCCTAAGGCAAAGAAGATGTAGAGCCACTAAAGTCAGATGAGAAGTTACACCCACCAAAAGTAAAGTAGTATAAGTCACCCATCCCTTATCCATAGCGCCTCAAGCAAGATTACACTAATTTAAGTAAGCAATTCGATAAATTCCTCAATCATTTTAAAAAATTACACTTGAACTTACCTCTTGTTGATGCTCTACTGTAGATGTCAAAATATGCAAAATTCCTAAAGGATCTCTTGTCAAATAAGAAGAAGCTAGAAGGTCTTTCAACTATTACACTTAATGAGGAATGCTCTACATTACTCTAGAAGAAATTCCCAAAGAAATTAACATATCCAAGGAATTTTACTCTTCCTTGTGTACTTAGAAATTTATTGATTGAAAATGCTTTGGCAAATGTAGGAATTAGTATTAATTTGATGCCATACAAATTATTTAAAAAGCTCAGGTTAGGAAAACCTAAACCAACATGCATGTGTATTTAATTAGTCGATAGGTCTACCATATACCATAGAGGCATCATAAAGGATGTTTTAGTGCGAGTTTACAAGTTTATTTTTCCTATGAACTTTGTTATTGTTGACATGGATGAGGATTTTGAGGTTCCATTGATCCTAGGTAGACCCTTCCTAGCTATTGCTAGGGTTTTGTTTGATTTTAGTGAGTATAAGCTCATCTTAAGGGATGGAGATGAAGACAATGTTTTCCAAAATTTGGATTCAATGCATAAGTCTCTTGACTTAGAGGACATAAGTTATGATGTTAAATCCACTAACATTTCTAAATGTTTGTAGGAAACACATGTCAAAGAACCCACAAACAATTGCTTAGAAACAAGAGATGGAAAGATAGTTAAAACCCTTAATCAATCTAAAGTTGTATCTCAATTGGGAGCTAATGAATCCAATGTTGTAAAGAAAAGGTTTAAACAATTTTGTAGACCAAGGGATGGAAAGTTAGAGCCTTCTAAAATAAAACCATCGATATTGGAGTGGAAACACTCAAAAGATTATTTGGAACATGCTTTTGTAGTGAGGAGCTCAAAGCTACCAATGACTACTCTATCCAAGCGAAAAGTAGACAAAAAGAAGAAACTCAAGTTAGATGAATTTGATGAGTGGTGTGATAAGAAGAAAGCTAGTGGAAGCCATATACCTAGAGAAGAGAAGTTGTGAGACCAATAAAAGAGGGGGAAAGCTATTCATGTATGGTGAGTACAAAAGTGAGATAATGAGGGAGATCCATCTCCACCTAAACTAAGGTGAGTTAGTCATGCATTCCGTCAAGCTATTAACATTAAACATAGTGCTTTTGGGAGGTAACCCAAGTTGGTAAGTTATTTTAGCAATTTTCATTATTTATCTTAATACATTAGCAATTTTATTTATTTTTAATTACTTTTGTTTATTAATTTCATGCATTAGGCTAGGCATTTCTTAAAAAAAAAAAAATTCATGCACAGTGGGTTACATAACCAAGAGACATAACCATGCTTCTAGTCGTGTCATTTCTAAGGGGGACTTTAAGTGAATCATAGTAGGTTACACGACCACAAGACACAATCATGTTTGTGGTTATGTCATTCCCAGGCATTTTTGTTTTGATTTTTTTGATGCAACCACATTAGGTTGCACAACGATGAGATATGTTATGTCTTGGGTCCTGTCTTACCTAGTATTTAAGGTTGCAACAAGTGAGATCATTCTCACCTCTTCTTTTATCTCATACATACACATACATATAGTACTTGCTGCCCTATACTTTCTCATGCAAAAGAACACACATACTTGATTTTCTTCTACGTTTACACTGTAAACCCCTAAAATTTTCGATCTACCTTTTAAAATAAACTCAATATGTTAGACAATTCAAGAGTCGACAAGGCTAACAAAAGAGAAAACCCTAAAAGAATTAACCAATCGCCTAAGAAACTTTTCTATCCTAAATGTATCTAAATGCTAAAGATTTTATTCAAAAGTGATAAAAACCCTAAAATGATCACCTTAAAGACATATGTGCACTAATTCATCATAATATACCCTAAAACCCTAATTGATAATATAACCCTTATATTTTGCCAAATCATTAGTAAAAAGGTTAGAGGTGACTTTCAATCATGCATATATGTTTTGAATCTTCAAGTAGTCCTTTAGAAACTAAGATAATGAATCATAGTTTACATTTATCTCTTAAGTATATGATTAAGATAGTATTACATAGAGTTAGGGGTATAGTTGAAGATTAGGAAAAATATAGTGACCTTAATACGCTAATTAGTACTTTTCATACTAGTTACACTAAGTAGTTTATCAAATAATGTATATAGGCTATAAATATCTAAAGTAAGACCTCATCGTCTATTTTTACTAATCAATTCACCAAATACCTCGTTTCCTTTCATTTCCTTAATTTTTCCCTTAATTTTCTTTAATTACTACATTATGTGTACAAAATGGCATATACTTAAGTAAAGTTGACCAAGTCAACACATATTGACTAAGGTCAAAGGGTTGACTAAGTCAACTCATGTTGACTAAAGTTAATAATTGGAAAAGTCAACAAAAGACACTAATGCATAAGGAAAAATATCTTAGCATCTAATGATTTCTTTTCTTTTCTTTTCTTTTGGTTTTTCTTTTCTTCCTCCTCTTAATTGCCGTCCATTCATTTCTCCTTCTAGACCCCACCATTTCCTTTCTTCCATAATCAAAACAAAGCAAAAAGAAACAAAACAAAAAGCCTCTCCATTGCTGTGACCCTTCTTCTTCCATTTCAGTTTCAACACTTTCATCTTTGTCTCCATAATTCCAACATAAACTAAGGTATGTAATTAAGTTACTTTATGTTGCTTTATATTATTCATTAGTTAGGTAATTAGGTAGATTAGATAAGTAAACATGTGTTAAGTGTGATCTTGAAGAAGAGGACATAAAGTTCCCATCTTTAAGTGTAGGAAGTTAGGAATCATGAAGAAGAGGAAAGGAATACATGTATATATCCTCTTAAGTATGTGTACATAAGGATATACTAAAAGAATATAAGTATGAGGATCTTGGTACATGGGTATTTACCATGTACATAACCTAAATTAAGACAAATCCTAACTATACATACCTATACTATACTAAATACACACTTAAAAAGACAAAAGAATGAAATTAGGATGATTTTCTTAAGAAGAAAATTAGGCAAACGAAATTTGTACAAAAATATGTATATGACCATATAGGTATATGAGTCTGTATACAAGTATAAATATAAGTATAAGTATATGTATAAATATGCTAGTATACATATAAGTAGAGGAAAGGTATAAGTATATGTACATTATGTATAATTGTACATAAGTGTACAAAAAACACATAATCAAGAGATAAGGCTTAGGTAAATAAAGGATGATGCAAGTAATGATGTAATGACATAATGACATAAACCATGACATAAGCAAGTTATAACATAAACAATGACATAAGTGAATGATAATGTAAGCGATGACATAAGCAAGTGATAACATAAGCAATGACATAAGCGAATGATAATGTAAGCGATGACATAAGCATAGGTTTATAAAATAAGAAAATAAGAAGAGTATATAATAATTAGGTACCTAAATTAGCATACCCTAATACACTTTCTAAATTGGATTATACTTAATTAACTACATCAATTAGTGATATCAAAGTAAAATCCTTTAAGTATAAGAATTTAAGGGTTAACTAAATCATTAAGTATAAACAAAAGATATAAATATAAGCAATAAGAGAATTAAGTTTCCATAGTTAAATTTCTATAAATTTAGTTCATATCATAAAACACGGGTCTTAACATCCAAAATGGACATCATCGTGTGAATGTACGTCCGAAAATAATGAAAAACGACTATAAATTCATAAATATTAGAAATAGAACGAAAAAGTTACATACGATTAATAATAAAGTCAAACCGGATAAAAGTTGATAGTAATTTAAGTAGAATTAGGTAACTAGATATTTAGAATTATTACTTAATTCAATTACTTACTAGCGTTATCATATCATAATGATCAAGTGATTCCGAGGTGAGCGAGGATCTCCTGATCGATTACTATGATTAGGGCGAGTTGCCATGGTCGAATGAGTATTTACCCTATGATTCCATGCTTGTTTGTGATTGCAGATAGTGGACTTAAATATTATTGTTAATTGACTATTGTGTGGGATTTGGGAAACGCTTGTGTATGATATTGTGTATTGAGTTGTGAATTTACCTTAAGTACAGATAATGCTTTGTATGTAGTACGTTAGTATAGAAAATGATTGCGTGTACTATTGGATGGTCACAACATAATTTGAACTTAATTATACTCGGCTTATAAAAAGAAATTGGAACATGCATTAACATTGTAAACCCTACTTTTAGTGGGCCTAAGATTTGAGTACGAGCACTATCTGAACATTCCTAAAGATCTATTAGACCAAAAACTTAAGTTTATATTTAGAAACAAATTAAATTTTTCCAATCTAAAAACCAATTATCGATAAAACCCGAGCTTGAAGAACTGCAAGCTCTAAAGTCACTTAAAACCCTAAACCCTAAAATAATTAAGGAATTTTAACCCTAAGTAATTAATCTATAATTTAATTTAAATAATTTCATTCAACTTTAGAAAACTTCACAATTTTATAGGAATCGAATCATAAATTACGAAACAATGCAAAATGAAAATCCTAAAACAATTTCCTATAAGGCCATGCCCTTATCTTCATGTATAAGCTTTATACATAAATAAGTAGACCAACTAATTACCTTAGATAACTTATCAATTGAGAATTGGAATCAATTATCAATGGATAACTTATCAAAATCTAGTGATAAGACAATTTCCTTATCACCCCTTCACTTATACTACATATGGACAATTTTTCACAAGATTTCATAAGCTTAATTTTAATAAATGAGGCAAGACCACTCCATGGCCCAAAAAGCACTTTAAATGGAAGATTTAGACAAGGGAGAAAGGGGGGGGGGGGGGGGGGCATGCTCTTATCTTTCAACCATCAATCACTTTCTCTTACATATCACTATTCACCCCTTAATGCTTACATCATCAATAGTTGCAATTGTTGACTTTGTATAAGCTATAAGACAGCACTTTCAAGACATTTAAACACTCATTCTCTCTCCATTCAAACCGGCCACTCTTTTCATTATTTCTCTCACTTTCAATTTCATTTTCACTTCATGTTTCTCTCATTTGAAATAAATAAAAGGGAGAAACCACCTTACCCCACAAAATCAACTTTTCTTCCATTTTTCCAACTTCACTCATGGCAACTTCTCTTCTTGTTCTTGTGTTATTTTCTTTCACCATCTAAGATCTTTTAGAACCATTAGAACCTTCTACAAATCCCATTCCAAAGGACTAAAAGATTCGGGTTCCAAAAGGTTGCAAAAGAGGAAGCAAAGTTAAGAGCTTAAGTGGAACCTTTGTGCACAACCACCATATTTTGCTTTAAGGACGAGTAAGTATTTTTTGTGATATGTAGGTTAGTATTTATGTTAGGAGACTTTGATTTATTGAAGATATAAGTAAGGTTTAAGTTGTTACAACACCAAACACCGTTTTAAGAAACAAGCTCATGAAACCCTTATATGAAGTTGAAATAAGAGCATGTAAAGTTGGTGATTTGTAAAGATACTTGTGTAACACTTTGAATGGAAGATTTTAAGTTGGGAAAATCTTGAAACAAGCACTTGAATGGAAGATGAACATGCTGGACGTGAGGGTTCAAAGATCATTTGAATGTTGATTTTATTTCCGTTAAGTTAAATATGCTCAAATCTAGACTAAGTTAAGGAAAAATCCATCACATGAAGTTTTATGAAGAAACCAACTTTGTATCACATGAGCTATGATATGGAGGTTGTATTAAGTATAAGATCTTTTATTTCTTTGTGTGGAGCATGAGTTAAAGGATCATCTTATGGAAGAAAACTTAAGTTAAGGTTTGGATATAAGTAGTTTAAGTGCATAATCTACCACCTAAACTTAAGGAAATTATGAAACAAGTTGAAAAACCAAGCAAGAACCCCTTGGAATTATCATGAACAGATCTGGAATGTGAGAAAAAGAAACTTAAAAATATGATAAAAGTGAATGAACAAAGTGAAAAGATCAACTAAAACAAGTATGGTAAGTATACAAAGCCTAAAACTCAAAACCGAGCCTAAAACTCTCAAAACAAGCCTAAAACTCTAAGTTAGGCCTTCAATGAAATTTTGACCAGCACCTTAAAGTATCAAGAGAGGTTGTTTTGAAGCCCATAAGAAATCCACCTAAGGCCCCATAAGTCCACCAAAGTCACTAACTTTAGTTTGAACAAAAAACACGCCCATTTGACAACTTAAGCCCACTAAAGGGCCCATGAAGTAATCGTTAGCCTTAGGAATATAAATAAAAGTTGTAAATCTGATCTCAAGGAGTATTTTAAGCATAGGATAAAATCTTAAGACTAAGCCTAAAAGATTTCTCAAGTTATCAAAAAGCCCATTTACCATACAAGGCCTAAAAATACTCCAACCCATGAGGAATGCTACTGTTTAGACCCATGGATAGAATTATATACCTCATTTCGAAAATATAACCTCATCGCATTAAAGTACACTAAAAAACGATGAATATTGACTCTAAGATCATAAAAATCAGATTTAAAACGAAAAAGTTATACGCGATTACACTTTAGGTAAAAACCGAAAAAAATTTCGAAAACTAGTCAAGAGTATAACTTAAGGAAAATTTACTTAGCTTGCTAAGATTACTTCAATCCCTTATAAATATTATTTCAATGACCAGGGGATACCATGTACGGAGACGACTTGCCTCCGGATTACTTTGACTGACCTACATGGTAGAGTAAGTAAATTCCCGATGACTCTTTACTTGATTGTGCTTGTAGAATAGATGTACCTAAACTTATATATATAAATTTGGATGCTTGTGGGATATGGGAGATGCATGTGTATAGATTTATGGATGAATGTGATGACTTATTAATTATATATATAATAATGGGAATTGTTTGTATTAGTATATACATGTGAATTGTATGGAATGAAATTGTTTGATCATCCTAAAAATTGAGTTAATCACTTATATGATTAAGAAATCAAAATGAATCATGCATTCCCCATATTGCATACGGATAACACCGACTACCGCTTCATGTAGAAGATGGGAAGGGACTCACAGGAATATAAGTTTCCTGCGGGATTGGGCACTAGCTATGCCATCATATATATTGAGTCTCTATCCTAAGTTGATGGGCTTATTAGGCGCTGGGAGATGCCAACCATCGACGAGGGGCCGAGTCTTGTGGCTTCTGCTTAGGGCTTGTGTTTGTGGACTACGAGGGTCACCACACCACTAGACTTAGGATTTTAAAAGATATGATTTGATTTTGGTAAAGGAAATATACATATATATATTTATAGAGAGAGAGAGAGTTTTATTTTGGCATGAGCACGATAGTGCAAATGAAATAAAACTTAAGGTGTAGAACCCAAATTTTGGTTTAGGTCGGTTAATTATCTCCAAACCCTGACTTTAGGGAGCATAATTCTAAGTCGTATGCAGTTCCTAGGTCACTGCATGCGTTGTTTGGCATACTGATTGTTCGTGCATTCATATGATTGTGCATCTAATAAATTTCTGTCATGTGGTATTGACGAGGGTAATTATCTCACTTAGCGTAAGCTTACACCCCAATAGTTCTTTTCCTTGCAGGTTGATCGACAGTTGGGAATGGGATAGGAATCGAGTGTAGAGTGCTACCATTGAATCAATGTAATGAAAAGCTTATGTAGTTAATTCGGAATGATTCGAAAAATGACTAATGTCTTAATTAAGTTTAGTATCTTTAGTAAGTTTAGAATTTTCTAGAATTGTCTATCTTATTTCATTATTTTGGTAGGGGATACCGATACTCTACGGTTCTGAGGAACTGTAGAAAAATGGACATCCAAAATTATTATATTATATAATGAGCCAATGAACTAAGATTGAAGACTCTAGCAAATAACTATTTAGAGTCTTATAATCTCTTACTTGTAAGGCGATTTTCTTATCATGGGTGCACACGTGATATGGAAATTTTAGGCATTACTACTAGGCCCCTCCTAAGGTCGCTACAAACATGCATCACATAGATATAATTCCGGCCGTCACATCATACGGAAGTAAAGAGAGGCCATTCAGGGGTTGTTATTATTAATTTATTGGTTATATATGGTGCACTCGTACAAAATGATCTTCCCCTGGCCCATAGGAACACTAGGTGTTGGAGGCACCAACCGCTTAACTAAGGGTCGAGTCTAGAGGCCTCTATTTAGAGGTGAGTCTGGACTGTGAGGGCCTACTTACGATTATACTAAAACTTAGTTTTTATGAAAATAAAAGAATTATTTGATTTGAGTACGAAGCGTGGAGTTTCATAGTAAAGTAAGTTCTATTATAATATCCGGATTTGATTGATGCCGTGTATACTCCAACTCTGACTTCGGAGGGCGTTAAATCCGAGTTACGTATATGAACTAGTTAATTATACGTATAAATTGGCATTTTGTTTGATCATTCATTCATTTGCGTGAATATAATGTACTTATAACTTGCTTGTGGTGTGGCTGAGGGTTTTGCTCACTAGGCTTAGGCTTACACCCCTTTAGACTTTTGCTACAGGATAGCCTGTTTGTAGAGGTTGGCCGAGGGATGCTACAGGTTAGCTTGGGGACTTAGGCAAGAGCGAGTTATCCTGTGTATTAAGAAAGAACAGTTTATGTAGACTTTTACTCATATACTTTTGTTTTACTAGTATTATAGACTTAGATATACTAAATTACTGTATATTGTAAGCTTTGTAGTTCAAATTTTATATAAATATGTTTGTGTGAAGATATCATGTGAATCTATATGCTTTTAGGAAACTAGTGGTTGTAGAGCCTTATATATTGTGTGAAGAGTTCTTAATTGGAAGGATAACCAATCAAGGGTTCTTTGTACAGTATATGGTATCTGCCACGACTAGGCCGTCTTCAGTTTGTGACATACATACCACCAAGGATCATCATTACTCCACCTCACTTTAAGACCACTTCAAGAATAAGGTAAGTACCTTGATCTCTACTCATTTTGTACTTATTTCAATATTGTGTTGCATGTGTCAATTTAAAAATCTATTTAGCTTTCGGGGCTCTACCCTTGAAACCTCATAAGGGATGTTGTCCCCTTGATCCCTACCCATTAATCGACTAATGGGACTACCGTGTTACCAGTTGTAGTGCAAAAAATACTTGCTTTAATTTTCGTCTAAATTAATGACAAAGAAATTGTTTCTTATGGATGATTCTTGCTTATGATTTAGAGCTTTCACTTTATTTTCACTTCTTACTGATATTTAATTACATGTATGCATGATCTTGTGGGTTTAAGTATTTAATCATCATCGACACGATCGTGTCATTTAAAATTAGAGCTAATCTTTGGGTTTGAAATACACGGGTTGTGACATAATTGTATCACTTGCAATATATTACTATAAGCTTGTGATTCTTATATGTTTGAGTTAAAGTGTTGAAATTCATTGCTTTATATGCCTTGTTCTTTATTCTAGCACTCAGAGCTTAGTGTTTAATCGATATACAAGTGCTATTGATTTATGTCATTGAGGAATTAGGAGTTTAAGCATGCTTGGAATCTCTTTTCTAACAATAGTTGTGAGGATTACATGAAAGATTTCTCAAGAACACAACTACATCATGCATGTATACCAAGTGTTTGGTAAAAGTCCTAATTGAGTTATAGTGTCGTTTCTTCCACACTTGATTATGGTTTTGGTGTAGTTCTTTATCCTAAGTGTGGGGAAACTTTTGGTCAACAAAATAGTGACTTGAATTTTCTTTTCTTTTGAATAGAACCATGGCACTATGAAATAAACTTGAAGTTTAGGAGAAGAAATAGATGAGGATAAGGAGGAGGGTGAATAATATGAAGAGGACGATGATGATTTCATGGATGATTCCTCTAATTAGGAGGATTATGGAGTCAAAGTGGCTACTTGATAACTTTTCTTTTCTTGATTCATTTATATTGGTTATTTGTAGACTTGGTTTATTTTTTAAACTATTTTGCTGCTTTCTTGATTTCTTTTACTAGTTTTCTTTTTTTTCTTTTCTTGGTGTTTAGTAAGTCTTGTTGTAAGGTCAAGGTCCTGGAACTTTGAAGCTAATGTTGGAGATTGTGTTTGATTTAGATTACTTCGAACTTTAGATTTCTTGTATTAATGAATTATGTTACTCAAATATTTAGGGGACTATCAATTTTCCTTTCCTACTTATATTGTCTTACCCATGATTATTTTGATTGATATATTTTCCATTATGTGACTTAATTCGTACATTGGAGACAATGTATAGTTTTAAGAGTGGGGAATAGGATATAAAAACTTATAGAAACTTTTGCTACTTAATAGACCAAATTTTTTGCATGCATTTAACCCAATTATTTTAATTGACCTACAGCTATTTAGAACTTGGTAACTTCCAGTGGATCGTAATGAATAACTAAAAACTTAATCTTTGATGTTTGATTTACAATTGGCTAAAGTTGATAAGTAAAATCATTGTGGTGTAAAGTTACGAGTCATTTAGCCTAGGATTTTTGAAGACCTAGGATTAAAGCAACATCACTAATTAGGATTTAGTTATGACTATTTTGGATGCTTGCTTTGTTGTATAATTTCCTCTTAGATAACTTCAGAGCTTTATAATCCTTAGTAAGCTAACAAATGAAATTTGTATTTAGAGAAACCCCTGAAAACTTGAATTAGTTGGAGGTAGAAAGCGATATAATTGCATGAATGACCAAATAATAAAAAAAAATTACATGAATGATCAAATAATAAAAAAAATTGGAAAGAATTCGCCTTGGTCCATTAGAAGAGTGAGGTTGAATTCCATTGCGAATGTCAAAATAAACTTAAAAGAATAAGTTGGTATCGATTGGCCTTGGTCCTAAAAGAGTAAGGTTTTTTCTCACTACTAATATAAGGGCTAAGTTGTTATAAATCAGTCTTGGTCTATTAAAAGAGCGAGATCCTTTCTTGTTACTACACAATTGTCCTTAAATAATGTGCATAATTTAATAAATTTGAAACATTCCTAATGAAAGCATGAACAAAGGGGATGATAAGAGGATGAGCGAATGTAGTATATATTTACTTTGAATTATGGCACTTAATGAGATTGAAGAGAGGGTTGTATATATTTTAGCTAAGTAGGTCAAAATTTTTATGACTTTTCCCGATTGGCAAGATGTTAAATTTAATTGTAAGTACAAGAATCCTTGATTAAATGATCTAAGTAAACTTTAATTTACCTAGATTAGCTAGTGAACTCTTGTACTTTATGTCCTTTGGACATTGAGGAAAAGATTGAGTATAAAGAGTTAGATTAGAGCTGTAAGTTGAATCTTTGTTTAGGTTAACTATAAATTTTGGCCGATCTCCTTAATAGTGATAATTTTCAATAAAGAATCTTGTGCTAATTCTTTCTTTGATCTATTTTCTTGAGGATAAGCAAATTCTTAAGTGTAGAAAAGTTTAATAAGCTCTAAATTGGATATATTTTACATAGTGATTTTTTTATGATTTTCAATTAGAATTTGAGTTTATTTTTAAACAATGTTACTTAATTGAGTAAAATATTGTTTTCTAGGTTTTGAAGCAATCTACGTAAGAAAGAAAGATGATAGAATCAAGTTTCACTAAAATTAGAGCTAAAATAAGCAAGTTATGAAGGTTTGAAGATCAACACAACCGAACGACATGACTATGTCATTTCCCTAAGGTCATGTCCTCAGTCGTGTTGTTTCTAGTTTTGATAAAAAAGAAGAAGAAGAAGAGAATGTGAATGGCAATCAAGTATATGACTAGGGGATACGGTCGTATCGTTTGCAATCGACATATTTTTCTCACTTCCTATATAAAACTTTGTTAGGTTTTCTTAGATATAACTTTTGGCATGACTTTTTGAGATTTTTTAAGCTAAAAACACGCAAGAGAGCAAGGCAAAAAGAAGACTTCAAGATTCAACTTTTCGTGGATTTCATGATTCTTTCTTCTAATTACTTCTATTCCTTGATTTTAGATTGTTATTCTATGATGTGTAGATAATACATCTTTACTATTTAGGTCTTGTGGATCGTAGATCTCATATGTGATTATTGGTTTATTTGGATCTAATAAATATCTTTATTCTTTTTTAATCAATTATGTGTACTTGCATGTTTTAGGTTAATAATTTTTCAAGTTATTAATTTAAATGCGATATTATACAAGAAGATCGAGAGATTTCTTATATAATTAGATCTAGCATAGTTGATGAGAGTTTGTGTGATGTTGGAGATAAATTGTAAAACCTTTCTAGAATTATAATATTGTCTTTAATATTATTTTTAAGGGAATTCATTGCAAGATTAATGTGATCTTAAATTACATTATGGGGAAGAGATTCTAGTAGATAATCTAGAGATTAGGGTTAATAAGTTCAAGGAAATTATTAACTTTAGAAGAGAGTTCTCCTGGTTAAGAAGAAATTAAATATTTAATTAGATTATTTTTAAGGAAAATTTCATGTGTAGATTTATCGAATCAAGATCTAGGTACGTTGTTGAGTCTTGAATTTAATCTTTAATCTTTTGTTTTCTTGCTTAGTTCTTGATTAGTTATTAAATTAATTAGTTGTTGCAATTTTAGTTTAAAGAATTGAGTTCTTAAATTGGATTTTTTGATCAAATAATAGAGCTAAAGTTAATACTAGTATTCGGGGTCTCTAAGTGATCAACTTAGACGTACATCCACTAGATTAGAATTTGATAGATGCCCTTGCCTCATATCATAGACAAAGAAGAAGAGGATTATATTGATGATGATTGTAAAAAGCTTGATTAAAATGAAATAGCCATGAATATTTTACATTATATTGTAAGTGAACAAAACTTCAATTAAACATGTAAATGCCTTAGTATTAAAGAGATATGGGATGAATTGCAAAATATGTATGAAGGGAAATCTAGAGTAGGAGACACCAAAATAAGCCTCTTAAGAGGAGAGTTTAAGAGTTTTAAAATGCTTCCCAATGAAATGATAAATGAAATGCATAAGAGATTTATTGATATTGATAATCCATTGCTAGTATTCGGTACAAAACTCTTTAACTTAGAAATCAGCTCCAAAATTTTTAGGTCATTACCAATGGAGTAGGAAGCGAAAAGGACTATGATTGAGGAGGTCCATGACTTGGAGAAGATGTCGAGAGAAGAGCTCCTTGAAATCCTCAAGACATATGAAATGATTAAGAGGCATGGAGATGATTCTAATAAGAAAGCTATCGTACTCATGGCAACTAAAGTCACTATAAGTGATGATGATGAGAGTGGAGAGGATGATAAGAATATGGATATGATGTCAAAGAAGTTTAAAAAGTTAAAGAAATTCAATAAAAAGCTAAAGAAGAATAAGGATAGTGATTAAAATACATTGAAATTCAAGAAGGAGACGAAGTAATAAAGTGCTAGGATTGCCAAAAGTTAGGGCACATCTAGGAGTATTGCCTTCTTCTTAAAAAGACAAACAAGGGATCAAGGAAGAAAGCAATGGTAGCCATTTGAAGTGATGATAACTCAAGTGACTTTGATGAGGAAACATGTTTTATGGATATAAATGATGAGGAATGCTGTACATCACAATTCTCTTTTGACAATTGAAAGAAATATACGATGAATTGTTGAAATAATTTATTAAAGTTCAAAAGAAAAATAAAGTATTTAAACAAACGATGAATGATGTAGGAGATGAATTTGATATAATTAAAAGTGAGTATAATAAAGTGATAGATGCCAAGGAAGGATTATAAGAAGATAATTAGTATTTAAGATTAGAAGTTGATGAGCTAAACAAGAAGAGTGAAGCTTTTAGTTTAAAGAATGATGATCTGGTTAAAGAAAACAACGAATTAAAAAGGAAAGAATGAGTTGCTTGAAATAAAAATGGAGAATATAAATAGCTTACATGATGATGATACGGTTGACAAATTAGGAAAGCTTGAGATTGAGAATACGATTTTAAAATGTAGCTTAGATGATTTAAAATGAACTATAGCCAAATTCATGGATGGAGAAAAGAATTTAGAAAAGCTCTTTGGCTTGCAAAGGTAAGGATTAGATAAAATCATAATTGGCTATACTAGAAACAATGTTTATATGTCTTATAAGTTTTGTAAAAGTTACTTTTTCAAAGCAACTAATAAGACTAGCAATTATTGTGATAGATATGGTCATATTGCATATACATGTGCAATAATCTAAATTTGAATCATAAAGGTAAGATGGTTTGGGTCTTTACGGGACAAGCTTATATGTTGGCAACTAACTCTAAAGGACCTAAACTAAAGTGGGTACTAAAGAAGTAACCTCTTGTTTGGGTCTATCAAGATAAAGTAACAAATGGATCTCGGATAATGGATGTTTAAGACACATGATGAGAGACGCATCTAAGTTAACAACATTAGACTTGAAGGATGGAGAGAGTGTTATCTTTAGAGATGATCAGAAAACTTATGTAATTGGTGAAGGTAACATTCTTATCAATAAAGATCTTATAATTAAAAATGTATTACTTGTAGACAATTTGAAATATAATTTGCTAGCATAAACCAATTGTATAATGTTGGAGACAAAGTAACTTTTCTAACTTCAAAGTGTTCTATTGAATACATTAAGATGACCAAATTCGTTTTGAGGGGTATAGATGAGCAAATATTTACAAAATCAACTTTGATATCTTTTCAAGTTTGATAACTTGTCTATCCGCTCAAAATAATGATACTTGGTTGTGGCATAGGAAGTTGAGACATGCTAGCGTAAATATCTTATCAAAACTAGTAAAAATGACCTTATTAAAGGCTTACCAAAATTAGTTTTGAGAAAGATAAAATATGCTAAGTATGTCAACATGACAAACAAACCAAATCATCATTTCAGTCAAAAGATGTCATTTTAACTTCTAAGCTACTCTAACTATTGCATATGGATTTATTTGGTCCAACTTAAACTTTAAGTTTGTGAAGGAAAAGATACACCTTAGTCATTGTCAAAAACTTCACTAGATATACTTGGACCTTCTTCCTTACATGTAAGGATGAATCATATCATATGCACTTCAAATATTGCAAGAAGGTCTAAAATGAGAAAGGTCTTTCTATTATCTCTATAAGAAGTGATCAAGAGGGAGAATTTGAAAATAATGAAATGGAGGAGTTTTATTATATAAATGGTATAGAATACACCTTCTTAGCACCTAGTGAAGAACACTAGCTAAACTTAAGAAGGGGGGTGAATTAAGTTTTTAAGGATAAATTGTAATTCTTTTTGAAATTAAGCACTAAATGCAACAACGAGTAAGATCAAGATGGTGATAATATAGTAATGAATGTGGAAAATTAAAAGAGATAGGGATAGAGAAGATCAAGCCTAGATATAACGTAGAGTTTGGACCACCCCTTACTCTCTACGAACACACAATGCCTCTAATTGAAGAATTCACACCACTTTATTGATTTCTTAATCTAAGCTCTAAGAGCTACACAAAAATAAACTTAATTACACAAGTTTCACACTCACAACTCTTAACACAAATCATAATCTCAGCTTACAATACAAAACTCAATCTCAAGGATTATTGGTGAAGTGCTTTTAACTCTCAAATCTCTCTAAATATTAGCAAATTAGGGTAAAAGAGACAATGTGAATAATAGATAATAAGAGTACAAAAGAATGTTAAAATATTGCAGTAAAAGATCAACTCTTTCATGTCCTTTGTAGGGTTGTTGAGCACTTATATCATCTTATTCAATTCTTCTTATTATTGTGTATTAAATGCTCTAACAACTAGTTGAAACAGGCTTAGTGTCATGATGGTATCACCTTTTTACCATCATGCCGATAAGCAACATAACTACTGGCATAAACACTGGCAAGTCCATTGACATGTCGGTACCTTGATCAGAAGCTATTCCATTTTCTTATCTAGGCCACTTCACCGCCAAGATGGTAGTGCTTTGGAGCTATCAAGTTGGTAAGCCAAATCCATCTATTTTCATCTTTTAAACACAACAAAAAACATCCATAATATGCAATTCAACTTCAAGAACATTTGATCACTATTCAAAAACTAAATATCTTGTAAAGTTAATTGAAGTATTTAATCATTAAGCAAATTAATCGATCTTATTCAATTAATTCAATATAAACAAATAATAATAAGTTTAATCATCCACTTTTGTTTTGTTCTTATTAGAATCAATTAGTAAACCTTTGATTCAACACCTAGAACTTCACAACAAAATTGAGTCATAGAAAGGAAAAATAGGACTCTCATAGAAATGGTAAAAACAGTTCTTTTGAAAACAATTTACCAAAGTACTTTTAGGCTAAGGTGTTTAATATCGCATGTTATATATCAAACTGTGTAATATAGAGTGCTCCCCATGAGCTTTTGAGAGGTAAAAGACCTAATATTTTATATTTCCATCCCTTTCGTACCTAATGCTTTGTGCTCAATGATGGAAAGAATCAACTTAATAAGTTTGACTCTAAAAATCCAATGAAGTTATATTTCTTGGTTATTCTTTAACTAACAAAGCATATAGAGTTTTCAATAAGAGAATATTAGTAGTATAGGAATTCTTCATATTGTATTTGATGATGCATTACATATGGAGAACTAAACAATGAAATTGATAATGTAGGTGCTCAATTGGACAATCTTATCCTTAATAAAGATCAAACTAATCAAAAGGATAAGGAAATCTCTAGAGAAGATCAAGGAATCGATCAATCTCAGATAACCTTACCTAGAGAATGGAAATTTGTAATAGACTACCCTAAGGACTTAATCATAAGTGAACCATCAACTAGGGTAAAAACTAGAGCTTCCATAAAGAATATAGGTAATATAGTGTTTCTATCTCAATTAGAACCTAAAAATGTTGATGAGGCTTTAAAAGATGAATTTCAGATTTAAGTAATACAAGAAAACTTAAATCAATTCACTAAAAATAAGGTATGGGACTCAGTGCTTAGACTTAGTGATAAACCAGCAATTAGAACAAAATGGGTGTATAAAAACAAACCTGATGAAACCAGTATAGTAATTAAGAATAAGGCAAGATTGGTTGCTAAGAGATACAATCAAGAAGAAGGAGGATATTTTGATGAGACCTTTGCCATACTTTTAGATTAGAAGCAATTAGGATGCTCTTATCATTCAACACATTTGAAGATTCCAAAGTATTCTTAATGGATATTAAAAGTACTTTTCTAAATGGCTACATTAAAGAAGAAGTATATATAAAGAGCAACCGCCTGGTTTGAGGATAATGAATTCCCCCAATCATGCCTATAATAAGCTTAACAAGGCTTTATATGAAATTTTAAGCATGATTTTTCGGTTTTATTTCCTTAACGCAATTAGTATAAAGCCCTAACTTATTAATATTAACCATTAACTAAGAATTAAGGAATACATAGCTTTTCTTTCAATTTTGAAAACCTTAAAGTTGCTACCTACCAGGATTGGGGGAAAAAAAAAATAGAGGTTAGATTAGGATCAATTTGGTTGATGGATTCTAATCTAGCTACTAGTCTATGGGAAATTCAATTTTGGAAAATGATTTGAAAAAGCAGAGATTTTTGGATTTAGAGCTAACTTATTAAACCTTAGATGAGTAACACTTTTATCCTCTTGAATTTAAATTTATTTTTCAAAATACCTTTTTAAAAATAATCTAAGTAAGTAAATAAATAAAATTGTATATAATTACAAAAAAAAAAAATTAAAAAATTATCCACAAAAGGGAAAAAATAATTTCTTTCATATTTTAAGTTACCCTAAGTTGCCTATAAGTGTCTATGTATTTGCTATTTGGGATTACACTTTTGTAATTCATTTTTGAAAATTTAAGTATGTTAGTTGATTTTGATTTTGAGAAGATAGTCAGGTTTACATTCTTTTAACCACTGAATTTTGTAAAAGAAAATTTCTAAAAAATTTTTATGTGTTTGAAAAAGAAAAAACTAAATTCATTTATTTTTATTTCTTCTTGAAATGTCCTTCTTTAGGTAACAAAAGATTTTCCTATCTTAATTTATATATTTTATTATTTTTATTATTCCAATATATGAATATTTTTTTATTTTTTGTTTTAATTTTTTCAAAAGGAAGAAAGAAAAGAGAAAGAGAAAGAGAAAGAGAAAAAAAGGAAAAAAAAAACTTAGGAAAAAATAAAGTCCTTATTTTTTTACTTGTTTATTTTTTGTCTTTTTTTTAAAGTATTTAATAAAATAAAATAAAATAGAAAGAAAAGAAAAAGGAAATAAAAATTGATTGGGTAATAGAAATGAATTGAATACTATTAGGGTACAGATTTGGATGTGGTTGGTAGATTCGAGTTAGAGTTGCAATCAGGTTTGGTCACTAAAATCGAGTCGCAATGGGAGATGAAGGTGTTGTTAGGTGATTTTGGGTTAGAACTTTTGTCCTACAAAGAAAGAAGAAAGCTTTTGGTGCTGGGGCTCGTTCAATACGGCTACTTCGATGTTTAAGTTAATAAGTGAATGTCATAAAAATTGAGTAAGTAGTAGAGGGCTACTAGATCTGTCTTATAGTGTTTCTCCTTCCTATATATAGGCGAATGTTGTATCTGAAACAGTAGTTAATTGAGTGATTTGGGATACATGGATGCCTCTTGATTAGGTACATTCTTGAAATATAAGAATAATGGGAAGTTATGTAATATAACCGTCCTGAGTCATAACTGTTTGTGCTACTCTCCTTATATTCAAATCAGATGTAGAACTATGTTACTCAACGTTAGCCGAGAATGGGGTTATTTGGCATGTCAGCAGCCAAGTGGTTGAGTGAATGAGATTTGACTATCAACATTTGCCCCCCAACTACCGTCTTTGAGGATTCAACTAAGGGGGTAAATATTTTAATATGCTCTATAGGGGTTGAGTGGGGAATAAGTTCCCTAATGTCAAGTAATGTGGGAAGTTCCTTGATTTTTGTTTAGAAGGATGGATCACATCATATTCAAAAGGTCGTAACTTTTCAATTTTCTCACTTGTTAGAAGACTAACTGGTAACATGCACAATAGCTATCACACTAGCCATAATTACTTTGTAGGTACTAATAGCTGTTAAAGCCTTGACAACCGTTCGATTTCTATCTTGAAACACATATCTATAATCCATACCATCATCTAAGTAGCATATCATTTTTGTCAAAGACTTGTTGTAGTTATGAGGGTAAATTATCTATATTTAAGGAACTTTTCAATATAAAAAATAGATTTCTTCAATAGCTTCCTTAAGCTTTCATTTGCTTTTGACATCTCATCTTTATAGTCAAATTCTTCAAATTTTGTGGCATTTATTATAGTCGATTAGGTATGATTCACAATGTAATTCGTTGACTTATCCTTTTAGATTCTAAAGAAACCGAGACTGAGGCTACTTTCCCTCCTAAAATAGCTACAAGATGGCATGTTCCTTTAGTAGCTCAGCCAATAATGCTGTAGAGCAGTGGGACAAACTTGCTCAGATCAACTTCTTGTAGTAGATATTTATCTAGAAGAAGAAGGAGGATCTATGACAAAGTACTTGTATAATAACATAATTTGCTTCAGTGACTCACTTGATGGAGTAGCCAATGCTGCTGATGGAGTTTTGGTTTCAAAATATAAAAAATACTGGTAAGACCTTCCAGAAACATGGAATCTTAAGAGCCCGAGAGAGGAAGAGAGGGTGTGCTTTCTAAGGGAGCATGAGTTTCACATCTACTTAAAATATCTTGACTTTAGACTATGCTTCACATTCTCGGCTTTTGTCAAGCAATTCTTCAACTATTTCCAAGTTGCGCCGAATATGTTCTCACCAAACAGTTATCGGCTTCTTACAGCTTCTAAGGTAGTTTATGAAGAAGTTGAAGTTAAGGTTACACCTCAATTATTTTGATTGTTCTTTATGATTAAGAGGTAGCTTGACGGTTAGTACTTTGGAGATGCTAGGTATAGATAGAAGTTCATAGATAGGTTGGAGTTTAAGATCCATAAATGGTACAATAAGTTTGTGTCTATTGTTTCAGATGAAGAGTTAGATTTTTGGACCTAATGGACTGAACCAATCCGCATAAAGGACATTGAACTGATGCTGAATGATGTTGTCGTAGTGAGGAAAATCCAGGAGAGGAGGAAAAACAAGATGTTTTTCTAAGACATCGAGAGAAGTACAAGGTGATATGACAATAGAGAGCTAATCTTCTTCAAAAAAGAAGGTATACTCCTAGCAGATGGCTGTGTCAAGTAGACCTAAAAGAGGAAGGCCATTTTTGTTCCTTGGGGCAACGATAATCTAGCCATTGAGCTTTGCTCAGCACAGATGGTATAAGTTGTGGTTTCTATGTTTGTCACTAATACACTATCTTCTATTGTAGAAAAATGGGTGTAAGGGACTTGAATCCTACCAAGCTATTGGCTTAAGTGAAGGCCAAGAAGTCTATAGTCAACAAACGTGCAGCCTGTCACGAACTGAGGACGTCCTAGTCGTGGCAGACGCCGTATACTATATGAAGAACCCTTGATTGGTTACCCTTCCAATAAAAAACTCTTCACACAATATACAAGGCTCTACAACTACTAGTTCCAAAGTACATCCAGATTTACATGATATCATCACACAATATATTTATATAGATGTTAAGCTCAAAAGTTTACATTACATAGTGTTTAAGTATGTCTAAGTTCATAAGGATAAGGTAAACATAAGTTAAACATAAGTACATGAGGAATAGTCTACATAAACTATTTTCCTCTCATCACACAGGACACTTCGCTCTTACCCAAGTCCCCAGGCTAACCTGTGGCATCCCTCGTCCTGTCTTTACGAACAGGCTATCCTGCAACAAAAGTCTAAAGGGGTGTAAGCCTAAGCTTAGTGAGCAAAACCCTCAGCCACACAACAAGCAAGTTATAAACACATTATAGTCACGCATATGAATGAATGATCAAACAGAATGCCAAATAATACGCATACTTAACTAGTTCATATATGCAACTCGGATTTAACGCCCTCCGAAGTCAGGGTTGGAGTTTACACGGCACCAATCAAATCCGGGTATTACACTAAAACTTACTTTACTACGGAACTCCATGTTCCGTACTTATATCAAATAACTCTTTATTTTTAGAAAAAAACACAAGTTCTAGTATAATTGTGAGTGGGCCCCCGCAGTCCATACTCACCCCTAAACGGAGGTCTCTAGACTCGACTCTTAGCCAGGTGCTTGGCGCCTCCAACGCCTAGTGTTCCCGCGGGTCAGGGTAAGGTCATTTTGTACGAGTGCACCGTACATAACCAAATAACTCAATAATATCAACCCCCGAATGGCCTCTCTTTACCTCCGTGTGATGTGACGGCCGGAATAGTATCCATGCTATGCATGTTCCAGTTTCTTTTTATAGCCGAGTATAAATTAGTTCCCATTATGCTGTGACCAACCATTAATACACACAATCATTTTTTTATACTACCATGCAACAAACAAGGCATTCTCTGAATTTAAGGTAAATTCACAACTCAACAAGCAATTACATACACAAGCATATCTCGAACCCCACACAGCAGTTAATTAACAATAATATTTAAGTCCACTATCTACAATCACAATCAAACATGGAATCACAGGGTAAATACTCACTTGGCCATAGCGGTTCGTCCTAATCGTAGTAATCGATCGGGAGGTCCTTGCTCACCTCAGAGTCACCTGATCATTATATGATATCAATACTAATAAGTGTTTGAATTAACTATTAATTCTAAACAACTAAGTACTTAGTTCTACTTAAATCACTATCACCTTTTACTCGGTAAGACTTTAATTTCAATCGTATGTAGCTTTTTTGTTTTATTTTTGGTATTTATGAATTTATAACCGTTTTTCATCGTTTCTGAACATATTTTCACATGGTAGTATATGTTTTGGATATTAAGACCTTTATTTTATGTTATGAGCTAAATTTATAGAAAGTTTTAATTATGAACATCTAAGTACCTTTCTTACTTATGTTTATATCTTTTATTTCTTAAATTCTTCTAATGAAAGAATTTTACTTTGCTATTATTAATTCTTATAGTGAATTAGGTATAATCTAATTTAGAAAGTGTATTAGGTTTTACTAATTTAGTTACCTAATCACTTACATTTTTCTTAGTTTTCTTATTTTCTAATTTTATGCTTATGTCATCGCTTACATCATCACTTGCTTATGTCATGGCTTATGTCATCATGTGCTTATGTCATCCTTTACCTCATCATATGCTTACATAAGCCTTCCATCATGCTTATGTTATATACATATGTATTATGTACATATTATCCCTTTTTCTTATACTTATGTACATATACTTTATACATACTTATACTCATACCTAAACTAAGGTTTATACCGTATTTCTACATGTATACATACTTGTATACCTATACGGTGGAATAAGTATTTTACACTAAAATTTCGTATGCCTACATTTGTCCTTAAGAAAAGTCCTCTAATTCCATGTTTTTGTGTTCTTATGTACATATTTAGTGTAGTATAGGTATGTTTAGTAAGATTTAATCTTAAATTAGGTTATGTACATGTTATATACTCATGTACAAAGGTTCTTCTACTTATACTCTCTTGGTATTTCCTTATGCATGCATACATAGAAGCATATCCTCATGTCTTTCTTTCTTCTCTTTCAAACTTCAAGTTTCTACACTTAAAGAAGGAAACTTTGTTTCCTCTTCTTCAAGACAAAACTAACCATATAATTACCTATCTAATCTACCTAATTAACTAACTAAGGACTAATAAAAAGTAAGATAAAGCACTTAAAAACATACCTTTTTATGATGTTGAAATGGAGGAGACAAAAGGGGAGAAATGAAAGGGAAAGAAGGGAGGGAGCTCACGGCATGAAAGAAGGATTTTTGTTTTTGTTTCTTTTGTTTGTTTCTCTTAATGGAAGAATATATGTGGTGGGGTTAAGAACGAAAGTTGTGGACGGCAATCATGGAAAAAACAAGAGAAAGAAAAATCAAAAAGAAAAGAAAAGGAAGAAATCATTACATAAGAGATATTTTTCTTATCTCTTACCTTTGTTTACTTTTCAAAATGTTGACTTTAGTCAACATGTGTTGACTTGGTCAACATTTGAAATTTGGTCAACATGTATTATCTTAGTCAACATTCCTTAAGTATGTGTAATTTTGTGCACATAATGTAGTAATTAAGGGAAATTAGGGGAAAAATGAAGAAAATGAGAAGAATTGAGGTATATGATGCATTGATGTGTAAATGTGGTTGATGAGATCTTACTTTAGGTCTTTAGAGTCCATATATCTCATTTGACAAATAACTTTGGATAACAAGTGTAAAAAGTACTAATTTGAGCCTTAAAGTTCACTATATGTAACTTAATCTTCAACTATAACCCTAATCCTAAGTAAGACCATCTTAATCATATATTTAAGGGATAAATATAATCTATAACCCATTATCTTAGTTCCTAATGGATTATTTAAGAATTTGAATCATATAAGCGAGAATGTGGGTTATCTCTAACCATTTACTAATGATCTTGCACAATATAAGCATTATATTTTCAATTAGGGTTTTAGGGTATCTCATGATGGATTAGTGTACATATGTCCTTAATGAAATCATTTTTAAGGTTTTTATCACTTTCGAATTGAATCTTTAGCTTTTAGAAACATTTAGGGTCGAAAAATTCTTTACGCAATTAATTAAGTCTTTTAGGGATTTCACTTTAATTAGCCTTGTCGACTCCTATATTGTCTGCTATAGTTGAGTCTATTCCAAAAACTAGATCGAAACTTTCAGGGGTTTACACAGCCTCCATAATTGCTGCTACTCAGTTGACTGCTATGAAGAAAGTAGTAAAAGAGCGCACAACAAAATAAGTGGCAGCCTAAAAGAAGACCTCCCGTTTAGCCGAGAAGTGACAAGGGAGTGAGAAACTTGGGTTGGCTGAGGCCATACGGATTGAGACCCATCTAGCCGAAAATATTCCTCCTACTATAGAGTCGAGAGAGGGTGGCTAAGAAATCGAACCTTGAAATGAGCCTGAAGTCACCAATCTTGATGTCGCTGAGGGTCATCAGTCCTAAGGGAGGTTGTGCCGAGTATGAACAAAAGAAGCGAGAAAGAACTTGTCAAATAACCTCCTATAAAAAGGTCCATGGAATTGGATGAAAGGGCAAAGGAGGTAATGTGGAACAAAGCTCTCAGCATCAATAGTGCCAAATTCATCCCTAACACGAAGGTCAATGATAATTCGTTCCATGCTAGAGCCATAACATCTTACATACTAACTCAGCCCTGGGTGACAAGACAAAATCCTTGTCCTTGATGGAAGGTGTTATTCTTCCCAAGGATAAAGAGATTGCAAAGAAGGATGTCGATAGGGTTGGTGGTGGAAATAAGGCACACATCGCGACCAAAATATACAATATAAGTACCGATTGAATCCTTTCAATTGTTAGGCATATTCAATTGCTAACACTCATGTTTGTTTACAGATTAGCAGCCACATTTTGATAGCCCTAGATGAAGTTGATAAAGAGATGAAAAAGGCAATAATAATAATTTTTTTATATTTTTCCAAGTGGTTCGGAGAATCAATCATTCCATATCAACTTGTAGAAAATAGAGGATGCATACAACTCCTCCAAAGCTTATACTATTGTCATTGAAAATGCGAGAATAAGGGCTGAGATGGAGGCCATAAAGTGTCAAGATGAACTTACTACCGAGAAATTGGCATACTCTTAAGTTGTTGATGAAGTCTTAAGTGTTAAGGCTAAGGTTGATAAGTAATATAAGGAGGCCAAAGATCTGAAGGAGGAGCCATGCAAAAAGAAGGAAGAGTGCTAGGGTTTGGGTAGAACACTTAGCTAAATGAGTGATGAGAAAGACAAGCTCAAGATGTAAATAAAGGAACTAGAGACCAACAACTTTGGGTTATAAAGTCGTATTGCCAAATTAGAGGAGGCAGCAAGGAAAGGGTTCTCCGTTGAAGAGGCACTCAAAATTGTGACCCCGAGTCGACAATACGAGAGATTATTGAGGAAAAAGTTATTAGAGGGGGTTCAAGTAGCAAGAGAAGAAATCCTTAAGTTTTACCTTAACTATGATCTCTCATGCTTGGACTTCACTGACGTTGATGATAAAGTCAGTAGTTGCAACAAGGAAGACGGTAAGGATTTAAGTGCTAAGATTAATACGTAGGATGATAATGAGGCTCATGTTGAGGATCCTAGAGATAACGAGGATTGTTTATCTAAAGAAATCCCCTATGAGTGCAAAGAGAAATCTACTTGTTCCAAAACCCCAAGCACTGATAAGGCTCTACCATTTAATTAATGGAACACCTCTACTCAATCTGAGAATAAATCATAGGATTGTTTCCCTTATAATCAGTTTCTTTTGTATAGACTGTGTTTGGTCGAATGGTTAGAAATTCATCATTGTATTCATTATCTTATGTATATTTCCTTATGCATAATGTAGTAGTTTTGGTACTTTTCATTTCACGTATGCTATCATTTTCTAGCATGTTTTATTTCAAATACCATATTTTTTTAGTATGTTTTATTTCACATGCTAAATTTTCTTGGCATGTTTTATTTTACGTCCCTAATTTGAGTGTCTTTTGTAGACATTTTCCGTCAGTCATTTTGACATAGCCCAATTACCTTGTTTGAATCGTAAGATTACCTCTATGAACTAATACAATCATTTAGCTTTTCAAGTAATTCATAACATTCACAAACTACGATAGGTTTGAACTTATTAAACATTAGTTTGTTCACTGCACAGTTTAAATATGATAATAATCCGTTAATCATAAAAGATCGGGGAGAGAAACAAGTCAGTGTTGTAACTTTGAACGTAATTGCCTTTCGAAACAAACAGGCTATTGCCTTGCAAGACAAATGGAAATACTTCATAACATCAAAGGAATTACTTAAAATAAAGTTTCAAGTTCTTTACATTCCATGCATGAAGGATGATCCATCCAACCTTTCTAGTCGATAGGCTCCCTCACTAACGACTTCTCGGACCCTATAGGATCCTCTCAATTTGTGCCAAGCTTCCGTTGTTTTTCTCACATGCCAATTGCTTCCAATTTTTAGCAAACCAAATCTTTAGGTTGAAAAACCTTATACTTCACCTTCTGATTATAGCATTTGGTTACCTTATGTTAATATGCCACAAGTTTTGCTCTTGCGACATCTTTGATTTCTTTAATTGTATCCAAATTTATTGGCAAACCAATGTGATTGATCATTATGTCAAAACTCTGTATGCATAGATTTGGTAGGTCCAACTCGATTAGCAAGATTGTTTTTGTTCCATATGCTAACTTGAAGGGTATTTACCCTGTTATGGTCCTGTGAGTAATTCAGTATCCTAATAAGACATCTGGTAATTTCTCAGCCCGTTTTCCTTTGTCTTGATTAACCTTCCTCCTTAACTTGTGCAAGATGATTTTGTTAATAGCTTCAACTTACCTGTTAGTCTAAGGGCAAGCTACAAATGTATAGTTTAGGCGAATGTCGCATTTCTCATAAAGTGCACAGAATATGTTGTCAAATTGTGATCCATTGTCTATAATTATCATAAATAGGACTTTGAACCTTGATATTATGGAGTTGAAACAAATGCCTCACCTTTTATTTGGTGATCCTTGCTGATGCTTTGGTCTTTACCCATTTTGTAAAAGAATCCACCGCAACAATAACAAACAATTGCTGGGCTGTAGACTTCGGAAATGGTCTAAG
This sequence comes from Lumnitzera racemosa, assembly GCA_024138005.1. Classification (NCBI taxonomy): domain Eukaryota; kingdom Viridiplantae; phylum Streptophyta; class Magnoliopsida; order Myrtales; family Combretaceae; genus Lumnitzera; species Lumnitzera racemosa. Next base: position 75,988,939 of record JAMXBC010000002.1, read on the forward strand.
TATGTCTAATCCTCATTAGGTAAAGGGTCAAGGACCAAATAAGAAATGTAATTCAGTAAAGGCATATGACTCAACGCCTCATGCTTTTGGCATTGTGGACAATGTCGAACAGCTGTTCTTCTATCTTCTTTTATGGTCAGCCAATAATAACGGAGTTGCAATGTGCCGATATACAATGTTTGTCCTTTCACATGGTTGCTGCATACACCGCCGTATAGTTCAAATAACACTCGTTAGGCATCTTTCGGAGGAAGGAATTGAGGATAAGGTTAGGATATATTGTGTTTGAACAGTTGATCATCTATTAGTGTGTAATTTATGGCTTGATAAATCAATCTTTGAGCCTCTTTCTTGTCATCATGGAGGACACCATCTCTTAAGTAATTTATAAGGGGATCCATCTAAGACTTCTCTCTTGTGCAAGAAGCTAATTCACAGTTTTACGAGATAATGGATAAACTTTTGTGTAGGAGAAACTTGATAAAGAGTATGTCGTTCACGTTAAGAAATGCCATATTGGCCAGATTAGACAACTTATCTACAACAATATTCTTACTCCTCGGTTCTTTGTATATCGAAAAAGACTGAAATTCTTCCGTAAGCAATCGTACTATTGACAAGTACTTGCTCATTTCTTCTTTCTTTGCCGCATAACTTCTTGTGACTTGATTCACCACCAATTGCAAAACAGAGAAAACTTCGAGTTTCTTAGCACCAATTTCTTTTTCCAGTTTATGTCCATCTATCAAGACTTCATATTCTGCTTTGTTATTGTCGGCCAGAAATACAAATATCAAGGCATAATTAACCTTAACATTGTGGGATCCTTGTAGAATAAGGCTCGCACCACTTTCCTCTTTAGTGGAAGAAGCATCCACATAAAGATACCATGTGGGTTTCTCAACAATCTCTACGTTATCTTCCTCACCTATGAACTTCGTTAGAAAATCTACTAGCACTTGAGCTTTTAATGCCATTCGGGTTTTATATTGTACACCATAGGCACTTAGCTCTAGAGTATATTTCATCATCCTTTCGAAAGAGTCTGGCCATTGTAATGCTTGCCACAATGGTTGATTAGTAAGTATTACAATTTAGTGAGCCTTAAAATACCGCTTCAACTTTCTTGTCCAAAAAACCACTGTTAATACAAACTTCTCAATTTTCGTGTATCAATGCTCCAATCCTTATAGCACATAACTTACATAATAAACTGGTTGATGCTCCTTATTGTCAATTCAGAACAACACTGAAGATAGCATTTGGTAGCTAACTGATAAGTATAGATATAAATTCTCTCCTAGGATAGTTGTTAAGAGTATTAGTGGTGACGCAAGAAATTCTTTAAATTCTTTGAATGCACTCTCACAATCATCCATCCATTTGAAGTATCTTAGACTCTTAAAAATTTTAAAGAATTCTACGCACCTGTTTATACTTCTCGATACAAACCAGTTAAGGGAGACTATTTGCTTGGTGAGTTCCTATACCTCCTTAACAGTATGGGGAGATTTTATATTTATTATTGCATCAATCTTTCTTATGTTGGCTTCAATACCGCGCCAAGTGACCATATACCTTAAAAACTTTCCTAAAGTAGTGCTTGTTGATAGTCAAGTTTCATCCACTCATCCACTTGACAACCGTCATCCTAAGTAACTTAAAGCTAAGTAACATAGATTCGTATCTAATTTGAATTCTAAGGGAGTGGCGTGAGCAATTATCACTTGGCATGGTTATATTACATAATTGCCTACTCTTCCTACATTTTAGGAATGTGCCTAATCAAGAGACCTCCATGTATCTTGATAATAATTCCAATAATTGTTGTTTTAGACATGACATTCACTTATAAATACGGGAAGAAATGCTGTAAGAGAGATTTGATAACTCTCTGCACTTACTCAATCTTTTGCTATACTCATTTACTAACTTAGGCAACGAAGTGGTCGCACCAACTTGGCCTCAGTACCAAAAGCGTTTTCTTTCTTTCCAGGACAAAAGTTTTAACCTAAAATCTACTAATAGTAATGCTAAAAACACACTTTTGTGAATTGAGCTTCATTTTATATCTCTTCATAGTATTGAATGTCTCCTAAAGATCAGCAAGATGTCAACCCTTTGTCATGCTTTTCACAATCATGTCGTTAACATATACTTCAACATTTCAATGGATCTAAGGTTTGAACATCATAGTGATAAGCCTTTGGTAAGTTGCATAGGTGTTTTTCAACCTAAAGGGCATCATCATATAACAATATATTCTAAAATTAGTGATGAATGATGTGTGAACTTCATCTTCCTTATCCATTTTGATTTTATTGTCATTCATAAAAGAAAGCAATGCATGACCGGTGGTTGAATTGACCATCTGATCAATTTTAGATAGTAGAAAGCAAACTTTGGGTTAAGCCTTGTTAAGATTTGTGAAGTTTATGCACATGTACCATTTGTTGTTAGACTTCTTAATTAACACATAATTAGCTAGCCAGGTCGGATAAGGCTCTTCCTGAATGAATCTTGCCTTCAAAAGTTTCTAAACTTCTTCAATGGCTGCTTACCTCTTGAGGACAAAATGCCTTTTCTTTTGTTGGATCACTTTTGCACTTGGATCGATCTGGAGCTTGTGCACCATTACATCTCTAGGGATACCCAGCATATCCAAGGTGGACCATGAAAATACGTTGGCATTTTCCTATAGAAAGTTGATTAAGCTTTGATGGATGTATACCAGCAAGGGTTTCCTTATCTTGTTCATTTTTCTAAGGTCACTTCCTAAGGAAATTTCCTTTGTTTCATTTTCCGTATTGTCTATGTCAATTGACTTTCCTTTGGGACAAGTTTCCACTTGAAAAATTTCTTCATGCCTTAAAGCCCTTATTTATAAAGACCTTGCCAACTATTGATCCCCTTTACAAACATCGACTCCCGTGGGAATGGAGAATTTGTCTTTAAGATGAGTAATGGAAGGGATGATGCTGAATAAGTGTTGACACACCGTCTCATGATCATATTGCATGAGGACCAACATTTGACAACAAGGAAGTCTACTTTATCTTCAGCAATATGCTTGTCATCTCCAATCTGGATTGGTAAAGAGATTAATCCAACTACTTGAATGGGTTGGTTATTGAAGGCATATAAATCATAGTTGTAAGATCTTAGTTGTGCTTTGATCTTTGGCATCATTTGATCAAAAGCATGTTGAAAAGTAATGTTTGCCAAACTTCTAGTATCAACAAAAATTTTCTTGACCTCGAAGTTGGTAATTCTCGTACTAACCACAAGTACATCATTATGTGGCCTTTGGATGCCTTCAAAATCTTCCTCTTTGAAAGAAATTGTATTATCGACTTTGACCTTCTTACCCTGGATATTGTAAACATAATTTATGGCGTTAGTCAAACTTGAGGAGCTTAACTAGCTTATTACAGAAAGTCTACAGATAATAGTGTTAATTATTCCATTAGGTGCTCTACTAGTAATCTGGTATCTTGTATCTTTCTTGGTAATAATAGGTTGAGTAACATTCTCCTAGTCTTTGCATCTCCTCTAAGATGGTTGCTCGATATCCTCGGCATCATGTGCTAGAAACTTATATAAGTGCCCTCGTTGAATTGTATCCTTAATTGGGTTCTTAAGTTGGATGCATTCATTTGTGTTATAGCCTTTGTCATAATAGAAATCATAGTATTTATTGGAATTTCACCTTGAGGGGTTTCCTCTCATCCTCTTTAGTCATTACAATATGCCTCTCTAGTTACATACCTCCATTAATATGTCCAAAATTAGACAATTGATCGGCGTGTGGGACGAACATCTCGGAATTTGTAGTCTCTTTCTCTTGACATTAAGACTTTGATAATTGTCCATCCCGAGTCGATCTTTTGCCTTTCTCCTCTTGTCATTTTTCCTATCTCCTCTATTTTGATCTGCCTCATGCTGAGCCTTTATGTTATTCTCTTATCGAATGTATGACGTGGCTTTAGCCTTAAACTTAACAAAGGTTTTTGACTTATTTTTGGCGAGAGACTTCAAAAGGTCTCTATGGGGTTTGACACCATCAATGATGGCATTAAAGGCCGTATGTATGTCTAGTTTTGGAATTTGAACCATCTTAACCATAAATCTGGCTAGGTAATCTTTGATGGATTTGTTCAATCTCTGTTTTGTTGTGTTAAGGATTAAAGAATCCTCAATAAGAAGCTTGCTTGTAAGGAAGTGTTAGAGGAACACTTCCACCAAATCTTCGAAACATAAAATTGTGTTATGCTTCAAGTCTTTGAACCATGACTTATCGAATTCCTCAATGTTGAGGGGAAAGCTTGGAAATCCATGGTATCACTCAAATTATGCAGCTTGGCTAAAGTACGATAGTACTCTAAATGATCTTCTGGATCTCTTGTCCCATCATAAGTTTCAAACTATAGCAACTTGATGTGTCATAGTATGACCTCCTCTAATATCTCGAGGATGAAAGGGCTCTTTTTAATTTGAAACTATTTACTTGTTGAAATAGATGTGTTAACATACGAGGGTCCAACATAGTGTACCTATTGCAGTTGCTTGCCCTTGTCATTTTTCTTAAGTGTAGGGACCGAAGGTCCCATTGTGACATTGGCTTGCTTTTCAGCAATTCCAGTAAATAGATCAAGTCGTCGCTATTCTCGGTGTTGTGATCACCATGATCTTTGTTGTGATTTGGGTAGACATTATTATGAAGGAGATTAAGGATCTCTTTATGTTTTTTTACTTAATTCTTGATTTTCTTCGACCAAGTCAAGGTAAAGTTGCTCTAGCTTAACCAAACGTTGCTCTTTAATGTGCCTACTTCCCCCTTCAAGGTAGTGGGATGAAGTACCAGCACCTGTACTTTTAGTTAATCATGTTCGAGTCATGTGGATTGGTAAGAGAACAGACAATGCCTAATGTTGTTAGGTGATTTTGGGATAAAACTTTTTCCTTACAAAGAAAGAAGAAAGCTTTTGGTATTAGGGCTACTCTAATGCGGCCACTTCAATGCCTAAGTCAGTAAGTGAATGTTATAAAAACTGAATAAGTAGTAAAGAGCTACTAGATTCTTCTTATAGTATTTCTCCTTCCTATTTATAGGTGAATGTTTTGTTTGAAACAACATTTAGTGGAGTGATTATCAAGATACATAGAAGCCTCTTGATTACATACATTCTTAAAATGTAGGAATAATAGGAAGTTATGTAATATAACCATCCCAAGTGATAATTGTTCATGTTACTCTCCTTAAATTCAAATCAGATACGAATCTATGTTACTTGGCATTAGCCGAGAATGGGGTTATTCAGTATGTCAGTAGCCAAGTGAATGAAATTTAACTATTAATAAAAGGCAGTAACTAAAACAACTACGTATGGGTAGTTTTAGTAGTCTTATCAAGTGGGAAATCAAAGTTTCATGAAATAATCATTGGTGAAACTTCAATTGTACTAAACACTATGAATGGTGGCGGATTTGCTAGCGTTGATTGGTGGTCGATAGTGATGGTTGTAGGAAGTGAGTGGTTGAGGATGTTTAGAAGCAGGGGAAGAAGTTTTTTGGTAGAATGATGAGTAAGGAAGCTGTTAGGTATGGTTGGTTTGATTGAAAGCCACTATGGAAGCTACTACTTCTAGAGAGTGAAAGAGGTTCATGGTGGTAGAGAGAGAAAGCTTGAGAGAGTATAATAAAGGAGAATGAAGATGGAAGCTGAAGCCAGGATTGAACATGAAGAGCGGTATTTATACTTATTGACCTTGAATTGGAGCTTAACAAGTCCATTAATGGCCGATTCAGCCTTGTTGTGATAGCTCAATAAATCTTAAATTATTGATGAAAAATCTTGGTTCATGCAATATTTTGAGTGGGAAAGGTGATAGACTTGCTCAAAAAGCAAGTAGAAACTTCCATTACTTCTATTGTTGCTTGTATTCAGAAATCAAGGATGAGTTAATTCATGGATATGCAAAGTTTTCTAACTTTGTAGGACCAATTTAGATAGGTGAATGCATGTATTTGGACTCATATTTGGTCCCAATGCAAAGAAGGCCATGTGATCTTAGAGATTTCATTATTAGAAATGGGATCAAAATTGGAGTTACAAAGAGATTCCTAAAAAGGAAAAAGGAAAAAGGAAAAAGTGTTGAGCGACAAATGGAGGAACAAAATCCAGGTGTATGTGTGTCACAGATGCAACATGCTTGGAATGTATGTATACTACATATACTTGTTTGAAAAAAAAAAAGGGTACATGCAGTGCCTGCTTGGACCTATTGGCTTCATAAGCTAATCTTGTTATTGGGGTCTAATGCAATTGGATTACACCTTAAGCCTAGCTTGGTATAGCCCATCTCTTTGCTTTATTTTTTAAACCGATGTTTATTTGGCCGACTAAACCTAGTCTAAACTAAAATTAAACCCCAATTTGACTAACTCTTCAATTTTTTTTTTAAAAGCAAACACTAATATTATTAAGTCTAATCACACATTTTAAAATTAATTTTTATGTTGAACCCAATTTAACAATTTTATTGTCCCATCCCAACATTGCACAAGATGCACCGTCACACATAAATACTTGTTAAAACTTAACTCAATTTGCTCATTCATCAAAAGACAACTTTATTTATGTGATGATGAGGGTATTACAATAGGGTTCAATTAGATATTTGTTTACAACTTATATGTACAGCTTAATATTTACATCAAAACATAAATCATTTTAATTTTTTTTAATATAGTAGGTCATCTAACTATCGAGCCTTATTTCAGTTTTCTTTAATTTAACCTATATTAAGCCTAACTTGCTTAATATAGATTACTAGACATAAAATTAAGGAAAAACATTTTTCTTAAAAAAATATATAAAAAGTACTTTGAAAAATAACTTGAAGTCACCAACTACTTAAACTAGTAAATTAGCTAGTAGTCTATGGATTTTCTAAAATAAAATAATTTTTTAGAAAATTTAACGAGGAAATCGGGATTTGGGCACTAACATATTAAGATAGAAGTCATCATGTAAAAAATAAAAAAAATAATGGGCCTTTAATTTTTATAATTTTTCTAAAAATGCCAAGTTATGTATAGATGTAAAAATGAATTTTTTAATTATTTTTACAACAAAATTTCCAAAAATAATTATTTTTTAGGTTGCTTCGGAGGTACTTACATATCTACTAGTCAAGATCAAATCAACGTAGTTTTTTTTTTAGAAAGGATTTAGTGGGTAGATTCTTTTTAAAAGAAATCAAGCTAGATTTACGTTAGTTATCGATTTAGAATTTTCTAAAAAAAAAACCTAAAAAGATCTAATTTCATGAGTCTATCTAAAAAAAAACTCTAACTAACAAAATCTTTTTTTTTAAAAAAACTATTGTTAAGATTTCTAATTTAAAAAAAAAACTACTACGTATCAAAATTATTTTTTTTAAACCCTAAATGTAAGATCTACCAAGATATATCAAGATACATATCTTCTCCAAAGATATGAATCTCAGAGAAAAGATATGCAATTGTATAAAAAAAAATTTGCAATTTTTACAAAAGAAGATGCAATATGCAATCATCTAAAAGAATGAAATTTATACCATTAAAAATTTACAAATTTATCTAACTAAGACGCATGACATATAATTATATTAAAATTATGAAATAACTTGCACAAAAAAAACAAGTTAGTAAAGCTATTAATTAAAAATAAAATAAAAAATAATTTTATCCAATTACTTAAGTAGGTCGAATCGTATATGTGTTTGGACTGGATGTACGGTGAGCTGATCGCACATAGCAATCATGCATCGTGAGTTGCTGTGTGATTGGACATATGTGTTGCTCATATGGTCTAGATAATGCTATGCTCCTGTGGCCTGGTTGTGTAGCATGTGTATGTGAGTCCAATCGTACAGTGTACATAGGCGAGTGAACTGGTCGTATAACATCATGTGTAAGTGAACTAGTCATATAGTAAACATGTTTGAGTGAACTAATCATGCAGTGAATGTATGTGAGTCTGTACATGGTTGTGTATGTGTGATTATGAATGGATGTGAGTGTGCGGTTAGTAGATAATGCAAGATGGTGATCGGTGTGTGTTATGGATGTGTTAGTATGGTGATTGATGTGTGCTGAATGTGTTATGAAGTATAGACAATGTGTGACGAGCATGTAGATTATGCTAAGTGATGGTGTGATGTGTGTGTGTGTGTAGGTAGTGTATAAGGGGCATGTTATATCAATAAGTGTGTTTATATTGTAAGTGAGCATGCATTGGAGTGTATGTAGTGATTATTATGGATAGTGTGGGAAGATGGTGAGTGAAGTAAGTAAATGTATTTGAGCGTGGACAGTGTTTGGTAGAGTGTGTGAAGATCAGTGAGGTGTGAATAGTAGCTTATGGGTCTTGTGTGAAAATGTGGATGTGGAGTGCAGTGATCTATGAATTCTAAAAAATATATAGCCAAATTACTATTTATAAGCCATATCCTTGAATCTTTTAGATCTTTTTTAGACATAGACTTAATCTTAATAAATCCAATATTGATAAGATACGATGATACCCAATTTAGATTCATTAAATTTATTGAAGATTAAATCCAATTTCTTAGAAACCCTACATTGATTTGGGCTTTCTATCTTAGGCCCGATTCAATCCATTTTAATTTAGCCTAAAATACATGCTAACCGTTTTAATAATTCATAAGTCTATTTAGTCCAATGTAAATTGGATAAAAAAAAATATGCTTTATATTAGATTGGACTAAAAATATTTTTAATGAAGCCTGACTATTTAATGACTTGAAATTTATTAAATCAAATGTACATTTTCAACCATTATTCGATTCGACCTTAAACGACTCGATTCGACTTAACATTTTTAAAATTTTATTTTTTCAATTTCTTGTCATTTTTAATTTTTATTTTTCAAGTTTTTTAATTTTTTTTCAAAACTTGGCTTAAAAGTAAAAAAAAAGAAAAGAGAAAAAATGAAATTAAAATAAAGGTGGCAAAAATGGGGTGCCTACAGTTGTTTCTCTTTATAATGAAGTTCGTAAAAACTTTGCTACAAAGGTAAAAAGACATACTCATTTTTGCCGAGTTCTAACTTGAATTGGCAAGGTAAAGACTTTGAATGTTAGACAAATAGGATCCTAACTTGAAAGGTCGGGTATCCTTAAAAGGATAGATATCTTTAAGGATTTGTTGCTTGAAAGGATAGATCTTTCGAAGACAAAACAGGACAGCATTCTTATGAGCAGGCGATCTAATAACATATAGAATGGTACTCCACTGACTAAGAAATCCTATAATGGATTAGATGATGCTCCACTGAGTAAGCGATCCAAGATTACTTTAAGAAATACAAAAGATAAGATAATGCTCTTATGAGCAAGTAATCCTAAAATGACCTGGATAGCTCTCTAATGTGCAAGCAATTTGAGTAAGAACAGGGTAATGTTCCTTTGAGCAAGCAATCTTAGAAAGGATTGGATGGCACTCTATTGAGTAAGCGATTTAATAAAGGATAGGATGGTACTCCTATGTGTAAGCGATCTTAGAAGAGATTGGATGTTGTTCTATTAAGCAAGTAACCCAAGTAGGGATAAAACAACGTTCCTTTTAGTAAGCGATCATAAAAAGGATTGGATAGCGCTTCACTGAGCATGTGACCCAACAAAGGATAGGATGGTGCTCCTATGAGCAAGCAGTCCTAGAAGGATTAGATGGTACTCCTATGAGCAAGCAGTCCTAGAAGGATTGGATGGTGCTCCATTGAGCAAACGACCTAACTAAGGATAGGACAGTGCTCCTTTAAGCAAGTAATCCTAGAATTCCAAGGATTTTGATGAGTTTTGACAAATTGATTTAGGACTTGAGTTTGAGGGATTTTGATGACACTTTGAAAATTTTAACTTTTTCTTTTTAAGAAATTGCATGACAATTTTTGAAAAAGGTTTCATTTCTCTTATCTGACAAGGTTTCTTACTTATTTTTTTTTTTTTTTGCAAAAAATTTAGAAAAACCCTCTTTGATGGAAAATTATGTTGCTAATAAGTAAGAAAGACTTGAAGACCCTAAAGATCATAAATAAGGGATTAGCTTGCCCCTTGCCCATTGATTACTCATTCTTTCAATCTTGTTTCTTAAAGCATAATTCATCATTTCTACAATCTCTCAAAGCACTAATTTCAAAATTAGGAGCAAATGACCATTCATGTTCTTGAGAAAACACTCAACTTTTCTTTAATTTTCTACCTAAGGAATAAGTATCATTACTTGAAATGTTTAGTCAAACAAGACCTCTTTGCACTCTTATAAGTTTGTTTTCACTCTCAACATCAATTCTAAAAATTGTCGCCTATTTTGTAAATGGTACACTTTAGTCAATTAATCAGGTCTTTTCTAGGTTTGCAATGTAAGGCTTTTGGTTAATAGTTTGAGCAAATGGATATCAATGTACATTAGCCAATTTTTTAAAAAATCATATATAATTTGTCTTGAGTTTACAAGCCAAGAACCTAGGAAAAACTAAACATAGGATTGTTGTAGTTTTGTAAGCAAGTTTTGCTTAAGATAAGTCCATTTTTTTAGTCAAAAGAGTTTCATAAAGGGTGGTATAGTGGGCAGGACCATAAAATGAGGGCTTTTCTTTTGGGCTTGGGAATTGAAAGTGCTTACCCTTTGTATATATCATCACAAATTCAAACCACATGCTTACTGGTAATTTAGCTCATCTTTGAAGGTAATCACCTTGATTACTTTCTTTTTTTCTCTCTTATCTTTTCCTTTTCTTTCCTTTTTCTTCTTTTTTTCTTTTGTTAAGGTAGTTACCTTCCATTATTGAATTTTTACTTGATAGGATTTGAAGCCCTAAAATAATGGGTTCAAAGAGTATAAGTTTAGGAGAAGTGTATATAGCTTTAGGGTGTTTGGGAAAGTCTATGGCCTTAGGATGTTTAAATGGTGTATAAGCCTAAGTGAGGTGTATATGGTTTGAAACTCTTCTTCATCCTAAAGAAATTGAATTATCTTTGACAATATTTGCTCACAAATTGGCATAACTAAGGCAAGCATAAGTTAGTTTACTCCTTTTCTCTATATTAATGAGTCTAACCTCTTAGTTACCCAGTATAGGTTAGTTCTTGATAGGGATAATTTAAGTAAAATCCCTAAAAAGCTTAAATGGGTTTGTAAGGGAAAACTGTGTTTAGGGTAGTGAAATGACTGCTTAACATCATTTTGACATGTGTACCAAGTTTAAGACAAACCTCCTTTAAGGAATGAGCCCAAATACTCACATTGTGTCTCTTAACTTTCATATGTGTTTACGGTTATTGTTTAGGACATGGTTTGCCTCTTTTCATCCTAAACTTTTCAAGTAATGTGTTACCATTCCCTTAGGCAAAAAATTTTAAGTTCTAAGTTCACATTTACTTTATCTATTTTCACTCAATCTAAATGCCCCTGTTTGAATTGAGTTGACTTCATAGCATACAAAGAAAAAAATGCATATGAAAATTGCTTTATTCAATAGCTTGTATCCATTACAAGCTCTAAAATGGAAGATTATTTTGAAAGAAATAAATGCAAGAACTAAAATTCTTTTCCACTTCTTGTCCTCATTTTTGTCACTCCTTAGAACCTAGCCCATTTAGTTGAATTGATCTCTTAGAGATATAACCATCTGCTTCAAATGATGAGCCACCTTGTCAGATGATAGTAGTAAACCTTTAATATTTAGTGCTAGAAGCTATTTGTTTGATGCTTCTTCAAAACCTAGGGAAGGAATAGAATTGCAAATTGACCCATTCGCCTCTATAAGGATTAGCTGGATAATTTCTACATTAATCAAATCTTGTACCTTAAACTTCAATTTCTAATAGTCCTCAATGGCATGCCCTACCTAACTTACATGATATTGATACCATTTGTTAAGGTCATGCTCCTTTGACCCATACTTCTTTGTTAGGTTTTCACGTGCCAATAATCGTACATCTCTTAATTGCTTAAACACTTAGGTCATTGGAATCTTAAATTGTATAAGTCGCTCCTCTTATTGTGGATGGGCTTGTGTTGATCTTAGGCTTTCCCAATTAGTACACTTGCTAATGACTTCTCTTTCCCTAAATCATCCTCATGCATGGGATGTGACGTCTTACCCATACTAAGATCTAAGTTTTCGAGCTGCTTGAGCACATAACTCATTGCCATTTCTGTACCCGTAGATATTTCTTCTAACCTTGCTAACTTTTCTTCTAGGACAACAATCCTTTTTTCCAAACCCTAGTAGTAACATGCCCCTTGAACTTGACCATTCAAATTTGTCTCTAGCATTTTTTCCAAACCTTGTATCATGTTGATAGTGGGCTTTATGTAGAATTTAGGCCTTAGATTCATAACGAAGTCTAGCTAGACCAATTCTTTGTTAATTAAATCTTGAACTTTATTCTTCAACTCCTAGCAATAGTCAATAACATGCCCCTATTGACCCATGTGGTACTCACATTGCACATTGAGATCATATTTCCTAGGTCTGTACCTTAGTGTTAGAGTTTTAGGATGTAGCTAACACAACTTAACATAGCAAGTGCCCAATTTTGCAGGAGGTATGTTCTCTTGTGAGTCCCTTCTCATCTTTTGCGTAAAGCGACAGTTGGTGTTATCCGTACGTAATATGGGGAATGCATGATTCATTTTGATTTCTTAATCGTAAAAGTGATTAACTCGATTTTCAAGGTGATTAGACAATTTCATTCCATACAATTGACATATATATATATTAGTACAAGCAATTGCCATTATTATATATAATTAACAAGTCATCACATTCATCCATAAATCCATACACATGCATCTCCCATATCCCACAAGCATCCAAATTTATATATATAAGTTTAGGTGCATCTATTCTACAAACAAAATCAAGTAAAGAGTCATCGGGAATTTACTCACTCTACCATGTCGATCAATCAAAGTAATCCGAAGGCAAGTCATCTCCATACATGGTGTTCCCCTGATCATCAAAATAATATTTATAAGGGATTGAAATAAACTTAGGAAACTAAGTTAATTTTTCTTAAGTTATACTCTTGACTAGTTTTCGTAATTTTTCCTGGTTTTTACTTAAAGTTCAATCACGTATAAATTTTTTCATTTTAAATCCAATTTTTATGATCTTATAGTCACTCTTCATCATTTTTGAAATGAGGCATACAATCCTGTCCATGGGTCAGAACAGTAGTGTTCCTCATGTGTTGGAGTACTTTTAGGCCTTGTATGGTAAATGGGCTTTTTGCTAACTTGAGAAATCATTTGGGCTTGGTCTTAAGATTTTATCCTACGCTTAAAATAATCCTTGAGATCAGATTTACAAGTTTGATTTATATTCCTAAGGTTAACAACCGCTTCATGGGCTTTTTAGTGGGCTTAAGTTGTCAAATGGGCTTGTTTTTGGTTCAAACTAAAGTTAGTGACTTTGTTGGGCCTATGGAGTCTTAGGTGAATTTCTTATGGGCTTCAAAACAACCTCTCTTAATGTTTTAAAGTGCTAGTCAGAATTTTATTGAAGGATCTAGGATTATTTTGAGAGTTTTAGGCTCGGTTTTGAGTTTTAGGCTTTGTATACTTACCATACTTGCTTTGGTTGATCTTTTCACTTTGTTCATTTACTTTTATCATATTTTTTAGTGTCTCTTACCCATGTTCCAGATCTGGTCGTGATGATTCCAAGAGGTTCTCGCTTGGTTTTTCAACTTGTTTCATCATTTTCTTAAGTTTAGGTGTTAGATTATGCACTTAAACTATTTGTATCCAAATCTTGACTTAACTTTTCTTCCATAAGATGATTCTTTAACTCATGCTCCATACAAAGAAATAGAAGATCTTATACTTAATACAACTTCCATATGATAGCTCATGTTATACAAAGTTGGTTTCTTCATAAAACTTCATGTGTTGAATTTTTTTTCCTTAACTTAAGTCTAAGTTTAAGCATGTTTAACTTAATGAAAATAAAATCAACATTCAAAGGACTTTTGAATCCTCACATCCAGCATGTTCATCTTCCATTCAAGTTCTTGTTTCAAGATTTTCTTAACTTAAAATCTTCCATTTAAAGTGTTACATAAGTATCTTTACAAAATACCAACTTTACATGCTCATATTTCAACTTCATGTAAGGGTTTCATAAATTTGTTTCTTAAATGGTTTTTGGTGTTATAACAACTTAAACCTTACTTATATCTTCAAGAAATCAAAGTCTTTTAACATAAACACTAACCCACTAATCATAAGAAACACTTACTCGTCTTTAAAGCAAAATATGGTGGTTGTGCACCAAGGTTCCACTTAATCTCTTAACTTTGCTTCCTCCTTTTTGCCACCTTTTAGAAACCCGAGTTGTTTGATGTTTTGAAATAGAGTTTATGAAAGGTTCTAATGGTTCTAAAAGAGTTTAGATGTTGGAAGAAAATGACACAAGATAAAGAGAAGGAAATGCCATGAGTGAAGCTTTAAAAATGGGGGAAAAGTTGATTTTGTGGGGTAAGGTTGTTTCTCCTTTTTATGTTTGTTTCAAATGAGAGAAAGAAGTGGTGAAAGTGAAATTGAAATTGAAAGTGAGAGAAGTAAGGGAGAGAGTGGCCAGATGGAATTGAGAGAGAATGAGTTGTTAAAATTTCTTGAAAGTGTTGTCTTGTAGCTTACATAAAAGTTAACAATTGCAATTATTGATGATGTAAGTATTAAGGGGTGAATAGTGGCGTGTAAGAGAAAGTGATTGATGGTTAAAAGATAAGAGCATGGCCCCCCTTTCCTCCTTGTTTAAATCTGCCATTTAATGTCCTTTTGGGTCATGGAATGGTCTTGTCTCATTTAATGAAGTTAAGCATGTGAAATTTTGTGAAAAATTGTCCATATATAGTATAAGTAAAGGGGTGTTAAGGAAAATGTCTTATCAATAGATTTTGATAAGTTATCAATTGATAATTAATTCCAACTCTCAATTGATAAGTTATATAAAGTGATTGGTTGGTCTACTTATTGATGTGTAAGGCTTAGATATGAAGATAAGGGCATGGTCTTATAAAAAATTGTTTTAAGGTTTTTATCTTGTATTGTTTTGTAATTTATGATTTGAAGTTTATAAAATTGTGAAATTTTCTAAAGTTGAATGAAATTATTCAAATTGAATTATCAATTAATTGCTTAAGGTTAAAATTCCTTAATGGTTTTAAGGTTTAGGGTTTTAAATGACTTTAAAGCTCGCAGTTCTTCAGGCTCGGGTTTTATCGATAATTGGTTTTTGAATTGGAAAAATTTAATTCGTTTCTAAATGTAAACTTAAGTTTTTAGTTTACTTGATCCTTGGGAACGTTCGGAAAGTATTGTTAATCAAATCTTAGGCTAACTAAAAGTAGGGTTTACAGTAGCAAACCCTCTTCTTTTAGGTGGTAAGAGACCCAAGACATAGGAATTAGGATATGAGTAAACCTCCTTCTAGATTTTTTTGGCTTAGCTTATTTTCCTTGAGCTCTGGACTAGTGCTTAGGGCACTAGGCTCATGTATCGTTAGATAAGACATTTTAGTGTTCATAATGGCCTCTGAATCCAACGAAGCTGGTCCTTTTGCGATCAATCTTCCCACTCTAATGGCATCTTCTATGCGACTATGTTTGCAAATGTGGAAGCACTATGACCCAAGAGGTGATTATAATAAGTTTCACTTAATGTGCGAATGAATACATTGATTAGTTCATTTTCTGGCAAATGTACTATGACTTGAGTGGCTGTAGATCTCCATCTTTAAGCATATTCCTTAAATGACTTGTTCAGCTTCATTTTCATGTTATTCAGATCCATCAGGGAAGGAGCCACTTCTGCATTGAACTTGTAATGCTCATAAAAGGCTTGAGTTAGCTTATCCCAAGTATCATGCTCAATCAAGTCTTGTTGGGCATACCAAATCAACGTTGGCCTAGTTAGGCTATTTTGGAAAGTTTGAATCATCAACTGCCCATGTTTAGAGAATTAGGCTATCTTGTGAATTTAAAGCTTAAGATGGAGCTTGGGGCAACTTGTTCCATCATAGTTTTTGAAATTTGGTACCTTAAACTTCTTGGGTAAGTTGTGGTCTTCAAAAGCGCAAACATTGCTCAAGCCTGGATCACTCTACATATTGTGATCCTTTAAAGCTCTCATTTTCTCTTCAATTTTCTAAAAGATTTCTTCTTCCATCTTCAACAATTCTTACTATAATTCCTTCCTTGAGCCTTTGTTACGATTGTTAGGTTCATGAACTAGCAATTCTTTAGACATATCTACCTCAAATGATGTGTCAATAGGCTCCGAGGAATGGGTAGGGGCCATGGTCTTGACTTGCATTGTATGCTTGCTTAGAACCCCTTTTGCTGTAGCTATTCTCTGTTCAAGAACTTTAGACATCTTGTTTTGACAACGAGTGGTTATGGGCTTCAAGTCTGGCCAAATTATTTAAAAATCAATCTTTCAAATCCTACAAGAATCCCATCTTGTTAGCAACGTTTCCTCCGTTTAAAAAAAAAAATCAAGTTTTTAATTTAAAAACCTTTCTTTGTTTTTTGGAAACTTTTATTGAAAAATCAATGCTTATTTTATGTTATAGATGACCTAATTTTGATATTGACGATTGAGGACATAAGAGAATAATTATATTATAAGGATGATATAGAGAAATTGATTTTCTTTTTTTTCTTTTTAACAACGAGAAATTTATTAAAAGATGACACAATAGTGACGACTCATAGAGAAAACTTTTAGTGGGACTATGACAACTTAATGGACAAACTCGAAGAACGAGAACTTAGATATTTATAAGATTGATAACTTTGAGGTGATAAATAATTTATAATGGGAATTTGATGGTTAAATCTTTTTTATTTATTGTATTTTTTTAGTTCCAAATAGTTGGTACATGTAGGGCATTGTAATAGAAATCGACCAAGTAAATAAAATTATCATAAAACTGTTTTTTTTATCATAAAATATCTTTTTTAAAAAAAAAATATTGGAAAGCCTTACAAAATGACAATTTCATAATAATCTTTACAATAGTTAATTTCCATAGCTATGCTTAAAAAAAAATTTAAAAGTTGAAACTAAAGTTTTTTTTTTTTTTACATTAGCACATTATGGCACAAAGGGAATAATAATGATTTTGTTCCTTCTACGTTAAATATTATGTTACATTGGCTATTACTCATAAGATAAAACAAAATCTACAAGACTCACATATATTACACAATATAGCATATACAGATAAATATGAAAATTAAAAATATAAAATAAATGAGATGCAATATGTTACACATGCATGCAATGTAATAGGGGTCGGTAACTATTAAATTATAGGATTATTATGAACCCATGGTCAAAGAATACATTTATATATAAGTAGATCAAAATAAAAAACGAAGCTCGTAGGCACTTATATAAGGGTACTAATTCTTTCAATTTCCTTTTTTTTAAAAAAAAAATCAAAGCCCAACCAATCGTGGATAATGATAATTAAATTTTCCCTATAATTTAAAAATGATTACCCCTTGTCTTTTTTTTTTTTAAAAAAATGATGTAGGAGGATGAGGCCTTTGAGTCTCTAGCTATGTAACCTTAGGAATTTCTAGAAGAAATACCTAATGGGCTATATTGAAGTATGAGTGGGCTCGTCTATCATTGCTAGGTGGAAGTAAAAACCCCAATCACCTAAGGGTTACACAATGGCGACCTTTCCTAGGTTTCGAAGGAAGCCTAGGTTTGATCACATCTAAGTACACAAGTGAAAAAAATTTTCCTTCTAAATCCCCTAATAAGGGGCCCATTGGGCTAGACTTTTTTCTTAAAGGCCCGTATTACTAAAACTTAGTTAGCATAATTATATTATAGTATATACATAAAAAAATGAAGCCCATTAATTAATTTTTGTTTTTACTTTTACATGGCTAGCCTACCAAGTGTCCCTAGTGGAGTTGCTAATTTTATCGAGGCCTATTTCGGTTTTCCTTAATTTAATATATATTAAGCTCAGCTCGCTTAATATAGATTGCTCAACATAAAATTAAGAAAAAATATTTTTCTTAAAAAATGTGTAAAAAAGTATGTTGAAAAATAACTTAGAGTCGCTAACAAGTTAAACCGGTAAAAAAGTTAAATTAGAAATTTTAGGTGGGAAAACCTTAATTTAGCTATTAGTCTATGGATTTTCTAAAAAAAATTAATTTTTTTTTAAAATTTAACTAGGAAATCAGAATTTAGGGATTAACTTATTAAGACAAAAGTCATCATGTGAAAAATAAAAAAACTAATAGGCCTTTTTTTTATAATTTTTCTAAAAATGTTAAGCTATGTACAAATGTAAAAATGCACAAAAATGAATTTTTTAATTATTTTATTATGAATTTTCCATAGAAATTTATTTTTTTTAGGTTACCTAAGAGTTGTCTATGTACCTACTAGTCAGGATTAAATTAATGTAGTTCTTTTTTTAGAAAAGATTTAGTAGGTAGATTTTTTTTAAAAGAAATCAAGCTAGATTTACATTAGTTACCAATTTATAAATTTTTTTAATCTTAAAAAGATCTAATTTTACGAATTTATTTTTAAAAAAACCTTAACTAACTAAATCTTTTTTTAAAAAAACTCCCATTGAAATTTTTAATTTAAGAAAAAAACCTATTACGTGTCAAAATTAATTTTTCTAAACCCTAAATACAAGATTTAGTAAGATATACATCAAGATTCATATCTTCTTTGAAGATATGAATTTTAGAGAAAAGATATTAAACTGTATGAAAAAAAAAAATTTGCAATTCTAACAAAAGTTGCAATATGCAATTCATCTAAAAGAATGAAATTTATGCCATTAAAAAGTACAAATTTATCTAACTAAGACGCATGACATATAATTTATTTTAAAATTATTAAATAACCTACATTAAAAAAACAAGTTAGTAAAGCTATTACTTAGAAATAAAATAAATAAATAATGAAAATAATTTTACCTAATTACCTAAGTGGGTTGGATCGTATATGTGATCAGATTTGACTGTTCGGTCAGCTAATTGTAGATAGTGAATGTATGCTGTGAGTTGCCTTGTGATTGTACGTGTGTGCTGCTCGTGTGGTCTAGATAGTGCTGTGCTCGTACGCCCTAGTCGTACAGCATATGTATATGAGTCTGATCATGGAACATGCATAGGTAAGTGAAGTGGTCGTACAACGTATGTATGTGAATGAACTAATCGCACAGTGAGTGTGTGTAAGTGAACTAGCCATGCAGTGAGTGTGTATGAGTTTATGCATGGTTGTATATGTGTGATTGTGAATAGACGTAAGTGTGTGGTTAGTGGAGAGTGTAAGACGGTGATTGGTGTGTACTGTCGATGTGTCTGTGGGGTGATTGGTGTGTACTGAATGTGTTGTGAGGTGTAGACAATGTGTGGGGAGTGTGTAGACCGTGCCGAGTGATGGTGTGATGTGTGTATGTATAGGTAGTGTGTGAGGGGCGTATTGTGTTAGTGAGTATGTTTGTATTGTGAGTGAGCATGCGTTGGAGTTTGTGTAGTGATTAGTGTAGACGATGTGGGAAGATGGTGAGTGATGTAAGTGAATGTGTTTGAGCATGGACAGTGTTCGGTAGAGTGTGTATAGATTAGTGAAGTGTGAACAGTAGCTTATGGGTCTTGTATGAAAACGTGGACATGAAGTGTAGTGATATGTGAATTTGGTATAATTGTGAAAATGTCTCAAAATTTTAAAGTCAAATTACTATTTATAAGCCACACACTTGAATCTTTTGGATCTTTTTTAGTCATAAATTTAATTTTAACAAATCTAATATTGATAACATACAATGATACCCTATTTGGATTCATTAAATTCATTAAAGATTTAATCCAGTTTCCTAAATACCCTACATTGATTTGGGCTTTTTATCTTAGGCTCAATTTAGTCCATCTTACAAAATACATGTTAACCCATTTAATAATTCCTAAGTCTATTTAGCCTAATATAAATTAGATAAAAAAATTTGCTTTATATTAGATGTCACGCCTCGAAAAGGTAGAGTTGCAACAATCTTGCCATATGAACCATTCTAAGATAAAAAATGTTGTCATAGCTATTATCTTAAACCTAGTTCACATTAGGCGTACTTGACTTTACTCCTTTGAAGTGTCTAATTTAATACTTGTTTAATATAAAACTATGGAGTAATCATCTAAAATAATTTGTTTAAAATAAACTTATAATTTGACCTTATAAAAGAGTAGTAGTAAATCCTACAAGTACTTGTCATTTCACATATAGACCAAAATATTGAAAACTACCAAGCCTTTTGAGAAGTCTTGTGTAGTTTTCCTTAAAAGATAAAAAAGTTATTACTAAGGGCAATAACCAGCCATTTCTTGTTGCTTCTCATACCTCGTCCCAGTTTACTAGTGTTTTAGTGTTGGGTAAGTACTTGTAATCCATTTAAAACCTGTAAAACAAACTATAAGAGAATGAGTAACAACTTGCTCAATAAGTGGGGCAGAGATAGAAGTATACATTCAGCATATCATAAGTAGGGTTTTCAATCAAGTTGGTTAGATGCAATGCATGTACAAGCAAATGACGTTGCATGATGTTATCTAGTTCGTCGTGAGATTAGAGAAATTTCGCCTACTCTAATCCAAGTTAAGGAGATTGACGTTGCACACTCACGAATTGAGACCAAACTGAGGCCTATGCAATGGAAAACACCCTCCTCTTATTACCACTTTCGAACTACAGCCCCAACCTTGCTGT
Source organism: Lumnitzera racemosa (assembly GCA_024138005.1). Taxonomy (NCBI): domain Eukaryota; kingdom Viridiplantae; phylum Streptophyta; class Magnoliopsida; order Myrtales; family Combretaceae; genus Lumnitzera; species Lumnitzera racemosa. The sequence continues at coordinate 76,009,768 of JAMXBC010000002.1, forward strand.
GACCTTTCTCCCGTCACTTAGTTCGACTAAGGGTAGGAAAATGACCATTTCTGCTATTTTCATCGAAGGGAGTCCATATTTAGCCTGAGAATCCTAATCGTTACCCCTATCATATTAGGTTAGGTATTAAGTTGAGTTTGAGTTAGTTCATCTTTTTAGGGTGATTAACTAAGCTTAAATAATTTACGCACAATGATATTTACAAAATAACCATAACATGGAGCTTAACTCCTATTACAGTAAATTGAAACTTAATCACAAGTGTTGCATACATATAAACAGCTAACTACAATCACAAGCTAATATACACTAAAGTTTCTAGATATTTTGAAATAATATTTCAAAATGCTATGAAGCATTGATCCCATTTACCTACTCAGATGCTTACTATAGAAGACTCGGGTTATTAATGATTTGACTACTAAAAAATCCTATATACATAAAACCTAAATTTAGTTTTTGTAATAGTTGCGAAAACATTAGGGTTTTATCTAAGACGATTATACATATACATATGTATATATATAAAGTATGTTATCATTTTTCTTATATAATAATATATAATTTTATTATATAAGTCAAGTTAAGTTATTATTTACTAATGATATATGTAATTATACTATTATGTATAATATATCATTTCAATCATGTCGAAACATACTTTTAATTGGTTAAACCACGTTTTGATTACGGTAGGGTTATTTTGATACATAAATTCGTAATATTATAGAGATATAGGTTATAGCAATTTATTTAATAATATCTAACATACGCAGTTTTACTACTATTAATATTATATCGTTTTAATTATATTGAAACGTATACTATTGTTTTTATTACGTTTTAATTACGAAAAGATCATCGTAGGATAATATTTTCCATGATATTACAAAAAACATTTATCTTATTACTTGAAGTGATTTAGTTTTAGTAAGGCCAATATCGTGGAGTTTGTATGAACTTGATTATACGGGTTACTTATTTGTTTAAAAGATTATCTCTAAAAGGTATTTCTAATTCTAGTATACAGATAAAATTTTGTAGTAACCAATATCCTATTGATATTATATTATGTACATAATTTTTGCCACAAAATATAATAAATTATATATACTCAAATTTTACGAAAGTAAGGATGTTAAATTTATAAGAATATAAAGTTCAATTTTTAATAGTTTTAGTAAATGATTATTACTAGAGATACACTTGTTTTACAAATCAGTGTTAATAATATATAAGTCTTACAGCTATCAATATTCTAAGTTTATAATTAAAAAAAAAGAACGAAATGGTATAGATAAAATACTCGATTTAGAAAAATAATAAAATAACGAACATCTCTTTTTTATAACTATTAAATATTAATTGAAAAAATTACTTATAATTATAAAAATAAAGTTACTTGAAAGTATCGAGTCCCTTTTTCTTCTTCTTCTTTTCCATTTTCCTTCTTCATCTTCTTTCTTTCTTTCTTTCTTTTTTTCGCTCCATGTCTCTCTCTCTCTCTCTCTTCCCCTCTTCTCTCTTTCTCTCCTCCCTTCTCCTCTCCTTCTCTCTTCCCTCCTCTCTTTCTCTCGCACCCCATTCCCCCTCCACCCTTACTCTAAATTATGCTCGACATAATTGGCTTGAAGCCATTTATATAAAGAGCATTTCATCGTCATATGTATAATGGTTAACTTAATTCTTTTTTTTTTCAATTAAGTTATATTATTTTATATTTAATATTTATCCTAATTCTTAGAATATTCAAAGACCATTTTTTCTTTTCATCGACTGCATCATTAATAAAGAAAATTCATAGTCAAGATTTTCCTTTCCCACGCATCGTTATTTCAGGTGAATTTTAACATAATTATTAGTAAAAAATAATATATAGTTAAGTAATACTAATTATTTGGGACTTATTTATATATATCTTATATGATATTTTACTCACCAATATTAATTATTAAGATCACATAGTTGATTTTAAAATATTCATCCTAGGTTATAACTAAATTTATGAAACTCTACGTTATAGTGATTAAATTCGATAAACTTAATATTTTAAAAAAAGTTTCATATAAATAAGCTTAAATTGAAATATTAAAGTTATATGATTACTTTGTTTAAATTTTCTCCTAGTTATGAGAGTGCGACTTAATTCTATGAATATTATCCTAAATCATAATTTTTAGAGTACCTTTGAAGCATTAAATTTTTTTCAATTAATTTCTCATTAATTTATATGATTATATATTTATGTCTAAATGTAATTCAGACATTCTTACACTTATGAATACTTCTAATCAATCTAACGAAGAAGTGATATTTAGCCAATTAAGTTTATACTAATTAAATTACTTTTATGTATTATCTTGTGTCTTTAGTAATATTATTATAGTCATTATTGTATTGTTAAGATCCATATTTTTCTGATTACGAGTAACATTAGTATAAATTATTTTTCACTTATAAACATATTTTTTATATAAAAGATATAAACTACTTGAAAGCTAACAAGTTGGAGTCATGTGGTATTATGCATTATATATTTTTAGATTTTTGGATTAATTTATGGATATAATTATTATTCATAGTGAGTATACTTATAAAAATACGTATATACTCATATAGTAAATTATAGTATATTATCTCATTTTATAGCTTAATTAACTTACCTTTAAGTCCCCATCGTATTCGGAGCTCGAATTTTAAGAGTTTTGAGTAATTTGGTATCATATTAAATAATTATAATTTTAGGCGCAAAATTGGGATTTTAGATCCTTCAACTAATTTTTCTATCTTAGTCGTAAAGTTTGGGCTCTATCAGATAACTTTTTCCAGAAGGCCCTAAATCTAAGCTTAATTATTCTAAATTCAACTTTAGGGTCTCATATAGAGTAAATTATTGTTATTTTGATTATATTCTTGATATTCTTATTATATTATGGACTTTTAAATGTACGGGAATTCCTCGATTAAGGTTATCATGTTTCTCGTAAGTTTGTAACCTAATTGGTTTAGTTTTTGTGAATGCCATAGATTAACTATTGACCCTAATCATACTAGGACATAGCTTTGTTTAACACTTAGATGTTAATGTATGGATTGCTGATTTATGGGATATTACATTGGACTAGACTAAAAATATTTTTAATGAAGCCTAACTATTCTACGACTCGAAATTTATTAAATCGAATGTATACCTTCAACCATTATTTGATTCGACATTAAATAACTTAACTTGACTTGACATTTTTAAAATTTTATTTTTTCAATTTTATAAAATTTATTTATTTTTTATTTTTCAATTGTTTTTAAATTTTTATTCAATTTTTTAATACTTAGCTTAAAAGTAAAAAAAAAAAAAAAACTGAAATCAAAATAAGGGTAACAAAAATAAGGTATTTACACTATTAAGTCTGGTTCTTCATCTCTTGGTTTTTATAAATTAAGTTTTCTTAAAACTAATTAATATTAAACCCTACCTGTTTAATACTTACTCTCAACTAGGGATTAAAAAAATTCATTTTTTTTTTATATTTTGAAAACATTTTGAAGTCACCACCTGATGAGAGTTGGGAAAAAGAGTCAAGTTATAATAAATTGGGTTGGCCAGTTATAACTTAGCTACCAATCTATCGATTAAACCATTTTATAAAAAAGGTTTTTTGAAGTAAGAGATCCACATTCAGGGGTTAGGAATTTTAAATCCTTATGAATACAATTAATTTTCCAAATTTAATCTTAATCTTAAAAATCACCTTTCAATTCTATAAAAGAAAAAACTCAATTGTTGATTACTTTAATTTAGATAACTTAAGTAGTCTAAACTAAAAAAAAGGAATTTCTTTTTTTTTTTTTTATTTTTTACCATTGCCTTGTAGGTGGCTACTTATTCGCTATTTAAGATAAGACGTACGTAGTTTTTTTTTTTTTTTGTAAAACTTTAGTAGGTAGGGTTTGTCTTAATTTAAAAAATATGGTAGATTTACATTTTTAGTTCGATTTGGTTTATTTAAGGAAATTTCTAAAAAAGAAGTTCCTAAATTGGAAGATTTATTTTTTGGAAAATTTATTTTTTGGAAGGTTCTAAAGGGCTCTAAAAAAAATCCAGTTATTTTCATTTATTTTAGAAAACTTGATTTTTCTAAGTATTAAATTTTTTTTATTCATTAGCTTATTTACTTATTATTATTATTATTATTATTATTATTATTATTATTATTATTATTATTATTATCTTAGTTATTATTTTTTTATTCTATTTTATCTATTAAACTAAATAAATAAATAGACTACTTTTTCTTTTCTCATTTTTCTTCCTTTTTTTCATTTCTTCTTTTTTTTTTACATTTAAAACATAAAATAAATGAACAAATAAATAGTAAAAGTAAATAAATAAATAATCAAATAATTAAAAAATTTTCAAAGCAATCAAATCGACGAGGGTTGAATTAAGAGAGTGCAGGTCAGATTTTGGGTTAGAAGCGGAGTGGATCAAGTCAATTTAAGCTTACTGTTTGTAGGTCGTAGGTGGAGGATGAAGAGTAGCGGCTCATAAGGGTAGTTTTGATCGCTTTGAGCTCGTAATTGACCAAGGAAAGGGATTTTCGTGGTTATTTAATTGGAATTGGGTGGGGGTAGGGGGTGTTAAAGTGAATGCCGTAGTCTTTGAAGGTCTATTGGAGGTGGTTGGATGAAGGTTCGATGAAGGTGATGGTGGCTTGGCCATGTATGGGTTGCTGGGTATTCGTAGGTGATCAGTTTTAGGTTTTAGGATCGAGGTGAGCTCAGCTATAGGGTCGGTTTAGTTTAATGGTCATCATAAGTGGTGGTTTTGAGGAGGAGCTGTTATGAATTAGGATTTGGTGGTAGGTGCTTAGAGAGGTGGCTAAGGTGTATAGTAGTGGTTAGGTGAAGGTGGTTTCAGAAGTTGGTGGTATAGGGAGTTTACCAATTTTAGTCTTGGGTTAAGCTAGAGAAAGCATGGGTAACTGCAAGCTAGAGAGAAAGCGCAATTGCAGAAGAGAGAAAGAGTGTTTGTGAGTTGATTCTGGTGCTTGTAAGTGATTGTGTGTCCTTATAGTGAGCCCCCAAAGTCCTTTTTGTATAGGAAATTAACCCAGTAAGGAAGGAAGGCTCAAATCGGGTAAAATGACAATGTTCGAAATTTCAATTTTTTCTAACTTTTTGGAGCTTGATTCGAATACAATTTAAACTGAATTGAGATGTGTTCTTTGGTTTTATTTGAAGTAGGTTGAGTAGAGTATGAGATTGAATCAAGAAATTATGTGCCTATGTATGAGATGTGTGAAAAAAATCTAGGCAAAATGAAGGGAGTAGACTGTTTTAGTTGGGGGAAATGGAGGAAATAATAGGAAAAGGAGAGAAAAAGCAAGGAAAGGGAGGGAAAGAGGGCCTGACATGGCACCACATCAGCCATGTCTTCCAACGGTCGTGTGCTACATGTTATCACATAATATGTGGCAGTTGATGTAACATGCTACGTGGCGTCACGTCAGCATCGACCAATTCGATGATACGTAGTACAGTGAGGTCTTAACATTTGGTAGTTCCTGATGTAGCAGTGTATTAATTAAAAAAAAATAAAAAAAGGCTTTTATGCCTTTGCTAAGATTCAAACCCCTAACCTTCTACTTAAACCCAATTCCATGCTCATATGCTTATCTATTAGGTCATTGACCTATGCCTTGTCCATATGTGCAATTGAATTGCACATATGGACTAAGTTGGCTTGGGCTAAATTTAAATTTAGCCTAGGTCGAATGGCCCCCTTCCTCAAATTGTTAAAATTAAAATCTATTTTATTAATTTAATTGAAAAAATTTATTTTTTTCTAAATTGCCTATTTTTTCAATTTTTTTGTGACTTTTCTAAAATTTTCCATTTTTTGTATTTTTTTTCTAAATTTCTTATTTTTTGTGTATTTTTTCTTGTTTTCCTATTTTTTGGTATTTTTCTTAGATTTCTTTTTTTTATGCATTTTCCTTATTTTTCTATTTTTTATATTTTTCTAAACTTCTTCTTTTTTCTAAATTTCTAATTTTTTGAATTTTATTTAATTTTTCTATTTTTTCTTGATTTAAGATCCCTTATCCTATTAAAATAAAATAAAGAGAGTAAAAATTTGTTGTCTACATACACTAACTTGGTATAGATTCCATCTAACAGTTGTTGACTTTGACTAATACTCTTAAATTACATTCCCTCCTAGTGTTGGACACTTCACAATGTTGTTAACTTGAGGATAAAACATTTTACACCTCAATAACTAAAGCTAAGTGGGAGTAGATAGCAAATAGTACCATATTGCCAATATCAGTACTCAAACATTTCAATCATAACCAATAGATTCAAGTTCACACATACATTAGCCCAACCAAGCATTTATTGCTAGTAATGTAGCATGTTATGCTGATGCATCGGTACTAATATCTTATGCACTTCCAATATACTCATCCAGTTAGTTGACATATCTTAGACATTTGGATACAACGTTTACGAACCTTAAAGTAGCAAAAAGCTACTCAAGAGTAGGTCTCTTAACTTTACATTTATCAAATTCGACCACAAATCATTAGCCTATGCCTATAGGTAACAAAGAGCTAACTGGTAATAAGACCTCACCCTACCTCCCCCCCCCCCCCCCCCCCCCCCCTAAACTTTGTTTTACTAAATTAGACTATACACTGTAGTAATTAAGTTGCTCAATCAATGAGAATCTATATGCTTCCAAAAATTGAGTTCATAAAGCCATGGTTTTTCTTGATTACTTTAAAGCCTTATTTTGAAAATTTTGACCTTACAGGTCTCTTTTTATGCCATAAAATGCCATGTTATGTAATAACAACTTAAGTATATCATTCAACACAACTGGTTTTTAAGTTTTATTTGACCTAATTATTTGATTATAGTTTTTAAACTTTCCCTAGCGGAAATCTAATATCTTACTTAGGATTAGCATAGGTAAACACCTAGAAGATTAGGTTAGTAATTACTCAACTCTCCAAGATAGTACAATAATTCATAAACACTACCTCAACTTTCAACATAGCAATATAACAATTAAACCAAAATATAGCTACCATTCAAAATCACCAAATCAACATCCACTACAACAACATATTAATTCACCTGTGATATAGTCGTATTCAATCAATAGAGCATTAAATAATACGCAGTGTTATGTGTAGCAATATATCTATTCTAAGTATGGGTTAGATCTATGTACTTAAACTTAATAGTAGTGCAAAGTCCTAAACTTTGTAATGTGGTCCTTCCTTACTCATTACACCTTGGAAAAAATAATATCTCTAAGTCAACTATGGGTCTAACCCAAACTCTTATAAGCTTTCACTATCGCATTTTCAAACTTCATTTGACTTTATCTTACTCATTTCTTATCTGATTTCAATAAAATTTATATTGTCATGATCGTTATTTCGAGTATTATTAGGATATTTTAATAAATAAGACTGACTAATATAGTCACAAGTCTAAAAATACCCTTTGTCTTGATTGTATGTTATTGAGACTTTGTAATTGATCCTAATAAGCTTTAGTTTTAAACTAAAAATCCTAAAAATCATACTTTCTAAACTTGACCAACATCTAGTTTATACCTAAAACACTAATCTTACACTATCTTATTAATTATCATAATAGTACAATTTACTATTTTACATATTAAGTTAATACATAAACTTATATTATGAAAATATGTAATAAATAGTATATGAGCCCAATTAATTCCACAAAAAATCCTATGGACTCACAAAAATATGTAGTTTAATTATTGACTATTAATTACACTAAACTAGCTATTATATATTTTTACTAAAATAGCGGTTTTAGCTTAAAATTTTGGAAAATTAGGGAAAATAAACAAATTTTTGTGTGAGATTAAAACTAAGTGTTCCAAATATCCTTATAAACTTCAAGAAGTCAAAAGATGTAGGGATTATTTATTAATTTAATTAAAAACTAATTATTCTAAGAAAAACAGCAAAATTGCTAGTTTTATTCGAATTAAATATAATAAATAGTAAACATACTTAATTTCAAAAATTATTATTACCAAAATTAAATAAATATATTAAGAATACTATTTACAAAAATTTAGCCCAAAATAACGTTATTTAATATTTATAGGAATTTATTTAAAATTAGCGTAAATAGAGCATTTTCTTAAGGACCATATATTTCCACTTAATATTTTATTAAATTAATCTATACTAAAAATAATGCCAAAAAAGGTAACTCATAATTAAATAAGATTATTTGATATATTTAGAAATTAATGCAACTTCTTATCGGAATTTTAGTTCACCTAAATCAGCCACATCCGATCGCCCTTCAACCACGCTACCTATTGAAACAACTGCTTGTGCCACTCTCTATTGGACTCCTAAGCCACTTTAAGTGAGGTTGTGGTTTGGTAAATAAACCGCTCTAGACTAGCTCTAACCTTATTTTTTATTTTATTTTATTTTTCTAATTTTCCTTAATTATGTTCTTGTATTTTTAGAGTCCTAAAATGTTATATACCATATGTTATTTTTCCATTTTCCTATGTGTTGACTAAATGCATGTGTCATTTCTTTGTCATTTAAGTATTGAATCATGACTCCAAGTGATTATGAAGCGACCACATCATTTGTAACTCACCAAACCATTTTTTAATTAATTTTCCATTATTTTGTATTAATTTACGTTATTTTATAATTTATTATTATTATTATTATTATTATTTATATATATTCAATACATATAATGTATATTCTATGTAAATACATGTATATTATATATAATTCAACTTAATTTATTATTTTTATAATTTAAATAATTTATTTCAAATATCTCGCTATTTCTAAGAGTTTGAATTTTATGGTTTTGATAATTATTGGTTTTATTGATAAATTGACTTTTTTTTTAAAATTAAATCTCTTATATAGCTTATTTTGAGAAATTAGCTTTATTACAATATTTCTTCTAACCTTTTTAGCCTTACTATAAAGTTTGAACTAAAATAGATAACATTACTGGACACTTTAAATTTAAGGACTTGGATTCTAGGGTTATTATATTGGCACAGAACCTCGAGGTAGTACATTCAGGAGCCCTAGTTTGCATGGTTAATTACACAAATTAATCTCTTACGAACTAAAAATAATTAACCGTAGTCCAAATATTAAATTTTCAACAGAAACTTAATCAAATCATAAGAGTGCCCATTAACTTTATCCAATCCTAAAAATGAAATGACTTCCTTTAGATGACTTAAAGACCTTAAAAAGGACCTAAGACACTCATTTTGATAAAAATTCTATCTTCTTAATTTTTCTTTGTATTTTTTATTTTTTCTTTTTTTATTTAATATTTGTAGTACCCTAGTATCATAACCTAAACACTACCTTTATCATAGTAGATCATCATGCATCGTACAAAGGTAGACGATTAACCCCTTTATTGATCATCGTCCTTCCATACGATGTACTGGGCTACTTCCACTCCTAGTCACTATCGGTCATATAGATACATAGTATCGTAGCAAAATAGCTATTTTTACTAATTAATCAGATAAGTCATCAAATTTAATCTATGGAACATGATGTTCACAAATTAACAGTAGCAGTAATTAAGTAGTTTGAATGGCTATAGAAGGTCTGACAACATAAACTAAAGGAAATCATAAAGTCTTAGTCAACACAAAAGTAGTTCCCCCTTCGCTCCAATTCTCTCATAGTCCCATCTCAGCTTAAGACTAATCTCAAGCATCTCATAGCTTGGTTTAGTGAAAAGGTAGCCTTACAACAAAAGGAATCTAAGGAGTTGTAAGTTTATGCTTAGTGAATTAATCCCTTTAACATGCCTTACAAATAATATATTTAACAATCATATGAAAGCATGTAACAAGTAGCATACAAACAAATACATGTAGTAGCCTAGGAATAGCATGTAACTCAAAATTTTGTCATTTGTAGTCAGGTAGAGATTATTAACTAACACAAACCAATAATTGAATTCTAGTACTTGGGTTTTTATCTGTAATTGCACTAATGTGCATAAATCTACCCATATAACTATACTTATAATTATAGATACTTTACTTTAATAAAAAAAGTAATCTTTTCAAAATTTAAAATTCCTAAGTCTAGCGGTATGGTGGCCTCTACAATCCACGTCACACACCTTAAGTGAAAGTTACAAGACATGACTCTTAACCAAACGGTTATTGTCTCTTGGTGCTTATTGTAAACCCTGCTAATTTAGCTTTCTAGGTATAGAAATAAACGTCTAAGCTATAAATGATTTCCTGAAATCAATAGAGTCAGTAAGATTTAAAACTGATTAAAATCTCAATCCAAAATCTAATGTCAATATGAAAAACCTTAAATTATCAATTGAACCTCTAACCGTATACGAAGACCCTAAAACCTCAAGTATATGTAACTGCCAAAGTTAACCTCGAACCTCATTAAAACTTTAAAATAACAATCGAAGATTTAATCGCATATGAATATATTAAACCCTAAATGTGTAAAAACACTAAAGATTGTACTCGAAAGTAATAAAAACCCTAAAGCTGTAACTTTAAGGATACTAAAGCACTAATTCACCATAATCTACCCTAAAACCCTAAGTGATAATATATCCTCCATATTTTGCGATTTCATTAGTAAGTGACTAAAGATAACTCTTAATCATGCATAAATATTTAGAATACTTAAGTGATCCCTTAGAAACTAAGATGTTGCATTCTAGATCACATTCATCTTCTAAGTATATAACTGAGTTAATATTACATAGAATTAGGGATTTAGTTGATGCTTAGGTTAAATGTAGTAAACCTTAATACCCTAAATGACATTATTCATCTTAATTATAGTAAGTAGCTTACCAAATGATGTATATAGGATATAAATACCTAAAGTAAGATCTCATCATCTATTTTTACTAATCAATTCACCAAATGTCTCATTTCCTCTCATTTTCTTAATTTTCTCTTAATTTTCCTTAATTACTATATTATGTATACTAAATGGTTTATGCTTTTGGAAAGTTAACCAAGTAAGCACATGTTGACCATGGTCAAAACGTTGGCTAAGTTAACACATGTTGACTAAAGTTAACATTTAGAAAAGTTAACAAAAGTCACTTTCACTTAAGAAAATATCTAAGTCATGTAATGATTTCTTCTCTTTTAGATTTTTCTTCCTTCTTTCTACTTCTTTGCCATCCATTCTTCTCCCTCTTCTAGACTTTGCTTTTCCCATTCATAAAGCACAATTTGAGACTGGAGCCACTCCTTTTCTTCTTCCATTTCAAACTATGAACTCCCCTTTGCTTTATCATCTTCACTTTTCCAAAATTTCACTTTCATAATCTTAAATACTACCACACACCAATTTACTATATTTACTTGCTTTCCTTTTCAAATTATAAAGGAGAAAAAGGTATGTTTTATATGATTTCTTATCTTAATTAGTGAGTTAGTTATCTATCTAAGATTAATATGGGAACTTTATGTAAATTGTGCTTTTGTGTTATGGAAGGAAAGGAATCCTTATACTTATGTTTAGAGTATAGAAACCCATAGTATAAGTGTATAAATACTTAGCTAAATGGAAAGAAAAACGCTTGTACATAGGCTTAAATATGTGTATATAAGAGTATACTTAACAAATAAATGTATGGGAACTCTTGTACATGAATAACCATTATGTACATAACCTAAAAGGAGGTTTATACTAGTTATACATACATATGCCATGCCAAATATACCCTTAAAATACAAAAAGAATGAAATTATGAAGATTTCTTAAGAGGGTAAATAAGGCATACGAAAATACATATAAAAATACGTATGCCACCATATGTGTATATAGGTATGTGTATTAGTATATGGAGAAGTACACATGTATAAGTACTTATAAGTACACAAGTATACAAATTAGTATATTAGAAGTATAGGTATGTATATCACATACGTATAAAGTATGTAAATATATAAGGATAATAATAGACTAATGATGTCATCAAGGGATTACATAAGTTATGACATCATCAAGTGATTACATAAGTGATGATATAAGCATAGGTATATAAAAGAAGAAATAATAAGATTACATAAGCATATAACATAGGTATATACATGTACTTAGAAGCCGAAAATTTCTTAAACCTTAAGACACTTCCTAAATTGAATGAAACTTAATTAAGTACATAAATTAGTAATATTAATGTAAAATTTCCTACATGTAAGAATAAAATAGCTAATTCAATCATTAAGTCCTAAACTAGGGCATAAACATAAGCAATAAGAATAATTAAACTTTAATAAGATAAAATTTTAATAAATTTAGCCCATATCGTAAAACACGGGTCTTAACATCCAAAACAGACATCACCGTGTGAACGTGCATCTAAAAATGATGAAAAACGACTATAAGTTCGCAAATATCAGAATTAGAATAAAAAAGTTACAAAATACATAAAGGAAGTCTCATAACTTACTAATATAAAAAAAATAGTTACTATTAATCTCATTGAGTATGGTAACCCTGTACACATTATACTTGGACTATATTGGGCGAAATTAGATAAACTACAATAAAATTTTAGTTAAATAAGGAGTTTGATTTCTCAGAATACTTATAAGTGTTACAATTTTTTAGGTGTTCAATATCGAGTTCTAAAACCCCAAAGCTTGAAGAATGAGCAATAATCCAGGTGAGGGAGTTCTAATGACCTGCTACTTGCTTGTGCATGTTACTTGTATGATGTTTTGCTGCTTGTTGTTGCTTGTATATTTGAATGACTGTCTACTTGTATGCCATCATCTGTGTGATCATTTTTTTTTAAATTGATAAATATAAATATCCGACCAAAATAATCGATTCTATGCGTCGTGTGTCTATGACCCAATAAATGTATGGATAAAGAGTGCAAGCTTTGAAAAATGTTGAGACAGGTAATTTTAGAAAAAGTTTTTTTTCTAATCTTAAATGTATTTTGTACGATTTTAATAAGGGTCGTAGTATCAGAAATGATGTTTTATCATTAAGGCAAAGCTAGCATGGGTTCTTCACTTGATAGCGAAATGACTCGCTTTATTATGCCTATAAGGCCTTGGATAATTTTGGTTACGAGAGGACTCGCATGTTTGTGCTTAAGGGGTCTTGGAGGGTGGATAGTCCTAGTTTGGAATCCCCTTATTTAGATTGAAACTCTTTTCTCGACTAGGGTAATAGTCGAGTGTTGCCTAGAGGGGTGGTGCCCCTAGGTAGCCTCATGCGGCTAAGCTGGGGTGCCTTGTATGGGTAAGTACAGGAGATAATCGAAGTGTAGACGACGTGATTCTACACCTTCCATAGTTCCAAACTCCTATGGATGTGTTGCTTGCATTCATCATGCCTACATTCATTTTGTATGTAGATAGCTTGCTTGCATGTGTGATAATAATGTGTGATAACTTGCTTGAACGGTAGTGGTTAGTGACGAAATCACTGAGCTGTTTTATGCTCATTCCCCCTTAGTTTCCTTTGTAGGTTTACTTACGATGGGATTGGGGTAGGTTTCGAGTGCTAAGTGAGAGATAAAGATATGTATACTAGTATTAGAAGTAACTGAGTACTCTTTAGGTGATAAATAAACATCCTTTGTAGAAAATATTTATATGTTAAAACTTACTATAATTTAATTTTTTTTGTATAATTTTTTTTATATGTTAGTATATCCTGTCTTATTATTTGGTAGGGGATACCGATTCTCTGCGGTGTTGAGGAACTGTAGGATATCAGATACCCATAGTTATTTATATTTGTATTCTATAGTAAATTAATTACTTAAAAATCAGTAACCTTAGTAATTAATCATTTAGAGTTTTGCAATCTCTGACTTGCAAGGTCATTTCCATATCATGGGTGCATACGTGTTATGGAAATTTTACATAATCCTTCTAAGCCCCCTGTAGGGTCCTAACACCTAGTAAGACTATAAGCTAAGATAGGGACTTAATAATATGGCATAAATGTGCCTAATCTAATCCTTTTAGGAGCTCCTACTCTCGTGAGCCCCTTCCTATCTTCAATGTGAGGTGTTAGTTGGTATAGTTATAGTGCAATGACGTACTATGCATGACATATTTTAGTTTATAGTCAAATAAGTACTTATGCTCGGTTACTTAGGTGATTAAGCATTTTCATACCATAACGACAACATATAAATCAATTACGTAAGTACTTCCAGTTCATATATCACCATTGATTCATGCAATCAATCACGAGTCCATACACATGCATTCCCTATACCCCTTATGTAACCAATTAACATGATATTACTTTAAGGGAACTAAACTACAAGCAAAGTCAAGCATGAAGTCATTGGGAATTATTCACTTAACCATAGCTGCTAATCATAGTAATTTAGAGGTAGGTTGTCCTCAAGATTAGTGTCCCCTGAGCAAATAAATGTAGTAACATAAGGATTCATTATATTATAATGTCACCTAAAGATTTTACTAAAGTTGTACTCTTTGATTTAGTCTTAAGTCTAAAGTTGTACTAACATAAGGATTCATTATATTATAATGTCACCTAAAGAATTTACTAAAGTTGTACTCTTTAATTATATTATAGGTAAGTTAAATCTTCAATTGCATATAACTTTCTCATTTTAAATCTGATTCTCATGATTTTATAGTTGATTTTCATCGTTTTTGTGTGTACTTCCACATGGTGTAGTCATATTTGAGAGGTGGGGCTCACAATTTTGGTTATGGGCAAGAACAGTAGCATCTTTGAAAGTTTTAAGCCCTTAACACTAATCCTACCCGTCTTGGTTAGTCTTTTTACTTTATTTACTATATCTTTAAGGGTGGTTAAGTGGATTTAAGCATTGGTTACAGATATGATGGGTTAGGTTTAAGAGCCTCCAAATCCATCTTTTAAACTTATCTCCTTGTTTCATTAACTTGAGTGCTAATCTAATGCTTTACACTAGTTGTATCTTAACTTACACTTGTTTTTCTTGTTGTAAGTGGATTTATCTAGCATAATATTGAGGGAAAAAGATGGAACATATGTGAACCTAGGTGAAAATGCTCAAGTTAGGCTTTTAAGTGATGATCTCTTTACCAAAGTTTCTTATATTGATTTTTCTATCACCTTAGGGTACTTTAATGCATGGTCAACTTAATATAAGTGAAGAAAACATTTTGTAAACCCTCATACACTTCACATCTAGATCATAAAGGAGTTTTGTACTAGCTTTTATTTGAAGTTTCTTCATGTTACAAGGCTCCAATTCAATGTGCAATCCATTCATGCAAAAAGAACACAAATCCATACTACTTATAGTCTAACATTTGTAAGGAAACTTTAAGAAAAACTATTACTTATCTTAATGAAAAGAGCTTTTAAAATACAAGGTAAAGTTACAAAAATGAGAAGTAGATACTTTACTCATGATGCTCTAAAGTTACACAAAAATGGAGTATACTTTTGATAGGAATCAGGCTACTAGGCCCTTAACCCGCAATTGAGCCTGAGGACTAAAGGAACTAACGGGGTGAATCCTCTTGCTCTAACCAACTCCTATCAAGGTTGAGTTACTCCTTACTGTTGGTCAACTCTCTATGCTGTGCCGAATGATTGCCCATCTTTTAGAAATTATGTACCGAATGGAAGAACACCTTAACAATAGCTAGACTCTATGTACGTGCTCAGTCCTATCCAACCCGACCCCTTGCTCGATAACATTATTTCCAAGAGGCTAAGAGATCCTATGCATTAGTTACTCCTATTTAGACGAGTCCAAACCTATACAGCACTACTGCTTGGCTACCTAAATATCTCATACTGCTTTGTCTATATCTTCTAACAGAACTACCAATACATTATTGCCACTTGTTTGGGACCACCTATAGAATCTACTACTATAATCATTACTTTTCCATGAATATGCATTTTCACCCTTTGTATACTTTGTACGTTACTTCTTTGATACAATACCCTTTTTTGTCTTTTCCTTTTTAGACAGGTTATCCTGAATTCTCAGGTATAAATACCCCTTATATATGTAGCCATAGATGATTAGATTATCATTAATATACTGGATATTTTCCTTTCATAAACATTATTTGTTTACTCTCATTTCACTCTTATCCTAACCCTTAAGTAAGGTTAGGTGGCAAGTTACCTTATTAGACCAACTTGTACATCATATTAAGCTGTGCCGTGAGTCCTCAGAAGTTTCATTAGTGCATCATATCCCTTAGAGTTGTTCTTAGGTTTTGCTTACTTTTCCCTCATTTTTGTCCTTCCCACGCGTTTCCCTTCACCCTTTTTTTCAAGCATTCGATAAGCTTGGACATATCCCTGCGACCATCCTTATTTGTTCTTGGCTCCAGTTCACATCATCTTGGTATCAAAGAAAAGGTTTTGTTCAGATTATAGTAGTTTGTTCTTGAAGTACCCTATTTCAAGCATGTGAAACAAAGCAATTTTCTATGTTAATTTAGGTACTGTGTTTGCTGGTTATTAAGCTTTTAGTTTAAAGAAAGTATGTGTTGTGTAATTTCAAGAGAAAGTGTTAGCTGTAGCACCGAACCAAGGAGTTTGGCATTTGAATCTTTCAAAAGAAATGACAGACCAGAGTGTTAATGTTGGTGCTAGGGATAACAATAGTAGTGCTGTCCATCATGGCCAACAATCTTAAGGAATTCTAAGAAGCACGGATTAGAGACTTGATGAAGTGGCCAACCTCTTAGTAGACTTAACTTGAGCTGTTCATGTGTTGGCTTATCGACCTGTTGAAGTTGCATATGATACCCTTTAAGTTACCTAACCTACTAGTGGGCTCGAATACCCTGATCATTCGACCATATGAAGCTTCAAATTCAAAGCTTCAATGGGTCAGGAGATATAGATAATTACTTAGATTGGGAGGAGAAGGTAGAGCATGTTTTTTATTATTACCAATATGAAGATTATGAGAAAGCGATAATTGCTACTGTTAAGTTCTCCAAATATGTCGTTATGTGATGAAGGAATTTCCTGGTCATATGAAGATGAGATGGTTATTGAAAGATTAATACTTGGCTTAAGATGAAGAGAATACTCCAAAATAGGTTTGTGCCGAATACCTATTTGCAAGCTACTTTTACTCGGCTTCAAGAGTTGAGGTAAGGAAGCTAAATTGTTAACAAGTATGTCTAAGAGTTCTAAAGCTCATGATTCATTATGAAGTAGAGGAACCATCAGCATGAAAAGTCTCGAAGTTCCTTACTTGGTTGAGAAGTGATATCCGAGACATTATGGAGCTCCAACAATTCACTACAATGGATGAGGCTATACGAATAACTCAACGAGTAGAGAGGCAGCGAAGAAATAGAATGTCGGCTTGACCTCCAGCAAACTGAATTGGTCATCTAAACCGACTTGGTCAAGGAAGTTGATGAGCCCAATCAAGTACCGAGCCAACCCAAAAGGTAGATGTTTGAGTTGAATAGAAGGGCTAACCTGATAATGATGTACCGACTTGGACATGCGAGAAAAGATAAGGATTTAGAAGGAAGACGAGCCTGATCAAATATTTCAAATGCTAAGGGTTTCGACATATGGTTGCTTAGTATCCGAATTGAAGGGTGTAAAGGGAGATGTTCCAAAGCTTGACATGGATAGTACTAACAAGGAACTTAAGGAAGAGACTCTTGTTGATAAAGAAACTACTCAAGAGAATGAATTGATTGAAGAGGATATGTTTGTTAAGGACTTGGATCAGTTGATCCTAGTTGTCCAATGTGCAATGAGTTTAGAGCCCTCACATAAGGAGGAGTAAAGGAAGAACTTATTTCATATCACTTGTAAGGTGAATGATTAGTTGTACGTGCTAATTGTGGATAGCGATCGTTCTAATGTGGCATCAGCAGATCTAGTTATAAAGTTGAAGTTGTCAACTATCGCACACTCAAGGTTGTAGAAGTTGCATTGGCTGAATGAGAAAGGAGCACTACATATCATTCAATAAGTACTACTGCTAATTATGATTAGAAATTACTATGACGAGATTTTTTGTGACATGTTGCCTATGTGCACATCAATGTGTTACTATGTTAACCATCACTTTATGATAGAAGAGTTATCCATGATCGATGTAGGAACACCTACATATTCGAGAAGGATGGAAGGAAGATCACGCTAAACATGATGTCATTGAGTTAAGTTAACAAACTGTAGGCAAAACTTGCTTGAGGATCAAATAAAACTATGATGATGAGTAGAGCTGAGCTCTAAGAGGCTATTCAAGCCAATGCATTGACCTTTTTATTGGTCAAGTGACTATTAGAGTTAAGGGAGCGGGGTAAACTACCCCTAGAAGTAAGGGAATTGTTGGATGAGTATGTCAACCTGTTTCTAGAGAAGTTGCTGGAAGGATTGCCACCGTTCAGAGGCATCGAGCATTGCATTAGCTTAGTGCCTGGTACTATCTTACTGAACAAACCAGCCTATTAGATGAAGCTCGAACAAGTTACCAAGCTCCAACGACAAGTTAATGAACTACTGGAAAGAGGGTACATAAGGAAGAGTCTAAACCCTTGTGCTGTTTTGGTATTCCTAGTGCCAAAAAATGATGGAACCTGGTAGATGTGCATTGACAATCAAGCTATAAACAGGATTACGGTCAAATACAAGTATCCTATATTTAAGTTGGATGAATTGAGTGGGGCTAAGATTTTTAGTAAGACTAATTTGAAATCTAGCTACTAGCAAATTCATACGAAGTCGGGAGATGAGTAGAAAACTGCATTCAAAACTAGGCATGGTCTTTACAAATGAATGGTAATGCCATTTGGCTTGTCAAATGCCCCAAGTAGTTTCATGTAACTAATGAACCATGTGTTAAGAAATTTGATAGGGAAGTGTGTCATAGTGTACTTTGACGACATCCTAGTGTATAGTGCTAACATATTAAATCATTGTGAACATCTCCGTACCGTATTAGATGTGCTTCGTATGGAGAAGTTATTCGGGAATCTTAAGAAATGTTGCTTTTGCTAGGAGGAAGTGGTGTTTCTAGGTTATGTAGTTGGTTGAGGAGGCTTATAAGTGGATCAAGAGAAGATCAGAGCAATAGCTGAGTGCCTAACTTTGGCCACTTGTATCGAACTAAGAAGTTTCCACGGACTGGCATCGTTTTATAGGAGATTTATCAAGAATTTCAATACCCTAGTCGTACCCCTTACCGAGTTGATGAGGAAGAACATTAAATTCAGATGAGGAGAAAAGGAGGAGAGAAGTTTTTCAAAGGTGAAGGAAAGACTAACTTTTTCTCTTATACTAGCTTTGCTAGACTTTGAAAAGATATTTGATCTAAAATGTGACACATCAAGCATTAGTATAGGCACCATCGTAATGCAGGAAGGTCGACCAATTGCCTATTACAGTGAGAAGCTCAAAGGACCTCGACTAAACTACTCTATGTACGATAAAGAGCTCTTAGCCCTTGTTTGAGCACTCCAAGTATGACAGCATTACCAGTTGTCGAGAGAGTTTGTCATATATATTGACCATAAGTCCCTAAGGTATCTCTGAAGTTAAACTAAGTTATCAAAGCGGTAAGTGAAGTGGGTTGCATTCATTAAGGGATTCTGTTTTATGATAAAATACAAGTAAGGAAAGAGTAACATAGTTGTAGATGCTCTTTTAGGAAGACATGAGCTCTTAACCAAACTACAAAGCAAATCATTTGGATTTGTAAGTATCAAAGAGCAATAATCCAAGGATGTACACTTTAGACCTATACTTTGGTGATGTGTTGATGGGAAGACAGTGGATGGGTATCATAAGGATACTTATTTCGAGGAGGAAAACTGTGCATGTCGACCTGTTTATTAAGAGTTACTAATTAAGGAAGCCCACAATAGAGGACTCTCCGGGAATTTTGGAGAGAAGAGAACATATGAGTTGTTGAGTGAATGATTCTTTTGGTCAAGAATGTGGCGAGTTGTGTACTGAGTTATTGAGGGCTATGCTACATGTAAGAGGGCTAAGTGCCGAGTTGAATAAGGGAAGGCAATGCCTTTACCTACCTTGACGAAACCATGGACTAAGTTGAGTATGAACTTTATCTTCAGATTACCAAGAATAGCTTGAGGTGAAGATTCTGCAATGGTCATTGTAGATAGATTCAGTAAGATGGCACACTTTGTGCCCTACTCCAAGACTAATGATGCTTTGGCTATTGCATCTCTTTTCTTGCAATAAATTGTTTAGTTATACGGCATGCCAAGAAATGTAGTCTCTAATAGAGATCCTAAGTTCTTGAACTAATTCTGGAGGACCCCATGGCAATAGATGGGGACTAAACTACTATTCAACACTTTCTATTACCCCAAATTAACCACCAAATAGAGATAGTTAATCGTACTTTAAGATTACTGCTTTGAGTTATAATAAGTAAGAACTTAGCTGACTGGGATGTCTGTTTACCCATGGATGAATTCACTTACAACCAAACAGCGCATGATTTTACCAAGTAAAGCCCCTTTGAAGTTATCTATGGTTTTAATCCCGAGTTGCCCCTCGATCACACCGCTGTATTTGTATCAAAGCAAGAAAACTCTGACATCAGAGCACAAGAAGAGTCCTTACAATACACCTTCGACAAAGTTACTCAGTTAATTGATTAAGTTTTTAGAAGCATGTAAAAGAAGGCTAAGGGTAGGATGACAAGACAGTTTTAGCCTAGAGACCTAGCCTGGCTACACTTAAGCAAGGAAAGGTTTCCGAGCAAGAGGTAGAACAAGCTATCTATATGGGCTGAAGGACCCTTACGAATCCTTTAGAAAATCAATGATAATGCCTACAAATTAGAGCTTCCCTAAGATTATGGGGTTTTAGACACCTTTAACATTGTTGACCTTAGTCCATATCATCTTGATGAAGAATTGAATGAAGGCTAGTCAGACTAAAGGGACTAAAAAGGCAAATCGTCTTACACCAACCAACTCCTGCTGAGGTTGAGTTACTCTTTGTTGTTGATTAACTCTCTATGCTATGCTGAATGACTACCTATCTTTTGAAAATTATGTGTCAAATGGTAGCTCTTTTTGGTTGTTTTAAGAGTTGAAAGTCATGGAAAAATGGAAGATCAAACGGAAGCTTTGGGGTTTTAATGGTAGGTTGGAGTAGGTTAGGGTTTCTTTTTATTATCTTGTCAAATTGATGTGTTAAGGTGAAGTACAACTGGGGGATTTGACCAATTTTAAGAGAGTTTTTTATTTGCCCATTAAATGTGAATTTACAAAATAAGAAAGTATGAAATGATGGTTGTCTAAGCCTCTTAAAACCGGTGGCCTATGGGAAAAATAGGGGCATGGCATGCCTATCCCATCAACTTCTACTTTTGGCTTGATCTAAAAATAATTAAGCTAATTTTTCTACAAATGATATAGCTTGTTTAGAGAATTGGGATTTTTTGTCTAATCACTTAGGGATTTGCTAAGGTTACATGCTAACTAAGTTTTCATCCTTTAGTTTGGTTTGTTTTGAAATTGAATTGGGAGCGAAAGTGGATGGGGCATAGCCAGTTTAACTCTTACGTAGTGCTCTCTAATCCCTCCTTGAAATGTTCTAACTTTATTATTTTATTAAAGTGGCTATGTTAGAGTTTAGTTCTTGAATTTTTCCATTCATCAAATTAATTTTTAAGATAGGTTATAAGTATCTTAAGATCTGTTCAAGCTTGGTTAGGTTTAGGCTTTTGATATAGTTTTTTTAAGTGTTCATTTAAGTACTTAAATTTTTGATCTTGTGTTTAGAGTTTTGATAAGGTTAGGAGTTCTTACCACATTTTAGGGTTTAAGATTTTAGTAAGTTAGGGATTGTTACTTAGTCTTAGGGTTTATAAACTTTTGAGTTAGTATTAGGGTTCTTGGTCCTTTTGTCTTAGGGTTTTCACAAGCTTGAAAGTATTTTACTCTTTTTTTTAGGTTTAGGGTTTTAGGTAATTTCTTAGATTGATATTAAGTTTTATAGTTTTCATGTTTAATCATAATCGTGAAGTCAATTAGTATGAACATGACTTTTGTATTTAGTTCGATTCCTAATTTGGTTGATCCTTAGGAATATTTAAAGGGCGCTTTTAACAAGTTGGATTGCTACCCAAAATTGGTAGGCTTTATACTTAGGGTTTCAAGCCTCTAAATTTAGGGTGTTAGGCAATGCTATCCATTTTAGTTTAAACTTCATGATAACATCCAATAAGTTATAAGAAGTAAACTTGGTAAAGTCAATTTCTCAAATTAAAGTACATAAAAAGGTTTAATTTTATAAAAATGCAAGTTTATCAATAAAGTCAATATTTATCGAAGATACAAGCTTCGAGATACGTTGAGATCTTAGAGATAAGATATTTAACTTATAAAAATAATAAATGAAGTGAAATTATATATAATATAAATGTATATATATAGAATATATTAAAATAAATACATAAAATATAGGTAAAATTAATGCAAAAATGATTAAAATTATCCAAAAATGACTTGATGAGTCATCAAACCTATAGAAAAAAGATGTAGCAACTTGGGATCAACTTGGAATGGTGAGTCATCAACCAAATTACAAGGAGTTGCCACCTAGCAAAGTTAGACAAGAACGATTAATAAGAGTTGACACATGACACTAACTTTTCCCCATGTAATCAACCTTTGTTCTATAAATAAGACACTTAGACTTCATTTACAACGTTTTACAAGCTTAGAAACATGAGAAAACAACTTAGGAAAAATTAGAAATAATTTGAAAAATTAACAAAAATAGAGCACAATCTAGTCAAGCTTGGTTAGTGGGTTGCCAAAGTGCTACTACAGTAGTTGTTTGGAGTTTGAAGGGTGGTGGCTAGGCAAGCTTTTTTGACAAGGTGCCGTCACCAAAGGATGGCTGGAGGCCAACATTTCACCTTCCCCTATTTTCTACCTGTAAGTTGCTTAATTTTCTAAAAATATCAAATCTACTTAATTAATTATGAAAACATATTTTCTACAGTTATTTTAGGTGTAAATTAATGTAGTAATTTTATTTTAATTTAATAATGAGTGAAAACATATGGTGCTTAAAAAAATTCTCTATGTGCATGAAAATTAAAGTAATTTTTAGAAATATTAAATATTGTTGTTTCAAGCTAAATTTTATATATAATATACTTAATGTATGTATTTAATCATGGTAATAATAATTTTTGAACATATATATGTTTATTATTGCTTATATTTATTTTGAACAAAACTAGAAGTTTAATAAATTTGTTGAAATAATTAGTTTTTGAATAAATTAATTGATGAACCTAGTATATTATGATTTCTGGCAGCTTGTAATGATATTGGGAACATTTGATTTTTGTCTTACACATAAATTTAATTATTTTCCTAATTTTCCATAATTTTGAGTTAAAAACACTATTTTTACAAATATAGGTGATAAGCTAATTTACGACAATTGATGGTCAACATTTAAACTATATATTTTTGTGAGTTCATAATATTTTTCATGGAATTAATTAGGCTTGTCTACTATTTATTACGTACTTTCCTAGTATAACCTTATATATTAGCCTAACTTATCCAATAGGAATTATTTCTAATAAGATGTTAGTTAGGTTAATGTAGGATCAACATTTTTGGTATATAACAGATACTAATCAAGATTATAAAACGTAATTTTTAGGGTTTTTAGTTTAGAATTAAGCTTATTCGGAATAATTACAAAGTTTTGATAACGTATGATCGAGTTAGCAGCCAAAAAGGACATTTTTGGCCTTATAATTATGTCGATCAGCTTTACTCCTTAAGATATTTTAATAGTAATTGAAATAATGATTGTATGATAAAAAAGTTTACAAAAATCAAATAAGAAATGACGAAGATATGGTCAATCGAAGTTTAGAAACATAATATTGGATGGATAAACAAACGTAAGCTTATAAGGGTTTAGTTCAAACTTATAGTTAACTTGTAGATTGTGTGTATTTTCTTAAGTTTGAAAGGTGAGGAAGGAACATGTCAAGAAGCATAGGATTTGCATTACAGTTAAGCTTAGGTAAGTGCTTATTTTATTTATGTGCAAGTAGACTTATCTCTACTTGACTTGGAGTCAGTTGTGTCATAAACCACAATTGTGAAAATGATTTATTGTAGATTTGATTTTGTAGAATGTGTATTAATTGAATAAAATGTTTCTTCATGTATGAATGATTTGCTGAGGCATCTTATTGGTTGGAAATTTTGGAAAATGAACTATCTTTCTAGGTGTTCACCTAAGTGAATCCTATATGAAGGGTTGAACTGCAAAGCTTGAACTTAAAGTTCGAACTAAGATAATTGAGTTGTTCTTAGTATGGAACTTAAGACTTATGCCTGATACTAGGTTGTTATATTGCTTGTTACATTCATGGCATGGCATGACAGGACTTAGGGGTTAAGTTTTCTAGAAACTAGAACATTGTTAGGTTAGGTTTTGAGCAAATAGATTTGTACTGCTTAATTAATTCTATCCACTTCATGTAGTTTCAATTAGGCTAGGTGTGGTAACTCCTTGTTGCCTTAGGTTCCTAGACTTTGTGTCTAGAGGCCTAGGAGTGTCAGTTAAATGGATGAAATTTAGGCTGGACTAGGATATCGGTATCGATGCACATTACATACATAAGCATACTATGTATTCCATGCATAGACCTCTTATATTAGTAATCTCAACATGAAATTGAATGCTTTATGGTAATGATGTTGTAAATATACGTTATGCTTGTTTGGTGGTTTGTTTTATCTACTCTCATATAGCATACAGAAAGCTAAGAGGATACTTATGTATCCACAGGTCAAGAAGATATCTGAAAGGGCACTACCATTAGCTGGGGGGAAGACTTTTGAGAGTGCGTAGGATAGAGTCAGCTACTTTTGAAAGAAGCCTTGCTATATCTTGATTATACTCCTAAGAATGATCTGTACATATGTAATAAGGGAAAGAAAAACTACCATCCTTTTAAGTTTAGTTAAGTTTAAGGATGTATTCTTCTTATGTAATCAAGCATAAAGCTAAACTCTACTGTAATACTCTTTTGCTATAAATAATACTTTTGTTTAATGTAAATAGGTATCCTATGTAGTGGTACATCTATGCTATGCTAGGATGTGATAGTATTTTCTTAAATTTTCTATTTTTTTATATTTATAAATCAGGACCCTTTTCCTTCATTCGTGAAAAATACTAAAACTATAGGAGGGAAAAAACAGGATGTCTACAACTGCCCTTCTTTATAATGAAGTTTAAGTAAAACTTTATTGCAAATATAAAGTACACATTATTTTTGCCTTAGGGATAAAATACACGAAGAAGTGTTGCAATTAGCTAGCTATCCTTAGCTCGATTCACTAAGAACTAGGCAAGTGAACTTATCAATTTATAATATAGCGGATATAAGTCCGAATGTCAATCCTACAGGGATTAGTACAATTACTAGTACTCACTTGATCTTTATTATCTAATCGGCAAATTAAATTTCAAGAAACTTAAAGAAGTAAATCTAAATTACTACTAAAACTAATTTAAAGATTAACTAAGACATAATTCAAGAATTAACATGAAAGCAATTCAATTGGAAATTAGTTCAAGATTCTATGTTATACCTAGATCTTGTTTCCCTTAGATCTAACATGTAATTTTTCTAAAGGTCATCTAATTTATTCTTTAACCTTTCTTGACCGGGAGAATTCTTTACTGAAGTTAATCACTCTCTCAAGCTAATTAACCTTAACCCTAGAATCTCCTATTAAAATCTCTTCTCAATACATGTGTAACAATTCGGTTGGAACTCTTCCCATCGAGTTATTGTTCGCTTTAGCGCAGAATGTTGTACGATTTTATCCTTTAGTGCAGCTACTTCCCAAAAGGTTACTCATCTTGAGATTGCTCTAGCCTAAACATGCTTAACTTTGGAGTTTTTATGTACTTTGAGTTGTTACATCAAAAGGCGTTTGGATGATTAGAGTTCTTTCTACTTGCATATAAGGGATATTATAATTTACCCCCCTTACAGAGCTGACACCTTTGTGAGTTTCGTTACATAAGTCTAGAATCATTACTAGGTAGGGCTTTGACCTTCCGGCTAGTGGATTGCTATGATATTACCTATAACATTGTGACCGAAACTCCTCCTATCGAGGTATTTTTTGCTTTGGTGTAGAACGCCACACAGTTTTATCCTTTAGTGTAACTGCTTCTTAGAAGGGTACCCATCTTAAGATTGCTCCAGCTCAAACATGATTAACATTGGAGTTTCGACGTACATTGAGCCACTACACTAAAAGGTGCCTTGATGATTAGAGTTTTTTTTACGTGCATGATCAGGGTATTGTAGCATGATCTAAGATTATATTATTAAACAATGAATTCTCTATACTTTAATTAAAAATGCAGGGTGAATCTTGCAAAGTATCTCTAATTTTGCAATAACCCTCATCAACTATGCCTAGTTTTAATTTTATAAGAAATCTCTCAATTCTCTTATAAGATATCAAACTCTAGATTATTACCTACGGAAATACCTAAATCATGAAGCAAACATAGTTGAATTAAGAAAATAATAAAGAACTAAATTAATCAAATACTAATCATATCACATAAATAGAATTAGGTTTCATAAGACCTAGATACTAAGGTTCTACTATCTAAACATTACAAAATAGGAATCTAAAAACAAAGTATAGAAAATAATAGAAAGAAGCATCATGAAATCTAAACAAAATTAAATCTTGAAATCTTCTCTTCTCCTTGCTTTCTTGATTGTTCCTGGCTTCGAAAACTGCCAAAAAGTTCTTCTTTTAATAAACCCTAACAAGGCTTTAGATATGAAGAACTAAAAAAAATAGGTTGGTTAGAAAAGACATAACAAGGGATACGATTGGGCACACAACCGTATCTTTTGGTTGTATACTTGATCGTGCTTTACATTGTCTTTTTTTTTTTTTAAACTGCAAACGACACGATTAATGATATGGTCATGTCTTTTGGTTGTGTCATAGGCTGTAATAGTAGAAAATCAGCTTTAATTTTGCTTGAAAATGATACAGTCATGTCATTCAGCTGTGCCAATCTTCAAACCTTCATAACTTACTTATTTTAGCTCCAATTTGAATGAAATTTGTTCTTATCTTCTCAATTTCTCACATAGATCATTTCAAAACCTAGAAAACAAAATTTTACTCAATTAAGTATTATTATAAAAAAAAACTCAAATATCAAGAAAAATTATCAGAAATTATTAAATAAAATATGTGTAATTAGGAACTCATTAGTTGGCTATAACCTTATCAAGTTTAGAGAAAAGGGTAGCACTTTAAGAGTTTGCTAAGGCCTTAAAAGATGATTGAAGAAGGGAAAGTTCCTTATAAGCTAGCTTAAGCCCTAAAAGATTCTGAAAGGGGTAGCATTTTTGGAGCTAGCTAAGGCCTTAAAAGGTTCTAAAAAGGGGTGGTGCTTTGAGAGCTGGCTAAGGCCTTAAAGGATTCTATAAAGGGATAGTGCTCTAGAAGCTAGCTAGGATCCTAAGATGATATTAAATAGAGGATAGTGCTTTGGGAGCTGATAAGAATGCAAAATTGATACTAAATAGAGGGAAACTCTTCAAGAGCTGGCAAGAACCTTGAAATGATACTAAATAAAGGGTACCACTTTCGAAGATGGAAAAAATCCCCCCAAAAATAATATTGAATAGAGGGTAGCACTTTAGGCATTGGCATGAAACCTAAAGGAAAATTTTAAGGTAAGAACAAGTGCTTTATGAGCTAGTTATGTCCTAAAGATATAGTAGTGTTCCTGGAGTTGACTAACTGGAGGTAGGGAAGCGCCCTATAAGTTGGATACTTTAAACAAAAATCTGGATTTAGAACATGATCGTACTCTTTTGAGTTAACTAACCTAAGTGGAGTGTCATCAAACTAAATGAGAAACTGATTTGAAGCCTCGTCTTGCTCCTTTGAGCTAACTAACTTAAGTGGGAGCATCACTGAAAGAATAAATGAGAATTAATTTGGATCCTGGTTATGCTCTTTGTCACATCTCGGCTTAGTATAGGATATACCATCACACAAGAATACCTGTTGAAAACTTAACTCAACCTGCTCATTTATTAAAAGATGACATTATTTACATGATAAAGGGGTTGCTACATTAGAGTTTAGCTAGATATTTTATTACAACTTATGTGTATAATATAATATTTACATCAAAATATAAACCGGCTTTTTCCTTTGTCATCTTCACAATAATAGGATTTCTAACTTAGTACAGGTTCCATACAAAAGTCGTTAACTTTGACTTATGCTTTCAGCATATATATCTATCCTTAGTGTTGGGCACTTCACGATGCAGTTAAGTTGAGGATAAAATATTTTATCCCCTCAACCATTGAAGCTACGTGAAAGTAGATAACAAACAACATAATATAGACAATACGATAGACAATATTGCATATTACAACCGAAACATTTCAATCATAACCCGCATGTTCAACTTCACATATGTATCCGCCCTATCGGACATTTATTGCAAGCAATGCAGCATGTTATGCTTATGCATGTAGCATGTATTGGTATCGATATCTTATGTCTTGTAATCTTCTTTTGGTTAGCAGACATAACCGAGCATCTAGATATAACGTCCAAGAACCTATGGACAATAAAGAGCTACTTAGGAGTAGGACCCCCACCATATTAGACTATATGCTTTAAACTACATACCGTAGTTCATAAAATCAAAGTTGCAACACTATTAAATTAGACCACACACTATAGTCTACCAAATTTGACTATAAAAATAGTCATAATGTTTACACAATGCAATTTATATGCTTCCGAAAATTGAGTTCATAAGGCTATATTCTTTCCATGATTACTTGGAAGCCTCATTTTAAAAGTTTTGACCTGTAAGTCCCTTTTTGTTTACCATGTCATGCCATTATATGCAATAACAACTCAAGTATATCACTTAACATAACCAGTCTTCTGATTTTATTCAACCTAGTGATTTAAATCTAGTTTTCAAACTCTCCCTAGTGGAATTCTAGTATCTTACTTAGGGTTCACTGAGGTGAACACCTAGAAGATTGAGTCAGCAATCACTCAACTTTCCTAGTTAGCACAATTATTTGTAAACACAATTCATCACCTAACGTAGTAACATAAAAATTCAATTAATGTATAGTTATTGTCATTTATAATCACCACATTAGCATTCACCATAGTAGCATATCAGTTCACCCAAGATATAATCATATTCAATCAACATAGCATTATACAACACGCAATGTTATGAGTAGCAATATATCTACTCTAAGCATGGGTTAAATCCACTTACCTGGACTTAGCAATAGCGTAAAATCCTAAACTTCATGACGTGGTCATTCCTTACTTATTACACGTATGAAAATATAATACAATATTCAAATTAAGCATGGGTCGAATTTGAACAATTATAAATTTTCATTTTTGCGTTTTTAAACTTTATTTGATTGTATCTTACTCATTTCCTATTCAATTTCGGTAAACTTTATGACTTCACGATTGTTATTTCAAGTACTATTAAGATATCTTAAGAATTAAGTCTATCAGTATTTTCAAAAGTACAAAATTCTTATTATGACTGGACTGTATATTATCCTAACTCCATAATTGACCCAAGTAAGCTTTAGTATTGAACTAAAAACCCTAAAAATCCATTGTGTTCATTTTATTTACTAGTATTAATTATTATATTACATATTAAGCCAATATATAAGCTTATATAAGGAAAAAGCGTAATAAATAGTATATGAACCCGATTAATTTCATGAAAAGTCTTATAGACTCACAAAAATTTTTAGTTTAACTATTGACCATAAATTATATTAAACTAGCTATTATCTATTTTTACGAAAATAGCAGTTTTAGCTCGGAATTACAAAAATTTAGGGAAAATAAACAAATTTAAGTGTGAGACAAAAATTAAATATTTCAAAATATCATTATAAATATCTACAAGTCTAAACATATAGGGATCATTAATTAATTTCATCAAAAACTAATTATTTCAATAATTCGGTAAAATTGGTAGTTTTATTCAAAATAATTATAAAAAATAATAAACATTGATATTTTCAAAAATTATTTTTATTGAAATTTAATATATTATATAAGTGTGTTATACAAAAATTTTCAGGCTAAAGTAACATTATTTAATATTTTTGAAAAATTTATTTAAAATTCATTTGAACATGGCATGTTATTAAGAAAGTACCCTAAATCAATGTTATTTTATGAAAACATAATTACCATATGAAAGCACATGTAAAGTAACTTAGGAAAACTAAATTTCATAATTTTATGAACTAATTTGATATTTTTTGTGAATTAATGAAAATTAGATAATAAATTTTGATTCACCTGCGTATAGTGCTCTAACCATCCTCTGGCTGCCACCCTATGTTGGCACACTTACTCTCTCCACCATAACTTTAAGCCCCAAGTTTCTCCTTGTCATGTTGCCTATATCCTTAGGAATCAT
This sequence comes from Lumnitzera racemosa, assembly GCA_024138005.1. Classification (NCBI taxonomy): domain Eukaryota; kingdom Viridiplantae; phylum Streptophyta; class Magnoliopsida; order Myrtales; family Combretaceae; genus Lumnitzera; species Lumnitzera racemosa. The sequence continues at coordinate 76,040,373 of JAMXBC010000002.1, forward strand.
AATTCACCATATTTTCCCACTATTTTCTTTTATTTTTTTTCTAAATTATATTCTTGTATTTTTAGAGTACTAAAATGTTGTAAATGAGGGTTTGGGACCTATTTATATTTTTTAAAATTTTCATAATTAAATAGAATTTGGACATCTGTGTGATACATGCCAATTTTCCATTATCCTAAAAGACACGTATCATCTCCTCATCAATCAAGTGTTAACTCATCATTTCCAATTAATACTAAGTTGACACATCATTTGATGACTCATCCATCTAATTTTTTTTATTAATTTTTCATTATTTCACATTAATTTCCCTTATTTTAATAATTTATTATTATTATATATATATATATATTTAAAACATGTAATGCATATCACATGTAAATACATGTATATTATGCATAATTCAACTTCATTTATTATTTTTGAAAGTTAATTAACTTATCTCTATATCTAAAATCTTAAATTTTATGATTATTGGTTTTATCGATAAATTAACGTTTTTCTCAAATTAATATTTTTATATAGCTTTTTTTGAGAAATTGAATTTACTCAAATTACTTCATTTAACTTTTCTAACTTTACTGTAAAGTTTAAAATAAACCAGATAATATCGCCCGGTATTCTAAATTTAGGGGTTCAGATCCTATGATTATTGAACAGGATAGAAATCTTAAGGTATTGCACTCTTTTAAGTTAACTAACCTAGGTGGGAGTGTTACTGAAAGACTAGCAACTTTAAGTGAGAATCGATTTAGAACTTGGCTGTACTCTTCTAAGGTGACTTACTTAGGTAGGAGCGTCATTAAAAGACTAGCAACCCTAAATGAGAAATTGATTTATGGCCTAATCATATTTTTCTAAGCTGATTAACTTAGGCAAAAGTGTCATCAAAAGATTTGCAATACTAAATGAGAATCGATTATCCTCCTTTGCATTGAATAATCTAGATAGGAATGTCATTAAATGATTAGCAATCATAAGTGAGAAATCGATTTGAAACTTGGATGTTCTCTTGTGATTTGATTAAAATAGGTAGGAGCATCAATGAAAGACTAGCAAGCCTAAATGAAAAATCAATTTGAAACTTGATCATGCTCTTTTTGAGTTAACTAACTTAGGTAGAAGCATCATTGAAAGGCTAGCAACCTAAATAAGAAATTGATTTGAAATCTTGCTTATCTAAGTTGATTAACCTAGGTGGGAACATCTTTAAGGGATTAGCAACCCTAAATGAGAAATCAATTTAAATCCTAGTAGTGCTCTTTTGAGTTAACTTACCTAGGTGGAAGCATCTCTAGGGGACTAGAAACCATAAATGAGAAATTAATTTGAAACTTAGAAGTGCTCTTCAGAGTTAACTAACCTAAGTGAAAGCATATTTAGGGGACTAGAAACCATAGATGAGAAATTAATTTGAAACTTAGAAGTGCTCTTTAGAGTTAACTAACCTAAGTGAAAGCATCTTTAGGGGTTTAGTAGCCTTAAATGGGAAATGGATTTGAAACCTATTAGTGCTATTCTAAGTTGACTAACATAGGCGAGAGCATCTCTAGGAGACTAGCAACCTTAAATGGGAAATTGATTTGAATCTTGATTGTACTCCTCTAAGCTGACTAACCTATGCGATAAAAGTGCTCCTTAAGCTTGCTAAATCCTAAAAGTTGGTAAGAGAAAGGGAAATGCCCCATAGGCTAGCTAAGACCTTAAGAGAGATTGGTGAAAGGGAAGTATCCTATGAGGTAGTTAAAACTCTAAGAGCAGTCAATGAAGGGAAAGCATCTCAAGAGTTAGCTAAAACCTCTTGAGAAACTGATGAAGGGAAAGCACCTTATGGGACAACCAAAAGATCTAAGAGAAATTGATGAAGGGACGGTGCTCGATGGGTTGCCCAAAAAACCTAAGAGAAATTGATTAAGGGATAGCACCCATAGGTAAGTTAGAACTCTAAGAGAAATGAATGAATGCAAAGCACCCTCTAGGTAAAACTCCTAGTGCAATTAATGAAGGAAAAGCTCCCTATAAGTTGGCTAAAACATTAAGAGAGAAATGTAGGATAGGGTAGTGCTCTATATGTTAGCTAGAACCTTAAAAGATAATTGAAAAAGGAAAAGCACCATATAGGCTAGCTAATGACCCTAAAGGAGATGTAAGATGGGATATCGCTCTATGAGCTAACTAGGACTCTAAAAGACGATTGAAGAAGTAAGCATACTAGAATACTTTTTAACTTGAGAATTTACAAACAAGGAATTTGTTTATTGAAAGCTACTTACAATAGAACATACATTATGGATAAGGTCCCTTGACCTGAAATAAAGTTAGTAGACATCAACCATGAGGAAATTACATCAGAGAGGATGACTCAGACTACTAGGTTTAACCTAAAAGTTGTGACTAGATTTAAAGAAAGTAAGTTACTTAGATTGAAGTATGGCTACTAAGGCTAACATGGATTTGAAGATGGATAGAGAAACTTGTGAAAAACCTTTACCTTCTCTCTCTCTCTCTCTTTCTCTTTTGAAAGTTAATGGGTACAAGTGCTTATTAAGAAGCATGAGGCCTATACTAAACCCTTTCTTTCCTTAGTAACCATATAAGATATTTTATGTTCCTCTCATTCTTTGAAAATATCTTTTGATCCTAATATTTTTTAGGCTAATTTGGTGACGTGTTGAACTTCTTGTAGGGCCTTATGATTTTAGGAATCTCTAGCCTATATAAGTAGTAATTTATGATCAGTCTAGTTAAACAAGATTTCCTTAAATACTTTCGGTTTAGTTTTCACTATTGACTTTTGTCCAAAATATTACAGTTTAGGCTACAAGTAATACACTTTAATCAATTTGTTAGGGTTTTTGCGGTTCAATATTGTAAATTAAGGTTTTAGTTAAATGGAATATGGATCTATAATGCCCTAGAAGGGGTATAATACCCCAAGGTTTCAAGTCGATACGATAAGCTTAGGATCTAAGCGTGTAAATTTAGGGTATCAGACAACATTATTTGTTTTAGTTCAAACTTCACAATAAGGCTTAAAAAATAGAAGAAGTGTTGTTCTTGTATGAGATATCAAGAGAGGGGGGTGGGGTAGGGTTGGTGGGGGGTAGGTGGCAGGGCATAGGGTGATGGTTAGTGAGTTGATATGTTTAAACTTTTCGAAAACTTTCTCGATATAAGAGAAAATAAAATGACCCCTCTTAACATCTTATGTTGGTGAACAGTAATATTTTAATAATTCAACACACAAAAATTAATAAAGCAAATTAAAAGAGTAAAAAAGGAAAATATCAGGTTGAGAATTTATAGAGCTTTGGTCTTTTGCCAACTGCTTTCTTCTAGCTCTACTGTTGGGGACTTAGTTTACTTTACTGGTGTCATTCCCTTTAATTCACTATAACAAAATCTCAAAAAGATTACAAGCATTCGTTTTACATGGACTTTACAATACTCTACTCTCCCTATCTAGCCTTTCTACAATCTAGGTTAATTATGGATCTATAGAGTACAAATGTACTTATCTCAAATATTAAGCTTAATTAATTTACAAATTTACAAATAACAGGTGAGAATAAAAATATTAAGTTTAATTAATTTCGCTCTCAAGAGAAATAACGATTGTTGCATAGTTTGCTTTGGTGCAACTTTTTGAAGAAGTATTTGAAGGACTTTCTATGACATTTCAGAAGGTAGAATCTAATCACGAATTTTTGTGTAATGAAAACTTTTTCCAAAGTTGTAAAATGATGTTTTGAATCTTTTTTCTTTTTATATCAAAATCTTCCAATGGCTAAATTTTTGAAGATTATCTTCACTTTTATGTTTATCTAATCATTATTATTAAAGATAATCCTTAGATATTTTGAGAAGTTCTCGGTATTTTAAAATTAAAAAACAAATCTTTTTATCTTATTTCGGTTAGATATAATTTAATCTGTAACAACCAGATAAGCTTCTAATTTAAATTTGACAAAGAGATATGCTTTATTAGCAACTTTCTTATTAGACTTATATTCAAGATTTAAAATTCCACAAAATCCGAATCAACCTTATCTTTCTTCGTATTTATGTATATCTTGATTTATCATAAATAAATTCACTAAAAAATAATCCCTAAGGATTATGATTCCATCTTAAGTGAAACAGGATTAAGTGTATTTCTCTAATACACTCAATATAGTAAAGCTAGGCTTTGTTCAATTCGAATCTGATATGAATTAAAATTTAACGTCATATATTTCCAGATCAAATTTCTAAATAACCTTTTGAAGAGTATCAATTCTTCTTTTCTGTGAAGTTTCTGAATAAGCTTCTGAAGTGCTATACTACTTTTACTGACAAAGCTTCTTGAACACTTTCTAAAGAATTTTAGACTATTCTCTTTTTCAGTTAAGTTGGACCTTTTAAATAAATTTTTTAAGACAACTTAGTTTTGTGAATTCTCTTTTTTCAGTTAAGTTAGAGCTTTTGAATAAGTTTTTGAAGACAACTTTATTTTACGAATTTAAACTTTATGAGATTTCAATTTTTAAACTTTTTAAGAACCCTTTTGAATGCCTACAATCTTAATAATTCATTAGCATTTATCCCTTTTTGTTATCATCAAAATATGTGAGAAATATCTAACATTCTCTCTTTTTCTTATGATAACAAAAACATTATTATAAAACCAAATGCAAGAATTAAAAACAATTTCACAATCACATAAACATCATATTGTGCAAGGTATAGACCATAACTGTTTTTGGTTTTTCTCTCCCCCTTTTTTGTTATCATCCTTGATTAATATATTGTGTAGAATGAACTCCCCCTTAATCTTTATAAAATATGTAGAATGATTAAAAGAATTATTAGAACCAAAAGATCATGGTACATTGATTAAAGGAAATACCATAACTAAGTCTAGAAGTAATAGAAATGGAAAGAAACAAGTCCATAGGAGGACTTACAAAATATCCTATCACATAGTTCAGCTAAAACTAAAATATTGAACAAGAGAAAAGAGAATCACAAAGACAATCATTTTTCAGATTCTCAGTTTTCTTCTTAGCATACAATTTAAATATGCTAGAATAGGTTGGAAGAGCTTTGCTAGGAGATGGATTAGCCTTAGAAGATGTTGCGATAGATGAAGTTGGTTCTTTGCTTTTGTCAGAGGATGGTGTATTTTAGATAGGGACAGGTAGAGAGACTTCTTTTGTAGAGGCCACAGAGAGAGTTTCTATCTTTCCTTTATGAGGTGTTTGTTCTTCAGGATTGAGAACAGGTATAGAAACTTGAGGTGTTTTATCAAGTGATTATGGGGAAATGGTAGGAATTGTATTCAAAGCTAGAACAAGAATAGAATCAATTTGATATGTTGGTTAAATACAAATAGTAGGGAGATCAGGTTTAGGTGGTGTGAGGGGAGTGTCTGAAATAGGAATAGATGGTTCAGTAGGTATGAGTTGAGGATCAGAGATAGAAATAGATGGTTCAGATGGTTGAGTTTATGTAGGGTATTTAGAGAAAACAACAGGATGAGCTTAGTCATTAGTTGTTAGATTTGATTGAGCAATAGTTTCCTTAACTCAAGCTTTGAATAAGTCTTTCATTCTAGTAATCTAATCCTCGACCAGCTTTCCTAAAACTTCCTTCATTCCTTTAGAAAGTTGTTCAACAAAAGCTGAGATTTCCCCTTGTTTGTAGTGAACAGGCTAAACTTTTATACTTTTTGAATCACTATCTAAAGCTGACTTAGTTGGTTCTCTAAATTCTATGCTACCTGATCTTCTAATCAATTTCCCTTTCCTTTTTGGTTCCTTTTCAATTGGCTCCTTTCCTCTCTTCCTTGTCTTTTCATTACCTTTTTCTTCAATTATAATGACCCTTTTTCTAATATTTGAGGGATGAACAAAGATTCCTCTATTATGTGAATGCCAAAGCTTGTCATTCACATAAATCCCCATTTGTTTGAAAATTCTTTCCTCTAGTTTAATAGGGAAAAAAGGGAAACTTGCTTCTCCTAGAATTTTCAATTTCTTGAAACTAAAAAGAGTCATCGACACCTTTCTAGATGGCCTAACATCTAAATGTTTCCATGTGTACCGTATCATGAGTTTCACAACATCTACCTTTCTCTTCCTTAGCATCGCTAAAATAACAAATACATCTTCTCTTGTTACAGAGGTTACACTACCCTGCCTAGTTAATACATATGAATTGACAAATTTATGTAAAATTCAAACTAACAACTCAAATTCAAGATTGAAGATATCTCTTCCTGTTCTCAACTCAACTCTATCATTTAATTCTGTGAATAAATTTTCCATAGTCATCTGTACTAAGCTCTCATCCTTATGTACTTCTTTAATGCCGAAGCATTTCAAAATGTCCTTCTTTATGATTTTTATCTTTTAGCCTAGAACAATTGACTTCCATACTTCCTAATTCTTATTATTAAGTTACCTATAGAATTTATCTACCAATTCTCCATATATCACTCCACGTATATCAACTAAACCATTTAGATAGTCTTTCAAGCAAAAACAGTTCTTATCAAAGAATTCTAAGTCTAAATAAAATGAGTCTTTAATGGAGATATTTTTTCTTTTGATTGTATATCTCTTCTTAGGTTTGTCTTTTGATTTGAAGGAGGGAATTAGAGTCTTTACTTTCAAAGACTTTTACGCATTCTTAGAAGCTTTTGACATCTTCTTTACTGAAGTAACAATCTTAAACTTTCGTGGAGTTTTTTTTTTTTTTTTGTTTAGGTATAGGGGGTTGTTTAGAAGGATTTCATTTAGATTTTTCTTTAGATGGTTTGCCTTAGGTATCAGAACCTTCAAATTTAGTAACTTTCCGGATGAGCTAGATTCTTGAACATGCTGATCAGCCTTTTGATTAACTTCTAGAATTTGTTCATAATGTACCTTAGAGGCGTTCTTTTCATTGACTTCTTTAGCAGCTTCTTTCGATGGTTCATCATGATGTTCTAGGGTTAGGGTTTTTTCAGATGAATCTTGGTGTGTTTTGGAGAGTGGTTTCGGTTGTGGGTTTGTCGGAATGGTGATGTCTTTCTCTTGTTCATCAAGAACAATGGGATTCTTAGGATCATTTTGAATTTTGGATTTAATCCCCTTAGCAGCAATGCAGGTAGATTTTTTTGGGTGCTATGGAGTTTGATTAAAAGAAAAACATGAGAGAAGAATAAGAAAAGCTTGATGAAGTGAGAGAAAGAAAGATAGTCTGAGGCTTTTATAAGACATGAAGAATTGAACTACTAATGTTAATGCTTGTTAATTGTAAGGGAGTAGATTAGCTTAATGGACCTAGTAAAGAGGATTTTGTGGACTCACTAAGAACATGCTAAGGCCCTCAATCTTTTCATCTCCAGAAAATAAAATAAAATAAAATAATTGTATGTGTTCAAATAATATAAAAACAAGGAAAATTAATAACAAATGCTCTCTAAATTAACAAAAAGGATTACAAACACCTAACTCATTACGAATAAATTCAAAACTTAATTTATTTATAGGCTTAGTAAAAATATCAGTAAATTGATATTCAATTGGAACAAAATCAACACTTACATCATTATTTGCTACATGATCACAAATGAAATGCTGCCTTATTTCTATATGTTTTGACCTTGAGTGATGAACTAGATTATTTGTTAGATTAATAGCACCAGTATCATCACATTGTATGAGTATATTTTTACAACTTATTCCATAGTCATCCAACTGTTATTTTAACCAAAGCATCTTTGCACAACAATTTCTAATAGACACATATTCAGCTTTTGCAGTTGAAAGAGCAATAGAATTTTGTTTCTTGGAAGACTAAGAAACTAACTTGACTCCTAAGAACTGACATGTTTTAGAAATACTTTTCTTATCCACTTTGCAACCTGCATAGTTAACATTTGAATATCTTATGAGATCAAAATTTTTACTCTTATGATACCAAATTCCCAATTTGCAATGCTTTGTATTTATTTAAAGATCATTTTAACTATACTTAAGTGTGTCTCAGTTGGTAAACTCTGAAATCTAGCATATACACAAGTATAGAAGAAAATATCGAGCGTGAAGTAGTTAGATATAATAAAGATCCAATTAAGTTTCGATAGATTTTTTCATTTACCTTTTTACTATTACTTATGATGTCAAGTTATGTTAAGGTACTCATAGGTATTGAAGAATCCTTAGATCTCAAAACCAAATTTCTTCAATATCTTTCTGGTGTACTTCTCTTAGTGAATAAATATTCCATTCTCTGATTATTTGATTTGTAATCCCAAGAAGAAGTTTAATTCACCCATGAGTGAAATCTCAAATTTTGCTTACATCAAACTTGAAAATTCTTAGCAATAGATTTCATTAGTTGCACCAAAGACAATGTCATCAACATAGATTTGTACAACTAACATATCTTCTCCATAACGTTTCATGAAAAGTGTAATATCTGCTTTTCCTCTTTGAAAGTTATTTTTAATCAAGAATTGACTTAATTTGTCATACTAAGCATGAGAGGAATGTTTAAGTCCATACAAAGCCCTTTTTAACTTATACACATGATCTAATTTAAAGGGATCTTCAAATCCAAAGGGTAAATCCAGGGGGTTGATCAATATATACTTCTTCTTTTATGAATCCATTCAGAAAAGCACCCTTTACATCCATCTGATATAACTTAAAAATTTTCAAATAAGCAAAAGTAAGTAACAATCATATAGCTTCCAATCTAGCAAAAGAAGTATAAGTTTCATCATAGTTTATTCCTTTTCCCTATGAATAACCTTTAGCTACTAACTGTGCTTTGTTTCTAATTATTTTTCCATGTTCATCCAGCTTGTTCTTAAATATCTTTTTAGTTCCAATGATTGACTTAGTTTTAGGACTTGGAACTAAACTCCAAACTTGATTTCTCTAAAATTGATAGAGTTCTTATATGGCTAAGATTTAGTTACTATCATTTAAAGCTTCATAAACTAAATGAGGTTAAATTCAAATATTCGAGAAAATGATTTTTAAAGTTTTGTAAGCTCAATCTTGTTCTTATTTCAGATCTAAGAGGATGGTCATTTTCAAATTTTAAAGTTGATGGTGGAGTATGAAAATGTTCAGAACCTTCTGACTTTCCTTTTGGACATGTTCCAACAAACTTGGTATTAGTTTCTGAAGTACCTTTTGATTCAAGTTTTGTTTTGGATTCATTAAGCAACCTTAAAGCTTCTAAAGTACCTTTTAAAGGAGAAGCTATCTTTCCTTCTTTCTAATAAGGACATATTATATTCTTTTTGTTTGAAGCAAATGGAATTTCATCGTTCGATTCTTCATAGATTGTTTCTTCAATAAATTTGACATTTATTGATTTTTCCATGACTTTTGTTTCTTTATTGTATACTTAATATGCTTTTGAGTTTAGAGAGTAGCCAAGAAAGATGACTTCATTTGCTCTTTTTTCAAATTTTTCCTAGACATTTCCTTTTTTCTTAACAAAATACTTATGACCAAATGTGTGAAAATATGAAACCATGGGTTTCCTTCCTTTGTTAATCTTGTAAGTAGTTTTATTTGTCAAAGGTTTTACATATACCTGATTTATGATATAACAAGCTGTTGAAGCTACTTCCACTCAGAAATAATTAGCTATATTACTTTCATTGAGAAGAGTTCTCATCATTTCTTAGTTAGTCTTGTTTTTGCGTTCAACTACTCCATTTTGTAGTGGAGTATAAGGTGCGGAAAAATTTTGAGTGATGTCTTTTTCTTTACAAAATGAAATAAAATCTAAGTTTTCAAATTCCTTGCTAAATTGATCATGGAGAGGCCCTTTTCATTTTCAACTATTTTTGAAAAGATTTCGAAACTTTTAAAAGCAACACTTTTATGACGCAAAAATAAGATCTAAGTAAATCTAGAGAAATCATCTACTATAACAAATCTACACTTATTGCTTCCTAAACATAGAGTGCAAGTTGGACCAAGTAGATCTAAATGCAATAATTCCAAAAGTCTTTGAGTAGAGATAATCTTTTTACGCTTATGAGAAGATGAACTCATTTTGTTCTTAAGACAAGCAGTACAACGAATATTCTCATGAATATGTAGTTTAGGTAAGCTTAAGATTAAGTTCTTTTTAGACAAGTTCTCTAATTATTGAAAGTTTACATGTCTTAGTCTTTTATGCCAAAGTGTAGCATTATCATTTACTGAAATAAAACAACTTTCAGATGATACTTTAGATGGTTTAATTAAATAAACATTCTTCCTACGAAATCCTTCAAATAGCTTAAAACCATCCTTATTAAAGCCAACACATTTATAATGTTCAAAAACTATTCTATACCTTTTATCACACAAATGACTTTGCTCAATAAGTTATGTTTCAATCCTTTAACTAATAACACTTTTTTGATTGAATGAGGTGCCAAACCAATTGATCCTACTACAATTATTTTACCTCTACTATTGTCATCAAACTTCACATAACCATCTTCCCTCCATTCTAGATTTGTGTACAATGAAGCATCACCGGTCATGTATCTTGTACATTCGCTATCAAGATACCATATTCCTTTTATCTTAGCTTCATAATCCTACACACATCAAAGAAAAATCAAGTCTGTTTATGAACCTAGCAAAGCTTAGGTCCATAAAAATTTAAGCTCATCTTTTAAATTAAACCTTAATTATTGCTAAGCTTGTATTCTTTTGTAAATGCAATGTTTCTCTATATGACCTATTTTATTACAAAGAAAATAAGTATAAGGTTTCTGCTCAATATACCTATTACTTACCACTTTCCTTTGATTTGGATTGTTTCTAAAATACCTTCTATTGTACCCTTTGAAGGGATACTTGTTATAGTTTTGAGAGAACCTTCTGTTGTACTTTTTGATATCTTCAAATGCTTTGTTGTTTTCCCCTCTGATCATTTCTTGATTTTTATCTTTTGATTTAACAAATACTATTTCTTTGTTTATTTTATATGTTTCTCCAAATTTGAAACCTAGTCTAGATTTTGAATTATCTACCCTTTAGCTAGAAATCAACATTTATAACTTCTTGTCACTTTCATCAAACTTGCGGAATGTATTCTTGATTAACTTAGATAAATCCTCTATACAATTGATCAAATTTTTTATTTCTTCTTTTAGAATAATATTTTCATTCACTAAGGCTTCACGGGCAATATGCAATCCTTCAAAATCATTTTATCATTTTCAATTCCTAGCAATTTATTAGCTTGACTAATTGCATGCTTTTTGGTTTTCAATGGTTTTACTTTATATTCAAGCTTAGATATTTTGTTACTCGACTTACAAAGAGCTTTGAGGAGTTTGTTAATTTCAGTACATATATTGTCAGGTAATTCTAAATCAAAATCAAAATCAATTTTAGAATCTACCTCAGAAAGTGCCTTAAGGATTCAGTTTGTAAATCTTCCAAGTCACTCCATGTTACCATAATAGATTTACGTTTCTTCTTGAATTTCTCCATTTTCTTAATTAACATGGGGCATTCATATTTAATATGCACAAGCTTCTTGCATTCATAACAAATAATCTCCTTTTTGAACTTTTTCCCCTCTTTTTCTTTCATTGCCTTTCTTGCATCAAAAAACCAATTCTTATTAGTAGTAAATATTTTAGTAAGCATTTTCTTATCCTTTTCTTGAGCCATTTGTTGAGCTTTCTGGCTAAGAGTATCACATTTTTATCTTCTTCTTCAAATGAATCTTCTTTTTCTGAATCCGTATTTGTTTCTTTGGCTTTGAAGGCTATAGTCCTTTTCCTTGCATCTTCTCAAGTACTTTCTAATTTGAGAAAATCAGTTTCATATGCCATAAGCTCGTTGTGCAGTTGACTTAGAATTGACATTTCTAGATCATAAGCTTCTCTTATGGAAGTTTTCTTTACATTCCAAATTTTGGGAAGAATCCTTAGCATCTTACATACCATATTTGCATCACTAATAATTTTGCCAAGAGGAGACAATTCATTAGTTATAGTAGTGAATCTACTAAATGAGTCCTTGATTTCTTCACTAGGGAGAATTCGAAATGTTTCATATTGTTGAACCAACGAGTTGATTCTTATGTCTTTGATATTCTTTGTGTCTTCATAGGTTTGCACCAAAGTGTCCCAAATGTCTTTAGCTATTGTACAAGAAGCAATTAGATAAAATTTTGATCATGCAATAATATTCGATAATAAATTCTTAGCCTTTGAATTGAATTCAGCTTTGGTGATATCATCTCTTAATGTAATGATGGGTAGAACTTTGAGATCTCCTGTAGAGATAATTTGCCAAGACTGATATCTGATGCCTTCACATAAGTCTCCATCCTAAATTTCCAATAGGGAAAGTTAGTTCCATAAAAAAATGGTACCTTACTAGGCTGAACTATTAAACTACCACTTGATTCACTCATAATCTTAAACTCTAAAGGATATTGAGTGAGGCTTTTATACCAGTTGTTGGTTTCATATAAGATATTAAGAGAGGGGGGTACGGGGGTGGGGTGGGGAGCAAGGGATGGTTTGAATTGTTATCTTTAAACTTCTTGAAAGCTTTTTTGATATAAGAGAAAACGAAATAACTACTCTTAACAACTTATATTAGTGAAAAGTGATATTTTAAGAATTCAACACACAACAATTAATTAAGCAAATCAAAAGAGTAAGGAAAGAGAATATCAAGTTGAGGATTTATAGAGTTTTGGCCTTTTACCTACTACTCTCTTCCAACTCCACTGCTAGGGATTCGGTCTACTTTACCGGTGTCATTCCACTTGATCTACTATAACAAAATCACAAAATGATTACAAGCATTTGTCATACATGGACTTTATAACACTCTACTTTATTTATCTAACCTTTCTACAATCTAAGCTAAATACTGATCTATAGAGTACAAATTTACTTGTCTCAACACTTAAACAACAAATAAAATTTACAAATTATAGGTGAGAATAAAAATATAAATCTCAATTAATTTTACTCTCAAGAGAAATGATGATTGTTGCTTAGTTTTCTTTTGTACAACTTTCTAAAGAAGTATTTGAAAGACTTTTTATGGCGTTTCAAAAGGTAAAATTTGATCACAAATTTTTATGTAACAAAAACTTTTTCTAGAGTTGTGAAATGACATTTTGGATCCTTTTTCTTTTTATATTGAAATCTTGCAACAGCTAAATTGTTTAAGATTATCTTCACTTTTGTGTTTATCCAACCATTATTTGTTAAAGATAATCCTTAGATATTTTGAGAAGATATCAACAAATTGGAATTCAAAAATAACTCTTCTTATCTTGTTTTGATCAAATATACTTCAATACGAAACTACCAGATAAGCTTTTGATTTAAATTTGATGAAGAGATAGACTTTATCAGTAACTTTTGGATAAGACTTATATTTAAGATTTAAAATTCCATAAAATCTGAATCAACCTTATTTCTATCCGTATTTGTGTATATCTTTATTTATAAAAAATAATTTTGCTAAAAAATAATCCCCAAGGATCAAGATTCTATCTTAGGTGAAATGGGATTAAGTGTATTTCTCTAATACACTAAATATAGTGGAGTGAGCCTTTGTTCAATTCAAATATGATATGAATTAAAATTTAATGTCGTATATTTCTAGATCAACTTTTTGAATAACCTTTTATAGAGTATCAATTCTTCCTTTCTATAAAGTTTCTAAACAAGCTTTTGAAGTGCTATACTACTTTTATTTGTGAAACTTCTGAAACACTTTTTAAAGAATTTCAAATTATTCTCTTATTCAGTCAAGTCAAACTTTTTGAATGAGTTTCTAAAGATAACTTAGTTTTACAAATTTAAACTTTCAAAGATTGTGATTTTTTAACTTTCTGAGAATCCTTCTAAATACCTATAATTTTAATGATTCATTAGCATTTATCTCTTTTTGTTATCATCAAAATATATGAGAAATGTCTAACAAGAAGTAATCAGTCAAAGTTAATTTCTCAAAATGAAGTATGTAAAAGGTTTAATATAAAAAAAATGTAAGTTTATTAGTAAAGCTATTATTCATTGAAAACTCAAAAATTTGAGTCTTGAGATATAATAGATTTTAAAGCTAAATAATTTGACCTACAAATATAGAATGATCACCTTTAAAGGACTTGTATATTAATTGAATATATGGGTTATTTAAAATACCTAAACACATGTTTTGTATAAATCTTATGTTAAAATAATAAAATTTTCTAACATATGGGGAGTGTGTAGATATGTATAAATACATATACATATACACACACAAAAGCTATTTGAATAAAAGTAAATGGAAGTCTTAAAAATACTACATAACTTAATTTGACTCAAAGATACTAATTATTTGTTAAGGTTTAGTACGTTCAAACATAATTTCGATATGTTAAAAAAATATATATATAATTTGAATTGACGTTATAGAATGTATTGTATCATTAATACATAGTTTTTACGTCTGGGTTTTATTATGATTACATGACAGCTGTAAGCATTGCTTGGTTCCATGTTATTGGACCGTTCGATGATTCAACTTTATATAATGATTTTCTAAGCTACAAAATTAGCCGGAACAACAAAAATAAATGAATACTAATTTATATATATAGAATATTATTATGAATTTGGGTATAAAAATGTAAAACCAGCTGCAATGTGTTGAACTCTTATCAATGAAGAATGTGTTCACCGCCCCAAAGATTTCATGTACTTCAAGCATTATCCAACCGCCATCGATATATATATATATATATATATATATATGTATATATATATATATATATATATTAAATGTACACAAACATAGCGAGTTTCCTTTGCGAAATTGAGGGAAATTTAAAACATTTGCCAGACTAATAGCATAAGATAAGTGGAATAGAATTCTAATCAAGGTCCCTCCATATTTTGTTTGTGCATTCCCTTAACTAGTAGTAATTACTAATGGACTGTTATATTATTATTTCAAATACTTACACCTTATTCAAATGGAACATGGTCTTTTAGAAGTGGCAAAGATGCAAATGTAAACATGCATTTAATAATAATTATTTAAACTAAAAACTTATAGAAGTAATGATGATCTATCTTATAGTTTTAGTATATAATGATATATTTTTAAGTGCTAACTTAGATATGATAAGGCTGGCTTAGGTATATATATGTGTATGTATGAATGTATTTATGTATGTATAAAATATTTATATATAAATATGAAATGTGGATGGACTTATGAATATGGCTTGACTCAAACATATTTGTATTTTTTTTTATTGTCTCCTCATCCTCATGTATACATTGTATGTATATAGGAATATTATCTTTTTATCTATAATTTAATAAGTTTAAGTATATCTATACTTTATAATATTCAATATTTGATGAAGACCAAGTACCGTAAAGTGTAGTGAAATGTATGTAAAAGTTGGTATTTTAACTCAGTTGTGTAGTCCTTGAATTATCAAGCATCATCTTATAAAATTTATTAGCATCCAATAAGAAATGAAAAAGATAAGACCGTTTGAAGTTTAAAAACGTAATATTAGTATGGCATATAGTAACTAGTCAATAGAAAATTATTTCTAGCCTATAGTTGACTTTGGTATCACATTTTCCTAGGCGTAATAGGTATGAAAGAAACACATCATGATGCTTATGATTGTATGCAACTATTAAGCTCGGGTAAGTGGGTATTTTTGTTTTTGTGCAAGTAGACCTATGTCGACTTGACCTTGAGTCAATTGAGTGGTAAACTGTAATGAGGTGATGGATTGATTAGATACATGATTTTGTTGAATGCGTATGTTGACTAAGTGGAATGTTTCCTTATGTATGATTAACCCATCGATATGTATTTCTATTTGGAAAACTTGGAAACTAAATGGTCTTTTAAAGTGCTAACTTAAGTGAACCCTATATGAAAAAATGTAATATAAAGTCGAGAAACAAAGTTGAAGTTGAGGTAGTTGAATTGTTCATAATGCAGAACTTGAGATTCATGCCCAATATGGGGTTATTGTACTATCTACTGCATTCATAGGATGGCATGAAATGACTTACAGGTCGAGTTTTTGAAAGCTTAAACATGGTTGAGTTAGCTTTTGAGTATATAGAACTGCATTGCTTAAGTTATTTTGGCCATGATGTGTGGCCGACTATGTATTGGATTTTCAAGTCATAGTGGGTAGTTTTGTTAGGGGTCCTACTCCTAGGTAGCTCTTTGTTACCTTAAGTTCTTGGACGTAGTATCCAGATGCTTGGGTATATTGACTAATTGGATGAAGAATTGGAAAAGAATAAGATATCGGTATCGATGCATGTCACTTGCATGAGCATGAAAAGAATTTCTTGCATAAACAATTTGAATTGGTAACTTGGATTATGAAATTGAATATCTTATAATATTGATCTAGGTGAATAAGTATTGTGCTTGTTCTGTATTTTTTTTTTATTTACTCTCACTTAGCTTATAGAGACTTAAGGGGATACTTATGTATCCTCAGATTATGAAGAGAATTGACTAGGCAACATCGGCTAGGGAAGAAGTCTTTTGAGAGCACATAGGACGGAGTTAACCACCTTTGAAGAAGTCTTACAGTATTTTGTTCTTATTTCTATAAAGGATCTGTACATACCAAATGAAAAAAAAAAATACAGTATTTTAGGTTTGGATAATTTTGATGGATGTACTTTTGTATAAATGAGTATAAAGTGGAACTTTGTTGTAGTACTCTTTTGTTATAAATAGAACTTTTGTTGATTATAAACATGTATTCTTGTGTGATGGTACATCCTGTGCTATGCTGGAATGTCATAAGGGGACCTAATAGTTTTTCTTAAAATCTTCATATCATGAGTGCATCCATGATATAAAAATCGTCTTGCAAGTCAGAGGTTGTAAGAATCCAACTAGTAAATTTCTAAGGGTGCTTATTCATTTTACTTACATTTACTTATTTATAAAAGCAATTAAGATAACCCAACAATCTACAGTCTACTAAGACCATAGAGAGTTGGAATCACCTACTAAACAATAAGACGGGATAATTAAACTTCAACCACATCATGAGTTACTAAATATTATAAAGATCTAGCTTAATTGATATAATCTACTAAAATAATCTTATTCGTCTAATCTTGCTGCTTAAGGAGTACTCTGTACCCTAATCTTAGCTCATTCCCAGCTTTTCATTACCTACAAAAAGGAATTGTTGGGCGGTGAGCATACTATAACTCAATGACTTCATCTCTTACTACTACTGTTTAAGCAAGTTATTAAGTATTATTATCAAACATGTAGTTTAGTTACATATGAAACGAATGTACATCGAATGAATACAAGTAATACATCTATAGGGCTCCGAAACCATGAAAGGTATAGATTTACGTTATCTACATATCGCTTACCCCTCATATCTAACCATACAAAGTACTTCATCTTACCTACATAAGGCTGTCTATAGGTACTATGCCAATAGACGGAACTCTACTATTACCCTAATTGAGAATACCATACTAATCAATTAAATGAATCCGATCTAAGGCTATCCACTATTAACAATCAATACAATGTCCCATGAGCTTACTATTAACAAATTTATATAATACCCTACGGGATAAATCATGTGAATCCTAACTTAGGTGACTCGGTATTAATTAACTGAAGATGGTTTACTAGCTTTACCTCATTAAGTAAAATGGAATAGGCGAGATAAATTTTTCTTTGAATTGTAAAGCATTACAAAAAAATGCATATTTGCAATTTTTTTTTGGAAAACTTAGCAAAGTTATAGACATCCCAGTCCACAATGAATGGATCAAGGCATGCGATAGGTATATCTGGTTAATTTGGCCAAATATTTAAACTTACCAATTTTAATAAGGTGATCATATGGATAATGGCATACAAAACAACCAGTCACTCAACAAACAACCAAGGGCAAGCAATAGAGTATCAAGCAATTATCAAACATAAGCAACTAGTAATTCATCGAAACTCCCTCACTTGACCTACTTGTCTTGACCTTTAGGGTTCCTGAATTAGAAATTAAGTCACCTAAAACATAATAATAATGTATATGCAAGTAACTGGAAGAGGGTTTCTTTAAGAACCTAAAGGTTTACCTAATTACTAAAGCTCCCCCTTGCAGACAAGTACGGTTAAAACTTGTTTTCACTCTAAGTTCTTTATTTTAAGTTAATTTTTCGCATTCTTATAGTCGATTTCATGCAATTTCAAATGTACTTTTGCATGGAGGGATCCATTTTAGGAGTTGGGACCCATTACCATAATTTTGCATAGGGGTCATATTCGAATTTCGTATGCATCCCTTTTAACTTAGTTGATTTTCTACTTCAGTTAAGTGTCTTAATTGTGTAAAGCCTTATTCTAGTCATTTATCATTAT
This sequence comes from Lumnitzera racemosa, assembly GCA_024138005.1. NCBI lineage: Eukaryota > Viridiplantae > Streptophyta > Magnoliopsida > Myrtales > Combretaceae > Lumnitzera > Lumnitzera racemosa. The sequence continues at coordinate 76,058,786 of JAMXBC010000002.1, forward strand.
TAGTTAGGTTCTTATATTATTATTGGGATTAAAATATTCAATTTTTATTCAAATCTATAACTATGGGCTTCCTTTTATTATACTTAGTCATTTTAAGTTTTAACTTACAAAGATGTGGGCTTTCTTTTAGGCCTAAGGCTATTTTAGGTTAATTGACTTATTTTATTTATTATTGGGCCTTTATGACATTATCCTAAGGTCAATAATTTAGTTAGACCATTTTAAGTTGGATAGAAAACTATTTCTTATGAATTAATGGCTTATCCAAGCTTTTTTGAGTGGCTATGAGCCTTAACTCTTATCTAAGCCTATCATGGGCTTCCTAAAACACTTGATGGGCTTCATGAAACTTTTATTTAGACCTCAAATAGTTGTTATAGTAGCTGGTCAAGGAGTTTTCAAGTGGGCTTAAGATTTACTTATGGGGGCCTTTTAACTTGTCTTAAGTTTAATTTGCATCCTGAGGGCCTAAACTTGTTTCTAACTTATCCTAATGGGCCAAATAACTTATTGAACCCACTAAACAACCCATTTAACATTTAATTTTAGATTAGGTCACATCAATTAAGTGGGCTCCTAATCATTCTTTATAAGCCCAAAGTTTACTTTTTCTCATTTTAAGGCTTAAACCACTTCTTTTAATTAGTTATGGGCTCTAGTTACACCTAGGCTTATTAGGGTTGTTCGAATTATTTAGTATTTTTAATAAGCTCTTTTAATTAAGTTTTATTTATTTAATACACCTGCTGGTCATGAGTGATTAGGTTGGCTCAAGGCTCAATTTATGGGCCTTTTAGTTAAATTTAGGATTAGTTCATTACCTAGGGCTTATATCTTAACTCTATCCTAATCTAATGGGCCTAATAGTTTACTAAAATGATTAAATGATCCATTTTATCATGAGTTCTAGATTTGATACTAACGGTTTATTGGGTCTCATTTGGGTTTTTCTGAACCTGATGTTCATTTTAGGCTTAACTACTCACTATATACCTTGTTTAGCCTCTTATTTTGGAAGATTAAGTCTTAAATCCTAATTATCTTTAACTAATCATGTGATTATCTCATTAATAAACATTTTATAGCATGTTATTGAATATGTATGAGATGGCTTAAAATGATTTATTAGAGCTTTCTACACATCATGTACTTGCTAAAACATGCATTAAACTACTACTAAAATGCACCTAAAATCATTTCCTACCAAATAAACATGAGAAATAAGAAGTATAGTGGGGATATACATACATATGTGTTGAGCCTGATTTTTTTCGGTTTTTATAGGTTTTCTTTAAATCAGTCAATATTAAACCCTATTTGTAAACTTTTTGAAGTCGCCACCCAAAGGGAGTCAAGAATTAGTATAGGTTATAACCAAATAGGTGGATTTAGTTTTGATCTAGACATTAGTTCACGTGAGAAAAAAACTGATTTAGAAAAAGGGTTTCTTGAAAAAAAAAAGAGAGCTAAAGATCGAGTTTGAGGGTTAGGTTCTTTAAACCCTTATGGGTACCATAAACTTTTCTAATTTAGATTTAATCCTTTGGAGCCACCTTTTATAAAAATGTCACTAAATAAATTGGTATTTTTTTTTTCACTAAACTAAGTAAAAGAAAAGGGAAAACTAAATTTTTTTTGTTTTTTACATTGTCTTGAAGGTGCTTATGTACCTGTTATTTAAGATCAGACATATGTAGTTCTTTCATAAAATTTTAGGCATGTTGATCACTTTTAATTTTTGAAAATGCCTGGCTTAACTTTTTTTAATCATTTATTTTGTTTAAGAAAGTTCCTTAGAAATGGGTCTTAATTTGGGATTTTTACTTTTAGAAAATTCTAAATTAGTCCTAATTTTGAAAAAGAAAAAGGATTGATTTATTTTTATTTAGTCGGAAAATAAAATTTTCAAAGTCATAAAATAATTTTCTTATTTTATTTTATCTTATTTTTAATCTTTTATAATTTTTTATTTAAGTTTTAACTAAGAAACTAAATAAAATAAAAAATTTAAAAATAAGCTACTCTACACTTTTTCTTTTTCTCCTTTTTTTTTTTTACTTTCTTTTCCCTTTTTTCAGATTTTTTTCTTTTTTTATTTTGACAATTATAATGAAAATAAACAAATAATAAAAATAATTTATAGAAAATAAACAAAAAAGAAAACAATCAAATATGGTTAGATTGAAGCTTTGGTTGTGTAGGTTTTGAACTTGGGTAACACGAATCTTGGATCGGGTTAGGTCAGATGAGTTAGACTTGGGCTTGGATCAGGTAATAGTAAGCAAGAAGGAGCAGCAGCATATGGGGGTTGCTTTAGGTGTTTCGTATGTCAAATTGAATGTAAAAGGGGAATTTTGTGATTTTTTTTTATTAAGCTTATGGGGTGGTAGGGAAAATGCCATGGCATTTGGTTGATGCTTAGGCAATTTTTGAAAATGGAAAGTTGGCAGAGGCATTGGTTTAACTGCGGTGGTGACTGTTAAGTGTGGTTAGAGGGTAGAATTGGGGGTTTTGAGGATTAGTCAGCACACCTAGTTGCTTAGATTTGGATGTGGATGCATGATGATGGCTGTTTTAAGTAATGGGTTATGGTGGTTAGGGTTTGGTGATAAGGCATTAGGAGGCATGGTTAGGGGGTATGGCGGAGACTAGGCTTAGTTGCTTTGAAAATCTACGGTCTAGAGGGGTTTGGTCAGGGTAGTAGCATGACTCGAAAGTGGTTGGAGAGGGAGCATTGTGGAGAGAGAGAGAGATGTGGTGGTAAGGAAAGTGCTCAAGGGTAGTTAGAGTTTAAGAGAGAGAGAGAGAGAGAAAGAGAGAGTTTGGTTGAGGGAGATACATTTTTTAGAGTGTTTTTCTATCATTTTTATATTGATTAACACTCAACCTAACTAAGAAAGTCTAATTTTGCATTTGAAATCAAATTTTCATTTTAATGGGTGTTTGACTACTTGATTTGATTTCAATCCGATTTCCCCTAATTTTGGTTGAATTTAGTGGTCAAATATAATCCCAAAACAAACGTTCTTGCTTGAAATTCCAATTAGAAGCTTTGAATTGTATTAAACAAGCTTGAATCGCTTAAAGGAAAGTGAAAGTCTAAGTTTGCAAACTTTTTGTCATTTTCAACTTACCTTTTGACCCCTTAAATGTTTATATCTAGATGTATTCTTGGTTTTGATTTAAAGTGTTCCAAGTCTTCCATGCAATTTCATCATTAATTTGATGAAATCACATCGAAATGAAAGATAGAGAAGGCCATGAAGTAAGCTTATTAGGGAGGAAAACACAAGAAAATCTAGGGAAAAGAAAAGAAAGGGAAAGAAAGAGTGATGACATAGCGCTACGTTAGTCGCCCAATCCAATGACATCATACCATGTGTCTCAATGAGATACGTGCATAATGACAAGGGTGTTAGCATATTATTCCACATGGCTAACATGTATCCGTGCTATGTTGCGTACATTTGACATGTATCATGCTATGTGGCTAATACGTGTCTATCATGTAGGTAACGTAGCCCAATCATGAAGTGTTACATGTCACGAATAGACATATGGCCTAGTGATAATTTGACACATGGCGGTATGTTTTGTGAAGAAAAATAAAAGGTACTTTGTACCTTTGGTGAGATTCAAACTCGAGACATTTAAGCCAAATGCAATATTAAGTCAGAGCATAGAATTGTGAAGTCGTTAGCCTATGCCTTATCTATATATGTAATCAAATTGCATATATGGATTAGGTCGGCTTAAGCTAGATGTAAATCTAAGCTCAGGCCCAAAATCTCTTTTATCATATTTATTATCTAAGACCTAAAAAGTATTAAAAATACTAAAATTTTCTATTCTATTTCAAATTATTATTTTTTGTAATTTTCTATTTTTTTCATATTTTCTCTAAATTTTCTCTTTTTTGTGCTTTTTTTTTATTTTCTAGTTATTTTTCTAAACTTTTCTATTTTTTGTGATGGTTCTAATTTTTCTATTTTTTGTGCTTTCTTAGGACCTTATAACCTATTTTAAAAATTTTAAAATTAAAGGGGACAAATATAAGGTGTTTACAACTGTCCTTCTTTATGGTGAAATGTGAGTAAAACTTTTCCAAAAAGACAAAAGAGACATTATTTTTGCCTTGGGAGGATTTGTCATAAGAAGCGCTATAATTGGCTAGCTATCCTAGGCATGGTCTACTAGGGATTTAGTGAATGGTAAGAGCTGGTTGAGATAAAAAGAAACTGAAAGAGGGTAATGCTCCTATGGGTTGGCAAGAACTTTAAAAGAATTTGAAAACCTAGTAGTACCCCTATGAGTTGACTGACCTAAGAGAATGGCAAAGCACTCCTTAAGCTAGTTAAGACAAAAAAAAAAAAAAACTAAAAGAGGGTAGTGCCCCTACGGGCTGAACAACCTAAACGAATGGGTAAAGCACTTCTTAAGTAGGCTAAGACCCTAAATTAAAACCTGGTCATGCTCCTTTGAGCTGACTAACCTAGGCAAGTGGGTAAAGCACTCCTTAAGCTGGCTTAAACCCTAAGAAATTTAGAAACATGGTCGTGCTCCTTTAAGTTGACTAGCATAGGTAAATACGTGAAATGCTCCTTGAGATGGCTAAGACCTTAAAGAATTTAAAAGCCTGGTTATGCCCTTATGATTCAACTAACCTAGGCAAACAGGTGAAGTACTCCTTGAGTTGGCTAAAACCCTAAATTAATACCTAGTTGTGCTCCTTTAAGTTGATTGAGCTTGGCAAAATGGGTAAAGTACTTCTTGAGCTAGCTAAAATCCTAAATTGAAACCTAGTTGTGACCTTCTAAGCTGACTAACCTAGGTAAGAGTGTCTTTGGTAGACTAACAACCTTAAATTAGAAATTGATTTGAGGACTTGGAAGTGCTCCTCTGAATTGACTATCCTAGGTAAATGGGTGAAGTACTCCTTGAGTTGCCTAAGACCCTAAATAATAAGTTGGTTGTGCTCTTTTAAGTTGATTAACCTAGGTGGGGGTATCTTTGGTAGACTAGCAACCTTAAATTAGAATTGATTCAAGAAAAACTTAGACCTTAACGATGGAACAAAGGGAAAACGCTTTGTAAGATAGCTAAGAACCCTAAAGGAGTTAGGACAAAGTCCTATGAATTAATGCAAATGTAATGCTTGAAACCAATATGCTGACATTATATAAAAGTATTTACTTGGTTTTGTCGACAGTACCCCAACCATCAAAGCTTTCCTTGAAAATGTCTTATCAAAACCAGCTAATTTATTCTTCTAAATGGATTCAAGTCTAATTTCTTGTTGTCAACCCAACTGATCTTGACATGAGGTCCTTGAGGCTTCGCTAGCCCTTTAGAGATGTTATAGAAATTAGACTAATATAGAATGCCATCCATTGTTTCTATCAATTGATTGCATTTTAGAATTTTCAGAATTGAATTCTTTGTTCTTAACCTGTAAATATCTACCTTAAGGTGTTTGCTCATTTAGATTTTTCTTTTCCCTAAAAAATAGACAATAAAACTCCCCATCGAGAAGGATCAACCTATAATAAAGTATTTAGAAGAGTTTTGTCAATTACTTATGTTCTATGTCTCACTTTGACATTTTCTCATATTTTCAATGTTTAGGTTTCATGGAGTAAGGGGATAGGACTTTTTGATGGAGCAGGAAAAGTGATGGAGGTAATTCCAATGTTGACAATTGCTAGGGATACCAACTTTGGTTATAGAAGATGAAAATTAAACCATAGCAACATTTAACATCACTAGCATTTTCATGTTGTTTCATAGCTAGTATAATTTTGCAGCATCAGCATTTATAGGGTCTCTTAACTCTGGACCATCCATCTGTAACGAAATTGAGGCCCCTCTTGGTAGCACTCGCTTTACGATATAAAGACCTCCATAATTGGGAGCAAATTTTCCCCTAGAGTCTTGTACATTGGGGAGAGCTTTTCTCAACATCGTATCACCTTCTTTGAAGTTTTGGGGCCATACCCTTTTATTAAAAGCTCTAGCCATTCTTTGTTGGCAACATTGATAATGACACAAGGCTGTCAATCTTTTCTCACCAATTAAATTCAACTACTATATTGACTTCTTTACCCAATTGGCCTTGTCCAACTAAGTTTCTAATAGCACTCCGAGAGATGGGATCTTAACTTCCACTAGTAACACTGCTTTAGTGCCGTATACTTAAGAGTAAACAGTTACCTCTATTGACATTTTGATGGAAGTTCAATAGGCCATGAGCGTGAATAGTGACATCTCATGCCAATCCTTGTATGTAATAACCATCTTTTTAATTATCCTTTTGAGATTTTTGTTGTCCTCTTTGATGGCCCCATTCATCTAGGGTTGATAAGGGGTAAAGTTCTTATAATGATCTTGAATTGTTGGTACAATTCTGACATAAGCTTATTATTGAGATTTGTACCATTGTCAGTGATAATCTTTTCTAGAGCCTTGTATTGAGCTAAGATATCCCTTTTGATGAACTTGACTATTACCCTTTTAGTGACATTTGAATAGGATGAAGCCTTAACTTATTGAAGTAATTGATAGTGACCAATATGAAGTGATGATCATTGGGTGCCTTTGGAGTAATCAAGCCAATGATGTCTATACCTTACATTGAAAATGGCCATAGTGTAAAATGTCTGTGTAATTGTTGAGGCTGGGCATTCATCTTGTTTGCATAAACTTGGTATAAGTGACAATGCCTAACATGCTTGATGCAATTGCCTTCCATTACTAACCAGTAGCACCCCAGCCTCATAATCTTCTTGGCAAGCATGTAACTATTCATGTAGGGCCTACATACTCCTTTATGTACTTCCTTCATCAAAACCTCGGCTTTTTTTCCATCTACAAACCTTAAAAGCGTATCATCAAATGATCATCGATATAAGGTGGACTTACTTACTAAGAATTAGGTAGCCAATCTCCTAATTGTCTATATATCCTTTTTCTTAACTTCATTAAGGTACGAGCCTTATTGTAGAAACATTTTAATGTAATGGTACAAAGACCTTTTACCGTATGTACCTTCAAATGCTAGATAGAAGGTAAGTTTTTCTTCGACTTCAATTGTGAGTGGTTAAATTTTAATCTCATAGAATATTTAGATCATGTATGCCAAAGTGGATGATGCATTAACAAATTGGTTTTGGGTCCTTAGTACGTTAGTGAAAGTAATTTCTTTAAATTTCTCCATTAATTAGTCAAGTGTTGATGTTAAGGTACCATTTTAGGACCTTTCATTTTATATTCCCCGTAGCTTAGCTAATAATGAGTGAAAAATGCCCCTATACCTCTAACTCTTCAATATCTTTATCCTCGGCCATTTTAAGTCCCATGATGCACGTCTTGTATTCAACGATATTGTTGGTGTATGCGAAAATGAGCCTTATAGCTACAGCGAACTACGTAATTTTAGGGGATATCAACATTGCACCAATTCCATACCCGGACATGATGGCAGCTCCATCAAAGAACATCTTCCATTTTGAGGTTTTATCATCTTTCTCTTCATCAGAATGCCTTCAGCTACTAAGATGTCTTCATCGGGAAATTTGACTTGTACCTCTTGGGGGGTATCTTTAGAGGGATTCTCTACTAGCTAATCTGCTAGGGCTTGCCCCTTTACTAAATTCTGGTTTATGTACATGATGTCGAACTCTGACTATAACATTTGCCACTTTCAGATTCTATCAATTAGGGCCAGCTTTTCTACTAAGTACATTGGGGGATCATGTTGAGTCACCAATTCAATCTAGTAATAGAGCATGTATTGTTTGAGTCCATGCATGACCTAGACTAAGGTGCAACATGTTTGTTCAATTTTAGAATATTTCTGCTCCCTTTCTATAAACTTCTTACTTAAGTAATATATGGTTCTCTCCTTTCTTTCCTCATCTTTCTAACTAAGCATATACCCTATGGACTTTGGTAATATGGTTAGGTATAGTAATAATGGCCTCCTAGGTTTAAGAGCTACCAGAGTTGGAGGGTTCATGAGGTACGTCTTGATTGTTGTGAAGGCTTCCTTGCAATCTTTGTCCCAATTTATCTTGGTGTTTTTCTTCAACAACTTGAACAAAGGCTGGCATTTATTTATAAGTTGAGATATAAACCAAGTTATGTAGTTCAAATGGTCCAATAAGCCTTTGACTTCTTTAAGTGTATATAGAAAGGGCAAGTCAATTATTGCTTTGACTTTATTAGGATCTACTTCGATACCCCTTTGGCTGATTATGAAACCTAACAATTTCCCTAATGTTACCTTGAAAGCATGCATCTTTAGGTTTAGCTTTAATTGGAACTTCCTCAACCTATCAAACAATCTCCTCAGATTATCCACATGATTTTCCCTTTCTTTAGATTTTGCAATCATATCATCAAAATATACTTCAACTTTTTTGTACATCGTGTCATGAAAGATTATGACCATTGCTCTTTATTAAGTTGCCTTATCATTTTTGAGTCTGAAAGGCATTACTTTGTAATAGAATGTACCCTTAAGTTGTAATGAAAGTTGTTTTACTCTTATCTTTTTTAAACATATGGATTTGATTATAATCGGGGAATCCATCCATAAAGGAGAAGAGATGGTTCCCAAATTTATTATCCACCAAGACGTCAATATGGGGCAAAGGGAAGTTACCTTTAGGTGTTGCTGGATTGAGATCTCAAAAATCCATGCACACTTTAACTTTTTCGTTCTTCTCCCTCATTAGCACGATGTTGGCTACCCACTCAGCATAATCAGACACTTCGATGAAACTGACCTTGATAGGAATTAGTCCCCTAGACTAATTACATGTAGCTGAGCTAAAGGACTCTAAGGACTTGCATGGAAAACATTAGCTCGAAGCCATATCTAAAATGGGGATTTCTATTCCAAACTGATCTCTTGCCAACCTTACTATTAGATCCTCATGTATGTTAGACCTGTTCTTGCCCAATAACGATGCTTTATTCTAGAAGACAGCCCAAGACTAGCCCAGCGGAGCTCTTGAACTGACCACAGACATCTAACTCCAATTCAGTTGACTCCTTTACAGGACTGATTGGCTCCCGACATGATTAGCCTTTGATTGTAACGCTTTTCTACTTTTGCCTACTTTGTATCATATTTCCTATGTCCAGCTACCAAGCAACACTAGTCTTTTGACACAATATTCTAAAATGATTCTTTCTTTTTCTGTACTGAATATTCTTTATCTATTTTACCCCTTTTGGAATATTTTATGTAACCTAATTGTAAGTATACCCTTTTGTCTTTTTATACATGTAAAGTATCCTTAGTGGATGGCTATATAAACCCTTACTTGCTTGTACGTAGACAATGAATCATCAATAGAGAAATTATTTATGTTTCCTTTAAGTAACCTTAGTGTTCTCATTAGCCTTCAACTCTTATCAATTCCCTTTAGTGAGGAGTAGTGGCAAGTGACCCTTCAGTTCGAATCAATTGGTCATATCTGGTGGATTGTAAGCCGAGTATGATCGAGTGGTGCATTATATCCATTTGTAGCTACTCGAACTTTCTTAGGTTTTCTTTTGTTTCTTTCGGTTTGCTTCATTGTGGTACTTTTCCATATGTTTGACCTTAGAGTTGCATTAGCTTTGCTAGTATCAAAGCATGGTTCTGAGAGGGAGTATATGAAGTTGTAGTGAAGTTTACTTCGCCTTACTATTAGTAGTTGTTGTATTCCTTCCATAACTATTGTAGTGTGTTCTTGTGGAGTAAGTTTAGTATGTGAGATGTATATTGAAGATTTGTGTGCAGTAAGTGTGATTCCATTAGTACACTATTCTCATTCTGTTTTTTACCCCGAAAATAGAGCAAGTCATTTTTCTATCCTATTTGAGTGATTATTAGATATTAAAGTTGTTAGTATGTAAGTTAAAACTTTTGGGTAGTGAAGAAGTATTATTTTCTATTTATTATTTTGTTAATCTATTTGAGAAGTATTGTATCATGTCTAATTCAAGTATTCAAGGTGTAATTGGAGACCAGAGTAGTAGCGCTCAAACTGGTAATGATCATAATGATAGTAATATCTTAGGGTTAGTTGATGATAAACTTAACAAACTCACTAACTTTGTTGAGAGTTTAGTTGCAGCCATGTAAGTTAATAGAAAACAACTTAAAGGTATGCTATTACAAAATTTTCTTGAAAATGTTCAAGAGTGACGTTATGGCCAAGGTAATCATGCCTTTTGCCTAGTTCGAGCCCTTCGAGCTAGAAGAGTTGCAGAATAACTTGCTAGACGAAGACTGGAGTTAGAGGAAATTGAAGTGGATAATGAGAATATTGATTCTGAGGAGTATGGAGAGGAAGAAGAAGAAGAAGAAGTTGGTTATTATTGAGTACAAGATCTAGGACCCCAAGCTCCTCGTGGGTTAGACAATGTTAATGTCTAAATCCCACCTTTTTAATGGAAGTGGAGATGTTAATGAATATTAAGAGTAGGAAAAGAAGGTAGAGAAGCTGTTTAACTGTTATGGATATATAGAAGCTATGAAGGTTTGACTTGCTGCACTTGAGTTCTCTAAGTAAGCCACTATGTGGTTGAAAAATCTGAATGTTACTAGAGCAAGGGATAGAAGACAAGTAGTAAGGACTTAAGATGAGATGGAAGGTTGTAAAGGGGTAGATTGATGCTCAAGACCTACTTATAGGATACATGTGTAAGGTTGCAAGAACTTTGCCAAGGAGGCTAAACAGTTGATGATTATGTGAGAAAGTTCCAGATGCTTATGATCCAGGCTGACGTGGATGAACCTAAGGCTGACATAGTACGTAGTTTATTTCTAGACTTAGATATGAGATTCGCAACATTGTGGAAGTGCAAAGGTTTTATACCTTAGAAGAGGCAATCAAGATTGCATAGAGGGTTGAAAAGTAGAGGAGAAATGTTTCAAACCAACCTGGGCCAACATTCTCCCGGACCCCAGCTTCATGCCAACTTATTTAAGCTGAGCCGAGGATAGAGATGACCGACCTGATGAAAGCGAAGCAAGCCATCAAAGGCTATTGGGGTTGAGTAGGTCAGCTAGGTCGAATCGAGGCTAGGCTAACCTTGACGACATATGAGAAGGGACAGACTTTTGGATGGAAGACCTTTGAGGTGAAGTGCTTTAAATGCTTAGGCTTTGAACACATGGCTACTGAGTGTCTAAACTGATGTGTCATGGTAATCCGAAGAGATGTAGTGGATAGCATCGATGAGAGCGAGCTTAAGGAGGAGAATGATGTTCAAGAGGTAGAAACTAAGGAAGAAGAGGAAACATGTGCCTATGTCGACTAAGGAGAAGTAATGACCCTAGTTCTGAGACGAATATTGAGTTCCTTACTAAGCTCGGAGGAAGACTAGAGGGAAAATTTGTTCCATACTAAATGTACTATAAAGGGGAAATTATACTCCATTCTAGTGGATGGAGGGAGTTGTACTAATGTCGTTGCATAGTCCTTTATGCAAAGGTTAGGATTGCTAACCTTAAAACATCTCCGACCTTACAAACTACATTAGCTTCACGATAAGGGTACTTTGCACGTGACTGAATAACTGATCATACCATTCAACGTTGGGAACGTATATAGGAATGAACTAGTTTATGATGTTGTTCCCATGGGAGCTTCACACCTGTTACTTGGACGACCTCGGTTATTTGTCTAACATGTTACTCATGATAGATATAAGAACACTTATGCCTTTGTTAAGGATGGAAGGAGGATTGTATTATAACCTATGACCCTATCCCAAGTAAATGAGATCCATCATTAGCTCACTTGACCTAGTAAGAAAAAGACTTTAGTTATGAGCTGAAGAGAGCTCCGAGCTACTAAAAAAGCTAAAGAGCTTATGTTCTTATTGATCAGAAGATTGTTGGAGATAAGAGATTTAGAGGATATTCCTAATGAAATCCAAAGCCTACTAGATGAGTTTTTTAACCTATTTCTTGAAGAACTACTTAGAAGACTGCCTTTAGTTCAAGGTATTGAGCACTGTATTGATCTACCTCCAGATGCCACTATACTAAATTGACTTGCATACAGAATGAACCCTGAGTAGGTTGCTGAGCTGAAGAGACAGGTGGATGAGCTCATAAAGTGAGGATATGTAAGGGAGAGCATGAGCTCTTGTATGGTATAAGCTTTGCTCGTTTTAAAGAAAGATGGTTTAAGGTGCGTGTTCATTGACATCCGAGCAATTAAACGAATTACTATCAAGTATAGATACTTGATATTGAGGCTCGACGACATTTTAGATGAGCATCATGGTGCAAAAATATTCTCGAAGATTGATCTACGAAGTGGCTACTACCAAATTTATATGAGACCAAGTGATGAGTGGAAGATTGCCCTCAAGACTAAGCATGGTCTCTACGAATGGTTGGTTATGCCGTTTGGACTTACTAATGTATTGAGCCCATTCATGAGGTTAATGAACCATGTAATGCACCCCTTAATCAGAAGATGTGTGGTTGTGTACTTTGATAACATATTGGTATACAGTGCTAACCTGAATAACCATGTTCAAATCTCCGCAAATTATTTCACATTCTACGAATTGAGAAGTTATATGGGAATTTAAAAAAAAAGGGTTCATTCTACTAGGATGAAGTGATTTTTCTTGGGTTTATAATGTTAGGGGAAGAAATTTGAGCACATGAGGAGAAGATCTAAGATGTTCTAGAATGGAACACGCCAAAGAATGTTATTATGGTCTAAAGTTTTTATGGCCTAGCTTCTTTCTATAAGCGATTTATTAAGGACTTCAATATAATAGCTGCTCGCTTGACCAAGCTGACAAAGAAGGGTGATGAATTCTGATAGAACGAATGAACTTAATAGGACTTCAAGGAGATCAAGGTGAAGCTCACCTTGGCACCCGTCCTATCATTATTAGACTTTAAGAAACCCTTCAAGTTAGAATGTGATGTATCAAGAGTTAGAATTGGCATTGTCCTGATGTAGGAGCAACGACTTGTCACCTACTACAGTGAGAAGCTTAGTGGTCTCACCCTAAGGTATTTTGTATACGAGAAGGAGTTATACTCTCTATATTGAGCCCTTACGATTTAGCAACACTATTTGCTACCATGAGAGTTTGTTATTTATACAAACCATAAGTCTTTGAAGCATCTTGGGAGTTAGAACAAACTCTCAAAAAAAGAAGCCAAGTGGTTGGAGTTTGTAGAAGGATTCCATACGTCATTAGCATAAGAAGGGAAGCACAAATGTGGTCGCTGATGCCTCATCACAATGGAAAACTTTGCAAACAAAATTGTTGGGATTCTCACTCATCACTAAGCAGTATGCTTGATGCATGTTTGGGGTCAGACAAACAAAGAAGTACCACAACGAACTTCACTAGAAAGAAACAAAAGCAAAAGCTAGCAAAGCCTGGGCAGCTATCGAATGGATGTGATGCTTCACTCTATCCTACTTCACTTACAATCCGCTAGATATGACATACAGGTCCGAACTGAAGGGTCACTTATCACTATTCCTTGCTAAAGATAATATATAATAGTTGAATGATAACAAAAACACTAAGGTTGCTTAAAGTGAGTAATTTTTGTATTGAAGAGATGATTGTTCACATGTAAGAAAGTGGGGGTTTATATACCCATCCATTATGATTACTTTATACATATGAAAAGACAAAAGGGTATTCTACAACTAGGTTACGTAAGACATACTAAAAAGGGTAAAGGAGATAAAGAATATTTAGTTATGAAAAAGAAAGAATTATTCTGGAATACTGTGTCAGAAGATACGTATCACTTGGCATCTAGATGGGAGAAATATGGTACAAGGTAGGCAAAAACAAAGTAATGCTTATGGTTAAGGGCTGACTTGATGTGGACCAGGTCAGGGACCAATTAGTTCTTTTGAAGAGGAGTCAGCTTGATTCAAGGTTGGATTCTTATGGTCAGATCAGGAGCTTGCCTTAACTACTCTTAAGTTGTCTCTTAGGACAAAGCATTACTATTGAATAGTAGCAGATCTGACGTATTTAAGGATTTGATAGTCTGGTTGGCATGAGATAAGCTCGGGATAGGAATCCCCGTCTTGAGTATGGCCTAGAGCTAGTATCCTCTGAGTGAGTCCTTAAAGTCCTCTATCTCAACTACGTGTGATTGGTCTGAGGGGTTATTTCTTATCAATGCTCATAGGCCTTATTTTAGCCTTATCGTAGAATAGTATAGGGATTATCTTAAGGAAGGCTATCTGTTCAAGAATTGAAGGCTATGTATATGAAACCATTCTATGCATGAGCTATTGATTAAGGAAGCTCATAGTAGTAGATTATTAGGTTATATTAGGGAGACTAAGATAGCTAATCTATTGAAGGAGAGCTTTTATTGGTTAGGTTTGGCTAAGGATGTCTACAAGGTAGTTGGTAGTTGTGAAGTATGTAAGTATATTAAGGGGAAGGGAGAACCTCATGGAGAATACATGCCTTTGCTGACAGCAACCTTACCTTGGGTTGACCTCAACATGGACTTTGTCCTAGGATTCACCTAAACATCTAGAGGGAAAGATTCTATATTTGTTATAGTGGATTGCTTCAACAAGATGGCGTACTTCATTCTGTACCATCGGACTAATGATGCTTTATATATTAATGATTTGTTTTTGGAAGAAGTTGTTCAACTACATGGAGTATGGAAGACTATTGTTTTAAATAGAGACATAAAATTCTTGAGCCATTTTTGGAAGACTCTTTAGAAAAGACTTGGAACTAAACTTGTGTTCAGCTCTAGTAGCCACCCTTAGACTGAAGTGGTGAACAAGATTATAGGCAACTTACTCAAAGCTATTATGGGAAAGAACTCGAGGGATTGGGATTTATGTCTACTAGTTGTGGAGTTCGCACACAACTAGATTGTTCATAGCATTACTGGCAAGACTCCATTCGAGGTCGTCTATGGCCTTAATCCAATAATTCCCCTAGACATGATCAGTACCCCAGTAGCTATTAAAGAGAGTTAATTTGAAGTTGATTGAGCCCAAGATATTATACGGAAGATCACCAAGTTTAATCAGAAACAACATGAGATTAGTAGCTGAGGCCATTAAATCATCACTTTCTAGTCAAGAGACTTGGTATGGATTTACCTTACCCCAGAACGATTCTCGTACTCAAGACAGAGCAAACTATCTCTTTGAGCAGATGATCCATTGAAGGTCCTAAAGAAAATCAACAGCAATGCCTATTAGATCAAGTTACTTGATGACTATAGTGTCTCCTCTACCTTCAATGTGTCTAATTTGATCCCTCACCAACTAGTTGAAGAAGACTCTATGAGCACCCTAGGAGAAGAAACAAAAACTACTCTAGATTTGAAGGAAGATCTTTCCTACGTCAGGGTAAATGATAGGAATCAGTGCCGTAAACCAATTATACATACCCGAGCTAGAGAACTCAAAGGACTTATGTGGAGAACACTAGCTTAAGCCATATTTGAGACAAAGATTTATATTTCGAACTAATCTCCTATTAACCTGGCTATCAGATCTTCACGTATGTCAAACTTGGTTCTATCCAGTAGCAATATTTTATTCCAGAAGATAGCCTTACACTAGTTTAGCGAAGCTCCTGAGCCGACCACAGATATCTGACTCTAATTTAACTGACTTCTTTATAGGACTAATTGGCTCCTGACCTGATCTAGATCAGATTAGCCTCTAACTGCAACACTTTTCTACTTTCGCCTACCTTGTATCATATTTCTAATGTCCAGCCACCAAGTGACACGTATCTTTTGACATAACATTCTAGAATAATTATTTCTTTTTCCACATTGAATATTCTTTGTTTCTTTACCCCTTTTTGGAATATCTTACGTAACCTAATTGTAAGAATACCCTTTTGTCATTTCATTCATGTAAAGTAGTCATAGTAATTAGGTATATAAACCCCCACTTGCTTATACGCAAACAATGAATCATCAATAGGGAAATTATTCACGTTTCCTTTGAGTAACCTTAGTGTTCTCATTATCCTTTAACTTTTATCTTCCCTATAGTAGGGGTGAGTAACCCTTTAGTTCGGAGCAATGAGTTACATCTGGCAGCCACATCCATTCGATAGCTAGTCGAACTTTGCTAGCTTTTCTTCTATTTCTTTCTATTTGCTTCGTTGTAGTGTTTCTCCATGTATCTAATCCTAGAGATGCATTAGACCTCCAGTAACTTTTTGACTTCTTTAATTTTCAACAAGATATTTGGTCGGAATCTCCTTCGCTTTTGCTTCTTGTGTTTCATATCTTCTCGTATTGGTAAGTAATGGACCACAATCGATGGATCTAACCTAAGCATATCTTCATAAGACAATGCAAACACATCTTGATACTTAGACAATAGCGTAGTTATTTATGCCTTTTGCTCTTATTTTAAGACCCCTCTGATCATCGAATTCTTAGGTTGTCACCAATCCTAACATTAATTGCTTTAGTTGGCTCATTAATGGAAATTCTACCCATCTCATACCTTTGCCAACTTTCTTATATATCACTGTGATCATTAACATCACCCTTGAAGACTAACCCAATAAGGCCAGAAGTGATATCAATATTTTCATAACCTAATTGTATAAGGTATGCTTAGCTTTTACTTAGAGCATTAGATTTGGGTTAAAAGTGTGTAAAGGAAAGAGTATAAGTAAAGAAGAAATGAAGTATGATGAAAAGAATGGAAATTGATCTTTCATTAGATTATAAAGTTTTCTCAAGTACATAATTGTAGAACAAAGGTAATTATTACAAAGCTTAAGAAATTACTAAACCATGATTCAACATTTACCCTAGAGAAGACTTATCACCATTCATAGGGATGGAGAACTAGTTATTTAGGTGTTGGAGCTTGCGGGATAAGCCCACTAATTCATTTTAGCTGGGGGTATACTCTTTAGCAAATTCTTAGGTCTAAACATCAACTCGGATCAACATCCCTATTAGCGGCAGAAAGGTCATTAGGGCATGATACAATTTGTTACCTCTTTTGCCTTTCGGTTGTTTGTTTCACTCTTCCATCGGAGTTGGAATTTAGCTAAGCTCGTAAGTACTAACCTACCTTTCCTTGAATTTTGGTCTCTTATCCTTCCTTTGATTGGTAACCATATACCCCTCCTTAAACATTTAGAGCCTAAAGTCTTCTTGCTCCTCAATGCCAATGTAAGGTATGGCTGTATCTCCATATATTTTATAATCTTGGTCGCCTAAAGTTGTTGGAACCTGCCTATTTGAGATGAACTTGACCTTCTGATGTAAGCTTAAAGGAATAGCCTTTATTGCATAAATCTAAGGTCTTCCCAATAAGAGGTTGAATGACCTTAGAATATCTAGAACTTAAAGCTAAATGGTGAAATTTTGAGGGCCAATGTCAACTAGTAAGTCAATCTCCCCAATGATTTCTCTCTTGGACTCATCAAAAGCTCTAACTATTGTAGAACTCAGCTTGATTGTATACGTATTAATGCCCAATAGGTCTAAGGTAGTGAGAAGACAAACATTTAGTGAAGACCTATTGTCGATAAGGAATTTGGCTATGATTATATTGTTTACCTTCACCATTATAAAGAGAGGTTTAGTGTATTGATCACCTTCTTCACTTAATTCTTTAGTAGAAAAAGAAATCTAATCCATAGTGAGGATAATTAGTGATTGATCCCATTCTTTCAACTGGTATTTCATAAGGGACCTTAACCACCCTTAGAGTTCAGAATAGAACTTCCTAATGTGGTTCAAATGTCATCAACCAGCCCATAAGAGATATATGTATTGGAGTTTTAGTGAGCTGATCCATTATTTTATACTCACTTTATTTGATCATCATAGTGAAGGTAGCCGATCCTTCCTCATATTCAATTGGCTTGTTACTTGATTCCTCTAGTATACTTTTCTTTTTGAGGTCTTCTCTTAGGTCATAGATTTTTATGGAGCAAGTAATCCTTCCTACGAGAGAACTTGATTGTCTTTGGTTAACTGCCCAATAGTTGAAAAAGGGTAGTTTTATAATTCTTAAGGGCTAAATGTACATGGAAAGTGTACCTCTTGGTCTTTAGAGTTTACTTCACCTCCTATTTGTAAAATTTATAGACCTTAGGCTCCTGGTTAGAATTGAACATGTTGACGACAAGATCTAAATCATCAAATATCATATTGATGATAGGGCCATGGTTAAGCAGAGGGTTGTTGGGTATATTTGGAATTGTGGTTTCTATAAAGTCAAGCTGAATTAAGCCTTCATTAATTAGGTCTTGAATTTTATTTTTTAATCTCCAGCATGAGTTAGTTGAATGGCCCACCAATGCTAAATGTTACTAACATTTTGCATTAGGATAAAAAACCCTTAGCTTGTATCTTTTTTTGGGAAGCTAAAAGTGGATCAGATTATGTTTTCTTAATTTTTCAAGTACTTAGTTGAGAGGAACTAGTATCTTAATGAAATGTCTTTGGACCTTGTTGATATGGGATTAGCTTTGGAATTGTTGTTGAACTGGTGGAGGAGTCGTCTTAAAGGAGACTTAGGTATTAGGCTTAGTATTTGAATTCACCATGCTAATAGTAACATCTTTAGGCTTGCTAGTAGTAGGTGGTCTTCTAGTTCATGGTTTTTGTAATTTACTAGTAGAGATAGCACTCTCAATCCGGCATCCTGTAGTTACTACCTCTGCAAAGCTAGAGGAGACTTTTCTAATTAGGTGGTAGAAATAGGGCATTTTAAGAGTATTGATGAAAGTTGAAGTTAACTCTTTCTTAGTCATGGGGGTAGATACCCTTACAGCTAGAAATCTCTGTCTTTAGGTAGTCTTTGGATGAGTCATTGTGTCTCTTTCGAAGGGCAACTAAGTCCATCATGGTTGGTACCACTTCAACATTAAATTTATATTGTTCATAGAACGCCCTAACCAGCTTCTCCCATATGTTCACCTGACTCAAATCTAGTTGGGTATACCAAGTTAAAGTAGGGCTCGTCAAGCTATCTTAAAAAGTTTGCATCATGAGCTAGTCGTATTGTACATA
This sequence comes from Lumnitzera racemosa, assembly GCA_024138005.1. Lineage (NCBI taxonomy): Eukaryota > Viridiplantae > Streptophyta > Magnoliopsida > Myrtales > Combretaceae > Lumnitzera > Lumnitzera racemosa. Next base: position 76,077,831 of record JAMXBC010000002.1, read on the forward strand.
CTTGCCTATCTTTTGTACATACAACTTCATATGTAGTTTAGGGTAGCCAATCCTATTATATTTCTCAAAGTCATGTACCTTGAGCTTTTTAGGGAAATTTCCATAGTCATAAGTAGAGAAATCTATAATACTAGCCTACTTGAAACCATCATAACCTTCAAACATCTTCATTTTTGCAGTAATTGGTTGGGTCAATCGCCTCTCTAATTCTTTCAATTTATCTTGGTTAGCTTCTAGCTTTGTGTTGATCGAGAATGAGTAAGTGTTGGGCTCAAAAGTCAGGTTAACCTTTGGATAAACCCCTTTTGTCTTAAAAGATTCAAAGGCTGGGTAAACTTTGAGATAGGGCTCTTTTGCTTCAAAGGGTAAGGCTTCAACATTCTTTCCATATTAGGCGTTGGAGCTTTCCTCGTTCGATGGTGTTGTAGATTTGAGCAAAGCAATACTATTAGTGAAGAAGCTTAACTGGTTTGCAATCTTTCCTATTGTTTGTTCTAAGGATCGGAACCTCAACTTAGTAGGATAGATGACTTTAAGGTTGACATCGTTGTTGTCGTTCTTGGCATTGATGTTGTCATTTCCTTAGCTAGCCATCCTGGTTTAAGAGTAGGTTTAGATAGGACTTCTCTAAATGGTTTGATGCTTGGGAGCCATGTTTGTGACCTGGTTTAAGATCACTTCTTAACAAGTTAGCATATGTATACTTTAAAGAAATGATACGAATAAGTGAATAAATAAATAAATAAATGTACAAGTAAAATGCAAAATGTTTGTCATATAGATGTAAAAAAGTAGAATCGACAATTATTTAGCAAGATGGTAATTTTATTATTTATTTCAATAGCCTTCGGAGTTTCTTACATTATTTGAAAAGAAAGATACATTACTTCCTATTCCTAAACATCTCTCTAGTGCTTGGTTGGTGCTCTTATTTATTGATTGCTGGGTCTTATTGGTGCTTCCTTTCTCTTCCTTAGGTCGAGCTCAACTATTTCTTCAAATTCTTTAAGCCTTCTTTAGGTCATCTTCAACTGATGTTCCAAGGCCTCAAGCTATCATTTCCTTTTTTCTCTTTATTTTTTTCTTTTTCATCTTCCCTGATTATTTATCTGTCCTTGAATTTGTTGTTATGTAAAAAGGGCAAGTTCTAAAGGTCCTTAAGCTTCTGTAACCTCACTTGTTTTTAGAAAACACTTTCATTAGTCACGTTAAACTTAAGTAGGGATAGCCTAATCAACCCTTAGCAGTGGTTATATCATAACACTTGGAGCTTATACAATGGCCCCCACCCCCATCCCCCAATCTTAAGGTCTTAATACAATCCGGGTTTGATTGTTTCTATCGTGTGTTTATGATAAATAAAGTAAATTCCACTACCCTCCCAAATTGAATAAAAACTAACCCTACAAAAAGTTAGTATAATTATATAGAAAACAGTAAATAAAATAAATTACACTTAATAAGGTGATTTCAAAAATTAATTCTAAATTTGGAAAGTTAGATGGCTAACCCTTTTAATGTCCCCAATGGAGTTACCAAGTTGTCAAGCTTTATTTTTTCCTACTTTTATAATTCTTCTTTAAATTGATTGACATTAAAACCTATATGTTTATTATTAATCCTAGACTAAGGCTTAAGAAAACTAAATCCTTTTATTGAAAGAAATTTGTAAACTTTTTGGAGTCGTCGGTCAGGAAATGGTTTAGGTCAAAACCAAATAGGTGAATTTGGTTTTAGTCAAGATATAGGTTTATACGAGAGAAAAAATCGATTTAGAAAAAGGGTTTTTAGAAAAAAACTAGAGATCAAGTCCAAGGTTAGGTTTTTTAAACCCTTATGAGCACCACAAATTTTCCTAGTTTAGATTCAATCATTTCGAATCACCTTTTAAAAAGAATGGATTTTTTTTTTTACTAAATTGAGTAAAAGAAAAGGGAAAACTAATTTTTTTTTTTTTACATTACTCTAGAGGTGCCTACATACCCATTATTCCAGTTTTCCTTTGATTTTGCTTGAGAAAATTCCATATAAATTGGTTATAATTTAGGATTTTTACGTTTGGAAAATTCTAAAGTAGTTGTAGTTTCTAAAAAAGGATCGATTTACTTTTATTTATTTGGAAAATAATTTTTTCTAAGTCATAAAACAATTTTCTTATCTTTTTTTATTTTATCTTATTTGTGTTCTTTTATCTTATTTATTTAAGTTTTAATTGAGAAAATAAATAAAACTCTACCTTTTTTCTTTTTCTTTTTCTTTTTATTTTCCTTTCCCTTTTTTTGGAATTTTTTCTTTTCTTTTTTCTTTTTTCTTTTTTCAATTATAATGAAAGTAAGCAAATAAGCATATAATAAAAAAATTTATAAAAAGTAAACAAAAATAAAACAATCGAATAGGGCTAGACTAAATCTTTGAGTGTGTAGGTCTTGGACTTAGGCAGTATGGATCTTAAATTAGGTCCAGTCGAAAGGGTCGGACGCGGGCTCGAATTGGGCAACATTAGGCAATAAGGAGGAGTGGCGTATGGAGGTTGCTTTAAGTGCTTCCATTTGTCAAATAAAATAGGGAAGGGGTGTTTTGTGATTTTTTTTTTATTGGGCATGTGGAATATAAGGAAAATACTACATTGTTTGGTTGATGTTTAGGTGGTTTTTTAAGTTAGGGAGGTAGTAGAGGCATTGGTTCAACTGCAATGCTGACTACTAAGTGTTGTTAGAGGGTAGAGTTGGTGGTTTTGAGGAGTGGTGAGCATAACTATTTGCTTGGATTTACATGTAGACAAGTGGTGATGGCTATTTTCAAGTAATCTATCGTAGTGGTTAGGGTTTAGTGATCGGGGGTTCAAAGGTATGGCAACGGGGGACGATGCAAGTTGGGCTTAGCTGCATTAGGGAGCTAGGGTTTAGAGGGGTTTGGCTAAGGTGGTGGCATGGCTCAAAAGTGGCCAAAGAGGGTGAGTTGTAAAGAGAGAGAGAGGTGCAGTAATAGAGAGACAGTTCTAGGGTGGTCAGAGTTCAGGAGAGAAACAAAGTTCAGTCGAGAGAGAGATTTTTTTAAAGTGTTTGTCTATGTCTTTTTATAGTGATCAACACAACCTAGCTAGGAAAGTCCAATTTCACATTTAAAATCAAATTTTCATTTTGATGGGTGTTTGACTACTTAATTTGATTTCAATCCAATTTCTTTTGATTTCAGTTTAAGTTAGTGGTCAAATGCAATCCCTAAACAAATGTTCTTGCTTGAAATTTCAGTTAGAAGCTTTGAATTGCACGTATCTTGATGAGACACATAGTTGATAACATGGGTATTGGAATGTGATGTTACGTTGCTAACACATATGTGACACGTATCATGCTACGTAGCTAACACATATTTGTGTTGTGTTATGTTTATGTGACATGTGTCATGCCATGTGGCTAACACATGTCTATGGCTTAGGTAACATAGCTCGACCATGAAGTGTTACGTGTTACAACTAGATATGTAGCCTAGTGATCGTTTGATACGTAACGGTATACTTTGTGAAGAAAAATTAAGGGTACTTTCTTCCTTTGGTAAGATTCGAACTTAGGACCTTTAAGCCATATGCATTATCAAGTTAAAGGGTAGAACCGTCAGGCCATTAGCTCATGCCTTATCCATGTATACAATCAAATTGCATATATATAGACTAGGTCGGCTTGGGTTAGATGTAAATATAAGCCTAAGCCTAAAATCCGTCTTGTTATTTTTAATATCTAAGAACTAAAAAGTATTAAAATTATTAAAATTTTTTATTTTATTTCAACTTATCTAAATCTCTTTTTTTTCTTAAAAAAAAATTTCTATATATTTTTTGTATTTTCTCCAAATTTTCTCTTTTTTGTGCCTTTCTATTTCTTTTAAATTTTATTTTTTTTGTAATTTTTTTTAATTTTCTTTTTTTTTTTTGCTTTTTTGGGACCCCTTACCATATTTTAAAATTTTTAAAATTAAAAGGGGCAAAAAATGGGGTGTCTATGATATGTTTTGGCCTTAGCATAGGAATGAAGATATGATGATGATTATTTTAATTTTCTTCAAAACTTATGTGCTTTTAAAGTTATATGTAACATGTTTACTATACTAAAAATATAAGAAAATGCACATGTGTGGGCATGTAAAGGCAATAAACAAATGCAGCATTTTAATAGACTAAATAAAAAGAAAGTTGAAAAGGTGCAAGTTTACCTTAGTAAAAATTCAAAGGTCTCTTTTCACTTCGTTTTGGGTAAACAAAAAAAATCTTTTAGTCAAGGATGTTTCTCGACGAGAAAAGGGGATGAAAGCAAATTCAAATGCAAGTGGTTTTGTATCATTTTGAGGTGGTGGTGGGGAGTTATAGATTGGAGCGTTTAGGTGTGTAGCCAGGTTCAAGAAGCTTATTCTTGTTTGTTTCCTACTTGTTTTTCTTTTGTTTTAGATTTTATGTTCAAAGAATGCTTTTAGGATTTGTTCTAGGGAAGAAGATGGAGTAAAAATACAGATGGAGGGGATAAAAAAAGGGATTGATTATGAGTGGGTATGGTAGGGAACAAATCCCTTCCATTCTTGGTTGCATGGTATAAGCACAAGTGGGGGCCAATTTACTTTTTGTGATTTTTTCCAATTAAGACAATGGTCTATCTACTAAAGGTACGTAGTCCCTTGTTTTTCCAACTAATTATCTTGTTTAATATGGTTAATTATAATTATCTTTAGCTAATTATGATGCATGAATGCATGTAGATGATTAGAATGCAACTTAAGCTTACAACTCTAATTACTAGTGTAGATGACCATAGTTAGACATAGTTTAGGTTTTTCATATTTAATTAATTTAGGTCATGGATAGATTACATTAGTTCAATCCATAAGCAGTAACAATTGCCCTATGAAGACTTGCTTTCACTATAGCTCTAGTAAGTTCCCTTAACCTAGCCATTACTTATGATTTGCCAGCTCATTCTTCAATTGGCACGTAGTTATAGCCTTGGTCTCCTCCTCCTACTTGGGAGCTTATGGTTTCATGTTGTATTTCACTCCTCGATGGGGCTAATCAAGCCTATTAGATCATTTTATCTAATTAATTTAGGGTTTCTAAGCGTTGTAATCGATTATTGCTACAATTACAATTTTAGAAGGTAAATTGGGGTTGTTCCACCAATTTGGTAAATTATTAGTAATTACTTAATTATGTGATTGGAGTTCATTAATTAAGTTAGGGCCTTTATCACTAAATTAGAGTTCCCAATTCAATTTAGGGCTTCTCGTGTTTTAGAGTTTTATGAGGGTTTGCGGCCTTTGAAAGTACGCTTACAATTTTAGCTTTACTTTTGGACAAAATGTATCGTTTAGAGTAAATTGGTAATCCCATTAATTTATTATCTTAATTAACTTAGTTTGATTGATCGCTATCTTTTCTGGACATCTCCTAATGCTTATTACCAAGTTTATGTGATTTATGTAATTTAAGTTAAATACTCTAATTTAAGGTTTTATTTACGTTTAGAGTTTCATATAAGGTTAAAGACTCTAAGGTTTAGGGTTTAGAGTTTTTATACAGCTTGGATTTTTGAATTTATGGTAACGGGTACTTGGGTTTACAGTTTTTGTACACGATTAGTGTTTCTTGTACTCTATCTCAAGGTATTTTTTAAAGTTCATTTTTAAGGTTTCGATTTAAAATTTTGTCAGTTTTAATTTCTTGGTCTGATTGAGCTTAGGTAATATTTGTAGTTCTTCAAATTTGATTCTAAGTCCAAACTGTAGAATTTGTAGGGTTTACAAGATCAATAAGAGGACTTATTTTGAAAGAATTATTTATTCAACCTAGGTTTACAAGTTAAGAACCTTAAGGAAGACTAAAAGTAGTCTTGCCTTAGTTTCAAAACAATTTTTATTTAACATAAATTATTCCTTATGATTAGAAGAGTAATTGTTGAGTGTAAGTGGTAATGTGGGTATGAATGCCTTGTGTTTCAAGACGGGTAAGGAGGCTTTGTTTTTGTTATCCAGAATGTGATTTGGAATCGAAATGGAGGCTTTATGTTTTTAGGATTGTTAGTACATCAAGGGTCATATGTTGGTTTTCAATTCAAGCCTTTTTAGTAGATTTGGAAATTATGTTTAGGTTTATTTTCTTGTTTAGATGGGGTAAGCCTTTGGGGTCTTTCTCTTTCATTGAGCTCAATTTTCAAGCTTCTTTTTTTCTTTCTTTTCAGTTTTCTTCTTATTCTCTCTCTCTCTCTCTCTCTCTTATTTTTGTTCTTCTATTCTTCTTTTTTATTTTTTATTTTATTTTATTTTGCTCCATTCTCTTATTGTTTCTTACCCCTTTCACTTTTTTTTTTTTGCTCAAAAAGTGATTGTCATGCCAAAGTGTTTGGATTGTGTATATGAGGTTCTTGTAAGCTTGTCTTCATTTCTAAGAAAATAAATTATCAGAAATAAAAATTCTCATTGAATTGATTCCTCCAAGGAAAACATAAATAAATTTTTATCTCTTTCTCCTAATTACATGACTTTATCCTTTAAATTGCCCATTGTAGGGCAATTCTTAGTAAGGTTTAGTTTTAAAATACTCCTTAAATGGGCTTAATAGGGTTGGCAAAGGATAATTGTGTTTAGGATATTAAAAATAAATGCCTAACTTTATTTTGATTTGCATATCAAATTCAAAATGTACCTCTTTTAAGGAATGGTCCAAAAATGCTCACAATGATGTTACTAAGCTCTTAAAGTGTTTAAAGATTCGTATGTAAGATACAATTTGCCTCTTTTTATTTTAAACCTTTTAAGAGTGAGTTATCATTTCCTTAGGTAGAAGTATGCATTGATTTGCCTTGGATGAGGGTTGATTTTGCCCTTCAATCTCATGTAATGTTCCTTAAAGCATGCCTAGGTGTGAAAAGACACCTTTCAAAATTAAATTTCAAAGACCAAATACTAATGGTGTGCTCTTCTTCAAGTCACCCTACCCCATTATGATTGGTGTGCCTTTGAAGTATGCTCATGTCCTAATAGACTTTTATGTTCCTGATGCTTAAGAAGACAATTGCCCTATACTTATAAATCGGATGCCCCATGGCTTTTGAGTTTGTTCGCTCTCCTTCGCGCTTGATCTTATTTCATTCCCCTTTTGAAATAGATACATACTTAGTTCTTTTAGAGTTGAATATGCTAATATTGATGTCCTTTAAACTTCATGTTTAAGGTGGAGTTTTGAATCACCTTTTGTTTGGACTAAGGGTTAAGCTCAAAATGGGGATTCCTTGCATTCAATCATGTCAGCCTTCTTAACGAAACTGTGGTAGTATTTAGCTTTGTCTTTTGAACAGATTAGAGGTTATTTTTGGGTATAGCTTCCTTAATGGGTGGGGATTTATGTTTAGGCTTGGTTTTTACTTAACAGGCTAAAGGTTTTAGGTTGGTTTAGTTGCTTTAACAAGCTAATGGCTTGTGTTTAGGTTAGCTACCTTAGCGGGTTGAAGGTTTATGTTTAGAATGGTTAGCTTAATAGGTCGAAAGTTCATGTTCAAGTTGGCTACCTTAATGAGCCAAGAGCTTATGTTTGAGTTGGTTGCCTTAGAACGCAAGGGTTTAAGTTTTTCTTAAATCCCATAAGAATTTGTAATGTTAGCAACCTTTTTCTTTTTTTTCTTTGTTGAGAGAGAAAGCTAAATTCAAGAGAAGCAAGCCTTATTTCATGGACTCAATTGGACAAGTTATTCATAAAGTTAGGACTCAATCAGATAAGTTTTTCTTGAAGGCTCTAAATCCAGATACAATTGCACTAAGTATGACTTTAAGAGCTCATATAAAGTAAATCCTAACTATTTTGATTATATTCTTAATATTTTATTATATATTTGACTTCTAAGCCTATAGGAATTCTTCGATTAGGGTTACTAAGTTCTTTGTAAATTTTAAGCTTAATCGGGTTTTCTTGATCAAATTAAATAGATTGTTAACCATAATCATACAAGAACAGGGCTTTACCCTAATACTCAGATTTTCATGTCTTGATTGTTAATTTTTGGGATATCACAACGATTAGGTTTCTTTGACTAAATTCTAACGCCTTCTATGAAGAGTAGTGAGCTAACCTTTCCTTACCCTTGGTTAAACTATGTGACAAGAGAGGAGGTTGTGGTCATGTTGGGGACGTTGTGTTTGAAGGTAGCTGTGGGCAAAGCTAGATTCTCTATTGCATAAGCCGAAAATTGGCCATGAGAGATCCTTGTGGCCTTTATGATTGGCATTGTGGCCATTATACTCCTTAATTTGAGTTAAAGCGGGTGTACTTTTCTTAATCTCACAACAGATTGGATAACGTCATGTGAATGACACATTTCTTATTCATGCATTGCACGTAATAATTGCTTAATAACTTAGGTTGTACTGCTCTGCTTATATATGATTTTTGCCTCATGTACCTTATTGAGCTATGGTTTGCTCACTTCCTTATAGATTTGTTTGTAGGTTATGAGTACATATGCCGTGTGACGACTATCTCCAAGTGTGTAAAAGGGTGCATTCGAGCTAAAGAGAGGAAGAATTGATGAGGCACTATGTTTTTGGAACTTTTTGGTTTCTTAGGGCTAACTAGATCACTTGGGCGATCTAACTATATTCCTACTTTTGAGTCGTACTACGTACTCATGTACTTTTATAACTGCTCTATACCTAACCTTATTGTAAATATAAGTTTGTTATGTATATAAATGTTAGTATATTTATAGAACCATGAATTCTTTAAAGTGGTTTGTTGTATGAGCCTTATATATGTCAGAGTTATACTAGAAACTAAGTGGACAATTTCTAGCAAATAATTGATATACATGGTAGATTGTTATGACTTCACAGCTTATAGGGCATGACAATTCTCAATTGGTATCAAAGCATGGTTCTTAAGAATTGTCTCTAGAGTATCTTAATTAAAAATTTGGTAGATGTTATAAGATGAGTAAGTGTAGGTAGTAAAAAGCTTTGGATGCCAATTATTCATGTATAAGTGTATGTGTGTATGTATATATATATATACATGATTATTAACACTTAGGGATATATAATCTACTATATAAACATATCGATATATTGATTGTTGTTTTAGTTAACATGATTGTAAGACGTTGCTTTAGAATGCTTGGTTAACTTTTAGAAGGAATGGGGAAGTATCTCCTATAGATTATAGGACTCGAATGCAATGGTTACTTTTGGAAATGGTTGACTAGGATATGTTCATAACCATAGATGACATTATTGACACATATTATAACGGATTGTCCTATAGTTAGAAGGATTCCTGGTTCCTTATGATCCTTGAGTTAGGTCATCATTACAATCAATATACCACGATCATGGTTTTGGAGGATCACCGTATCAAAAGAATGAGAGTGATAACTATGATGATACTTGTCTTATACTTCTTAGCCAAAACCAAAATAGGCTGACCTTACCCTATAGGCTTTTATCAAGTTCCCATAGGAGTATTTCATTCCCTTAACAATATCCAGATGGAATCGCAAACTGGTTTCCCCGATCCCCTTATCCCCTACTTAAGTAGTATGATGCACCACCTAAGTCATTCAATCCTCATGAAGACATAATTGAGGTAGTTCCGTATGGTGAACCAATTGTTGAACATGTGGAGAATCTTGTAAATAATGAACCTATAGAACCTAAAGAAGACTCGAAGGAGGATCCTGAAGAAAACTTACTGATGGGAATCCAACTGCTAGACCCTTTACCCACAGTTAAGCTTAAAGCTTAGAAGGATTAACTAGACGATTCCTCTTACTCCAGCTAACTCCTGCCGAGGTTGATCTAATCCTCATTACTGATTGACTACTCATGCCAAACCGAATAACTACATATCTCTTGAAAGTTGAATGTCGACTAAATGAAAGCTCTATTAACAACTCGACCCCTTACAAATGTTTATTCGGCAATGTCTAGGCCAACCCCTAACTAAGAAACATTCGTGCTAAGAAGATGAAAGCTCTAGCATAAGTCTGAAGCCATTCCTCAAAGGATGAGTCTACCTTAAATTGGCATCCTTGCTTGGTACCCTTAATTGTCATCTTGGCTGGGTAGAACTCCAATTGACTGTATAAAGTTTGTCTTTTCTATTGAAAGAGTCACTTACGTACAGTAAGTTACGTATCTGAGCAACCACAAATAGAATCTTTCGCACAGAAAAGTTGCTTTTGTTATATTTTCCAATATACCCTTTATCATTCCTTATATATTACTTCTTTTAGATAGTATCCATTTTTATAGTTTCCATTTTTAGGCAAGTTGCCCTAATTTCTTGGGTATAAATATCTGTTGTATATGTAATCGCACATCATCTTATCATCATTAATACATTGAATGATTTCCCATTGTGAACATTACTCTCATTTGCTTGTTTGCTCTATATCCTAACCCTTAAGCAAGACTAGGTGATGAGTAACTGTATTGGACTAACTCATGCATCTCATCAAGCTATGCCATAAGTTCTCAAAAGTTTCACTAGTGCGTCATATCCTTTAGAGCTATTTAAGGGATTGCTTATTTTCTTTCTTTTCTATTATCCCAAGTACTTCCGGTCACTTGTTTCAAGCTTTCAATAAGTTTGGACCCATCCCTATGATCAACCTTATTTGCTCTAGGCTTCGGTCTACATCATCTTGGTAAAAGAGCGGAGGTTTCGTTTGAGTAAGTTGTGTTTGTTATTTGTGAAGTAGTGCTTCTAGTAGCAATGAGTCGAAATTGTATAGAGGTTCCGTGGAAGTAGTTGTTTTCATGTTTACTGTACTTTGCCTTACTTCGAACATCCAAAAATAGAGCAAATTCTGTGTTAGCAATTTATTCCTTAATGATGTTACTGTGTTATGATATAGCTAACTATTAGTGTTAAGGGTGTATTATGTTCTTAGATTTGGAGAAATAGTATCAGTTGTAGCTTAGACTTGAAGATTAAAATTGAATTTATTAGAAAAATGATAGACCCGAGTGTTAATTTTGGTATTAGAGATGACAACAATGGTTCTCTTTACTGTGGCCAACAATCCTAGGGCACACCTAAGAGTAGGACGAAAGGCTTGATGAGGTAGCTAACCTTCTAATAAATTTGACCCGAGCTATCATGCAATGGCCTATCGACTTATTGAGGCTACACTTACCCCTCATGCTACTTAACCTACTAGAGTTTAGAATCCTACTCGACAAGTTTGAGGTAGAGGAGTAGGTAGACAAGTGGAAAGAAGGATTAACATGGGAGATATGGATAATGTTGAAGAAGAGGAGTATGAAGAAGAACAATGAGTTAGAGTACCTTGAGTTGTCAACCATGTGAAGCTTCAGATTTCGAGTTTCAATGGTTCTGGCAGTGAAGATGATTATCTGGATTGGGAGGAAAAGGGGGAGAGTGTTTTTGAGTATTACTAACATGATGACTATGAGAAAGTAAGGACCGCTGTTATTGAATTCTCAAGATATGTCATCATATGGTAAAAGAACTTTCAGGCCATGAGAAGATGAGAGGGATACCGAAAGATTAATACTTAGGTTGAGATGAAGAGAATACTCAGGAATAGGTTTGTACCGAATACCTATCTACAAGACACTTTTGCTCGATTCAAGAGTTGAGACAAGAAGGTTGAACTATTGACAAGTATGTTCAAGAATTCCAAATGCTTATGATTTGTTGTGTAGTAGAAGAGCCATTAACATGAACAGTCTCTAGGTTCCTTACTAATTTAAGGAGTGATATCCGAGATACTATGGAACTTCAATAATTTACCACATTGAATGAAGCTATACGAATAGCCCAGCAAGTGGAAAGTATCATATTCTAGCATAGCATAAGATGTACCATCACACAAGAATACCTATTTATATTCAACAAAAGTTCTATTTATAACAAAAGAGTACTACAACGAAGTTCAAGTTTTACACCTATTTATACAATAGATTACATTCGTCAGACTTAACTAAACCTAGAATATAGTACTTTTTTTTATTTCATATTTATAGATCCTTCATTGAACTAAGATCAAAATACAACAAGACTTCTTCTAAAGTTGCTGACTCTATCTATGCATTCTCAAAAATACTTTTTCCCCCAACTGATGTTGCCCAATCAATTCTCTTCATAACTTGAGGAAATACAAGTATCCTCTTAGCTCTTTGTGAGCTAAGTAAGAGTGGATAAAACAAAACATAGAACAAGCACAACACACATTTACCTAGATTAATACTATAAAATATTTAATTTAATAATCTAAGTTATCAAAACAAACTACTTATGCAGGAAATTCATGCTATGCTCATGTACGTGACATGCATCGACATCAATATCCTATACTTTTCTGATTCTTCATCTGGTTAGTCGACATACCCGGATATCTGCATACAATGTCCAGGAACTGAGGGCAATAAGAAGCTGCCATACTAGACTTGTTGTAAATATGTAACCTAACTCATACTTTCTCTTTTTTAGACTCAATAGTAAATATAAGAATGAGAAATATAGGAAGTAGCAAGAGAAGAATCTAGGAGAACTAAAGGATGATTTAAAACTAACCAAATAAATAATGAAAACTATGATGGTTTAGGGAATAAGTATGTCTCTAACTTACCTATGTATGCTTTATTTGATACGTAAGCAACCTACTCCTTTATCATGCCTAAAGTTTTCAAGCAAGCAAGATTGAAAGTTATGGCTATAGAGTCATGCTTTGGGATTAAGACTCCTATGGGAATGTGATGTTTACTTGAGAGATGGTGAAAAATTGCCCTTTAAAAATTCAAGGCCAAGAGGCTTGCACTAACATGATAGTACTTGAGTTGAAAAAGTATGAGGTCATCTTAGGTATGAACTGGATATCAGCAATAAGAGCCAAGGTAGAATGCTAAAGCAAAGAGCTAGAGTTTGAAACTATGGATTGGGGGGCAGGGGCATTTTTAGGGGACAATTGGTGATCACTAAATTGGATGAAGTGTATTCACTTGATTTAATACCAGATGAAGAATTTTGAGCTTAGGTAGTATCAAGCCTAGTTTTTTCCCTCTTAGTTCTTTTTAAATTAATTTTCTTTAAACTGACCAGTATTAAACTTTACTTGTTTAATATTGATTCTCAACTAAGGTTTAAAGTTAACTAGTTTTTATTATACTTTCCAAATGCTTTGGAGTTGCCACCTGACTAAAGTAGGGAAAAAAGTTAAGTTATAACCAATTAGGTAGATTGGTTATAACTTAGCTACTGGTCTTAACGAGAAAACAAATCTTTCAAAATGATTTTCTAAAATAAGAGATCTGGATCTAGGAGCTATCTTATTAAACCCTAAATGATCATCACTTTTTAACTTTCTAATTTTAAATTTTCTTTCAATAATACCCTTTTTCAGTTTCTAAATAACTATTCATATTACATGTGACTAATTTAATTAATTTACATAAATATTTACAAAGATTGGAAAAAAAAAAACTTTCCATATTTTAAGTCACCTCGTACTTATATACGAGTGCCAACGGACTTGCCATTTGGGATCAGACTTCCGTAGTTCATTCACTAAAATTATAGTGGGTTGAATTGATTTTAATTCTGAAAAAGGTCAGGTTTACGTTCTTTGCTCATTTTGATTTATTTAAGGAAATCTTCAAAAAGGGTCCTAAATCGAGAATTTATTGTTGGAAAGTTCTTGAAAAATCTTAATTTTGGAAAAAAAAAGGGTTAGTTATATTTTATTTATTTAGAAAATAGGTTTTTTCTAAGTGATAAAACGTTTTATTATTATTTATTTATTTATTTACTTTTTATTCTTTTTATTTTTTGGTTAAAACGTGAAAATAACAAAAAATAAAACTAAATACTTTTTCCTTTCTTTTTTCTATATTTGTTACAATTACAAGAAGTTACAATAATAAATAAATAAAGAAAAAGAAAGGAAAGAAAAAAAAATGTGGAAAACAAAACTAAAATAAGGCTAAACAAAATTGAGACAAAGATGCACAGGTTTTGGACTGATCTTAGAGCTAGTTCTCGAGTTATCCTGGTCGAATAGTTGAGTTGGAGCAGGTTTGATGGTAGATCAAGTCGAGGTTTGTTATACGTATTATGCGAGGGTAGTTTAGGGTTTGGGGTGTTCAGTTGGTGTGGTCGAAATGTAGGCACAATGATGGTCACAATGGATGGTTGGGCCTTTTGCTACATACTATAATGGAGGTTTGGCTTGGTGATGTTTGGGATTAAGGGTGAGGAATGAGGGAATGTATTGGGGTTGAGGTGAGAGAGAGAGTCGAATGAGGGATGATGATTGAGGGGGGCCTGCTATGTGTGCTTGTTGTGTTCTGTTATGGTTATGAGAGATGGAGAGAGAGGGTAAGTTATCGAGTCTGATGGTAACTAGTTATCACTATTTTATGCTATGCTAGTGAGAGAGAGAGAAGCTGAATGTGTATTGTCATAGGTGATTTGAAAAAAATTGATTCCCTCCCTTATGTGTATGTGGATGTTCGAAAATGGACATCCTCGAGATCTCCTCCTTTTTTCCATTTTTAAATCTCAATTTGAATGAGTTAATGGATGAATCTGACTACGATTTTGGATTCAATTCATAATAAGATTTGGCTATTTTGCAATTTAATCATTAATTTGGTAAAATTGCAACAATAAATTGCCTAAAAATGATGCTAAAGTTAACTAACTAGACATGGAATGTACGAGAAAAATCCAGGGAAAAGCATCAAATGGGGAGAAAGAGAAAGGAAAGTACTGACGTAGCACCACATCAGTAGTGTCGTCCAACCACGTCATGCGACATGTCCTTACATGACATGCGGCGGCTAATGTAGTAAGGGGCAGCTAACATGGCATACTACGTATCATGCTTTATAGCGCTACGACAATTGTTACTTAAGCCTAGGGTACTGTGTGGTAATGTCGTTTGTACATGGTGTGGTAGTGTGTCTTCAAAAAAAATAAAAGGCTTCTCTTACCTTTGCTAAGATTTAAACCCCTGACCTCTAAGTTATACCCAATGCCATGCTCAAGTGTTTTACTGTTAGGTTCTTGGCTTGTGCTTTATTCATATGTGCAATTGTACATAAGGAAAAGGTCAGCTTGGGCTAGATTCAAATCGAAGGTCAAGCCCAATGGTCTTCTCCTTATTAAAAAATTTTATTCTATTATTTTTTAAATTCCTTAAATATTTTTTTTTCTATTTTCTGTGACTTTTCAATATTTCAAAATTTTTCCATTTTTTTTATTTTTTGTCTAAATTTCTTATTTTCACTTCTTTTTCCTATTTTTGTATTTTTCCTAAATCTCTTATTTTTGGGGCTTTCTTTAACTTTCTACTTTTTTATTTTTTTTTTATTTTGGACCTTTTAACCTATTCTAAAAAATTTTGAAAAATAAAAAAGGGGAAAATATAAGGTGTCTACAACTGCCTCTCTTTGCTGTGAAGTTTAAGTAAAACTTTGCCACAAAGACAAAAGAGACACTATTTTTACCCCAAGGGTAGAAATCATCTTAAGGAGCACTATAGCTTGCTAGCTATCCTTAGCCTTATTCATTAAGGATTTTGGTGAAGAGAGAGGTAGCACTTTAAGAGATGGCAAAAAGACTAAAAGAAGAATTGAAGTTTGGTCATGCTCTTTTGAGCTAATGAAGTGAGATGAAATAGGTGAAGCACTCCTTGAACTGGCTAAGGCTTTAAAGAGAATGAGAAAACTTGGTCGTACCTCTAATGAGCTAACTAACCAAGGAGGTAAAAGTGCTCCTTGAGCTGGATAAGGCCCTAAATTGAATGAAACAAGTAAGTGCTCTTAGAGATGGCTAAGACCCTAAAAGATAGAGAAAACTTAGTCGTACCCTAATGAGCTAACTAACTAAGTCGAGTACAGCGTTCCTTAAGCTGGCTAAGACCTTAAAAGAAAAAGAAAACTTAGTTATGCCCTAATGAGCTGACTGACTAAGGCAGGTGAAGCACTCCCTGAGATGGCTAAGACCTTAAAGAGATATGTTGAAAACTTGGTTGTGCTTCTATGAATTGACTAACCAAGGTGGTCAAAGTGCTCTTAAAGCTAGTTAAGACCCTAAAAGAAGAGAAAACTTGGTCGTGCGCCTATGAGCTAACTAATTAAGGCAAGCGAAGTGTTCCTTGAGATAGCTAAGACCCTAAAAGAGATGAGGAAACTTAGTCATGCCCTAATGAGTTGACTAACCAAGGTAGCTAAAGCGCTCCTTAAGTTGACTAAGACCCTAAAAGATATGGAAACTGGTTATGCCTTTCTAAGCTCAGCAGCCTAGGTGAGAGCATCTCTTGGGGACTGGCAACCCTAAGCTGGAATCGATCTAAAGAACCTAGTCATGACTTTCCAGGCTTACTAACCTAGTAGGGAGCATCTCTAGGAGACTAGCAACGCTAAGCTAGGATTGATCTGAAGAACCTAGTCGTGCCGAACCTAGCTCACTAACCTAGGCGGGAGTATCTCTCGGGGACTAGTAACCCTAAGTTAGGATTGATTTGAAGAATCTAATCCTACCTCTCTACGCTTACTAACCTAGGCGGGAGTGTCTCTTGAGGACTAGCAACCGTAAGCTATGATTGATCTTAAGAACTTAGTTGTGCCTCTCTAAGCTCATTAAACTAGGAAAGAGTATCTCTCGGGGACTAACAACCTTAAGCTGGGATCGATCTAAAGAACTTAGTCATGCCCCTCTAGGCTTACTAACATAGGTGGGAGCATCTCTTAGAGACTAATAACCTTAAGTTAGGATCGATCTAAAGAATTTGGTCATGCCTCTCCAGGCTCATTAACTTAAGTAGTAGTGTCACTCGAGGACTAGTAACCCTAAGTTGGGATCGATCTAAAGAACTTAGTTGTACCTCTTTAGGCTCACTTACCTATGTGAGAGTGTCTTTCAAGGACTAGCAATCTTAAATTGGACTTAAAAGAAATGCTTAATGGGCTCGTTAAGAGAATATTAGTAAAGGAAAGTGCCTTATAGGCTTGCTAAGAAGAATTGATGAGAGGAAGCGCCCTATGGGCTCACTAAGAGGAAATGATAAAAGAAAGCACCAAATGGGCTTATTAAGAGAACTTGATGAATAAAAGTACCTTATGGGCTCGCTAAAGGAAACTGAGGAGGAGAAGTGCCTTATGGGCTTGCTTGAGAGAAAATGATGAAGGGAAGCACCCTATGGGCTCGCTTAAGAGAATTTAGTGACTAGAAGTGCCTTATGGGTTTGTTAAAGGAATAGAAGCACCCTATGGGCTTGCTAAGGTTGAAGAGAAGTACTCACAGGCTTACTAAGAGAAATTGATGAACGAAGGGGTAATGTTTTAAGAGTTAGCTAGAACCTTAGCAAGACAAGGTAATGCCCCAAAGGTAAGCTAAAGCCCCCAAAAAGAATAGAAGGGGGGACAATGCTCTAAGAGTTAGTTTGAACCCCAAAAAGAATAAAGAAGTGGGTCAGTGCTCTAAAAGCTGGCTAGAACCCTAAAAGGAAAGTCGAGACAACTCCTTAAAGGCTAGTTGGAACCCTGAAAAGCATAAGGAGTGGGTTAGAACTTTAAGAGCTAGCTAGAACCCTAAATTCAAAGATGGGACAGCGCCTTACAAGCTAGTGGAAACCCTAAAGAGAAAAAAAGGAGTGGGTTAGAACTCTAAGAGTTGGATAGAATCCTAAAAAGGATAAACAAGGGGTTAGCGCTCCAAGAGTTAGCTAACAACCAAGAAAGATTGGATAGCACCTTAAAGGTTGGCTAGAACCTTAAAAAGAATAAAAGAGTGGGTCAGCGCTCTAAGAACTAATTAAATCCCTAAAAAAATGGAAGATGGGATAGCGCCTTAAAGGTTGGTTGAATCCCTAAAAATGGATTAAAAGAGGGGGTAGCGCTTTAAGAGTTGGCTTAAACCTTAAGAGGAAATTGATGAAGGATTAAAGAAGTAAAGTAAGGAAAGCAACCAGCTTTAAAAGACTACTTGACTTGAAAAAGTATTTACAAAGAGATTATTGAAAAACCATTTGTGAAAAATGCATTAGGGATAGGCACCTTCATTTGAAAAGAGTTAGAGGATATTAAAACTACAACAGGGAAGAATGATCTAGACTCCTAAGGTTAAACTTAAAAAAGTGTGACCAATTTGAAAAGGAAATAGAATGAGATGAGTTGAAAGCTTAGCTACTTGAGCTGATAAGGATTGGACAAAACATCTTATAACAAGGCTTTACTTTCTCTCTCTTCTTCTCAATTTTTTTTTCTTTTTTTTAATTGAAAGTTTGCCAACAAGTATAAATTCTTATTTAAGGCATAAGCTTATAACCACCCCTATCGTTAGTAATCATGTAGAGTTTCTCAATGCCCTTAACCCTAGGGCTTTCTCATGGGGCTTCGTGATTTTAGGCATTCCTTTCTTAAGGAAAAGGTAACCCATGATTAGTTTAGTCGAATAGGTCTTCCCTGCTAGCTTTTAGTCTAGATTTCACTTTTGACTTTAGTTCTAAAAATTACAATCCATTTTTTAAGTGAAACATTTTGATTAATCCATTAGGTCTTTTTGGTTCAATATTAGAAAATTTAAGTTGTTGGTTTAAAGGTTTCAGAAAAGGACTAATGAGAAAAGGACTAATGAGGAGGCCTATATTGAAAGAAATAGTTTTATTTATCTTAGGTGTCCAAATCAAGAACCTTAGGGAAAAATTGTAAGTATGCTTGTCCTAGTTTCAAAAACCATGTTTATTAAAGACAAATCATCTTTAAAGAACGAAAGAGCTTTTACTGTGTAAGGGTGGTATTATGGGTAGGAAGGTCTTGTGTGATTCGATATGGGTAGGAGAAACTTGGGTTTCTAGGCTTTAGAATATTTTTTAGGGCTTTGTCTTTCTTAGGTCTTTTTAGGCTTGGATTCCTTACTTTTTGGTTCAATTTTGCTACCACTACTAGGATGTGAAGTATTTCTTGAGGCATTTGTCTTACATTCCAACCTAATTCTTTGGCCTCTTTATTTTTTTTCTTTTTCAATCACTTTGCCCCATTATCTCTTACTATTCTCTCTCTTCTTTTGACCCTAAGAGTGATTTTCTCCACTATTGAGTTTTTTCTTTTTAAACGATTCAAGGCCTTAAATCCATGGATTTTTAGTGTATGGGCTTGAGGTGCTTGAAAAGGAAAGTAGCTATTCTTCACTTCAAAGAAAAATAATCTATCAGAAATAAAAGTCATTTTTGAATTAATGTTACTTAAGCAAGCATAAACCAACCTTACCCTTATCTCCTAATCAATAACCTTAACCTTCGAATTGCCCCATTGTAGGGAGGTTCTTGATAGGGTTTAAATTTGAAAATTCTATAAATTAGTTCAATGAGGTAAACAAAGGGTAATCATGTTTGGGATTTGAAAATGAATGCTTAGCTTCATTTTAATCTACATATCACATTCAAAGTGGACCTCCTTTAAGGAATGAGCCTAAAGAATGCTTACCCTTATGTTGCTTAACTCTCAAAATGTTTCAGGTTAGTTTACGAAATATAGTTTACCTCTTTTCATTCTAAACCTTTTAAAAGTGAGTTACTGATTTCTAAAGGAGGAATATATATTTATTTGCTTAGCGTGAAGATTGGCTTTATACCCTAGTATTTGACTTTGTGTTTTGGCTTGGTTTATGATTGGGCTTAGCTTTCCAAATAGACTAGGGGTTTTGACTTGGCTTGGTTACCTTTATAGGCTAAGGATTGTGTTTGGGCCAACTACCTTGATGGGTTGTGGTTTGTGTTTGAATTGGCTCCCTGGCTTAGTAGCTTGTGTTTGGGTAAGTTGCTTGAATAAACCTAAGGTTAGTGTTTAGAATGAATGCTTGGCTAAGTTGTTTGTGTTTGGATAGGTTGCCTTAATTGGGCCTACGGTTGGTATTTAGATTTGTTGAGTTTTCCCTTAATATATTTTGATGATAACAAAAAGATGTATATGAACTTAACAAGATTTTTAAGTATATAGGGTGTTTAGAAGAAAGAAAGTTTGAACTTATCAGAATATATATAGTAAGTTAGAATGTAATCAGCATCAAAACATCAATCATAATGTGTATCGGCAAACATCTCTGTGTGTGTTTGGAAATAAGTTCAACTACTGTTTCTAAGTTATTTTAACTAACTTGAACAAATTAAGTTGACCAATTGTACAAGAAGGCCTAGCTCCACTTTATTGAGTATATTTGGGTAATATATTCAATTCCGTTCCACTAAGATGGTAAAGTCCATGGGGATTTAAGAAGATGCTCAAGAATTAGTTTTGGATATTTGAGCTATTAAGTTCTAAATAGTTGGTTTTCTGACAATTACGATTAGAATTGCTCAAGGTTTGAAATATAGTTAGGACATTAATTGGAAAAGGATTCTGATATACTCTTTATGCAATAATCTTTTGGACACATTAAGTTTAAAATAAGTACGGCTATTAGTATTTTATCTAGTATACCGTTTGTTAGATTCATATTTTTTTACTTGAATATATCTTATAGATAAGCTTAAATATTCTTATGCAATCCAACCTAATTTTCTCATGGGATTTGTTTTGACAAAATCCAAATAAAGATATTGAAGAAGGAAGAAGGAAGAAGATTTGTTCATGGCAGCTAAGATAAGAAGTGCTAGATTTGTTCTCATCTCCTCATCCTTATCTTTATTATTTGAAATGTTTTTCCACGAAGACAATAAAGGACTAGAACTCATCATTACATGTAGCAACATTTGAATCACATAAGCATGGCAAAGGAACAAATTTGGAATAGCTTGGTTCAAAATTTCAATTTTCAATTTTCAATTCCTATTTTCATGGGATACTTCTACAATATCAAAACTGATTTTGTTTAAACAAAAATATTACGGAAAAAATTATAGAAATAGTTGTTTCTAGCTATTATGTAAAGGTCTATTTAATTTAAAGTTGCTACTGATCAAAGGGATACTACACACTTAATATCAAAACCGAAGTTAAAACTACTCTTGAGCAAATTGTTAGAAACTTAGCTTGAAACTGAGCAAAAATAGCTTTGTTATTTCATTGTAATTGCTTTGATGTGAAAGTTGCAAAAGGATATTTGTTTATATTGTTTCAATTTCATTGTAAACATTATTGACATTGTATCTTGAGTGTAGGAAGATTAGGCGATTCTCTAAGTACTGTGTTTAGCTTTGGAAGAAGCTAATAAGATAGGATAAAGAAAACGACTGGATATCCTTATAATCTCTCATTGATTTTTGCTTATTGAAATGCTTGGACTAGTGGAACAACACCAGCAAGGAGGACTAAGTCCTTAGTAGTGGAGCTGAAAGAGAGCAGTTGGCAAAAGTTCAAAGCTCTATAAAATTACTTACCTGATCTCTTACTCCTTATTCCTTTTAATTATCATTATTATTTGTTCTTTGAGTTAACAATCAATTTCCAACTACTTCTCTATTCAAAATATTAAGAGGGATTTTTTTATTCATAAATTTTACTTTTCGCAAAAAAGATATCAATTCACTCCCCTCTTGATATCTTATTAGGACTAATAAGATTGAATGGGCTAACCGGCTTATGTTTGTGTTGAATGGGCCAAGGGACTCGTGTTTGTATTGAATGGGTCAAGGGACTTGTGTTGGCCTCCTTAATAGGTTAGAGGGCATTGTGTGGGTTGGAAGCCAACTTGAGTGAGCCAAAGGCTTAGTCTTATGTTGGCTCCTTGAGCCCATGAAGATTAATAGCCGTTAGTAACCTTTCTCATTTATTTTTCAAGTTTTGTTTCTTCTTCTTTTTCTTTTTTTCTTTTTGAGAGAGAGAAAGATAAAGTTTTATCTTACAGTAAAAAAGAAAATCATTTACAAATAAGGATGGTGATTTTAGGGTTCTAATTACAAGTCTATGGATTTTATTTATATTTCCCCAAATGAGAAGGAATAGTAGCTAGATGAATGTTTATTGAAGGACTATTTACAAAGAAGGGAAAGTTAGAAGATGAGGAACAATGAACTAAAGAGGACTTTATTAATTTGAAAAATCAAAATATAGAAGAGAAAGGTAGAGAACCTACATTAAGTCTTGTATACGAGCCTTAAGGTCTTCTATCATTTCATATGTATCTCCAATGACCTACGCCAAAAGGGACCTTATGGCCCGGTTATGAGCTTCAAAACACTCTAGCTTTTCTTTCAAATAGGTGATCTCATCTCTCATCAGCTGCTCATAAATCTTAGATATGTCCTGTAGCCTATCATTCCCCTGATTGTTTGCTTGGTTGTCTGCCATTCTAGGTCTACATAAGTTTGAGCAAGAATCAATCATCAATGTAAGAAATGAAAGCATATGAAAATATGCAGATGTTAGGATCGTTTGGGTTAATGCATTACTTCTTAAGTTGCAACCCTTCTATTATTTTCAAAAATTTGATTGCATTAAATCTCTTAAACAATTGCTGGGGTTACAATTTCTTAAGGGTAGTGTATTAACTTAGGCTCGAAGGGGAGTATATAAAATTAAGGTAGGTTCTAAAGGTCCTTAAGCTTTGTGACCTTATTTGTTTTTAGAAAATACTTTCATTGGTCATAGAGAGCTTAAGTGAGGTAGCCTAATCAACCCCAAATGGTGGTTACCCTACTATGATTGGAGTCTACACAATGTCCCCCCTTCTAGGGTCCTAAGATGGCCTGCGTCTGACCACATTTACCTTACATCTTTGATGCAACATGAACCCCTCATGTGTCGTTGTAAGTGATATGCAAAATAAATACAATAATCAAAACAAAATATACACATGAAGTTAATAACAAATACAAAAATATACAATTAAATAAATAAACAAACAAACAACTTAAGAACATGGGTATTTTGGAAAGTTTTTAAGTGGTTAGCCTTCTTAATATCCCTAGTGGAGTCACCAAGTTATCGAGCTTAGTTTTTTCTCTCCTGATTCTTTTTAAATCAATCTTCTTTAAACCGACCAATATTAAACCTTACCCGTTTAATACTAATCCTCGATTGAAGTTTAAAGAAAACCAGTTTTTATTATATTTTTGAAATGCTTTAGAGTCGCCACTTGATTGAAGTTAGGAAAAAAGTTAAGTTATAACTAATTGGGTAGATTTGTTATAACTTAGCTACCAGTCTTAATGAGAAAACCAATTTTTCAAAATGATTTTCTAAAACAAGAGATTTGGATCCAGGGGCTATCTTATTAAACCTTAAATGGGCACCACTTCTTAACTTTCCAATTTTAAATTTACTTTTCAATGATACCCTTTTTCAGTTTCTAAATGACTAATTAAATTACATGTGACTAATTTAATTAATTTACAGAAATATTTACAAAGATGGAAATTTTTTTTTTATATTTTCAATTACCCCATACTTATGTACGATTGCCTATGTATCCGCTATTTGGGATAAAACTTTCGCAGTTCATTTATTGAAAACATAATGGGTTGAATTGATTTTAGTTTTGAAAAAGGACGAGTTTATATTCTTTGCCCACCTTGATTTATTTAAGGAAATCTCTTAAAAAGGTCCTAAATTGAGAATTCATGGTTGGAAAGTTCTTGAAATATCGTAATTTTGGAAAGAAAAAAGGGTTAGTTCTATTTCATTTATTTGGAAAATAGGTTTTTTCTAAGTGATAAAAGGTTTTTCTTTATTATTATTTATTTATTTACTTTTTATTGCTTTTATTTTTAGTTTTATTTTAAATTTTTTGGTTAAAACGTGAAAATAACTAAAAATAAAACTAAATAACTTTTCCTTTTTTCTTTTTTATATTTGATACAATTACAAGAAGTTACAATAATAAATAAATAAAGAAAAAGGAAAGAAAGAAAAAAAAATGTGAAAAGCAAAACTAAAATAAGGCTGAACAAAACCGAGACAATGATGCATGGGTTTTGGACTGGTCTTGGATCTAATTCTCAGGTCATTTGCGTTTGAGCAGGTCCGATGACAGATTGGGTCGGGTCATGTATAGCAACTTAGAGAGGCTACTTCAGTTCGATCTAACCTTCGAATTGAGTGGGAAAAGCAACTTTTGTGGCTATTCTATTAAGGATTAGGGGTTTACCCAAGTGCTACGGCCTAAGGCGGTGGTTTGGTCGTAGTTAGCACTTAGGTGGTGTAGATTGTATGCAGTATGTAGTATGTTGTACGAAAGAGAGTGGGCTCGTACGAGAGGGGAATGGGTCATGTGTACAAGTGCTACAATGTATGTCCTTGGTAGTTAGTCATGTGTGAGCATTAGTGAGTTCAGTTAGTATGGTTGATTGGTGTTTAACGTATATGTGTGCCATAGTTATTGCATGCGTGTCACAGTATTCGAAGAAGGTAGGAAATGAGGTTTGTGTTCGGTATAGAGTGTGGTCAGTAAGGGGTGGTGAATGTCTTGGTGTGTATGTAGACTACTTGTGTGTTATGTCGTGGGGTTGTCGATGGAGCGGCTGCGTGGGTGATGTTCGGTGGTCGTGGCTACAACGAAGGTAGGTTTTGCTATTATACGTATTGTGCAAAGGTAGTTTAAGGTGTTCAGTTGGTGTGATTAGATTGTAGATGCAGTAATGGTCACAATAGATGGTTGGGTCCTTTGCTGTGTATTAAAATAGGGGTTCAACTTAGTGATGTTTGAGATCGAAGGTGAGGATCGAGGGAATGTATTGGGGTTGAAGTGAGAGAGAGAGAGAGATAGAGAGAGTCAAATGGGCGGTGATGATTGATGGGGGCTTGTTGTGTATGCTTGTTATGTTTAGTCATGGCTATGAGCAAGGGAGGAAGAGGGTGAGTTGTCGAGTTTGATGGTAAGTGGTTGTCATGATTGTATGCTATGCCAATGAGAGAAATATAAGTTGAATGTGTGTTATTGTATGTGGTTAAAAAAAAAAAAATGGATTCCCCCCTTTGTATGTATGTAGATGTTCGAAAATGGATGCCTCCCCCCCCTTCCCCCCGAGATCTCCTCCTTTTTTCCATTTTTGAATCTCGATTTGAATGAGTTAATGGATGAATTCAACCTTGGTTTTAGATTCAATTCATAATAGGATATGCTTATTTTGCAATCTCACTATTAATTTAGTGAAATTGCAATAATAAATTGTCGAGAAATGATGCTAAAGTTGACTAACTAGAGATGGAATGTGCAAGATAAATTTGGGGAAAAAGCAGGAAATGGGGAGAAAGAGAAAGGAAAGTGCTAATGCGGCACCACATCAGTGATGTCATCTAACCACATCATGCTACGTGTCTTCATGTGACATGTAGCACTGACGTAGCAAGGGGTAGCTAGCATGTCATACTACATCAGCTATTACCTAATCCTATGGAGCCATGTGGCAATGTTATTTGTACATGGTGTAGTAGCACGTCTTCTAAAAAAATAAAAGGGTTTTCTTACCTTTGCTAAGATTCAACCCCTTACCTCTAAGTTATACCTAATGCCATGCTCAAGTGTTTTACCGCTAAGCCGTTGGCTTGTGCTTTGTTCATTTGTACAATCAATATTGTATATATAGACAAGGTCAACTTACGCTAGATTTAAATCTAAGGTTAACTTAGGTTAGATTCAACAGTTTTTTCCTTATTAAAAATTCTATTCTATTATTTTCTAAATTCCTTAAATATTTTATTTTTTTCAAATTTTTTTCTTTTTTTTGTGACTTTTCAATTTTTCTAAATTTTTCGAAATTTTTTTATTTTTTCTAAATTTCTTTTTTTTTTTGTGATTTTTCCTAGTTTTTTATATTTTTCTTAAATCTCTTCTTTTTGGTGTTTTCTTTAATTTTCTACTTTTTTGTATTTTTTCTAATTTAGGACCCTGTAACTTATTCTAAAAAATTTTGGAAAATAAAAAAAGAGGGCAAAAGTAAGGTGTCTAGAGGTAGAAGTTAGTTTAAACACAATTGAAGTTGACAAATAAAAGTCGCAATTGGAGGAGATTCAAGTGGTTAATTAATTCTTTGATGTTTTCCCAAATGAATTCCCAAGGTTGCCACATAAGAGAGAAGTCAACTTTGTTATTGATTTACCACTAGGCATTGAGCCTATATCTAAAGCCTCTTACAGAATGGCACTGATGGAATGAAAGAAGTTCAAAAAGCAATTGCAGGAGTTACTTGACCAAGGATTCATCCGACCTAATGTGTCTCCTTAGGGAGCACCCGCGTTGTTTGTAAAGAAGAAAAACTAATCAATGAGACTATGCATACATTACTGAGAATTGAATAAGGTAGCTATTTAAAACAAGTATCCCTTACCAAAGATAAATGACCTATTTAATTAGTTGAAGGATGCTAAGGTCTTTTCATAGATTGATTTAAAGTCGGGATACCACTAGTTGAGGATCATGCCAGATGATGTTTCTAAGACTGCATTCAAAATGAGGTACGGGCATTATAAGCTTTTAGTGATGCCTTTTGGTTTAACTAATGCCCCTACTTCCTTTATAGACTTGATGAATCACATATTTCGAGCACTACTAGACAAGTGTGTGATTATCTTCACTGATGACATCCTAGTATATTCTTCCTCTCCTGATCAGCACAAAGAACATCTGAGAATGGTGTTGCAAATTCTGAGAGAGCATAAGTTATACACTAAGCTATCTAAGTACGATTTTTGGTTTAAAGAAATCTCTTTTCTTAAACACATAATATCAGGTGATGGAATAATAGTTGATCTCGAGAAGGCAAAGGCCATAGACTTAAACTTACACTAGTTTGTTCATCGTATAGTTTAAACTTATTAACTTGTCAGTCATAAACAAATCCAAAAACAAAATATAACTTCAAATATAATTATCTTGCAAAACAAGTAGGCTATTGCCTTACAAAACAAATAGGAATGCATAACATTGCGGGAATAAGTGGAAATATAATTTTAAGTTCTCGACATTCTGTGCACGAGGGATAATAATACCATCCAACCATTCTAATCGATAGGCCCCCTCACCAATGACTTCCTGAACCTTAAAAGGATCCTCCCAATTTGCGTCCAGCTTCCCCTTTTTTTTCTTATGTGCCAGTTGCTTCCAACCTTTGGTAAACTAAGTCCCCAGTTGAAAAACCTTATGCTTTACTTTTTTATTATAATACCTAGTTGCCCTATGCTAGTATACTATAACCCTTGCTCTTGCAATGATTTCCTCAATTGTGTCCAAATTTTCTGTCAATCCAATATGATTAACCATCACTTCAAAATTTTACATTGATAGATTAGGCAGATCCAACCCAATCAGCAAAATGGCTTTCATGCCATATGCTAACTTGAGGGGGTCTTCCCCCGTTATGATTCTGTGGTTGGTTTAGTACCCCCATAAGACATCCATCAATTCATTATCCCATTTCCCCTTAACTCGGTTAACCTTCCTCCATAAGTTGTGCAAGATGATTTTATTGACAACTTTAACTTGCCCATTTGTTTGAGGATGAGCCACATATGTATAGTTTAGGCAAATGTCGTATATCTCACAAAATGCTCGAAACTTGTTGTTGTCAAACTGTAGCCTATTGTTTGTGATTGTCATAAATAAGACTTCAAATCTTGATATTATGGAGTTGAAAATAAATGACTCCACTTTCTATTCATTGATCCTTGCCAATGTCTCATCCTTTAACCATTTTGTGAAATAATCTATAGCAACAACGACAAATTGTTACTGGGTAGTAGACTCTAAGAAGGGTTCGAGAATGTCCAACCTCTATTGGGCAAAGGGCCAAGGACTAGATAGGTAGCATGGTTTAGTAAAAGATATATGATTCAGCGCCTCATGCTTCTAGCACTGTGGACAATGCCGAACAACTATCTTTGCATCTTCTTTCATGGTTGGCCAATAATAGTCATGTCATAATGCATGGATATACAATGTCTGTACTTTTACATGGTTGTTGCATATACCACCATGTAGTTTAGATAACACTCATTAGGCATCTCTCGAAGGAAGGTAACTAAGATAAAGTTAGGATATGCCGCATTTATACTACTAATCATCTATCAGCGTGTAGTTCATAGCTTGATATCCTAACCTTCGTACTTTATTCTTGTTATAAGGGAAGATATCATCTCTTAAATAATCTATGAAGGCATCCATCCAAGACTTCTCTCTCAGGCAAGGAGTCAATTCATAGCTCTATGAGACATTGTATAAACTTTTTTGTTGGAGAAATTCAATAAATACTTTGTTGTTCAAGTTAAGAAATGCCTTACTAGCCTACTTGGGCAACTTATCAACAACAATATTCATACTTCTCAAAACCTTAAGGATTGAAAAAGCTTGAAATTCTTCTATGAGAGTTCGTACTATCAATAGGTACTTGCTCTTTCTTTTTCTCTTGCTGTATAACTTCTTGTGACTTAATTCACCATCATTTGTGAATAGAAGAAAACCAATTTCTTTTGCCAGTCAAAGTCTAGTAATCAATGCTTCATGTTTCACTTTGTTGTTGCTAGCTGGGAATCCAAATTTTAGGGCATAATTAACCTTAACATTGTGGGGTCCATATAGAACAAGTCCCACACCACTTCCTTCTCTAGTAGAAGAACCATCCACATAAAGGTACTGTATAGGTTTTTTGGCAATCTCTATGTTGTCTTCCTCACCAATGAACTCGTCCAAAAAATTTGCTAGCACTTAAGCTTTTAATGCCATTCTGGGTTTATACTGTATACCATAGGCACTTAGCTCTAGGGCATATTTCATCATCTTCCTGAAAGAGTCTGGCCATTGCAATGCCTACCAAAATGGCTGATTAGTGAGGACTGCAATTTAGCGAGCCTCGAAACACGGTTTCAATTTCCTTGCCAAGATAACCACTACTAAAACAAACTTTTCAATTTTTATATATCGATGCTTTGGTCCTTACAGGACATGACTCACATAATAAACGAGGCGATGCTTTTTTCCATCGATTCAAACCAATATAGAAGAAAGAGCTTGATAGCTGACTGATAAGGACAAATATAAATTCTTTGTAAAGAGAGGTGTCTAGAGTATCGGAGGTAATGCAAGGAATTCTTTGAGTTCATTGAAATCCCTTTTGAAATCGTCGGTCCATTTGAACTCTTTTGAATACTTCAAAATTGTAAAGAATTTTGTACACTTATTTACACTTGTTGACACAAACTGATTATGGATGGCTAATCACCTGGTGAGTTTCTGTACTTCCTTAACCGTATGAGGAGATTTCATGTTTATTATAACCTCAATCTTTCTCAGGTTGTCTTCAATGCTATACTGAGTGACCATATACTTACGAAACTTTCTCGAAGTTATGCTAAAGACATACTTCTACTAGTTGAGCTCCATGTTGTATCTCCTAAGAGTTGTAAATGCCTCCTCGAGATAAGCATGATACCAATCCTCTATTACACTTTTCACAATCATTTCGTCAACATATACTTCAATGTTTTGATGGATTTGGGGTTTAAACATCATGGTGACAAGCCTTTGGTAGGTTCTACCTGCATTCTTTAGCTCAAAGGGCATCACCATATGACAATACGTTTGGAAATTCGTGACAAATGATCTATGAATTCAACATCCTTATTCATCCTAATCTGGTTGTAGCCTGAAAAGGCATCAATAAAAGAAAGCAATGCATGTCCAGCGGTTGAATCGACTATCTAAAAAATTATTGGTAATGGAAAGCAATCCTTAGGACATACCTTGTTAAGATCCAAAAAGTCAATGCACATATGTCACTTGTCGTTAAACTTCTTGACCAATATACAACTACCAAGCCAAGTCGGATAAGGCTCTTCACAAATGAATCTCGCTTTCAAGAGTTTCTAAACTTCTTCTTCTATGTCACCTGCCTTTCAGGGGCACAATGCCTTTTCTTTTGTTGGATCACTTTTGTGCTTGGATCAATCTGGAGCTTGTGTACCATAACATCTTTAGGGATACTCAGCATATCTGAAGGAGACTATGTGAATACGTCGGCATTTTCCTTTAAGAAGTTGATTAAACTTTTGTGGATATGTGCTAGCAAAGGTTTCCCTCTCTTGGTTGTTTTTCAAGAGTCATCTCCCAAAGAGATTTCCTCTCTCATTCTCGACATTATCTATGCTGACTGACTTTTCTCCTAGATAGGTTTCTACTTAAAAAACCTCTTCTCACCTTAAGGCCCTTATGTACAAAGACCTTTCCAACTATTGATCCCCCTTACATACACCGACTCTCGTGGGAGTAGGGAATTTGGCTTTATGATGAGAAGTGGGATGGATGATGTTGAATAAGGATTGATACGATTGTCCCATGATCATGTTGTTTGGGGACCAACATTTGACAATGAGGAAGTCTATTTTATCTTCTGCAACAAACTCGTCATCTCCAATCTAGATTGGTAAAGAGATCACTTCAGATACTCGAACAGGTTGATTATTGAAGGCATACAAAACATAATTATAAGTTCTTAGTTTTGCTCTGATCTTCAGTCTCATTTAGTGAAAAGCATGTTAGAAAATAATGTTTGCTAAACTTCTAATGTTAATGAGAATTTTCTTGACCTCAAAGTTAGCAATTCTCACACTAATCATTGGTGCACCATCATACGCCCTTTAGATGCCTTTGAAATCTTCCTCTATGAAAGAAATCGTATTTTTGATCTTAACCTTTTTGCCTTAGATGTTGCAAACATAATTCATAGCGTTAGTCAGGCTGGAAGAGCTTAACCGACCTATAGCAGAAGGTCTACCAACAATAGTGTTGATTATCCTATTAGATGCTCTATTGGTACTCTCATCTCTTGTATCTCTCTTGGCATTAGCTGGTCGAGTAACATTCTCCTAGTTTTCATGTCTCCTCTGAGATGGTCGCTCAATATTCTCGGCATCTTGCACCAAAAACTTTTGGAAATGCCCTCATTGTATCGGATCCTCAATCAAATTTTTAAGCTAGATGCATTCATTTGTGTTGTGACCTTTGTTGTGATGAAAATCATAGTATTTATTGGAATTTCTCCTAGAGGGGTTTCCTCTCATTATCTTTAGCCATTATAGTACTCCGCTATGCCCATGTAACTTCATCAATATGTTCGATATTAAATGATTGACCGGCGTATAGGACGAATATGTTGGAATTTGAGGTCTTTTTCTCTCAACATTTGGACTTTGATCGTCATCTATCATCTATCCCAAGTTGATCTTTTGCACTTCTCCTCTTGTCATTTTTTCTCTCTCCTCTATTTTGATAAGCCTCTCACTGAGCCTTTATGTGGTCCTCCCCATCTGATGTAAGATGTGGCTTTGTCTTTGAACTCGACAAAAGTTATCAGCTTATATTTGGCAAGAGACTTGAAAGAAGTATTAAAGGAATACTTCTACTAGTCCTTTGAAACATGAAATAGTGTTTAGCTTCAAGTGTTTGAACTATGTACTTGCCATATTCGTTAATATCGAAGGAAAAGATTGGCAAGCCACGCCATCACCTAAGCTGTACAACTTGGCTAAACTGTGGTAGTACTCCAAATGATCTTCAGGATCTTTCATTCCATCATAAGTTTCAAATTGCAGTAACTTGATGTGCTATGGTATAACCTCTTTTGAGATCTTAGGAATGAAGGGGCTCTTCTTAATTTGAAACTGCTTACTCGGCTCAGCAAGGGTGCTAATATACAATAGTATAGCATGGTGCATTTGCTATGGTTGCTTGCCTTTGTCAACTTTTTTTAGTACAGGAGCTGATGGTCCCACTGTAACCTCAGCTTGATTTTTTGGCAATTTAGGTGAATAGATTAAGTGGTCACTATTCTCAATGTCGTGATCATCGTGCTCTTTGTTTTGATTTGGGTGAACACTATTACAAAGAAGATTGAGGATCCCTTCATCTTTTTTGCTTACTCTTTTATTTTCTTTGGTCAAGTCAAGGCAAAGTTGCTCCAACTTAGCCAAACGTTGCTCGTTAGTATGCTTACTATCCCCTTCAAGGTGATGGGACGAAGTACCAACACTTGCACTTTTAGTCATTTTGGTTTTTTCCATGTGGGTATGTTTGAGAAAAAATAGATGGCGCCAAATGTTGTTAGTAAGTTTTGGATTTGAAATTTATCCTACATAGAAAGGAAAAACTTTTGGTATTGGGGCCAGTCCGAGCTGGCCATTCTGATGCCTAAGTCAATAAAATGAATGTAGGAAAAGTTGAGAGTAGTAAAGAGTTATCAAATGTCCCTTACAGTGTTTCTTTCTCATATTTATAGGCAAATGTCATGCTTGAAGCAGTAGTTATTGGAATGATTATCAAGGCCCATAGAGGCCTCTTGATCAGACACATTCATGAAATGTAGAGAGAGTAGGCAGTTATGTAATATAATTATGCCAAGTGATAACTATTCGCGCCACCTCTATTGAATTCAAGTTAGACATAAATCTGTGTTACTCGGCATTAGCCAAGAATGTAGATAACTTAGCTTGGAGGCAGCCAAATGGACAAGTGAACAAAACTCGACTATCAATAGAGACAACTCTTGGCCACCACTTTCATTAAACTACCAAATTTGGAATTTCTTGTTTATAAGTTTAATTAGTGTTAAGTATGGTTTAGGACTTCATTAATCATGTCTTAAAGCATGGTTAAGACCTTAAACTAGCTTAGTTAGTGATTATAGGCTTAAGAATGATGTTAATAACCTGAAGAACCATAATGAACAAATCTGTAATCATATTAAAAATGGGCTAAACTTAAGACTAATGTTAGGCTTAAGTCTAAAAAGATAAGTAGGCTTGAGCCTAAGGCCCTAAATAGTGATTTAGATACAAAATGCCCAAAAGAACCAATTTTAGAGCCCACGTAGCCAGGTGATCAAATCTGAACCTTAGGATAAAAGGCTTAGGAAGAGTTATTTAAAAGGTCTAGAAAACTCAAAATCCCATCCAAGACAATCATCATAGGCCCCTTAGTGATTTAGGGCCCCAAACTTAGTAAAAAGGCCTATTTGAACCCATAAGAGTGTCATTAAGGCTTACTTTAAAATTTTAAAGTGTTGGACAGAAAAAGCCATTTGAAATACTTAAAAGAAGCCAAAAATATTAAATATAAAGCCTAAAGTAAAAAAACCAAGCCCAAGGCTCAAAACTAGGCACAAATCCTAAAGTGACCTAACTGCCCATTTAAGCTTACGACCTTGTTTGGTCCAAACTGAAAATTTATTGACCCAAAAACTTAAAAGCAACCTCACCAAATAAAAGAACATTAAAAAATGATGAAAACAACTGTAAGATCTGATAAGGATCAAGGACCGATTATACTATCCTGACCCTAAAGGCTCTTTTAGGTGGTCTGCTGAGTTATCTAAGGTGAGTTAAGAGTCGAGGATCAATGCTTGCCCAAGTTTAATCTGCCGAGCTACTTTGCTCTCTATGCCATCTGATAACTCTGATTTTAAATATATTTCATATGGTGATTTTATAGTATTTCCCTTACATTTTTTGTTTTCTTTAAAGAAATTGATACTTAATTGAGTAAAATGTTGATTTCGGGGTTTAAACGTGTTCTAAGATCGAAAACGAAGAAAAGGAATCAAGTTTCACTCAAATCAGAGTTCAAATGAAGAAGTTATGAAATTTTGAAGTTGTACAGAAAATTTTGCCTTAGTGCAGAAAGTTATACGACCTAGGGACACGGTCATGTCTCAGGTCGTGTCTAGTGACGAACATAGAATCCTTTTGATACACTATAAAAGGACATATTAGGGTTTCAAAAGACAGGAGAGACATTACAAAAACAAAGAGACACAAGAGAAGAGAAAGAGACTTAAGGAATAACATCAAGAAAGAGGCGGAACAACATCAACTTCAAGATTAGAGAGATTGTTCATCAATTAAAAGGGGTTTCCATGTTTTATTTTATATTATTAATGAAACTCGTTTTTAGATTCATTATGACAGCTTAGAATTTTAGTATTTAGGATTATGGAACCTAGGGTTTCATGTGATTCTTGAATTGATTTAGAAATTTCAATAAAGTTTCTATTTTTACTTGATTCGATTATGTCGTTTAATTATTGATAGATATTTCTAGAATATCAATATATGATATTATGCATGTTGATTGAGAAATTACATGTATAATTAGATCTTTACATAATTGAAGAGAATTACATGTATACTTAGAGAAAAGATACATGTTTCTTCCGGAAAGTTAATTAATTGTATGGGAATTCATTATACGTTAATGCAATTCTAAATTATATTACTAAGTGAAGAGATTCCGGTGAATAATTTAGGATTAGGGTTAATATGCTTGAAAAAGGTATTAACTTTAGTTGTGAATCCCTCTGGTCAAGAATAATAGAAACCGAATTGAATATATTTTAAGTGATCACATGATTACTCTAGGGGAAATAATTTTTAAATACGTTATTACTTTCTTGAAGTCGTTCTTGATTTTATCGCTTTTTCAATTGCTTAATCAAGTCTTATAAATAAGTTAGTTTGTTAATTTTAGTATTTTTAACTAATTCAACTTTCATAATTTTCCGGTTGGATAATAAAGCTAAGGTTAATATTAGTACTCAAAGTCCCTGAGGGATCGACTCGGACTCACATCCGCTATATTAAAACTGATAGGTGCACTTACCTCATATCAAGTTTTTGGCACCGTTGCTGGGGATTTTCGGTATTAAGAACACTAGTTGCTTTATTACTTTAACCATTTTTTTTCTTTTGTTTTCATTGTTTATTTTCATTAGTTAGAGCTGCAATTGATTTTATATTTCTTACCCTTGCAGTGCATGACTCGAAGTAACCCGGAAGATTTGGTAGAACTTGATCCTGAAATTGAGAGAACTGCCCTGCAGAATTTGAAATCATGACCTAGACAAAGTGTGGCGACCATTGACGACGAGTCAATCGTTGAAATCAAGGAAGAAAGTGAAGAGACCAACACTCAATTCATCGAGCAGGAAGATCCACCACACATGGCTAACAACAGGAATGAAGCAAATTGGACCATGTTTGATTATTCAAGGTCTACACTTATTGGAGCTGACTCTAGCATCGCAAGGCCAACCGTTGCGGCTAACAACTTCCAAATTGCACCTAACATTATACAGATGGTGCAACAATATGTTTAGTTTGATGGTCTCCAAGATGAAGATCCCAATGCCCACATCTCTAGCTTTCTAGAGATTTGTGATACTTTTAAAATCAACAGACCCACGGATGATACCATCCGACTGCGGTTATTCCCTTTCTCCTTGAGGGGTAAAGCAAAACAGTAGTTGAACTCTCTACCATGAAATTCAATCACAACTTGGAATGAATTGGTAGAGAAATTCTTGGAGAAGTATTTCCCACTTGCAAAGACCGCTAAACTTCGGATTGATATTTCTTGTTTTACTCAATTGGAAGCAGAGACGCTATATGATACTTAAGAGCGGTTTAAGGACTTGCTCAGGAGGTGCCCACATCATGACCTTCCACTATGGATGCAGATTCAGACCTTTTACAATAGTCTCAATTTATCCACTAGACAGATGATTGATGCATCCGTAGGAGGTACTTTGAACACAAAGACACCTGAGCAAGCACAAAACCTGATTGAAGGAATAACAATGAATAATTATCAGTGGGAAAGCACAGAGCCAAACAAAAGGCTATGGGAATTTATGAGGTGGACTTAACCACTACTTTAGCAGCTAAGGTGGACCTATTGAGTAAGAAGATTGATGCACTCTCAGTTGGCCCTCAACAAGTGCAATCGGATGAAAGTGACTTTGGTATGCAGGGTTATGGAGCACTAGAACAACTGGAACAGGTAGATTATCTAGGAAATCCACCCATGCAACAAAATAACCCCTACAGCAACACTTATAATCCAGGATGGAGGAATCACCCCAATTTCTCATGGGGAAACCAAAACCAAGGCCAGGAGAAGACCAACTTTGGCCCACCTGGATTTCAAAGACCATTCCTACCTCCTCTTCCTCAAGAAAAGAAGCCTAGTGTAGAAGAACTTCTAACAAAATATATTCAAGGCAATGAAGCTCGCTTATCCAACATTGAATCATCGCTAAGGAATCAAGAGGCTTCAAATTGCAACCTTGAGAATCAAATTGGTCAACTTGCAAAAATGATCTCTGAGAGGCAACAAGGGACACTGCCAGGGAATACCGAGGTCAATCCTAGGGAACATGTTCATGCAGTAACCTTGAGAAGTGGTAGAAAACTGCAGATGGAAAAGAAGGATGGTGAGGAAGTAGCTAAGAAAGAAGTGGAAGTCAACCGTAAGGAAGATGCAAAGCCACTAAAATCAAAAGAAAGTATGGAATCATCGAAAGTGAAGGAGTACAAGCCTCCCATCCCTTACCTGCAGTGCCTTAGGCAAAGTTACACTAATCAAAATAAGGAATTCACTAATCAAAATAAGGAATTCAGTAAATTGCTTGATGTTTTCAAACAATTACACATTAACTTATCTCTTGTTGATGTCATCTTGCAGATGCCAAAGTATACGAAATTTTTAAAAGATCTTCTATTGAACAAGAAGAAGTTAGAGGAGCTTACAACCCTCACATTAAACGAGGAATGCTCGGCACTTCTCTAGAAAAGGTTGCCACAAAAATTAAAAGATCCAGGGAGTTTCATTATTCCTTGTATGCTTGGCAATTTGTTGGTAGATAATGCTTTGGCAGACTTAGGAGCCAATATAAATTTGATGCCGTATAAATTGTTCAAAAAGCTAGGGTTAGGAGAACCGAAATTAACGCACATGAGCCTTCAATTAGCCGATAGGTCTATCACATACCTTAGACGCATCATAGAGGATGTTTTAGTACAAGTAGATAAATTCATCTTTCCGGTGGATTTTGTTATACTTGATATAGATGAAGATATTGAGGTGCCAATCATTTTAGGTCGACCCTTCCTAGCTACTGCTAAGGCTGTTTTTGATGTTAGTGAGCATAAGTTGATATTATGGGTCGGGGATGATGAAATAGTTTTTAAAACTCCAGAGGCAACGAACAAATTTCTTGACTTAGAGGACATAAGTCACAATGTTAATGCCACTAATGTCATTACATCTACATGTGTGCAGGAAACTCTTGCTAAGGATTCCTCAAGTTATTGCTTGCAAAAAGGAGATGAAAATTTGGTGACTAACCCCAATTGTGCAGAAGTGGTAGCTCAAATAAAAGTTCATGAATCCATTGTGGACAAGAAGGGGATTGATCCACTCCACAAGCCAAAGGATCTTAGGTTAAAATCTTTCAAAGAGAAGCTACCAATTTTGTCAAGAAATCATTTGGAACATGTCTTTGTGGTGAAAAGTTCAAAACCCCCAATAACAACCGCATCTAAGTTAAAAGCAAACAAAACGAATAATTTTAGGCTACATGAATTTGATAAGTGGCATGATAAGGAGAGAAACTATGGAAGTTATGCATCAATGAAATGGAATTGGCAAGGTCGATGGCTGAAGGGTAAATCTACACTTGTATGGAGAGTTCGAAAGTGAGATATAGGAGGAGTTCTATTTCCACCTGGATGAAGAATCATAAATTACAAGATGTATCCCGTCAAGCTATTGACGTTAACTATAGCGTTTCTTGGGAGGCAACCCATGTCTAATTTTGCTTATACTTTAGTTCATTAAGTTTTCTTCATTTTATTTTCCTTTCATCTAACTTTTCTTTCTTCTTCTATTTTCATCATAGCCTTTTCCTTTTATTTTAATTGTTGATTTTTCTCTTTAGTTTTATTATTTTTATTTCTTTAAGTTTCCTTTCTCTTTAAAAAAAAAAAGTTACACGGGCAAGGGACACGGTCGTGTCCCAGCCCGTGTCCATCCAGACCTTCAAAAAAATTACCCACCCACAAAAAGTTACACGGGCGTGGGACATGGTCCTGTCCCAGCCCGTGTCCGCCCAGACTTTGATCCTACTCCGTGGGCATAGAAAGTTACACAAGCGAGGGACATGGTCGTGTCCCCAGCCCGTGTGTGCCCAGAATTTTCCACCCGGGCATAGAGAGTTGCACGGTCGTGTCCGAGCCTGTATCGATCCAAACTTACACGATTTTTGCATACGCCCGTTTTATTTAAATTAAACACACTCTCTCACACACTTCCACACATCAACACATATTTCTTTTCTCTTCTTTTCTTCTTCTCCTTATGATTTACTTTTCATCAACACATTTCTTCATCAAATCCAACCCGATTCAATGTTTCTTCTTAGGTCGTCAATGGAAAATCATGAAAAGTAGATTGTTTGAAGGAGGTCCACATCTATTACATCATGTTCTAATCATGAGGGCACTATTGTCGAGCTACGAGCCACTCTTTCTCCACTAGAGTATCTTATGCCTCAAGGCAGAGAAGTATTACTTTCTTTTTCAATACATGTATTTCCTTTTTCCCTATGATGTTTTTTTTTCTTGTTTGATATCTTTCTATTGTGCTTTCTTAGTCATACATTGGGGACAATGTACATTATTAAGTGTGGGGAAGGGATATATATGAATTTATTACTATTTAGGAGACCAATTATTCACATTTGACCTAATTAATTTTTAACTTAACTTGCAATAGGTAATTAACTGGTATTAAGCCAAATTAACTGTTTCATCTTGATTATTATTGATCTTATGATACTTTACTAGAATTGATTAGTCAAATTTGTGGAAGGCAAAGTTACGAGTTATTTAGCTTAGGATTTTAAGACTTGAGATTAGAGCAACATCACTAGTTGAGAGTTAGTCATGGCTACTTTTAAATTTACTTTTATGTATACTTTTCTCTTAGAAATTTTTTAGAGTCCTATAATTTTTGGCAAACAAACAAATGAAATTCTTCTTTTGAGAAACCCCTGAAAAATCATAATGATTGGAGGTCAAAAGTAATAACAAGTGTATGAATAGAAAATTTGGTAAGGATTCTTCTTGGTCCATCAGAAGAGCGAGATTGAGTCCCAATGCCAATTCTAATTCAAATGAAAAAAAAATTTGATATGGATTGGCCTTAGTCCGTCAGAAGAGCAAGGTTCTTTCCCGCTATCAATATAAGGAATAAGTTGGTATGGACCAGTCTTGGTTCGTCAGAAGAGCAATGTTCTTTCCCACTATCAATATAAGAAATAAGTTGGTATGGATCGATCTTGGTCTGTCAGAAGAGCGAGATTCTTTCCCGCTACCAACACAATTGTGCTTAAATAAAGTAAATTCAAAAGACCTCTCAACAAAAACATAAACTAGGGGGATGATCAGAGGAAGAGTGGATGTAAAATGTGTTTGTTTTAGATTATGTTGCTTGGTGAGATGGAAGAGAGAATTGTATACACTTTAGTCAAATGGACAAAATTTTTATGATTCTTTCTCGGTTGGCGAGATGTTAAATCTAATTTTTAGTTTAAGAATCCTTAGTTAAATGTCTTGAGTAAACTTTCATTTTCATAAATTAACTAGTGAACTCTAGTATTAAGTATTGTTGGAGCATTTGAATATGGTCAAATGAAATTGGTTGACTTTATTATTGCAAGTTAGTTGAGAATGATTTTCTTACTTTTCTTCGGGTCAAGTGTATTTGTTCATCGGTTTCCTAAATAGTGATAAATTTTGATTAAGTGTTTCGTATCCCGAAAGTTTTGTTTTGATTTATTTTCTTGAGGACAAGCAAATGCTTAAGTGTGGGGAAATTTGATAACTCTGATTTTAAAAATATTTCATATGGTGATTTTATAGTATTTCCCTTACATTTTTTGTTTTCTTTAAAGAAATTGATACTTAACTGAGTAAAATGTTGATTTCAGGGTTTAAACGTGTTCTAGGATTGAAAACAAAGAAAATGAATCAAGTTTCACTCAAATCGGAGTTCAAATGAAGAAGTTATGAAATTTTAAAGTTATAAAATTTTAAAGTTGTGTAGAAAATTTTGCCTTAGTGCAGAAAGTTACACGACCTGGAGACACGGTCATGTCTCAGGTGTCTAGTGACGAAAATAGAATCCTTTTGATACACTATAAAAGGACATATTAGGGTTTCAAAAGACAGGAGAGACATTATAGAAACGGAGAGACAAAAGAGAAGAGAAAGAGACTTAAGGAACAACATCAAGAAAGAGGCAGAACAACATCAAGAAAGAGGCGGAACAACATCAACTTCATGATTAGAGAGATTGTTCATCAATCAAAAGGGGTTTCCATGTTTTATTTTATATTATTGATGAAACTCGTTTATAGATTCATTATGATAGCTTAGAATTTGAGTATTTAGGATTATGGAACCTGGGGTTTCATGTGATTCTTGAATTGATTTACAAATTTCAATAAAGTTTCTATTTTTACTTAATTCGATTATGTCGTTTAATTATTGATTGATATTTCTAGAATATCAATATATGATATTATGCATGTTGATTGAGAAATTACATGTATAATTAGATCTTTACATAATTGAAGAGAATTACATGTATACTTAGAGATAAGATACATGTTTCTTCCGGAAAGTTAATTAATTGTATGGGAATTCATTATACGTTAATGCAATTCTAAATTATATTACTAAGTGAAGAGATTCCGGTTAATAATTTAGGATTAGGGTTAATATGATTGAGAAAGGTATTAAGTGATCACATGATTACTCTAGGGGAAATAATTTCTAAATACGTTATTACTTTCTTGAAGTCGTTCTTGATTTTATCGCTTTTTCAATTGCTTAATCAAGTCTTATAAATAAGTTAGTTTGTTAATTTTAGTATTTTTAATTAATTCAACTTTCATAATTTTCCGGTTGGATAATAAAGCTAAGGTTAATATTAGTACTGAAAGTCTCTGAGGGATCGACTCGAACTCGCATCCGCTATATTAAAACTGATAGGTGCACTTGCCTCATATCACCATCCAAGATGTTCCTGAGGTGATTAACCAGCATGCCGAACTAAACCCTCCACTAAACCATAGTCTAAGTGCCAAATCTAAATGCAGCAACGTCCACTGTGCCAATGCCGAGCAGAACTATCTGGAAACAACCATCTGAGGTCAACCCTAATGTGAGCCATCCCTAAACCAACTACTATCCAGCCCCTTCTGACATCGAACTAGCTTGAAGGAAGGTCTACCCCTACTCAGACCACGATATTGCTAGAATCACAGTAAAAATGCTCGCACACTATCCTTTACTGATATTCGTACTGTCCTTTCTGACAAAGGACGTCCGCATTCCTTCTTTTGCACGATTTCATATTTTCCTTATAAATTATTCTTTTTTTTTTTTACCAAATAAGGACCATTATTTTGTAATTTCTGTAACTTAGGACTTGCCTTAACGGGATGATATAAATACAGTCATATTGTAAAGGTCAAGGGGATGATGATACAGAGAATATACTAACTTTTTTACTCTTGAGCTAAGTGTCCCTCTTACTCTTGAGCTACTTTTATCTAGCTCATTCGAGCATGGATTAGTAGCGAGTGATCTCTGGTCATACTTGTGTATTATATCAAGTGTGACTTAAGCCTGTGTGAGGCATTGGTGCATCATATCCTTCGGTTGGTGTACGAGAACTTCCTACTCAACCTTCGACTATAGTTTACTTTTCAAGCCATCTTATGGCTTGGACCTACTCCTTTAGTTACACGTGATATCGGATTCGTCTATTCATCCACGAGTCCATATCAAGATCACTAAAAATGGAGTTAAACGAAAAAGATATGCCCAAATTACGAAAGCAACTAACTCTAGGATAGCGAGCGATAAGCCCAGTTAATTGTTGTAAATAAAATACTCACAAAACTTAATTATCTTCTTCAATGGATGATAAGTTTGACTTAGACATAGTAGAGGATTACTATGACTACTGAGCACCATAGTTAAGTAAGGGCATTGAGTGAGTATAACGCCCCTTATTTTGCTTTTTTGTGCTTATAGTTAGCTAAATACTTAATTATATCTAATAATTGAAATGTTACATGTTGGGGCAAATGGGAAATTGTATGTATTTGATATGATTGACCTTGTTTGCAAAAATATCTTAAGTTGATATGAATATTATATGCTTGTTGCCTTAGAACTTAAGATCTTAAAGTGTCTATATATATTTATATTGATTGGTTATCCATGAACTAGACTAATATATATTTGATCCCTAATTAAACCAGACATGTATCGCATCTTATAACATGATAATATGGGCATTAGTATCATGCAGTAGAATGAGGGATCATGCTTAGTTGGATCCATATTGTATTTTATATATTGAAAATTGATATCGTACAGTGTACTTCATGTAACATGTTCTTACTTGGACCCTTGGGAACTATTTAGCTTTAGGGAGTACCACCTTCTATATGAGGCTATGTGGTGTTTACTATTGAGGGTAATATTGATGATAAGAGACTTTGAATTAGACGTGGTTGCCTAGATCTTAATGTACCAAAATACTTCCTAACTCAAGCAATAGTAGGTATTAAAACAATGCTGTATATAATTACCAGTAGATTGTATATGTTGTTGCATTGCATATGTTTGACCATGCATTCATATGCTTACATAATAACTTGTTTGATATTGTTTGTTGTAGAGTAGGTAGGTTACTCACTAAGCAGTTGAGCTTACCCCCCTTATAGGTTGTTATTGTAGTAAGACTTGTGG
The DNA here is from genome assembly GCA_024138005.1 of Lumnitzera racemosa. Classification (NCBI taxonomy): domain Eukaryota; kingdom Viridiplantae; phylum Streptophyta; class Magnoliopsida; order Myrtales; family Combretaceae; genus Lumnitzera; species Lumnitzera racemosa. The sequence continues at coordinate 76,120,416 of JAMXBC010000002.1, forward strand.
CTGGAGCTGAGCCACGGATGCCTAAGGTCAATAGCATGAGCTTGGGATTTTGGAATGTGAAGAGAACGAGAGCTCAAGCGAACCCTTTATTTATCATTGGATTCTCTTTATTTTCAATTATTAAGTATTTTTGGCTTGTTGAGTAACATTATTGGAAAAGCTTATCTTGCTACCTTCTATTTTACCCCAAAGGCCACCACAACAGGACATTAACAACTTATTGAAGTGGCCTAAACGAGATCCATGCTCTATTTTTATTCTATTTTTCTTAATTTTTTTCTAATTTCTTCTCTAGATTTTCTTATATTTTTAGATTTCCAAAATGTTGTTTTTCATGTATGCATGCCCTATTTAAAATTTCCAAATGGATTAAATTCAATAAAAATTAGACATAAAGCATTGGTCAATTTCTTATATTTTAACTTTTAACTCATCATTTCCAATTAATCCTAGGTTGCTACACCATTGGATGACTTATCTATTCATTTTTTTTAATTAATTTTCCATTATTTTATATTAATTTCCCTTATTTTAATAATTTATTATTAATATATATATGTATTTAATACTTATAATGTATATCACGTGTAAATATATGTATATTATATATAATTTGATTTTATTTATTATTTTTATAAGTTAAATAAGTTATCTCTAATATTTTGCTATATCTAAAAGCTCAAATTTCACATTTTCAATCTTTATTGACTTTATCGATAAATTGACATTTTTCTTAAATTGATATTTTATATAGCTTATTTTAAGAAATTAAATTTACTTGAATTACTTCGTCTAACTTTTCTAACCTTATTGTAGAGTTTGAAATAAAATGAATAACATAGCCCGACATCTTAAATTTAGGGGCTTGGATTTTAGAATAATCATCTGAGCTTGAAATCTTGGGGTATTATTGAAAGGCAGCTGATTTGACCCCTAGAGTAGACCTGGTCAATCAAGACGACTTGGATAGGGAAGTTATCAAACCTAGTCAAGTATCGAGTTAACCAAGAAGGTAAATGTCCAAATTGAATAAAAAGGCCGACCTGAAAGTAACATGTTGACCCAAACATATGAGAAAGGATAGGGATTCGGAAGGAAGATGAGCTAGATTAAATGTTTCAAATACCAAGGGTTTGAGCATATGGCTTCTTAGTATCCGAAATGACGAACTATGGTCATCAAAGTAGACATCTCGAAGCTTAAAGTGGATAATACTTAGGAAGAACCTAACGAAGAGACTGTTCTTAAGAGAGAAACTACTCAGGAGAATGAACTGGTCAAGGAAGATATGTTTGCCAAGGACTTAGATCAATTAATTCTAGTTGTTTGACGTACAATGAGTTTTGAACCCTCACATGAGGAGAAGCAAAGAGAGAACTTGTTCCATATCATACACAAGGTGAATGATCAGTTATGCATGCTCAATGTAGATAGTCATAGCTATACCAATGTAGCATCCATCGACTTGATCAAGAAGCTAAAGCTACCAACTATCCTACATTTGAAGCCATATAAGTTGCATTGGTTGAATGAGAAAGGAGCACTACATGTCATATGGCAAGTATTACTATCGATCTCAATTAGGAATTATTCCAACAAAATTCTTTACGATGTACTACCTATATATGCCTCACATGTACTGCTAGGCCAACCTTAGCTTTATGATGAAGGAGTTATCTATGGTGGATATAGGAACACATATGTGCTTAAGAAAGATGGGAGGTAGATTATGTTAAACCCTATGATGCTGAGTCAAGTTAGTAATTTGTTAGCTAAAGTTTCTCATAGATCAAAGAAAGCTTTGCTACTAAGTAGAGTTGAACTCCAAGATGCTATTAGAGCCTACACACCGACCTACTTGTTAGTCTGGTGTTTATTAGAGTTGAAGGAATAGGGTGAACTAGCCCTAGAGGTTAAAGAGCTATTGAATGAATATGCTAACTTGTTTCTAAGATAGCTACTGGAAGGTTTGCCACCATTTAGAGGCATTAAGCACTACCTTGCCAAACATACCAGTTTATCGGATGAATCTCAAACAAGCTACTGAGCTCTAGTGACAAGTCAATGAACTACTGTAGAAAGGGTATGTAAGGAAGAGTTTAAGTCCTTATGCTGTTCTGGCTCTCTTAATGCCAAAAAAAGATAGTACCTGCCAAATGTTGTTGATAACCAAGCCGTAAACAATATTACAATTAAGTACAGACATCGTATCTTTAGGTTAGATGACATATTAAATGAACTAAGTGGAGCTAAGGTCTTTAGTAAGATTGATTTGAAGTCTAGCTACCATTAGACTCAAATGAGGTTAGGAGACGAGTAGAAGATTGCTTTCAAAACTCGACATGGATGCTACAAATGGATAATAATTCCATTTGCTTATCGAATGCCTTGAGTACTTTCGTACAATAGATGAACTACATATTGAGAGATCTGGTTTAGAAGTTTATTGTAATGTACTTTAACGACATCTTAGTATACAGTGCCAACATGTCGAGTGACCACAATCATCTTCATGCCATATTAAATTTTCTCCAAGCTAAGAGGTTATTCGGTAACCTAAAGAAATGTTGTTTCTGCAAGGAGGAAGTGGTGTTTCTAAGCTATATAATAGGTGAGGAGGCTTACAAGTAGATGTTGAGAAGATTCAAGCAATTGTCGAGTCGTTGACTTCAACCACTTATGCTAAGGTGAGAAGTTTCCATAGACTAGCTTCCTTTTATAGAAGGTTTATTAGGAGTTTCAACACCGTAGCCTCACCCATTACCAAGCTAATGATGAAGAACATCAAATTTAAATGGGGAGAAAAAGAGGAAAGAAGTTTTTCTGAAGTGAAGGAAAGATTGACATCCGCACTTATACTAGCTTTACATGACTTTGTGAAGATATTTGAGCTTAAGTGTGACACGTTAAACATTGGTATAAGCACTATCTTAATGCAAGAAGGCTGACTAATTGCCTACTACAGTGACAAGCTCAAAGTGTAAACCATGCAAATCTAGCCTTTTTAAGTATAGAATCAAATCCCTAAACTGCAAATGATTTCCTAAAGTAAATAGAGCTAGTGAGATTTAAAACCAATTAAAATCTTAATTCAAGACCTAAAGCAAATATGAAAAACCTTAAATTATCATTTGAACCTTTAATCGCATACGAAAACCCTAAAACCTCAAGTATATGTAACTGTAAAAGTTAACCTTGAACCTCATCAAAACCCTAAGATAATAATCGAAAACTTAATCGCGTATGAATATATTAAAACTTAAATGTGTAAAAACACTAAAGATTGTAATTGGAAGTAATAACAACCCTAAAACTATAACTTTAAGGATATAAAAGCACTAATTCACCACAATTTACTCTAAAACCCTAATTGATAATATAATCTTAATATTATACTAAATCAATAGTAAAAAATTAAAGATAACCTTCAATCATTAACAAATATTTATAATACTAAAGTAATCCTTTAGAAACTAAGATATTGCATCATAAATCACATTCATCTTCTAAGTATATAATTAGGATAGTATTGCATGGAGTTAGGAGTTTTGAGTTTTGTTGATATTTAGGATATATGTAGTAAACCTTAACACCCTAACTTTTCATACTAGTTATACTAAGTAGCCTACCAAATGATGTATATAAGATATAAATACCTAAAGTAAGATCTCATCATCTATTTTACTAATCAATTCACCAAATGTCTCATTTCCTTAATTTTTCTCCTAATTTTCCTTAATTACTACATTATGTATACTAAATGGCATATACTTTTGGAAAGTTGACCAAGTCAACACATGTTGACCAAGGTCAAAATTTTGACTAAGTCAACACATGTTGACAGTCAACTTGTGGAAAAGTTAACAAAATATCACTTTCATTTTAGAAATATCTCTTCCATTCTACTGATTTCTTTTCTTTTATCTTTTTCTTCCCTTTTCCTTTTCCATTTTTCCCGTCCACTCCTTTACCCTTCTAGACCCCACTTGTTTCATTTTCCATACATAAAACAACACAAAAATCCAGTCCCTTTCTTCTTCCTCCATAACCATAACCTCCCTTTCCCTTTCACTTTTCCTAATCTTCCAACTTTGCAACCATATATCAAGAAGAAAACAAAGGTATGTTATCATGTATTACTCCATATTATCTAATAGTTAGATCAATAGGTTGGTTAGTTTAAGAAGTTTATGTGTTGTGTACATATATGTTGATTTAGGCTTAAAGATTCAATTTTATGTTTAGAAGTGTAAGATAACCTTGGTAAATGGAAGAAGAGCACGTGTACATGTATCTAAGTGTGTGTGTATAAGTGTATACTAGATAAATGCATGTAAAATTACCTTTGTACATAAGAATCCAATATGTACATAACCCAAAAATAAGGCATATACCAATTATATATACATATACCATATTAAATATACCCTTAAAATACAAAAAGATGAAATTTGAGAAGGTTTCTTAAGAGGAATTTTAGGCATACGAAAATACGTATAAAAATACGTATGTCACTATATATGTATATGGGTATGTGTATTAGTATACGTATAAGTATAGGTATGTATATAACATATGTATAAAGTGTATGTATGAGTACATAAGGACATACATACATAAGGATATACATATATGTATATGTAACGAATGATTACATAAGCCATGACATAAGTAAATGATGACATAAGCGATGACACAAGCAATTGATGACCTAAGTGATGACATAAGCGTAAGCTTGTAAAATAAAAAATTATAAGATTACATAAAAATATAACATATATATGCATACATGTACTTAGGAGTTGAAGATCCTTTAAACCTTAATACACTTCTTAAATTTAATTAAGTACATAAATTAGTAATACTAATGTAAAATTTCTTAAGTGTAAGAATCTAATAGCTAATTAAATCATCAAGTACTAAAATAGGATATAAACATAAGCAATAAGAATAATTAAGCTTCAATAAGTTTAGCCTATATCGTAAAACATGGGTCTTAACATCCAAAACGAACATCACCGTATGAACATGCTTCCAAAAATAATGAAAAACGACTATAAGTTCATAAATATCAAAATTAGAATGAAAAGTTACTAAATACATAAAGGAAGTCTCATAACTTACAAATATAAGAAAATAGTTACTATTAATCCCATTGAGTATTGTAAACCCTATATACATTATACTTGGGTTATATTAGGGGAATTAGACAAACTACAATAGATTTTTAGTTAACTAAGAAGTTTGACTTCTTAAGAATACTTATAAGTTTTACTATTTTTTTTTAGGCATTCAATATCGAGCTTTGGAAACCCCAAAGCTTGGAGAATGAGCAATAATCCAGGCAAGGAAGCTCTAATGACTTACTACTTGCTTATGCATGTTACTTGTATGAGGTTTTGCTGCTTGCTGTTGCTTGTATGTCTAAATGACTACTTTGCTTGTTTGCTATCATCTATGTGATTACCTTTTTAAATTGATAAATATAAGTATCGGATCAAAATAACCAATTATATTCGTTGCATATCTATGACCTAGTAAAGGTATGAATGGAGAGCGCTAGCTTTACAAAAATCTTAAGAAAAGTGTTTTTGGAAAAAGCTTTTCTACTCTTAAACATAATTTTGTATGATCTCTATAAGATTTTGTAGAGCCATAAATAATATTTTAGCATTAAGGCAAAGCTAGCATAGGATCTCCAATTAATTGTGAAAGGACTCGCTTTATTATGCCTATAAGGCCTTGGATAATTATGGTTGTGAGAGGACTCGCATGTTTGTGGCCGAGGGGCCTTAGATGGTGGATAGTCCTAGTTTGGGATTCACCTATTTAGATTGGAACTCTTTTCTTAACTAGGGTAATAGTCGAGTATTGCCTAGAGGGGTGGTACCCTTAAGCAGACAAGCAATGGTGTCCTATGCAGGTAAGTACAGGGGATAATCAAAGTGTAGACGATGTAATTCTACACCTTCATAATTCTGGATTCCTATGGAAGTGTTGCTTGTATTCATCACACCTGCATTCATTTTATATGTAGAAGCTTGCTTGCATGTATAATAATAATGTGTGATAACTTGCTTAAATGTTAGTGGTGAGGAATGAACTCACTGAGTTGTTTCATGCTTATTCTCCCTTAGTTTCTTTTGCAGGTTTATTTACAATAGGATTGGGATAAATCTTAAGTGCCAAGTATGAGATGAAGATATGTATATTAGTGTTAGAATTAGGTGAGATCTTTATAGGTGATACATAAACATCTTTTATAGAAAATATTTATATGTTAGAATCTAATATAATTTAATTTTTCTTGCAGTTTTCTAATTTTGATATATCCTATCTTATTATTTGGTAGGGGATACCGATTCTCTATGGTTTTGAGGAACTGTGGGATATCGGATATCGGATATCTATAGTTATTTATATTTATATGTTATGTTACAATAAATTAATTACTTGAAAACCAGTAATCTTAGTGATTTATTATTTAGAGTCTTGCAATCTCTGACTTCTACGGTGTTTTTCATATCATGGGTGCACACATGTTATGAAAATTTTAGTTAATCCTACTAGGCTTTCTTTAGGGTCTTAATACAAAGGACCTCAATTGAACTACTTTGTATATGATAAAGAACTCTTAGCTCTCGTCTCAAGGCCTTAATATATAAGGACCGTACCAATTGTTGATCCCCTCTATATACACCAACCCTTAAGGGAGTAGAGAACTTGGCCTTTAGATGTGCTATTGATGAGACAATGCCAAATAAATGTTGGCATGGCCATCCCATTATCATGTTGTAAGGGTACCAACATTTGACAACAAGAAAATTTACTTTGTCCTCTACAACATGCTCGTCATCTCCTATCTGTATCAGCAAAGAGATAACTCCGGCTACTTAGATAGGTTGATTATTGAAGGTATAGAGGTAGTACTTATAAGATCATAGCTACGCTTTATTGAAGGCATGTTGAAAAATGATATCAGCCAAACTTCCTATGTCAACAAGAATCTTCTTAACTTCAAAGTTGGCGACTCTCGCATTGATGATAATTGCATCATCATGCGGCCTCTAGATACCCTCAAAATGCTCTTCTTTGAAAGATATTGTATTATCAATCTTAACCTTTTTCCCTTGAATATTGCAAACATAATTCTTGACATTAATTGAGTTCTTCGAACTCTATTGGCCTATACTAGGTCCATCAACAACGGTACTAATTGCTCAGTTGGGTGCTCTGATAGGATTAACATCCCTTGCATCTCTCACAACCATTTTTAGCTGAATGTCATTCTCTCTTTCCTCTCTTCTTCTCTAAGACGATCTTTCGATTCTTTCGGTATCATGTACTAAAAAGTTTCATAGGTGCTCGCGTTGTATTGCATCTTTAATTACATTCTTGAGTTGAATGCACTCATCTGTATTGTGACCATTGTTAAATTGGAAATCACAGTACTTGTTCAAATTTCTTCTTGAGGGATTTCCTCCCATTCTTTCCAGCCACTAGAGGACACCTTTCTCCTTACGTACTTCGATCAAAATGTCCGAGATTGGACGATTGATTGGCAACTAAGCAATTATCGTTGTCCATGCCAAGTCTATCTTTCACATTTTTTTGTTTGTCACTCTTTCCATCTCCTTTGCTCTAATTAGCCTCTCGTTGTGCTTTTATGTTGTCTTCTTATCGAATGTGTGAGGTGGCTTTAGCCTTCAACTCAACGAAATTTTTCAGCTTGTTCTTCGCAAGAGACTTGAAAAAGTCTTTGTAAGGTTTAACTCCATTAATTACAGCGTTTGAGGCTATACTCAAATCCAATTCTGGGATTTAGACCATCTTGGCCATAAATCTAGCCAAATAGTCCTTGATTGACTCTTTGGACTTTTATTTGATGGTGTTAAGGATTGAAGAGTCCTTAATAGGAACTTTGCTAGCAAGAAAGTATTAAAGGAACACCTCTGCTAGTTCATCAAAACATGAAATGGTACTTGGTTTTAGGTCCTTAAACCATATGTTGGCTGCATTTCTCAAGGTTGAGGGAAAGGCTTGACAGGCCACCACTTCGCTTAAACCATGCAACTTGGCTAATGTACGATAATACTAAAAGTGGTATTCAGGGTCTTTTGTCCCATCATATTTTTCGAACTGGGGTAGCTTAATGTGCTGATGATTCCATTTGTTCACCTAAATTGCCAAAAGAGTAAGTTGAGGTTTCAGCGAGACCCTCAATTGCTGCTTTCAAGAAGATTGATAAGGGCAAGCTACCGCAACATGTGCATCAAGCGGGACCCTCGCATGTCAACACCCCTGTTGCAACGACCAAACAGTTCCAAATCAAGAAATGTCCTTTCCTCCCAGAGATTTTGGAATGAGGAAAAATCCTATAAAAGAAAGTGAAATACTTGGTATCGGGGCTAGTTCGATGCTTAAGTCAGTAAGATAACTCAGTAGAGTAAGTGTGTGAGAAAAGAAGTGTTTGCCCTCTTACAAAGTTTCTTTCTGGCATTTGTAAATGGTTGTAGTGTCCAAGGCAGTTGTTGGGATAACTGTTAAGATATGTGGAAGCTTCTTGACTTGACATCTCTCCTCATATGTAGGAGTAGTAAGTGGTTATGTAATATAACCGTGCTTATGATAACTATTAGTACTGGACTTAAATTCCAACCAAGAGTGTTTCTTATACTCAGTATAAATGCCGTGCATCATATAGGCAGTACGAATGCTGAGAGAGTTGGTTACTCGGCTTCTCGGCAAATGAAAGGTCGAGTGTCAGATGAACAAAAACTGACTATCAATAGTTACCATCAAGAATATATATCCATTACCCCAGATAGATGATTTATTTAATTAGTTGCAAAGATCAACTATATTTTCATAGATTGATCTTAGATCGAGGTATCATAAGTTAAGAGTAAAACTTAAAGATGTCCACAAGATTGCTTTTCATACATGATATGGACATTTCTAATTTCAAGTTATGCCATTTAGATTAACCAATGCTCTAGTGACATTTATAGACTTGATGAATAGAATATATCTGTTGTATTTGGATAAATTTGTAGTTATTTTCATTGACGATATACCGATATATTCTAAAAGCAGGGAACAATATGTTAGGCACTTAAGAATAGCTTTACAAAAGTTAAGAGAGAATAAATTGTACAAAAAGCTATCTAAATGCAAATTTTGTTTAGATAAGATCTCATTCTCAGGTCATGTTATATTTAGAGAATAGATCTTGTTGGATCTAGAGAAGATTAAATCTATAATTGGATGGATGCAATTGATGACTGTTATAGAGGTTCGAAGTTTCCTAGGATTAGCTAGGTATTGTAAATGATGCATATAGGACTTTTCAAAGATTGCTATGCCTTTTACTTGCCTAACTCAAAAGGATGTAAAGTTTGATTAGGACGAAGAGTGTAAAAGGAGTTTCTAGGAACTCAAGATCAACTGATTACAACCCTAATATTAACATTGCTAGATCTAAGTAAGCCATATAGTATATATAGTGATGCTTCCCACAACAAGTTAAGATGTATTCTAATGCAAGATGAAAAAGTTATAACATAAGCGTCATGACAATTGAGGCCATATGAAAAGAGCTATCCTACTCATGATCTTGAATTGGCTGTAATAGTTTTTGTATAGAAAGTTTGGAGAAATTACTTATATGGGCAACATTATGAGATATATACTAATCATGAGAGTTTGAAGTACTTTCTCACAGACAAAGAGTTGAATTTGTTGTAACGGAGGTGGTTAGAATTGATTAAAGATTATGATTTTTCCATCAACTACTACCTTAGTAAAGTTTATGTGGTAGCCAATGCACTTAGCCGCTGAAACTATGGACAAGTTATATCTTCTCTCACTACATAAAAAGAGTTGATTTAAGAACTTTAAAAGTTAAAAATAGGATTCAAGTGGCATGTCCTAGATATTTTTTTTATGAATTTAGCAGTCCAACCAACTTTATTAAATAAAATCGAGGAGCTATAGGATGAAGATAAAGATTTGAAGCTAATCAAGTTAAGATTAGTACATAAGCAGGAATTACCTAACTTTAAGATGGATGAAGTAGGAGTATTAAGATTTAAAGGATGAATATGTGTGCCCTAGGTTCTTAATCTAAAAAGGGAGATAATGAATGAAGCACATCATTTTAGATATACACTATACTTGGGTGGAAATAAAATGAACCAAGATTAGAAGTCTACTTTATGGTGGTATGGAATGAAAAGAGATGTAGCATAATTTGTAATAGAATGTTATTGATAGTCGGTTTTTGCTCAACTTACACTCATCCTTTCATCGGCTGAGAAGCTGGATAATTGAATCTTTTAGCATTCGTATTCTGTAGAAGATACTTGGCAATTATACCGAATAGAAGAAACACTCTTGGTTTGAATTCAAATCTATAGCGAACAATTATCATAAGCACGGTTATATTTTACAACTGCTTGCTATCCCTACATATTAGGGGAGATGTCAAGTCAAGAGTGCTCTACGTGTCTTAATAGTTACCTCAACAACTGGCTTAGACACAACAACCATCTATAAATACCGAAAAGAAACTCTATAAGAACTCTCAAACACTTCTCATTCTTATACTTACTATACTAAATCACCATTCTAACTTAACCATTAAAGTGGCCATACCGGAATGGCCCCGATACCAAGTATTTTACTCTCTTTTGTAGGACTATTTCCTAACCCTAAAATTCACCAACAACAAATGTACCATGTATCAACAAGTTAAAGCTAAGCACCAAAGGATTGGAGGTATACTACAACTCTTAGAAGTACCACATTGGAAGTGGGACCATATTATAATGGACTTTGTTCAAGATCTCCTTAGAACTCAAGCAAGACATGATTCGATATGGGCAACTGACAATAGATTGACAAAATGTGCATATTTTTTGCCATATCATAATGGTTATTCGTTAGAAAAAAATGGCCAATTTATATGTGTAGAAGATTATTAGATTACATAGAGTAACACTTAGTATATTTTTTTATAGAGACACTCAATTTGTATATAAGTTTTAGGAAAGTTTACATCAAGCCTTAGGTACCAAATTAAAATTCACGATTGCATATTGCCCATAATCAAATGGCCAATCTGAAAGGACCATTCAAACTTTTGAAGATATATTAAAGGCATGTACATTAGAATTTAGTGGATATTGGGATAGACACCTACCATTAGTGGAGTTTACTTATAATAATAGTTATTAAGCTACCATATAGATGGCTCCATTTGAAGCTTTATGAGGATGGAAGTGTCAATCTCCTTTGTATTGGGAAAATGAAGAGCATGCAGTGTTAGGCCTAGATCTAATATCTCAAATGAATGAGAAAATATAGATAATTTAGCAGAAAATGAAAGAAGCTCAAAATAGATACAAAAGTCAGGCATACGTAAAGAAGTGACCTTTGGAATTCTAAGTTCAAGATTATGTATATGTAGGATAAGCCCGTTTAAAGGACTCAAATGATTCAAGTCTAAAGGAAAATTAAGTCCTCGATATATAAGCCTTTTTGAGGTACTAGATAAGGTAAGTAGAGTATCATATTGCCTTGTACTACCCTTAAATCTATCTGGATACCATGATATATTCTATGTCTCAATGCTAAGGAGATTCATAAAGAACCCTGATGCAATAATGGAATTACAACTTATGGAGTTCCAAAAAATTTTGACTCTTGAAGACAAACCCATAAAAACATTGGATAATTGGGTTCAAAAGTTAACAGAAAAAAAAGTGCGGTATCTTAAGATATAATGGAGTAATGGTTTGAAAGTAGAAGCAACTTGTGTACCGAGAGTTACAATGGACGAGAAATATCTATGGCTCTTCAAAGTCATAGGCTAGTGATCTCTTGCTGTAAAACTAGCTAATCCTACAAATAATTGACTCTATAATTTTAGTTATAAAAAAGTTTCGAAGAAAAAACTTTTTCTAAAAAGGGGCGGAAATGTTAGCCCCTAAAATCACTTTTAAAGGCAACCATACCTAGATTTAGGACTTTCAAGAAAACTTATTTGATTGAGTCTGAACTTTACGGTTATATTAGAAAAGTTAGTAGAAATGAGTTAGTGAAATTAGATTCTAAAAATAATTTCATAAAACCCCACAGTTAACCTTAGAAGTGAAATTATTCAATATTGCATAAAACTCGTCGAAACCTCTAAAAACAAGTCTGAAATGCAACGAGGCTCTAGAGATAAGTTATTTAAGAGATAAAAGTCAATAATATTGCATAAAATACTATATGAATATATATATATTTTTTATGAATACATCTGTTATGTATAAAAATATACTCGTAAATTAACCCGAAATTCTATAAATATATGAAATAACCAATATGTTCACAAAATTAAAATAAAAATATATCTTAAATATTAATAAAATAAGTAAACATCATTACATGGATAAGATTAATTACTATATGTGTAAACACCACGAATTTAGCCTTTTGAGTATAGAGCTAAATACGAGCTCTATAAATAATTTCCCTAAGGTAACAATACTGATTAAAATTTTAAATTTGATTAAAATTTTAAATTTGAAATCTAAAACGAATATGAAAACACTAATATACTAATCGAAACCCTAATCACGTATGAAAATCCCAAACCCTATATATGAGTAAATACAAGAGATGGAATTCGAACTTGATAAAAACCCTATAATCAAAACCTTAAGCTCATAAAACATATAAATTTACCCTAATAGTGATAAAGCCCTAAACTGGTAAAATTATCAATAAACACATGTTATTGCCTAAAATCACTAATGAACGAATAGTAATAATTTCAAAATATTAATAAACATAAAAAATAACAAATAAATTAACAAGATTACAAATATTATCTTATGATTATTTATGATTTCATATATATGTATATATATATACATATTAGTTTTATATTGATTTAATTATTTTGATTTAGTTTTACTACATATTTTATATTTATGTATTATATAGTATATATTAATTTTACATCTTATAATTTTTTTTCATAATTACATCATATTTCATTCTAAACATTATTTAAAAGTTGGAAAAAATCATACCCTGAATAGAAAAAGTCGTAATAGTCACAACATGTAAACTAACCTATGATAGAAGCTGACCTCACAACTACTATCATAGATATAGTCTACATAAGGCATACACGACTTAACCAATTTAAAGCATCCATTTTGACACCTTTGAATGATCAAACCTATGGTATAGCTTTACAAAATACCTATTCTGTATTACTTGTTATTTGATAACGCAATAGTATTTACATGAATGTTACACGCTCAGAGTTATAATTTACAATCAGAGTTTAAAAAAGTCATAGGTCTTGAAGTCTATTTACAATAAGATAGGAAACTAGTAGATCCTAAGGAATTCCCAGTTAGTTTCCTCAAAACCAAAAAGAAATGTCAAAAGCCTAAATTCAGTAGATTCTTCATTCCTCACTTTCCTAGCCAACTTTACACTAACCTACGGGGTAATGATATCTAAACATCCTACCCTTTACACGTCACTTGCAAAAGAGTCTATGGAGATGTGAGCACAACTATCTCAATAAATGAGACAAAGTTAGAAAGTACCATATAATGATAAACAAGGTTATTAATTATGATGAAATGCAATGCAATCAATCACTTAAAACATTCCACAATGTTATCTGGTCCATTATGAGGTAAAAGAAATTACATCCACTCCAACTCGAATTGAAGATTTTTATCACGATTGACATCAAACCAAATCCAAGCTTATGTAATAGAGAAAATCCTTTTGTTGTGACCACCTTTAAACCACGACACTTAATACAGGTTTGTGGATGAACATACGAGCCCAATATCACGCATAACCAAAGGGTAGTCTAGACCGTAAGATGGTTTGAAGGATAAATGATAATCAAGAGTTGACCAGGGGTTCCAATGTATTGACATGGATATAACACACCAATGCCTTACACAAGTTCTAGTCACACTTGTTATGAAGCATACATATGGCTGGAGGTCACTCATTACTAGTTTACGTACAATAGGCTAAATAAGAGTAGCTCAAGAGTAAGCGGAATAACATTTAGCTCGTAAGAGTGCGAAAGTTCAGTACATTCTCCGTATGTTGTCCTACGGCTATTACATTTTGCAAGTATTTATAGTACCTAATTAGGGTAAGTCTTACTTTACAGGAAATTATAGAAAAGGAACCCTACTAGCTAAGGAAAAAGGGGAATAATTTATAGGGGTATTAATGTAATCATGCAAAAATAATGTCTTTTGTTAAAAATGATAGTACAAATGTTAGAAAAAGGACAGCATACACTCGGTTTGCTAATTTTATGGTCCCCATGACACTATTATCCTAGTAGGGGCAAATTCTGATCAAGTAAGGTCGGTGTCGACAGTTCGGTAGCTTAAATAGTTAAGAGTAGACAAGGGTTAGTTTAGGGTCGAATCATTTTTGGGTTGGCCTCGAGTAATCAGCTCTTGGCAACTATCACTTCGACTTCGGCATTGGCAAAGGACGATCCCAATTCAAGGATGGGATTAGTGTGTAGTGGAAGGGGTCGGTTGGTCTCCTTGGTAGCTTACTGGATGATGTAGAGAGTGAAGTAATTCTGCAAGTTTGACTGAGGAATGCATTATTTCTCGGTCCTCGACACTCAGTTCACCTCAGATAAATTGGTGAGTCAATTAGGCAAGCCTACAATCTTGGGGGTGTATGATTGGTTTGTAATCCTTATCATACCCTCCTATCTGTTTGAGATTTAGGATCAAATCTAGCTCGACTTCGAATTGCTCATCCTCAGTAATATACAATTAGAGATCGGTAAAGTTGAAAGAATCTAAGAC